>CAJVRI010000005.1:1777500-4213594 GCA_911649635.1 Poeciliopsis gracilis | reverse complement strand
TACTAATTTTTCAGATGGGTTCTTTTTAGTTTTTGCTCATACTTCAGTACAATGTTGGATACCTTACCCACCCTGAAGAAGATTAATTAGGAGGAACCTTTTGATAAAAACCAAAAATTTGCAAAGCCTGCAGAACTTTTTCCACATTCAGTTAAATAATTATTTCAGATTAACAGATTGTATTGCTATTCGAAGTAAGTCATTCTTGAAGCAGGACAGGTGTAGCAGACTGAACATGGGGTCATTTCTCATGTCTTTGTCGCTGTAGTATTACTAATTTTCAAGCATTTTATCTATTCAGATCAATATTCGTGTTTTTTTTTTAAATGTTGATGGAATGTAGGTTTTTTTTCCATCAACATCTGAAAAATAATTTAAATCACTCATGCTGGAGATTCTTCTTTTCTCTGAAGCTAATTTGCTATGTTGTTCCTATATCTATTAACATGGCTCACACATTTTTAGTTAAATGTGTTATGATTAATTATAGTGATCAAGTGTGATTCTTTCGGTTCATGCTGCAACATTTCAGCAGGCGCAGCCTGCGCCCTTCCTCACTGTTCATGTTCTGACTTATCAACATTGACTTCACAACGTGTCATGAATCCCTGGTAGAGAGACTTGAATATCATCTTTACCGCTGATATTTCAAGCAGCTGTGAGCCAGCAGAGGGATGCCTCCAGCCAGGCCCATCTACTCCACCTAAATCGATCCAGGCTGTTATAGACCTTGAGTCAAATATAAATAAATTAAGATATGATTTCAGATTATATGTTGATGAATTATTCATAAGCCGTTGACAGCTGATGTGATTACCATAATACCAGGTGATTATCAAGTTGTCAGGTTGTCATATTGTTACAAATAACATTTAAATTTATCTTTCAATGTTTTGACTTAATGGAGCAAACGAGAAACGTCTCATTATTCATTCGTTTTCCAGAGGTAATGTAAAAACAAAAGGCCTTGGAAAAAGAGAACACTGCGACGTGAAATGCTGTAACATCTGCCCCGGATCCGCTAAAGTCAGGGAGACGATGCTGTAGCAGGAACAGTGTTTTGTTCATCAGCGCCAGTTGCACATTTTTCATTTTTGAGTGACAAAAAACCCCCCACCCTGAAATTACCCACCTAGGTGTGTATCATAGCTGAGAACAAAATGTCATGTTAATAAACTTGTTTGAATGTTCTCAGATGTTTCACCATTTTGGAAAATAAGAGAAAAAACTTTTCTCATGAAATATACTTGTAATAAAGCAGGTTTATGTTCACTGGTGGCACCCCTCTCTTGCATTCAGGCTATATTAGAGAAGTTAACCTTCTTTCCCCTGTAGATAATGATATTTCAGAGGTCGTGGCGGCA
Source organism: Poeciliopsis gracilis (assembly GCA_911649635.1). Lineage (NCBI taxonomy): Eukaryota > Metazoa > Chordata > Actinopteri > Cyprinodontiformes > Poeciliidae > Poeciliopsis > Poeciliopsis gracilis. The sequence goes on along the minus strand of CAJVRI010000005.1, from coordinate 4,212,230 downwards.
CGGTGACACTCTGAGAGATTCATCTCTTATTCAACAGAACCAATCTCCCTTCATGTCTATCAGACAGCCTGGAGCAGTAAGAGGACAATCTTTTTTTCTTCCTTCTTTTTTTTTTTAAAGGGGTTGTGGAAGATACACAGGATTGTTTCCCCATGTTACGCTGCATGTTATCAATCCTTGGAATTGGGGGAGAGAACACATAAACCCCCAAAAGGGGAACAAAAAATAAATGAGCAAAATTAATGATTTTGTGGTTTTACGGAAACAAAACTCACAGCCCCACAAGACTAATAAAATTCCAGAAGATCGTCCTAGAGGGAAGGAAGCACATTTAAATGACCTTCCCTTTCAGAGTTGTTATTATTAAGATGTCTGAAGATTAACTCAGTAAGAACTCTGATAAATGGACGGGTGCTGAGTGTTTTGTTGTGAGCTTCTTTGTTTAAATGTTACATTTTATTAGACTCTTTTCAGATCACAACATCCTCATCCAGAAAGCAGTTTGTCCCAACAACTATCAGACAGTAAGTGTAAACTCAACATATCCTGAGTATTATTTAAGTGCCTTTTACTTCTGTGACATTTGACCAGATTTCAAACAAATATTGTGCAGAACTGCACAGGCATGAAATGTCTGACAGGTTTTGGGCCATTTTCCACCAGCTGATCCAAAGCAGGCCAATCTCCCCTTCAGGACTCCAGAGTAGTGATTCACCTGTTATGACTTTGGGGTCTCTAGTTTCCCAAAGCAGAATAAAGTTTTACATTCTGACATAATAAGCCAGATATTGCTTCCCATACAAAAATGCTGAATCCAGAAGAATCTTCATCTTCCTGAGTGTAATTATGAAACAGACATTAACAGCACTGGGTGTTAATGTCACATTCACAACTAAAGTCATATATTCCCAGATTTGCAATGAACGGATACCCAGTCATAATTTTAATATGGAGATATGTCTCACTGCCATGGCTTTTTGGAAAAGTAGGAGTTGTTAAGTGAGCAAGTTAATTGTCAAATGTGTCTCAAAAGAGTTTTATATTGCTTTCTATATTCTGTCAAGGTATTGTTCCTGTATTTTGCATTGTGTAAGAAAAATATATTACAAATATAATGATGCTAAAATGTAGGTTTTATTTGCAGCTTCCAATTTAGCCCTAAATGTAAGGACTATTGTGCCAAATAAGTAACTTTCACTGCGTTTGATCATCACTAGTTTCATATCTAGAAACAACTGACGGATCAAGTCTGAAGTGCTTTTTGTCCAGCTTGAGATATTCTATCTGGAGTAACACAAAAACAGCAGCTAAGGAGGGTGTTGATGTCAGCATTCAACCAAAAACTTCTACTGACAACCCAACAATCATTTTTCTGCCAATATGCATGTTTTATAAAAATGGACCATGCAGGAAAATTAATCAGTCATTTCAGACGGGAACAAATTGGTTCTTATACTCTTACACCAACAGCTGAAAAAAAGACTAATTTTAACCACAGTCTACAATGAGGCCGAAGCATGGCCTAAGTTTTACTTAAGTGGGCCGAGCTCAAGCAGGGCCAGAGGAGAGCAATACGGTCCAGCTGGTGGAAACGTTCACAGGGCGACTGTCCAGTAGTTCGGGCTGCATTACATTGATGGATTGCAGCTTCGAAATCTCCCCTGGCCATCTGCAGCTATAATGTGGGCCACTGGGGGGGTCTGAGATGAAAAGAAAATAGGAGAAGGATGAGCTCCTACAATTTATCTGACCAGGCTGAGCACAGCCTGCGATGGAGGCTGCAGCAATGGATGGGATTTTACTACCTTTGATTGGGAAGCAAAGATGGAATATGGTGCTGGAACCAAAAAGAGGTCCTAGGGCGGGCATAAGACATAAAGCCCACTTGATAGCTCTAATGTTGTTACACCCTAATAGGAAAGCATGCAAGTGCAGGAGGCGAAGAGGAAGGAGGCAAAGAGGTGGAGTTGAGAGGGGAAACATTTAGCATTGTGTTACAGCGTTATAATTGATTTTCCAAGTGCATCACAATACAGATTTTCAGAAAACACGTTGTGCAGTAATGTTCGGAGAAAGCGGCTGATAAGCTGATGAGATGAGACATTTAAAAATGGAAAAAGCTTTAAGAGCAGAGTGAAGACTTGTGGCGGTTGATTACTGTAGCTGATCATGATCGAAGGATGAAGTGAGAGGATACACACAGATTAAATGGCCACTCACACAGGCAAGCTGGAGAGCTTTCAATTAATGGAGCCTAGTTCAGGAACAAAAAAAAAATAAAATAATGCAGAGTGCACAAAATAATTAACGCAACTCATCAGCGGTGCAATCAACCGCTCTCAGCATAACAGTATACCTATCTATAAACATAGCAGTTGCACCGAACAAGTAAGTAACGCTGACAAAGTGGAAGGCTAGAAAACTGAAAGGATGAACTAATTGAATATTGGATGTGGGATCAATATATACTGACAGTCGTGTTAATATTAGCACAGTCTGGTTACCAAAGTTGTCAAAATATACTAAAGACTTAACAATCAAAGTCCTTCAAATGCAAAAAAACACGATCAAAGTGATTAGTTTTCTTCTACTGTCTCTTCTAGCATTCTCCCCCCAATGTTAAGGCTTGATGGTGAAATATAAACTTTTTTTTTTCTTTTGTTAAACATAATGAATAAGAATCAGTTCATGTTGGAGCTGACAACGTATTTCAAAATGTTTAGGTGGTTAACTTGAAACTCCCATGAACATTCTGCCCATAATAAATTTAATAATTCTTCGTTGATCATAAATCTAGTTCTCTAGTGGTGATGTAGTGGTGATACTAGTTTTGGCAAACAATGGGAGAGAAGTCAAGACAATGAGGTGAGAGAGAACAAAGTGGTTAGTCAGACAGCCGGATGGTGAGAAGCAGGCCGTGTTCTGGTGAAAAAGAAACTGAGCAAAATGTAAAAAGAGCTTGTAAGAACAGAAAAAAGAGCTGATAAAATGGGGCATGCACTCCGTATTAGGATTTGGATACTTTAATTCCTTGAGAGTAAGGGATCTTCTTTCTTAAGTAATTGCTCTTTGTCAGCTTAATTTGAATTCAGCATTTCATATATCATCCCGTACTCGAGGGACGCTACACTGCAGAAAGGGTGGGGGAGTCTGACGGTGGATGGAGCTTGGGGGTCTAGGGTTTCAGGCTAGGTTAGGAGTATAAGGTTGACTCCTGGTATGTTCTCAGTAATTAGGAAAGGTGCCAAAGTTTGAATTTAATACAGCCCAGGGTGAGCGTGCGAGAGCTTGTTAGGAAAGTCTTTAGTCTGGACCCCGAGGAGTGTGTCAAGCATTTCCGTGTCAAAGGCCTCATCAGTCATTAGCGCTATACTCTGTCGCAGTAGGGACTTCCAGAGGGGAGGAAAAGGAGCTGCACTGAATCTACAAAATCATCTCTTTAAGCTTTACCGAGCAGGTTATGTGAGTGGATTTCATAAAAGGCAGGGCAGTGGAGTTCAGAGAAACGCCGGGTTTCTCAGAGATCAGCTGCATTTTACAACTGAATATGAAATAAACGCAGCAAATCGAAGCAGTTTGAGATCGAGAGCCTGCAAAAAGTCATGGACATTATGCAAAAGCTAAATATTTTTACATGGAGAACACTGGGCTTCCAGAGAAGCTGTGTCACAACAAACAAACTGAAACTGAAATGTTTATATGAATTTCAAACGTAGAATCCTCATTCGCACTCTATTCAGCTCTCTCAACACTGATGATAATACAAAAAGCTTTGAAACAGCTTAACAAGATGCGTATTCAAAGGTTTGCCTCTGCAATATTGCTTTAATGATCAGCTCTGCTGTTCATTATCAGCATTCAAGTCAACTGAAACAACACATTCTGCTCTCTGACGCTGACTTTCTCTGTAAAATGCTGACTACTGCAAGGGGAGTAGAAGCAAGTCTCATTACAAATCCACTGAGGGACAAGCTAAGGCTTTACTAAGAGTGAACTGATTAGGAAATGCACACAGGATAATGAAGCATATTAGCAAAAGCAATATGAACACACATGAGGACAGCTGCAGGCATACACAAAACTAATCTTGCACAAATCCATGCAAAGCTACTCTTGCACCCCAAAGCGCTTAATGTACATATGCAAATAAAATAAAAAAAAAACCTGCTAGTGTTTGCCTAGGTAACAAGAATTGTTATGACAATGGCTTGAAAATGTCAAACATTTGCAGCAGCATACTTAGCAGAGCTGGTGCACCGCTCCATCTCCGCAGCTGTACTACCAGCAGCTTTCTAGATTTAATTGGATGGCGGACATACACTGCTGAGAGGTGAGGGGCTTAGAGCAGAGAGGTGGAGGGTCTAACTAAAGGATGTTAAACCTAATTCCAGGAGGAAACCCTGAATGGAGGATTTTCTGCTGCCCTTTGCTCTCGATAAGTTAATCAGCTCACTAGAGTCAAGAAAACAGAACACAAAATACGATGTTTCAATTATTATAAATAATATCTCTGCGTCTTTTGTAGAAAAATGCCACTTATTTAACCTTAGATAAAGGCTAATTTTTGAAGAATGATTAATCTCCACTTTTCACTGCATTTCCTTGTTTCTTGAATCCAACAAAGACTTTGTTGATATCATTAGACAATACAACCAATCAGGAGTTGTCTACTGTCACACTTAGAAATTTTGTCAACTTCTTTTAGGATTTATTATATAAAAAAAAAATAGACAGCCATGCTATATTTCTAGAAATATTTCTGTTGATTTAAGTGGGGCTTGAAACCCTAGTCAGTCTGTTTACGGACAGAACTCCATGCTCCAGTAAACTCATGCATTACTAGTGAGCGTGAAATCTACTTGACGGACAGAAGGAAAGAAAAATAAGAAAAGCAGAACCAAAATATGCTTTTGGTTTTAGATTTGCTATTATTTCAAGGAGAAGTTTATGAGATCTCACTTCCCGCTGCTATCCTTTCACCCTCCACCCCCTAAAGTCTGGCACCTGAAATTGTTGTCTGCAACCTTTACAGCATAAAGAGTCATCTCTGCTCTCAGGCCAGCCAAATAAAAACTTGCTTAGAAATGTGCATGGAAGTTTAGATATCATTTACAACAATGTTGCCATACGTTTTGATCCATGTGTGTCAATTGTTTTCTTTCTTTTTTTTTTTTTTTAACATCAACCTCCCAGGAGATTACAGATGAAAATTAGCCCTTGTGGCTAAATTTAGCATGTTTACATGGTTGTTTAAAAATATTCGTATTCATTAATATGAACTGTAAAACATCAAATAAATTCAAAGAATTAGATTAATATCTGCTCTCTATTTTTATTATTTTAATTAAAGATTTAAAAAAAATTTTAGCTAAAGATGATGGATCTTTTTTTCTGTAGGATGGAAAATTATGTTGAATATGCCTGTAGTTACCAGCTTAATGAAAAAGAAAACATAATACTGATACTTTCAGAGTCATTTTCTGTGGAAATGCATTGTAAATGCATTTGTCATTCTATCTATATTTAAAGACATTTAGTTATTTTTTTGTAAATTTTAGCCAAATTTATTAGGAGACATTGTGGATGGTTCAAACAGCCTGAGGCACAGGTTGCAGACCCTTCACCTACAGGTATCAGTTGTCATTTAATTCAAGAAGCATAGAAGTTGATTCATATAACCTGATTCATCTGGAACTGTGATCAGTTTCTTTCTTGTAAGCACATGCAGCTTCAATATCCCTATGCAGTACAAACCGTTGACTCAATAATCAGGCCACGGAGATGTCTGTGAAGAGGTGTAACAAGATCTTGTGATATCAAAATGTCACCAAATGAAGTGAAGTCTGTCTCATGAAATACTATGAAATTAGGATATGAAGGTGAACGCTGTAGACTTGGTGTTCTGCATTTTGTTCATTCTCTCATTTTGAAGTAGTTCTGGAGTGACTTTCGAAAATACAGAGAAAGACAAAATATTAAACTCTTGAGAGTATTAAGACCTAACAAACCTGATAAGCTGGAATAGCGTGGGCTGGAATATTTAAGATTATAATGTTGATGTATGTCCATATATATGATGTTGCTGTGCAACTGGCATTAGAGCTCTCTATTTTTTCTTGAAGGCTCAAACTTGTTTATCATTTCGTCTTGTGAGATTTCACCCTTAGTCAGTATATCAGTACAGAGACAGACAGGACAAACAACCTGACAGTCATGTTTTTGGACTGTGGGAGGACGTCAGAGTACCCGGAGAGAACCCACGCATGCACAGAGAGAAACTCCATGCATAAAGACCCCTGGCCAGGAATCAAACCCAGGACCTTTTTGCTTCAAGGCAACAGTGCTACCAACTACAACAGCTTAAGTCCAAACATGAAAAGATAAAAATTCCTCCAGCTAGATGGAATATCAGTTTCTTTGAGCAAGTAAAAGTATTTTATTTGAGGCAGAATCTACAAATCAGTATCCTAACACAAATATATCAGTTTTAAAATGCAGGAAGCCATTCCTTGTTCCCCTCTGCCTTCATCATAGAAACAATTGCATTGTTCACCACCAGGCATGAAAAATAAAACAGTGGGGCAAAGAAAGACCAAGTAAACATTACGTTTTATTTGGCCTAGGTCTTCATGTGATTGTCAAAAACTGGGGGAGACACTTGGCTCTGCCAGCGTTTTGTTTCTTGTTCTAAATGTTTTTAGGGTTCGTTCAAAAGTAATACTACCACTACTACTAGTATCAGTAGTTGTAATAGTGGTAGTACTGCTACCTCAAATAATAACAATAATGATGATAAAGTATCAATCAGGGCAGCAGCCAAGCAAATGAAATAGCTTACTGGAAAGCAAACACTGTGAGTGGATTATTAAACAAAAAGTCCCAAGCCAGAATTTTTCTTTCACTTTTTTACAGCGTTGTGTGATTGGCTCGCGGTCTAAAGTGTGGTTTATTGCGTTAGTGCCCAGAAGCACAGAAACAAAACAGGGGAAACATTGTCTTTGTTGTTATTGATATTCATAACTCCAAGTTCAGTTTGTGTATCCTGGCAAAGTGGTAAATATTGGGAGTCTTACCAAAGTACAACATTTTAGAAAAGTCTGCTAAAAACAAAAACTTTGGGTTTCTAGGTAGAGGACATCCAGGTCACCTAATGTCCAGAGGTGGGCAAAAAGTAGACGTCAATAAAAAAAAGTTCAGAGTTTAAGCTTGATTTCTTGGCTTTAGTAAACATTTGGCCAGCTCTGAACATTATAGCTCTGATGGAGAAATTGTTCGTGCCGCAAGTAGTCCGGTTTTATATATTTGAGCCAGAATATGGCGCATGATGGATGGTAAAAGTAACCAGCAGTGCTGAGGATCCCGATTATTTTCAGAACTCAAATCTACTTATATTCCTTTTTGAAGTTTCTGCCACCATTATGTGGCTCACCAGCACAGCCATCAGACACCTGACATCCAAATCCACTGCTATTTACATGAAACACTAAGCACACAAACAGAGTGGAGGGCTTAATTTTGTGACTTGTGTGGAACTGAAGTGGGTGATGGTGCCTAACACTCGCTTTAATGCTGTAATTACTATCATGTCTTGGATCGAATGTGCAGTCATGTTTGGGCTGAGCGGACCCATCACAAGTCTATCTGCTTGTCGATCATTTTTAGCAGAGGTAGGGCCTGATGTGGCAGAATTACAGGCCCCGAAAGGATAAATAGTTGATACTCAGCAGTAAAATTCATCAGGGCAGTGGCAGTTTCTGATGTGGGAGACAGAGGCAATCGCACAGGCCGGCATTTTGTCAGGGAGCGGCATGAAGGGGTCCCACTCTATTGTCTTCTCATTTGGGGAATAATTAGAGAAAGGCTCATATTTTTCACTAAGAACATCCAGAATCTAAAGATGAAACTGAGCAGAGCACCGACCAGCTGAAACACTGCTGATGGGGGAGTACGAAGCCAAAGAGAAGCGCATTTTATCTGTGTGTTAATACAAGAAAGTTTTGAATCATTGAAAAACCTGAAGATAAACACTATCCTCATTCAATATGACAGATCCCACAAGGATCACTATGTTCCTTCCTTTTAAATCTGGACTACTTGAAACTCAATTGCATTTTGAGGAAGACAAAACCAAGTGGCTTTGGCTGCCTTATAGTATTAAAAGGAGAAACAATGTGTCTTTATGTTTCATTTGTTTCCTGATTAGCGAGAGTGCACATCACATTATGTAATTTCTTTTCTGCTCAATCTTCTGAACCCTATTTTCTTTTTCAGACACAATCTTGGAGAGCAGAGATTACTTTTCAATTTTCAGCTGCTCTCTGAAAGCACATGTTCCACTGGCCTCATCAACCAACGAAATATTCCCCTGCTTTCCATACAGTAACGTTTACAAACATGAATCTGAATGTTTCCCAGTGCCATGGCAAACGTAGTAAGAACTGCATAAAATGAGTGTGTAATTATTTATTTTGTTTGCCCGTGGTTTACTCTCTGTGCCACAATCAATTATGCTGCCCTCAGAAATGGTAAATAATGAGCAAAGCTTGAGGCTAAAAAGATTTTTGGAGAGCGAATTCAATAGTTCACCTCCGAGAGAACGGGAGAAACAGCTGAAGTAAAATGGATACAGTAATGAGTCCCCTGTTGCATCTTGTTATGTCTAGATACATCCTACTGCATTACTTCTTTTCTCCATGGCACACACATTTTTGCTTCTACATTGCAAACTTTACCATAACAAACTGCACTTACAACACATTTGACTTTTTTATTTTGAGAGCTGAAAATCTCAACAAAAACAGTTTTTTTAATGGTAGGCTACATCATCTTCTTTCAAAACTAATGATACTAACATGATCTGCTCTATTTGTTCACATTTTTATGGTCAGTTTTTGAAAACATGCCTTTTTTTTTGTGTCCCAAAAAGATTTTGGTTCTTTATGATTTATCAGAAAATATGCAATAAGTAGAGCCACATTTGACAATAGAGAAGAAGAAATGCACTGCAGTTGGCGTTTGTGGATTGATTTGCAAAACAAAATGGAGCACCCAATTCTGTGAGAACATGATGACGGCAGATCATTTTGCACTTGTGAAGAAGTTTTATTCATATTAAATGATGTCCCTTTATGTGTCATATAAATGTAATGTTTTTTGTATCACAGTCAAGGTGTTTTCTGTGCAGCTGGGAGAGGGAGACAAACTAATGAAACAAGATGTGTCTACTGAAGTAAGTTTCCCAGGGTTGCTAACCTTTCCCAGATAGTTGTTTTGGGAACTAGCTGTTTTTCCCGTGGAGTTTTTAGTTTTCGCGTTCCATAAACATAACAGTGAATGAGCTACAAGGTTCCGTATGTTTTCCATTGTTTCTCTTGTTTGGTCTTAGAAGATTGAGTCTCCGCCTCGGTAGTAGAGAGAGATGAATAAAGTAACTATGCATCTCTGAGTTTGTCAGAGCGAATCTAATTTGTGCCTAATGCAGTGTGTTTTTTGCTCTCCGTCTGCAGATGTATTAAAGATTGTTTTGCTCCCTGACTTTTGTCTGGACCTCAGTCTCTGAATTTTGTGCACTTCACAATTTGGTGCATTGGCCGGGAACCTTCGCTGGTTCGTCCAAGTCGGTGGACCTCGGAAGAGGGTTGGCCGCCAAACCTTCAAACTGGTTTTCCTCCAAACCTTTCGGACAGAAAGAGGACTCTTCTGATACTCCACCGGGTTGGATCAGCCACGACAGGATAAAGACAGAGCTGAGAGGGGCTGCAAAACATCTTAAGGTTTGTAGGTCTATTTTTTAGACTGAGGATTGGAATATACGTTCCATGTAAACGTTTTAAATTGTAGGTCTGTCAATTTAGACCGAGTCCTGTAGGTCTGTCGATTCAGACTGAGTTCCCCTAGGTCTATTAATTTAGACTGAGTTTGTAGGTCTATTAATTTAGACTGAGTTTTGTAGGTCTATCAAACTAGACTGAGGATTGGAAATAACGTGTCAAATAACGTTTTAAATTGTAGGAGGTTTGTAAAATTAGAGAATGGAACTTTTCTCTTCTAAAGAGCCGTGTGAGGGCTACAGGAATTATGTTCCTCATGGGCCGATTGTAGAAGAGATTATTTGAAACATGGGGAATTATGTGTTCAGTATTTGTCACAGTGGCATATTAAATTTGGATTTCCTAATCATGGGTTAACTGAACCTGAGGTTTTTTGGTAGAAAATTACTGCTACAGAAACAACAGCTGCTGAAAAATCTCACTTGACCATTTACAAATAATGCAAGCACACACAGATACACTCGGAGTCTGGAAATAGAAAAAACAAAACAAAACACGCACAACAACACATATTTCAGATGGTTCAGAAAGCTGAAGAAAGAAAAAAAAACATGAGAAATCAGCTGAACAAGATAAAATAAGAAAACTAATGACTGTTTTTTCTCTCTTCCCAACATGTCAACCTGCTGCGATGAGCTTGCTCCCAGCGGCACCACAGAGTTCACCTGACGTCACTAAGCTCTATCCAGCCCTTTCACCTTACCAACCATTAGCCTCACTGAGGAAAAATCCTTTTTTTTGGACATTGATGACTATTAGCCCTACGGCCCCAACCAAAGTCTGAAGAAGAAACAATGTCGCCCCTGGAAGGGCGAGGAGGACAAGGATGTTTTTACCCCAGATTCTGAAAACAACAGGATATTCTACAAAACCTTCTTCATCTGATCTTCAGTGTGCCATATCTGAACCGTAAGGTTGAAGAGACCCAACTGCACAATTCTGCCCACTCACCCTGCTTCATCAGGCTGCCCTGAACATCCACAGCCACAGCAAAGGACAGTATGGACATTATGGACAGATCCACAGCCACTACAGCAAGGACAGTATGGACCGTATGGACAACAAGCACAGTATTGGCAGTCACAAAGCAACACACTGCCTGATGTTTGTTTTATCTGTGGACAATAAGGACATTGGGCCAGAGGCTGCTTCTAGAGACGATTCAGACCACAACCAGGAGGCCGGAGGTTGCACAGAAGCCGAGGAGGAAGATTTGATGGCAACCAGGGAGGCTTCCCCAGGGGGGTCAAGGCTTTCCTTTAAGAGGTGGATTTACAAGACATCGTGGAGGGCATTCCACCTAACTAAACCCGGTGCCGTTGGAGCAACCTCTGGTTCAGCAAATCGCAAGTAGTAACACACACAACACATAGGTGAAATATACAATTGAAGCACATATAATCTTACCCATGTTCATTGTGATTGTTGCAGGAACCCCTCTAAATTTTCTCGTAGATTCTGGGGCTACACTATTATTGATTATGAAAAATCCCTGCCTCATGCTCCACTGTCTGGGAAAACAATTCATTCCACTGGAGCATCAGGCTCAACAATCAGTGAAACTATTTCTGTCTATTGAATGTTCAGAGACGTGTCCAAAACCTCCATCTGACTTTAATTTGTTCAAAACACCAAGTCTGCTCTACATTTTTAAATGGTTGAATCTGAGGCCATTTCACAAATGGCTCGAGAGAGAGTTCCTCCCACTTCCACTGTGATGTCACCAAAATGCCTTCACTGCACAGCTCAAGTGTCCACAGATCCAGCTGATGAGCTGGGTGGCTCCTTCCTTCTGACACGCCCTTCTTTCCTGCATGCAGCTCACATATGCTGGTCCGCCAAGACCTGTTTTTTGCTGATTGGGTTATCACCTGAGTAACTGAGCTTCTTCACACTGACTGATTTTTTTTTTTCCCCCTCATGTCTCTTTGGCAAAAACATCCAGGGGACAGATGGAAATGCCCCAGAATCTATAAGAATGTCCTGGCCCTCTAGCATAAGCAACACGTGAAACAATTGATTGGATGTGTCACTCAGAAAGTATTTATTTTCCACCATCACTGAACATGTACAACCAAATTGTTTGTTTTGATCCCCTAAAAAGGGGACAGCGGATGGCATAATTTTTTATCCCTTCCATCTGACCCTATTTTGAACTGCTGGTTCTGCTTCACTTTTCAGTTTAACGATAAACTCTACACATTTACAAGACTTTCTTAGGGCTACTGTGAGAGTCCAACCATTTTTCACCAAGCATTAAATGCCAATCTTTTACATTTGAAACTTGCACCACAGACAGCTCTTTTGCAGTATGTTGATGATTTATTATTGGCAGCTCCCAATCATGATGTGTGTTTCTAAAAGCATGAAATTACTCAATTTTTTGGCATAAAAAAATTATTTTTTGCTCCGAAAAAGGGAAAAATATGATAACTCTCACACACACACACACACACACACCCCCCCACACACACACACACACACACACACAAATAAATTAATTAATTAATTTATAAAATAAAAAAAATAAAAAAAAAAAAATAAAAAAAATCAGAAAAAAACAAATTGCAGTTTGTGCAGCCATCTGTGAATTTCCTGGGTCATGTGATTTCCCCCGAAGGCAGAGCTATCTCCACCAACCGCATTGAGGCGGTGTGAACATACCTCTCCCTAAAACAAAAAAAACAACTGATGTCCTTTTTAGGACTCTGTGTCTATTGTAGGCATTTCGTTCCGGGTTATGCTGAGATTGAGAAACCTCTGAGAGAAGTATGTCATGACAAGGGATTAATGATGAGCTCCCATGTGAAATGGACGGACAATGCATTGAAATAATTTAAAGCGCTGAAAAAACAACTCCAAAGAGCCCCCACTCTGGGAATTCCCGATCAAACCGAACCTTTTTATTCAGGCGGTTGATGAGAAAGGGGGTTGCATGACTTCTATTTTGCTCCAAAAACACGGTGACAGATTGCAACCAGTCGCCTATTTTTCATCCAAATTAGACCCTGTAACGGCCGCACTTCCACGATGTTTGCGCGCAGTGGCAAGTGCAGAAAGGGCTGTTATGGCGTCTCCAGACATCGTGCTATTCTAATCTGATTTTGTACGCTTCCCACGGTGTCACACTAATTTTGAGCACCTATCTGCTGTCAGATAGGCTGCGTTATATATATGTTGGTATACCATATAATATTTTGGTTGCATTTAAATTGAACAGAGGGCAATTCCTATAACATACAGCTGTGATAAATTTAAACTTAGACAGGTTAATATACCTTTAGTTGTCGGGAACTATTAGTTATAACAAAACAGTTTTTTAAATTAATGAAGCACTTCTGCAGAAACATGATAAATCAGTTTCTGTAATTCTGAATTATATTGAGATCTCTTCTGTATGTGTAGATGTAGCTAAACTTTAAAACAGGATCCTGTACAATGTTAATATTTTAAAAATTTTCTCTATTTGAAGCTTCACGTAAAGTTGGCCATTTCAATTTAAGACAATATGTATATAAAATGAGGACTGACTGTGAATATTTGACTGTAATGCATATTGACTGACTCTGACTTCTGATGGCGTTCAACGTTTGTTTGTTTCTGTTGTGAATGTTTACATGTAGTTTGTTATTCTTTTTCTGGTGCTAAGAACGTGTTCTGTGTTTAATGGACATTGAACTAACATGCGCATGCGAAGAAGATAAAAAACACAATTTTATTTGCAGGATTTCCCAAACATTGAAATGGGACCACCGATGGAACCTGGAATTATTTTAATAACATGTAAAGGCAACATGATTAACTACTGAATTTCTCTAACAGATCAATCAAAGACAGCAGGCCCAAGGAGGACGACCTGTGCGAACAAACCATTAGACATTACATAGCCTACAGTCTGGAGATTTTGTGTTTATTAAAGATTTCAGGAGGAAGAACTGGCGTTCCCACCGCTGGATGGGACCGTTTCAAGTGCTTTTTGATGACACAGGGTCAAAAGGTCGCAGAGAGGTCAACCTGAGTTCACGTTAGCCACTGTAAGAAGTTCACGAGGTTTACATCGTCACATCCTGCGGGACCAGTCCAGAGCCTAGAGAACGAGGCTCCACCAAGCACCTCTGAAAAAATAGAGTTGCCAACACAGCTCACTCAGTAGGTTGGACCACGCCTAGCTGAGGCAGCATTAAGAACATGGAGGCCGAGGCAGCGTCGCAGAACACCGACGTGGATTAAGGATGCCATGCTATGCTGGTGCTTCCTCTTGATATGTGAGGTAATGGCTCTAGTCTGGTACCTCCTGCCGATCCGGAATGCGACTGCAACAAATCACACACATGCAGTTCCAGAAGGCCCAGCAGTGCTCAACAGGAGCAGACGCTCTACCAACCGTGAGATACACTGGTGTGGAGAAACACAGGCTTTGAAAGGGGCATTCAGGTGTGTGCCCCCTGATTCTTCAGTTGGCCTCATGATTCCATGGTCAGCCTTGAACGCCAATACTGGATCAGATGAAGGAAACATCTAGTCGCCAGAATGGGGAACGACTCCCTATGCCAGACACCATATGAAACTTTTCACAATGGCTAAAACGACGCAAGGACTACACATCACGGTAGACACAGCGAAAGGTTCAATCAGTCCACCCTCACCTTTGCCCATATTGTTAAACTGTTGGAAGTTTCATCTATGTGCTCATTCGTCGGGAAAGGATCTACAGTTTCTTTTTGTTCTCTGTGAAGGGGGGGGATGTTACTGTTGTCTCACCATATTCTCCCACAGGTATTACTGTTCTGCACAAACTTACGGCTGATGACTGGTACAGAGTAACGACAGGTATATCATTTTCTACAAATAATTGGTTGTTGTTGGCTGAAAGTGCTGCGAATGTCTCTAATACTGATTATTATGTGTTGTCTGCATGAGACCGCGTCTTGTGCTTGGGATAATCCCGGCCCTTCTTCTGCTTGAATGTGTTCTCGATGTCATGACTAAAACTAATCCATCTTCCCATTGTAGCCAGTGGGACAGTGTTTACCCTTTCACTAAAACTGATTTTAGAAGACTGGTGTTTCAGAAAAACTATAGGAAAGGTTAATTTCACATGCATTTCTATGACTGGGACTCTTAAATTAGGAAGTCTCAATTCACAACATTGTTTAAATATAATTAAATATTGTTTAAATATAATTCGGGTGCCAGCAAATTTTAAACCGACCAGAAGCGATGAGTGGTGGTGGTGTGGTGGTGATGATTATTTGATGGGTTACCAAAAACAAAAAAAAAAAAAAACGTACACTATAATGTCCAACAACTCAGTATCTATACCACTGCCGGATTTGAAGCCGTACATGAGCAACTTGCAGCTACCTCACTCATGTCTTTTCAAAATAGAATTGCTTTAGATATGCTTTTGGCTGTAAAGGGGGCGTGTGCATGATTTTTGGTTCTCAGTGTTGCGTCTTTATTCCCAACAATACTGCTGCGGATGGTTCCTTGTCCAAAGTGCTGGATGGTCTGCGATCTTTGTCCTACAAGCTGAAAGAACACTTGGGGGTGAATACGTCTGTATGGGGTAATTGGATGTCTGTGTTTAGCAAGTACCGCAGTTTTGTGGGATCTATGTTTGCCTCTGTTGTAGTGTCTCTCACATAGTTGTTGTTGCCTTGTGTGTCTGAGGGCCCTGTTAGATCGCCTGATAGCTACTGCTATTGCTCCCTTGCAAAAAACTGTGCCGTGCTGAGGTTGAATTTGTTCTACAACGACCAATATTTTCTTACTATTCCAAGTACGTGTAAATTGGCGCTTCCTTTTGATTTTTATCTTTGATGTTCCAATATTTTTGCTTCCAGGTTTTGTCTTTTACTTAGTGTCACAAGAGGTCAAAACACTTGCTGAAACACTCCTATGTTGTTCATATTTTCAACCATTATTTGGTGGCGGAGGTAAACTGATGTTTTGTGTTTCTCAAACTGTTTTGCACCATTACTACATTATTATTTCATTTTATACTCACTTGATTTATCATTTATTGATTTTGTGTTCTTGACGATGTTTTGGGATATTTCATTTTATGCTTTTATTAATTTTATCATTTATTCATTTTATCATTTAATTCATTTTGTTGATTACTTCATTTTTTCATTTTATCAGTTATTCAAAGTTATTGATTGATTCATTTTATCATTTGCTTCATTTTATCATTTAATACGTTTTATCATTTATGGATTTCATTCACTTGATGGATTTTTGCTCCCTGAAAAAGGGTGAAGTTGTGAAGAAGTTTTATTCATATTAAATGATGTCCCTTTATGTGTCATATAAATGTAATGTTTTTTGTATCACAGTCAAGGTGTTTTCTGTGCAGCTGGGAGAGGGGTACAAACTAATGAAACAAGATGTGTCTACTGAAGTAAGTTTCCCAGGGTTGCTAACCTTTCCCAGATAGTTGTTTTGGGAACTAGCTGTTTTTCCCGTGGAGTTTTTAGTTTTCGCGTTCCATAAACATAACAGTGAATGAGCTACAAGGTTCCGTATGTTTTCCATTGTTTCTCTTGTTTGGTCTTAGAAGATTGAGTCTCCGCCTCGGTAGCAGAGAGAGATGAATAAAGTAACTATGCATCTCTGAGTTTGTCAGAGCGAATCTAATTTGTGCCTAATGCAGTGTGTTTTTTGCTCTCCGTCTGCAGATGTATTAAAGATTGTTTTGCTCCCTGACTTTTGTCTGGACCTCAGTCTCTGAATTTTGTGCACTTCACACACTGTTGTACTCAAGGTTTCGATATCTCATTCTCCAATCACATCCATTATATAACCCTGTAGTGGGCTACCCATTGTAGCTGTGGTTTAAAAATGTGGGTAGCTGCATTGATTTGTTACACCCGGGCAATGGTAACCAACAGATTAAACAGCTGGCTATAACTCTGAGCTGTTTAATTAGTAAAGCAAAGAAGAAATCACAGTAGAAGTAAAATCAATGATTGGGAAAAATGCAGTGTGGTGAACACAGAACTGACTGTGCAGTATAAATATCACAACCAACAACCAGAGTATATCAAAGGACAGACAGATGAAGCAACAAGCCCCTCGTACAGCAAAGACAACCTGTTTTTTGACAACAGCTCTCATGAACTTTCGAACGCTTTGTCAGGTTGAAACTTCAATGGATCTTATTGGGATGACAGGCCAAAGTATGGATATAAAGTAGAAGAACACACTGTTTTCCACATTTTTTTGTAATTAGAAATCTGAAAGCCAACTTGAATCAAAACTATATACAGCCCACTTTTCCTACTAAAGAGAAATATCCCGAGCAACATAACTGTCCCAACACCATGTTTAACTGTGGAGATGGACGTTCAGAATGACGTTTAGTTTTCCTCCACACATTGCATTTTGCATCTGGGCCAAAAAATGTACTTACTATCTGATGTGATCCTGGCACCTTATTCCCAGTGCTTACTCTGTACTGCGTGCGTCTCATGGCAAACTGTAATTGAATTTGTAAGACTTGACTATAAGCTTGGCTTTCGTTTTGCTTTTTTCCATATAGAGTTGTTTTGTCAAAAGATACTTATCACCTGAGTTGTGGATCTCTGAGAGCTCTCCACAGTTACCATGGCCCCTTTTAGTTGCTTCTCTGATTGTCTCAGTTTGTCAGGACGGTCATTAATTAAATTTATAAAATAAATTTCTTCAAAAGTCTGCAGTTGTTTCGTTTTTCAGCGACGCATGAACAATGCTCAATTAAATGATCAATGCTTCAGAAATGACTTTTACCTTGTCAATAAATGTATCCCTGACCTTGGTCATCATAATCTTCTGTTTGTAAGCATTCACAAAACATCTGAATGATTATCAAGGTTAAGTTACATACAGCCCCACAGTGGCACATTATCTCACTTAAAGATATTGAATTCATGGGGGCTTGACTAAATGAATACAAGAAGTTTCAGATTTATTCCAGTAAACAAAGTTTAGAACTATACTTAAGCAGAAAACCACACATCATTTCAGAAAATATAATCAAAACTGTGAAAAGCAGAAAACTGCTTTTAAATGAACAAGATAGCAGGTTTAGAAGAAAACCTCTACATTTTGTCCCTTGTAATAAGCTCTTTTACGCTCTCTTTTGAAAGCACAAAAGGGCATGATGAGCTCAATGCTGATCTCAGTTTAGATCAAAGGAGGGATACCTGAAGAGATGGAAGCCAAGCCAAACACGTCGGGTTGCCGGTTGGGGGCTACGGGTTCATACGGAGACGGGTCTTCCATATCTCCACCTGAAACAACAAAGGAATGATATTTATTACCACTGAAGAAACACAAATCACTCCAACACTGATAGAAAGTAACTTGGATCAAGGAAACAGAGAGGAAACAGATGTGGCCACATTCACAACAAACAACATTCTTAGTCTTGCACAGATGAGCCAAACAAATCTAAGCACTGGATTTGAAGAAGACATTAGGTTCTAATAAGCTGTTCGACAAAGTTCAGTCCAGGTCTTACATCCTGATCAAATGATTTCCTTCTGGTGAATCAGCCTGTTCGGCAAACTAAAGCACAAGCAATGGATCTTCCCTGCTAACAATGTGTTGTGGAAGCAGTTTGTAAAAAAAAAAAAATCAAATTAGCACTCAACTGACTGTGTGTCTCCCATGCGCCTGCTCCTCCGTGGGCTCTAATCCCACATTTAAAATTCATAGCCATTCTGTGTGATTGAGACAAACCCTCCAGTGTGTAATAGCTTTGCATTCTGATCCTAACAGGAACACAGTGCAGGTGTTGTGAGGGTGGCTCTGAGGCCCCCTGCTAGAGATGAGAAAATTTGAAATCTCCTGGTAGGAGACTACACTTCCCCAACAACAAATCAGTAGATGTAATCAGAGCATAAGGTACAATTTATCAAAATAATGCCCAGAAATGTTCATAGTGAAGATAAATGCTGATGAAAAAAATTCCACAGTCTTTGCTTGGATTTTCCTATTGAAGATAGGTTTTTCTTTTCTTATTGCACGGTGTGTTATAGTTAATGTGCTTCTTTTCTGCATGCATGCCACACGTGGGTCATTCCTGTTAAAGACTGAAAAGGGAGATATCACAAGAAGCACAAAGAAAAAAAATCTTCAGCAAAGACTTTCAGTAAAATAGAATCAAGGCAGCTCTTTACGTAAAGCTTTACAGCTCAAGAAATAAAGCAGGGGACAGGATAAGAGCATCAGAAAAACCGACTCTCACAGGTGGAAGAGACCTCAAAAGCTAAAGCCGCACTGGCTCAACTCCAAACGCAGCTATGAGCCCAAAGGTTCTGTCCCCTGGCTTAGCGGCCGCAGGAAAACATGAACCGCCAGCAACGTGATGCCAGCAGAAATCTGGATGCTGGCCACAGGGTCAGGATAGAGGTACCATAAAAAGTCTGGCGTCATGTGAGCAGTGAGCAGACAGCAGGTCACACAAAAAAAAGACAGGGGAGAAAAGCAAAACAGAAAAATTCACTTTTTTTGAGTTAATAATTTGAGGTTTGACAAGGAGAGTATTAATAAGAGAAACATTCAAAAGATCCACTGTAGCTCTGGAGGAGCTGCAGAGATCTATGGCTTCAGATGGCAGAGAGAAAACTGTCACTCATTCAACAAATTTGGTCTTTGAGGAATACTATCAAGAAGAAAGTAATTGCTGAAAGATAGCCGGTTTGTGGTTTCCCACAAAGGGACTCTGCAAATATTGAAGGATGTGTTCAAATCAGATGACGCTTGAAATGTAAATATCTTTATGGTTACAAGTGGCAATAGTAGCATCATCCTAAGGGGATGGGATGATGGAAGGATGTAAATACAGGGCATCCCTGGAAGAAAACTTCACAGAAGCTGCAAAATACTTGAGGCTGGGGGCGATGTTCACTTGCAGGATAATCACCCTAATAAGCAGCAATCTCTACAAAGCATCAAACATGTTCTAGTGCAGGTACAGCTGCAAGTTAAGAACATCTGTAATAGTATGATAATTTTTTAGATGCCTGTCTGTATATGCTGTGAATTTTGCAAGGTAAGTCAAAATACTGAAATATGTAAACCAGACAGTGCTTTGCATTCATTCAGATAATAATTCATTCTTTGATAAGAGTTTCAATAAATTATGTGAGGGTAGATCTTCATGCTTTACTGGAACAATACTGTGACAAGGTCAACATTTCTTCTATCTTTTAATCAAAATAAGTGTTTTGTTTTTTTTCTCTGATAAAACAGCAGCATATCTAAAACTGTTATGATGTATAAATGTCTGTTTTGGAAGATAATCTTGTGATCGATCGTGAGATGGAAAGCTCTTTTATTTTCAGAAAAATTTAATTAAATCTAAAAATGTAACTCTTTGGTTTTTTTTAACCAAATATAAATTAGTCTGCTTGTTTGCAAACAGTTCTGTTTAGTTCTGGTTCTGAAGCATTTCCTCTGCAGCACATTGATAAGTCAATCAGCAACATGCTGGTTATAGTCATTTTATTTTGGATCCAGGTTGAAATTGCTTCTTAAAAGTTTAAGGAGGCACTAACACAAATCAGTGCCTTACTGATGGTTAAAGATTAGACCGAAAATAACATTTTCAATCTAAAAATAAGAGATTCAGTTCACCTCTTTGAAGCATATGGATGTGCATTAGAGTCAAAGCAAGGTATTGATTCCTCTCAAACTGTGGAGATACTTTGAAGGACATCAGGTAGTCTGGGGTGTGTAAACATTAGTCAGTTGTTACAAAGAACCCAAAGTGTAACAAGAAAATACCTCCTTCATCACTGTGCCATAAAAATCATTATAAAACCATGGATCCTTTTATTCATGGGGTTGACACCAAATTCCAACATTACCGGTTTATGGAGTTAAGGTTGAAACTAATGGGACCAGAAAATGCATTTACAAATTACCGTCCAATTTTGGTGGTGTTGTGAGATATGTAGCTTGACAGTAGCCAAAGCCGAGTTGTAAGCCAACTCGGCTTTGGCTACTGTGGTTCATCTGCTTTAAGGTTTCTCTTCTGCATAATGTAGCTGTATCAAACAGTTATCAGAAGTACTGTTGTCTTTCTTTCATCTTGCACCATAAAAGAAAGTATCCAATGCCATCAGAAATGCAGGTCTGTACACAAAATATCATTTAAAGGATATATTTTCTTCGTTTTTGGGTTATCTCAGTTTTTCAGAAACTGCTGATCCGCTCTAAATGCACATTTAAAGTCACCTATATTTGTTTTCTGATCAGAACCCCGTATTTGTTATTTAGCAATTATTCTACACAACATCTAAATGTCTTGAAGGTTTGCGTTTTTGCAAATTTGTTGATTAATTTGCTGGAGGGGGGGGTCACCAAGAAATCAAACAGGCATACATAAAACTGTCACTGGCTATTGCATACCGGATGTGATTTTAATTTGTTCCAATGAAATGACTGAAATAAATGGTAATGTTTCAATTTACTTGACATGCATTTGTTTTAGATTTTTCAACATAGTTTAAACTTTTCTTTTCGTTCATTCTCGGATTCTTTAATTTTCCTCATTTCTTTCTTTATTCTTCCTTTGTTTCTTTTTTCATTTCTTTCTCTCTCTTTCCTTTTCCCTTTGTTTCTTTCTTTCTGTCAGTAAACATGTTGACGCCTGCAGAATAATTCATTTGAAAGCTCTGAATGCTTCCATGCCTTTGCTTTTCCGTTGTGTCCCATACAAATCGACCTGCTGGTCTTCGTATTTCTATCACAAGAGCGGCTGCAGGACTTTGGTCGCTCAGTATGTCTAATTGCACCAATTGCTTTGAAACCTTTCAGCTCAAGACTACCACTTATTCAGAAAATAACCCCCTCAAACTTTGTTCCATGACTGTTTTCTGCAGGACCCATCAAGGCTGCCCACTTCAGAAAACAAGCAAATGATTCAAAGAAAAAAAAAGTTTTTTTCTGAGAGAACCATTTTCTCTTTGCAGAGCAACATGGAAGGAAGGATTCCTATATTTTGCCAAAAAGCCTGCTCTTTTTGTGATGGTTATTTGCCCAGGCAGTTTCTCACTCTGTGACAAAGCCAGCTGAGTGGTGAGAGTCATAAAATGCAATATGTTGAACTTTAGAGTTTGTCGTTTGATTTAACAGTAACAATGTGATCCTTTAAGAGCAGCTGTGGTTAAGGATTTGTTTTAAAGGCTTACACGCAACTGTGTCATAGGTCGCACTGAATCACAGAACTACAAAACCCACTTTCAATCGCTCATGCCCAGAGGACATGAAAAACTACAACACAGGGAGGCTTGTTGTTTGACAGTCACCCTGGACCCAATTATGGATTCATTACGTCATAGAAAATTCTTTCCAGCTGTTCGGTGATAAGACGTTTTAAGCTGCAGGGCAGCAACTTATCGTTGTAATTAAGCCTCCATTTGACTTTGTCAGCGTCGGCAGCACTGAGCGTGTACCGCCTTTCGCCTGCTAACCACAAAAGAGTAACACTTAGCAAGTGTAAATGTACGCACAGTTTTTTTTGTTTTTTTATTACGCTTCCTTTGCATTATCAGGAAGGATAAACTTTTGAGGTGTGGAAAATCCACTCATAGGTTTTTGTGACATTGTTGGTAGATTGTTTCTGAATGAAAGCCAAAATTACTTTCAGAGACTGTCATTCACCCTTTTATTTTTAAATGTGACCTCCTGATTGTCCTTGAGTTTCACATTGATTCTTTCCTTTTTTCTTTCTTCCGCCCAGCAGTTTGAAGAAAAAAAAAAAAAACTCTTGAAACTGCTCATGCATATTCCATTATCGGCCCTATTCACATGATAAAAATACATTCTACAGGGTGGGTCATAAGTTTCCATACATATGAGAATGCAAAGTATATATTTCTTTTATGTTTCAGATACCCATGAAGATGCGTTTAAGAAAAGAGCAAAGAACTGAAATTATACTGATGGTTGGATCGGTAAGCAGTCGCATGGTTGCACAAAACTAACAGGAAACATGGAACGGGCATCACGCACGACACTGTGCCAAAACTTATTTGCAGGTTTCAGAAAACTGGAAATGTTGCAGATCAATCACAAAGTGGTCCCAGACGTGCAGCGATGACAGAGATTCTCACAAAAATAAAAATGATTGTCCAATTTTAAATATTTTGTTTTCTATGTATGGAAACTTATGGCCCACTCTGTATTTACACCACTTCTTTCATATTAGCAGTGAAAACTTTGCATCAGTCCAAGAATAGCTCTAGATCATCTGCAGGTTCTGTGGGTTGATGCAAAAACTCCACAGTTAACAAAATCAGTTGATCAAGCTGGAGGTCTGTAGAGCCGCTTACTTTTAAGACCATATCTAAAATCAGATTTAAGTGAAATGTGACTGAATGGAAGCTTGACTTTGAAAATGTACAGTTTTGATTTGCAGCAGAATAGACAAAGAGAGCCTCTAACAGAGTTGGCTTCACATCACTTCTTTCCTCTTTTAACTGAAAAATGTATCCATACTACAATAATGCAGAACAACACACTTGTTGAGCAGTGTGTCCAGTTGGTTAATGTGAGTTGATTTGTAAACATCCATTAAACCTGTCATTTTTCTGGGATTATATTCATGCTTGAGCAATATCTTTCAAACACATTTTCCCATGGTCAGCACAAAGAAAAGAAATATTATCTTAGTTAAGCATCAATACTGAGAAAATGTCTAAAAGTCTGGCAGACCATTTTACAATTTGCAGAGAAGCATTAATGTTGCATTGATGAGTCCTTACATATGCACAATCACAGGTAAGGTGTTTAAATTTCAATTGACTTTCAACAGAAGGTGTTTCTCTCAGTCCAAGTGGTTCACAATGTTAAGCTTTGCTAATACTGATCTATTACAGCAATAAGGTGGTACAGAAAGGTTAAATATACATACTTGCAGTGCAATTAATTATTTTTAAGTCACACTAGGATTATGTTTTGCATTGATCTAATGCAGACTGGGCAGCTTTTTCACGCCATTTGAAATGTTTTATTGTAATTGTCCTGAATTAGGTTATTACATAAGATATTTTTCAAAACTAAATAGTTTTAAAGGCTATTCAATCTGATTCTAATGCAACAACAGTAGATCATATAGGAATCGGACTCTGTCTTGTTAATGTGGCCTTATAGTTGAAACATTTGCGTTCTGTTGCATTTGATCAATTAACTCTTTCTACAATGATGGGAGGTCAGTCGGCATTAAACTTCAATCTAGAAGCCTGTTGTAGTCAGTTTTTCAGGTAGTTTAGTGACAATGGTGCCTTTGAGATTCTGAGATTACAAGGAATCCAGGAACGCTAAATATGTCATGATTAATAACATGGAAAGAGCTAAAATAGGATTCAAATGTTGTGATAATGACACTAATGCTGATGTACTGCTACCAACAAATGTGTCTATGCTTTAAAGCACTGTGGTACAAACTGCATTCTGGTAACTACTGCTGGCATTGACGGAAAGTTTGTGCACTGATTTTTAAATGTAAGGTGAATTTTCTCTCGCCTTCTTTTCTTTTTTTTGTGTGTGTAGACTGATTTTCCTTTCTTGCTCTCGATGTCTGATTGTAACTCATTATTTTTGATGTAAAATTCTAACATTCACCCACTTGAATCACGCAGGTGTAATTTGATTATGACATGAGTTTTTTATTTTTATTTTTTAAACAATGAACATAGAGAAAATGCCTTTTTATTCCAGGGTTTTAGAGAGCCCCTCTCAGCAATACCTATCCATTTGCTATGACTTCTGCTTTTCCAGGTCGGAGAAACATAAGGTTAAGCAAAGAGGTCTAGATTCCCCTCTCCCTAGTCACTGGAGCTAACTCCTTCAATAAATCCTGAATAAAAAGCCTTTCACCCCTACAGTCTGACATAGCAGGTAAAGGCAGGGCAGTTTACTGAACTTTACTCAGCTTCATCACTATCATGTGTGTTTCTTGTAGGATGTGAAGATGACAGCAGGGTGTCGCACCTTGGAGTGCAAACTGACAAATCTATTTAGCAGGTTTAGGAACTTTAATTGAAAGTGAGAAGCATATCTTCTTGCAACATACTTCATCAATGCATGTTGCTAGGACATTAAGTCATTAAGTCTTAGTTAATTTAGACTTAGCCTCTATAAGATGAGATGAAACTGAATAATTTGTCTCTAAGCAACACCACTGATTTTGTAAGACCTCACCAGGTGGCAGTTTATGCGCTTTGCTCAGTGACAGGTTTTGATGTTAGAAGTGGCAGGCAGAACACACCACTTTGAAGTCTTTTTCTAATTGTGTGTTGCATGTCGGCAGAGCAGACCTGGGCCAAGCAATGCAATGCACAGCGTCCAGTGCAGCAAACCGTACACTCTGCTGTCCTGTGCCATGTGCCTAAGACAAAATAATCTTTGCTCTCTGATGGTGTCTCAGCACATCAAATTGAAGAAATTATGCAAGCAACGTCTAACCACATTTCAGAAGCCAGTTTTTGTTGTAGATTTCTTTAGGCAGGTTGTCATATTGTTCTTTATTTAGTCTTGAGTAAACAAAGAAGAGGTTTTTGTTTAGGTTAAGCAGCAGAGCATGTTTAAACTTTGCCATAGCATTCTGAATAGGTATTTTATTCTCTCCCACACAATCCACACCAAATGTTTTGTTTAGGAGACTGCTGAAAAAAATATTCATCTGTGTGGCCTTCAGAGCAAAGCAACCAGCTCTGCCAACCAGGATGTGACTTTGAGATGCAGGTCCTTCTCCTCACTAGTGATGCCGGTGTTGGACATTGGTTTTACTAACTTTATAAGGCATTGTTCCTTTTCATCTAAAAGGAATTTAAATGAGGGTTTTTATACCCACTGTTTGTTTTCAGGATGCTTCTCAAATGTCTGGGTGGACAAAATGAAGTCCTCACAGAACTTGATATTGTCCAATATCTTTTCAGTTTGTTTGTTTTTGTTGGAGCATTTAAAAACTTCCCTCATATGTTCCAGGTGAAGCATCCCCAGAGTGCCATAACGCTGTCTGTCCTCCAGGTCTTAGCAGTATGGGTCTGTGTGTTTTTTCTCTTGAAAAGCCTCCAGAGACACAACATACTGTGGTCAGATGACTCCAAAGGAGGAAGGGATGAAGCAGAATATAGACCCTTCACATTGCCATATCAAGTCCAGTGTCCTATTTTCCCTTGTATAGCAGTTTACATATTGAATGCAATATCTCTAATGCTTTTGTAGATTTTTATTCATTGCTTGAAGTGCTGCTTTTTTAAAGAAATATGTTTTTTTCTTTGGGTTGAATTGCTTTATAGATGAAAGAAAAAAATATAATGTATCCTGTGAGAAACTGGTAACCAAGTGTATTAATTTAAGAACTGGTGTATTAGAGATTAGATTGGGCCTAAAAAGTCCATTCGACACAGCTGGCCTTAGCCCATAGACACTGTGTCTGAGCCTGATCCAACCCAGCTATTCTCTCTAATTAGAGACCTGAGCCTGAAGTAAACCTGACATATTATTTTAAACTGCAACCAGTTTAAAATACTTCCAGACCTCTGACTTTACACTCTGCTGGCTCATTAATGTAACTTCTCCCATTTTAAGCTTTTGTTGAACAACTTTCAGCTTAATTGTGTCAATTGTAATCACAGGATGAGTCAAGTGCAAACCTTATGGGAGGTGTGATTGATAGGAAAGGAGAAGGGCAGGGCTAGTGGCATTAGTTGTGCAGTGTGCAGCACTTGTTACAGTTTAATTAATCTTTGAACTTTACTTTCTCAACAGGATGAACTACCCACTCCTCTGTTTAAACAATAATAAGTACATTAGCACAATTTTATGTCTGTGCTGTATGTATTGTAGCCTGAACCCGAGTCGATCAAGCATATGATTTTGGCCTGATCTGACTGCAATTTTGTGTCGGGTCAGGTTCAGTACGCCCTTGGGTTATCGAGAAAATCTAAACTATACTGTCATGTGATCGATTTTCCTTGTGTTGGTTAGGATTATGACAGAGATTCTGCATCATCTGCAAAAAGACTAGTAAAGATGACATTACTGTAATCAAACCTATGCTCACATGTTCATGACGTGCTTTGATTAAACTAATTTATCTTCGGTATAATTCCAGTACTGAAAAAATTTACTTTATACCAGGTGAGTCTGTCTCACCTGAGAATGTGAACCTGTACTGGGCTGATTCTGTGTGTCTTCAAATAATTTTAACAATGCTCCTGGAGAAGATTCATAACTTGGAACTTAAAAGTCTGAAATAGGAGCAGGTCTGGAAAAACAGCTTGTGTGCTACACTCAAGAGAGAGCTTCATTTGATGCATCAAAGAGTGATGTCATCACTGCTGATGTCATTGTTACCATTGAAGCTGGACATTCTAATGGTCCATTCACATCAAACACGTTTTGAACGTCAGGAGATTCCGGTTTATAGTCAAAGTCTATGTGGAGTTTTGGATGCGCTGGATGTGTCAAACACTCCAAACGGTTCAAATCGCACCGCGCTAGACGCTCAAAGCACACCGCAATGGCCCACAGCGCGCCTCCACATAGACTTTGAATGCAAACCAGACGCGCCTGACGCTGAAAATGCATTTGGTGTGAACGCACCATTATATGTCCAGAGTCACAGTCAGACCTTCCCAATTCCGTCCTCAGGCCCCCTGCTCTGCATGCATGTTTTAGATGTGTCTCTATTTCAGAACAGCTGATCCAAATGATTGCATGATCTCTTATGCAGTCATTAAGTACTGCAGAAGCCTGTTAATCACCCACAGATTCAATCCAGGTGTGTGGCAGAAGGGGAGACATCTAAAACATGCAGGGCATTCGCCTGCAGAGAGGAATTGAGAAACACTGCATTAGTTCCATCATATTAGGACCAAAAAGCTCGTCTTTTGGTTCCAAAATCTCGTCTTTTGGTTCCAAAATCTCGTCTTTTGGTTCCAAAATCTCGTCTTTTGGTTCCAAAAGCTTGTCTTTTGGTTCCAAAAACTTTTAGTTTGGTTCCAAAATCTCGTCTTCTGGTTCCAAAATCTCGTCTTTTGGTTCCAAAAGCTTTTCGTTTGGTTCCAAAATCTGGTGTTTTGGTTCCAAAAGCTTGTCTTTTGGTTCTGATTGGTTGTTTCTGGACAATACCAGAGCCAGAGAAATTTTCACAGATACTCTGTTTCATATTCTACTGTCAGACACTTTTAACAAATATCCATCCATCCATCATCTAACACACATATTCTTGCGCACACACATTCACACCTTAGGACAATATAGAGAGACCAATTAATCAATTATTCAATGATGAGTTTTAGCAAACCCTGGGTTTGGATTGTGAGATCAGTGATATCTTGGCTTGTCTCGTCCACAACTTCCACTGAGGGGGTGATCTCGAAGCCAGCAGACTGAGTTGTTTCCTGCTTGACTTCGTAAATGTTGGACTCTCAAAGTCGCTGGAAGGACTTGATTCCCTCTGGATCTCTGATGATACATCTTCTGGCTCAATAGGGTTGTCGCTGTCATCTTCAAAAGGGAAAATGACAGCATCGTAGTCGACTTGGACGTTGAGGTCCATGATGTCGACCCATGAAAGCTTAGCTGGAAAAGCTTCATATTCGCATGCAATCTGTTGTTGCTTCATGTCGATATTCTTGCAATATCTGGAATCGATATCTCGCTTTCGAACGTGCTCTGAAGAGTGATCTGCCACAACAGAACTGTGGAACAGGTCTGACAAAACTCTTTCAGTGAGCTTCATTCAGGAGAGAGACTCCTTTGTGGTATCATAGAGTTATGACATCACTGCTGATGTCATTGGTACCATTGGAAAAACCTTCTTTTGCCTGTGGGAGTTGATAAGCAACCAGTCATGAAGTACTGCCAGCCTGCTGTATGTTAATCACCTAGCGGTGGCAAAAGCAACAAAAAATATAAAAAACTAGTATGCTCTGGACTTAACATGGAGTAAAAGCTTACACCAGTGTTCCAGTGTACTGTTTTGACATAAAAGTATTTATTCTGCCTTTGCTTTTAAAAGGATTGTAACTAAATAGAGCAGCTTTCATTTCTGTCTTGGTACTTAACACAGCGCAGTAAAAGTACATGGGCACATCCTCTCTAGTAAGCAAACAACTTGTGACTAATGTTGCATCTGTATTGTGATGGTTCAGCATGATTACATCCTTTGCACTGATTCATCTCCACTTTTTTTCTGATATGTGATTGTTTCAACAAAACAAAGATGAGGATGTGTGGTGACACAATTGTATTTGTTATTTATTTTTTATTTTTTAGAAATTGGATGCAACCAAACACAGATGAGGGCATAAATCCAGGTAACGGCTCAGCTTTTGAAGTGTTATTGACATTTTAAACTCAATTTCAAACCTTACAAATAGAATATTGGATTAGCTGAAAATAGTATTTCAAGTCACAACTCCACTCTTCCGTGGCATGATGGGCAAACACAGCAAGAAATGAGTTTTTAAATTTCCAGCCTTTACCTTTGGCTCTTAGAATTTGGTAAATACTAAGATTCACACATTTGCTTTAACTAAGTTAGGCGCATATTTGGTGTCATGTAAAAATGTCCAGTTGATGTGTGCAGCCAGAGGCTGTAGATTTACTCTTAAAGGGACAGAGTTAATAAAGACTACAAATTAACAACTTTTTCACCAGTAGATTGTAAATAACTGCTTTATGTTAATTGCAGGAATTATTAACAATGCTTACACAGGCACATCTCAAAAAATAAGATCACCATTATTCATTTTAATAACTCACTTCAATTACATTACACCAATGTAATATGAAAAATTATTTTGATAATGAGATCAAAATTAACTGAAACATGCGTACAACAAATGTGTATTTTACTTTAAAACTGTTATTGAAATAAGTAACTTCCCTGTGATTATTTATTGTTATTTGTTGAGATGTGTCTCTAGATATTATGCACGACAAATGGATTCTCTACCATTTGCATTTGAAATGATCCCATGCAGAAACTTTTACACAGCACTGACACAGTTGCAGGGAGAAAGACAGAAGGAAAGATAGAAAGACCACCAGACCCAGTAGTTGTCATTCCACATTCATTCAGGCCCCTATGCACTTTTCTGCCAGGAGTGAGGCTTAATGCCCACATCATGACGGTATTCAGCGAGCAGAATAGCCCGTCACTTCTTCTCACCTCTGATAGAGTGCCTGAGAACTCGCTCTACTCTAAAAGGCTAATCTAAAACCCCCACTAGTCGGCCCTCATTTCAGCTGCACTGTCACACGCCGCACCAGCTGCGTATTGAATGGGTGCCTTCCTGAGCAGTTCACCTTACATTATAGGAAATCATTAGACAGATTTACGCGGACAGACGGCATGGGGTTTTGTCATAATATTTCGTCGATCCTTTCCACATTTTGGGGATGAAGAATGAAAGGCGAAGCAGCAGGCATGAAAAGGACATGGAGGGGAACGGTCTGAATGATCCTATTGATCACATCCAGAGGCTATCGGCATGTCCCTTCTCCATATGATGATATATATTCACCTAGTGTGTACCAGATGGGATGCAGGGACAGGGGAAAAACGCGGAGGACATATTCAGCATGCAGGAGCCTGTTCCCCCTACTGAGCTTGTGTGCTCTAACATGCAGGGCAGGGTGGAAAATGTTCTGCTTATGACAGTGGATGGCTAAGGTAATGACCAGTGACTGCTACCATTGCTCATAGTAATGATGGTTTCACCCTGGAAAACGACACACTTTTGCAACCCCATCTCTCCTTTTTTCTGCAATTTTCTCCAAAGATTTCTTAAAATCTTTTCATTCTTATGTTCTTTGCTTTTATTTGCATCTCTTTTTCATTTCTATCTTTTTTTATTTAACAACCCCCATCTTTCACTTTCTTCTTTTTTTTTTTCATTGTCTCATTTACACACTTTCCCTCCCTAATAACGTTAAAAACATTGTATCCATTTTATGTAACTTGCTTCAGCGTAGCGGACCAGCAACATCTTTACTGTGCTGATGTCAACAAAAAAAGACTCATTCAAATCAATTCTACTTTATTCTAAGGGATTTATACAAGCACAAAAGGGTTTTTTCTTTTTATTTCAACAGTCAAAGTTTGCCCAGTTAATTAAGCCGCTCTGAAAGGTCCTCCATGCAAGATATCCAATTCCTGCTTAGAGACCCAGGTTCTTCTTTCTGAGCAGCAGCTATAAAGTAACATATGTTGGAGGTGGGGAGCTTATTGTTTAAATGACCAATTCCATTGCAAACCTACAGGACTATATTCACATGAGACCTGAGGCACAATTGAAAATGAAATACAGCCACCAATATAATATCCCTCAAAAAGCCAATATTTCTCACTTATTAATTACTTCTTGGCTTGAAGCTGCTATATAGACTCCACTGCCTCACACCAGCCAGAAAGCAGAAATCACCCGTTATCCATCAAGACTGGATGCAGCGCCACATTGAATTCAGCTGACACTTTGTGTTAGAAAACACAATTAGCAGGTCATCAACAGTAATGATTTAAAGACTGGCAATAACGGCCTCTTTAGTGAATATTTTAAACCAAATGGACAGCTGCCTTTGTGGAAACAATAGTGATCAAGAACACTGGAACACCGATCATTCTTTTGACTGACTTGCTCAAACAATTAATACCTGGACCGAATAAAATATAGTTGTCGCAGTTGTTCCATAAGAAGAACACTCTCTGCTGAGCAATCAGCTGGGCAATCTGGCTGATCACCTAGATAATACTGCCTAGGTGCCAAATTGCCCAGAAGTCCACTTTTAAGTAGGGTGTAAGCTAAGGGTCAAAACGAATGCACGTTTGATGACGTGCTAAAGTCACAGGACCATCAAGTGGCCTGGCATGAGACCTACAGCTGACTCAAGGTGTGTTGGCAGTGCCGTCTAAACGTGGAGCTTTTTCCCAATCAGCCTATGCAGTTTCCAGGCAGAGGTCTCATATAAACATAGCCTAAGGCTGACCTGCAAAAAACTATGCTTGCAACAAAATGAATATTACTGGCAAATGATACTGATGTGTCCTGAAGTGTGAGATAAGTGCCACACAAGTAAAATAAAAATGTAGACCAAGTAATGCTGATTTAATGCAGTTTGTTATTTTATGCAAATATGATTGATTTAAAGAAGTCACAGAAAGGACTTAGTTTTAGCAAATGCCTATTCTCGCATGACCCAGATCAATATCAAGAATGAAAAACCTGAATCTGGACATTCCTTGTGTCAAATTTGCTAATGAAAATATCTGAAACTCTGCATGTTGGACCTGAAATATCTTGTTTACTATTAAAGTATGAATGTCATTTGAAGCTCTAGAGCCTTTCCACCAGGGTAACTTGCACTAAATGTGGCTATACTTGACTTGTAAGGCTCTAAGCAGTCTACAAATTACTTTTAAATATGTGTGACATTTTCAGTTATCAGACTGAGAGAGCAATGAGAATTATATGTCATGCAGTTTATTTAACAAAAAGGTTTAATGGATAAGCTTTGCCCCGTCCCATGTTTTCTTTTGTTGTCAAATTAAATCTAGCAGAGACAAGAACTCTGCCCTTCACACATCATTATTTTCTCTGCATGAGAATGTGCTTAAAAATCAACAGCGCAAGTAAGCTGGATTAAAGTAAATCTGAGCAAGTCGTGCTTTTGAATTTCTTAAAGACTTTGAATGATATTTTGAAAATAATTTTTCATTGAGACAGGAAAAATGCTTTGCCTCACTATGACAATTTCAGTTCCCAGGATTACAAAGAAATGCTTATAACCTTAAATGAAAATAAAAATCAGTCATATTTCTACATTTTGTAACTTTCAGAATGAATAATTTGTTGAAGGACAACTGCTTCTTTCATAGTTTCAGGGGTAAAATTGGTCAATCAAACAAAAGCGCATTTTGTCTAATCCAACATTGACTTCAGTGAGCTGATCTACAACATTTCAGCAGTGAACACTGGGGTCTACGCAGATGTTGAAACATAAAATCATGCAAAATTAAAACTCCACTATCTCTTATAAGCTGAGGTCTATCTCTTGAATATATTTCCAGTTCCTCACATTGTTATGTCACATTGTTATGCATTATATTTCAGGTGCTTTGAGTTGTTAACTTCACACTGGACAGCAAAAAATATTAACTATTTTTGGGGGGCAACTAACAACTGGTTCATTTAAAATCAATGTCTCTGGTTGAAGCTGTCCCTGCAGCTGGACTGCTGTCAAGTCGATGTGATTTCATTGACCATAACTTTGTCATTTCATCATATTATTATAATTCTTGGTTAATGTCATATTCAACTTTCCCAATCTGAATTTCTGATTTTACTAGCTCAAAGCCATAATCTTCCAAATGAAGAAAAATAAATGGTGAATAGTTATAAATAAATAACTGCCCCTAATTTCTAAAATAAATGTACTTTTTATTAATAGTCTGATTTATCAAGATAAATAATCAAACCATTTTGGATCTTCATCTTCTACAGAAACTGACTTTCTCATGGTGATGCAGTGAAAGTTTATTGCAACCTTACAACTGCTTATGTGGTTTTTTGTCAGTAGTGTAAGTAATTGATGTCCCATTTTAAGTGCAAATTTCCAGCATGATTGAAAGGCTGGTGTAATGAGATATCAAACATTAGGCGTGATCAGGACTTAATGTTATTGGTTCATCTTGCTTTCAGCATTTATATTTTTAATGCTTTTAAAGGACAGTTTCTTGTGGTGCATGTTTTATTAGTTCGCTTCTTCCATGAGTCCAAACATTGACACAAGTCATTGCAAAGCACCTATAGGTTACGACTGGAACTCCTTAGCACAAATCCTAAAGCAGAAGTGGAAATTAAAAGGCTTTTCTTCTTGTTTTTGCCTGTTTTTAGTATGTTTTTTTAAGCTTCTCTACTTCTACTTTTCCATCTTGCTCACTTTTCATCTTCTAATTTGAATAAATACCAAACACACATTACAATATCTGTATATATCTTGAACCCATATTAAATCTGAGCATGTCTTTTTCCACAGAAGTGGTGGAAATATCATTTTACAATGGTCTGCAGATATTCATTCTTTGCTGTTGGCTTTAGATAGACGTTGTACACTGACCCAAGTCTGCTTGTTTGCACAATGGACTGTGATTAGATTAAGCTGCACTGTAACAGCTTTTCATATGTGTTTAAGAGGGTTTTATCTCTGAGGACTGACACGACCAAAATGGGCCAGTGCAGAGGAGTTTTCTGCAGAAAAGGACGTGCGGCACATAAAGATGCTCGACAGCCCAGACGACTTGCACAACACAGTCATGCAGAAATGCCCTGACTACCGCTAAACATGTTAGAGTAACGAAGGAGAGTGTTTGGAGAAATGACTTACTGATCATTACTCAGAGTAAAAAAAAGAGGCGAAAGAAATGAAAGACATAAAGCCTGGGGAGCATCCATGTCACTGTCTTTGCTTTGCGCTTACATCAAGGAAGCCACTGCTGTCTTCTGTCTATCGAAGTGTAACTGGTGCTATGAGCAATCAGCGTGGTGAATCATTTCACGGATCACCAAACATGAGTCCAGAACACTCAGGGGCTCTGCGACATTTCCACCATTACCCCTTATGTCAAAACAGCTGAGTGCATTATGTCATCCAAATTGACAGTGTCACTTGATACCATTCACAGACACTCAGGCCACACACATACAAGCATTACAAAAATACGAGGCTTGACTTAGGGTTAGCCTTTTAGGCTATACTCCTCAACCTCTTCAACAGAGCTAGTTTTGTCAGACTTCCTTGAGGGAACTTCTACATATATTAAATCTCTGTGTGTAAATATATCCTTACTGGACACTTTATTAGATATACCTGTTTGATTCCATCTTAATACATATATCTCAATCACATAGTCACTTGGCAAGAAACTAAATGCATTCAGGCATGAAGGATGCCCATAGCATCTTCTCTTTTGGTGAAGATGCTATGGGCATGGCATGGTTCTTGGTGCCAGACAGGCTGGGGTTTCAGAAATTCTTGGTCTATGGCAGAGGATGGTCCATAAAGGAGAAAATATGAAGTGGCCAGCTGTTATCTGGATAAAAATGTCTCAGAGGTCAGAGGACACTGGATAGACTGATTTAAGATGACAGAAAAGCAACAGAGAACAAGCAGCTACTCTTTATAACCAAAGTTATAAAGAGTAGCTTTATAACTACTCTTATAAAAAGGCTTTTCTTCTTTATAACCTTTGGTTATAAAGGTTTGCACACTTTATAACCAAAGTGTTTGCACACTTTATAACCAAAGTGTGCAAACCAACATCTCTGAATACACTGCAGGTCAAACCATGAGACAGATGGGCTACAGCAGCAGAAGACCACACTAGGTGCAACTCTTGTCAGATAGGCATAGGGCACAACGTCCCACTGACCTAGCAAAATTGGACAAACAGATCAAAGAATCTTGCCTAGTTTGATGAGTCTCAGTTTCAGCTGCAACACTGGGATTGTAGATCACAATTTGGTATGAAAAACATGGACATGTGGATCTGTTCTTCCTTGTATCAAAGGTTCAAGCTGTAGGTCAAATGGTGTGGGGGATATTTTTTGGCACACTGTATTTTTTTTTTAGAACCAATTATCCTCAAAACACCACAAATAAAGGGCACAGCCTACATAAGTAATTGTGCTGAGAGTCTCCATCTTTTTATGAGAGCCACCTTCTGATGGCTCCCTCACGAAGCTCAAGCCATCTCAGACCTCCATAGTTATCAAACCTCAATAGAGTAGCATGCCTTTGGGATGCAGGGGAATAGGAGATTCTCATCAAGGATGTGCAGTTGACAAATGAAATAAGGAAGTTATTTGGACAAAGGAGCATTAATCCTGGTGTTGGCAAGGTGTGCCGAAAAAGGTGACATTATATGAACAGTGGCAAAGGTTCAAGCTGCCATCTGCTCTTAAATGAGAAGCAGGATAAAAAACAGTAGGTTACAATGTTTCAAGAGTGCAATCCTCTGTACTGGTTAAGTGGACACATAGGGACTTCTGTGCTCTACAACTGTAACCTAATTACAAGGTAAAATGGAACACTTTAGGTAAAAACCAATAACAGGTCCACCTAATATAATCCCATTACACCTCCATTATATTTGCACCAGAGGAAAGTTGCAAAACATGTGGTTTTCATTGGGGGATTCTGAGTAGCACAATAAGAGGATGTAAAAGAGTACATTATGCTTTACTTTCCTCAGAACACACAATGATGCAGGAGAGCGCTGGGATGCTATAATGCAAAAATGTGCATATTATTAATGACAGTGCATTACACGTGTATATGCCCAGATAATTTACTGCACCAGCAAACACGTGTGTTGTTGTGGGCATGTTATTTAGTATTTTACCACCAGGCTCATGAAGAGCCCTTCAGCGCATCCTTAGTTATAAGATGACTGATGATGTTCGCTGAATTCACAGCAAGTCACAGAGGGAGCATAGAAGGAGGCGAGAGACACTAAAGACTGAAACAGTTTGAAATGAGCTGATGGAGGTTAAAGCTTTAAAGAAACAACAGCTAGTTTTTTCATGATGCCAAAATAAGCATATGGTTATTTTTCTAAAGTGACTATCTGCTCCCTACCTTCATTGAAACCCATGTGAATGGCCCAGTAGTTCTGTAGGCACTGCAACTCGTTCTTCATGGCCCTCTTGCAGCGGCAATCATATAGAGAGCTATTGTGCAGAACTTCCAGGGCAGTCTTGCAGTCCTGGTTGTTATCCAGCATGGCATTCTGCCCCTTGCCCACGAGGCACTGGCGCATCACCCTGTACGAAGGGCTGCAGCGAGAATCCTGGCTGCACATTTCACTGGCCTGGATGCAGTCTACCCACTGTGACTGAGCCTCACGTGTAGACCTGGTGCCTGGAGATCCTTGGGATTCATTGGCCATGGAGACTAAAACAGCTGAAGAGCCTTCCAAAGAACCTAGACATGGAGGAGAAGGTTTATTTGAAGCAGAAAGGTGAACATGTGGGTATATGATCATTATATATATACACCAAAGACTGAAACTGTATATATATATCTAGAATATATGCATATTTTCTGTCTCTCTCTCTCCTCTATATATATATATATATATATATATATATTTATATATGTATATCCTTAAAAATGTAGACAGTGGTAAATTCTCAAGTAGTTCCAAGAGAGCACAATTAAATCAGCACTTTTGAAACCTTCACAGTGAAACCTTAATTCGATAAACTTCAATGCTGGTAGGCACTTCCATGCCCACCTCATGTAAACATTAGGAAAATTTTAATCTCACAAAAGTAACTCAGAAACATTAAAAAACTTCAATTGATTTCACATCTGAAATGAATATTTCAGATGTGAAATATTGTTGCTGTCAATTATTGAATTGACGAAAGCTCAATATTTGTTGTAATTTCAAACACAGATAAGTGAGAAATGAGGTTTCGCAGTGATTCTGACTTTTACAAGACTCGGGATGCGAATCCACCTTTACAGGCAAAGAGCAGACAGTTTTGGTGAAATGACAAGAGAGACCCCTTGTGATGACATTGGGAACTGAGCAAACCGAGAGCAAAAGGGTGTGCTGTATCGATCCTGGGTGCAAAGCCAATGTTACATAAAAGTTCAACAGAAAAAGATTTGTTCTTCAGCTGTAGGATTTTAATACGTGAACATAATTACTGTGTTTATCATAAACATATTAGAGGTGATAAACAGCGAGGTAAAAAACGTATTGCATTAAACAATGTTGCATATTTTTGCTTTAAATTTATACGAAACACTTCGTTGTTAAAATAAGAATAACATTAACCTGCTTATGTCCATTGTTGAATCTCTGGGGCATTAAAAGTTCGCGGTGCGCTGCTTCAGCATTTACCTGCTTAGAAATGCGTGTATTAGTAATGTGTTGCTGTAATTGACATCAGTCATTATATAACTGAGTCGATCAGATTTTGCCACTGGAATTCTGTGGCTCACAACAAGCACATTAACTTTGGACTGACAGATACTCCTGATCAAAGTGACGCTAATCCCTTACAACTATAACGCTTCTGTGATTTACTAAGGAAATTCAAAACAATAATAATAAAAAAAAAAACGACCAATGACATTTCATGTTATACTTCTTACCTAAGAGCACAAGAAAAACGCAGACGCACATCCACAGTGTGCCAGACTTCATGTTGAAATTGTTAAGACTCCAATTAGACTAATATCTCCAGCTCTTCAAAGGTTTATTCCTTTCTCCGGATTCTTGACAAAGTCTAACTGAGGAAAACACAAGAATAAATATCCTAATTTATTCCAAAAGTAATACACATCTCCCCCCAATAGAAAATCATTCAAAGAAAAAAAAAATCCTCGACGACCAAAAAGATGGAAAATCCACAATCCTTTGCTTTTGCTTTACTGAACAAGTCAGGAAAAAATCCCCTTAGATTCGAAAAAAAAACAAAAAAAACAACAACAACAAAAAAAAGAAAATTAAAAGAAATTAAATGCAGTCAGCTGGTGAATCCATGAAAGCTGCTTCTCGGGCTCCGCTGCGCTGCGTTCATACCGACAAACTACTGAGACGTGATGTGTCCGCATTATGGGCTCAGTCTGGCCGCCTTTCTTGCCCCCCTTGCTGGCAGTTTGTCCCACTAACAGTTTCCCAAAGTGCCTCACAAAAAATCTGTCATCTGTGCCAGCACATTAAAGGAGGTGGGAAGAACTCGTCTGAAAGTGCTACAACCCGATGACTAGTTTTTTCCCCTTCTCTCCCTCCACTGGATTCCTCTCAAAGCCGTGCGCTCCTGTGGAAGGAGCGAACGCGTCTTTTTCACTGACTGCACGCGTGTCGAGGCATCCACAGCACTTTATAAAGGAAGGAGGGGGGCGGGAGGGGGGCATCGTTGATCCAGCAGAGGGCGCTGCGAGAAGGCGTTCTCATTGGAAAGCGCGGCGCACACGGTTCCCACAGAAGCCCAATAATAAATGTTGCCCTACAGAATGTTGCAATTTTCCTGCTGAGAGAGAGAAAGTGAAAGACAGAGAGAGAGATGGATGTGGGGGGTGGCATGTGAAAAAGTGACCTCAAACGGCCCCTGATGTATATCATTGATTACATGAGACATTGCATTTGGAACTTTAAGGGGGGGGGACAAAAAAAAAAACAACAACATTCTGTTAATGTTCAAATTGTCGTGAAGCTTAAAACAGAGTTAGGTTATTAAAAAATATCCCACGGTTTCAACATCTGACAGAGCTCTGTTCTGGCCATCATCTAAGCGTTTACCAGAGCTGCGCACGCACTAACACTGCCATCTAAACAGATATGCTGGGTAAGGATTAGTGAGAGAAGCAGCCAATCTTTGTAACTCTGGAGGAGCTACAAAGATTCATAGATTAGGTGACAGAAGCCCTGCTTTTCCTGATAAATATTACAAGACTGGCTTTTATGGAAGAGCTGAAAGAAAGATGTAGAGGACTTTTTCTAGTTTGCTACCAGCCATGTATACAGCTGACATGTGGAAGTAGGTGTTCTGGAATGATGAGAGTGTTTGTCTAATACACTGCTCATCAATGCTCCACACCATTCCCTCAGTGAAACATAATGGCAGCATTCTGTAGAGGTTTGTCATGGAGAGGGAAGCTGGTCAGAGTTTATGAGGCAATTAAGAGGCTGTTAGATGCTGTGAAAGACTTAAAGCCTTGATGGAGGTTCGTAGAATACAAACACTAAGCATGTAGTCAGAGATACAAATGGATGGATTTTATCAAATTAGATTCAAGTGATGGAATCAACCAACATGAGGCTAAAGATAAGTCCAATAAAAAAACTGGGATGAGGCTTGAAAATTGTTATTCACAGATGCCCCATGTCTAATCTGATTGAGCTTCATCTAGTTTGCAAACATCAGAAAATGTGGAAAAAGTCCACATGGAGTTCTAATGCCTTTACAGGATACTGTGTGCAGCCTTATACCAAAACCTTTAAAGTAGTAGCCATTTTATTTCAAGGAATTTGGCAAGGGCAATGGGTGTATTGATATTTCAGACCAACATCAGGATTTTTCCCCTATACCCGCATCTGCAAATTATTTTAGGCCTCGAGTTCAAAGGTGGAGGCAGCAATAATGATGAGAATGTCACAATTCATTTCGATAATAACCAAGCACTTCAGATCTCATCTGTGCTCCCCCACATCAGTAAAATGATAAAAAAAAAAAAAAAAAACGCATACAATGTCTCATTTCATAGAGCACATATTGGCTCAGAGGAAATAGGAAAGCCCACAACCAGCTGAATCTGCCATTTTTCAGCGTGGCTTTGCATCAGACAAAATGACTTTGTTGCACATCGTTGCTTAAATCCTGCCCAGAATGTCATAAATCTTTACAAATCTTGAAAACAAAGTCTCCATTTGGATGTGATGACAGTGACAAACTGCATGGCCACCAGCTCATAATGACGTTTGACTGTCAGCCTGGGCTCTCGCCCAACAGGGAAAAGAGCTCACCATTATAATGCCAGCATCAGCCTCATTCTGCCTATATTGGCCCTGGCTTGTAGTTGTCCCCTGAGTCTGAAGTCGCTGCATTATGAGCACTGTGTAAAGCATCGTCCCACCATCATGAATATCCTCTAAATGTCGTGGAATAGTGCTGCAGTGACGGGTACGGTCTATTCCTGCGCTGTGCAGAAGCAGAGGCGCTTATCTCTGAAAGTCATACATTTGAAATTCAAGAACAAAGTCTTTATACCCCTGGAATATTTTGCACATGTTATAGTGTATATATTTTCATATGTTTTATGTGAATCAAATAATGTAGTACATATTAGGGAAGAGAAAGAAAAGTTGTGATTTTCATATTTTTCCAGAATGGATGAACTTCCACAGCACTCGAGTCTTTTTAAGACTTCAGCAGATTTTCCTCCTAGCTGTGCTGTGTTCAGGTCCATCCTGGCATCAAGTATGACCAGCTTCCCAGAAGCGGACCGTATCCATAGTATGGTGATGTCAGCACCAAGTGTTGCCTTGGGGACGTGTTCAAGATAGTTTGCAGTGCTAATTTTCCTCCCATGATGAATTGAATAGAACCAAAGCAAGAAATGTAGTTTTATAATCTAGTCCTGCTTTGCTTTTTTCCACAATGGAATCCTTGACATTTTATTGTGTTCCCTGGTCTTATCAAGATTACGTTTTCACCTTCACTGACGTTCTCTGAAGAACCTCAGAGGCCTTCAGAGAAGCGGTGTATTCATATTGATATTAAATCACACACAGATTCTGATTAACTTTACTGTTTAGATGTCTTCTGAAGGCAGTTGGGAAATCAAAATAAAGGGATTTTATTTGTTCTGAAAAAATATGTATAAAAAAAAAAAAACAAGTGTTATTTTTATTCCATTTCCAATTGTAAAAAATAATTGGAATTAGAATATCATGTCAGAGTTTGTCTATCACACAAGATTCCAATGCAACACATTGAAGTATGTGGCTTTAGCATTAGAAATTGTGAATAAGTTCAAGGAGAATGAATATTTCAGCATTGCAGTGTATGGTATTCATACAGACTACATAAGATGTCTTAAATTGATGTATTGCTCTAATTTTAACTCTGCAGGGTAGAAGAGTTTAGAGATATGCATGCTAAGTATCTAGTTCCGTTTTCCTTTTTATTTAACAGCTGAAATTTCTGAATCAAACCCTTTTTTCTCTATTTCCCAAATAGTGCTATAATGAATACTTTTCTCAACTCATTTTTCTCCCTGTCAGGTCCAAGGTCAGATTTCATTTCTGTTGACTTGCACAATTCATGATCTCTGAGGATATTTAAACACCCCATTCTGACTACATTATACATTTGCAGTATTTTATTTTTTTTTTCTACTCGCACAATTAGAAAAAGCCCTAAGGGAAACACACATGCACACACACGACTCCCCTTCAATTAATAGGCATACTTATGTGCAGCGGAGCGAGACGGTTGCGCCACAAACATATGCCAGATAACTGTGTCAAAATAAGATGGCACGAAGCTGTGACAGTCGGGGATTACGAAGCCAGATAAGGAACTCATTGTTCTTACTATTGAGAGTAATCACACTCAGCTTCAGAGAAGTGTGGCTAATATGCTGAATGTACATGGTATCATTAAAAATTCAGAGTACAATAATGAAATAATAATTCAAATAGTTGTCAAAGTTAAGGCTAAAAGCAATAACAGCAGGAGAGCTGCTATGGAGCTCAGGCTCGCTCTCAGGGGTCAAATAAAAGCTTAGTCAGTCTGAAACTGTCACCTTGAAAGCATGACTGACAGTCATGTGGTTTAAAATGTTCTCAGAAACACTTTTAGAGTGCGTGTCATGCTGTGGTCATGATTTTAAAAGGCCAACATTTATTTATGACTTTAGATTGACTTTAATTAAAGAAATTCACAGGGGCGGTTCACACCAATAATAGAAAGATAACTCTATGACTGAAAAGTCTGCTTTGTTGCTGCTGTGCAAACAGAAAAAAATATGAAGCAGCTCAGCCATGTCATATGTACATGTGACTACAAGCCACTGAAATTAGTGTGCTCTATGGTATATTTCAGATTAACCATTAGCTGCAGTCACGCTCTTTCATATCGAGACATGCACGAGGAAATGAGG
Organism: Poeciliopsis gracilis; assembly: GCA_911649635.1. NCBI lineage: Eukaryota > Metazoa > Chordata > Actinopteri > Cyprinodontiformes > Poeciliidae > Poeciliopsis > Poeciliopsis gracilis. The sequence goes on along the minus strand of CAJVRI010000005.1, from coordinate 4,169,706 downwards.
CTCATTTTAAGGAACGTCAACTCCTGTTATCTCTATCTGCATCATTTACTTCTTTTTAAAATACTGCTTTAAATAGTGGTTGTGTATGTTTTCTTTTTATTCTATTGATTGTCCCCAAATGATTTGATGGTTATTATCTGAGTCTAGAGAACAACAAAACAACAAAAGCCATTGTCTAAAAATGAGGAAATCACAAACCTTTCCAGGAGTGGACAACCCACCAAGACTGCTTTTAGAGTTTACTCCAGACTCATCCAGGAGCTCACAAAAGAGCGGAGGACAATATCTAAAGCGCTGCATGCCTGACTGAACAGGCGCTAAGAACCAATCAACTAAATTAAAGCCATAACTTTCTCCAGTTGAATTACAAAGTGAAATGAAGAACATTTACAGGATTAAAGTTTAAATGTCCCAGTAAGATCTGGACATTTTGGAGACATTGATTAGTTTGAGTTCCTTTAAATCACAGCTAAAAACCAGCTGTTCAGAGCTGCTTTTGATTAATACAATCCGGAACACTGATCAATGTATTTGATCAATATTTTATGGTTATTATTCTTGATTTCGATGATAGTATTTGACATTATGTGGTCTTTATCGCTTGTTTCATAATTGGTTACTGTGTTATGTTTTTTGAGTGTATAAAGTAATCAGACATTTTGTGGCAGTGGAGTTATGGTTTCATGCTGCTTTCATGCTTCATGAGCTGTACAGCTTTCCAAAGTTGAACCAAACTCTAGTAGAAAATCTTAATGAAGAAAATCCATTGATTAGTTTATGACTTTAAGTTGCAGCATACTTGGATTATGTAGCAGGACACTGATATTAAGGATTGCTATTTTTTTCAATATTATTTTGTTCCACTTTCTTTTGTGCACAATGTGAAATTCAGATTGTGATTCCACAAAGTCCAAAGTCCATTTCTAAGGGACTAAAACATTTTGTAAAGGTTTAGTCAGAGGCTGGACGTAGATCAGCTGTCCATGTTTTTAAACAATGTAATCGAACAGAAAGAATGATCCCAAAAGTGTTCACAAGATTCTAAATGACTTTTTGCCACTTTGCTTGATGGCACAACTACTTACTTGGCGGCTTGGCGGACACATTTACTTATCTATTTTCACACAGTTATAGCTTGTTTTGAATGGTTTTCTTTCCTTTAAAAATAAATAGTATCATTCAAAAACTGCATGTTATTTTTGTCATGTTAAAAGTCAGCTGATGATCTGAAACATTTATGTGTAGCAAAACATTAAACACAGAAGAAATCTGCAATTGAGCAGCTTTAACATGACACTGTATCCAGAAAAACACCAAAATAAGCTTCATTTCTGGTTTACCTCCGGGAACCGTTAACTAAAATGACCCATCCTCAGATTGGCAACAGACCAGGGATGAATACACAGAAAACCATCCCTCACACACAAGCAGTCAAACACTCACAGAAGGTAAGCATGATTGATTAGATCAAGAATTGTGAAGTAATTAATTTGTGTCATGGGAGACCCATGAAGTAAATTTATCAGGACACGAAGCTGGAGAAGAGAATAATGACAAAAAACAGAGGTTTTGTTAATTCCCTAGGATAATATAGAGCTGCTATGTAATTGGTAAATTAATCTAAATATTGCATTATGGCCCTGTTCCATCCTGTTTCATTTAATTAGGAGTAATAGGGACAGGCTAAACATGGAAACTCTCCACAACCTCTTTCAGTTTGAGTTATCTAAAGTTGAGACATATTTAAAACTTACCAAAACCTCCTGGTTTATAATCACTTTCAAAGTACTATAAATGCATAAGCCATAACATATCCATATTTATGAGACTTGACATTTTTGAAACCTCTCAGCTTTTTCACAAAGTGCCTGAAAAGAACAAAGAGTCACTTCAAATCAGTTAATTCAAATCACTGCAGGAATTTAAAAAAAGATCAGTAAAGTCAATCCAGGAGAGGATTTGAAGGGCAACAAGTTTAAGTTGTCATTATGGGTTGAACATGTGTTTTTGCTTAGCTCACTGTTCAATACAAGCTCCCGTTGCTCTCATATGTGGCCCTAAATGTCAATGTGTGTGTCCAGCAGCTTTGTTTTAGGTTGTTTTCAGTAAGACAACACAGAATAATCCAACCTCCACTAGACTCTCAGAAAGCTATTGACCTGTTAGATCCATTTATTTTGCAGCCATTTCAGACGTTGTTCATTTTTATCACATTACTTTGACAGAAATTGAATTTTCTCTGATGCATTTTTGTTTCCTAAGTGCTGTTTTCTTCTCTATGGGAGTATAGTGTTTCTGATGGTGTGGTGATGCAAAAACACTTTAAAAGATAAAAAGGATTTTTTTTTAAAGTGTTTATTGATTTTAATTTATTGTTTTCTAGTCCTTTCAAGTGCAAGGTGCTCAGTCCCTCTTCTGAAAGGGACATTACACATTTTTTGAGAAAGTAATTAGCAAATTAAAACTGCCTTCATGTCTCTGAAAGATCACCATCCAACAAGTGCAACAGGACAAAGTAAGAAAGTGCATCAGTCTCATTCAGAGAGGAACAAACAAACACTATGTGTGTGCAGTTTTCCCCTGCTCTTACGTCTTCTCCTTTTTTTCATTACAGGAATGTTTGTAGGCAGCAATATCAAGAGAAATATTCCATCCTGTGGATAAAGTGGATTTCTTGCTGGTTTACTCTCAGCAGTTTGCCATTGAGCTTCAAACAGTGGCACATCTAGCCCATCTCGTTAAACACTCCATGGGTCCCATATGGGATATTGACAGGGACCTCGGCTCTCCCCAGCTCGGTGAAGGTCTTGGCATCCAGAACGAGTAAGAAAGTGCTTTTCTCCTGGAAACAGATACAGGAGGAGATAAAATGTGATGCGTAAAATAAATAAATAAATAAAGGGGTTACAAAAGGAGCAGAGTCTCACTAAAAAGTAGCAGTGCATTTGTCTTTCCCTTCAACAGTATTAAAGGTGCATAAGTGGAAAAGAAAGTTTAAAGACTCGCTAACAATGTTGCTTCTCTACACACCTCACAAAGTAGGTTTTATTATCACTTGATTAAAACCTTCTTACACTGCCTTGCAAGTGTAGTCATACTCCTTGAACCTTCGTTCTCAATACAACAACAACCTTCAGTGGATCTTGTATGAAAGACCATCAGAAGGCAAAAGAAGGAGGCAAAAAATAAATGTCCAAAGACTTTTTTTAAATTTGGTGTAAATACGTAGTCGGTATTTTGCTGCCCTCCAGCTGCAGAACTTTGTTGCACTGTGTGGATGGTGTGTTCAGGGTGATGCGGAGTGTTAGTTTATAATATTTTGAATATCAGCCATAAAGGTTAGTTTTGGTCTCATTTAACCAGAGCACCCTTGTACGCAGTTGTGGAATACTGCATACAAGTTCAGATAAATAGATCGAATACTGAGGTGTTGAAAAATTGGTATATATCATATATGTGATTTTAATCTATCATATAAAATCTTACAAAAATACATTGCACTTTGTGATCGTAAAGAAAATGCGAAAGGTTAATGAACGCTTTTGAGAGGCACTTTAAGCCGACAATAAGTGCTGTTGGTTTGTGTCAGTGGTTTTTTTTTTTAGTTAAATTACCTTTCTAGGAGTGATAATGACTGACAGGACCACTCCATCATCTTCCTCTGCGGCGTCGGGCGAGGCAACGAAGACAGGCTCAGACGGGAACAAGCCTGGATAGCGCCACACCTAAACAGGGGGATTGCAGACATTTTATCGGAGCCAGTTTTAGGCCGTAAATCCAGCTTACAGAGTTCTTTTGTAAAACTGCTGCATTTAACCGTGAGCTCTATCTAAGTTGTCTCTGGATAATAGAGCACCTTAAGCTCCTTGGTGTGGACGTCCATCTTGAGCAGTGAGTCAGCAAAGACGTGCCCAAAGCCACATGCATAGAAGTAGCGGTAAGGTCTGCCGTTGTGCTTGTCGTAATTGATCTGAGGAAACTCCAGGCCACCGTACTGCAGCAGCTCATCATTGTGAAGCTCCTCGTGGGTCATGTAAACCTGTTGGGTCAGAATTTAATGCAGAGGAGGGTTTTTTCCCCCTCCTCACCCCCTAAAAGGTCTAATTTACATCACACTGCTCTCTAGGGATGTTGAAAATTCAATTCTTGCCTGCTAAAGATGAATGGATCCCTGCAGTAAATAATCCCTCAAATAAAAACATACACATTTCCGCACAAACTCAGTTCCAATTAAGTGCAACATGCAATATTCATTTGTTCTCAGTGGAAATCAGCAACACATTCCCATTTTTTTTTCCAGGTGAATATAAGACAAGGTGTCTAAGAACCAATACTGAGAAAACTATTGCTCAGGTAGCCATGACAACTTAGACATCACTATTTCTTTCTTTATTGTGCCATAAGAAAACAGACCAAAAAGAGAGAGTGTGTGTGCGGGGTTCAGAGAAGCTATTAAATGGCAATTGTTCACTGCATGGTGGACATCATTTTCGCCCGTGATAAGTCATGAAATTACTGTCTTGCAGAAAGTAGCTTATCTCATTATGCTGGGTAATTGCTTGGAATGTGTGGGAGAGAATTGCCTATATTTAACATGATTATAGGTCTGATTCTTTACACTTAAACATATGACTTTGGAAGTGCAGTGACCACACAGAAAAGTGAATACTGTAGAATCCCACCTCCCCAGAATGTGTCTTCTTTGCTGTGGCTTTACAGTTTGGCAGCATGACGAGGTTCTGCTCCAGAGGAGTTTGTTCGTCCACGTTTAGAGGAAGCACGTATCTCCTTGGGAGGTTCCTGCACAAGGAGTTGTAAAACTGCAAAATAAAAATGAATAAATAAATAAAAACATTTGTCAGACATCACAGAGGAAAACTTGCAAAACATGGAGCTACTTTGTACTATGATGCTATTTAAATGACAAGACTTGGAACGACTGGAAAAAAAATAACAGACTTTGATGGTTTGATTAATGTTTTTGTTGATTAAAACAAATCTCTCCCTCACTTTTGAAAGCAGAAACTTTACAAGCTCAACGTGCCAGAAACCTTATATTCTTTCTAAAAAAAACATGAGTATATTTGATGTTTTTTGTTAACAAACCCAACCTGAAAAACTAAACTTCATTATGTTGCTGATTACAAATGCCTTGCAAACATATTCACACTCCGTGATTTTATTTTATTTTATCACATTTATTCAAACTACAGATATATATAAGCTATTTATCACAGTTAGTTGAGATAAAGCTGTGAGAACTGTGAGCTACAGCAAACCTTTCAGAGGCTACAAAAGACTTTGAAGGTTATGTTCTGCTTTGGCTTGTCTGTCGTGTAAAATCTTGAGAAAATATATTTAAGTTTGTTATGTGACAAAATGAAAAAAAAAGGTTCAACACATAACTCTGAGTTCAGGTTTTCAACGGAAGGCATTAGTCCACCTTGTCCATGTCGTCTCCCGATTCCCGGCGCAGATTCTCCAGAGTGAAGTCTCCAATGACGACGCCATCGTCCCCGCAGCACATGTCCATCACCAAGAAGCCATTGTCCTCGTAGGCGTTGATCTGATGCAGTGTGAACATCGGTGCCGTTCGGTATTTCACTTTGCTCTCCTGTTGGACCAGTTAGAACCACTGAACAGTACGAAATGCTAGCAATGTTAAAATCCATCAGACAAACAAGTTGGCAGGAAGTGAGCTGACTCTGGTAAATATTTGGAGATGAGTTCCATCTGCTGATGTTCTCCCGCACCTTAACTTTTTCAGAATTTCTTTTATGTATTTTTTGTCCTGTCTTTATTGGGTGCTCTGTGTAATGAGGCGGAGAAATTGATAGTAACAACGTTTGAGGAAAGGCTCCAGCATCCGAGTGTGTCCTCATCAGAATAAATAAGAAAAAAATGTAATCGTGCATGCACAGATCTATGCACAGCGTTCAAATTTTTGTTATTGCTTTTTCAGCAGCTACGTGCTACTGTGGGTTTCATTGCACTTTGTTGTACTCGTTGCATTCGATCATACACAGACGTTTAGGCTTTCCAAACTGCTTAAACAACAGGTTGGGGAAAAACGCAGGTTGTGGCATTTCTAAACTCCTTTCACACTTTTGAAGAAAAATTCTTGTTTATTTCAGTTTTTTGGATTTAAAATGAAAAACCTTTAAGACTATAAAAAATAAAAAAAAGATTGCTTGAGGAACCGCTTCCTTTTTGATGAGTATAAAGCTGCTGGATGTTTATTTGTACGATAACTTCAAGCAAGTTTCTTCAAGAACCTGAGATCTGAACTTTATATTCTAAAGTTTTAAATCGTACAAATACCAGTTAACAAAAACGAAACAAAAGATCTCACTCACACCTTGCTTAGAGTTTAAGAGGAATGTTTCTTGAACTGTTTGCCCTCCAGTGACTAAATCTCTTGATTATTTAAGCCGTTTTCAGCAGCTCAGAAGCTCTTGTCACGCACCTTCCCTGTGTGTCTGTCGACCAGGTGGAAAATGGTGCCGTACAGTGGCTCCCAGCTCAGGATCTTTTGAAAACTTTGTCCCATGATCCTGTAGAGCATGAACTTGAACACATTCAGCTTTATGGGCTGCTCCACGAACACAATGTAGTTCTCAGACATGACTGAAGAGAAACGGGAAAAAAATGGTGAAATGTATGCATCAGAAAGAAAAAGACGAAGAACTAATAACACTTAAGCAACTGTTATGTGTGATGGTGGGACCATAATGCTATTATTTTACTGTTCTAGTACCAGTTTCAGTATTGCATTGCTGAGCTGAATTTTAAAAACAAAAGACTATTTTTTTTTTCATTTTTCATCTCAACCTCAAATCCACAAATAGCTAAGACACAATATGTCATCCAACAGATCTGTGATCACAAACAAACATCCAAACTGGGTTTGAAATGGATAAAGCAGGTTAATATCGAAAGGGACTCCCTCTGAACCTGCTCAAATGTTTTGAGCTTTGACTAAAATCTAACTCTGTGACAGGAAACTAATTAGTTTCTGCAAACAAGATATCCAGCCAGAAACTTGTTGATGGCCAGAAATAGTTTTTAAGCTACTTTCTAAGGTGTATTTATCCAAACATTAGCAGAAGTGAATGGATATATTTCAAACCATGTGTACAATTTGATTAAAGTGTAAGATAGACCTTGGATCTTGTTCACTCAATTTAAGTTTTTTTTTTTTATGTTATATTGCATAAAATGGACCAACTTAACTGTGCATCCATCCTGATGATGAGTGTAGGTGAAGCTCTAACTGGTACTATATAGATTTAAAAGAAAAGTCACTGAAAAGAGTAACTAATCCTGATAAAGTGATATCCAAATGTAATAAAACAGGTCTCAATTACAGCAAGGCCTTGTGATCCATCAAAACAATCTTTGCAATGACTTCCGTACCTGCACACACACCGACAAGCAGCTGCACTTTGCTCCGTCCCGTCAGCCATCTAATTCTGTTAACTTATTTTTTCTCTGACTGGAGGAAGCCACATGCATCAAAATCAGCTCGCAAATGTAATATTTCTGGTCCCAGCGAGGACATTTTCCATCTTTCACTTCATAGGTAAAAATTCAGACAAAAGCGTTTCAAAAAAAAAAAAGAAAAAAAAAAGAGCTGGAACATGACCTGGAACTCCTCTGACAAATGTAGTATTAGGTTTTGTTGTACAACTGCACAGTGTTTTCCTGACATGTGGGATTTCTCGGTGCCCAGAAGTCTGGTGGGACAGGGTGGTCCGCCAGAAATATAGACTGAGATGTGATCAGGGAACAAATGGAGCAACGCTGTGTTAAATCAGCCAAGTAATGGAGTCTTATTTGCTTTAGATGACTGGCATTGGCCCAGAGCTTGATTTTTAATGGCTACTTTGTTGCCCCTTTGGGTATCAGCTGACCTGTAATGTCCAATCATATGCTGTGCAACCATTAAAAAACAGACTCCTCCACATTTTACTCCGCCGACGGTCTACCAAATGCGGCAGCAACTTGCCGCACTGCCTGAGACTCCATGCTGTGCTCTGAGCTTCTGATGCTGCTGAGTTTACTGAGATCTGTGTTCATGCGTTTGTTTGTTGGAGGGTTTAATTCTCCCAACCCAAATCTTCTTGCTGCTTGAATTTTGTTTTCTTTTGTTGAGGACTCCCACAAAGAGCACAGTCACTAAATATAACTGCAAAGTCCTTGTAAGTGTTGATATGCGGATAGAAAGGTAAGCAAACGCAGACGAGTAAACACAAACTACAGCCAGGGTTAGCTGAACATCCCTAATCAAGTCCTTTTAGACGGTAGAGTGTCCAGCAGAAAATGCTTTATAGCAAATGAATGCTATAAAGGGAAAATCTCCCTAACTTCTCGACACTTTGTTATGGCTTTATGTAATAGACCAACACAAAGTAATGCACAATTTGAATGTGGAAATAATTTTTTCACTTGGTTTTTATTAGTTTTTCCAAATAAAGAAAATAGCAGAAAATGAAAAATGTGGCGTTCATTTGCCCCTCATCCCAATAGATGTTTGTTTTCAAGAGATGTAGTGTTTTATGCTTTGTTCTAGCCCCCTGTTTCTTAGTAAACGGGTGCTGCTTCCCAGGTTTCGCACAAATCATCAATTAACTCTTCTCTTCAGATCTGTGACTTTGAAGCTTCTGTACCTTTTGGCCGTTTGGCTGTCAGACACTGATTTGTTTCTGCAGGCCATTTTCACTCTTCTATGCGACTTTTTGATCTGACATGCCTTTTGTTTTATCCCAGTTTTCTGGTGTTTGTATGCTTGCAAGAGAGGTTATTTTTTTGTTAGTCTCTTTTGCCCACCTTGACTGTCCAGGGAATGTAGAAATTTGCATAAGACCTTTTTAATCAAACCCTTGTAGGACCATCTTACAGAAAAATCACAACTGGAAGGTTTTTTTTTTCAGTTTTGGGCTGAAGTGCTGTGCTGGTTTTCCATCATGTTGTCATGTAGGTACAAAAAAAAATGAAATTTTGGTTTCATCCACTTGACTTGTAATTTTATTTGAAATGCGGACAAGAAAAGCATTAATCTAATTTCAACCTCCTGAGGTTGAATAGGTTTAAATATATCAACAAGGCACTGTAAAACTTTCAAAGAGAATGAAATTGCAGGTGCTTTTCTGTGAAATGTAGGTAGAACAGCAACGTATGGCTAAAATAAAGGAAACTATGACAGGAGAATACTAGTTCTTAAGTAATAAAAAAATAATTAAAACCATACAAATGTTTCATTTTAGCAAAACGGGTCATTGAAGCAATGTCTTTAACAGTAATCACTAATTTTACATATCTAAGCTGCTGATTAGGTAAAGAGAGGGGACTACTTATCATGCCGAAATGTGCATCTCACCAAAGCTGTGATAATAGGAAGGTTTTCTGGATTCAGCTGCAGGGATGGAGCAGATCACTTTGGCTCCGCTGAGGTCTGCCGAGTCCTCCTTTGCTGCCGCTTTCTCAGCAGGAGGGATCCGGATGATGGTGTAGAAAAAACCTGGAGAAATCCATGTGAAAACCCCGCATTTTGTTACGACGCTTTCATGCACGCATTTACACCACAGCATGGATCACATACAGTAAACACTAGACAGGATAATCAATGACAAAAAGACACAAATGTGATCTCAGGTCTTCTGGTTTGTAAATTACTCCAACCAAAAGCAGATTTACAATGCTTTTTGTAATGTATTTATATCCCCTAAAGCCATTTACATTTTTTCATGGTGTCAGACTGTATGTCATGTGGAACAAAGAATTGGTGTCTAACTAAGTACTAGAAGGAAGTGTGTTTTTTTCTTTCTTTTTTTTAACTAAAATTATGTTGTCACATTCTATGCAATGTGTTCTCTGACCAAAACTAACATCTTTCAGGAACACCCATCCATCCATCCATTTTCCGGTCACCCTTCTCCCTAACGGGGTCGGGAGTTGCTGGTGCCTATCTCCAGCTGCGTTCCGGGCGAGAGGCGGGGTACACCCTGGACAGGTCGCCAGTCTGTCGCAGGGCAACACAAAGACAAACAGGACAAACAACCACACACACACACACACTCACACCTAGGGAGAATTTGGGAAGGCCAATTAACCTGACAGTCATGTTTTTGGACTGTGGGAGGAAGCCGGAGAACCCGGAGAGAACCCACGCATGCACAGGGAGAACATGCAAACTCCGTGCAGAAAGACCCCGGGCCGGGAATCGAACCCAGGACCTTCTTGCTGCAAGGCAACAGCGCTACCCACTGCGCCACTGTGCAGCCCTCTTTCAGGAACACTTTATCTGGAATTGTTTTGTGCAAAGCATATTCATGCATAAAATGCCTTTGCCAAGGTCAGACTTGAATTTACCCAACAAACTGTGTCAAGATTTAAAATCTCATGTTTACAGAAGCTGCCCATCCAGTCTGACTGAGATTGAGCTACTTCACACAAAACACGAATGTGCAAATCTTATAAAGATTTTCTCCAAAACAGAACAGCTACAATATTGACATTGTCAGATTTGAACCATTTTGTCAATTCACAAATATCTTTTCTTCCAATTTACAATGTTATTTATTATTCTCTGTCGGTCAATAGCATAAGATTCTAACAGAACTGAATTTTTAATTTAATCGTCTCATAATGTGAAAAGATTCATCAATACTTCTGCAAGATATAGCGATGCAGGAAAATAAGCTTGTTTCAAAAAATAGTACTTGCTTCACTTTAATGTTGAGATTGACAAGTTTATATGGGAGGTTATGCAAACAGAAAACTAGGTCACCATCTCTGCTGTACGAATTGCCCATGTTGTATGTTGCTCCTTCACGGTCATAGTGTGGGTGTGCTGTGGCTGAGTTCACAGCAACATACTGACTCCAGTCCACCTAACCATGAAATGACAATAAAAAATACATTTTAATCTCCGTGCTTGTCACATTTCTCTTCGGTCTCTGACTTCTTATCAGCTAAAGAGACTTTGTTGAATCTTTAACTACCCACCTTCTCTTTTGTCTCCAAGGTTTGTGGATCCACTCGTCTCATAAAGTTGGTTTCTGTGCTGACATAGTAGTCTCCCTTGTACTTGACAAAGTTCACATTTGCATTATCTGTGGGCTCTGATCACACATGTGGATGACAGGAACATATAGTGTTTCAAAACATTTCCGTCATTCTCACGTATGTCAGAGAAGAAAATACTCATCCAAACCAGAAGCTTGTTTTTCTTAAATGTGCAGAAGTTTAAATCCGAATTTTCAGTAATCACTTCTTCACAGAATACATTAAGTGTTTTCTTTTTGCTTAAATATTAATAATAATAATAATTCTCACACACACAAACACGCACGCACACAGGCTTTCATTAGTATGTTGCAGACTTTCATTGCACCTCTTATGCAATCAAGGACAAGAGCAGTAAAATATCAATGCATGTTCTTATTTTCTTTGATTGTTTGATTTCTGCAACTCCTTCAGGGATTTGTCCTGGCTGCCTCGTTAGCAACATGTAAATGAAACCTTTATAACATTAAGAAAATGTGTTCCTCAGGAATATGTGCTTGTGATTTTTTTTGATGTCATTCATCCTGCACATTCCTTGGCCTGAACATGTTCCCCCTGAGCACCTGAGGGCAGCCAAGCAATCTCTTACCACCATTCCACGTTGCTCCCTGGCACCACATCACATGTCAACAACTCATACTTTCAAATTATTTTTTCCTCTTTTTTTTTATTTCTTTTTTTTTATGAAGAAAGCTTTAAAAGTTAAAAAGTTTTCTCTGATGCTCTAATGTCATCAGAGAGAGCTAAGAGAGTGAAAGAAGTTGGCAGAGAAACTGAGAGAACAACTAGCCAAAATACAGAGTAAACATTGGAAATGAGGATGCAAGAAAGATAGCTTGCAGCTAATAGATACAAAATTAATAACTGCTTGCTTGTTCTTTGATGAATAGATGAACATTTGATTTTCATGTATTCAGTAAAAATAATTTGATACACTGATAGAGTTTATGCAGCTGTTCAAACAGAGTTTTAGTCAACTTAATTTAAAAGCAGCAACAGGTTGAGCCAGACATTATATTCTAGTTTTATTTCATTTCACATTGTCTTATTTTTCATCTTCATGTTTTGGAGTGGCCTGAATCAGTTTCCAGGTGCATTGATCTGGAGCCCTTCATCAAGTATAACATATAATATAAGATATATATATATATATAAGATAAACTGTTAAACCAACAGTGGAAACAAGCAGAAAACAGGTCAGCAAGAATAAAAATATCTGGACCGATGTAATGTCAATAAAGATGTTTTAGGAGACTATTGAGACATGAATAATTTTCAAAATGCTCGTTTATAATAAAACGTTCATTCAAGCAGCAAAATTTTACATTTTTAAATTATTTTGAGAAACCCGTTTTAATTTTCTATCAGAAATATTCTTGGAAGAATAACAATTATTTTACATTCAAATCTACGTAGGGTATGAATAATTTAACTGCAAGTCTGAATCAGAAAGTTGATGATATCGGCTTAACGTTTTGCTTTTTCCCCCTCTCTTTTTATGTGATGTTTTGTGTTTTCTGTTTCAATGATGTCAAAAATCCCAACAGATGATCCATAAAAACTTATATAGTCTGTCTGGCTTTAAGTCTTTCTCTGCATACAGCTGCAGTCCAACAAACACAAACTGTCATCTAAAAATAAAGCTTACCCATTATCAGATACGATACCTCGCCATGTGGAACTATGCTACTAAACATTTAATAAAATCTAGAAATGTAATGTGATCTCATCAAATTAGTAGTGAAGAAATACTTCCAACAGAAAAACTGTCAGCCCCAGTCCTGGTTTTGGGATTTACAGACATTATTTGGAATTTATCATAATTGTCACAGGATGACTTCTTCTTGTCAAAAATTTTCTAATTCTGGGATCAATAAAGTACATTTTAACATATTTATTTGTATTTTTTAAGAACTGACGATGTACTTGTTGCAATGAAACAAAAGTTATTTATTTCGATAGCTTTTGACGGTCATAATTTTGCGTTGCCAAATTATCATTCATTACTAGACCAGCTCTGTGTTGAAGTAACATTTCAAGCACAATGTAACTGCAAATGAGTCAATGAGAAAGAAATGATTTCTGCATGTGCTTGTGAGCACAACCAATTAAACTGACCTCTTTTTCTATGCTGAAAAGCTGCGTTCTGGACACGACTGCCACATTAAATTACTGAGAATTTATTCACTGCTGTTAATTCAACAAATGTCCTAAACCGGTTTATGTAATTCTGTCGTGATGCAAAGGACACTGCATTTGCTGACTTCACAAAGTACGGCAAACTGCAGGGCAGCAAATACAATCTGCATTTTTATTCTCGCTCAGTTCTGCAGCAAAAACTTGACCGCTGAGATTTCAGGTGGATTCTGACGGTATCTCCCCTCTTCAGTGTGACGAAAAATGTTTGTTTTTTTCTTCACGGTTTACTTTGAACAGAAATGGGGAAAAAGCCTTTCCAACATCAGTGGAGTCACAACCCAGATGATCAATAATGCATAAGACTCCATGGTGTTGTTCTAATACTGAAACGTTCACTCTTAGTGCTGCATGTTTCAAACAGAATTATGCAATAAATAAAGAAGTCATACATACGTGGAATCTGAAAATGGGAAAAGAAACGTGCAAAGAAATTTTTGCAAGGATCAGGCATGGCGATAGTCCCAAACTCTGAGACCACAATGCGGTTCTTCTCTGAGTTGAGGTTGTATGAATCACTGCGTAGGAACCGGCTGCTGTAAGTTACACTGCCCTCACGGATGTGAAACCGGTGCATCAGGGCCATGCCATCAAACCAGTGGTTGTATCTGAAAGAGATAAAAAGCTATTTCATTTCACTGAAGTTATTTAGGTGAGATAAACTAGAGGGTGTTACATGGGAAATACATCCTTTACTGGGAAATCAACTGAACTGAGCTTTGAAAATAATTGCTTTGCAAGGCAACAACAAATAAAACACTAGAATCAATTATAAAATTAGCGACAAAACCGACTAATGGAAGAGAAACAGAATACATATAAAAGCTAAATATGGTGTAAAAAGAAGTAAAAGCCAAATTATCAAATGATGCATAAAAGTATATTTTAGCAAGACAATGCAATGTTTGGTTGGCTGAAACATTGAATTGTGTGCAAACACAATGCAATGTTTCTTTTTTCGTCTTTCTTTTATCAAAGAAAGATAAAAAAAAAAATCAGTGAGCAGCAGTGATAAGAAAAATGGTCAGAGGAGGCAGATTGATTTAGAATAATTGAAAAGTAACTACGGCTCAGATAAATACTCTTTGCAACTAAGGTATGCAGGAGACCATATCTAAAGCCAGAACATATAAACAGCTGAAACAAATTGACTACAGTGGCAGAAGACCACACTGTATGCCATTCCCGTCACCGAAAGACAAAGTGAGGCTTTTCACACAGGCTCATCAGAGGTGAATGGTAACAGATTAAAAAATGTTGCTTGACCTGACAATTCTCCATTTGCCTGTAACATTCTGCTGTTAGAGTCACAATCTGCAGTAACCAAAAAGCAAGAATCCATTTTGTCTTAACAGTTCAATTGGTGTAGAAAATATTTTCTTTTGTCACTTTAGGGTTTTTATTACCACCTAAGCAATCGATATTACTACTTACTGAATACTGCTGCTGACCATGCCCATCTCTTTATGACCAAATCTTTTCCATCCCCTCATGGGTATTTCCACCAGGATGAAATATTTTACCACAAAGTCCAAAAACATCTGAGGCTGGTCTCCTAAACATGCTCCCTGTTCTCCTAAGGCCTCCACAGTCAGCAGATCTCAGTCCAGTTTGTGATGTTGTGAAATAGAGCACTCAAATATGTGTGTGGCTGAAATCTGCAGCAACTGCTTTATGCTACCATATCTATGTAGACCACAAGGACGTTTTCAAGACAAAAGGATGTCAGACCTGGATTAAGTAATATTTACCTAACAAACAGCTGGCGAGTTTAAGTATTTCAGCTTCGCCTGGTTTAGGATGCAGAAATGTACAAAATATCGAGTACATAACAGTTTAAAGTAAGATGATTTGTTTTGTGAGCCTTTTTAGGTAAGTAGAGCTGAATATCATCAACAAAGCAGCAAACATGTATATTTTATTACATTTACATTGTAAAGGAATACAATGTATGAGTGCTTTGTGTAACAGATTCAAAGTGTTGAGTAAATACCTGTCTTCTCCAAACTCAAATTTTCCTGGACCATTTCTCAAAAAGCTGCCATTAATCCAGGCTGGAATGGTTCCCTTGACGGTGGTGGGGATGGGGTCAGGGGTCTCCTCCCCTGAATGCACCAAAGGCACCACACTCTCCAGTCCACTGGCCTGTGGACATCGTTCCCTGCTGGATACTGGCAGAGTAAAGAAAAAGAAACTCGGCTTCAGAAAATAATGAGATAGAGAACTGAGTAGAGAATGGCTCCCCCTTCAAACAAAGTTTCCTCAACTGTTCTGCAGCTGCGGCATTAAACGATGTGAAGTGCTCTGCAGGTTGAATCTCTTTGGATTTTTTACATTTTGAACAGTTCACTACACAGTGAAGTGAGCATATGCAAGAAATTCATGTGAGAACTGGATAAAATAGTGCAGAAGTGTGCCATCGGTAAACAAAGCATCTTTCATCTTGATAGCAAACATTTTGATTCTAACGACTACGGAGAGTCTTAGCAAATCATTCTTGGCTCGGTAGCAAACAGCAGTTTTTGTAAAAGCCCCTACTTGTGTTAACTCACTTCTCCCCGAGGTGATGACCTGAGAATCACAAAGGAATTGTTTTCTTTGTTGTTGCGTTGCCTGTTCCTAACACTTCATTGCGCCATACTCTCCAAAACGTTGGAACAATAAAAGATGTGCAAGTATATTACATGATTAGCAAACGCAAACCACCGAGAACAAGCCGAAGCCCCATGCTGAGCATCTGTGAGAATGTTTCTCTGACAATGTAAATGTTATTGCAACCAATCAGGGAGTTTTGTTCATTCCCGTGCTACGAGTAAAATAGACAATAACAATGAGAGTGTGCAGCACAGAGATAATAGGCTTGAACATCTTATTATGTGGACGTGAATTTGGAGTGTGATTACTGCCGCATTGCAAATGATATCTGAATGTGCGGTGCCATTTTTAGGGAGCTATCCCTGCAGTTTCCAAGGCTCAGAAAAGGGCGTATTGTGAAGAAAGTGAGGAATGGTGACAACCTTGGAACTTAGAAAAGGTCTTGAGCGTTTAAGTTGTTTTTATGTAAAGTTTTTTTTTTCTTTCGCTTCTCACAGCTGAAACATTTATTTATTTTAGTCGTTCTTTTTTGTTCATCTGTTTTTCTTCTCCACTAACCCTGTTTCTGTATGACTTTCTATCCGGCATGCCATTTTCTTTCTGGTCTTTTCATTTCCACTCATCGTAGACCTGTCTGTGATTCATTTTCAGAGAACAACTGAGAATGTCAAAAAGGTCTTAATGAGACATTGTACAAATTCCTTTACCAGCTCTGATTCAGCTGGAGAGCAAGAAGAAAAGAGAAGTGCCAACATGTCTGATCATGACTGCAGCCTTTCCTATTTTTTTCAATTTTCATATGCAATAAAATAAAATTGCAATGTGCTAAAGCCTGACTATCATCTGATTTGAGTGTTTTGTGATAAACTCAAAGGAGTGTTACATTTTATGATGCTTAACAGTTTAAGGCATGGTTTAAGGCAACTACCAATAAATCCAAGGTATGACTCTCTCTTGTGTATTTTTCAATGTGTTTCAGTTCTGATGGAGCAAGATTCACTCAGCCCCACAGTCTACTTAAGATCAAAACACATAAAAAGAAAACTCAAGTGGATTTAAGGAAGAAAACGTACGGAAGAAAACGTACGGTTTAGCAATAATGCAAAACATAATATTTCCCATTTTAAAAGTCAATAACTAACCAAGAAAGCAATACTAATTCACAGTAGCTGAATCTGTACGAGTACATGTGTACATGCACATCGTCTGGTTAAATTTTAGAAATTGATATGTACTTACAGCTGTGTGTCTGGGTATCCGTGTTTGTTGACATGACTGCTAGCTCTCTCGATTTCACCAGAGAAGCACACAGGAAATATACAAGTGTTGGAAACCTTTGAACCCTCGTTTCCAATCCAGGAAGTGATCCAGGGCACTAAACAGCAGAAACACAGCTCCACACACGCACACCCACACGTCTCACGAGGAAAGATGGAAAGTTGTGTTTCACTGCATGTGACTTTTACAAGTTTGACCATGTTTGTTCAACTAGGTTGGTTCTGTACAGACTTACATATTTTATCTACTAGCAGAATATTCTGTGTCTGCAGCCTTATGCAGCCTAGAAATCTGTTATTCAGGTAAATCAAAGTGGGTCAGCAAGAGACAATAGGCTACATTCATGCCTAATAAACCTTTTTGCATGTTTTGTTGCATTACAACAAACTTTGCCTAATTGAGACTTTATATGACAGACCATCACATAAAAATGATAATTAATGCATATTTGGGAACTCACGATCCTTACACTTACCCTGTTTTGAACCTCTCCATATCTTTCTCCCTGATCTTTCTGTTCTGTTCCTCAGTCCGAATGATGCTGTGTGTTCACCAATGTTCTCTAACAAATCCCTGAGGCCTTTCCAGAAACAAAATGCATTATTCTCAGATGATATTAGAGACATGGAGACATCAGTCATGGGACTATTTAGCAGGTAAGTGATTTCTAAAAGCGATTTTTTTAGAAATCGCTTTTAGAAATCGATTTCTTGGGCTCTATAAAAGTAAAGGCAACTGAATGCATTTATGTTTTCTAGGCATTTTAAAGTAAAACATTTTTAAGGTGCGTCCTTTTCTAAGCACTTCATGAACATGTTTTACTTTAATATCCCAGTAGTAATAGTGAAATACACTGAGGTTTCTGAGTGTGGCGTGACAAAATGTGAACAAGCTACAAGATTATTAACTTCACAAGACATTCGAGTCAAGTTTATTTGACTCGACTATCAAATAAACTTGACTCTTAGCACATTGCAGCAATAAGGCAGTTCAAAGTGCTTTACATCATAAAAACACAAACATAAAAAGTTACAAAAACATCTCACAGTCGGCAATTTCTTATGAAATCACCAAAATTATGGACAACAAATACGTTGCTCAATATTCCAGGGATTATGGGTCTAATGCAATTCTAAACAGGTGGGGTTTTATTATTCACTTAAAGAAACTGTTTTTCAGCTGTTTTGCAGTTTTCTGGAAGTTTGTTCCAGATTTGTGATGCATAGAAGCTGGATGCTGCTTCTCCATGTTTGGTTCTGATTCTGGTTCTGGTTCTGGTTCTGGTTCTGGGGATGAAGAGCAAAACAGCATTCATGTGCATACTTCTGGTTTGTGCATTTGTCATGTTACAGCATGAGGACTAGTTTATATTCGACACCAAAAGTACTCATTAAAAATAGCTGAAAGTCTCTGCAGAGGTTGTTGTAAATAATCTATTTTGATGCATGTACTCAACTACCATAAACATGTTTTTTCTAGAAGCACATCTAAGCAGAAAAAAAAAACATTTTGTATACTCGGTGACCACGCCCAGTCATTATTTTTACTTCTCTGGTACATTCTCTCTCTTTGTATGAAAGACGTGGAAAACCTGACAAGTATGCACAAGATCTGAAAACACTTGAATCATAATTTGTGCTTATAAAATGTAATTAAATTAGTTGTTCCCAGCCTGACAGTTCTGAGGCAAGGGTAGCGCAGAATTAAAGAGCTAAATGAAATAAACATGTGCACTGACAATCACAAAGAGACAGCAGAAAAGCACTCAGTCAAGATTTGCTTTAGTAGACCAGTGATGGATTTACTTTTGCTGCCTGCCGTTAAACATGCAGGCTGTGGTAAATAAGCCAGCTGCTGTAAAATGCAGCTGTGGTGTAGGAATTTAAACAGCATGGATGTTAGATGGCTCAGAAAGGGCCCTATATTAGACTGTGTGGCGGTTCACCAGTGACTGTGACATGCAGGGGGAAATGACACACACACTCACAGCTGGAAGCAGCCAATAACGCTGGCATGCCACAATAATATTTACACACATTGCAAAATCTTTCTCTTTTGCTGCATGTAGAAAATGGCAATGACCAGTGCTGGGTTTATTGCCGCAACATGATATAAACCAACCATAAGCAGTGGTGTCATTCAGAGTTCAGCTGCTGTTCTGTTAGGGAAAACAGTCTGAACGGTACCTGCTACCACTTCCCCGGAGGGCTTCAGTCACTGGGCTTTTCTGCCTATTCAGTCAGGAGGACATGACAGACGGCCTCTGATATAACATATTTCACTGATAAGTAGCAGATTCAAGAGATCAGAGGTTTTGACCTCAATAAAAGGATTTGGGAGCTATGACAGGTCAGGCTTACATCTTTTTCAGCAAAAACCGTATGAAGTTCAAATCTAACTTCATTATCTTGTGTCAGAATCCAATTAATGACCACAAGAGCTTTAATCAGGACACAGCGGTGTGCCGGACACTGCCCTGTAAGAGGTTTGACAATGTTTTCGTGATTTCAGGAGACATTTTAATTAGATTTTAGTGAATTGCATATCACATCTGGAGACAAAAATGGAACTGCAAGTGTTTTGTGGCTTATGCAGCTTGAGAATGTATTATTTAGGCAGAGCGAGTTGAAAAGATGATATCGAACAGATAGTTTTGCACATGATGAGAATAACATTTGTGCCCATTCTGTTTAGCAGCACATCTCAAATTGAATCAAATTCGATGCAGAGCAACTGTGAGCAGACTTGTTTTAGGTCTGGTCAGTCTCTGACAGGTTTTCTTCCAGGTTGATTTTGTATTTAGATGCTTCCATCTTCCTACCAACCCTGACTGTTTTCCGTGTATCTGCTTAAAAAAAGAAACCTCACACTGCCATCATCTTGTTTCACCATGGGGATGATGTACAGCGACGCAACACAAAGCATTTTGCACTGCATGATGCCATTCGTACAAGAAAGCAGAGTACACATATGCCCGTGTTGTTCCAGTTGTTTGGGTTTCTTTTTCCCTCTTTAAAGTGTTTTTCTTTCCTCTGAGAATTGGCTTCACTACGGAAAGAGTGAATGCTCCTAGTAAAAAAAAAAAAAAAAAAAAAAAAAACTTTTAAAGGAAACATTGAGAGCATAGTTAGCTGTTTTGAATTTTGCCCCAGGGACCTTTTAAAATAATTTCCATGGTACATTTTGTACCTTAGTTTTAAAATAAGTGATTTTACAAACTTGATTTTTTTTTTCTTCTTCTTTTCTTTGTCGGAACAAATAAAATTAAATACAACATATATTTATACACAGAATAATCTCTGTTCCTCTCCTTTAAATGGACATAAATGAATTTGGTATCAAAGCAGATGAACTGTCCCATCTAGTGGTGAATTGGGATAATAAATGACTCATGAACAATCTGAGAGTCGAGTCTGCAGTCTGCAGTGATTTGACAAATTTCCCGACTAATTGCTTTGAATGCAACATTTATGTTGATCAATAAATCAAGCTGCTTCATAAATTACAGCAGAATTGTGAAAATTATGAAGCAATATTTGCAGGCATTTACAATTTTTTCTCACCAATTTTGATTTTCTTCTCCATCATGGTCCTTTGCCGCTATTGGTGGAGCATATTTTCAACCCTGACAGGTTTTATTAAGTCTGCACGCTGAGACTCCTCAGGCTTGTTACACCACAACAACTACCTTTTAATTTGTGCCTTTTTTTCTTCAGGTCATCTCGATCCACAAAGCAACCGACTGAAAAGTTTAGGTCAGAATATTTTGTCGGCGATCCAAAGATGTGCGACAGAGAAAATGACAGATGAATGTGAAATGTGATGAATGCAAAGTTTTGTCACACATATGGTGTCCTGACACTGCAGAATTACTCGCACCGCTGCATGTGTTTAAAATATCAACACATTTTCTGCATCAACAAAACCATCTGTTGTTCATTGTTACTGTGTAATATTTTAGAAACAGTTTTTCATAGTGCAATTCTTAAAAAAAAAAAAAAAAAAACACTTTAGTGCCTAGAATCCAGGTACTGAATACCCATGTTGTTAAGTAAGCATTTAATTCCAGGTGTCTTGTAGGCATAGCAGGTAGATGCATATAAAGAGCCAGCTGCATTTTAAACACACTCATAGTATGAATATATTCATGTCCACATTCCCAAAAACAATGTTACTTATGCTAAGGTTAGTGATTTAGGGTTAATGCTGCTGGAAGGTCATGGGAAATGTTCCAGAAAATACACCTGTGTGAAATAAACTCCTGGCTCGCTGCCATTGGTCCATCTACAGCCTCAGCAGGCCACCACCGACCAATTGGAGAGTGTGCTTCTGTGTTCAGAGAGAGAGCTGCCTGAGGTGGAAAGTTTAAAAGAGAGTGTGTGGGTCTCGCCGTCCCTCAGCTGAAGCATCAATCAACATGATCCCCATTGTGCTGGCCTCAGTGCTCCTTGCTGGCGGTAAGAACATCTGGAATATTCTATTTTTGTGGTTAATTGTTTCTCTGTGTTGCATTTGCTCATTAGCACATAGCGAGCCGGTCCTTTGTGACGCTTTGGTGAGGAGAAAAATGTTGCACTCTGCTTCAGAAGATATTTAAATATATGTGTTTGTGTAATACCTACTCCTTTTCCTTTCAGCCCTTGGGTGCGGCACCCCTCCCATTGAGCCCCTGACTTCCCGTGTGGTCAATGGAGTGGATGCCAAGCCCCACAGCTGGCCCTGGCAGGTATGCTGATGTGCACACATCTGTCAGTGTTTTTATGTTCACTTTCATGACCCTCCGGGTTCAGCATCTGGCTATCGGATGACAAACCCAGCGGCCTTTGAAAATCCTGCAATTAAGCTGGGCTTTTTTTAAAGTGTAAAATCTGGAATCCACTCCATCTGTCTGAAGAAGGACAGCCCGTTTCTTTGTATATTGTTTTTCTCGTGTCCCTTTTTTAGATCTCTCTGCAGTATGAAAGGGACGGTGAGTGGAGGCACACTTGTGGAGGATCTTTGATTGCTGCCAACTGGGTCATGACTGCTGCACATTGCATCAAGTACGAGAAGCTGGGGAGGTTAAAGATATGAATCAGGAACACAACCATAATTTACACAAAGCTTGCCTATCCAGTATTTATTCTATGCAATGCCGCTTGCTTATTTGCTTCACCAAAGGCTTCATTTTCCTACCAAGAAAAAAAAAAAAGAGAAATATTTGGGAAGTTGTAATCGCAAATTCAACTCATCATCAAAGTTTATTTATCTAATCCTCCACACAAAAGCACGATCAGACCAAATTAATCAAATCATTCAACTGTTTAATAAACCCTCTGTCTGGTTTGCCTTGGGCCTCAACAGTCTGTTTTCTCTCGCAGTACCGAGTTCTCCTACAGGGTGTTTGTGGGCAAACACAACCTGGTCGAAGAAGAGGCTGGCTCCAAGGCCATCCTGCCTGAGAAGATCTTCGTCCATGAGAAGTGGAGCCCCATCTTCGTAGCCTTTGGGTAAGAAAAACAACGACAGCAGCCATGAAGAAAAACACAAACAAAGAATAAAGAGGGAAATGATCGTGATCTCATCTTCTTTTTGTCAACTCAATGAAGAGGGCTTAGAGTAAAGCTACATTAACTTACTAAAGTTCATGTTTCTGAAACTCATATGAAATACTGTATGTAGAAAAATTCAATTAGTGAATCAAAACTGAGTCTTTGAAGCACAAGATAGATATTTTACCTTCCTCTCACAGGGAGCTGGACTCACGATTCTCTCTACATAAACAAATGTAGAGAGAATCGTATATATATATTGCAATATTTTCCTGTAACTGTGATATCTGAGCTACTGAATCTATCACACATTTCTGAATCTTTGAGTAGTGCTTTCGTTTAACAACTAAAAGACACTTAACTGATACAATTACCAAAACTCTTAAGGTTATCCTTCTTTAAGCAAGTCTGGAGCTGCTGGTTGCTGTCTTTACAAAAGCAGCTTTTTATTTGCTGTTCTGGGATGGAGTTTCGAGTATTTCCAATGATAACGTAAAGCAAACATGCTCAGAATACCATTCTTTATCTATTTTCTTCATTCCAGTTGGCGACATAGCCCAAGCACATTGCTGACGATTTTGATTTAGCTGGAGATGAGAGGACCAAATAAACTAACGAGTCAGTTAGTTAAGGTATTTTCAAGAAACTCGATTCCAAAAATGAATTGATTTCATAAGAATGTAAACGTACAATATTTTCATTGACAACTATGGCTAAGGTGTGTCGTTTATTAGCATTGACTACCTGAAGATTCAAAATATAAGCTTGACATTATAAGCTAGTTAAGACATAACATGCTAGCGATATCATAATAAACTTTAAAAATACATTTTAACACTGTGGTATGAAACAAAACCTTTCTCAGCAAGTGCCTACGATTAGAACAGGGTTCAACAACAACATTGGTGCTGCTGGTGAAGTAATTAAATCTGGATACAAGCGTCAAACTTATTCCAACAAGTCACATATCTCACATAATTATAAAACTTCTTACGTTTTGAAAAGTTGCTACACTGAATAATTGATAAAACATTTAATATCAACATGTTCGCCTTGATGTTCTCCACAGAACATCACACATTACCGAACCTCCCTCGAGAGAACCAACATCTTCAGTAAGATTTAAATCAAAGTGTTTGATCAGCATTTGGAAAGTAATATTATTGCAATTTATTGATGCACTGACTTCCTCACCTTGCTTTTCAGTATCTTAGGTTGGAGAAGTCAATCCTCTCTAAGCCTTTGCCTCTTTGTCTTCCTTGCAGTAATGACATTGCCCTGATTAAGTTGTCCGAGCCAGTGACTCTGAGTGATCAGGTGCAGCTGGGATGCATCCCTGCTCCTGGCACTTTGCTGACCAACCTCTACCACTGCTACATCACTGGCTGGGGCAGAGTGTACAGTGAGTTCTTCCTCTGTTTACGTTTTGGCTGCATTCCTGAAAACTCCTCGTATCATTTCCATTAGCATGTTTGGCCAGTATTTAGCCACAGTGGTGGTATTCATAAACGGTTAGACTTAACCGGAGCTATTTGGGAAGTTGGGAAGAAAATTACCTGCATAAGATTTGAGCTGAAACTTTTCAGCAGGGGGATTACTTCTAAATTGAAAATTTGGGTCAGACTGTGAGTTTGGCTCTCGGGGAGCTCCTGTAAAGCAGCTTTGACAGCCAGTGAGTTTATGTGTATGACGGTAATAGACTCTGCCTGTGTGTTTTAGCCGGAGGCCCCATTGCTGATAAGCTGCAGCAGGCTTTAATGCCTGTGGCTGACCACGCCACCTGCTCCCAGTCTGACTGGTGGGGCTTCGCTGTTAGGACCAGCATGGTGTGCGCCGGCGGGGATGGAATTGTTGCTGGATGCAATGTAAGTCTGCTGCGCTGTTTGAAAATGTGCAAGAGGAGGGAGATGATTATTTTAGCACTTATGTGTTTTGAGTTGCTTTGTGTATTCCTTCAAAACGCCTGATCGGTGATTAGACAAGCTGTTTTTGAAGCCAAGCAAAAAAAATAAACCTACAAAGTGATCCCACTGAAATGAAACAGAATAATTTTCCCCTCAAAGTTATTTTTTGTGGCGTGACGCCAAGAATCACCAAATGCTGTTCTTGTGTCCCCGTGTCCTGCAGCATTCTTTATGAGTCAATGATTTTGATAGTAATTTTCCCTGTTTTCTTTTTCTTTCTTCCTTTCTGGTCGAAAGAAAGACCAGGAAGTACCTCCTTCAGTTGAATAAAACATAGAGCCTCTTTCTGAATCTCCTTGTTCAGGGAGACTCTGGTGGCCCTCTGAATTGCAAGAATGGTGAGGGTGTTTGGGAGATCCATGGCATTGCCAGCTTTGTGTCTGGGCTTGGCTGCAACTACGAGAAGAAACCCACCGTCTTCACCAGAGTCTCTGCTTTCAACAGCTGGATCGACCAGGTAAAAAAGATGGCTGATGTAGGCTTAAAACTACATTAGAATTCATGGTGGTATTTCTTGAAAAATTTAAAAAGCATTGATAAAATGTATTTTAAAAAAGGAGGTACGTTTTCCTCTGCATTCAGTCTGAGCCCCAAAAGCAAACTTGTCAATTAGTTGTCTTCTTCATTTCAGCAGTTCCATTGAGTTGTAATTAAAAAAAACCCACACAATCGTTGCATTGTATCAACTCCATTGTTTAGAGTTTGTAATTATTATAAAATAAATTACCAATCTTTTTTTTTCATCAGCAACAATATCTTATGCCATAATTACTTATCTCAAGTTGTGTTAGAAAAGGACAAGAAAGCATGAAGGAATGTTTCGGGATTTTGGAAAAGAAGGTTTTTTGTTTTAATGTTAAACACAGTTGAAATCTTAACTGCACTGATGACTTCTGAGTATGTCAACCTCATGGCAACATATTTAAAAAAAAATCTGATTGCTGCCAAATGTGGATCAATGAATTATGTGAATACTTACGTAAATGGTTTTCTTTTTTTAATGAGTTTGCAAAATGCTCAAAAACTTTTTCCCACGTTGCTGTAATGTGGTACTTGTGTGTAGAATTTTGATGGGATGGCTTAATTTCATACAATTTGGAATAATGTTGAAACATAACAAAATGGGGAAAAAGTGAAATGCTGTGAATACTTTCTGGATGCTCACCACCCTATACCTCTATATTTGCTTTGGTGTCAAGGGACAATTTTAGACAAAAAATTTTAATTAACAAATGTTTACTGCGATTTTAACTTCTTTTAATCTTCTAACAGAATCTTACTTGAAGAAAATCTGAACAATCCTATTAATGTTTTATGTTTTTGTCTGTGTTTTTGCAGGTGATGCTGAATAATTAAAGGTGACGTGTCAATAACAGTACCCCGAAATATGCAGTTGTCTTACATGTGTTGTTTGGTGTAAAGTATATTTAGTAATTGCAAATGCATATCCAACAAGGCCTAATGCATATTAAAGTATTTATTCCTTAGACTCACTATATGCATTCTTATTAAAAGAAATGAGCAGCAACATGTTCTGGCTTCTTAGAAGCTGAATCAGTATCAAGAACTGCCCAGCAGGTGTCCTCACAAACTCATGATAGAGAATTGCTTCTGACAGCGTCCCCAATCTGAATTTTGTGCATAATAACCAATGTTTCTGCATGGAAAAACAGCACCAGCAAACAAAAGTGACTCCCATAATGTTTTTTTTATTTTTATTTTTTTAACAGTATTAAAAAAATGAGACCCGAGATTCAAATTAAAATGTCAGATGAGATGCCAAGTAATGCTGAGTTGAATAAGACTGTGAGCATCAAAAAGGAGTAGGAGATACACATCTAATAATCATGCATGAAACTGACCTGCTTTGCCTCAGTACCCTCTCCCATCCCCACAGCCAGGGTGCAAGGTTTATGAAAACCATAATATTCTACCGCCAAGGAGAATATTTCCTCATGACGTCCGCAATCTAAAAATGCAGAAGCCAGATATGACAAGGTTGTGATTAACATTTCTGTCTTTTCTTACTTTTTATCTCTTCCCATATCAATGCTGTAATGAGATGTGGAGGAAAGAGTAAGTGGGGTGAAGACTGGAAAAGAAATAAAATTGCCTCTCTGCTTTCTTCTCGCTTTCTCTCTCTCTCTCTGTGAAATATTCTGCAAAAATACACACAGGAACACTTTAAATGTACTGGAAGCGTGGAAACATCTTCGCTGACACGAGATGTTCTGATCACACATGACACTTCCTATTTGAGTGAGCAATAATGGTGCTGTGTGCGCGCTCCCATGCATGTGTCTTTACAGTGCAGTACATTAAGAGCAGCCTCAAGAAGATGCATGAGGGCATGCAGCTTCTCTCCATGTCCATTATATTATATCCCCCATCTAGTGCATGAACCCATATAATTCATGTCAATTTATCACATGACACAAGAAGGATTCTGTGGAGTGTCAGCCTTTGACTGTGTGATGCATATTCCATCTAACGTACCCTTCATGACGTCTCTAACTTATATAGTTTTATTAATGGAAATCTTTTACTTACTTATTTATTTCAATGTTTCCCATTTGGCTTATTTTTTACATTTTCTGACAAAGTAGTACACACATATAAAGCAGAGAGGAAATGATACATGGTTTTTGGTTCACACACAAAGGTGGTGGTTGATGAGAAAATGAACCAAAGCTGGAAACAGGAAAGTTTTGGGAGGGATTAAACTCTTAAGGGCTGCAAAAGACTTGGGACTCAGGAGGAGATCCGCCTTCAAGCAGGATAATTTCCGCTAGAAATATGCGATATTTCGAAAACTTATTTCTCAAAAATCTATTAGTACAATAAATCCTGTAAACGTCATAAATTTGTTGGATTACTAGTGCTATTAATTGCAGCTAGACAGGGAAACATGAAATTTACCACCTTTTAGCGTAATTATAGTGACAAATACTTTAATAACCTATGACAATAGGCAAAAGGCACCAAGTATAATAGCCCTATAATTATCTATGCTCATTAAACTTTGAATACAATTTATTGGAGTAACACATGATACTCTAATTTCTTGAATTTAATTAGATGTTTTTAATTTCATACTGTATTTCATTACATTTATCAGGCTTATACGTCATCAGGCAGCTGTTAGAATGATAACCACTGCATTCATCTTTAATTGAAGCCATTCAGCTTTAAAAACATTATGAACATGTGGGGTATATGAGCCTCCTTGATGAATGTGCAGGACCTGTGGCCCAGTGAAGCTTCTTTCTGGTGTGAGCGCTGGGAATGATGATGAGGCCTTAAAGGAAGCTTTGTCTCTGCCTGAACTCAGGGTCATGGTACTCCCCTCTCCTTTTCCATTCACACACACACACACACACACACACACACACCCCCCCCACACACACACACACACACACACACACACACACACACACACACACACACACACCCCCACACACACACACACACACACACACACACACACACACTACCCCTTCTCAGCCTCTGTGAGGACAATTGGAGCCGGCAGCCATTTAGTCCAAATTGAACTCCTAATATAATTTAACCCTTGCTCCAAAGTCAGCCATAAAGCTTTTTCACCAAAGTTAGCATAAATAAATCGTGCAAAATCTTCTTATTTTATGAAAACAGTGTCTGAAACTAGAACGGGTCCCTACAAAGATGGATGTACAACTACACACACATACAAAGAATCACGGGACAGAGCTGAATTCCCCAGGGACACCCGACTGCTGTCCTGAATACTAATGAGGAAAATGGGAGGCAACAAGTGTGAAACTCCAACAGCAGCTATTCAGCTTCAGGGGCCTTGTTTTGGATGATACAAAGCAGAGCACAAGATGGAAGATAAAGCAACTCTGTTTGGACGTTAAGCTGTTTTGGTTAAAAGAATTTATTTGTTCTTATTTGGGCACAATCTCAGTAACACACACACACACAAAAAAACTCATTTCCTATCCTCTGTTCAACATTTGCAAAAGATGTTATCTCACTTTGCTCATGTGAAACTAATGGTACCTGCTATTGCTCAACTCATGTCTGTCAATTCAATTGAATTCAAATTCTGAAATGCTTTATTAATCCCAAAGGAAAGTTAAATGTTCTTGTCTCTTATATTGTCCAAGATTCCTTAAAGAGCAGCTGAGGAAAATAATGGCTGTGGTGGCTGTGAATAGGTAGGATCTCCTGCGGCTTTCAGTATTACAGCAGCTCTGAAGAAGCCTCTGACTGAAGACACTCTGTTCTTGTAAGACAGTCTCAGAATAACAATGTTTTCATTTTAGGAGGAATTCTTGGTAAACTTCTTGGTTTTTTTTTTAAACTTCTTCACTTCTGTGATCTGTGTTGCTTATTTCAGTAACAACATTTATGCTGCTCAAACAAAATGAATTGATTTATGATAAAACTGTCAAAATAAGATTATATTCCCGTCTGAAAAGATCATAATCTGCCTGCAATATTTCAGTGTTTTAGTTATGTGAAGCATTTGATGACAAGTATGGACTTTGAGGTGAAACAAGGAAAAGGAAAAACGGTTATCTATCAGTCGCTTCTGCTTCCTCAAGTAAATATTGTTCTCATGATCAGATTTGTTTATTTGCAAAAGGACAAATGCATAATAATGCAGAAACAGAAGTTATTTATATGCCAGTTTGTAGACTAAAACTAAGTGTGTAAGAAAGCTGCAACACTTTCTCACAACGACTTGGACTAAAGTTGATTCATTTATTTGACTTTCTAAAGCTGCTTTCTCTGAGCTAAGCGTTTTCCTTGCATTATTAATGTTGATGGGTTAAACTGTAGCAGTGACCTCTGGCCAGACACAGGGGTGAAAGGAAAGCCCCTGATCGGATGTCCTTAGAGCGACTGTAAATAGAAAGAGAGCAGCAAGAGACTGAGGGAGGGACAGAGGAGGAGAGGCGGGGGATAATAATGATGATGATGATGATGATGATGATGATGAGCCACAGTGACAGCAGCGTCTACTTCTGCCGCCTCTTTTGCGTCTGTCAGCAGTCAGGAGTTGACCGAGGACGCCGCGTCAATCTGACCCGATTAGGACAGAGAGAGAGCCCGGGCGGCACCGACCTGCTGAAGTCCTGCGAAACGGGCGCCGCGTGTTTTAAGCCAAAAGTTTTTTTTTTTTTTTGTTTGCATCGTTGTGGAGGAGAAGGAGAAGTTCAGCGCTTATTGGTTTGCTTGTTTTTTGTTGTTGATTTTTTTATTTTTTTTTTAGTTGTTTGTTTGCTTCGGGATTATGATCTGAGCCTGGAGGTGCAGCAGCCAAATCCGTGGGGAAGAGACATCAGAGAGGACCATCATGGACCGGGTGAGCTGGGACATGTTTGTTTTCACTCTGAATTGTTGGAGGGACAAACCCACAGCTTGAGGAAACCCACGAAACAGACGATATGGAGTGCCAAAAATGTCACGAAGTTAAAAAAAAAAAAAGGAAAAGAAAAAAAAAAAAAACGAAGTCGTTGAGAAATTATTTGTATCAGTCACAGTAAAACATACATACACAAATATTTGTCAAGACTTTATTAAATATATGATTAAAACATTTTTTATGTGAAATTCAGTTAAATTAAAATGTCATTATATTTTATTTTTATGTTTAATTAGCACATTAAATATTTTTTGCAACATGTGCTACGCCTCAACATCAGATGTCACCGCAGATTACACAAACAAGAAATAATTAGCAAAATAGTGAAATCGTTTAACATGTTTTTTTTTTTATATTATTATTATTAAGTCCATGACATTCTAAATATATAAATATCGATTTAACTGATTTTAAACCTGATTTTGGTTGTTTATAACACATTTCATGCACCTTTGAACTGTGATACTTTAAGAATGCCATGTATTTCTGCTCAACACTGAATGTCAATCAAATACCACATATAAAAGTGATATAAATATGACTTGTAACAGCCACCACAAAAGGTTTATTGCTTTTATGTATTCCCTCTTTTGTCAGACCCAAAGAGATAATACTCTTTTTCTTTTATAGTTTGAACTGCAAACTATAAACGATGGGACTGTTGTTCTTCAGATAAAGCAAAAGTACAAGTTATATTTAATTTTCTTTATTACGGTTTCAATAAAATTCAGTTGGAATCTGCATACTTTGAATTGCATTAAACTCTGTAACATTTACAGCCTTTGCTAATTTGCTGTGCTCCGTTAAACAACATAAAATAGTTTAAAAGACAATAAAACAACATAGCTTGAAAGAGACCACAATGAAACAAGAACCATCATGGAGCCATCGAAGGCTGGCTGCTAACAATGACAACAAGCTTGGTCTTCTTTAAGAATCTAAAAACCTCCCAGGCTGGAATCAACTTCAAGCCCTCGGTAAATAATTCGTCGTATTGACGGACAGGAAAAGCTGCTTGACCAAAAATGTTTTTTTTTTTTTTTTTACAAAAACGTACCTGCTCTTTCTGCTGGTTACTAAACCTCCAGATCTAAGAGAATCAATCAGTCAAATTCAATCAAATTTTATTGGTATAACACATTTCAGCAGCAAGGCATTTCAAAGTGCTTTACATCATAACAAACACAAACACATAGAACCAACAATCAAAGCATGACATTTAATCAAGTTCCATCATTAAATCCTGGAGATGAAACCACAAGGTCACTTCAGGTTGACCCTTAAAACATTATGATGATATTTTACAATATTTGGTACAGTTGGCAGAGTTCATCTTTAGCAGCTTTATTAAATAGTTGTTCTCTGAAAAAGTTAGTATGATGGAAGGTCGCCCACCTGCTCCACATGTGAAAAGTCAAATCGCCTCAAACACGCAGTCTTTGGTCAGAGTCTCTGTTGCTATTTAAGTCATATTAAAACCAAACCTACTTTTGAAAATGTGTTTGATTTTGTCTTTCAGAAACAATCACCTTAATTGCCATCTTCACAAATCAACCCTAAGTCAGGAAGTTCACTGCAGGTGACACATTGATATGCACAAGTACTAACCTGCTTTCCATGTGGTCACTGTGAACATGGTTTGTCTTTGCATGCAGAGCCCACTTGCATTGTTCAGCAAACAAGCACATTGGTCCTTTACACAAGCTGCATTTGCATTTGATTTTTTATTTATTTATTTGCATGTGAACACAACAGGGCTCTGTATCAGACAGTGACACTGTTCATACACTGAGGCTAAATCTCATACTATCATTGGATTACAATGTTTTCTATTCAAAGTTTCAGACGGTTACTGCAGCAGAGCACAGTGATTGCATAACACTGGGTTCTATCTTTGTATTGACTGTGGCCTTAGGGAGTGTGTTTACAAGTGTTGGAGGCGGTTCAGTTAAATCCTGTGATCCTTGAACCTTTAAATCTACCCCATTAATCTTTTAAACACTTTCATGTCTCTTCCACTTAACTAAGAGATTGGCACATAATTTTTGGAATGAGGAGATGGTTGAAGTGAAAGCATCAGCGACCATTGTTGACCTTTTAACGTTTGAAGATTTGCTAATTCCAAATGTGCAAAGAACTTTCCATAAATATCACAAATGTGAGACAAACAAATTAAAATGTTCTGTTCTATTCTGCTTTGGAAAATATTCAAGATCAATCCGGTTGGAGGGAGAGCATTAGTCTACATCAGTTCTCAATGAGTCCAGACATTCCTTCCCCTTCTGCCGTATTTTTTTACCATATTTGTCCTGCTGGAATATGAACCTACACAGTCTATCTTACTGTCCCTTGCAGGCACTAACAGGTTTTCTTTCAGGATTGCACTGTGGTAGCACCATTCATGTTCCAATGAACTTACAGGAAGGCTCTAGGCTGCTTAGGTTAAGATTGTCCCGTCAGTTTTGGTGTTAGGCCTTGTCTTCATATGTGTGGATATTTGGATGATGTAAAATTCAAATTGTTTAAATAATTTTTTTGAACCTAACCTGGTAAATGTCTCCACACTTGTATCCCTGATTAGCCTGCCTTGTTAGTTAGGTTTTGAGATTTTGTTTGCTCAATATTTTCTGACAAACCGCTCAGACTTTTATTGCACGGCTTTATTCATATTGAGACAAAATTTTACACATGTGTAAATTCATAAATCTGAATACAAACATGTGCCATAAACATTTTTATGTCTAAAAATCTAAAAAAAAACCTGAGGGCAACAGGTTGAACAAGATTTGATTCAGGGGCATCTGAGTAAAGGTGGTTGAATAAAGATGCACTCCACACATTGTATCAAACTGCACTAATTAACAAAATATTCGAAAGTTCATGGGGTGTACATACTTCTGCAATGCTTCATAATAAAGCCTTATTTTTCCTGCAAGTGAAAGCTAATGAGCCTTTCAATGATTCAAACATGAGCTACGATCACTTTGGGAAGTGTGCATCTGGCAATGGTGCTATAATTTGAGATCACAAATAACCGTGGGACTCGCCTTGTCGTGGCCCAGTGACTGCTTGAAATTAAAATGAGTGTGCAAACAGCCCTCTGTTCTAACATATTTCTCAGATTCATTTGATTTCTCTCACCTGAACTCTAACATGAACACTGCTCCTCTTCACCTTCCTCTGTCTAGTATCTGATATCAGTCACATTCCTCAAACCGGATCTAATTAACATCGCTAACTCCTCCATATTTAGTGTTTTCTTAATTCTGTCTACAGGGCTTCGTCATGTTTTTAAAAACGGGTTGCAAAACTGTGAGGGCAGTTTTACTGCCGGTAATGCCACTTGGTGATTATGAGCGCAATTTCCCCTCCACAATAGTGCCACCAGCATCCACAGAGGGGACCCATCTGCTCCAAACACAGAGCAAGTTTGGGAGCTGGCAAGCAGATCAAATGCATCACTGCCACCTTCTACAGCTTAGTGATCCATCTTTATTTGGCCTGGTCATAAAATGCCTATAAAGGGAAGGATAACTTTGAAATGACTCCTCAACAGCAGGAGACGACTTGGACTGTTGCAATATTGCCACCAGTTGGGGAGGAAAAGGGAAACTTGATATCTCATTAGAAATGCATTAGGAGAGCAGGGAGAAAAGGCGGAGGTCCGAGGAGATGAGCAGGTTGTTTTTTTTTTTTTTTATCTCTTGAACTCTTAAGTAGGGAAATATTCACACTTTTAATCTGGTTGACAACCACGCTTTTTTCTCTGTCATTGCATTGTTTTCTGTCATCATTACAACTCACTTGCCGATTTACTATCAGCCACGAAACGAATGTGTGCCGATGTGTTTTTCCTGAAAATTGTCACTCAGATCAATTCATGAAGAAAAACTTCTTCATTGGTTTAATAACTTTCTTACTCTCATATAAAACTGAAAGACTCTCAGACATCCATATATATCATGTTACATTTTATAAGTTTCTTTATGGGTTTGTATTTGACACTGAAAGACTACCTTTCCTCTAAAAATAAGCCTCGGTAATATAACCTACTTTTACAGCCGTGAAACAAAATGTAGGTTGCTCCATATAAAAGTACCTGTTAAGAATAAAGCCCCTGCACTTCATGACTAACCCATTAAAGGGAAAGTAATCTTTACCCGAGGACTGAGCGCATACATGTGACAGGCAGGTTTACTGTTGCCAAGTGTGTCACTTTCACCCAGTGCCTTTAAAAGTCTTCTCACCCCTTCAACTTTTCCTCTGCTTGCTAACCATAAAGTGTAATGTGTTTTCTTTGGATTTTCAGACCAATCAGTATAAGTAAAAAAAAAAAATCATGCTTTTCAATCATTTTATTAATAGAAATTTCAATGTTAAACCCATCATTAAAAAACAGCACGTTTCAGATCTGCTAACACATGACCTTCCACATAAACCCATGAATGGAGTGCATTAGTCAAGAGGGCCAAGGTAACAACAGGAGAGATGCACGGGTTGAGTGTCCACAGCTATTTATTATTCACGTCACAAAACTGATGTAGTGGCTAGAAGACAGTTAATACAAAAAGCCCCCATAAGAAATCCCTTTCGCGGTTCGCCCAGTGAGATGCGATGCTTAGTAATCATGTGAAAAAATGTTTTCTAGTCAGATGAGACCACAATCAAGCTTTATTAGCCAACTTGAAAAGTCCATAAAGGGAAGAATAACTTTGCAATCACTCCTGAACAGCAAGAGACGACTGCTGCAGTATTGCTATTCTACACATCCACCTGAACACATTATTCACACAATGAAATATAAAAACAACATCATGCTGCAGGGATTCTTTTCTTTGGTTCAGCTAGAGCTATAGATGCCTGACAATACTGGAAGACAACCAGTTAGAAGCTGCAAAGGACTTGAAACTGGGGTGGAGATTGTTAGAAAACTTGAATTTTATTCGGTTTCCTTGAACTTATCATGGTCTTGTTTGCTTTGATAAACTTTTCTGACCAGTCTGGTAGATCAATTACTATTACTTATTTGAAAAGTTTCCAATGCTGAAGGTTCTAAGTTGGGAAAGTTACTAATTTTAGACTTTCTTAACATAGATGCATTGAATAGACCTTGGGTAACAAGAAAAACTGGACCTGGCAAAGATGGAGCCAATAAGAGCAACAACAACAAGAGCACTGCCCTGATGAAGATTGTAGAACTCACCACAAATTTTAGCATTATTGTTAAAGTGATTTACGTTGCTTCCTCTTGCATATTGGTCTTGTTTACAAGAATATAAAGATGCTTAGACATCTTTTTTTTTTGTTCTTTTTTTTGTTGTTGTTGTAATATTCCAATAGTCATGCCTTCTCTGCAGTACAGTCACTCTTACCATGCAGCCAGAGTTACAATGGAATGGTTTTTATCAATGCAATGTAAGACTAAACATTACAATGGCTTGGATCTAATTCCAACCGAGAGAAAATGAATGCTCTTGGATCCATCCAGCCTGACTAAACTTAACTTATTTTCTCAAGAAGCGTGGGGGAAACCTTTGTTTTGGTTTGCAAAGCTGCTGGAGGCTTGGAGCTGCAGAAAAAGGTGATTCTATAAAGCATCAATTCAGGGTTTCTGAATCTGAATGCACACAAAAACTATGGTTAACTTTATGGTTCTCTATCACAGAAAATCCCACTATTATATTTTGAAGTTTGTGACTATAATGTTGCAAAATCTAAAAACAAAAACATAAATAAATAAATAAGAGTGTTTCTGCATGGTACTGTTTGAGTTTATTTATTTATTTATTTATTTATTTATTTTATAAGAATTTATAAGAAATTCTCCTTTTTTTCCACTTTAGACATTACTTGCAAGGAAGATGAGCATTACTCCATAATGGTTGGACACTTCAGACGCTCCTGAAGCCTGGAGTGACCGCTGCCCGGGTTGAGCATGGAGCAGGAGCTGAGTATGGGTCTGTCTCTTTGGGCTATCGTGGCCATTGTTTGTAACTCTGTGGTGGGCCTGCTCATCCTCATCCTCTTCGTGGTGCTCTACAAAGCCTGCAAGGTGCCTTCACATCAAGACAAAATGCCAGTTTTTGCTGTCAGACTGGATCAGACAAGGGCAGAGGAGAAGTACATGCTGACTGCAGCCTGACCGAGGCCCTGAAATATGAACTTGATACAAGAACAAACGACAAGCTTTCCCAAGCTTTTCTGTTTCCTCTCTCTCCATTTGCGCTACAAAACCGGGTACAATGCACCACCATCATCCCCATCTCGTCTGTGCCATTCGGGGGAGCTCAGAGTAAGCTAACTGAGTTAAGATTTGAAGCAAGACCAACAGCAACAACAACAAGCAAGGCCCAAATCCTCTTATCTCTGCTGTGCGTCGCTGGGACTGTCCATCTGTCAGTCAGTTTGGCTCGCTCCACACAAGCAGATCGCCATCTCCTCCTCCTCTACGCCAGTCTTTTTCATCTCGTCACGCAGGACGGCGGCGAGGATGTGGAGGCGAAACAGCGAAAGTGCAATGAAGTGGAATAGAGGAGATGGGGTTGATAGGGCTGGCTGGTTGAAAAGCAATGACATTTTTTTTGAGAGTGAGCGTTAAAAATGTGACTCCCCAGTCAGTTTTTCTGTTTATTTTAGCTGCACCGCTAATGATAGAAGCAACAGAGCAGCAAATGCACAACAGGTAGAGACCCACGGCTTAAAGTAGAAGACAGGGAGCACAGAGACGTTGCTGCAGGTTGTCTCTGATCCACGACAGATGGAGATAAAGTTTGGTTTATATTTCGGAGGAAAGGAGATCAAATTCAGGGGAAGAATTGGAAATAGGACACTTTGATGTTTTGTTGACGGAAAAAGGAGCTCGAGGGCCCTGTTTGACAGTCTCTCCCTGATCCAACCCCCACTGGATTAAAATCCTCTGCAGAAGTGCAACTTACAACACCGTTTCTTTTGTTCTGCTGTGCCTTCCCCTTTTTTCCTCCTCAGCTCCGATGAGGGCAGAGGAATATTCTTACAGACAGGCATCATCAGTGTTGACTGGAAAAAAAATAAAACTTTTACATGAAAATATCATTCCTGTTGTAACAAGCCTCCTGAAAAACACCCAGCATTTACAGTAGAGTATTTGTTTACCTTGTAAAACAGGTGTTGTTTTGATACATCAAAGGGCTCAGTCGAGTTATGCGAAACGTAACCTCACAGAAACTTTCATGGATGGGGAAATAAACGTGAAACTTATATGGGATGAGTAGTAGCAAGATTTGCTCAAATTATTAACAGGACTGAAACCATTTTGGTAACATTTGGAAGTCACTTTCCAAATGCTTTGCATGAAAGCATCTGATCTTTTCCAAGAACATTAATCACGTTTTTAATCTGCTGATGATTCAAACGTTCAAAGCCATACTACTTGTCAGCTTGCAATACTGTATATATTTTTTTATTTTTAGTTTTACGTGAATGAATAAAGGTAA
This sequence comes from Poeciliopsis gracilis, assembly GCA_911649635.1. Lineage (NCBI taxonomy): Eukaryota > Metazoa > Chordata > Actinopteri > Cyprinodontiformes > Poeciliidae > Poeciliopsis > Poeciliopsis gracilis. The sequence continues at coordinate 4,132,190 of CAJVRI010000005.1, read as the reverse complement.
AATAAAAGAAAAGAGTCTTTTGTGTTTTTTGCATGTCTATTTCTATTTGTTTTTATTGATTGTAAGTTAGTGACACCGTCCACATCTGGTGTCACGGTTTCATTTTTCAGTGTTATAGAAAGTTGTTGCCCTCTTACTGACACTCTGACAGATTAATAAGAATTCAAAATGCAGTGTTGATGATTTCATTTATCAGGCAACAAACTAAAATAACAGTGTGGTTAGCTTATCTGGGAACACCAGCCATCAAGCCATGTTTGAGTTGACTAAACTTCTTCTTTGCACAACTTTACAAATTTCAGCCACATTAATTTCAGCCATGCACCTACCAACTTTAATTTGTGTGTATTTTGGAGGCATTACGCAGATGTGTGTTGGAACTTTGTCTTGCAACAATAACACAGGCATGGCTGCACTTGCATGCATCAATTGATGGTCTGATATTGTATTTCTTTTTTTGTTGTTCTCTTGAATGCATGACTCCGTTAATGACAGCAGTCTGAAAATTTAGATTTAGATTTAGATTAAGATGTTTTGCATGTGGGCTTTTGTCCTTGGACTGATGACCAGAGGTTTGTTCTCTGAACGTTTCCCTTGAATGACATTTTTGTCAGTTCTGTTTCTTTTTCTGGAACAAAGATCTCTGAATTTAAATGAGCCACCTAGATTTTGTCCTGAGTTATTTTGTGACCTTGTGGATTTCAAAAGTGTGCGCTCATGGACTCATTTTGGCAGAGCAGCTTGTCCTGGTAGGATTCTCCACTGTTCCATGTTTCTGAAGAGTTTAATATGGTTAATCACAATTAATTAATTTCACAAGGGGATGGATACTTTTTCACATAGGCTCAGTTAGATTTAGATTTATTTTCTTTAAAAAAATGAATTTGGTAGTCTCATATCAACTTTGTTTAACATAAAAAAAAAAGATTGATCTAAAGGATTCAAATGAGACAAAAATATAGAAAACTTCTGGAAGACACTTTATTCACCGTTCAATATGTTGCCTTTAAAGTCTTTGCCCTTTGGATGAACAACGGAGTCTGAACTAAAATAAAAGCTGACCTCATGCTGGCTCCTTCGCTGAGATAATCAATGTTCAACACACTGCTTGGAACCGTGACCCATTTCCTGTTGTTAATCAAGCAGAAACCCATAATCCTTATCTTGTAACCACAACCCAGAGTCGTTCTAATGGTTTTGCGAATATAAATGGCTTATATCTTCGTACTGACAATTAACATCATCCTACAGATGGCGCAATAATTTAATTCAGTGTGTGTCCAAATATAACAACAGGAAATTTGGAAAATATCTGTGCCCATGGGCATCCAGCAATAATAGTTAATTGTTGTAGGCACTTTGAATTTCATATCATCATTTGCTCTTCTGCTTTAGGTTTGCTTAGTCAAGAGAGATTTTTAAATATGGTGTTGATTTACAAAAAAAAAAACACCCAGTTGATATACAGAGACATTGCAATAGTCAAATAAGTCTAATCATATATACATATATTCCAGCTAGAATTCAACCAGTTACAAAACAATTCCATTTATTAAGCCAATTAGTTGATTGCATCCAGTTAATGAAGTTGTGGGATTTTTTCCATCTAGCCACAGTGAACAGTTGAATTATTTATATTGCAGCTGTTTAGGATTCTTTTGCGTTTTGATAAAGGGCGATACAGTGAATCAATCAGAGAAAGATGCATTTGTCTTTAGATATTTTATTTAAAAAATCTGTCTCAGAGATCAGCGTGTGAGAGAAGGAAAAGTGAAACTTAACACATACAATTCTCCTTTTAAATCTTTTTGGTCACGTACACAGCGCCTTCCACCCAGCTCTCTCCTGTAGGGAGTTTCATCTCTCGCTTTCTTCTGTCTCTGGTTAATTTCTACCTCTGTCCCTAAATCAAACTCGATTCAAAGGAGTTTCAGTGGAAAGGAGGAGAAAAACATCTCTGAAACCTCCGTTACCAGTTCATTCTTCCCTGTAAATAAAGCCAAAGTTTTATTTTCCAAGACGCAACTCACAAAGCAGCAACAATATGAGGAAAAACTTATTTTTAATCAGAATAAGCTTACGTCAGAGTGAAGGAAGATCTGCCAACTGGGCATCTGAGTTTAACTTGAAAAGTTCACACAACCAGAGCAGATTTGTTTTTGGTAGTTTCAGAGTTTAACCGGTGTAACATGTTTTCTCACTGTTACTGTCAGTACTAGAACATTTTAAAAAAGCAAGTATAAATTTATAAAGTGCGCTGAGTGGAGTACAGTCTTGTGTGAAACAGGTTGGGTTGGGACTTCTTGTGGTTTACCTTTTTTTAGTTAAATTACTATTTTAATCTTCTTCTAGTTTGACTCAGTTGAGACAGAAACTCCAGAAGAAAGTGACATATTTAATAAACTAAAATGTTGCTGAAAAGTTAATTTATTTCAGAAACTCAATTAACTATCTAAAAGGCATTATATAGTTCAATAATATAAAAACCACATTTTCAAACCTTTAAATCTGAGAATTTTTAATTATTTTCGGATAATGAAAGTGCAGCAGAAATGTATATAATTTATTGCAGAAATTTGGGTTTAATAAAAAAAAAAGTGTATTTCAAACCTGCTCAAAAGTTATTTTCAGATGGTATTTTTAATTAGACAAGCAGGCCAAATGTGTATATTCTGATGATAAATGCATTTAATAAAAGGAGAAAAGAGAAAAATGTAAGAATTTTCTTTTCTCACGCGAGGCTTGTGTGTGTGATGTGTGAAGAAGCATTGTGCTTTGTTTCACCTTGTTAAAGATGTAAGTCATGGGTTCTCTGTGGATGTATTCATAATATCTCTCATCTTTATACACACAATTTTCCTCAAAATATGGACGATCCATCCAATCGTATGTTATTTCCTTACGTTCCACAAGGTGGAGCTACATGTTGAAAAATCAGATAAAATGCATATTTTAAAATTTTTCACCTTATGTTGTTTGACATCTGTTGCTCTTCTGAAATATGCAAATCGAAGCTAATTTTTATAACTTACTCTGGATTTCTCCTAGGTTTCATCAGAAGATTAAAAATGACCAGAGATTCTCAGGGATGAATGTGGGAGGGAGAATGTGGGGGTAAAAACTCTTTGCCATCCAGCATATGCTGAATTTTTTCTAGTAGGCCTTCCAGATGGTGAGAATTACACACACCTCCAATTTGCACATGCAGGTTGCTGGTTAGCCAAGTGGAATTGTGAGTTTTTTGCGTTACAGTTCCAATGCAACATGTTTTTGTCACAATGTCAAAGAGAACCCTGGCACAATATGAAGCAATAAGCGAAAGAGGAGGAGAAAGAAAAAAACATAATCCTGGGTTCATCGGGTTTATTTTACTCTTAAAATAACTGATATAAGACATTTTTCTGGCTTCAGAGCATTACTGCATGCAGCTCAAAGTAATATGTAAAAAAAAAAAATCCAAACATGTTGGATTTTGGGTGCTTGATTCCTTCTAATTGTTCGCATCGAGATTTGCTTACAAAGTGTTGCTACAATAAAATGATCTGATCTCCATCTTTATATGTATCCTCAAACACAGTGAGGCTAAAACTAATGGTGGATACGCAGAAACCACCTACATGCACATCTTTAACATACTTAACAAATGTTCACAGTTGTGATAAAAACATCACAGCTTTCATACCGATGGTAACGGTACTGATTTAAAATAAAGACCTGCGTCATGTTTGTTCACAGCAATTACATTGCATTAGCTGTGCATCCGGCGAACCTGCATTAGAGAAAACAAAGAATGCGATACCATAATGTATTATCACACTGTTTTGCGTGTGTGATAAACAGGGTTTATAGCTCAGACTGGGTGAAACAGATGGTGTGAGCTTTTCCTGGGTTGTTCTTTGGAAACTGCTCATCAGACAGGCAGCTGCACAGCTGACTGTCTGCTTGTCTTTTATTTATCTTCTTGACAGTCACTCTCTTGATCTTCGTCTCTTTGGCAGCCTTTCTCTGTTTCTCTGTTCCCAGCTACCGCCCAGCAGAGCCAAATTCATGGAAACCGGCCACCGCCGATTCAGAGATGTTATCGGCCGTAAGGGAGATGTGAAGGTCAGCGCATGCAGTGTAGGAGCTACTGCATTCTCCTGACATTCAAATCAAACCTTCTATAAACAATGAAAACAGTTGCTATGAGCATGTAAATCAGTATGGCATCCGCCCTCCTAACTACTATCTTTCCATAGATCCAGCCATAGGCGTTCGGTGATCATTTGCAAGAAATAAGATATGGCTTTTGTAATCCGTCATACGTGCTCTGATCGTTGTTGGGAACTGTTGTTAGATTAATGAACTGAATTGCATTCAGTTGTGAGCTGCAAATTCTCCCTGTATCCCTGTGGCATTTGATATGGAAGGATATCCCTACGTTCAGCATGATGTTATATAATGAAAGGGACATTACAAAGAGATTACTAATAGATGTACGAGGAGACGGTAATCTAAAACTCAACCCTCACTGCTGCTGGTTGCATAACACACATCAGGCTCAACATCTGTCATCAGCACTGTTAGTCTCTGCCACTGTGTGACTGTGGTGGTGTGTTTTTCCTTGTATGTTTGTTTTAATGCGATCACCAGAGGATCAGATGTTAATATTTGTTTTTTGAGCCCCAGAAATGGAACTGATTGCTTTATTTTTTTATGTGTTATACGATTAATATACGATTGTTATTTAGTGTCTCCTAATGACACATCTCAGGTGCGTTTGGCTTGAATAGGCGGCCTTGAAAAGCTATTCATACTCATTGAACTTTTAAATGTTTTCTTGTGTCACAAACATATTTTTGTGTGTTATTTGGATTTAATTTTCGACCATAACAAAGCAGTGGCTTTTCAATAGCTGGAACGAAAATCAATTATGGTGTGAACAATTTTACAAATAAAACTCTGAAAAAATTGTGATGTAACTTTATATTTACTCTCTTTAAGTCAATACTTGGACCATCTTTTGGTGCATCGCAACAGAAAGTCTTTCAAGGTATTTCTGCAGTTTTTCACGAGTGATTACCATTTCATTGATTTTTGGACAGCAAAGTATTGCCACCGTTTCTCTCTTGGATATAAGTTTGAACTCTGGAATAGTCTTAAACAAAGACTGGCTAAAATGTAAACTATTTCAATGTTGCTTTCAGTTGTGTCATTCTCTATAATTCTGTTTTCTGATGTTCTCTAACAAGCTTCTGAGGCCTTCGTGATTGATACTGAAAATAAATTGCACACAGCTATACAATTATTCGCTTCACATTATGTTTCCCAAAAATTGCGAAAATCCTGAATTCCTTGCTCTTTGCAATCATATGTCCACATATGTTGTTATATGGGTCAAAATCCCAGTGAAAGACACCGGAAGCTATGATAGCAAGGTCAAAATAAGTGGAACGATTCAGGAGGCATGAATGCATTTGCATTTCTCATGTGGGTATCTACGTTTCTTTCTTAAATGTGTGAAAATTGAATCGGAATGCTCTAATCTCTTCGAGCGGAAAAAAAAATAAAAAATCCGCAATGGCACAAACCCAAGCACCCATCAAATAAATGTGTTTTGACAGCAATTCTGTTTTAACATTGAAATAACTGTAATTTACTATGAATGACCATTATGTCTGCAGAGGTCTAATTATAGCATATAATAAGCTTGAGTAAAGGGGTGATGGGAAAAGCATCAGCATGCAAAACATGGTGAAATCATGGGGACATGGTGAGTGTGTGAATGTGACAGACGAGCAGGAGAATGCGAAAAATACACCCGTTTTGGTTTGCAAATTCACATTTCCATTATTTCGCTAAATTCCACATGATTTGCCCGAGTTTCACATTTGTCAAACATACAAAACTTGACACAAAAGCATATAAGCTAGTCAGATCTAATGCAACGAGGAGTTGCTAGAACTTAGGCTTCGGGCTGATTGGATTTAGCAGGCTGAAATGCAGAGACCTGCTCGACCCTGCCGTACATTTCTTTGAAATTCAACTAGTACGCCACCTGCCGACCCTGTCTTCCACAGGGTAATACTGCCACCTGCTGGTTCAATTGGAGACTGCAGGCGTTGCCAGCTGCAGCGCCGGGATCCTGCTGCTGTGGAGCATGCTGCTGCTGCTCTCTGCTGGTGTTTCTGGGTTGGGAAGACATGAAGTCAGAAGAGTCAGTGTGAAAATTGACCCAGGGCGAAAGCGGCTTAGGATATGTTTTTGGTTCGACTGACACCAAAGGAGGTGAAGGATTCAGATTGTCTATTTGAATTATACAGCAAAAAAAAAAAGAAGAAACTAACAGTGTTTACTTTTGTTGTAAAATATGACAGTAAAGGTGTCTTGCTAATGAAATCGTACCTCTTGAACCCTTTTGCGCTGCTATGTAAAAACCGTAAATATCAATGTCAAAAAAATAGACCCAAACAAACTAGTATGTAATAAGCAAAGAGGATTATTGCTTTCCTTGCCTGACCTTTTGGGTGACAATTTAAACAGTAACCTGTGAATGTTTGGGCTATAGTTTCATAATCTAACCCTGCTTCAAACTTTACAACTTTTTTCCTGACCTGTCTATTGTTCTCCTTTGTTTTCCCACTGTGTTTTGTTGACGAATGATGACTCATTTGTGCTGTGATTAACTCACACTCAGCTAGCTGCACTCTATTTACTAGGCAATTGGTTGCAGTGGATTTTATCCAGGAGTGACAATGTAACTGGGGCTGAATAAACCTACGGCCTACAATTTAAACTGTGATGCTCTGTGTTTTTCCTACATTAAAGTTTGTTTGCAACTTGACAAATTAGAGAAGGAAAATGGGAAATTCAATATAAGGTCAGTTTATATGCAAAACCTTAGTAAAATTTGACAAGTTTCAGTATTCATGCTATGAAAAGCGACAAAATACCGACTTCAGTTCATCTAGGTTTTGCTTTTGGCAACTTGAAAGTGTTGTCCTGGGTGTCTCCATTATCCAGTATCAGGTGGGCTCATTAGTGTGGAAAGGCATTGCAGGCATCATTTACCTCAGCTAAGGTCAGTATTCATGATTCAACAATAAGAAAGAAACTGGGACAGAATTGAATCCATGGTAAAATATCACTTCTGATCAGACAGAACATTAAAGGCCATTTCCAATTAGCAAAACACCTTTAGTATATCAAAACTATTCTGTGTATGACAAAGAAAATGTGTAAGTTTTTGGAAGGTGTTTATCCTATTGCAACTAGTCTGAAAGTAAAACAGTATTTTAGAAAAAGAACGTCATCATATCAACAGTCAAACATCATGGTGGTATCTGTTGGTTTGGGCTACTTAGATGCATTAGGATTTGGATCTATCTATCTATCTATCTATCTATCTATCTATCTATCTATCTATCTATCTATCTATCTATCTATCTATCTATCTATCTATCTATCTATCTATCTATCTATCTATCTATCTATCTATCTATCTATCTATCTATCTATCTATCTATCTATCTAACTATCTATCTATCTATCTATCTATATATATATATATATATATATATGTATGTGTGTGTGTGTAGATATAGATATATATGGATATATCTCTCTATATCTATAGATATAGATATAGAGAGAGACATTTTAACATAGATTTTAACATAGATGTCACATTACTGTTATTAACTTTGACTCTTCATTATCTGTGTAAAGTAGAAAGGAAAATCCAGTCATTTTGCCTTTCTATCTAATGTTTTTCAGCACACAAGGTCTACAAAGTGAATTTATTTATTTTTGATCACCTTAATCAGTGTAATTTTTTTTTCTGTTGTTTAAGGATTATGGACATTTTACAGTTATCCAGCCTTTTCTTCTTTCTTTTTTTTTTTTTTTTTCTTTCCGGAAGACCATGCCATTTTCTCAATAAGTCCTGATTTTGGTCCACGGACCGCAGCTTGGGATACTCCTCCCCGGAAGTGGGTGGTGGAGTCGCCGTCACCACACCAGTCAGACCACCGTCGACACAGAGTCTGCTGGGATGAAGCTCGGCACCGGAGAACCACAGGCACTGATCCGGTTCTGAGGCTCGAACGCCGTCCTGGTGATCAACGCGGTGAAGCGATCGGACTGTTTCAAGGAGAAGGAAGGAAAACCCGAACGTCGCCAACATGATGGAGGAAATAGACAGATTCCAGGTACCCAGCGCGGTGCAGGAGGCAGAGATGCAGTCCGAGATGCAGCCGCTGGTGAGTCCCTGGGGTCTGCTTTAGGTTGCATGGAGATAATGTCTCTGCTCTCTGTCACGTTCATGTTTTCAAATAACACACAATTAGATTAAAGGCTGTGTATCAAATGAGGCCTGCACCCAACCCATCACACACCGGGAGTGATGCTGATGGAGTTTGAGCCGCTGCAAGTTTTTAGGCATTATGGTACATGGATATATTTATATGTACGTAAATAAAAAGGTAGTTTTGAACACGGATGTGGCTGACGTGTTGAGAAAGAGGAATCCTTGTTCCTCTATGTCACGCAGACACAGTCCAGTCTCCTGCGCAGCATCCGTCATGTCTGGCGTAAACAAGCATCCCGTCCAGAGTCTCTGCTGCTGCTGCTGCTGCTGGTGCTGGTGCTTGAGCATCAGCAGCAGGTTGCTCTTTCTTCGACGCCGCTCGCTGCACTTTTGACTAGATTAAATCGGGATCGTTTGTTTGTTGGCCGCATCAAATCAAGCCCCACGCCTTTTGATGTGATTCGGGGTAGTTTGCTCCACCTGAGCGCTCTGTGGCCTGCAGCGGAGCCCCGGGATACTGCAGCCTGCAGGGCGGCCTCCACTGCCCGGCTCCAACCAGACGAGAGTCTCGGCAATCTGATCTTTTCTCTTCAGGACTTCGATTAATCACCGGGTCCCATGTGAGCTCTGAATCGGGGCTGTTCTCTCCCTGCTCTACAAGACATGTTTTATTCGAACTGAATAAATAATAATAATAATAATAATACAAAAGTCTTATATCTGGGGCAAGCACAGGGCCTCTTGCTCTCTGAAAAACTGCTGTAATTTTGTCAAGTGGTCAAAGAAAAGGTGCTTTTGTTTTGTTTTTCATTTTCATCTTTTATTATATATGTAATATTCAATGGCAATGTTTATTTTGCTTATGTACTTTATCCATATTTTGTGTTTTTACATTAATAAATCTGATATTAAGATGATCAGTTATTATTACTACCATCATCATCATTATTATTGTTATTTTTATCAGTAATAACAGTGTTATTATCTACAAGAATATTTTGACATCTTGTCTAGTACTGAGTTTAATGATAGGTGAAGGTTTCTTTGTTCAATCAATTTGTTAAGATATAGCAACAATATAAACCTGCAGCCTGCAGGGTGGCCTCCACTGCCCAGCTCCAAGGTAATGTTGTCCCTGGTGACATTTCATAACATGCTGGTCAGTAAATTTGTTAATTTAATGGCAAATAGAATACAAATTGTTTAGAGTTGACCCTCTGAACACACTGTATAGATTGTGTTGTATTTGCCATGTAACACGATGGCATTTTCCATCAACTTGTACTTAATGTTCCTAGTTGGTTTTGGCAGCTTGTTTCTATTACAACTTTTGTTTTACTGAAAGTATGAACCCCTGTGCATGACATAGAGAAACCGGCACCCATTTAAGGAATTGTGGCACCATTCCTTTTTCAGTCTATTATGTTTCCTATATTTAATTTACATCACCAAAAAGCACTTAAAATCGCTATGTATCCTAGGATATTGTTTTTATAGTGGACAAAGAGATGTGAATAATTAATGTTAGGATCAGAATTATGCATTTGTGCTCATCTTTCTGTCTCTGGTGGGGTTTCTTTTCAACCCAGGATCCGGCTTCTTCCACTGCCTCAGAGGCAGAGTCCGACACCAGAGAAGGAGAAGCTGTTACTATCAACTATAAGCCGTCACCCCTCCAGATGAAAATAGGTAAGAAATTTATGTTAATGTAGGGATCAGCAAATATGTGTAAAATGCACAATAATTCAATACGTATGATTAAAAGAGTTCAAGTTTTTTATTTAATTGTTAATCATTTAGGACACAAGTGACTGAATATTACTATTATGGATTATTATTTCAAGTATTTGTGTGATCATATGGTTTTTAATCCATTACAAAATGTCACTCAGTTTGCTCTTGAAGAAAACATACTTATTGCACATTGTGTTAATTTCTGGTTTATTAAATTGGAGCAAGAGGAGCAATAATCTCCAAGGAAAACATGATTTATAGTGGGTTACAGCTCTCATGGTGAATGTTTGCCTTCATTCCCTAATGTAAGACTAATACAGATACAAACTGCAAACTATACTTGGTAGTGCTGTAACTTATGTCAGTTCAAACACTTCAACTCCAACAAGCTGCTGACTAATACATTAATTAGTTGGACTTTCTGCTTCCGTTGGCAGCCGAGAGTTAGGTGTTAAACACGACTTTAATATGATATCCCTTGATTAACAAATAGCTGCGAGTTGTTTTGTTTCTTCAATTTGCAAATCCTGACTGCTGATTATTTCCAGTCAACTTTTTTTGTGTAATAAATGTAATGTAATAAAGTGTAATAAACATTTTAGCTGCCCTCGTCGTCCTTCCTGCCCGTCGAACCGAACAAGTCCTGAATCCAGGAAAGCATTTTTAATAAGACAAAATGCTGTTTTCTTATTAATCTGTCTCGTGTGCAGAGAAACAAAGAGACCTGGCCAGGAAGGGCTCATTAAAGAACAACAACACTGTAGGTAGTCCGGTTAACCAGCAGCCCAAGAAGAACAACGTCATGGCCAGAACACGGTAAGAAATTAACGCTGTTTTTACTGATTTCATGGAAGAAATCAGTAAAAACACTCCTGTCTAGATTGCTCCAACCATATCTGAGTATTCAAAACTTGCTTTACGTCAGTCAGTCCATATGTCTTCAAAAATAGCTACATTGATTTTTTGTAATGTTTCAGTCAGTAAGCAGACTTCTTCCATGCTTCTGTTGTTCCTGTAGTGCAGCTGGAGCTGAGCCTCGAGGCCAGTCTTTATGACTCTCTCATCAACTCTGCTTGTCATGTTCTCACTGCTCCTCCCTAAATCCCCTCCCGGTCCCCTTTTTTTCACTCCACCGCAGGTTGGTAGTACCCAATAAAGGTTATTCATCTTTAGACCAGAGCCCAGACGAAAAGCCCCTGGTGGCCTTAGATACCGACAGGTAAGATGACACAAACATGCTTTGTTTTTGTATGCACACTTTTGAGGATCCAGAAAAAGAACTGCTAACACGTATCTCTGTACTGCAGTGACGATGATTTCGACATGTCTAGATACTCGTCGTCTGGATATTCTTCTGCAGAGGTGAGACGGCTGCGGTGCACTCTACTTCTTTTCCACCTATTTACTATTTAATTCTCTTCCATCCCTCATTCCTTTGCCTCGGTTCTTCACGGTTGTCAGGAAGGAAAGCCAGTCTTCAGGCAAGCTTATTTAAGCCCATCCTGCAAATCCATGCTAATTATGTAGGCGTCCTCTCTCACTGCAAGTGTATGATTAAACTGCAGGTGCGCATGCACAAAAAAAAAGTGTTTGAAGCACTTAAAGCAAGATGTAAATTCCATGAAATGCTTTTTCCTCAGTTTCTGCACATTTTGTTTTTAAAGGAACGTGCAGCTTGCATTACAAGGAGAACATGTTCATTTCTCAGAGGAATCCTAAATGCGATCCCTTTACAGCAGTTTTCCATCTGGGTGCTGATATATTTACACCGACTTGTCGCTGTGTGAATAAAAGACGAGGAGTACAAACATTGTAACCCAGTTCACCTGTTGGTACTCAATTTCTATTGTAACTCTCAAAGAATGAGTGATAATAAAGATCTGGGAGAAACTTACCTTATGAGCACGAAGAATCACGCCAGGGCTTTAGTTGTCGCGATCAAGACAAAGATCCAAGCAGCGATGCCTGCAGCCATCTGTGACAGCGCCATGGTTACCACTTTTATGTTTTACTAGAGTAATTCATAGGAACGGACAGTCTTAGCTTTTCAACGTCGTTCGAGCTTCAGTAGCCAAAAGATCAATGACTTGAGAAAATTAGAGTGTTTCAAAGCAGAGACATCCACTTGGTTGGGTCTCTTCTTCATAAAAGGTTTTACTTAATATTTTCACAGTGGGCGAACTGTGGGGGTTTAAAGTCATCTTTCAGTGGGGGTTTCAAACAACCTCACATTAGCAAATCTGTTTTCCACAAAGATATTGAATGTTGTGCTGAAAGTTTGACTAAATATGTGTAGAAATGAGATCCAGATTAGACTCTGCTCTTATTTATTCTTGGATTAATTGTAATTATGATCAGCATAACAACCAGATTTTGCAACACCTTCCTCACTCTGATCATTTTGGAAAATTTAAGAAGGCTCAGATGCTTGGATTTTTGTTTCTACTACTGTCTAAAAAGTGAAAGGGTCAACCCTAACCCTAAGGGCCAAATAGAAAGAGTTTAACCATCTCTCTGATGAAACATAGCAATTAGTTGCCTACTTTGTGTTGTGGCGAAAAGGTTTAAAAGACTTTTTGTTTTACAGATTATTACTAATCGTTAGCTCCCTTGTGTCACCCATCGTATGAAGCTTTCAGAAGCCGTTCTTTAGTGATACTATTTCAATCTTAAAGTTGTTCAGTCACACAGCAAAATTGCTTTTAAAAATGAGGAATTACACATTTGTACCTTGACCAGATCTCAATTACATTAACTATATTTGATCTGTATATAAAAAAAAATGTTGGTTCCATCTACATCCTTTGTATAATATTGGAACGCATTTGTACATAATCCATATTGGGTAAAAAAAAAAAAAAAAAAACATGCCACCTTCTCCAGAAATTATTTATTAATAATGAAGTCAAACAAGTAGATTTTTTGTATTGTGATGTATTCAACCAAACATTTGTTTTTCAAAAATACAAAATTGACATCAAAATCTCCTGTTCTTTTTGTAAACATCCTCCAGAGACATGTGATTATCTTTTCTGTACCTGCACCTGCTCTGATCTCCAATAACATAAAACTCAATTTCCCACATTTTATTTAAAAAAATGTTCTGCTCATGACCTATTTGTAAAGGACCTAAAACAACATCTAGATGCAATCTCAGATTTTAAGGTTATAATATTATATGCAGTGCATACAGCTTAACTTGTGTAATTTTCCTTTTTAGGAAGTTTTTTGTGTGTATGGTGAAAACAACAACACTCCTCTTTGTCTCTGAAGGGGTCCAGTTCTTTACTGACTCATCTGCTCCTCTCTCTTCTCAGCAAATCAATCAAGATCTGAACATCCAGCTGCTGAAAGACGGCTACCGCCTCGACGAGATCCCAGACGACGAGGACCTGGATCTGATCCCACCCAAATCAGTCAACCCGACCTGCATGTGCTGCCAGGCGACCTCCTCCACAACCTGCCAAATCCAGTAACCCCCCTCTCCCCCAAAACCGCTGGCCCCTTTATCCCTCACAAACTTAAACCCGCTGTCTTCATCCGCTGTGAGTTTACTTCGCCACCAGAGTGGCAAAATGTGAAGCATTTGTAGAATATTGTCATGACAGTAAAGTGCTATGATGATTAGGTAAATAATCACACTAACAAATAAAAACTTTGGTACAAAATCTTGGACATAGAGGAAAGTATATGTAAGGGTAAAAGCAGTAAAGTGGTGGATTCCTCCTATGGCAGGAGACACGCTTCTGTTTAAGAGCCCCCTCCCCTTGGCGGACGTAATGTGACCCTGATATTAGTTTACAGACATGAAAAGGTCAGCTGCTAATGTGAAGTGGTTTCCATTTCCCTGACTGGTAACAAACACGATCATAACTGCTGACTCAACTGTTCTGCTCTGGTTTGCCTTGTTTTAATATGTTTTTTTCTTTTATTTTGATGTATTAACTGAGATCAGCACGCCTGTACCTGGTAACGAGAAATACGGGATGTGGTCTTTTGAATTCCCCTGGCACTGTATCCGTTTACTGTACAAGGTTGCTATGTAGCAAGGGTCAGATCTTTGAACACTTAAACACTGCGACGTTTCTGCTTTCTCTGCGACGCTGGAGTGAAATGTTAAACCACAGAGTTGATAGATGAAGGTGTAAACATGAATGACTGTAGTACAAACTGCATGAAGGCCACCAGAGTGCAAAGTAGGAAGGAATATATAAAAGCACGTAGCTTTTGCAAATTTAATTTTCTGTTGCTGCTGTGGCACATGCTTGATTTTTGAATTTCTTTCAATTTGCACTTTTTATTTGAGACTTTATGGGTTCATATCACTCTTTCCTGCACCACAAGTGAACGTGATGTACCTGAAATGATCTGTTTTTGTTTATTGCTCTGATTTCTACTGTGCCTTGCAAGATTATTTACACCTCTTGGACTTGAGCACATTTTGTTGTCAGACGTAACTGTGCTTTATTGGAATTTAATGTAACGCACCGACACAAAGTAGATCATAATTGTGAAGGAGAAGGAAAAGCACACATGGTTTTCATAATTTCTGACAGATAATAATGTGAAGAATGTGGTATACATACAGTAATATTTCCACAATTACAGCTGAAAATCGTCTACTTTATGTCTAGCAGCTGTCCTATCAACTGATTCTCGCATTTGAGGCATGCATCCTTGCAACTCCTCTTGATGTACCAAGGGACTTGATGCCTGTCCCTTTAAATAAGTCTGTTGTTGTCCAATCTGTCAGTTTAGGTCTACAGATGGTAAATGGCAAAAACTTCTTTTCTTACCAAACTCTGCTGTAAACTTGTTGTCAACAAATTGATCCCTGACTGTTTCTGGTATGTTCCTTGGATTTCACTATACTAATGACACTAATGTTGTTTTAGCAAACCATTGAAGTACTATGTGTACTATGCACAAAGATGGATACCATATACTGTTTGCACCGGTTTTTATTTAAGTGCAAGCCATTATTTTAAGAAACATGTATTATTTTCCCTCCATTTCACAAAAATATAATACTTTGTGTGGATCTACCACATTAAAATCCAGTAATATATGTTGATGTTCGTGGTTCTAATTTTATTTAAAAAAAAAAAAGTAAACATGGAGCATAAATACTTTTGCAAGGTACGCTATGAATGCCAAAGGAATGAAAGTCCAGATGGATTTTCCGTACTTGGTTTGTTGCGTTAGAGCTTCTCGTTTTTCTCCAATGTCACAGAGTGTGACAAACGCTAGACACTGCTAATCATTAAGAAAAACACAGGTCCAGTTTAAAAGGACGCTCCCTGTTCTCTCATGCATGCATGCATCCATCCATATCTACAATCCCAGAACATTAGGTGAAACAACTTCAAACCTTCCTTTGACTTATAGGGTAGAAACCATTTTGTTATCCCATCATCAAGGACGTCACCAACTTGGAGCACCAGAATCCCTCATTTACAACCCACTCCCTTCTCTGATTCAGTTGTTTAATGCAATTAGATTATGCCTTAAGGACAGAGAGGCTTGAAAAGCTGTGGGTATATTTATTGCCGTTATCTTTGGTTTATTTGAGGAAGGAAGATGTTTTTAACATGTAGATTTTTTTTCTTGAGTTTCCTCTTTTTTAAATGACTTTTATGTATTGTAAACAGTTCCATTACAGTATTTACCAATGTTATTGTCATGTGCAGTGTATGAAGGTGATTAATAAACAAAAAGCAAATGGAAAACTGTCTGCTCAGAGTCATAGTTTGACCAGCTCTCTTAGCTCATGCCTATAAATGTGTGTACGATAAGGACAAAATGAGTGACAGGTAAATATTTAAAAGGAAATAAAAAGCTATTTTAATGATAAAGTTGAGGATTAATTATTACACAGTGGTGTGTATTGCAATAGCATGAGGTTTGGACTGACAGTTCCTGATTACAGTAGCATCAGAAAAAAGGGTTTCCACCAAAAAGGCACCAGCATCTAATCACAGTTATCTTAATGCGACAAAAGAAAAACAGGAATTCACTCAGCAAACATATGTAATGTGTGGAAACAAATATAAAAATTAAGCTAAGGAAAGTAGTGATTTAATAAGACCTCTCACTTTGTTAGTAGCAATATTACAAAAGATAACCAGACAAGCAAAAAGAAACGCATGCTACATGATGGAATACAATCGCTCTCAACAAAGTAGTAATGAACGCAGTCCTCAAAGTGCTACAATGAACAATAACAATGAAAAAAATAATGATATTTTTGAGGATTTTGGAAAATGTTGTGCTTCCATGTCACCACATCGGGGGAGGGGGCGTGATATTATCAGACAAGACCAAAACATGACATGATTCGCTTACAAAACACAGTTTACACACAAAATAATGTAAAGTTTTCAATGTACAGCCACTGGCACAGTTGGTATTGGAGAGAGTCACTGATCTGTTGATCGGTAAAGTGTTTCTGAGAAAATGCAACATGAAGAATATGAAACGAGTCCATTCAGGGGGTCACCTCCCCCAACTGTCCCAGAGATTATAACGTCAACATTCTCCTATGCTACAAAGGCACACACTTCCACTGAACACAAACCGTCACGGCCTGGAAAATGAAAACGAGCGACATTTTTTACTTCACAATGACTTCAGCTCACAAAAAGGTTTTACCCTGTTAGGTTTTTCTGCACCTCTTAACAAGATTCAAGTCTGAATGAAACACAAATGGTGAAGTCGGATCCCCCTCCCACCGCGTCAGACTGGTGAAGTATTGTAAATGTATTTAGTTTTGTTGTTTTTTTCCGTGCATGTATTTGCAAGTTTATTGTTGCATAAAAAACATTTCAGTTTTAGCAGCTCAAAGCACAGCTGAGGTCTGTAGCCAAACATATATGAAATTAAATAGCTAAGCTCTGCATCTCTATATTATAACTTTTCTTATTACACTCTCATAAACTACACTAACCTGAATCTATGTCCTGTCTGTTTAATCTATTTACATGGTAATACTGTTGTATAGTGCATTCACATTGTGTTTGACGGAAAAGTAACTGTAAAAGAAATTGTGTGTCATTCTTCACACTGGACGATAGGAATATTTCTAAAACTTCAGAACTCGGATTTGATCCAATGTAAGATGCCGTGGCCAATATTAGGCTGCATCTTTGAATGGAGCGTGAGTTTCTAAGAGCAACACTGTTTATGTAAATGAACTTTGCTTTGATTTGACGATCTTTAAGAAAACCCATAAATGAACCTGAACAAAAAGAAAAAAGAATAACTAGTCGTCTCTGCCAGACCCTGAACAACCCTTAATAAATATAAATTACCTCAGGGAATGAGTCAGCGAACTCTAGTTAAATGATAATCAGCTTGCTGTTGCACGTGTGAAAGGAAAGTCCCTGAATATTTGTCTGGCTGACTGAGATTCACGTAGCGGTACAGCAGGGTATGTTACCTTCTAATGAACACCATTCTCACTCTCTCACTCTCTCCCTCTCTCTATATATATATATTTATATATATGTTTTATATATATATAAACCAATCATGGACAGTAGGTGTTTCAGATTCCTGCAGGACTTTGGTCCCCAGAGTCGGAGGAGGACATGGAGGTGGAGCAGCGGCGTCTCTTGGCAATACTGGAGCCCTGCAGCATGCTGGGATGGAAGCCCGCGTGTCGCCGGGCGTGTTTGGTCAGGTGGTCGCTCCTCATGAAGCACTTTTCACACAGCGGACAGTTGAAGCGCTTCTCGCCCGTGTGCGTGCGGTAGTGGCGTGTGAGCTCGTCCGATCTGGAGAACTTCTTACTGCAGTCTGGCCAGGTGCATTTGAAGGGACGTTCCCCTGGGAACACACACACATAATCCCTTATTTTTACTTTAAATTATTTATCACACGTTTAACAAGTTCATGATGATTTATTTATTTTTTTGTTAATGCCTCATAAAAATGTCAGCCAATCACCATATATATATATATATATATATATATATATATATATATATACATCACTAATAAAAGCCAATTATGTGTATTTACAGTTCTTCAAGTTTTAAGATAGCGGCTGATTTGATGAACTGCATGGCATTTCACAATGTTTCCATTTAATCTATGCTGATAAAAAAAAATAAACTTGAAAAGAATGTTTTAATGGTGGATTTCTTCTTGTACATTCGGTCATTTCACTGACATCTGTTACTTAATGCAGCAGGACAGAGAGTAGCACTGCCTTGCAGCAACAAAGTCCTGCATTGAGCTTGTTCTTCCAGCGCTGCATGGATTCTCTCCTTGCACTCTGACACAGTCCAAACACTTGACTGTTGAGTTGGTTTGGTTAGTCTCATTTTTCCCTACCAGTAACTATGTGCATGTATTGTCAGTCCTTCTGCGTGTCTCGGTTTCCCTGGACAAGATTAACGTTCTGTACAGTCTGTACCCTGCCTTTCGCCCATTGAACGCTGCAGCTCGGTCCCAGTGCGACCCTGGAAATCATCTTACAGATGTTTCCAGAGAAAAAAAAGAAAACAACAACTTAGAGGTCATCTCAGAGGAGCTACGTCACAAAGGTAATTTAGGGAAAACAAGTGTGCTTAAAATGAACTGGCTGCATAAAAATACCGCCCCTTTAGAGTACGTAAACAAATGTTTTTACTCGATTTAGAGTTTGTATACGAATAATAATAAAAAAAATAAATAAATAAAAAACACGCATGGCCACACCCCACTTCCTCCACGTGCGCCACCGAAACCACATGTCCGCTCTTGTTTACAACTGGACGGAGGGGTGTGGAGGTGGGTGACGTATGAGGAAGCGGTGGCGCAGGGTGGGTTACCTCCGCACAAGAACACACAGTGACAACGGGGACGGATTGACCCGTACGTTTGTGACGGGTCATAAGACAATATGTTGACCGAGGTCGTAGCCGCGTTTTAAAATATTCTCCAAGTGAATCGTGCCTGGAGTTAATTAGCGCTCGTTGTGATTTATTACACCCCAACAACTTGTCACGCACGGGAAGAACGCGATGTTCCCTCAGGAGCCCGCGTCCTGCTGCTGCGTGTCAACAACGCATTAAGACACATTTGACCTAACGCACGCCTCTTTTTCTGCCTGTTCAGCCAGTGGCAGACATGATATGACCTGGCCAAGTCACTCCCGTTGCAGCCGAACCCACTGGACCACCTGTCCCTGAACGTGTTCCCTCTCTCGCGGGAACGCTTCACAAGTCAAACAAAAGATACGACTGTTTGTCCAGCATATGATAATGATAATAATCAAATATATAAACTGTGACTTTGGAATCAGTAACACTGCCGTAATCCGCCTGAAATAATAATGAAGGTAGTGGCTAATTATAGTCGGCTCCAAGTGACGCAGCGCGGGTTTGCTGCCGTCGACAGAACCGAGCCGGTGACTTTTTTTTTGTAGGCGTGTCGACCGGCCGAGCCCGCACTCACCGGTGTGGACCCTGAGGTGGGCTTTGAGGTGGGACGACTTCCCGTACATTTTCCCACAGCCGGCGAAGGGGCAGCCGTGCTTCTTCTCCGGGGTCTCCGTTCTGCCCGGCGCCTTGTTTCGGGGCTCTTTGAGGACCGGAGACACCCGACTGCTCCCCCGCTCCTCTTTCTCCTGCCTTCCCGCTTCCACGGCACCGCCGAGACATCTGCCGTCTCCTGCGTCTGGACCGCATTTCTTTAAGTCCAGTAAAATCATCGCCACCATCAGTAAAGTGCCGTTTTCTTGGCTGTCTTTAAATACGTCCTCTGTCCTCTCCAGAGGACAAGTGGGGACGCAGTCCACAGAGACCTCAGCCTCCGACATCGCTGGAGCAGATCTGGGTGGAGTGCAGGCAGTCTGCGCAGAGTTTCTATGGAGTCTGGAAAACAATCCGAAGAGTCGTGGTCAGACCGCAGTCCTCCTTGGAAACGTGGCTAATGATCCACACGTGCCGGCCTCACAGTCCCTGTCTCGAAAAGACGGAACGTTTTCTTCTGGAGGATGCTGGGCGGACAAATGAACGCCGCCTCAAGAGAGATAACAGTTGTGCTGCTCCTTTCCTGTTCTTCTTCTTCAGCCGTGCTCTTTCCTTCCCTCCTTCAAGCTATTGTGCTTCTGAGACGTATGTCCCACCGTTCTCTGTGCTTGCACTCCGGCGTCCACTTGTCCTATTTTACAGTGAGCAACAGTCAGTTCTCTCAACTCCAAGAAACAATTTCGCGGAACACCGCCATGTCATAATAGAGCCGCGCCGCGATTGGCTGTTGGCGGCTGTGACTCGTCTCTTAAAGCTGCCGTTTCTCCAGAGTGAGCGACGGAGACTTGGACCAATCACAGGCCGGATTTTGTGACGTTGCGTTTGGGTCGAGAATATGGCTGGGAAATATGGATTACGTAGCGTAAAATTGACTTTTTAAAGTTTCTGCTTGGCACTTCATGTGAATATAAACTGAGGTACTTTAGTTGAACGGTGAAATAATTCAACTAAAGCAACTACGGCTGCTTGTGTTCAACAACAACAAAATGATAAAATGCATAAATTGAAAAAATAGTTTGGTCACGCTGAAACTTAACTTTTATCAACAAATAACGTCAAATCATCATCAAAAATAAATATTCAGTACTTGAAGTACATGTTCGGATGATTAGCACTGTGTAAATGTGCTTTGAATTAGTACTCAGTGTCAGATTTCTCGAGTTCCAATAGCAACAAACTACAGAAAATACGAGTGGCACAGTTTTCATTAACATGAATCTGGAAATTCAATATGGCCGCTGTGCATCTAAGCATAGAAATTGCAACAGTAATACTGTTTCTGTTTTGTATCTAATTAAGTTTCTGAAAGTGTTGCTCCAATATTTAAAGGCATGAAATCTACAGAAATACATTATTACTGCATTTTATTGCTAACAGCCATACGAATGAGGAGTAGTTTTTGGTACCACAGTTTTGAAAATGATAGAAATAGACTAAGATTTGAAATGAGAAAATTAGTGTATTTGTAACCAGTTGTCAAAGCATGAACAAAACCAGCCAACCCTACGTTCATTAAAACTGGTGGTTGGACCATTTATTTAAATTAACAGACTTGTGATGAGAAGAACTATCAGGCCACTATTTAAAGAAAGTTACAAATTAAGGGTCATGATATGTGTTATGTTTATTAGGTGTTAACCAAAACTGGCTGCTGTGGTCTGTTTGTGTTACTGAAACTGTCTCATTCAATGTGACACACCCCTTGTTGCCCATTCCTACTGTCCCTACAGCTGCACTTGAACTCTTAAAGAGATACAAACACAATAAAAGTTTTACAAGAAATTAAAAAACGAACTCAAACACACAGAGAAAAACCCTTTTAGAAAAAGTTTTAACTCCGGTGACAATCAGAGTTAGTTTCCATTCCCTGCAACCTTCACAACATTGTTTAGCTTGTAGTCCAGGAGCAGTCATAAAGTTTATTTCTTGGTCTTTGAAGATATATATATATATATATGTCTTCAGGATATGTCTTCATGCTTCCACATTTCTCTGAGCCATTAAGAAATCCCAGCAACAGGTATGGTGGTAGTCCAGTTGAAACTGTAACAAAACCAATTTCTCTTTCCCAACCACTCGCTTTAAAAAAAGGGGTACTTCGAGTGCAGTGGGTGGTTCATCTGGTTTAAGTTCTTCGAAATTCTGTTTTCAGGGTGCAGAGATTGAGCAATTCTTCCTCTTTGCACAATGCAAAAAGAGATCAAAAATTAAATAAACATTGGAGATTCATGTTGTTTTTTTTCTGTTTTGGTAAAGTATTCTTTCTTTCAGAACATCTTTATTTACTGGCAACATTTTTTTGTTTTGTTTTAGTATTTAAAATACTAGCCTTTCTCTTTGTATAGTACCTATCTGCACTACAGGAACAAAATGTACAAGTGACTTTAAGATGTCTGTCCATAGAAACAAAGTTCCCGTCTGTGTTTCTACAACTTGTGCTGTCCCAACAAAACCGACATACGCTCCACATTGACACTGTCCCCCATTCACATCCTCCTTTTTCTGGATTCAGGTGCAGAACCCCCACATTTCCAAGAAAAGGGGTCTCGTTGAACTCTGGCTCCCCCTGCTCTTCCTACAGCGGGGCTGTAAACATTTCAGTGAAAGAGGAGGTGCTTCTGCGGCTGTCGCAGTCTCTCCTGCTCCCCTCGCTTCCCCCACTCCCCCCCCACCCTTGTTCTCTCGACAAAGTGCAAGAGTTCAGGATTGCGCCGTACTTCTGGGTCATATCGTCATGTTGACACGGTCGTGGCAGAGATAAGGTTGTTTTTTTTGAGTGTGCAGGGGGCGCGCGCGCGCGCGCTCTTCTATAGGGAGAGAATGAGAGGACACGTGCAGAACGTCGGTACAAAATGTTCCCATGTCCACGTGTGGCAATGTGAGCGAGCTCAGCACTGCGGGCCCCGCTTCCTTGAGCTAACAGGCTCCTTTACCACCAACACACACATTTAGGGCTTACACATACACACGCGACCACACCAGCACACCCACAAGCGGAAGGACTGGAATTCCCAGTCCATCCATCAAGACAGACTGCATATGTCCACAGCAATCAAAATACACGGCACAGTTAAGAACTCTCACTCTGACACGTGTTGATCAAATTGCATGAAACGCATAAAGAAAAAACATACAATTTGGTCTGGAGTTGCTTCATTGCTGCCTTAAAGTGACACTGCGGGATTTTTGTGGACAGGTTCTGTCTCAAGGTTGTGCAGGGCTGACCAAATATCTGATGGGACCTTAAAGCTGCAGTAGGCTATGTAACTTTTGTAATATATATCCATCCATCCATCCATTTTTCCGTCACCCTTCTCCCCTATCGGGGTCGGGAGGTGCTGGTGCCTATCTCCAGCTGCGTTCCGGGCGAGAGGCGGGAGTACACCCTGGACAGGTCGCCAGTCTGTCGCAGTTGTAATATATATATATATACATATATATATATATATATATATATATATATATATATATATATATATATATATATATATATATATATATATATATATATATATATATATGCTTTTATTTATGTATTTGTTAAAAGTGTCATTATGTTGTGACATTAGAGTACAAGACAGGTAATCTGTGGGGAAAAAAAACAACAACAAAAAAACAATCAAGCTCTCTTGCCTTTTTCTAGTGCTATCTGCAGAAATACAGGCTTGGTCAGTAGCAACCAATCAGAGCCAGGAGGAGGGTCTTTCTGCTACCATACAGCTTCTTCCAGACAACAAAGCCTGTCATGGTTGCTCAGGCTAGTTAGCATAGCTACCGATGACAGGGGATAGCACTGGAGGCATGTACATGAGCAACAGAAAATAAGATTATACTTGTCGCATCAGATTGTAACAATGTCAATATAACAATCAAAAGATGAAGTTTATTAAATATAAATACTGATTAACTCTCTTGACATCTACATTAATTAGTCTTGAGTGATAAACTTAACAGCTCAAGTTATGTTTATCACTCAACTGGAGTGATAAAGTTGTCTGAAAGAGGCCATGAACAAAATTGATTTGAAGCATAAAACTAATAACAAAAATAATCTTTTATACCAATGCTTTTTTTTTATGAGCCCTTAAAACATTTTCACATTTGCAATGTGTGTTTATGTGCTCATAAGCAGGCGGTTTATGCTGCATTGGATTTATCTCGGAAGTTGAAGCTCAAATATGAGGAAGACGTCGAGTCAGTAGAGCAATTTCTAGTTAGTTGCAAGTTGAAGAACCTGTGCAGTTTTCTATTTGTTGCGATCTACAATTAGAAACACAAAAACTAGAGTGAATTTCCCTGTCTTCTCTGCATTCAAACATAGAAGTAACATCTTCTCTACTAGTTATTGTGCAGTGTGTATCACTGGTTGAAGAAGATACAAACTGTCAGAACTGCTAATAAAGTTGTTTATGCTTGTACTTTGATACATTTTGTATATGCAAAAGCTGTGTTGGACACCAAACTTAGGGCTCCACAGCATCCTAAAATGTTCCCAGTTGACATTCACTAGAAGAGAACTTCCCAATGCAAATGTGACCACAGTTTAAAACTTCACAAAACAGTAAATAGTGCTACTAAGTTTTGAAGTTCGCTTAAGTCAATAAAAGTCTCCTGTTGTTTTGATTAATTGTTAATTTCAGACTGATCTATTTACATCAAATAAAAACACCAATGTCTTTGACTGCTGCATGTCAGATATTAGCATACAGCTGCTTTGGGTGAGTTAATGCATCAACGTTTTTATTGTCATCTAGTTCAATTTCATTCGGATAAAAAGAACATAAATGCAAAAGACAATTAAATTGTTCAAATTTACTGTGAAAAAATAAATCACTGAAATATTACATATTACGCCCCCCTCCTCCCCTTTACTGTTTGTAAAGCTTATCTTCTGTCTACAGCAGCTCAAGTTTGAGATATGACAGCATGAACAATCCCACTCATCTGGATGGCAACCAATGACTACAGGCTTTGACATATCTGGGGACAAATGGACATGATATTAAAATGTTCATTACTTTGTCAATTTCTGGCTGAAATTGTTTAAAGAATTAAAACAGACACGCACTACTCGGATACCAATCTATAACTGTTTATTTAACAATGCATGCCAGACAGGATCCTAGTCACATTGAAGAGTACAGATTTGTATTTGCATCCAAATACGCACTACTTTTATTTCATATGGTAATTTCTTTCCGTCTTTCTCTCGGTCAACGTTACAAGTCATCTGTGCACAAGCTGAGTGGAAGAACTGCATGCATTCAAAGGACATAAACTTAAGTGTGACCAATAGGTGGGATACACTACGTCCCTTTTAGTTTAACATCAGCCATTATTGCAGAAGTTTGTGCGTGTAAAAACTCTCCTTCAGCTCACTTGTCAACAGATTTCATAAAAAGGAGAAAAAAAGGAACAATCTGTTGATTATCAATAAATGCTCATCTTTCCCCTACACCGTGTGATATAGCGTTAGAAAATATTTTTAAAATACTGTACACTTAGACTATATGGAGGGCTGTATTGTCCTGGCATGCCTCCCTGTTGATGGTGTGTTTTACATGTCTGGTTTCACACATTCACATCTCCTGTTGTAACAACTCCTTCCACAACAGCCATGTAGATGTATAAATCATACTAGTTGTTTCTACAAGCCCAGAAAAAAATCTGTCATCTGATAGTCTTTGCAGTGGGGATAAACAGATCACAAAAAATAAATATATATATTGCAGCAGGCCAAAAGGGGAGGGCTTAGGTCAAACATAGTCATTTGTTTTCATACTTTTTCACACAGAACTTGAGCTGAACTGTTCAACCTTAGCGCCTTTCATCTCCCGCCTGTCACATCTCAGTGGACAATAGGTCAACAGAACGCAACTTAGCCCGTCTCCATTTGGCTTGACGGTTTGGTTTGGTTCAAAATGGAAGCAGCAACTGTGCATGACCAAAGCCTACTCAATGTCAGCACTGTAGGGAAGAAAAAAGTGGAAATAAAAGAGAGAGAAAAAAAAGTCCCGCCCTTTTGCTTTTACTATCAGCAATTTACACTTCAGGAGGTGAGCAAGATGAACCAGTATGAAGACATTCATTCATATGCTATTGCTATCTTTTAAGACAAAACACAATGTATATATATGTATATATTTATATGTATACTCTAAAATCTCCCAAATTCTGGGTTAGACTCATAAAGCACAGTGATTAAATTGGATGCCTTCAGCTCTAAACAAACTGATCTGTGTCGTTCTTTTCTTTCTGTTATTCAACTGTATCTCAGTGAAACACTGTATAACTTGCATCACTGGGGTAATATTGTCCCTGAGCACTGACCTAGGATCATCCTTTCATATCCACAATGCAACCCACACACCCATCGAAGCAAACAGAGTACGACTCTGGTTCTGTTCGATTTTTATGGTCAATACTGACCTTGCAATGGCACTGCAAACCTTAAGTTTATATTCCGAACAATACAGATACACCTCAGCTTATTAGAAAGTGGTTTTTAAGAAGGTGTTATTTTATTAATTTAACTTAAAATGTTATAGATGGTCATAGGAATTTGGATTTGCGGCACCCAGCAAATAACAAGCTAATGGCCACTTTCTCAGAAAAATTGAAATGTTACATGGCCCCAATAAAAAAAAAAGATTTGAAATTTAGAAATCTGATGTCACAGCTCATGGGGAAGACTACTGACTTGTCAGCTGTCCAGGAGACAGTTGTCGGCCGTTCTAAAAAGAGGTTGAGCCATGAAAGTTTTTTTATTTTCCTAAAGAAGCTGGCTACTCTCCAAGGACTGTGTCCAAACACATTAATGATGATAAGTTCTTAAAAAGGCGTACAAACTTTAGGCATAACCACAGCAGAGTGAGGATTATGAATTCCTTCATCTTGACAATGAATAATTATCAAGATGGATTATTGTTTAGGTCAAGGTCCAGGTGTGGGATTACCTTGGTGGGGGCATTAATGCTCTAATGCCCTGTGACATTAGAGCATTAATGCCCTGTGACATTAGAGCATTAGAGTCAATAAAGCAGGCTTTTGGAAGTGTGGGGAGGAGCCATATTCTGGAATACTTTTGCACTGGAAAACAAAATCAATATCTCCATAAATGTCAGCAACCGAGGAAAATGCTCTAAAACGTCCTGGTAAGTAGCTGTGGTGACTTTGCAACTGGAGTTGGACAGTGGAGCAACATGGTGACTTGGCTCTTAAAATCATTGTTGACTGTGTAAACGACACGCTGAATCACGATGACTTTGGATGCTTGTCCCTCCACACGCTTCATCCAGATTATTTACTTCGATTTATAAATGAAATGCAAATATGACTTTTAGTTAGAATACAAATTCATCAGGATGTGACCAGCGTTCCTTGATAAAATCAAATGTAAAAACTTTAACATGGGCAATATTTTATATGTTAAGTGAGAAAAGAGCCACTTGGGGCTCTATTTCTGCAGGTTGCACACCCTTGGTCTACCAGATGAAAATTTAACTATTTTAATGTGACTGAAGCTAAGTGCAACAATTACATTTTCAATTAATTGTTAATGTAAAACTGTGGCAATAAAAAAAGGGCCAGGCCAGTTTTACAGTGGCACTGGTTCCTTTTGGCTCCTGTCTAGAATCTTAGTCCGTGTGAGACGTTCCTGATGCGTTCCCACTCAGGAGCCAGAAAGTCCTGGTGTGTGGTGGTTCGTGAAGCCTTTAATCGGCTGTACTCTATTATCTTGTGAACTCCTCGTTCCCCTTGAAAAAGTGCTGTTTAACAAACTTGTCAAAGCTGCAGTCAACCATGTTTCTATTTCTAACACACTTTTTCCTTCAATGTAGCATGTCACTGATATGCTTGGACTCAGTCCTTTGCAAAGAGTCAGGTTCTTCAGCACTGACCCTTTTTGGCTTTCACTTATAGAAAACTTTAGACAGCTGTCGAGTTTCAAATAGACGCTTGATCATACTATAACTTTTGTTCAAATTTTTGTATTGTTCATGTTCATTTTTCAGCTTTTTTAAGAAACAAAATTGTGGTACTTCATTAGCTATAAGCTACAATCAACAGATTTAACCACTTTAAGCACTGGGAATATATCTGTGTGTAACAAAACTAGAATAAATGAGTTTTACAATCTGAATTAAATTACTGACATGTTTTTATGCTATATTCCAACACATGCAGATGCACCTTTTGGTTGAAGGGACATTTCATTGAGGCTTTCCTTAAATAAATGTTTGGCGACGTCTGGTTTTGCAGATGAAAGCAGTACAGTTGCTTAATGTGTTTAAAACATCATTAACTGGAAATGTTTAACAGTCTAGAAGATTTTTGATTGAAAGACGGGGTGAGGCAAATCAGGTCAGTCAACTAAAGCTAGACAGAAGAGCTCCAGCAACAGCAGCACCAGCCAAGCGGGGAAGCTCAGTCCTCAAGATAACGTCTCACTGTCGCATGCAAACAGATTCATTTGCTCTCTTAATCCACAAAGCCATAGTGCTAAAGACATCTCACACGATTTTTGGTGTATTTAAATAAATTATAAAACCATACAAGCAATGACGTTATCTCGCAATAACAATTCCTCCACTATGTACAGTAGATGGGAAAGGGAACAACAAAAGTCTATGAATAAATCATTACTAATAGTTGACCCCTTAATGAGAGAGAAAAAAAAAAAAGACAAAAAATGAGACACTTCTTGAATCACGTGAATCCCAACATACTCCATCCATGCCCAAAAGGCACCCTAAGTTTGGTATACTGGCAACTGTGTATTGCCATATCAACATTAGAAAAATCTCATAAGTCGGTTGATAAAACACACAATAAAAACTACTTTAAATACTTTAAATATAATTGAAATGTACAGTATTTGAGACTAATCTATATTTAATAAATATTTTACATCGTCATTTAGTGCATGTAGGTGGTCATCCTTTATCATATTTAAAAGCTTAATTAGAAAATACTTAAAATTTGACAAAAATATCACTGAAAACATATAAATATCATTTTGTAATTCAAACAGGCATTTACTATAATCATCGCTAATGAGCAAGAAAATAGATATAAATAGAATCATCATCTTAAAATAAATACATCATGATTAAACTGAATTGAAATGGTGAGAAAGTGTTTATAAACATCAAGCTCAAGATAGATTTGAATAATCCCACCGTTATTATCTTTGCAAATCTGTTGGAGATAGGCATCTTTCTCCTCACCTACTTTTTCCACCAGAATAAAAATTTGAAATGTTAAAAACATGAATCTAGCGCTCATCGTTTGATGATCTGCTTCCGTCATGTGATCTAAGATGCACACCTTTGTTAAATCTCAGCAAAAGTGCATATACTCAATAGCTTATTCTCAAGCTTTTTTAAGAAATGAATAAATTAGTGCTGTTTTTAAAAAAACAAAATAAAACAAAATAAAAAGCAATTATTGTGACCTGTACATTGTTTTTTATTTAGGCGTGTCGTCCATCAGCTGCTTCCTTTATAGTCTCTTTTAGGTGGCTTGCTTTGACTTTCACTGCAAAAAATGAATAAAACAAATGGGGATATTTGAAAAGATGAAGGACGGATCTATTAGGTGAAGCTGGATCGAAAAATAATACCACTACTAAAATCTGAAGTATGGCTGAAAACAACAGATCTATGATTCTCTACGTGAGGAGATTTTTGGTGTAAGTTACAGGCAAAAGAAGAAAAGTTCAAACCAGGTTCGTTTCAAGCCAAGGCTGGATCATAGGTTTATAGCGCCCTCTTAGCCTCATCTTTTGCAATTGCACTTGTTAGAGCTCTGGGGGACAAGGTTGAAAAGGTTTCAGACAAAAAGTTGTGCGTCTATGTAATCTCACTATGCACACTTTTATGTATAACCAATGATTGAAGCACAAGCTCAGAGGTATCAGAAAGCTTTTGTAAATCTGTTACAACCCACTTCATTGTACCCTACAAATAAGGGATTGTTTCAAATCAGAAATGATGATGATTTGTCAGTTTATCTTGATCCTTTTGAATTCACCAATAATTTGAAAATGTAATCCTGTTTTGACTACTTTAAAGCTTGTATCTGTAAACATTGGCTACTGATAAATTACAGCAGGGAAAGTAAGTTTGTCAACATTTTTCTTAGTAAATGTATTTCCAATGGGGCCAATTATGTGAAATCTACTTTAAATATTTGTGCTGACCCAAATAATCAAATCAAATTAGTCCATGAATTTAATTATGTGTAATAAAGTGGACTAGAACAGAGTATTATCACTGAAACAAAATGGGGTGTATTTTACTATGAAACCGGTTGCCTTCTAATTTAGAAACTCATCATGTTCCTCATCAGTGCAAATAATATCAGCAAGTTTAGCTCTAATATATGGCCATTAAAAATGTTTCTAATTGTTGACATGTTGCATAACTACCACAACGGGTAAAATCAAAAACCCTAAAAAAAGATATTGTTAAATTAAAACATAGTTAAGCTTTAGCTATCTGTCATTGCCTCATCAAAGACGTACCTGAAGTGTTGCTTTGATTCTTTCATGCATTAATCTCCCATGGCAACCATTTGGGGGCGCCAAAGCGCTTGCTTACACTCCATGCTGCCCTTTCCATGCAGTTCATCTTGGAGTTGCAGTCCCCAAGATGAGATTCCACCTCATAGAGCGTCCTTCCCCCTTGTCTTCCCCACTCAGCTCCTTCAGACTAGCGCCAGCAGCAATTAGCTAACACCTGGCGGAACTGCACACCTGCTTAGCTTATCATACAAATTACTTTTCAATGCAAAGCTCCAAAGAACTTTGTTAAAGGCCCAATGAAGAAACATTGTTGAGATGAGGTGCTGAAGGTGGAGTGTCTGAAAAAACAGGAGCTTTTAAAGAGACAGAGGCCCAATTTCAAGGTGGTAAAATGTGAAGTCAAATTGCATTTTAGTCTTGTTTGTATATATTATTTTTTATAACAACTGAAGGAAACATAGTTACTTGATTGTTCTATAAACTGGCACTATGTGCCCGAAAAATGCACAACACAACCCCTTTAAAACCGGTTGGAGAAATCTACCAAAACATTCTTGACAAGAATCTGATGATCATTCAATGGTTGATTTTTCAGCAAGTTATGGTCATGATAAAGTAAAGCAAACTGATGGAAAAAGATCTGAGTTCATAAAAGACTACCCCAAAATCCTTTAGGATCTCTATAGACAGTAGTTGATGCAGAAACTGGTCAAACTTCAACAATGCATGAACCTACTTCGTCCAGAAGGACTGCGTTTCGCAGCTTCATTTAGGAACAAAGATTTTCTGCTGATTCGTTATTAACTTCAGCAAGCGCTTTCAGTACTCAATTCTTCTGTCTTTCCACTTTACAACACAATTTCATTTATGGATGTACTTTGTTCAGAATTCATGGATTACTTGGGTTGTTGAGAGAGATAGAAGTATTGATATGTTCAGTTCTTATTTTCTCTGCTGGAGATTGTCAGCTTTTAAACCTGGTAGTGTTTGAGTATCAGGATTCCACGATGAGTAAGAAAGGCTTTAAAGTGGAACCTTTGCAGCAATTGTGCTGATGAAAAACTACAAAATGAGTTGAGTATCTCTTTCCTTGTCCCTTGTCTTTGTTTCTTGGATTTAACAGTGCCTACCACACATTACAGGTAGGTTAACAGTAGACTTTCTCTTTCTAGTGTGGTTGTGATATGTGTTGCAAAACAGTGACCAATGTCTACTTGATGTAAATTAGGTTGGTGGAAGACCTACAAGACAAATATAACTTCCATTTTCATGGCACCCAATTGTAAGTTACATTGCTACAAGAGGTATCAACTAGTCTAAATTCATAGCTCTGTCTTTTCAGTGATGTACACAGACCTTCTGAGTCTTCTGCCCTTTTCCATTATTTGCTCAGGATAAAACTGCCCTTCAATGCTGATCACACCTAAACCTTTCCATACCTAAAATGTAAGTGAATAAAGTATAGATATGTTCCAAATCAGCATCTATGTGCAATTTCATCCTGCTATTACTTGGCCCTTTTCAGTCTTCACCCAGGCCCTAACAATGTGTGAGGGCGCCAGTGGGCCCTTGTCACGTGTAGTTTTGTCTATCGAAGCTGCGGAAGGCTGATGGAGCTGCCAGCTTCCTTATAGACAGACTGTCAGTTTTGGCTGTGTCGGGTCTCGCTCCGGACTTGCTCCTGAGGAAAGGGTATCTGTGCCCCGCAAGACCCCGTCCCCCAGGCCCAGGTCCCCTGTCTGCTCCCAAACCCGGTCCCCTCTCCATCCTCTCGCTCACTGACAGGCTCTTCCGATGCGGAGGAGCCAGAGTGAGTGAAGGATGGGAGTCATCTGAGGAGCAGCTGTTCGCTCGCTCCAGCCTGGAGAGGGTGGAGCAGAGAGGAGCTCCGCTGGGCCTGCCGAGGCCTGTAATGCGAGGAGTATCGGAGGCTGGAATCAGGTCCTCGGGGTCCTCGGGGTCAGACTCTGTGTGACTTAGCTCTGCCTCTCTCTCCGGGTGAGAGGAGCTAATGTCTGACGGCTTATCAAAGGTGAATGAGGTGGATCCTCCTGGTGAGTGTGAGCATTCTGCAGGAGTGTATGGAGATGATACACAGCGGGTGTCAATGCAGTCAGTGATGCTGGTGTATTCTGCGGCCTTCACCTGGACTCCTGCCCCTAGCCCACCGTAACAGCCTCTCGGCGTGAACATGAGGCTGTGGGATTTGACCAGAGGAGGCTCATCAAGGAACGCCGTGCCTGCTGTAGAGAGGTAGCGGCTGCTCTTGGAGCGCTCGAGCAGCCCTGCTGAGGGAGGTGGAGACGGCTCCGTATCCCAAGGAGGTAGGGTGGTGTCTGGTAAGAGACTTGCTGAGCACAACGACAAATCAACAGCCGCGCTGTCGTCATACATAGCTCCAGTCGTTCCACTGCTGCCTGCGCCGCCCTCCGAGTGCCTGTCGCCCAAGCCGCTAGTAGCCGTGCTGCTGAAGTCACGGCCTCCTGGCAGCACCGTCTCTATGATATCTGACTGCAGTGAGGAGTCTCTCTGGAGGGGTGGGACCACACGGAGAGGATCAAGAAAGACCTCGGCTGGCCCCACCTCCTCAGAGGTCGAGACGTAGATATCAATGCATGACGACGGACGGTGCTGCTGGGAAACCGACAGCGTCGCCAGTGGGAGGGGCTTAGACTCCTTGGTGGCGGCAGCTGAAGACACAGATTGCGAGCTATTAGCTCTGTGGAGACTGAGCGAGCGCTCCTTAAAGAAGCTCTCAGCTCGCTCAGCACCACTTGCACGTTCGATAGCACGTCCACCCCCAACATAAAAAGAGTGACTCCTTGCCCGAGCGGTGATGCCAGTAGGAGAGGGAGGGGACATGGAGCCCTCAGCTGCTCCCTCCAATGCCTCCTGAAGGCGGTAGGCATTCCCCTCTGTGCTGTTAAAGCTGCTTTGGCGGAGGATGTATGCAGACTCCGGGCACTCAGCTTGGCGGAGTATGTACGCTGAGTCTGTGCAGTCAGACGAGGTCCGGGAGCGCGCTTTGTTGACCTCCACACGCTCAACACCCGTCACGCGCTCCAGAGCCACAGCAATCCGCCCAATCAGATCCTCCATCTGGGCCAGGCGAATATCCACAGTCTGCAGCGATGCTTTCATAAAGTGTTCCCTCTCATTGACCTCTTCCAAACGCATAGCCATGTTCTCCACCCTGATGAAGAGGAGAAAATTTAACACTGATAGGTATACACTTCATTGAAATATCAAAACTTTAACAAACTTTAATATTTGTACTGGTTTGTATGATTTTGTATTCACTCCCGTTTCTCTTAATTGGGGTGATTAATTTATTCTCTCTAGTAACATCTAGAAATATTTTGAGCTCATTTATTTAAAAAAACCCCAGAACAACCAAATAATGGCAAATTCAACATGCCTGTCATGTGGAAGTTACAGTTTAATTACAGCTGCTCTGAGAAAGTTACACAGAGCTTTAATAAGGCACAGCTGAAAACTGACCAACACACAATTGAAACTGACAAGCTGGGAATGAAGAGTATTGATAATGATAATGGAGAGTATTGATGACGAAATAAGCCGAGAGGATGCCTCTGACAGTTATGGAGGAGTGATAAAAAAATAAAAACCATTGTAAGAATTAAACATGTTGAAAAAAGTTATTGTGGTGAAACAAAAGAAAATTACCATTTCAAATCAACATATAAAGTGCAATGTTTGCCATTTTGTGGCTGCAATATAACACATTGTAAGAAAGTTCAATGGCAGCAAATATTTCTGCGACGCACAGTAGATTATTTCTGTGTTCTTATCTGACCTTTCAGATGTGACTCTGATCCGTTCATCATTTGATGAGTGGAATCTGTCGTCTTTCTCTCTGAAGTACTCTTCTATGCATTGCTCCTCAAAGTCATGAACTTTCTTCAGCTCATCCTCAGTGATGAAAAGCTCTGTGAAATAAAACAAAAAAAGGAACAATGTAAATTTTATACTCGTACCAAAACACCCACAGCCACTTACTCTGTCTTGATAATACTACAAATATAGTCGCAAAAATGATGAAAAAACAAGTTTAAAACAAATAACAAATTTGAATGCTGAACACTCTGCTCTTTACACTCAGTTTTAAGACTTGGCTTAATGTTTATCTTCCACTCACTCAATCCATAGTCCCTCTCGTCGTCGTCATGCTTGCGCCAGCGGCAGCATAGATGCTTTAGGACCATTGTTATGTGGCTGAAGATGATGAGGGGTGGAGGAAGGACCGGCCGTTCGTGGAATGTCATGATTAGCTGGTAGCGCTGGAACTTCCACACCTGGTTTGAGATGGACTTTACCTCAAAAAATGTGTTGCTGTGAATAATAAAAAACATACATAAGTTTAGCCATGACTGATTTACAGATGTGACAATAAAGTGAATCCAGTCATCAAAGATGCTGCATTTAATGTTGACCATCACGTAAACTAAAACCTTGACCGTTTAAGGTTTGGGTGACATAACAGTCTGGGCTTTTTTAAAGGATAGAATGCCTAATAAGCACACATAAAATATTTTGATTCAAGAATTGACATGTTTTTCCTTATCTATGAATCGATTTGAAATTTTAAAGGCCAAAATATATACAGAGCATAATTGCTAGATGTCTTCAACACATCTGGGACATAGTTCTTGGAAGATATTTAAATTTTCCTCACCTCTACAGTGAGTTTTTCAGCACCAACCACAACATTTTATGTTTTAATTTGAGGCTTCAGCAAGATTATTAGAGAATCATACATAGTTCTGCTGAAAAACCACTTGGTTTTGATTTTAGATTAAGTTAAATATATTTCAGCTCCTTCTGTCATAATTACATTTAGTTTGTACAATGCACCAGTACAATGGAGCAACAACTACCATAAAGTGTCCCTGGTTTAAAAAGACTCAAAGTGACTTCTCCAATTATACTCTTTCTTATTGTATGCAAACAATAAGATGGATGTAAATTACATGGATCTAAATACTTCAACATGGTACGGTAGTAAAAACCAATCAGAGGTTTACATACTTAAACACTGCTATGAGTAGGTTGACAAGCAGTATGTTGGCCACCAGCAGGTAGCAAGCCATGATCGCAGGTACAATCCAAGCACCAGTCTTACATGGCGGCAGGGTCACCACCACCCCATCCTCTGTGGTTATATTCTGGCCGCAGGGAGCTGCACAGTGCCACAAAATGAACAAACACACACTTTGATACAAGGCAAATTAAAAAAAGAAATTATATATATATATAGACTTTTATTAATCCATCTTTTCATGGATATCTTGGATGCATGTTTGATTAAAAAAAAAAATAAATACACATGCAGACACATATATTAAACCAGAAATAAAAATGTAATCAAAAGTTAAGATGCATATTAAAGAAAATAATGCCCTAGCATATATTACATTGAGTGGAAACAGTAAAATTAAAGGCAAGCAGGTCTAAAGTATCAAACAAAGTACATAAAGACATTCTGCAAACAAACAAGAAGCATACTTTATTTCCATGCTTCTTTTATTGAGAAAGGAATTATCATAATGGCAAGGGCTCATGTACAGAAATGGAAATAAAAAAATCCACAGAACAACACATTTACCATGTGTTGTTCCTGTTTTTGTTTTCAATATATTTAAACGTACGTTTAAAATATATTGCCACATGTGAGAGCCATAACTTCATTCTGCAATGGTTGATTGCTCTGGGATCTATCTGACATGTATTTAGGAAACAATGTATGTTTTTCCATCCATGATGGTTCAGTTGCTGTGGTTGATCTAGGGAACATTCAGCATTTGTCCTTGGTTTGTTTGCCTTGGAGATTCAGTGTGGTCATGCTCGTCATTTCTCGGTGCTCAATTTCTTCACACAATGTAGCCCAAAGACAGAGAACTGAAGTAATTTCTTTCTTTCTTTGTCAACAAATTTTGGACACAAAAACTCTGACAACTGAACCACGTGAAAAAACAGATTACAGATGATGAAGGGTGAATAATAACTATGTCCTGATATGGATGTGCGCTTCATTCAAATGTAATGTAATGTTTTTAGTAAGGTTTTGAGATCAATCACACAAAATGTTGGGTTTAGTCAGTGAAATATTTCAGCAGTGGCGCTACTGCTCCATTGAGAAGCTGAGCTACAGTTGAAGTAATATGATTAGTGTGAAATGTGGTACAATCATGGTCAGTTCTCCAAATTAAAGAAATTTAGGAATAACCAACAAAATTGAGGAAAGAGGCATCAAGGAAATATCAAGTATTTGATGGTTTCTCTTGATGTGGCAGCTGACCAAAAACAAAGACCAAAGACAGGTAAAAATATCTGAAACGTTCTGCTGCCCTCTGAGCGACCATTGCCAAAACTAGTGGGAGTAAAGTTGCTTACAGGGTATATCCTTAGGTCAAGCTACTAGCTCTTCACTTTAAGTATTTGAATCAGAATCAGTTTTTCTTGGACTGATTGGTCAAAGCAGTAGTTTAGTAGCTGACCTGAGATACCGTCACAGTGGCAACTTTAGCCTTACAGCAAGAAAACACATGCATACTTTTTTTTTCTCAAGTGGCCTCTAGTGGTGGGACTTTGCATGACATGGTGGTAACGCGAGGATGACGAAGGAAAGGTGGGATTGGTAAATGTGGTTAAACTGAGGTCTATATGTATAGATTTACTGGAATTTTGAGTGGTCTGAGCAATGTGGGATGGACCATTACTACGCCAGGTTCCGTGCGTTCGTAAGTAATTTTCGACCGGCCAGAGTTTTTCATTCAGCCTTTGCTGTACCTTCTTACTATGCATATCTGAAACAAAGAATGGAAACATTATTTCAGATCTCTTCTCTTTGGGCCACTCCTCACATTCCGTACACACCTTTATATACAGTACTATACAAATAGACAACAGAACAGCACACAGACACTCTTTGGAAAACTTTCTGAAATACGCTTCCAAAATGCCTCTTACGTCAGAATGTTACAAAAGAATTCAGAGACAAAAAAAAAGTCGTGATAAACTGTGAAATCTTGTTCAATGGTGAACAACTTGTCAAGAATTACTCCTACAGTAATGATGAAATTTGTCCTGTTTATTGCACCTTGCAAATATAAGTACTTTCCTTGAACTTTTTCACATTTTATAACATTATAGCCACTAACTTCAGTATTTTTTATTGGCAAGTTATAGGTCAATCCATTCGGGGAGATGTGAAACAATTAAATATTTATATTATATTTTATTTTAAGGGCTTGTTTAAATGGATTTATTACACAGAGAGCAAAACTTTGTGATGACAATGGCTTACAGACAAATCGAAGATGGAAATTGTTTCTATTTCTATTTTCAGGTTTGGACTGAAAAGTGTGTTTAAGATTTGAGATAATATTTTACTACCTAACTGTTTCAAATTCTTCAGTATTACATCTCTATGTTCTTTGGTCTTTATGACGCTGTTCTGATGTTCACCAACAAACCTCCAATACCTTCACAAGCATCTTACATTAAATTACACACAAGTAGACTTTAGCCTCCCTATACTGTATGAACAATGTTGTGATACATGCAACATTTCTCTTTTAATTTTCAAGTTTGTGGCTTTGTCTTGATAAAATGTGAAAAAGTTCAAGAAGATGGAAAATGTTTGCAATACACTACTTTCTCTCATATTTATTTAAAAGCACAGTCCTGGAGCTACAGTATGTCTCAGATTTAGTTATTTTCTTTGCTCAGGAAGTCAGAAATTATCTTTCTCCAAATTCAAAATTAATTTTCTCCACTAGCTGACACCCAAAACTTACGGTCAATCTGGTCGGCAAACACCTCCCCATAGATCATCCAGTAAGGCATGAAGAAGATGTTTCTCGCCAACATCCAGGACGGGTCTTCGTTAGGATTGAGGATGGCCTGACGTGCCACCCCAAAACTCATGAGCACTACCAACATGATGATGACAAAATACATCATGTCGATCATCTGACAGAGGGAGGGAGACAGGAAAGGGAATTGTCAAGAAATGGTTGGATTTTCTACGTTTCCAAAGTTGAAATCATGCCAATTAATATTAACAAATCTAATGCACTGAAAACACAGATTTTGAGCTGTTTTTGTATTGGTAAAACAACAAAAAGGATAAAAATGTCTTAAAACAAATATGATATCTTCATTGAATTCTTATCTTAAGAAGCACATCTTTTCATTTGTGTGCATTTATTTAAAATCCCACATTGAGAACTAATGTTTTTAATTAGGTCAACACTTTCTTGGTACCCTGTCATCATTTTGTCATTTTGCGCAACTATTTTTAGTATCATGAGACTTATTTCTGCAAACACATTTCCTCTTAAAGGACAATGAGCTGAGGGAGATATATTTGACTATTTCCAGGAGTCCAGTGCCTTAAGAAGACAAACAGGCCCATATTTTTTATCCCCTTTTAAATCCCTGACTTACCTTGACTGATTGTTGACAGAAAGCCTTATCTTAGTGCAAAGCTCTTACGGTTATAGTCCCACCAGTATTTAGAAAACTCCCCATGTTTATATTGTTACTGTTTGCAGGTGAGAGCTATGGAGCCTCAAAGATAATAAGATGCCACTCTTTGTTTCATTTCTCTACGAGTGAGGAGTGGAAATATTTCCACTTCGCTCCACAATCTCCTGATAATTTGAACATCAGCAAATTGAATTTCCTTTGGATCTCCATGCAACCTCGTCGGCCAGATTTCCAGCTGTTTTATTTTAATTGAACTGTCTGATGTGTATTACTCCAAACATTTGTGTAATATTACTTTTATACCCCAGGAAAACAGCAAGCCATTAATTTAATGTTGTTAGTATTATTATTAAAAAAGCAAGCCATTATTACTATGTTTAATATGTTTACAC
Organism: Poeciliopsis gracilis; assembly: GCA_911649635.1. NCBI lineage: Eukaryota > Metazoa > Chordata > Actinopteri > Cyprinodontiformes > Poeciliidae > Poeciliopsis > Poeciliopsis gracilis. The sequence goes on along the minus strand of CAJVRI010000005.1, from coordinate 4,093,217 downwards.
AGTGTTTAGATATTCTGTTGAGCCAGTCAAAAGCAAAGCAAACAAGTGCATTGGTTGGTGTGCCACAAAGTGTTAAAAATCATCCTTTACCCCCTTATTACGTAACTATGTCAAAACTAAAGGTTGGGTTTTGTAAAAATATGTTTTTCACACATTTAAAGCAGAATATGAGCTTCAATAAAAGTTTGATTTAACATGTTTTATGTATATGCATAATCATATTTGTGAAATCAATTTGATGACAGTTATTTCACACTTGAGCTGGTTAAAAATAAATTATTTTTTTTCTTTTTGTATTAAATGAACATTATGTAAAACATTTTTTAAAACAAAAAAATAATGCAGTTTTTTTAGAGAAACGTTTTTTTTTTTACTTTTTGCTCTCAGTAAAATTTAATCTCCTCACTTACGCTGACATGAAACCAGCTTATGAAGCTGCAGGAACCCATTACCCAACACCTTGACAGGTTCATTTAATGCAAATCCAAATCTCCTCTTCTACCTAACAGCTATTTATCATATCAAAGACTTTAAGTTCACCGGTACACAGCTGGCGTCAGAAGCAGTCAAGCATCAGATAGTTACTGATTTAGATCTGTGTACGTAAATCTGAAGCTCTGATCTTGAACTTGTTGAGATCAAACAAACAAGTTAAGAGTCTCGGGGGTTCTCTTTGAACTGGTTCAGAGATTATACACTTGCTATCACGACTAAACAGATGTCAAAGAAGAATTTATTATGAGGAGAAAATAATGATAAAGACAGGAGGCAAAGGAAGTAAACTCCACCCCCGTCTCCTCTCACCATCTTGCCAATCATCATCACGTAGGGCCCCAGGTACTTGTTGACTCCGAAGATGTCGAGCAGCCGAATGTACCAGTAGATGATGTTGACGCAGTAGATGACCCGCCCGTAGCTCATGAGCGGTGGCTCCTGGAGGCGCAGGACCATACCGACGGAGAAGATGAGGATGGCCATGAGGTCAGTGATGTTCCAGTACTCTTGTAGCCACACCTTTACCTTCTGTAGCAACTTTCCCGGCTCTGACATCAGGATCTAGAAAACAGCACGGACATACGGTCACTTAGTGCGGGTAATAAGTCGGTTTCATAAACACTCAAGCTGAGAAGCAGAATGGTGGAAATAAATGACCTGAAAAAGTGACAGAAATAGGAGAGTAGAAATGCATTCCATCATGATCACCATAAGAGGGCAGTATGGGCTCACCAATCAGAGAATTTGACATCTGAGGAAGCACATACAGTGTTGCTGAAAATGATGTGACACAATGATTTATACATTTCATACACTTACTTTAAAAAAGCCACAAATTATTTTTTTCTGTTTACTCGTTTTTTGTGTTATTTCTGGTTTTTGCTTTCATCTTCATCACCATCCTGCTCCCCTTTTGCTTTTCTTTGATGTGCTTTTTTTAAATCTCCTTTCTACAGATCCATCACTGATTTTCTTATGTGTTATGAACTATTTCGTGAAATAGACATAACCCTTGAATCTCCTCTCTCCCACTGCTAAAGCTAATTAAAAGTGTAGATGCTTTGTGAGATGTTTATCCTGTACCCAGTAGATCTCACAATCTCACAATCATGATCCATTACCTCTCTCATCTTTTCAATGCCATTGGTGAAAATGTAAGCAATGACAATCCACTCTTGAGGAGAAGGCCACAGGTCCATCTTGACCAGGACAATGTAGTTAAACAACATCAGGTACCCCACATATGCCATCTGCATGAAAATACACAAAGAAGAAAAATAATGAGTGGCATCATATTTTAGTGACATGCCTGTTTTGGGGCTTTTCACAGATATAAGCACAATATATGAAATCAAAATATATCCACATTACATTTATTAAAAAAAATAATAAGAAGGGGCAGCACTGTAACTTTTAAAAGGATAGTTCAGGGTTATAAACAATTAATATGCTACATAAAGTGAATAACTCCCTGATAAAGTGATCACAGGGGCTGACCTAATGACTATTCTGAGGGAGCCAAAACTAGAGACGCTCTGAGAATCACCTGGTTACCAGGACTGTCCAATTTTAAGATTAAATGGCTCCTTTTGATGATTGGCAGGTTGGAAGATAAAAATCTGATCTTTTTTTTCCAGTCGGGGAACAAACAAACCATACATAAGTCATAACTGTTCATGCTGACAGCAAAACTCCTCTGAGTGGAAGTTGTCACTTCCACTGCGCAAAAAAGAATAAGTAGGCAATTTCCAGGTTCAGTGAGGTGTTAGAGGAACCCTAAAACAAGTAGAAGTCTTCTAGAAAGGAACATTTTTTTCGACAGTGAAAAAAATTCGTATTCTGTTGATATGAATGGCTAAAGTTTGGAACTATATTTCATGGCAAAATGAATTTATCACAGTAAATGGTTATTCTGTTTTTAAACTAAATTCTGCCTGTTGTAGGACATGCTGGATTAGAAAATGCACATATAAATGACTGATGTAGTGCCATGTATATTAATAGTGCTAATTGATAATATTAATTAGCAATTAGCAAGACAGCTTGAAATGTGAACTCCCTAATCATACTGCATTTTCTTTAAAGTAATAGTAAAATCCTGTTTATCTTTAGAGTCCTAACATAATTATCAATCTCAACGGAATGGCATTTTCATGATTTTGTACAGTAACAATACATGATTAAGCAATTGAACAGTAAATCAGCTCATTTTTCTCTAAATGTAAAGTTGCGCTAAAACAAAGGTATAGTTACTGTAGCAATGTCAATTTCCTAAATTAAGGTCTGCTGTTGGCAATAAAGTATTCTTGAATTGGTTTATAAGATAAAAAGTTAAATAGACTAAAAAAAACTATCACTGACTTTTAGCTGTCAAGGTGATACTTCTCAGAAATAATGATATGAAATATATCTGTATAATATTTGTGCACATTTTTATTTGAGTATCGAAGGCTGGATTTATTTTTAATCAGCGTCTTACATTTTTTCTATATCACAACACATTCAGTAGCATTTAAATTCTGATGAACAGCAAAACCTTTGACATGTTTAGAAAGCAAATTAAAGCAACAATAATGGAAATAGGAACAGCTCATTCATTAGCTGCAAGTCAAGCATACCAATGATGCAAGTCAGTGAAGAGATTGTAATATGGGTGTCAGAGACTTTTCTCATTAAATCCCACATGCATGAAAAACACTGAGCCTGATTTATAAAATCATGCGAGCGCTCCACAGCTGGTGACACGTAAGAATATAAATGACATAATAAGCTGAGGATCAAATTCTGAGAAAAAAACCAACCATCTGCTCCTTAGACACAATACATCAGACATACTGTGCAATATTCCTCTTTAAAGTTGCAATGGATGACTTTTATAAAAACATGTTTTATTATATACTTGCTAGAACTGCCGCCATGTCCTGTCAGTAAAATATGAGACAGAAAATCTTATATTATTCAAAAATCAAGCTCTTCTACCTCCTCTCCGTGGTCCTACTGCCATCTAAAGAAACAGACAGCTCCCCGTTAGAAGCACTGAAGAAGAGTCAGGAGGAGTGTCTTGGCACTGGCAATCAAGCTCATGTATGCACTGCTCATACCCTCCTCCATACAGTTTGCACAAGCTAAAGATTTCCAGTTTGCTGCAACAGTGCTGATGGCGGAGAAACAACTTACAGTGACAGGACCTTATCAGTGGCCATGCTAACTAGACTAAGAATTCAGTTACATACTGCAGATTTAACATCAATTATGGAAAAGGGAGGTTGGTGAAGGGCAATAGTGAAGGAAAAAAAAAAACAAGAAATAAGTTGAAATATTTTGTTAGCACGAATAAAAAGTAAAAACCTCTGCTGGTGCTAATGAGATATTTCCATTGAATGAGCAAATTGAAGGCATTCAAGTGTAGGAAACCAACGATCAGCTTGTATGAACTATTATTCACTTCCTCACAGGCAGAAATGACACCAAACAGAAGTTACACGCCAAATTCAAAGGCAACAAAAGGAGCAAAATCTTGACGCATGCTGCTCATGTTGTTGCCTTTACTATCTGAAGATAAATAAAATTTTTACTTTGTGCACGAGTTACCGGAAGCGTTATGTCACAACATTACATTAGGTTTAAATATGTACTTCTGTTGTTGAATTGGCAGTTTCACAGTAAGTAATTTTAGTTTCCTCGTTCTTTCTCTTTTTCTTTTCTCAGCCTGCTGCTTTCAGGAGTCTCCCACTTCTCACTTAACTTTAGCACCTCAGTAATGACACTGCGGAACAGGAGCCTAATGACAACAGAGGCTGTGCGTGAAAGTAGACATTAATGGCTGCATAGTCAGCAGAAACAATTTCCACACGAGAATGTGGGAGGTGTTGCTGAAGCCGACACTGACCGTATGAAACCAGAACTTGACAATTGGAGCGTTGTAGAACTCATATATCTTGCGTCCCATGGGGATAAGGCGGTGGCGGCTCTGAACCTCCTCAACATCCTTCTTTCTGGATGTCTCTGTGGTTACCTTACCCAGCATCGCCTGGGCGAGCGTGAAGCCCACACGGAGCAAGTGAGGGACGAGGGAGGGAAAGGTGTGAGGATTTCAGGAAAGAAGAGTGTGGGAAGGAAGGGAGTGTGGTGGATGGAATCGCAGAGGAGATGCAGAATGAGGATAGAGAGGAGGACGAGTATTGGAAGGGGAGGAGGTGGGAAAAGGAAGGGTTGGGTGAAAGAAATTAAAAAAAAAAGTGGAGAAGAGGGTTATATCATGAGCAACAGCAGCTTTTTTTTTTTTTTTAAAAAGTAATGTAATTAAAGAAGCAAGCGCAGGCAATGCCGTCATTCCAAAATGTGAAATGTCTGTGTGAGGTGGAGTTTGAGTGAAGGCTGATATCGTAACACGGTATGACGAGGACACAGACACTCATGGATTGTGTCTCAGACAACAATTAGGAGGCAGGAGACAGACAATGAGATAGAGACAGGAAGAGGACAGAGTGAGAGGAGGAAAAAGATAAGACATAGATATCTCATATCAATCTGTGACACAGTTTTTAAATCCATGAGAGAGGGTTCGGAGCCCATTGTTTTTTAATGGGTCATGGTCTTAATGTAAAAGCAACACCATTTCTCTGAGGGAGCTTATCCACAGAATTGTACTATTAGTTTAAAAGGAAGTAAAATATACAGTGTCAGTCAGACGATTACATGCACGTCTTAAGGACATGAATGTCATAATAATTTAAACCTCTTAATGATTTATTAGTGTGTATTTATATGGTAATTCAACAAGTTTTGCAGATTCTTAATTAATCCATAAAAGTTGAAAATATATACATACTGGCTAAAAAGTAAACAAACACATATTTGCTGAAGTGTTACTTCCTGTCATCAGATGAGGTCAGATGGTTAAAACCTGGACAAAAACCTTTGAGTTGATAAAGCAGCCTACATTTATTTGCATTTATGTTCAGCTGTGTATTGTATATTGCAATATAAAAGGTGTTTGCTAAATAATCTTTATGCCCTGGAGAAAGAATGATTGAAATGTAACTCAAAAATTAGTATGACATGCATGATAATGATGTGTGTATGTAAACTTTTGACTAACACTGTATGTTTGAGAGCTGACCCAAGCTTCAACATGGTTTGCTAGTGCTAAACAATTTTTTTTTAAATCAGCCTGAAATCAAAGAAAATGTGTCTACATGTAAGTACACAGGGATGCGTTTATCTTCCAAATGTGTGAAACGTTGTTTTATCCCAGGCACACACTCACTGGAATTTTGGCAGGAACAGATAAAGGTGCCCGTGTGAAAGTCACACCATGCCTTTACTGCAATCAACATGCTCTTTACTCATTCAAGATGTCACACAAGCATTGAAACTCATTACAGAGTAGCTCATCTAAAAACATCTGAGGATACAGCAATACAATCTCCCTCTGTGGTGAAGCGGTTGGTGTATGAATCTGTCTGCGATTCATAATAATCTGAAGGTGTGTCTGAGCAGTCAGAAGCCAGGGCAACAACAAATGGATTGTAACAGTGCATTCTCTGGCATTGGAAGCATGTTTTTTGTTTGTTTTGTTTTATACCAGAGTGCCTTGGGGACTTCAAGTAAGTGTTACAAGCCCATTTTTGTATGCATTTGCGCTGGCTTGCTGGCTGGCTTAGCTGTATGCAGATGGAAAGTATGTACAGTAGCTCCGAAGACGTACGATTTCAGTTGAGTCACTTCTTGAGATAATGACTTGATCCAGTTTGGGGATTGAAACGACTTTTCTAATCCCAAGTCTTCGCTTGGAAGAAAACAAACTGGATCAGGGAATCATCACCAGACGAACTGAAACAGAACGGATCCTATTCCTGCTGTACATCCATGTCTATGCGGATGGACCAACTCTTCCACTGTGAGCTGGGAGAATGCACTCAGACTCTGCATGATTAAAGCCCTGCAGCATCCAGCAGATACAGTTATATAATGCAAAAGCCTGGGCCTCCCATGCTCAGCAGCTGACATGCTGAGAGGTGTGCTGCAGCAAACCATCACTGATGGGAGAGAGTGGGGGGCAGCAATCGGCTGGCATTCAGTACTGTACCTCAATCAGACCTACGTTTGGAGGGAAAAGAGAGGGTAAAGAGAGAAAGAGCAAGAAAGACAAGGAGGATTTACAGGATAAAAGTAAGAAAAAAATAGAAAAGCAAAGAAGGAGTTTGGAAAAGAATAAGAAAGAAAGAGAGAAAAAGGAGAGAGAGAGAGAGAGAGAGAGAGCAAGGAACACACACGAGGGAACCCACAGTCGGCGACAGACTGAGACGCTACAACTCCACACCAAATCTTTGCTAAGACAACGAGAAACAGGAAAGGCCACTTTTTACTGGAACTGTCCAGCTGGCCAGAATAGAGAAACAAGTAAGTGTGTGGGAAGCACTGTGTGCACATGGTCGCTCATTTCTCATTGTGGACAATTGGAACAAAACTAAAGATGCATCCACAAGAGATATTTATAAAGGCACACAGAATATGGACTGTGATTGGTTCTGGAGCCAAATAAAGTGTGTGTGTGTGTTGTCTTGTTTGATTATGTGTATAATTTCTGAGATGCGGGGCTGAGGTGGGTTCTCTCACCACAGAGTTGTACTGCGTCTCACAGTAAGATCTTACTGTGAACTCCATGTCCTCCTCCTCTTTTTCTTTCACTGGTTTCTCTGGCTCCTCCTCTTCCTTCTCCTGCAGGTACGTGTCCTGATCCTGCGGCATGTAGGACATCTCATCCTTGTTTTTGAACTCTAGGCTCAGGATGGACGGTGGAAGAAGCAGGCCTAAGATCACCTGATTGACGGACAAAATGAAAGGAAACGAGATGATAAAGTCCTGGATTTGACAACAGCAATATACTGAATATACAGTGTGTACCAGTATTTTGTGAAACGCTAATTTTATTGTAGTTTATTGGAATTCAATGTGACGACTGTAAAACCCTTATTTCAGAGAGCCAGCATGATTACTGTCCTGCTACGGGTCAATGAGAGCAACGCCTGCATCAGATAGAAGTGATACAGATATGCTGCTCTCACTTCTGACATGCAAAATCAGAGCAGCACAATCTCAGCAAGAAGGGCTTACAGTAGATCTGTGGAAAAGAGAGGAAGATGGTTAACACCATAATCAAGTGTGCGCTTATCTGTCAGCAGCTGCACACACCTGCAAACGTTTATGATAATTTCCCATAGTTTATCACAACGGGAAACTCAATGACTTCAGTGTCAGCACACTATGTCAATAATGCAGAATTAGTTAAATGAATATGGGCTGGTACCAGTGAAATATTTATCAGTAACTCTTCACAAAAAAGGACTTGTTTTTCCTTGTTGTCCCATCAAAGGGTCAAAGGTGAAGACCAATCCTGTCCGACTTATTCAAGCATAAAGAAAGATGTGTACTACTTGTTGCAAGCCGCGGTCCTTTTGGGGAGTAATTTGAGAACAAGAGTGTTGAGGATGGCTGCTCCTGCATCTAATACAGCTAAACCATATGCAGACTTATTGTTTTGACATTGTTATGTTATCGTAAACTCCCAGGGCCATAAAATCTTGTTTGTTCCACTTGTGGTTTCTCCTTTGTCTTTCTGCTCCGCTGAGTTTGTCCTGGCAGTGCACTCTCTCACTTCCTCCAGCGAACGACAACAAATATTTACTGAACTGCAAGGTCTGTCTTGCTCTCCAGCAAAAAGGCCAGCACACCAGTCCGTTCCATTGTCCCACTTCATTCACCATGTAGAGGACTGTAATGCCACACTTCAGGAAATCCTGAGGCAAGTCTTTATCATAAATAGTCATGACCTTTCTGGTCACCCTAACATCAAACATCTGGAGAACCCAGACAAGCAAATATCGCTCAAAATTCAGCCAATGCTGTTCAACGAAAAATTTGCTTTTTTTTAAAATTAAGGTCAAGTCATTCATGCCCTCTGACTTAAGAGACTTAAACAAATTAAGAAATGACAAGAGTGCTCAGACTGGTCACAACCCCAATATCTCTGTTTAACTGTTATCAACTGATTAGCATCTTTCTTTTGCCTGAGCAAAAGGCAAAAGAAATTTAAATCAGTTCTACCAAATTAATAACATGCAATTTAAACATTCCTATATTCATGTGTGATACATTAAACCACAAGAGAAATTGAGAACAAAAAGCACCAGTCAAACGTAAACTGCAGGATTAAACATTTCTTTAAAGGAGAAATGTTTGCCTAATTTTCTTCACTTGGAAGCAAAAACAAAACCAGATGATGTTTTTTTTTTTTTTTTTGTAGCTGTGGAATTGAATTTTTATGTAATATGCCATACTTGTCATTAACTCTAATATTGTTTAGGTAAACGACACTTTGGCTGTATAATCATTCTCAGAGAGATATGTACAAACTGTAGATGCTCCATATTTGCTCAACAATTATACCAGGCAGGCTATGCCAATTATTAAATGCTGTGAAGTTCACAAGTGATGCATCAGGATGAACCACATATCTGCACTTGTCATCCTACCTTCAGGCCTGAATTTTTGCGCATACGGAGACGCCCCATCCACATGTCGGTCAGCAGCATCTGACTGCAGGTATGGGCGATGAAATCTCGGTGTTTAGCTGCTACCGCCAGCTGCAGGCAGGTGGCGTTGCTCCAGTTTTTCAGCTCGTATGTCAGCAGCTTCATTGCCATCTGCTCATCCTGTTTATAGGACTGGTCTAGGAGCTCCACAGCTAGCTGGCCGAACTCTCTGTGAAACATCGTAGAAAATGTAAAAAGAGAAAATTCTCTTCATTATTTGAGTGCTGTCCTGTTGTCTCAAGCAATATCTAAGGTCATCGGCCAAGAAGTTAAAGCTTTTGGGCAAATGGGTCCTCTAAATTAACAATAACCCGAAACATCCAAGTGGTTAGTGATTATCAAATTTGTGTCTTTTTTGTTGTATGTAAACTTCTTGTTATAAACTACCAGCAATAGAAAAGTACGACCCATCTTCTTATCAGTAAACGGAAACATGACCAAATATCACCCGACTTTTATGACTTCTGGTGCCCAAGAGGAGTGATATTAAAACGTTGTTGCTTGTTCTAAAATCTCTCAGTGGGCCCTCATTGTAATATTTCACTGATGGGCTAATCCGGTCAGGATTCTCAGACTGACAAATCAGCTACTTGTAGAAATCCCAAAAACTGGTTAAAGAACATAGAGGCAATCAAACCTTTAGAGGGTTATAGAATATTGAAAAATGTGCTTTAATACAAAAGTGTTCACATTCTAAAACACTCACTGTGTTTCATGTGCATATGTGACATTGGGAGTGATAGTTTGGTGAAACCTCAAAGCAATGAGTGTTTTATAGAACTTTGTTTTTTTTAACCAGCTGTGTTTGCAACTTAAACATTTTCCTTGATTTATAATATTCCCATAGTTTTTATCATCACCTTAATTTGAGTGTATTTCTTTTAATAACCTGATGCATGTACATGTCACATCCACAAAAAAGGGCTGCGATGCAGTAGAGAAGGTTCATTTCAGCATGCGAGCATTCATCTGTGGCAGCAATTCTTTACTAAATCCCCAACTCGATCCCTTCGAGTTCCTGCAACTTCATGTCACCCACCTGGAGTTGTGGTTGAGTTCTTGGGAGATGTCATCCACCATGTCATTCTCGGACGCTTCGTGTGCCATAGCCTTACACAGCTTACATGCAACCAGGGCCTTGGCCATTGCTTCCTCGCCATGCTGCCAAAAGAACAGCGCCATCTTCTGGCGCTTCATGAGTACAGCCCACACCATGAGCTCGTGGAAGGGAAAGGGGAAGTGGTTTATCTCGGGGTCATCCAAATCAATGTCCACCTCTTCCTCTCGCTTACGTGTCGTCTTCTGCCGGCCTCTCCGGATTGGCATGTCATCCTGATAGAATGAAGTCAAGAGTGTAATTTTATACTTTTTCTTACATTAAGCCTAATTTAATTTAGGCTTAATGTAATGTTTTCAGAAGACACTAAACTGAAAAAACTCTAGCAGGTTTTTTGACCAAAATATTGCAGCTCTCCCAGAAGTTCCTATACAGATTTCCATCCAATTCATATTAGAGTAAGCTACGTTTTTCCTTTAATAGTTTGTGGAGCACAAAACTCATATTGAGCTTTTTAACTATTTTGTTGATGGGGCTGCAAAATAGCATTTGGCATATTTTACAAGTAGGAGTATTTGAGGGCAGCGTGAGAGAAACAATAAAGAAATGAGTGGATTACAACCTGCAAAGGACAATACTCACCTCCATCCCCAGCAGCTTCAGTGCCTTGGGCTACAAAGGTGACAAAAGCACATTTAGATTAAATCCTGCTGATTGTATTTTCAGTGCAATAAGACACAACTTACAAATTGAAATGGGCTTCAGTTCAAGAATTGTCTAAAGCCGTACCAAGAGATTGCATTTTGGGTTCATGCAATTATATATTTGAGGAAACAATGTCCTGTTTTACATGCTTTACAGCAAAGTGCCTTTACAGTACAGAGTATCTGTCAAAAACCAGGACATGTATGAATTATGCATTCATGAGCTATCATCTCGTTGGTAAAAATAGCTTGTGTTTCATTTGGGAATTGCAATATCTATTAGGAAGTGTTGTTGTTACTTTCCATATACTTGTGCAATGGCATATTCAGTTCATCCAGCAAATCACAGAGAAACAAGAACTGACTCTCTCTATTATCTTTAGTTCTTGTCCTGCTTCTTTGCTCCCACGGTATCTGCGCCTCTGTAACCACCTTTCTATTTCTATCTTGTAACATTACGTGGTAGAAACCAAGCCTCTGAAATTTACAGTACAGTGCCAAAGAAAAAAAACCAAACATCTAAAGTACTCCATTCATGTTCTGGCTCAGCAAATGGTGGGATTACAAAAGGGCATGACAAAATTAGTATTACGGCTCTGGATTTCAACAAATTAATGTTCATCATGGTGGTTCATAGAACACTTAAAAAAACTACAGTGCCAAGCAAAGTTATTTCTATTTATCCTTGTTCACATGTTATTATAGTAAACCATAAACTTCAATATATATTTTTTTTGGTTCAGTGTTATAGACCACTGACCACAGAATCATAATTATGTGGAAGAGGGAGCATGCAAAAACCTAATGTTCACAAATATGTCTAAAAAGTGTGGTGTCCATTTGTACTCAGCCTTGTTACTGTAAAAGCTCAAAATAAAAACTCAGCGCAACCAGCTGCTATCAGAAGTCGCCTAATTATTAAAGTAAATCAATCCAAATATGAGCGCAATCTTGTGAAGAGAGCAATAGTAACTCTGCTATAAATAACCATGATATAAATGTAAGTCAAACTATTCACACTATTTTTGTAGCAGAGAATCTTGAAAATTGTGCACAACTTTTCATACTTTTTCACAATTATGCATTTCTCTCGGTTGACCCGTCACGTAAAATCCAAATAAATCTTACTGAATTTTGTGATTTGAATGTGTTGTATTTTTCTGAAAGAGACTGCAGTTCCAAAATGACCCAGCTGGGCTCACAGTTGTTCTCTGCCATCAAAGTGGCACAGCAAAAAATATTCGCATTATGTCTAACCTCTTCAGGAAATTCACTGAGTGGAGCATTTCTATCCCCCTGGAAGACAAGTGTTCACTGTACAGTAAGGATAATCGCTCACATCAACTGTGCACATTATTTATTCAAAGTGATGCTCCCCTACTGCATGGAGAAGCAGACTGAGACCATGTGGGCAGAAGGAGTGACAGAACAACTGTGACCCTCTCATTGAGGAGGTCACGGGTTCAGCATGTACAGTTTTCTTAATGTACATCTGCTCACTCAGCTGTCTGATGCTGTCACTCCTGTCTCTGTGGAGAAGTGCATATGCTGTTTGCAAGGCTGAACTTTCAAGAGCACAATCATGTACGTAAAAAGCAGTTTGTGTCTAACTGTGTAATGTCAAGCATTGGTCAATGGACAGATTCTTTAGCTGCATTCATACAAAAATGAATTGTTTTTCAATAAGGCATAAACTAAGAGGTCCTCCCGTATGTTGTGATATGAGCATCGCATTTTTAATGCCTGGCTGCAATTAAGAATGACTTTTAGATCTATAATGCAAATGTTGTTTTGTTGTATAAAAGCAGCTGTACATTTTGCTTTGTGACTGAAGCTCCTGCCATCTGGGTCCAAACAATGTGTGCACTTTCAAAGTTACCTTAATCTTTTTATTTTGCAATTGCTATGTTAAAGAATTGCCTGTATTTTGTCAGTGTTCTCCAGCACTCAATATAAACTGAACTGAATATGCTCAAAAATACATATTCATTTGAGTCCACTGATAAACAATAAACAGTTTGAGACACACCTGAGCATATTCTGTTTGAACTACACCTGAGGCAATAATGAAATTGTTGAAGCAGAATGAGCAACAGAACACCATGTAACGGGCAGCGTGTGTGTGTGAGACGTAAAACAAGCAATCCTAAACGTGAGTCTGATTTTAATGATCCCTTCCTCCACTTGACTATAGAGATTATGTTTCTCTGAGAGCCGCGATAAAGTGCTTATTTTCTCTGATTTATGATAGTACTTGATAAAGCGACATCACTCTGAGTGGCTGATTGATGGCTTCAAGTGTGTAATGTGTTTATTCTTCTTTGGTGGACTGTGACTCTGATTTACAAAAGCACCCTCTGATTTTTCCACTCACAAAACCACAGAGGACTTTTAGCAACCATCTCATTCACAAAGGGAGATTTGCATCTCAAATATCTTATCGTTAAGTCTGCCTACTTGCTATGAGCTAGCATGCACAGATTTAAAATACAGGTGGCCTTATTCCTCTGTACTCCTGTAAATTAGTTCAAGAATAAGAAACGTAGAATTGCTCATACTGCTTGATAAATGTAGTTGATTTCAAACTTTTGCTTTAATGCTTTTATGAAATCAAAAATATAAACTTAAGAAATTAACTGCTGCACTGTTGGTTTTACTAAAAAAAAAGAAAACATTTCAATAATTTGTTCTCTTTCTTTTAAGTAAGTGACATTGTAAGTTATGTATCCTATTGACTATTAGTGCATAAAGTCATGTTGCTATTTAAAAGAAAATATAAAAATTTAATCTAAAAATTTCCAATTTATAGCGTCTCTTATTCAGTGGTCAAATGTTGTATTTTCATTTTTCTTTTTCCGGGGGGTGTTACCTTTCAGTCTGGGGCAAATAGACTAAAAAAATCACAAATTTTCAATTTTGTGGCGTTTAAATGTTCCTTTTTTGTTTGTTTTTGATCATGACACTACCCATTAGTCGTGTTTTTCCTATCCATTCCCATGTTGAAATATTTAAAATGTAGCCACTCATGCTAATAAACAACTTGCATCAGCAAATTAAAACGTTCTCTTCACAGCACCCTCTGTGTTTTGAAGTTAATTAATAAAATATAATTTCATGCATGTTGCACTGGTAGGGAAAATTTGATCTTGAGGCTAATCAAACTGATATGGTCCACTTCCATTAATGACACTAGTGCTGCAGCTGATGAACCAGTTGGATGCTAATGAGGGTAAGAATCAATTACATACCCTTTTGGGCCCAAAGAGGTTATGGTATAGTGTTCTGAATCTCTTCCTGGTGTAGTTGCATCGATACGCCCCACCCATGAGGTATTCAATGACCAGTCCAATGTCGATGAGGCTGATGCGGTAGTCCGGCGGCAGGTTTCCCTATAAACCAGAGCGTGTTAACAACCAACACCAAATGATTAACAAAGGTAGGGAAACCAGTGGGCAGAAATGAGCCACTGTCATACACACTCACAAACACAAAATCCATGTCAAATTGTTTGTGGCTACAAAGGAAAACGTGATCATCGGATTCACCTTGAAGTAGATCCAACTGAACCCTGGATATTCTCGCTTGGAAAAAACACACAATGTCAGTGAGTAAACCGCACGATAAGCAAGAGCAGCGGAAATAAGGGACACAGAAACTCAGGCAGGATCTCTCTTCCAGTCTTTTGAAAACGTCCGAGTCTCAACAAGACTTTGCCTCCATTTGGCCACGATTTTGAAGGTCTGATTCGGTTTGAAAGTCAATTTCAGCCTAAAGATTTTCAGAATGGGACTCTCATGGCACACAAGATGTGAAAAACTTTGGAGCCATTTGACTTATAGTGCAATATTTGAGGGCAATCCCAATAAAAATAGATAGTTTTCATAATTTTATTCAAAAAAGTAAAGAGCGCTTCTATGAGGTTAAATATTGTACTGCCACTCATTAGCCTGGAAGAGAGTTGCAGTAGGAGCATGGAGCTATATGCGGCTATTAAAGCTTGAGGGGAGAGTTAATATTGAAACAGGAGTCCATTCATGTGACTGATGTCAATACTCTTTGCTCCTCATCATGCCATCAACCTCAGCCTTGGACCCTGCAGTTATTACCCTGGTCCCCGCTGCTCCTTCGAGACACACCGCTTGTCTGACATGTTTAAAATCAACTGTGACGCCACCGCTGCCCTTCTGCTTCTGCAACAGGCCTGAGAGAGATCCAAGAAATCTCACTTCAACTTTAATTTCTAATGTCCTAAATGTGTGAATTAAAAACACTAGTGTGTTTTTAATTTATTACGTTTAATTTCAGAAGTTTAATCTGACATTGAAAACTTTTCAAACGTGTAAACTTTAGAAAATGTATATTTACTGTGACTGTATGTATTCAGAAGAAACAACAAGAAAATAAAGATGTCTCCATTGTTTGAAGGTATTTGGATAGATCAAAGAAAGAGTGAAAGAGATTTTTGCACTTTACTGCATGTGAGCCTCAGGGACCAAACTTTTGTGCATGTTGGAGGCTAATTTTATTTGGCAGCCTGACTGAAACCATTTTCTTTAACTATTCTTAATTTTGACTCAGTCTTTTAACAGCTGAAACTTTTTGCTTCTTAGTTCTCTTGAACAAGTCGTCTGTCCTCTGATTGTTTTGGTTTAACTTGCCTTTGTCAGAGGTTGTCTATCCTCAGTATATAATGGCTGTGATTTTCTGTTACTCTTTCTACTGTCGATATTTCCTTCATGAAAATAAGCCCACATTCACTCCAGAAACCTGCATGCCTGCTGCCTCGCTGCTTTCTACTCAATTTTAACGTAAACTCGCACTTTGAAAAATATACATCTTGTTAGTTCAGTGACGCAATCCTCTGAGAATAATGAGGAATAAAAGAGAACAGCAATGACAGAGAGACCTCACCTGAGGGTAGCAGTTAAATCTAATTAGGAACATACTTAAAGCACAGTGACACACAAACACCGTTGAAAGTACACACACATTTGCGGGAAAACTATGCCCTGCACTAAAGGGCTGCATGATGAGAATAAAACATAATTGTATTAGTAATGTGGTCTCTTTTTTTTTATTATTTTTTTACTCAGTAACATCAGCTCAGAGCTCTGCTTCAGACATTATTTATCTCAAAGCATGTTCAAAGTTAAAACAGATAATTTTGTCCATTGAGATTAAAGTCTCTCTTTTTTGTGTCATTGTAAAAAATTATGGAAAAAACACATTGAATGATATTTACTTTCTGAGAATCTGTGCAAAATTTTATTCAAGAAATTAACTCTCAAATTAATTTAAGACGTTTTAATTCATATCAAATTGATTCAATTGTTTTTAATAAAACAAACCGTGTCCACTGAGTTACTCTGGATCACCACTTGAATCATAACCATTTTTTTCTCACTGTCAGAAATTCAATTAGATTGCAAATTTCAGGTCAGAAAGTATTACTAAAATTACTTTTGCTTGCTAAATTCCACTCAAACTTTGATTTTTGCATACATTTCCTTATTAAAGTTATTTTTTCATACTTTTTTTTGGCTCATATGTTTTGGATTTCTTTCCACAAGCTTTTTACAACATCTTAAAATAGCCATTTTGAGATGTTGTTTCAAAATTTACACATAATATTCCTTCATCAGGCCATGTATCATGTAAAATCTGCCAGACCCTCCAGCAGTAAAACAGTTAAACATCATGATGCTGCCACATCAGAAATCACAGTTGGAATGGTGTTTTCAGACTTCGAAGCTTTCCACTTCCCCCAAAGATAACGGAGGCCATTATGACTATAAGCACCAAAGTTTTTGTATCATCAGTCCACAGGGCATGTCTCCAAAAAATGTGAGTCTTTCTCTTTGAGTGCATTTACAAACCAAAATCTGGCGTTTATATGTTACATTAGGATTAACGGCTTGTTTCTTGCTGAGGCCTTTCAGCTCATGCTGGTAAAATCTTTTCAGTATTATAATACATTTGAAAGCCTATTTTTACAGTTGTTCTTTATTCTGGTGTGTGCATTTACCAGCAAATCACACTTCTCAGTGAGACAGACAACCTGTGTTCTCTGAGCGGCATCATGGCTGAACATAAACATGCCGTTTAGTTCAGACTGCCCAGATGTGCCTACAATTAGTTGGTCTTAAGACTACAAAGTGAGAAAATAATCATCAGGACCTTCCCAAATTAAAGAGAGATGTTTCCTAAAAATATAAATACACAAATACATACTGTAAAGTTAAAATAAATTTGATGAAATTAATACTTGCACTCATGAAATGAAAACAGAAGAAATATTCAGACAATAATTACTTTAATAGGCAGCTTATTGTTACAGATTTCAGGAGTTTCTCCCAAATAGTCTTGGATGCTTTTGTTGTCAGGCATTTTAAATAATTCCAATAAATTCAGAAAAATATGAAATCTTGTGAAAATGTCAATTAAAAAAATTGCCAGCATTACTGTTTTAAACTACCTTTCAAAAAAAAATTTGCAGCTAGATTTGTTTTTGTTTTTTTTGTTTTCTTCTGGCCTGAAAACATGCATCTTTCATTTCTTTTTCTTTTGGTATGTAGTGTGTGTATAAAGTATAAACAATGCACCATAAAAATAAACAAATAAATACAACTGAAATGTTGAAAAAAATATATATATTTGTTTTGTTTTGTCTCATGAGGACATTTATTCATTTGATAAAGTATGGAGAACTGATTTATTAATAGCAATACTTATTTATTAATGGTTATTTTTAATTTTATTATTCATTTGTTCATTTAATTAATTTTGAATGAAACACTTCTGCATACTAAATAGTTTAAAGATACACTACTAATGTATATAATCTTCAAACTTTGAAGGAATAGAAATAAATGAAAAACAGAATCTGTCTCATCCTAGCATTTAACATATAGCGATATCTAACACAAATCTGACTGACCTATAATAGAAAATACTGAATCTGATGTAATATCAGTGACAAAATAAATATGTATCTTTTGTATGAAAAGCGTATCTTTCCTTTACGTCCACCTTAGCTCCTGTGGATTTAGCAATATGCGATGCTGTTTATTTACCGCAGTGGCTTTAAAAAAGCAAACATTCTGAGTCACGAGGGTTGGAAAACGTGCAAAGCTCTACACAGCCAAGGCAGTGCACAAAACCAGCTGAAAGAGAAAAGCTGGCCTCTATTGATGGTAACAGCAGCTAGATCTACCAAATGTATTCACACACAAACATAGACATATACGACATGTACACTCACACCACAAAAAAGCAGCTGAACCTCTGTAGTCAAACATGTCCAGTGAACAATATTAGCATCCAGTGAGCCTGAGCAGCTACAGAGCTACTGAAACGGCAGTGACAGGCGTACCTTTTTGACATCTCTGACAAGGTGGTAAAGGGTGTTTGATGGTCCGTGTCGCTGTTAAAAAACAGAGAAAAAGTTGCTATGGCAAGAATTTGTAAAAAAGAAAAAAAAAATAATGTGGTGACACTATCTCATTTGTTCCTATTATCATACCGTGTTATACAGCTCCTCCAGTCTGGAAAGCGTGAGAAAGCGGTGCATGCTGACACCATTTTCAATCAGCAGCTTGACAAAGTCCACTCTGTCCAAAACCAAAGCATCCAGCATCGCCTGTTCCAGGGAACCCACCTACACAGAGTGAAGACCCCAAAAAAACATCAGGTATGACATGATAACTGCATAAAGTGGCTTGTTTTTTATCCTTTAAGTAAATCATATTGATCTTTTTTTTGTTGTTTTGTAATTTAAGTAAAAAATATTAAAAATAAAAACAGAAAAACGTTTTCATTTAAATAATGTAAGTTTAGTGACTTAAAAACTTTAACGTCAATATGAGTGAAAATATTTGGAAGCACTGCATATAGCCAAAAATGTTCATGCATTTATTGCTTCTTACAGGCCACTGCTGTCCATAAATGAAGATCTGACTTCGTGCAATGTCCACTCTGTTCCACGCAAGAGCCAAACTCAGCTGGTCTGGGGCTGAAGCATTGGCACCTGGTGTAGGAAACAACGGCATGGTCATAAGCATTTACCCTGATAAGGAAACAGATTGAGGAAAAAAAAATATTTTGCAGGTTATGTTGATATACGTATGTAGCCATATCAAAATTTTCCCATATTAACAATAAACCCCAAATGTTGCATTTGTGTAATACTTCATAGAGTCAGAGTTGTGTGTATTTATCAGTCTGTTTATTTTGCTGCTGTGTTATTGCTAAAGTAAATGGACTGTGTGTGAGAAATCATCTCCGATAGACATATGAATAATACCATTATGAGCAGGTGGAAAATAGCCTGATTAAGGTAGATGTCAAAGGTCATTAATGTCTGTTTTTGACATAGCATCTCATCCAGAGATATTATGAATCTATCTGCTTCTTTGATCAATGCCTTCTCATCTGGCCTGTCTGTTTAAGTGGCTTGCAGTTAAGCTCTTTATTTTCAAATGATGGTTTGCAGTGTTTTTAAGAACTTTAAAAGCTTAGGACATTGCTATGAAATCCTACTTTAGATTTCTCCTAAACCTTATCACCTGTTGACGTCTCTTGTGAGTATAATGTTATTTGTTCACTAGCAGATTTCACGGGCATTTATGCTGAGGTTAGATAACACATAAATGGATATGTATTAATTAGGTGACTTCTGAAGACAGTTGGCTGCACTGGAAGGAGGCTGAATAAAGGTGCACTTTTAACTTTTCATAGGTTCATTCATAAATCCTTTTTATCTTTTTAACATGAAAATCTTGTAGTATTTTCCTGGCATCTCACAATTACAAATTGAAATAAAAAAAATATGTAAATAAATACATAGAAGTTGAAAAAAAATCCATGGGAATGATTTTGCAAGGCTTTGGGGGAATAAGGGCTCAGAATATCGTCGCTGCTTCACTGTGTTTCTGGCTCACTTAAGTCCCCATTAGCCAAAACCACAATTTGGTGTTCTTGTTAAAACTTACAACCCCACTGCAAGGAAATCTAAGAAAACCACTGAAATGCAACAATGGCTGATTTTTAATGAGCACACCAACATTATCACTTCACACAACGCTTTCCCTGTGGCTTAAATGTCTGAGCAGTTTTACTGGAGCTTATTGGTACAAGTTCAGACACAGTCCCACTAATAAGATGCAACACCTACTAATAAGCGCTTCAGCGGAGATATGTCTATGTTAAAAAGCATTGTGTCTCCCATGGGGTTCTGAGCTGCAGTGAATTAACTTTACATACTCAGTGCTCAGTATGCAAGCCAAACAGTCAGCTATCAATCACACCTGTAAGTCACACAGTGAGTCCTTCCAATTCTTCTCTTTTCCCACTTCCCTTAATCACTCAATCTCTCACACACATGCTGAACTCAAATCATTTCTCTCACTTTTGGTCTTTTCTCTCCTCAAGTCATGTGTCTGACTCTGTTCTGTGTAGCTGAGCTGCAGGCAGCAGCTTACTACCCCAGCAAACAAATCTAATCCAGTGTTTTAGAAAGCGCTCATGCAAGATGTGAGGGATTTCATTTTACTCCTCCAATTGACTCCAGTGCAGCAGAACGAGGTTTGCATGTTAATTTGCTGTCTGTCACAGTGTTGACCATTAAATATGTTTTTTAAGCTCTTCTCTTATCTTTAAGTTTCCCAATTTATTTAATATAATTTTGCTTTCTTTTCGCTGTCTTTGATCCTCCTTTGCTTGTTCATCTGAATTCCATCCCTGTCACAATTCGCATGAGAGAAAATAAAAAAAGGGATGAAAAGGAGAACAGAAATGATGGCTAGATCAACAGATAATATGAAAATGATGTGAGTGGAATAAAAGCATATGTAAACTAAAGGGACAAGAGCGGATAAATCTGGGATGAGCTTAAAAAGAGGGAGCGAAAAACGGGCTGAAAAATCATGCAGCATCAAAGCTGCATGTAAATTATTTAAAACCTCTTTTACACTTTTCTTCTGCAAGCTGCAAGTTTGTGTCTTTTCCTTCTCTGTGGGCTGAAGTGCTTTCCTGAGATAATCAATCATTTTCTCTGAATTGCTAAGCAGCCTCACAGGACCTGCTGCTCCTTTGTACCCATGCATGTTTCTACAGTCTGTATTTATGTGCACAAATGTGAGCGTGAAAAGGAATGAGCCGTTGTCCCCGAGGAAACCAGAGAAACCATGGTCAATACAAGCTACTGAACAACAATCAGGAGTATGGATTCCTCAGTGGTGTGTGTATTTGTCCCTGGAAGATATGTAAGAACACATAGCAGTTCAGGTTTTGTTGAACTGTGCACACTTTGATCAACTTTATTTCCCAGTAATGAGTTTTTTTATATTTTCTCAAACATTTCTATATAACCAGTCCAAGATGATTTTCTTCTGTGAGTGGACTTGAAGAGTCACTCGGATTATTGTGGTAAATTAGGATTACAGTATCTTTTTTCAAAATGTCAGAATAATTTCAGAGATATTTTTATTGTTTCCTTCAAATAGAGATATATGTAAATATACTATATTAGTGTGCCTCTCAACAAGAGGCACACTAAAAAAAAAGCTCAAATGAAAACATTATGGCTTTTATAAAGACTTCTGACAGCTTAACTTACTAAAGGTAAACATGTGAATATATTCAAAAGCAAAATATGCTTTCTTGAGTGGCATTGTGGGAAAATAAAAAGACATGTTCTGCTGCAGGAGGTAATGGTGTAAAGTCACGAAGGGGAAACAGTGAGACCATCAGTTATAGTGGTGTTGCTCTGAGGTGATCCTTTTTGGATTTTTTCCAAAGTACCTCCAGACCTCATAAAAATGTAATTTTTAAACAAAAACAGAAAACGAACGCATTCTTCAGAAGAGACTTTTCCGACTTGCAGCATTGTCTTCCTATAAACATTTATCTCAATGAGCGGCTGATATCACAATAACTAATGATTTTACAAGAGTTATTTTTTTTTTTATCCCAGAAAATTTAATTCACTACAAGCTTCCCTCCATTCTGGTTGCTGAAAGACTCCTAAAGCTGAAGAAGTTGCACATCAGTCGATACATTATTAGACGCTTACTTTTATTCCAAGTACCTGAGGTGTTCCAGTCTGTGACTTGTTTTTTTTTTTTTTCTGGACAATTTTTTTATATTGTCCTTTGCTTTCCACCTTAAACCAGAACTTGTTTTAGTCAGTGATCACCTCTGGTCTTTATTTAACCGCTCTCTCTGTATATTTTCAGTTTTTTAACCTCACCCTCTTTGCTTGGTTCACAGTTCAATTTAACAGGATACAGGTGTAAAAGAGTTCACAGGCTATTCATGCTGGTTTCATTTTCACATCTCAAAATCTTGGCATTTTACCAAGGGTGTTTAAGCTTTTATATCAAATTAATTGTTGACTTTAGCTACATGCTGAGAAGGCCAGCAGCTTTCTTTCCAAATAAAGCTCCACCTTGGGGATAAAAGGCTTTTGAGCAAATGCCTCTTCAAAAATTTGGAGTGCATTTAGAACGCTTTTAAAAAAGAGAGAAAAATGCTAGGATAAAAAATGTGCTGCACAAAAACTTCCAAATATCTACAGTGATTGGGGGACACAGTGTAATTGAAGACACTCAAGCTCCAGCACACACACTTACATGCCCTGACCTACCTTTGAGCAATGCAGTGAGGATGGCAAGGTCAATGTCCTGATGACCCTCAGAGCCCATCCGGAAAACTGTTATCTGAGAGAAAATGAGAAAGACAGACAGGAATAAACACAAGTAAGTGTCTGTTTTCCACACCAGCAGAAGTGCCAATAAGTGTCTTTCCTCTTGAACTGTCCTATTGTTGCTTCGGCAAGTGCATGGAGGCTTACAGCACAAAGAAAATTCAATCACAATAAGGAAGCCAGTGGAGTGCTTTCCTTTGCTGTATTAAACTCTTTCACTAAAAATACTGCTTCTGATGGAGAGAAGAGGCAAAAAAGAGAGGAGAGGAGAATTGATTGGGTGTTCTGCACAAAACACCGGTCTCTTGTACTGTCTCCAGTCTCCACGGCACTAAAAGACACCACAAAGCAGAAATACAGTCGATTCAATGAGAGGAGGGCATGAGGGGATTTGAGATGAAGAAATCTGAGAAGCTGAAAGAAAAGCGTGGAAAAAAATTGGGGATAAAATGAATGGGAACTCCTGCGTCTATCCGACACCATAAACCACTGTTTCTTATTTGGTGTGTGTGTGTGTGTTTGTTTGTGTTTGTTTGTTTGTGTGCTGTTTCAGGGATTTTTGGAAAAAAAAAATATTTTCCCCATCATGTATGCCAAAGCTTCATTTAGCTGGTTGATCCACTGATGCCGTGAAGCCACCTGAGAGGGGAAGCTGAGGAATACCCCAGTTTTTCATGGCTTCTGAAGTCACATTTGTTTGTTACAGTGCTGAGCTGCAACACACTTGCAGCAGCATGCATGCATGTGTGGGCACATGATCCTATGTATGAGTGTGTGAAAGGCACCTTGGGGAAGCTTTGTATGGAAGAATATGTGTGTTCTGAATACCTAATGAGCTATTCCTCTAATCCCTACATCCATCCATCTCCTCCCACCTCCATGCCTGCAGCCCCCTGCCCCGCCCCCTTTCCTGAATAGCTTCATTTTGTGGAGCTTCAGGAATCTGCAGGCTCTGCGTCTGCTATAGTTCCTTCCCTTTGGGAGATGCTGCAGTCTTGTGGGTTAAGTCTGTACACACGAAGCCGCAGTCTTCTCATTCATCATTTGTACGCCATGTGTATGCTGATGGGATGTTGCTTTGTTTTCTGAAGGAACAGTGACATTTTGGCACCATAAAACCCAGGTGGTAGAATATGAGTGAGTTTTCATATGCATGTGTGTATGTCTGTGTCTATACACACAATGCAGCATCTCTTTGCTTGAGTTCAACAGAGATTAGTCCGATTAAAGTGGATATATTTAAGCATAGGTCTTCCCAGTCAGTTTCAGTGTTCATGTGAATGGTGTTGCCATCTATGCTGCTGCTTTAGTTTCACAACACACTGCAGTTCTCTTTTTACACTGTAGACACAGATACAGAAAAATAAATCTTCCTGTTATGAACAAGTGGCACCCTGACAAGAGTCTATGGGAAGCATGTGTGGTTTGACCTCTAGGCTATAAGCCTAAGCAATTTTAGGAAGGTTTATGTAACTTTTGCAGTACATAGTGAAAAAGCATTTGCCCCCTGTGGGATGATTGAGATGCACCACGCTCATTGTACTTCTCATTTGAAGCAGTAGATATCACTTCAGAAAACAATATACAACTTTAACAACACAAGTTGAACTCATAGGTCAGAGGTCTGCAAAGTCGGCATCTTGTATGTTTTACTTCTCCCCGTGGGTCAAATGATGGCTCTTTAGAAGGCCTCTGCAAAAACACTGAAATGTTGAGGTTGTTACTACCACGAGGGAGAGAAGTAAAACCTGTAGGACAGAGGCCATTGAGGACCAACTTTGGACACCCCAGTCATAGGTGTCACTGTTAGGTGTTTCTTTGAAATGTATGGTTCACATATTACAGTGAATGGAGCTCTTAGGGAATATTCAGGTGTACTAATGTAGAGTCACCACTGCAAAAGAAATAGTCTTAGTGCGTAAACCCTTCAGTTTTTTCTGCTTCTTTAGCCTCACTTTAACTGAATGCAAAAAGTTTGAAAAATAGGGATATGGAGGATCAAGCAAACTGACTCCCACTCCACCCACTCTTCATTGGCCGTCCGTCTGTACTGTGGTTTTGTCACCAGACTTCCTTTCAGAGTTAAAAAAAACTGACTATAAATTTGATATTTTAAAACCCAGGATTTGCACAACAGGCTGAAATAACAGAACACCTCCTACCCCTGACAGAGGCAGCATCCTTGTTGTTGGTGTTTGACGTCGTGAGGTCAACAAGGATGAGCATAAAATCCTCATTAGAATGCCACTTCGCGTCTGTTTTATCTGTCCTGACACATAGCGACTTTTAAAGGTTAAACCATGTGCATATATCTTTGTAATATTCTTTTGAGATCAGGGGAACAAAAACAGACAGTTCCAGAGGGATGTGGTTGCTCGGTTACTCGTTATTTTTAAGAGGACTTTTGTTCTTCTCTTAAGTTTTCAATTCTGTTCCGGCTATTTGCCCATTGTTCCTTGTTGTTTTTATGATAGCAAATCAGGGAGTTTCCCTACACACGTTTCCTAAAACACACACAGGCACATTGGCAGGGTATTATTGGTTGCTTTCAGGACTAGGATGTAATATTGTGCAGTAGAAGAACAATAATTACAGAAGATGTTCACATTTGGATCTATTTTCAGCTCCCATATATGCCTCTAAACAGACACCTCTATTCCCTTTTATTCCTCCAACCATCTGTTGCAGACACTCATCTCACAGCTCCTCCCACGCAACCTTACTATTGGACCATCCAGTCCTTTGCCTTTTTTCTGTCTTCGTCGTCACTGTTCAGTTTATGCAATTACACCCTCAAGGTGACCCTTCGGGTACGGTCTACCTGTTATCACAGGGGATGCGCAGCATATCCTCTGTGACATTGCAATTGAGCTGCTTTAATCTCGACAGTCCCCCAGAGACTCGCCAATGAAGAGGCGCAAAATGTAAACAGACAGATTTTCTTTTTGTTGTTCTCAGTTTCGTCCAAGACACAGGTGTTGAATAGCAGTTATTGCAAACAAGAAGGTTTACAAATGTTCTGGACAAGAAAAGGTTGCTTCTCTGTTGAACCCGCATGCTTTTCACCTCCACACTGTAATTTCAGTTAAAAACAAACATAGAGAGATAAAAAATACGGAAAACCTTCAATAAGATGTGGAAGATAAAGTGAGGAGAAGAAAAGAGGAGATTTGTTTTAAGCAAAAGAAATAAAGGAAGGACGGAGCTGTGACTTTGGACTGGAAAGAACGGCACCATCCTTCTCGTTACGGCGCAGCTTTGCTGGAAGATTTCTGCATCTTCAGCATTGCTAATGTACAAACTTTAAACATGCTGCACAGATTGAACGTCACACTTCAGTGGATCAAGCTCATTCTAAAACATTCATCTTTATTTGACATCCAAAGAGCCACACGTTTATAGACAAATAATGGCCAACACTACATGAGCAAAAGCACTTTTCCAGTACACAGCTCTCCAAATCCTTTTGTGGACAATACTTGGTCATCTCCCGCAAATCTCTATCACTGCATTCATGTTGAGAACATACGTGTAAAACATTAAAAACTACTTGTCTATTTGTTATGGGGAAAATGTTAAACTGTCAAGATTTTTTTCTACTGCACAGTAAACAGAGGGATGCTCCCCTGCCAATAATGAACTGTTCTCTCCTTGCATCTCTGTTTGTGTCTTTATCTCTGCACTGTAGCTCCTTTTTTTTTCACTTTTCCTCCATCCCCCAGATCGCAGTCCATTTAAGTCACTCCTACTTTCCTTAATGTTCCTCGAACTCCTTCCTAGTTTCTCTTGTCAGAAAGGTTGAGGAACACCGTGGGCTGGAGAGTTCTCTTCAATATTTAATCCAAATTAAACGTATAAGGATGATTCTATGTTAAATTATTTATAGCGCACTCTGAGATGCCAACATGGCCATCTTGTGCTCTCCACCCCCCACCACTCATAAGGCAGGGGAGCGGGTGAAGAGAGGCGTCAATAGTCCAATAATTGGACAAAAAAATTGGCTTCCTACATTTTTGGCAGCAGCAGTTGACTGGTAATGCTAAAAGGAGCCCAGTGTTGCAGTCCTGTTTATGCTACCTTTTGCAATGAGGTTGGAAATTAAATGTGCCTATGCAGAAACATAATTTTTCTTTAACAATCAGCAAAATAGCTGGAGTTAACGTAGTTATTTTCCCATGTCACTTCTTAAACAATGTAACAATGCATTTATTTTCTCCTGGAAAGCTGCCAAATGAAAACATTATTGGTTGCGCAGGTAATAATGAATATCTGGAGCTGCAAAGAGCAATTTGAATCTGGAGGGGACAATACATCCTGCTTTAACTAGACACACAATGAGATAATCAAAATGAGTAAACCAAATAAATAGACAAATAAAACAAATTTATCGTAATCAACAATCAAAAGTGAAATTAATTAATTATAGAGGAAGAGAAGATGTGGAATGGTAGATTAGTGAGGAAACACGGGTCAGATATTTAGATTTCATCAAGAAAAAAACTTTAAATAATTTAATGAAATTTACAAAAAAACACTCAAGCAAAGATCATGCATATTTAACATTATTGATCATTGTTAAATTAAAGACTAATTAATTAATAAACTATAAATAGATAATATGAAAGTTGCCAAAATTAAAATACATGGTGAACTATGCAAGAAAACAAACTGATTCAAACATCAACTAAAAGCCAGACCTCTCAAGGCATTTGGCAGCATGGGATTTTATTTAGGGGTGAAAGAGAAATAAGATATTCACTTGAAAAAAAATCTGAAAACCCATTTATCATTTTCCTTGAATCTTACAAGTACAGCAGTTCTGCTTTCTCTGTCCTTTTGTATCGAACCATCACACAAAATTCAAATAAAATTAGAATAAAATGAAGTTTGAGGTTCTAATGAGACAAACTGAGAAAGGGTTGTGGCGTATATACTTTTAAAAAAATAATTAAACTACAAATTAAAGCACATTTTTCACAAGATAAAGTATCCAACTCTGCAACACTGTCTGCTGACTTTTCGCAACCCATTAAAACACACACATGCGTTTTCTTTTTCAATATTGGTTTGCACTGTAGCTATTTTTGTTGCTACCTGACTTTTAGTGCTAATTTTCAATATGACAGTGGTAAACACTCTTGTTAGTTCAGAGGCAGTATCAGATTATCTGAACTTCACAGCTGTGACTAGCGAATGATTCACGCTCTACTGTTCTGCTGCTCTTGTACATGTCGTTCAGAGGCTCTGTCAGTGTGAGCATCAGTCACTTGTTGGGATCCCACAGAGGGTGAAATCGGTCCATTTACATGCTGCACAGCTATGACCAATTCAGGGCATCACAGAAAAGACTGTCTGTGAAAATGCATGCGTGCCTATTTCATATGCTTTTTTTTTCTGACCTTGTAGGATAGTACTATTATAAAAGTAGAAGCACAAAAGGGAGGTGATGACTTAAAATGAATAACAGTGAAGGCTATTACTTTAATGCCGTTTGAAATGCATGTCTTGTGGTTTTAGTGGCTCCACAGGACTCCTGTTTTGCAATTTTGCAAAAAGTTAGATTTTAAGCTTATTTTCAGTTTATTAACAGGTAAATGACAAAATCAGTGGGGAAGTCCCTGTGATGGCAGATATTTCCTCTATTTCCAAAGACTTGGCTTAAATCAAGCTTGTGGCAAGGCAAAAAAGCAGCAAATAGGCTAATATTGCTGCAGAGGGAAGACACTGTAAATGCTGCAGGCATTTTATGTACCATAAAAAAAACACATCACGTTATTATCTGTGCAAGAACAATGGTGCAATGTGGGTGTGTTAGAAAAATACACAGTACCGCAGTGTGCTGGTTCAGCAGTAGCACCCAAACACAAAACACAATTATGTTTCAGGTGCTTTACAGGAGATAACGTTGATTCTGATCTCTTTTGGTGGAAGGTTGCTCATGTGAGCAGTGAAAGAAATGAAGAACTTCATCCATATCACAGGAAGGCCAAACATGTTTCTTCTTACGATTTCTTGTAGTCCCCATAATGAAACCCCAACAACAACACCGCTTGAACGTGGAGACAAAATGAAATCACATCAAATATCTTAAGAATCAACAAAATAAAAAATGTTTTATTGTGCAAATGTAAAAGTTTGCGGCTTCTAAGTATAACATTTTTAGAAGTATTCATTTAAAGTTGAGGAGGTTATATTGTGTTTTTCTCATTGAATTAAAACAAAAGCTGACCACAGTACAATCTAAAACATGCCAGACACCAACCCTGTTCGGATCTGAGTTGCCCAAACCTGGTATAATACATCCTAAGTAGCGACATGATCACACACAGTGCGCAACATGACCTGTGTTTTGAGGTAAACACTGCCAAAGGGATACAAGGTACAGGGCAGCTTGTCTCAAATGTCATCTGAATGCATTTGCATCTACTTAACATACATAAAGGACAAAGTAATATCTGTTATAATCCAAGTTTCACGATAAGAAGGCTTAATTTGTGCTTCTTACTTTGTTACGCGTTGCTACATTTATCCAGCAAACACTACATCAGGGACAATGCCGTTTGTAGGTTAATGATGTGCACGATGCCCTGATGTGTGTCAGACTTTGTGTTTTATTATCCCATTGAAGCCCACACCGTTTAACTGGTTTCACTGCATCTGCAGGCATGAATATGCATGTGCTGAGGTGCTGTAAATGTGCCTGTAATGAGCTGGGTTTTGCATGTAGCCACATATAAAGAGCCCAAGTGGAAAGGAAAATGACTAACCAGTTCCTTTTTCTTCATGCACTCCATGAGGATGATGAACAGATGTTGGGCCTGTGTGCGGCTGTATGTGAAGGTCTTCTGGATGGTCACCAGCAGCTGGTCTCTAAGAGACTCATTAATTATGCTGTAAAGAGAGGAAGGAGTGGGAGAAGAGGGAAAACGTGAAAGAACAAAGTCAGATCGATAGCTTGAGGAAAACAAGAGTATTAAATTTAATTATTCCTAAATAAAACCAAGGTTGACTGGGACTCTCGAGTCCAAGGTGAAATGTTAAACAAACTAAATATAGAAAGCTGTCGTAGCTGTTGTAGGCGAATTTCTAACTGTTCTTATATTACTGTATATGTGCAAATGTGAGTGCATACCCTCCCTCCTCTGAGTATTTGTGTCCAAAGGCCAAGATGTCTGAGGCTCTTCCGCTGCCATCACACACCACCACAGGGACCGGAGGAGTGTCCCTGAGGTACTCCAGCACAATGGAGATCACATTAGGGCCTCCCTCCACGATAAGAGCCACCACTGGTACGCCCTGGCCGATCCCTGCACAGGAGAGGCGAGAGGTGAGGAGTAATTTTATGAAAGGAAGAACAGATAGAAACACATATGGGGGAATACCTTTGCCAGACTAAACCCATTTTTAGAAAAACCTAACAATTTATGAGCAACACGACAAAAAAAAATATAAAAAAATCATTTATTCTACCAAAACACTTTCTTGTTGCAGTAGAAAGTTTTTGAGAAACACTTTGTCGTGTTCTTCCATAAAGAGTCATATATGTAACATACGTAAAATACACATTTTTGTTGTGTTAGCAATATTTTTAATAGAAAATACTCACAGACACTAATGTCCAAGAGCAGTCGGATCATGTTGGGATAGCACTAAATACAGCAGTGAACTGAGAAAACTCAGATCCCCTTTGGAAACACTTTTCCTTCTGCATTAGTTTAGCAGTCTGAACACATTCCATCCTGAGACAGTGAAGGGCCATCCACTGAAATAACACGACTCCTCTCAAGCAGCAGAGTTGCTACCTGCATGTCTCCCAGCTAAATGCGTTCTATAAATCTGTGAACTCCAGCACATAATCATAACACGAGCTGTAACGTGGTTTACATGCTTACTTACTTAATGAGGTGGTGCAGTGTCGTAAAGGTGTGCTGAAAGCTGACAGGTTCAGGCAGCAGTAGGATCTGTGTGAGTTAATCTTCACAGAGTGTGTACGTGTGTGTATGAGCTCACTCATTATTTATTATCCTTTACTTCACTCTTATTATATATCAACTACAACTGACTACAACATTAAAACTCATCAGGTGTTTTGGAGCAAATATCTCCCCAAACGTGCATACTGTATGAAGTGAATCATAACTTTGCTGATCTCTGTTTAACCACCTGTGAATGTAAGACATAATATTCGCTCATGGAGAGAAGGCTAGAAATGTTTCATTAGAACATCTCAAATAATACCATTTTAAGAGAATCCGTATGTACACTTCAAAGCTTAATATAGCTGAAAATAAAGTTTTCAAGGGCACAGAAAATAATTAATTCATGAATTAAATTAAAACTTAGTAAACGTGTGAAATTTAGATATAAAGGTTTTTGTCGAAAGCTGTTCCTAACTTTAACCTCCTGTCTGTAGTTGAATTGTCATTACCCCAGTTCTTTAGTTTATATCCCCACCATCTTGCTCCTACCATTTTCTTATCAAATTTTCCCCTCTGCATCCATTCACATTTGACTCCACTCTTCCCCTTTTTGCTTCGCATGTGCTTGTGTTTTATGCTGCTGGTTTGTCTCTTCTAATTCAAAAGCCATGTAACTGCCTCATCTTCCTCTTATGCACTCTCGTCCTCGTCTGCATAATTCACAGAAGAGAGGCAGCACCAGCCCACAAATTCATGCCTACTGTATGCAGCACACACTAGGGCATGCAAGCGCTTCTTTTCGGGATTGCACCCACGAATGTGCAGCGCCTCACACAGCCTTGTGTGGCCTTGCAACAGGGACAGTTACATAAGGAGAATATTTTAGGGGTCTTGCCTACTTCAAAGAGGTACCGCGTCACTGTGCCATGCCACATCGCACAGCCGTACATCAACCGGGCAGAATGCGAACGAGCGGCAAAGCGGTGACTTGCGTTTTCCAAAAATCGATTTCCCATTTGCTTTGGTTGTCTATTTTTCCTGTTCTTTCCTGCATTCATGTTTGCATGTGAGGCTGCAGCTGTGTGAGATCAAACATTGACATTGATATTGATGACTTTGGAGCGGTGGAGGCAATGTTGTAGTAGCTAAAGTGGATTTTTGTTCAACTGAAACCCACCAAGGAGCAGATGAGGAGAAGAAAGCACAGCTGTGTCATGGCTAATTGGGAAAAGGAAACTGCCTGTGTGCATGCAAACACACACACATGCATGCACATGCGCGCGCAAACATGCAAACACACATGCAGATATGAGCAAATTTCCAGTCATAGAAATACTGAAAAACACTAAAAATAAAGCTTATGCAATACTTTCAGTTGAAGCCACCTTTTAATTGATACCCAGAAGCTTAATAATTTAATTATCTATGTAGAACATTAGACATTTCCATTAAATGATATCTGAAAAACAGAAAAGTGAATGATTGTTTTGGCGAGCCATATTCAAACTTGACTGAACCTGACTCACTGAGTGCCAGCTGCTCATCTCTCAAGCATTGTTCTGCTCTAAAAAAAAAGCATGCAACCAAATCTCATCTGCTTCATAACATCCTCAGAAAACCCTTAATTCACAGTAAAAAATGAACTGGTTACGAATTAAATCTTGCTCAAAGTCCAGCCAGCTCAAAACTGTTGGTGCTTAGCAATATTTTCTTGAGTCCAGTGGGTATTACAGTAAAAAGCAAGTTTGATTGATTGAAAGAAAAACAAACCAATTACAGTAAGTTCTCAGATCTGGAAAGCACAAAGAGTCCAGTGAGACTTGTTTTCTAGTTGGCTTGTAAAGGACTGATTTCTGAAAAGGTCATAAATTGTGAATCAAAAATTTCTTCAAGTTAAAGTCTTGCCTTACATGAGGAGACACAAGTTGCTGTTAGATATTACTGCGGTAAGATCATATACTGATCTTCCCTACCCATAAGGTTTTACTTATCTGGTTGGATTTCACTCACAACAGTGAGAAACTGAAACCAGTTGTCAGATTTGCTTTGTAGAAAATATTTGGTTGGATATTCTACCTTCAAATTTTCCCAAGGTTCAATTTTTCCTTGTGAGACCCCATTCTGAAGATAAAGAAACCTTTTAACACATAATTACTGCTACAAGCTCTTTTTGATTATGCTGTATCAACACACAATCGACAAAACCCTTTTATTTATTTTGTTGGTCTGATATCTCCCTGAAAATAAATCTCAATGTGTTTTCAAACAGAAGACAAGCAGCAAATGATTGGCCTAAAGGCAGAGATAAAGCATTTCAAATAGCCATGCCTCATCATCTCACCATCTAGACTTTTATTAGCCCCTATTTCCTCTAGAACGGCTAAGGTGCATAATTGTTAAACAACTAATCTAGTTATGGTATGAAACTACCAAGTCTTCTTGTCGTTGGGTTGACTCATAATTGTTCAAAGTGTTATTGTTTTGCATTTGATA
Source organism: Poeciliopsis gracilis (assembly GCA_911649635.1). Classification (NCBI taxonomy): domain Eukaryota; kingdom Metazoa; phylum Chordata; class Actinopteri; order Cyprinodontiformes; family Poeciliidae; genus Poeciliopsis; species Poeciliopsis gracilis. Next base: position 4,060,248 of record CAJVRI010000005.1, on the reverse strand, counting down.
ACAGGAGGTTTCATTTTTCTTTATGTCTCTCACTCTCAAAAGCAATCCCCAGACCTATAAGGCTTCTTTGTAAAGTGTTCAGAATTTATGGCCAAGTGCTGCCGTGGATGACTAGCATCTCCCATGGTGGCAATGAACACAGATTGCCTAAACACAGCAGCCCACGTCTGCCAACAATAAATTTAGCATTCAGAAATATTATTTCCCAAATGTATTAACAGCTTAACAGACTGTACGCTATGATGCTGATGAGGATTTTTACCAAAGAAATCTGACAGAACGGAGATATTTTGGTGTGAGTCAAGATGTTTTCACCATTTGAATGTCTGATGAAGTAACCTACAAAAATTTTCATCTTTTTTTCAAGTGCACGTTTTGTCTAACAGTATCTTGTTTTGTGTCAAAGAGATTGTGTGAAAATAATCATGGATACATTTTGTATATATTGTTATAGTTTTTGCTTGTTTAACGGCATTGGAAATAGACATATATGAAGTGTTTTGGTTGCGTTTGTAATTTCTGAGCAGCATGGCAGAGCAGGGGTTAGCACTGTCGTCTCACAATATTGAGGTTAAGAAGTCCTGGGTTTAAGGCCTTGGCTGGAGGCTTTCTGTGTGGAGTTGCCACGTTCTCCACATGGATCCACTGGTTTTCTGCAGGTCCTCTGGCTAGTTTCCATGAAGCGATTTTCTAGCTCTGAATTCCCCTTAAGAGAAAGAGTTTCTCACTCACTCTCTCTGTGATGGACTGGATCCGTCCAGAAAATAATTGCCTCTTGGCCAATGACTGACCAGAGATGCTCCAGCTATTCCATTCAGCCCAGTAAGCTGAGGCTAAAATTGTCTAAAGAAATTCATGAAACAATACACTCAGGAAGAGCTTTTGTTCTGTAAGAAATATAACCAAAAATGAGTCAATAGCGAAAAATGAACCCACATGCAGATACTTTGTATTTAATGATCTGTCGTCTTGGATTGACATAGAAGTGGCCAAATGTTTAGACAGAGTCTCAAATGCTCAACATTTGTATTGATTTAATGTGAATTATGTCATAAAGATTATTCAATAACCAAAAAAGACGTAGTAAATCAGGGAAGAGAAGATAAATGAACATACTTTCCACAAGCCTGGCAGTTGTACTTAAAACATCTGTTTTTGGGTTGGTCTAATGTGATCTATAATTTTCTGAGCCACTAAATTTCGGGTCTTCATCGTCTGTAAGCCATAATCAACCAGATTACAAGAAAGGCTTGGAATATATCTCTCTATGTGTGATGATTATATCGATATAATGTATGAGTTTCACTTTGAGATTACTTTAAGATGATTTAAATACCTGGTTCCAACTGTATGTGATGTATATATTCTTCCAGAATATGATGTCCAGGAAACAGTGATTATTTTTAATGTTATACTCTGTACAGAAACATTTTCTGTATCTTTTGCGTGTCTAAAATCAGCAAAAGTGTGAATTGTGTTTATTCCAAACCTAAAACTGCTGAGAAACTATATTTCTTAAATCTATTACTTTCCATTTCTCATAAGAAAAGAAAAAAAAAACTGCAAATATAATTTCTTTAATTCTGTGACAGAAATATGTAACTTGTTCTACTGCACATCCTCTGTTAAGGTTTCTTTAAATGTTAATTGTCTAAAAAGGTGGATGCTCTTAAGAAAAGGTTAAAAGTAGTTCAAGCTTATAAATGTCTTAATTTATCCATCCTTGCAGACGAGAAAGTAATGAGGAACAGCGGGAAATTTTGTAGAAACAAAAAGTAGGGAGAAAACGAGACACGCATAATGTGCTTAAATGGTCCCAATTAAAGACACCAGCAATGACTCATCTTCCCTGTTCCATGAACAAGGGGTTTGCCCTTGTTCATGGAAAATAAGTATCAGTGTCTTTGGAGGAGGAGTTCTGGATAATGAGGCTGCTTTACAACTCAACAACAAATGAGAAAGTGCTGAAATAAAATAACATTAATAAAATGATGACATAAGTGCATATCTTCTCTAAAACCTTTTCTCGTTTTTTTTCTAATATTCAAATTACTCTCCAACCTGGCCTATTATTTAAACCAAATAATTGTTTTCCACTACCAACATCCAGTCATCATACTATATATTACCCTCTGTTACAAATAACAGATGGCAGAAAAGGAAGAAAAGCTTTCCCAACATCACCTTCTTCTACATGAGATAGTTCAAAATGTGGCATGTCATTTTATTTTGGACTGAGCCAGGCTACCCTTGTTTATGTCAGGATTTTTCAAAAAAAATAAAATAAAAAAATCTCTCCAGAATGAACATCACAATTCAGAGACGCGTCGGTTCAGAGGTACCTAAAACTCTGGAGCCACCAAAAACGAAAAACCTCTGGAGCCGATTCAAAAACTTTCTGATTGCAAGGTGACTACAGCTGCCCCACTTAGGATGCTCATATATTTTTAAAAGCACTTTATAGTGTCATCCCAAGATGGCCAGAGAATCTTTGAGAGCAGAAAGAAATGAAACAAGATGGTGGTATGGCAGTAAAGGAAACATGCTCCCTCCTTCATCCCAGCATCCTCGCTCTATAGAAAACAAGACACACGCTCACACAGTTGATTATTTCATGTTCACACCAGAGTACAACATATTTTTAAATTTGCTAATATATATAACAAGCTTGTGTAGTCATTGCAATAGCATGTTTTATTAACTTGATTTTTGCTGTTTGAGTTTATTCTTGGTGTTCTGTTTTCATAATTCTGGAGAACACAATGTCCATAGCATATATTATTAATTTCTGATAAGTTCTCTTCATCTAATGCAAGTAATGAATAACCCATTTAATCTTTTAACTTGGTTTATGTTGTGCAATGTTCTGGTCAATAAGATAAAAGCACCTAACAGTGACTGTAAACCATAAAGCCAAAGCATATCTTCAAGTATGCTTGGATTTCCTCCTACGATCCATTTCAACTGAACTTCTTAGCAAGCGTGTGTCTTTAAAGTGTGGTCAAAAAACCCATACTCACATACAGTTCACAGTAGGTTAAGGGCTCTAAAACTAGTAAAAAGCTTCAAGTGAATCAAGATGTTTGCCCACATTTTTTACGCATTTTGGATCAATCAGATAGCTTTCACACATGAAAAGAACTTAATGTAAGTGCAAATGCACCAACCAAAGCACAAATGCTCCCTGACCTTTATGAATGAATATTTACCCACAAAAAGGAAAAAACTGAGAAGATGTAAATGCATTAGTGTTCTCGAGACATTTACAAGCTGTCAGGTTTGATCCATTTTAGTTGTGTTTGGGTCAGCAGCTTTTGGAAGCACCTTCTTGTTAACTCTGCTCACTGTGATGATGTCGCATGGAAATTTGGAGTGATGTTCTCTCCCAAGTTGACTCGGTAAAATTATATTAAATGTTTGCCGAGTTGCCTACAAGTGCAAAGAAGACTTTTAATGGCTATTTCTCAATAGTGATATTCTTATTACTCAAAAAAGGCAAGATTTAAAGTGTACTACAAAAAGTTTTCATGTTCATACATTCTCTTTCCTGAGCTGTGGATCTGCGCAGCTGTTCCAGAGTTACCTTGGTCCCTTTACAGATAATGCTCTTCTTACACACCCTGTCAGTTTAGATAGATAACTTGTCCTGTTGCAGATGTACTATAATTAACTGGACACAGTTTATTGTGTCCAGTTTCACGCAATAAACTGGACATTCCTCTATGAGATAAAAACCATCATACCTCCGAGTTCTTCACAAAACAGCTAAATAAACCCTCACACAATGGAGTCTTTATATAAAAACTACATGCAAAATTCAATATATATTGAATTGAGATAAAACTCTCTGCAACAGTTGTCAGTTTTGCTTTGCAGATTACATGAAAACACAGATTTCCTTCCAGTTCACCAATATGCACAACCTTCATCACATATGATCCTAATAAGCTTGGGGTTGTAATATTAAAAATAAAAATTAAGGTCTAATGGTTTTAAAAGCATCAATTTCATAATTTTACTTTTTTTTTGTCTGCTGTCTTCCTACACAACTTTGGAAATAAAACTGGTCTTTACAATATAAAAGCCATTCAGTATATGCAAAGTACCTTCAATCAGAGAAAAAAAGGTTAATTTTTTGAAACCACTTTCCACACCACTGGCTATGAACTGAAATTCTTTCCACGCTTCATGAAATGTTGTCACCGATGCACATCCTCAACCTGGAACCGTACCTGGAGCAAGTCTTGCATCCAACCAACTCCTGACTCCGTTATCTCTCTGCCACAGGGTTGAACACTCAGGCTGTTCAGGTTAATCATTTTGACATTTTATTTTTTTCCCTGTATGAACATATCTTACTCCCCCACCCTTCTACCTCAGTTGTTGCACTCAATAGTTTTCAAATGTTTTATATGCTGATCTGCACCAAGTAGTCAGTTAAATAACACACTTGAAGGATGTGGCACTGTTACTGTGATAAACTCATATTTATTAAAAATAAAACCCTGAGCTAAATTTTAGTTGGCATGTAAACATTTGACCAATAACCTTGTAAAACCACACACAGAAGTGCATAACTGGAAGAAAAAATGTGTTTAATTTAACACATTTCATGTGTTTAAGAAAATTAAATATGAAACATTTAAACATTAGTGAACAAACAGCAACATGAAGACATGGTAAAGAAAAGAAAGTGTCAGGAAAATGTGAATCAGTCTTAACTAATTATTTAATTACTTTTTTTTAATGTTGCAATTTTTTATTTCCTGAGAAAAAAACATATTCACTTGTTAGAATGTCCTAGTCAAAATTCTGACCTTTTTTCAATCGAGTGTGGGAAAATTTTTCGAAATTAGTTTTTCAGACACTTATCATCCACCTTTCTGAGCTTGAAGTATTGTGCAAAGAAGAATGGACACAATTTCCAACTTCCATTCCCTTAGATGTTTGAAGCTGGAAAAAACATCTTCCAAAACCTCTGCAGCTGGAGTTACAGTAAAATTTGTTTCTACAAAATATTAATAATTTGGCCTGAATATAAATATAAATACAAGCTGAAAGTTTGTAATATTTTAAAATATTAAAACGTCTTTCCTTTTCCATTTTAAAATTCTGCCCTACTCTGAACATTGAAGGAATTTATTTCACAACAAAGAGAAGATATTAGTGCAAACAGCTGAGAAAACTGCATTTCATCCAGACATTTATTGTGCTTGAATGTATGAGTGTTACAACCTTGTTGACTTCCCATGTATAAAAGCTGTCCGTTAGCGAAGGTTAACATGTCATGGCTAACCTACAACACAAGGCCTTATAGCTCCTAAATTCAATTACTTTATCTACTTCTTTTTACCTACCCTGTAATTAATGAAAGTCCAGCCACAGGAAGGAGGACCAGTGAAGGTTACGCTGCTGTTCACGCATGCAAATGCCTGCAGGTTTGCACACAATCAGACATTAATATGCCACGGTTTCACTATTAATTGTTGTTTCTCAAAGGCTTTAATATAATGGCAACCGATCCATTAAGGATTTTTAGCTTGTGTAAGCATGTATAAACAAAAACAAAAAAATGAAAGTAACATTAAAAAATTTTTGTTCACCTAACAGTGATAATAAGAAAACATTCATCCATGAAGTTTGTTTCGTTGCATCTCTGCTCCTTCTCATTTTTACATCCCAAGGTAATTTATTATTTCACCGACTGTGTCTTCTGCTTTTACTTTGCACATTAAATTCTCAGCCCTTACAATATAAATCTTCTTGGACATCTTCAAAGCCTTCTTTTTTTGCTTCTGTGAAACATGTATTTGATTAAACTGCAGTGGCCATAACTTATCATTAGATCTGTGCTGTTGGTGTTGAGAGAACTGTCCCAAAGATAGAAGGGATTTTATGCTTTCCTACATTTCGTACATGAAGTACCTCATCATTTTGCATAATCTGACCAAACATATGACACAGTTCTGTTCTAAATAATACGTTCGTGTTTAAAAACAATGGATAAAGCATTCAAATGCTTTTAAAAATATGCATTTTCACATGAAGCATTCCATTACAAATTAAAATATCAAGAAAAGTGTTTCTATTTGTGATCAAAGTGCAAAAAGAAAAACTGAGTATTCAAAAAGTCTGCTTGCTTCATATACTTCCAGCTTTTCTAGCACTGGACCACTGACCTTGTTTTAGTTTTTAGGGGTTGTCTGACGAGCTGCCTGAGGCCCACAGTCCCAAACAGAGAAAACTTGTTTTTGTCAGTTAGTTTACAAAATTTTGCTCAATGTCTCTTAAGGCCTGGCAAAGTCTTATTTGGCTGATGGAAACCTCTTTATCTCATCTTCACCTATTGTCCTACAAGTCATATAAACTTTCACTCATACTTACCAACTACATGACAATGCCTTGGCTTCACATACTAGTTACAGCCCTCACAGGTAAGCTGATTATTGTATATGCATTATAACCATTTTTTCATGATTGACAGTAGTTTTTCTATTTTTTTCCCTCTTCTTTATATTTTTGTTCTCCTTTCTAAGACATCTGAAATCAATTTAGTCGAGCAGTCAACATGTTTTGCAATTCTTCATAATTTGTCCTCTCGAATCAGCTGTTTACTCTAAAAACACTTCTTTAAAACTGGTTTAGTCCAATGCACTATAAACAGCATGTAGAACATTTGCTGCCTTGGTCCCTAACTTAAGGTCAACACTTTAACACTGCATGTTTCTCAGAATGAATGACCTCAATGATGAAAGTCCACACTGCTATTATTTGGAACACTCCCCTTTAAATTAATGACTCAATCACAGTAAGTATGGAAAGTGTGCAGAGACAAAACAAGCTCAGTTTCCGAATGTAGCACTAAATGTTCAGGAACGTCAAAGCTGGGCTCCAGTAACATTGGACATGTGCCATCTACGCTTTTAAAACTTTCCTGGGAATAGAGCAACATTCATTATCTTTTAAAATATACAATAAAGACAAAGTGTCAAAGTAAATAAAGTGATCATGACTTGAAGTAGCTAAAACATTTGCAGTTTTTTGTACTTATTTTTTTTTATTTCTACTAATCAACAAACCAAAAAAAAAAAAAAAACACTCATTTTTGTTCCAGATGGCTGATTCTTATACTGTATTTAAAGGTCGTTGTGCTGAGAACCCCATTTATGTTGATGGTTATTTCATGGAAAATCACACACAGCTGCAGCAGAATTAGAAGCAGGACTGGAAAGAAACGAAACACCATGTCTCATGTCTATGCAGTGGTTATGATCAGAAAAAAAGAGCTTGTAGTTCATGTGGTCAGCAAAAATCCATGCACGACTAACCGAGGCACCTTTTCCCCTCCTCACTTTTCTTTGTGCCTCTTTTTGTGACAGCACCTCAGGCCAAAACTTGGATCCGGCAGGAGGAATTGGTGTGAGGAAAATTCATGCAGTCAACAGCTAGCCATGCACAGGTAATCAAATCAAGAAATGACCCAGCAGTCAGGAGACAATAACATGCACAGTAATTTGCAGTATGACGCAAACTTTTAAACCAATGTTTTAAACCAGACACAAAATTTTCCAGAAATTTAGCCCATAAAGCGTCAATAAATACTGAATTGGTATGTTTTTTTTGTTGTTTTTTTTTTTTTTTTACATGTAAAGTAATTCAAAAAATGGCATTTTCATGTCTTAATATCTTATGCACATTGCAAACCCTTAATATTTGTCCTGATTACTTCAAACAAAAACGTTAGTGTATTTTAGTGGGATTTTATTTGGCCAAAACAACATTCCACGTAATTTTGACAAGTTTAGGTATAATCTTAATTTTAGACAGAATTAAGATTATACCTGACTTTTATTTACTCGTTTTACTAATAAAACCTAAAAAGTGTTTGTGAATTTATTCATCTCCCTTTACTATAGCACCTGAAATAAAATCTACTGTATGAAACTGCCTTCAGAAGTCACCTAATCACTGACGAATGCACCAGTGTAATTTATTCTCATTGGCATCTGCCATAGCAAAGCATAGGAGAGCATTGCATTTGCAAAGAAAGGCATTGTAAACATGCGGTGGTTGGATGCGGGCTACTACTTCTGTTGGTATTTCAAGTAACCATGGCAACATAAAAAAAAACGACCCAAATTGAAATCAAAACAAATTCTGACAGTTAGAATTTTGTCTCCCCCTCTGTGTCTCACTCACGCATGTCAGTTTTCAGACAGGATTGGTTACCATAGCGACAGAACACTCAGGGGAGAACAGATGTAGAGAACTACAGAGATGGCGGAACGCTCAGTTCCTACAGAGGAAGGCAGAGCTTCCGATTACAGCTTCAGACGCGCCACTTTGGTGGAAAACTTACGACAGACAATATGTATGTTTTAATATATTTACCACCAATGACGAAAAAGAAAATAATAATAATTTCACGTTTCTGAAAAATTCACTACCTGCACAATTCTTAAGTAGTAAGTAATGTAAGATGAATAGTATTTCGAAAGAGCAAAAGAAATCTGATGATTTTTAACTATAACAATGTTTGTTGTTAATCCGTTGCTAAGAGATGAGCGTGTTTTCTGGTAACCAAGTGCAACAAAGTAAACATCCGATTTTTACTTTTGCAAAATTTACCAACTGCAAATTTCTTGTGTAGAGGCAGATATGCACTATTTCAAAATAGATTATGTCTTATAAACACTAATCAATTTGGTGTTAAGAGATTAGTGTTTTTTCTGGTAACAAACTCCCATGAGGTATAAATCAGACTTTTACTTTTGTATTAAATGTCCGTTTTATAATATATTTACCACCAATTACAAAAAATAAATAAAAAATTCACTTTTCTGAAAAAAATCATCAACTGCACATTTCTTGTTAAGTAGTAAGTAATGTAAGATAAGTAGTATTTTAAATCAGCAGAAGAAATCGTACGTTTTTTGAACAATAACAATGTCTGTTGTTAATATGTTGCTAAGAGATGAGCACTTTTTCTGGTAACCAAGTGCCCTGAAGTAAATATCTGATTTTCACTTTTGCAAAATTTACCAACTATAATTTTCTTGTGTCCAGCAGATGAGTCGTTTTTCAGAAGACATAATGATTTATAAACAATATTACTTGTTATTAATTTGGTGTTAATAGAAGAGAGTTTTTGTTCTGATCAGTAACTGCAACGAAGTATAGATCAAACTTTTACTTTTGTGTTGAATGGCTGTTTTATATTATATTTACCACTAATAAAAGACAAATATTTTCACTTTTCAGCCTAATTCACTAACTGCACAATTCTAATTAAATAGTAAGTAGTGTAATAAGTAGAAGGAATTGTATGTTTTTTGAACAATAACAATATATGTTGGCAATCTGTTGCTAAGAGATGAGCGTGTTTTCTGGTAACCAAGTGCTAAAAAGTAAAGTTCTGATTTTTTACTTTTGCAATATTTACTAACTGTAATTTTCTTGAGTGACCATTTAGTCATATTTCAAAAGAGCTTATGGGTTATAAACAATATTACTTGTTATTAATTTGGTGTTAAGAGATAAGCGAACTTCCACGAAGTAAAAGTCATATTTTTGCTTTTGTGTTGATTGTCTGTTTTATAATATATTCACCACAAATGACAAAAAAAAAGAAGAAAAAAAAACCCCAAATAAAACCATTTTCACTTTTCTGAAAAATTCACCAACTGCACAATTCCTGTTAAGTAATAAGTAGTAAACATGACATTTTTACTCTTCCAATTCAACAATTAGAATTGATGGAAAGACGAGTGAAACATTTCAAAAAGATGCTTTGTAAGAGATTTAAGAGTGGATCCAGGAGATAACAATAAAAAACGTTCAGCCAGAGGTACTGTGGGACTGAGTATGTGTGGCAAGAGAAGAAAAACGATATTCCTGGATGCTCTCCATCCAATCTGACTGAGCTTGAACTTTTTTGTGGGAAATGGACAACATTTCCATTCTATGGATATGCAAATCTGCTAGAAGATACACAAAGAGACTTGCAGCTAGAATTGCACCAAAATATGCTTACACAAAATATTGACTTGAGTGAACATATGTTCTTAAATATGTCTTTTTGGAGTTTTGAAAAGCATATTTAACTTCTTTTTCAACTTCACATTTATACCATACTTTGTGTTGCCCTATCACATAAATCCTCAAAACATCAGAAGTTTGTGACAAAATGTGTAGGGGTTTAAGAGGCGTGAATACTTTTAGCACAGTAGGTAATTTGTCACTGATGTGACTGTGCTCTCACACACAAGTGATTATTAAATAATGAAAAAAAAAAAAAATGAATATAAGAATATTTAAAATATAGTGCTAGACCTATTTCAACTGGTAACACTTCCTCTTCATCTCCACCTGAAGAGAAGAAAATCACCAAAATTGATCATGCATTATATTTTCACACTGCTTAGTTGAAGGGTTCTCGTGAAGGTTGAGAGTGATTCCTCTGATATGCACATACACAGAAACAGCAAGATTTATTGTCCTATTTCTTTGAAGAATTCCACAATTATTTATACTGAATTTAACGCAAGGCTGAAGATAAAACAGGAGGCAAAACTCTGATGCTTCCATGACGTCTGGGCATCCCTTTGCCTTCCCAGCCCCATTGACATGACTCCAGGCATAGGATGACAAAGGGAAGTCCACAGGCCACATGATTTGCACAGGAAAAAACCCAAAAAGTACAACTGCAGAAAACTGAGGACTCAGTTTTCCCGAGTCCTCAGAGCTTAAGTGCAGTTTGATCCCGCATCGCCTTACAATGTCAGTATCACCAAACATCAGCAAATATTCTGACAGTGAACAAAAAATGGTTCTGACAATTTTGATAATGGCATTTCACTTGAACTTGCGTCCTGACATCCTGGGAGCTCTCTGCAGCTTTTAAATAAGCAGTGACGTCAAGTGAAGTGCTTTCGTTTCTTCAACACACCCAAAAGAACCGGCATGAGCTGCCAGTGTTCAGAGAAAAGCTATTATAACAAATAAAACATGACTGCAAAGGTGTTCATTTAGTTATCATTTGGTTCAAGCCAAGAATCCTGCTTAGGTGCTGCTTCACTGTGGGTTCTTGTTTGCGTCATTATATGAGAAAAGAGAGGAGAAAGACAGAAGAATATAAACACAGCCTAGTTTTCCTGTTGTTCTTTTGGTGAAGAATAGTCAAAAGTGTTCACTTATGGAGCCATTACTGCCATTATCTCTGTTTATCATTTGTTCCCCCCCCATAAAAAAGGTACTGCTTGATTGGTGCTTCTCTCTTTTCCCTCTCGATTTCTGGCCTCATAAGTCCCAGGTGGTCCTCATACTATCACCCCGTGCTGGCATGAAACATTTTATTCTTTCTCTCAGGTTCAGAATTGAAACAGAAGAAGTGTGAACTGCAAGAAACTTTAAAAGTGAAAATGCACTCAGACAATGTTAATGTTTTGGAGACGTGGTGGCCGGCAGCATAAGTCACCTAAAACATAAGAGCATCATTTCTTTTGAAGGGGAAAGAAGGAATGTGGTTGACAGCCTCATGTTGTGAGGCTTTTTCACTGATGGAGCATCTGGTGTACTTCACAAAATAAAAGGCATCAGCAGAAAAGAACATTACGTGGAAATGTTGATATGACACTAAAACTTACGCACATACGGGTCTTTCAAATGGACAATGACCCCAAGAATACCACCAAAACAGTTAGAAAGTGGCTTAAGGACAACAAAGTCAATGCTTTGGGATGGCCATCACAAACTCTGCATCTCTGTCCCTTAGAAAATTTGTTAGCAAAGCTGAAAAAGTGGGTGAGTGCGAGCAAGATGACCCATAAACCTGAATCAGTTACACCAGTTCTGTCAGGAGGTTTTAGGACACCCAATATGCTTGACTCAACTCACACAGTTTAGAGGTGATAGTACCTTACAGTAAAGAATTTGAACAGAAATATCCTGCTCATTATTCTAATATTTAGCAAATGCACAACTGCTAATTTGATATGTCAATCTAACCTAAGATGTATCTAATCTAAGATTTATCTTTTACAAAAATTAAGAAAATTTTGCAGCAAGGGCTCCTGCATAGAGATGCTGCATAAATGCAGCAGCTCTTCATATAAAAAAGGTCTTGTACATATGATATCTTTATTTTGCTTCAGCTGAAAACAAAACTGAATTGAAACTAATAAAATAAAATTCAATTCAATCAAGTCAAAGCGTTTAAACTATTTCCGCCCTAAGTGATATGCACATTCAAGTTGCAACTTATAGATACTTATAGATTTTGAATTTTCATATTTCTGCGTGCTGTAGTTATCAAGCATATTTATTTAAAGATTATGTCCATGTGATCTGTCAGAAATAAAAAAAAATAATAATACAAAAAATCCCCCACATGGCAGGGAGAGCTTGAGGTTTCAAAGGTTAATAAAGTTTTTTTTTTCTTTTCTGGTGTCTAAATATAAACTGACAGCATGAGTTCTGGAGAAAATGGGTGAGGGTAATTTTAGTCTTTTTCATAAAAAAGACAACCCAGTTATATGACAAGTATTATTCATCATAACCTAAGATTTAAAGCTTCATTATGATGTAGTTATTTTTGAAAACATGGCCCGGAGTTGAGCGTACAGATAGTCAGTGGTAGCCCTTTCAGATTTGTTAAAGGCCACTCACGTGTGTTGATCTTCTGCAGGGAGATGTGTTTCTCCAGCTGGCGTCGCAGTTTGACTTCAGCTCCGTACTTTCCTGTCGTGCCATTGTCTGCCAGGATGAAGTGGGAGTGGAGACTGTTGAGAACCGTCAGCTTGCTCATGGGGTTGGACATAGTTTGGTACGGACGCACCACCTTGCCAAAGAGGGAAGACAGAGAGAGTCAGAGAGAAGAACAAGCACACAAAGTGAAAAGTGTTAAACTGGCAATGAGGTCTGTTTATGTGGAAAAATCAGGCAAGTTGCTGTTAAAACAGCAAGACGAAGTGTGAATGGTGATGCACTCTTTTTTATTGTCAACAAAATAAGATGAAGTAACCGATTCCAGTTAACGCTACAGCCAAAATTTAAAAAGGAAACAAAAGACAATTTTCTTATCCTATTAACATCAGTAAGAATCTTTCTGACATCTACACAAGCTTCAAGTATTTTCCAAGTGTTTTGAAACTTTAAGTGTCTGCTTTTTGATTGCACGTAAAAATCCTTGCCATGTTACCAACTTAAAGCTAAGAGAGAGTGGTGGATTCACGATCAAACAAATCTCGCGAGACAAAATGTCCCACAGGGCATGGATAATGAGGCAGGACATGTGAGGTTTAGCGAGACATGCTTTGAACACATCCGAAAGGAGTTATTTTGAAGAATTTTGATCAAAGATGCACTGCAAATGGGTTCAGTTTTTTTTTTATGCTATTAGTATTGCAAGTGGCAGGAGACAAGAAGAATATGTGGCCATCAGCCTCCATGTTGGGAAGATCCACACATCAAACTCTCTCTTTTTGCCGTTTCTTGATAAATACCAACTGGATCCATTTGCTTTTTTTTTCTGTGCTTCCCCATCCACACCCTGTTCTTCTTCATCCTCCTGTTTGTCTCTCTTTCAGGGGAACTTGAAGAAATATTAAAGTTCCCCTGAACTTGCACATTTAACCCTTTGGTTAACTGGCATTTATTATCTACACAAAGAGTGTTACATTGCTGTGCTTTTGGTTAGCCAGTGATTGGCTTACAACCAGAGAGTTTGACTTCCTTTATAAGTCTAAACAGACTGAGATTTACCTGTATAAATATGAGTGAAAACAATAATCGCCACTATTTGGTTTTTCTCTGAAATATTTTTACTTTGTTTGAGCTCTACGCTCCAAAGCCTTGCAGATATTCGTCATGGGTCTTATACATTTTTAATGCCAAAATTGAGTACTTTTGTTAGCTTCAAAATTACTGTGAACTCATGACAGATATTTCTGAAGCTAGCTAGCTGGGTGGTTGGCTGGATAGATCCATCCAGTGCCTATTTTTCATGATCAGATTGCAGAGCTATAACATTTCTCTACTTTGAACTCTCTACAACTCATTCCAGAGACCCTCTGGGTCTGCCCCAGGGTCCTCTGGCTGTGTTTGTAAGGAAGCGACCTGATCAGATACCTGTGACTCCTTTCAAACCCCCAAAGGATTATCTTCTGCTAGCTTTTCATATTATCTCCTAAAGCCCGACTCCTTTTTACACTTGTGAGATTAAAAATCCAAAGCAGAGCCTGATGGGCTCATATGATCAATTATTTCACGCAACATATTTATTTAATGGAACTACAGCAAGAATGAAAAGCGCAGAAAACTGGACTGATATTTATAAATGACCAGAGTTTCTCAGAAGCTGGAGCATGGTGAACTGGAGCATGCCTAACAATATGAGGTAAACTCATCTCATCATTAGGGGCACAGTTAAGACTAATCAAGTGAGAAAATAAGTCCCTCAGCATTCGATCATCCCATTTCAGCCACTGACATTAATTGGCTCTGCTTGGCTTGTTCAGCAGGACAGAGTGTGGCACATTCTGATGAAATCTAAGCCAAACCACAAACCGCGAATCCCAGAAATTTCAACAAGTCAGCATGAGCTCCACGGTCTTATTAGGATCTGCCAGCTCCGTGGCGCCCCGTGAAGGAGTGTTTAACGGAGAGCGGACTGCCTAACTCTGCAGCTTGGTTAATGAGCTAAACCCTGGGGCAAAGGTCTGATAGGCACAGCGTCTAATAGGAGTTAATCACAAAAAATATCATCTTTCAAAAAGGATTTTGTAACATGTTGATTGGGGCGTGGCAGTCTGAACTTCTAGCTACACAAATGCTAAAGAATGCAACTTCCTACTGAATGTTAAGTCTGGCTGAGTCTTACATCTTTGCCAACAAGGTCCTCCTGATTTTCTACGATGCCCCATGGAGCTATTCCAATGGTGCAGATTTTGCCCCTTGATTTGGAGGCGTGGTCTTTCAGTGCGTCCCCCACATGGCGTATCACCCCTGCGTTTGAAAGATTCAGAGAGACAGACAAAAAAAAAGGACATGTTTTGTCACAATCAATTAACAGCTCTATGCCACAGTCGTGCACTCTGTTGTGATATTTCAACAGCATCTATTAGGAGCCAAGGAAACATGTGAATAGACACCCACGCAGGGGCACACACACACACTTCTTCAAGCATGTAGGTGTCGTCCTCAGGGGAGAAGCTTTCAGACCTGGAGGCCATCTTATCACATTTCTCCAGCTGACATTCATTCTTTCTCTACCTCCACCCACTGTCCATCCAATCCAGCCATCCATCCATTATTCAAGCCTCTCGCTTGCTTCTGTACCCATTCTGTCACTAAATCTCACTTTCTTTTCCTTTTTGTATTCAAGTGTGGGCATCCTCCATCACTCGATATTGTTCTATTTTCTGTTTGCCTGTTTTCATCTGAGCTATTAAAGATTACACCCCCTGCTGGGTTTCTTTTTCTTCCTTTGACTCCACTAAAATAAATCTTTATGTACTAAAAATACACATTCTTGTGCTTTAAAAGCAAAGTACAGATTAGTATCGGACACTAAGTGAGGTAAGGGTGAATCAAAACATTTCTCAAATGTAATGAGAATCCTACCTCAAATTTCAAAGTTCAAGTGGAAAAAAAAAGTGATTTTGTTTGTAACGTAAATGGACAAAACTTTTCAGTTGTAATCTAATTTATTAAAGTTACATGACAGGAAATAAAACTTCAGGTTAGAAGTTTCGATACTGCCATAATTGAAAGGACTGAAACATGTTTTTGTTCTCCAGAGGAATTCAGTAACGTAACCTTGCTGTATACTGGATATTGTTCAAATGGATTATTTAATCTATTATTTTAAGAACTTACTTCATCTGTTTCCCTGAAACCATATGGCATACTATTTGTTTTTCATGACACAGTGCACGGATTTATGACTTTAATGCTTAAAATGAGGCCTTTCAGGTTGCCTGCCTTTAATTTAATTCAGTGTCCTCTAATAAGTCATTGGCCTCACTTCATATTTCTGGTGCTACTTTAAGTGTGTGTAATTTAAGTTGAGTGAGCACAATCTGCCATCCACCCACCGAGTGCTATGACAGGGATCCAGTGGTTCATCATCCTGAGAGCCCATACCGGCTTGACAAAGAGCTCTTTAATAGCTAATCATTCATGTGAAACACTTCCACACACTCATCATACTCCTGCTAGAAGTGCCCACTTCATTTGTAAAATGAGAATTTGGCTGCACAGAGCAAGCGAAATTCAGTATGAAGAGTTCATCATTTCATTTATCGAGTTAAACTCTAGATGTGTTATGAACACAAGAAATTTCACTTGACCTTAAAAATGTTCAATATTTATATTTCTATCTTTCTTTTACCTGTGTTAACTCCTCCTGTAAATATCCAGGCCCCTGTCGTCATGGCTGCCTTGATGAGCCCTTTGCCAAAGACCTGCTTGAGCTTAGGCTGTAACTCGAAGTTCTGTAGGCCTCCATGGACTGAGATGAGCAGCTTAGGAAGCTCCAGCTGCCACTCCTTGGTCATCAGGTGGAGCAGCAAGTCAGGCTTAGTGTCATAAGACACTCGCACATACTGCAAACACAGCAAGATAAGCATGGTGTAAGCCAGTGGTTCCCAAAGTGTGGGGTGCGTTCCCGAGTGGGGGGTGCACAGTGGCATTGCAGGGGCGGGGGGTGAAGCAGCATGGATGAATGGAAAAAAAGCAAAAAACACACATAAGTGTTTCACTGTAAAGATGGTTTGTCGTGTGTTTTGTTGCAACTCGAAGTCTAAAATAAACTAAAATACGTGTATGTGTTCATGTCTGGTTGAACGATGTGTGTCCCCAGCTGATTTTTTTTTTTTTTTGGTCAATCATTCCCACAAAATTTCAAAGGAATTTATATGTGAGAACTCCTTTTGAGTTCTTACATAATTTGTTTTGTTTTGCATTTTAACCAACATGAAAAAAAAATATTAATTGGCAAAACAATCTGAAAAATGCTTATCTATATTTATCTAAGCCTTTATGTGACTTCTTTCCAAGAAAATTTATTTCACATACCCGCACTTCTAACATTTTCTTCTCTTTGCCCGTGCTGCCAACTGAGAGTCTATTTATATTCTGTTTTAATACAGAATAGAAATAGACTCTTTTCTATTTATGTTCTGTTTATTCCATCACTACCTCAACAAACAATACAGAACAGCTGGCATTTTTAAAGACTATTGTCTGTTTCCAGCACTCAACCTGGCGAAGCTCGTAATCAGGTTAAACAGGCTGAATGGTTTCCTGCAGTTTTCTGTTCAGCGGAGAATAATCCAGTTGAAAGCTAAACCTCTAAGTATATGTATATGTATTATTTTAAACAAGTGACAGTCCAATGTAGTTGTGGTTTCTCCAAAACACCAAAGTAGTTCTTTAATTTTAAATGGAGTCCAGTAATAGAAATATTTACTTAAGGCGATTGCACTGTACACAACTCTGGGTGACCCATTCTCATTGACTGGACATACAAATAAGCCATTTTGAACCAACAGGTTTTATTTATTTATTCAATTGTTTTTGTGTAGCCCCATGCAGTGTGTTGCCCTGAGCAGAAAACCGTGCTGTCCATAACTTATTTAGCTAATCAAAGTCATGCTGCTTGAGACTTTCGTAAGATGAACAAGAACATGAGATTTTAATTCTGGAGGTTTTGTTACATGTCATCCAGATGCACCAATAAAATACAACTGTTGACACTGAAGCGACTCACCATGGCTTTGTTGGAGTGTCCTCCTCCCTGGAACTCGATGGTGCCGAAGGCATCGGTGGGGCTGAGCTGTGTGTGCTTGCTGATTGACCACTTCTCTGACAGGCTGTCATTCTTGGCCAAACGCTCTGCCTTGTCATTTTGACTGGATGAGATACCTGGCGGCAAACCCACATGCTGACCTATGAGACGACCGCAGCAGCACCTGGATGGGGAGGAAAAGGTCAGAGCCGCGTTCAGACAGCTGTCTTACACAGGGCCTTCTCCTGACATAATTGAAATGTTGCGACTTGTGAGCCCTAAGCAAAGTGGCTCTAACAGTAAGAATGAAAAGGGAGACTGTGGGAGAAAGTGATGGAGAAGAAGAGTGAGAAGAAGAGTGTGAAACGCTTCCATAAGCGTGTGTAAGAGGTGGGCAAGGCTGAAGTGGCAGCTTGTCATCTCGCTTTCATCATCTTATGGAGGAGAGATGAAGGATTTGCAGGCCTGTGCAGCATCTCACCGACTCCGTCCCTCTTTTTTTTGTTTCCAGTTCTTAAAACACCCGTCTGCTTTCCTGTCTCTCTGGTCTTCTTCTCCCTTTCAGCAACCCGAGACTTGGCAGAATGACAGTCATGAATTGTGCTCTTCCTAAATGAGCAAATGCTTCTTCAGAAGCTGCTCAATGCAGCTTTCAAGATATTGTGATTGGGGTAGAAAGACAGTCCTTGGAGAAAGAGTCAGGAAGCTTTAATTTTCAATTCATTTTTCCATCATCTGTCACCAAAGCTTCTTTTCCGCCCTTTGCCAAAAGTGTAAATGAAGTATAAACGCTTTTGACAAAAAAAAAATAACTTGATTTTGTAATGAGAAGCATCTTTTTCCAGCTTCTCCAGCTTCCTCCTGCTCTCGGCATCCATTTGATTTTGTGTAGCTATGCTAATGTTGTTTATCAAGAAGCCAGGAGCTTTTTCTTGCATATGTTTGAGTTTGTATGGTGCTTAAATGAAATCAGCTAAACCATCTGAGTTTGTTTTTGCAAAAATAAAGATACAACCTCTTGAAGTGCTGATCTAACCAAGTTGCTTTCTGCAGTCTCACAATTATACAAAGTGAATTCAAAAGTTTGTTTTTTTTTTGTTTTTTTTATCATAGATATTTGTTGGACCAAGCAAAATTTAAACATCTACATTACAAGTGAAGCTGAATTTTAAGCAATATCCTTCGAAAAAAAAAAAAAAATCTTCTGAAGTGATAAAGCTGCATAAAGCTGAGCTATTCTTCAATAATAGTGATTAATCCATCCATCCATCCATTTTCTGTACACACTTGTCCCTAGTGGGATTGGGAGGGGGAATAGTGATTAATATTGATCACAATTTTAATCTTAAACAAAGATTTAACCAAACTGAGTTTTTGTAGTTTGAGTTTAGCAAATAAGTTAAGAGTTATTGATAATTACATCTTACTTAATTTGATCAAGATTAAACAACTGAAGAAAAATCACATCTGACTCTTTTTTTTAATCTTTAAGACATTTCCACTCACCTATGGGGGTCTTTGGCGCTCACTATGATACGAACACATTCTCTCTTGCTGAATGCCCTTTCTATCCACGATTTCTGTGCCTGCATAAGGAAAGACAAAAACATTTAGTGGGTTAAAAAAGCAGAACTGCTTCCTGTGCATGGAGAAACTGGTACACATTATGTTAGCATCACTGCAGATCTGAGCAACGGGAAATAAAATTGTTTCTAGAATATTATTTGATGAAATGAGACAAGAAAAAAGAATGTGCGGATATCAAAGAATTTTGAAGTTGCCATTTTACCGTACAAGACAATCACAGTCTTACACTAAATTGAAAATGAAGTCTCACAGTTTTTTTTTTTTGATTACTTAGATAGCTCAGACTGGAAAAGATGTAGTGCTTCAAAAAATCTGAGGGAAATAAGGGATTAGAAACCTGCATGCCAGTGGAGCATGTTTGAAATCACAGCGTGTTCTGCATGTCTGCACAACTTCTTCATAAATAACAAGCAGATGTAGAAACTGTAGTTTCAGACAGACAGTCAAATTGTTCATTTGTGAAACTGTGATACCCTGCAGCTGCATCTGGTGCAGGTGAGAAACCAATTATGCTGCTTCCAACATGATTGGAATACACTGAAGAGCCAGAGAGAGGTGCAGCCACTGCACACACTACAACTCCAGTGTATATAAAAAAAATAGTCCAACCATTTTATATGTAACAAACCCCACTGTTCTCAGAACATGAACCCTTTGACATCTGCTTCTTCATATATCGCAACGTCCATCTTGTGATTTCAGTGTGTGGAAACTGTAGTGATAGGGTTGTTCACTGTACAGTCCTTAGGGAGGCAAAAGCACAAATGACCAATTACTAGACCTCAACTGGGTAGTTATGTCCTTAAATACAATTAACTTTAAACCAAAATAAAATATTTATATATATATTTTATTCATGCAGCTGAGAAAATACATTCTACATGTAATTTTTCTCCAGCAATACATTTTTAATACTATTGACAATAAATTCACACCAAATATTCTAACAATCAATTAAGTAAATGCAGCAAATTATCCTATATTTCATAAAGTGAAAAAACTATTAGACACATGCTAAAATGTACTTAGTACTTAGTAGAAACTATTTCCATAATGACACTTGAAGACTCCTCCAGTATGCAGGAGCTATTCACTTAGGGGTGATTTTGATCAATTCTTCATCACGTCTTCAAATTTTAAACATTGGTGGGGCATAAGCAAAATTAACCCGCAAATGAAATGTTTAGGAAAGGGGCAAAAAATGAGAGAAAAAAAAAAAAAACACATAAAAAGTTCAATTTTTTAACTGAAAGCTGGCATTTACAAAATAAATCAGAGTGAGTTCAGACATGTTTATGTCTGACAAGCCAAGAGAATATTATTGTGTCTTTACCAAACGTATTGTTACAAACTTGTAGCTGTAAAGGAGGAAAAAATGCCCAGAAGAAACAACAAAACTGGATATGATAAGATATGAGAGATGATATGATTTTATGTACAGTATGACAAATGCCCATAGAATACATTGGACCTGATTTCATTTGGGTGTTTGCCCTTCATTAGCTGTAATTAATTCAAGTTGGCCCTCTGGAGAGAAAAAAAATGTCTTCTGGCTTGAAATGATCTAAAAAATAAAGAGTTGCAGGTCCAGAAAAAAAGATCAAAAGTAACAATTTAATATTTAGCCAGGATGTTAAGCGAACAAACAGTAGAACAGACGGCAAGCAGAACAAACCCAAACACAGCAAAGGTTAAAAAACGAACAAGTCGTTTCTCTGCTGTTGGCTGTGGGAGAGCAGCCCCAGCTCTTCTCCCAGTCAGCAAAGCTGGGGGCTGCTTTTTCTGGGCTTTCTTCACTGTCACAACTACAACAACACCCGCCTCATCCGCCTGACTGACCTGTCACACTAAGGCACCCCAAAACCCACCGCAACTGTCCGCGACCATGCCAGGCCTACACACTTACCCTAACACCAGACTTCCAACGATTAACCATTACTCTGTGGGGCCGAGGGGCCTGCTTTAACAGATTAGCCTGGCAAAGATGACTCAGCAGGCCACTGCTACACCCCCCCAGCCCAATTCTTTCTCTGCTATGCCATAACGGCGTATTCATCCGCCAGCATCTCCTGGCATGAAATAGATCCTCTCGACAACGTTTCGGAAATAATCAGCGCTGATTAGCCTGACGGTAGAGCCAATAGCGGAAAATAAAATTGGTGTAGGATAAACTCCTATTTCCATGGAAAACCCCTAAAACAACCAAAGTCAATTTCATAGGTGGAATACCTTCAACTGTGCTGTTTTATGACTCCTTGTTTACACTCCTCAATGCTGTACATGAGCTTGATAAAGAACAGCGAAATGGCACATGGCCTGCACTCAATTGTGTAATTAATATTTATTACTGGGTCACACTCAGACACACACAAACACGCCAGCTGTCGAGCCAAACATGGGATTGACTCTTGGAAATGTGTGCAGGGTGCTTGAGTGTGAGGCGTGACTGCTGCAGCAAATAACCAGCATCTGACAGCCTGTTAGGGGTCTCGACTCCATTACAGTCAAGATCCGCCACCTCCACCCTGCATGCACCCCCTCCCCTGGTATTGTATCCTGTCTTTGTTATTGGCACTGGCAGGGAGCTGAATTGAGAACAAAATCCAATCAACATCCTAATGTCTCCACTCTCTCCTTTGGCTTCTTCTCACTTAAAAAAAATAAAAATAAAAATAATTCCTGTTTGAACGGCTTGGGTGTGATATGGTCATAGAACAACCAGGCTTGTATAAAGGCACATCATGAAACATATAACCTTTCTTACCCAACTCAGAGAAAATACAAAAATGATGAATACAAATCTGGGAATGAGGAAATGTTTCCTGTTTATGGTGTATTTTGATGTTTACATTGACTTTACAAGTATCAAAAGAGACACTCGATCTGAAACTGTGAGCTGTTTTTAAATAAAATCTTTTAGGAGTTCACAGTCACTTGAAGCAGCGTTGAATTTTCTTTAATTAAATATCTGACAAAGTCATAAAGCACAGTTGGCAAGCAAAAGATTGACATTTTCAGCTGTCGTGTCATATTTTTTTTCTAGAACAAAATTAAAAACAACTAAACCTTTATAATCTACTGAAAGACCCATCAGCAATATTCAAAAAGGTATTGTTTTCATACTATTTTACCTCCATGCTATATGAAGAATCATACATTAGACAGTGACGTAAAAACAGAAAAATCTCAGACAGTTATTATAAATTTAATAAATATTAAAATCAGTGAAAGCTGAAGAAATCAGGAAAAACAAAATAAGGTTTAGGAAATAAAACAAAGATAGTGAAATTTACCACAAGAAAATGTAGCAAGAGTATGAAACTAGTGTGGTAAATTATCTTGACTCACCTCTGTCTAATTAAGGACTGCACTGCTGTAATTTTCTTTGTATATCCATTGTCGACTAAAGTATCAATTGAAAGATTCTGTGAGCAACCCACAAGAGAAAACTTCATCTGAGGAAACTGGATCACTGCACCTCTCTGTCTACAGGCTACTACTAATCTACTGCGGGTGTAAGCTGTGCTAGAAAAAATGGATATGCATTTGTGTGTGCCTGTGTTTGTGTGCGTGTGTATGCGTGCGTTCTCATGCCATCATTGTGTTGTATTTGTGCATTTAGTGCTTAACTATCTCTGCCCGGACTCCTTTGTTTTGACTTCAATGCACAAACAGGTGAAAGATTTAAAAGGAAAATATAACTCACAAAAGTTGAACGATGTTAGGTTTTTTGATTATTTCAGCTGGCACATTATATTCAAACAACAATATGTGTTGGTCGCTTTGGGGAAAATGTGTAAAAATACAACAAAATTTTTTTTAATCTGAATAGCTCACAATAGTTAAGAGTTAAGCAAGCTCAAATTTGTAATGAAACAGCAAATGTTTTTTTGTTTTTTTTTCCTTTTGGCATCCCTCCCAAACAATCAGTTGACATCTAGAGAACACTATTGGCTTTTGCTGATATTTTATGATCTCAAAATAATCTTGAGGGCTTTTTTTTATTATTATTATTTGCCATCCCGCTCTTGGAGTGATCACATTTGGTGTAATGTGCACTGGCTTAAAAGAAACTCAAACGCACGGGTTATTGTCAAAATGTCTCTAGAACCCTACGAGAGTGAAGTACACATTTAGAGAAGCTTATTCAAAACATGGTTGAATAAATGTTCTCATGTTAAAAATTATATTTTCCTAAAATGTTCTGGTTATTTCCAGAAACTGAAGGAAATTAGGAATCCCCAAAGTTTTCTCTTCAGCACCTCACCTGTTTAGGCTTCAAATTAAAACTGGTCAGAGAGAGAAAATCGTCTCAATTTACTGCATTTCTGTCAGAGATCACTGCCAGAAGAGGGATTCTGAATGGCAAGAGAGCCCATTAGGAGGAGCAGCATGACATTTGTCTTGCCTGCTCACTGCCCTTATTTTGCCCCGAATGACTTTCACACATGCATATACAAAACCCACACCTTGCTTCATGAGAGTTACTCCTGTACTGGCAGTTTTATTGCTTGAAAGTGTGATTTGCAAGCTGTTTAACAGATCTAGGGGGGAAAAACTGACCAGTTTTAATTACAAAGCAGCAAGACTGCAACATGAGCTAAATTAAGTCAAGCAAAATACAGTGCTTGAGGACATGGAAATAACACCTTGTCTCTGCAAATGCCATAATATCCACAAATGTGAAAATATACCCAAACTCACACCAATTCTAAACACCTCTTTTTGAACCACCCCAAGAACCTTTGGTGTCTAAGACAAAGAAAAAAAGTAAAAAGTTGTTTTCTCAGATCAATGATATAGACTAAAACCCCACTTTTCAAATGAAAGTGCTAAAAAAACAATTGCCACAGAGAGATAAACCAAAGCTGTTAATGCTACTACTGCAGATTTGTTTAAAGGTCAAATAGCTTAAAATAACAAATGTTACTGCTTTCTTTGCACATCGGAAGAGACACCAAATTATATTTTACTCCCTTTTCACATATCCTTCAGAGAATGCACACAAACAACCTCATGTAGTGTTCTGCAAGCAAATGAGAAAAGCAAAAGATATATTTCTGCTTCATTCATTTCTCTATCACTCCAGAGCAAAAACAAAACAAAATTAAGCAAGACAAAGCCTGTTGATAGGAAAATGCAGACAGGTTGTGCAGTAAAGCTGCAAATTATTCATCCATTGGAAGACGTTTGTCAATTTTAAATTAATTTTATTCAGGAAGTTTGTTTCCTAATGGAAGGGAGACGGATGCTAAAATATTTTTAATGAAAAAGCATATCATCTTATCCTTAAAAATAATCAATAGAAACATTTTAATTAGCATTAAATCAGTAAAACCCTTGATGCACTGGTATTTTGACCATTTATGTATGAAGCCTGGTTGACTTAAGAGAACAGATCTTCTGTCAGGTTAAAGTTTGGACTCCGGTCATTTATAATTGTTCCAATCAAAATAAAGATCACGGAAAGATTAGAAGATTAAGATGAACCTAAATCTGTCAGGGGTGTGAATAACATTAGGCAAATGGCACTGAAAATAATAGTTTGTAAAACTGAACATAAAAACTAGATGAAATCGGCTGTTGACCAATTATCTGTCAAGGAGCTGTTTTTATATAGTCTTACAGTTATAAATCTTAATAATCTCGTATTATTAAGATACAAGATTGGTGTCAGACACATGGTGTCTGCAGATGTTCGATTCCTCGAGAGACGACGTCCTGCATGTTCTGTGTGACACCAAAAACAAATGAATTGTTATCAACTATCTGCAAAACATATTGGGATGTTATGGAGGTAATTCAGCCGCCTGTACCAGATGTGTTGAAGCAGAGACTTGTCTTAAACATGCAGGACACTGTTCCTCAAGGACCGGGATTGAACTTCACTCTGTTCTAATGGACTTGGCCACATTGGCTTAAGATTTCTCATTTGCTAAATTGTTAAAACAGATTAAGTCTTCTGACCACAGAGCACACTAAAAGGTATTGAAAATGTGTGATTTATTTACTTATAAAGAAAAACAAATGGAAAGGCATAAAATGATTGAGTTGTTCGAAGCACTTCAGGGCTGATGACTGAAGCACACTCACCACAGCCACTTCAAGCGTACAAAGGACAGTAGGCACAAGATCTGAAACCATGCTGATATAGTTATATTTAATAGGCTTGAGAAGATCAAATACATTAAGAGGCAGCAATGAACTGTAAGTGAGCACTGGAATAGACTGCAAACTCATTGGTGCCAGCTGCGAACTGTTTGAAACACTGTCACTGTGAGTAAGTGTAGCGTGGGGCGGGGAGAAATCGTTTATGCAGCTGAAATGGTAGCACCTTCTGACCTGCACTCACTTATTTACACAAGGTTAAGTTCCTGGAAAGTAGCCAGGATATGGGCCAAAAGCACACATGCCTGATCTTTCTCTGAAAACACGCACAGACTCGGTTTTCCATCGGTTTCAGCTTTGTATGGAGTATACATTTAGAAAAGAACAAGAGTACAGCAAAACATATGATCCGTGCATATGTGTGTTAAACTTGGTCAACAAGAGCATAAAGATTTATGTCTACACACAAATCTCCAGACCATGTCTAAATGCCTGTGTACAGTAAACACCAACAGTGAAAACTCAGAGCGCACACCCACAGTTCACACCTCTGATCCTTCAATTCTTTTCTCCAGTGGATACTCCTGTTCCATCAAGATAAAGCCTTAATCCAATACTGCCTCCTCTAGCACTTCTTAAGACTTTTCTTTGTGGTCAACATATGAAAAAATCCAGGGCAAATCTTCTGCTTTTTCCGCCCCGCACCTGCACCTTCAAAAAAAATATTCAACTTTTGAACATTTTCTAGTGTACTGATGACAAAGAGAATAACAGACCCTGTGAAATTGAGTTGTGCCTCATGAGGCAGTTGCTTGCAGTTTCATCATGCTTGTTGTTCTCCAATTAATACAATGAAAAGAAAAAAAAAGAATAATAAAGAAAAGGTTTAATAAAATCCCAAACATTTCTGAGCACCAAAGGCAAACGCTGAACAATTATTTAAATCCAGTGATTTGTCATGTACCAGTGGGGGACGTCTGTTAATTACACACAATAATAAGCCTGGCTTTTTGTCACGCATCTGCTGAAAATGGCACACGTTAAAAATAGTTTCCTATTTTCTCAAAGGCAGTTATTTTTAAACTTGTTTTAAATTGTTGTTTAACCAGTAGTTTTGATCTGTTCGGACTGAACCGGGCTTCTCACTGGATGATAATAGGGAAAAGAAATATTTCTCTCCACTTTGACTCTCATCTTTGAGCTGAATAATAATAATAATAAAAAAAAGCTAGGGAATAGTTAGAATTATTTTATGACTCAATCCTCCTTAGATAAGATGAAACCAGCCTCAGCCAGGTTCACTTTATTTTTGTTAAGTTTCAAACTTTTAGCCAATAAGTTTTGCCTCCAGTGCCATGTTTTATTTTAAAAGGTATACAGAAGGTATACAGTTAAAAATGCACATTTGCTTCTTTATTTCAGTTGATATTTTACATAATCAATATAGGTATTCCTTTGTGTGAGATGGAGGTAGAATAAACTAATAGCAGAATTTTTTTTGGAACAGAACTGTGAGGTGATTCACATTTGTGATTTAACAGATATATCTCAATCTGTTATCTGTTAAACAGTTTGAGGTGAACAGATAACAGATAACAGATAATAGGACTTTAAATTGTTTATTTAAAGAGGCGCCAGTGTTAAATGCAGCCTCAGTTTTCTGTTCATAGCTGACATTTGCATGCAGTTGTTTGTTCAGAGATGTATTCGACATGACTTCGTGGCAACAAATGGTAATTTTGCCTTTCTGTCATCTCAAAAACAGACACTTTTGTTCACATTACTGTTCCTCGTTGGAGATTTTGTTCTTTTCTTTTGATAATCTGAAAATAGTGTGTGCAGAAAAATCCCAGTTTCAGGAGAAATCTTCACTATACATAGATACCTTAATGTATCAAATTAATACACTGGGTTGGCTGATTTGTTATTTGTGTTAAGCAGAAACCTGTGTACATGATTCATTGACTGGTGTGTATAAATGCAAAAGGAAGTTACATATAAACCACTCAGCTTCATATCCACTGTTCATGATAAAAGGGTGTACTTACTTCACAGGTCTAATAACACGCTGACAGCTACTAGAAAGAGCTTTGCAATGTTACCACCTGAAAAAGACTAACTATATCGCACTGAACATGTTTTAATACAGTTAATTTTTCCTTCTACAAACCGGGTGATCAAGATAAACTGATTTAAAAAAAAAAATCATTTGCATGTTTACAATGAGTTTGTTCATTCGTTAATTATAATGTTAAAATGGGCTGCTTAGTATTGGACTGACTTCCTTGAGCGCAAGAAAATCTGTGCTTGTTTTACCCCCCCATCATTTTCAATCCATCTCCTGAGGCTAAATAAGCAGCACTCTTTCCCACAGGCTTCAGTTAAGCCTAGCAGAGCATCTGGTCATGCAGGCTCTAATCAACACTGGCATGGTCATTCTGTCTGTGACAGAGGGGGGACAGGTTCACAGTCCGGAAAAGCTGGAACGGGCAGAGGGGGCATGTATCGGAGTAGGCAAGAAGTGTTGGAGAGGTGAGGCAAAAGGGGATAAAGACAGCGGTAGATGGTGGGAAAAATTAAGAGAGAGGTGAGAGTTTGAGTTATGTGACACTGAGGTGTAAAGGGAAACTACAAATAGGACAGAACCAGAGAAAGTAATAAAGGGGATGGGTTTGACATAAGAATATCATGTGAGGTACAATGTGAACTGGACGAAGGAGGGAGGAAAAGTAAACGGACCAACTAAAAAACAAGTTATGATTTGTACTGTGTGCATTTTATTTGTGGCAAAAGCAGATCAGAAAGCGAGAAAGAGCAGAAATGAAATGTGATGAAAGACAGCGTGAGAGACAGCAACCCACAGGTAGTGACAAGACCAATAACTAGCAGGTAACTATAGCCACTGTAATCATCACCTCTGTTTCTTTTTAAGCACACCTTGACTGACACATGAGTGAGGAAATTTACATTCAACAACAAAGAGAGTTTGTGTTTATCTTCTTAGGAGAAGCGTTGTAACGAGGGTTGGGAGTGAGACATTTTGGAGTAGCATTGTCATGTAATTAGGTTGTCATTGTGTATGAAGGTGGTATTTGATGCTTTGTGACAGTGGTTTCTCTAAAAAAAAAAAAAAGATTTTTTATTCTGAGCCATGTGGGTTTGTTGTGGTGTTGGAGATTTATTCATCCATGAACTACACCTGCTTCATTCTATGGACGTCCACAAGGGCTGGAGTCTATCCCAGCTGAAAACAGGCAGTATCCCTAACCCTAGCCAAACACTTTAACCCCAGTTAAAACTTGGACTATTTTCAATTATATCTCAGTACGACATGGAATAAAATATAACTTACTTATTGTGCATACAAAAGTTAGTATTTTGACCTTACAAAAAAATTTGACATTTTAAAGCTTCAAGTTTAAAATGCCACCCAATTTTAAACTTGAAGCTGACCCCAAACCAACATTTTGGACTTTAGCCCTGGACTGATAGATTCCAATAGAGGAAATACATTTTGCTTTCCAGGTTAAACATACAGAAGAGACCAATGTTGGTGTGCAATATTGAAATAAGCTGTACAGTGTCAGGCAGCTCCTTCTACTGCTGTAAGAGCCAGTTTGCATTACTGGTTATAAGTCTTAATTCCAGTAAAGCTGCCTTTACACCAAAAATGGAACTGGTGCCCAATGCATGTCCTTGAGACACAGGATGTGTATCAAATTGCTCCAAATCATGCAAAAAGTCGTGAATAAACAAAAAAAGATTTGACTATTTTCACTTGTTTTGCTGTTTCACTTCTACACTTCCTCAGTAGGAATAAGAAAAAAAAAAAAAGAAACAAATTTAGTTCTATTGTTGGTTTGATCCAAATAAATCATGGCTGATAGCTTTGCAACTTTACACATAAAACACAGTCATTATCCACTTGTCTTGAAATCTCTGCTTCCTTTCCCTGTTTTCTCCTGAGGAAAGCAGGCAACTCTGTCGCTCTGTCAGTGAGTTCAGCTCCTGCAGCTTTTGTTCTTCTAGCCATTTAACCTTACCACAGGGCAGAGAGATGAGCTTGAGGAGGTAAAGAAAACATCTTCATCATGTGAAAGACTTCCAGTGTCTTGGAATCTTGTTCACAAGTGGAGGTGACGAGTAGTGGGAGACTAATAGGTTGATTGTGACAGAATCTGAGGTGACGGATGTTGACGCATCGATCTGCTGTGGTGCAAAAGAGCTGAGTCTAAAAGATTCAGTTTATGTCCCATCTTGCATCCAATGGACAAAACACAAACACTACAAATACTCAAAGATAAAGTTAGATTCCTCATAAATTATAAATCCTGTAAGTAGCCAGCAGTTGAACTGGTTCAGCAATTTCTCTGCAGTTTTCTTTGCTTCCAACTGAACCTCATTTTCTCTTCCTAATTCTCCTGTCGATGATGCATAATATGACTTATCCTTCACCAGGCCGCTTACAATAGGAAGTGGCCTTTCTACATGTCAACATAATGGTGTTTATCATAACACCATTATGATAAAGTGGCACTTTGATGGCTCAACACGAGCTTTCGACTGCACCATGCCGTGTCATGTGCCTGTCTGTGTGCGCGCTGCGAGCGATGCCAGAGTGCTGTAATGAAGTTCCAGATCCAGAGGTGGTCAGACCAACAGCTGTGAAATTGCCTCTCAGTAACCACTATATTCTGACCCACAGTGAGGATGATACGTGTGCTCACATGGGACAAAAGGAGGCTGAGAGGAAGCAAAGGGGTCACGCGAGAGAATTTGAAATAAACTGATAATCTCACCTGTGCCGTTCAACCCATATTGATCGGCCTTGACCTTGTCTTTTTCTCCTCCATCAAATCTCACTCTTCCCTCTCAATCCTTTTTGTCTCTTGCTTCCGTACATGATGGATGTATTCTTCCAATCACGTTTATACAGCCTGTGATTAATTTTTAATATCCCAAACCGGCACTACTGTCACACTGTGATTTAGATGAGCTTTCGTTAGAGAGAGACACACTGACTGAGGAATCCTGCCGTTCATTAGGAAGCAGCTGAATGTTTGAAAATGTCTTTCTACAAACCAAAAGAAAAAAACTGGTAGATCTGCAGTATTTTGTTTTCTAATAATTATGTTCAAGGAATTTTACCAGCAGATTTGTTTAACGGTTAAGATGAATAAGAAAAAAAAAGACATATATGAAGAATGCAAAAATGCAAAAAAGAATAAATAAATTTAAAAAATACAAACAACCCTATTTCCTCTACTCAACAACTCGTTTCGCATCCTTTCTGTACATAATGATGTAATGTCATTATTCATTACAGTACAGTTGCTTTTTATGGTTACTGAGCTGCAGCGGGAAACAGCAGCTACACTCATTTTTCACAGTCACAAACACAACGAGTTCACATTAATATTCTGAAGACACACAAACATAATATCTGTCTGTTTTGCACTTTTTTCGTTGCTTTCTCTGTCTGTCTCCCTGTTGCTTTCAGCTCAGCGGGAACAGCTGATGAGTTTCCTCTTCTGGCACAGTATAAGTATTCCTCACAAAATAAAGCAAAGAACTCAAAGTAAAGCCTTTAACAACAACAGATCTAATTCTACGCAAACGCTGAACATTATAAAGCGTCAACTAATCTCATTACGTTTCCATCGACTTCCACACTTTTTATTTACTTACAGGACAAGGGGAGAATACCGTCAGCAATTCCTGTTTGTGTTTATTTCTCCATATGTCTGCTAAACCCACATGTTTTGTATTCTTCACGTATTCCCTTTCATTTCTGATTTTAATATGTCCTTTTAGCCTCTCTAATCTACTTTTATGTTCCTGGGATTGACAGTAATTTCTCAAACGTTTGTATTTGTTTTGTCTCCCTTCCTCCATCCAGTCCATTTGCCACCTCTCCACATCCCATCATCTCCCTCACCTCTTACATGAATCCTGGAAGGGTAGGACAGGGTTACCATGGATACTAGAACCGGGGCGGACCCATCCTCTCACCCCCACCCTGCGACTCCCTCCCCTCCCCCCCGACTCTCTCGTCCCCATTCAGGCATAGCTGGGAACAGGAGTAGTGATCTCTCAAGGATCCTGGTGTGTATTGGCGCGTTCATACAACAGCACACACTCACTATTTAAGACAAACACAAATACTGAATCCCCAGGTGCAAAAGTGATCATACCACTTGAACTTTTTCACCTATGTTCATATTAAAACATAGAAGACTTAATGTGGGAGGCCAACACAAATCAAAACAAAATTGAAAAAATATTGCTTGCATTTCCATAACACGCCCTCACCCCAACCCATCTCCCATGAACCTCAGCTACAGCAAGTATCCCTGCAGCCACAATGCTGTACTGTGTGGGTTGGAAATTATGTTTCCTTCTTTACATTAGCATACAGGTAGATTGTATTTAGCACATGAGTACAGTGAGCAATACATAAAACCAGGCCACACAATCTGCAAAAAAGAAATTGGAGAAACATGTGCGCTTTTCCTTCCATTTCACAGTTATGCACTAGAACAACAACAAAATATATTGAGGTTTGTGGTGCAAGGCACTGTAAAAATGTAATGTAAAAAAAAATAAATAAATAAAAATGTGGATTTTCTTGCAGCTTGTTTTGATAGCTGAAGGCTACCAATACGAGTTGTTTGCTTCATTCTATAGAAAGTGATATTTGGAAATCCTGAGCTGCGCTTGACCTTAAGAAGCTGCATATGCACACATACATAGATTGAACAGTTTAACAAATTATTGCATGTTGACGTTTCTGACACATGCTCTTTTCCATGGAAGACGCCTAGGTAGGTGATTTGTTATCTGGAGAATTGAGCTGTCAGAGCTGTAATGGAGCTGTCTGGCTGATCTGAGTAAGCATCTCTGTGTCAGTGATGTACAGCCTGCCTGTCACAACTGTGCCTTTTTCCTTATTTTACAGTGTTTTTGACAGAATATTGAAAATATGTTTAAAATTCATTATTTTTTTTTTATAAAATTTTGAAATTTATAAGCAACAGAAATGAATCAACATTCAAAATAGTTTATATTGGTATTTTTCCCCATCCTGCTGTAGTTTTCATGCCCTCCATTCAAACTTTGCTACCGGTGGTTTCAATCTGTCGTTTTGTTTCATAGATCAATATAAAGTAGCACATAACTAAGTAGAAGAAAAAAATGTAAATAGATTTAATTGCTTTTAAACAAAAGCCAGCAATTCTACTCTAATACCCCTAAATCAAATCTAGGGCAATTCTTTGCTTTCAAAAGTAACTATAGTATACAAATTTTAATCTTAGCATAAAAACATGATTCTGTCAATGCTTCATAACTTTATTAGATGATATTAATTAAAAAAAAAAAAAACAGCATCATGAAAATCAAGGAACAAAATGCGCAGGTCAGGAATAAAGTTGTGAAGACGTTTTAAACTGCGGAATAAAATTAGATCCCACACTTTGAACTTCTCACTGAGCAATGTGTTATTTATCAAATAAAGATTATTGTTGTCATGTGATTTAGTGTGAAAACTGTACTGTAATATTTGACTTGCTTACGAATGATACTAAAATATCTTATTTCCCTGTAGTCGGGCTGCAGATAAAGACATCTGATTGAATCAAATCTACTTTGTGTTTCCACACAGACTCTATAATGCAAACCCAAAGCAGTACAAACCTCTTAACAGAAACCTGACTCTTTATCCAACTGTCCCTCTCTACGTCTATGCCGATCTCTCTGAGTGTACATTACCCTTTAGCTAACCTAGCATTTGTTTGTGCAGAGGGGCACAAACAGAGGCCAGAGCATAAAAGTTTGAAAGGTTAACAATGAGAAGGAGTAGCAATATGTACTTTTATGTAATTATGTAATTTTATGTAATAAAATTGATTCAAAATGAAAAGGGGCTTTGCTGCAGAACAAAAGCTGGGGTAAAGTAGTTGTCCAGATACTCCGCCTTTTGCCCGCTGACTGCTGGAAAGAGGCACCAGCACCTTGGTGACCAAACTAGGGATAAGCATGTTGGATAATGGATGGATAGTTGTCTAAACCTATGCAGACCTTCAGAAAATAGCAGAAAAATATAGTTATGAAAGTTGTGATTCTAAAATTGGTCCCAAAAATAAATGACTTTTTGCATTTGTGTGTATCTCAGTTTGTTGTGCTTGTGACATGATGGGTCAAAATAATCTCTTTGTCATGGCGACAGCAGGTGTGGTCTCTTCAGAGGTTTTGTTTATGTGGTGCAGTGGAAGATGTTTTGATGGTCGAGCAGCAGACAGATTAAGAGAACTGTTATTGTTGTTCTTTTCCAAATGAATAGTAAATGTGAGAAAGTCTAGTTTCGGCAACAAGGTCATTCCTTCTTGAGAGGCGGGCTTAGTCCCATAAAACTAACTTAAAGGGGATCTAATATGCTTCCCTGAACAAGTTAGGGTAGGTCTATGGGCTGTAGCAAAACATGTTCATTACAAAATCATTCTCCGATAATGAGATTCCACCTGGTCAGTTCTGCTTCTTTCAAAATGAGATGTTTTTTGGCTCAGTCAGTATTATGCAAATAAGCTGCTGCTGCCCCGTGACACACTCATCATGTAGGAATGTGGAAATGGCTGAAAACACATGCATAGTTGTACAACAGTTCATCTTTGACCCTGCGACAGACCCAGGAGCACAAGATGTGGAGCCTCCTGTACAACCGTCAAGGATGCAGGCAGCAGTGGTTTGTGAATGTTTACTTTGCAGCTTTGCAGCAAACCAAAGGAACAGAACTTCCCTTGTGCAAAGGTCCATTACACCACTCCCATTCCAGCCCGGAGTACAACCTGTTTTCAACTTTCCTTTTGTGCTTTTTCAAAGAAAAGCAAAAAAAAAAAAAAAAAATCCTCAAGTGAACTTGTTTTTTTTCTTTTTCTTTTTTTTTTGTTTGCAAAATTAAATTATTTTCAACTTCATCATTTCCATCAGTCTTTTCCAAAGCAATAATTTAGAATGTACATAAAAACATGAATGAAAACATGATTTAAAAATAAAACAAAGGCTCTGTCACCCAGAGACTAGGAAAATGTGTATGGACACATGTTGTTCATTGGAGCAACAAAGCTTGTTGCTTTCCCAGTAGGCACTGTGCAGCGCATACAGCGGTAAAACCAGCTGACCTAACATGCTTGTATCCTAATAATGAAGTAAGCGAATTCGGCTGGCGAGGAGCTGGACTCAGCTGGGGTTGCTAGGTAACGGTGCAGTGCCCATAAATTGTGACTTAATAATCGTAAAGCTTTTGAAACAACTCCTATTCGAAACACTAAGAAAACATTCACTTATTTCCAAAAAAATGATTGGATGTATTTTTAAGACACTTGGACTGGTTTCTAGAAGCAGTAAAGAACCATATGCAATTACAAAAATGTGTAAGAAAAAGAAAAGAGATTCGATAAGTCTTCTTTAAAGAAGATCTTCCCTCAACAAACCTGAGTAAAGTAAGGAAAATGGCTTTTGCGAAATGTACACAAGCATGAACAGTCTATATTGTGAAGAAATCTTTGGATTTAATCTTCTCTGAAGGAAAAAAAACGTAGACAAACAGTCACTTCAAAGCAGATTTACAAAATATACATAAAGCAAAAAGACATGGAAAGAGACTGGCTCGGCTAAATCAAGGTCACATGGCGACTGTTGGTAGACTAAATTGAATATAGGAACTGACAAATAAAAAAGTGACTGACATAGTAAAAGCAAAACCACAGCAGAGTTATAGATGAGACAGAAAAAAGATAAACGAAGGAGAAAGAGGTTTATGTAAATGTCAGAATATGTTGTCTTTTTAAGATACAAGGCTCAGAAATCAGAAAGTTATCTATTGTGAAAGTTCCTCTCGCACATATTTTTAGGATTAAATCCGTTAACCCCAAAATTTTACGATATTCAAAGTTTGATGATGCATCAAGTTTTATATGTAAAATTTTGTTATTCTGCAGTTATTTTTATGGATCAGAACTGACTTGCCACTCAGTTCTGATCCACATCAGACTGCAGAGCTTGAGAATCACTGCTGGAGGCTCAGAAATTTTGCAGAGACTTAGTGAGATCAAGAAAATCAAACACTCTGACTTTGACTCTACTTTCTCAACACTTTTATCTGCTGGCTATTGTAACGACCTCACCGTAAGTGTTATAATCTTGCATACCCTGCTGGCCTCTGAATAACACCGTCATAGGATGCAGGAAGAGGCTTTTTGAGCTGGCCAATTTTAGGCTAAACTCTCCCCTCTGTCACCACTGCAGTGTTTAATAAGGAGGAAGCTGGGAGACTAAAAGCCTAACTGAGCAGCCGAGCCGTGGCTTTGATTGACGGAGGTCATACCTGAGTTCAAGGAGGTCACTGAGATAGGAAGGACGTGCCTGAGAGACTGATGCTAAATTGAAGGATCTGTTCTCCTCGCCGTCACGCAGGAAAAAGTGAAAACAATTGTTCTCCAGCTATGTGTACGTTAAATCTGGAGGTGACAGTAAACACTTTGAAACAATCGCCACTTCCAGAAGAGCGATTGAGATTTCTTTGAGGAAGGTCAGTATTTACTGCAGAAGATCAGGAGTTAAGCTCTGAGAGAACCGATTCAAGTCTTTCACTGCTGACAGCACAAAAACCTTTTTATCATTTCCCAGATAAAATCTTTTACTCAACTTCAGGCTGTTATCTGAGCAGTTTGAGGGGGTAAACAAAACTGCTTGGCGAACAATCAATAAATCTGTATCAAAGGCCTCCAACTTGAAGAAAAGGATTCAGGCTTCTTATTCTCTGTGACAACTTAATTACAACATTTTTCAGACAAATTAGATTAAAGTGTCAGAAATATATAAACGCAGATTTTTAAAATCAAGTTAATGATTCAATGAGAGAAAAAGGTCACCAGTTCAGACCAGAAAAAGTTACTGTGGCTCTCAGTGCTATTTAAAGTTGGGTAAAATATTCTGATTCAGTCACAAACTTTCAAGCATCACTGAACATTTGATGAGGGGCTATGCAAAGCGAACAGCTGCCCAAAGTCGAATGCAGTACACTCGCTATAGTCTAGGTAAAATCTTTTCTCTGTGAACCATCACTCTCTCGATGTCGGAGGCCCTTTCCACGTACTTTCAGAAAAATATGCTGATTTATCTGATGACTGTCAGATAAGTCAAGATGAACTTTGGCCTTAAAGACACTCCGTAGGAGGTAGGAGAGCAGCAAGACTCATTAAAATGATTTACCCCACCTACACAAGAAATGAAAAATAAAGTAAATTAAAAAGATGCAATGGATTTGTACCCGAGTTGAGAAAAAAAGTTTGACTAATTTAAAATATGTTTTAGGATTGAAACCAAAATACATTTTCATTTTTCATGTCAAGAAGAGAACATTTTTTGTCTGCATGTTCTTGAATTAAACTTCTATTAACAATAAGTACCATTAATATCTCTCTGTAATGACTGCCTATGTATTTCATGGATAAGGAATCCCACATTGCAATTTCTCACAGGCTGACAGCATTTTTTAATCTTTACATAGCAAATAGTGGGAATATTTTTATAGTCGAGCTAAACTTTCCTGTTGGTGCTGCAGTAAATGTTTGCTCAAAGCACATATAGCACGTGACTCCAACTTTTCTGTAAGAGAAAAAAATATAAAAGAAGTCCTCAGATTAGTGTGACAGGGAGTTATTCATGACTGCAAGTATACTGTATGCAATGGGTTTGCATCATTTTATCAGAACACATTTTAACAGGTAAAGGGTTTTAAAATCATCCAGTGAGCATCCCAATTAGGAGTTCTCCTCACGGATCCATGAAACCACGTCGAGTACATTGTAAGTCACATGTACACATATGGATCAGCTGTGCATGCTCTGCTAATAGAAGCCATTAGTAGTGTTATGAATGATTCTTCTTCCCTTCTTTGTTTATCTTGTGTAGGCTAGTTACCTTAAGCAAGCATTAAACTAATGAAGTGAAACGCCCGACATTATGCAAATTGTAAGCAGGGACATGTTCTCGTGGCAATATGCATATCTCTCCGAGGATTTGTGGCCCGGGCAACTCTGCGTCTACTAATGATGCCTTAAAAAGCAGATTTCTGAAGAGACAAACTGCAGCAGAAATGTATGTTTCTTCTCCTGACTCTGATCTCTTGCTATCCATCTCTATCACTGTTAATGGACTGTCTGTTCCTGTGTCACTGGTGATGTGCTGTGGGACTCAAAGTCTAATTGGACAAGCAGGGGCAATGTTTGGTTTAACCACAGACATGAGGGCATAATGAAGACAAAAGCCCCACCAAATAACAGCTTTGTCTACAGTACCCGACACGCACTTGCCTGCACGTGTTAACAGTTATTGTATTTCCCTTTAATCTACTTACTACAAAACAAGCATTACGCCAGGAGTCAGTATTTGCTAAATAAATATAAAATCTTGGTTGAAAACTTTGAAATTGTAAATTAGCCTTCCTGTCTTGAAAGGAAGCATTCTTCATTCAGAAGAAACAGTGACATGGCTACAACAACGGGACTAAACCGACACAATGTCAAGTTTAAAAATGCTCCCAATGCTGAATAGTGATATCTACAACTACTTCCATTTTCAAAACAAAACTATATTTTAATTAATGGATAATAAAAATGCTGATGCTTGCTCATGTGAGAGTTATCACTTTGGAATTTCATTCTTTTGCAAGTTGCAAAATAGGGAATTTATTCTCAGTCTAATGTCAACTTAATTTCCCTTGAGAGTTCAAAGATACTGCAGACGCAGACCCAGGCATGCAGCTGCATAAATGTCACTGTGCCTCCTTTTACCTCACATGGTATTCAATTTTACATAGATAATGGTTTTGAAAAGCCTTTAGACTCAATTTCACGCTTGTTTCTAAGCAAATGGCTTCAGAAAACTAATCAACTGGATTATCAGCCATCAGTGAAAGGCACTCTTTGAGAAAGTCCTTCATGATCTTCAAAAAGGTGCTGTACATTTGAGAGAAAACGCACAAACACACATCGAGTAGCTCTCAGAAGCGATCCATATCGAAAAAACACATCTGACATGTCTATAAAAGCACATAAGGTGGGCTGGGTCATTTCACTGCAGATTTCATGTCACTAAACAAGCTCTGTGATAAATGTAGTGGCACTAAGTGATG
Source organism: Poeciliopsis gracilis (assembly GCA_911649635.1). NCBI lineage: Eukaryota > Metazoa > Chordata > Actinopteri > Cyprinodontiformes > Poeciliidae > Poeciliopsis > Poeciliopsis gracilis. The sequence continues at coordinate 4,021,573 of CAJVRI010000005.1, read as the reverse complement.
TGTGCATTTAGACAGCACATTCAACAGCTTCCCTTTAATATTACCGGGGGCTGTAAGTTAGTGCAGATGGGTTCTGTATCAGGATGGACTGGTGCATATAAATATACTCATTTTTTTCAGGCCTGGTAATTTGTTTCAGAATGAGAACAAATATCCAGTTTCTCCACTTTAGTTCGTATCGGAATATATAGAAACATCCCCCTGCATCAGAGATCAAACTATAAAACTGCATATTTTTAGATTTGTAAATGTCACGTTTCATCTACATAAACGCGTAAAATTAATGTGAACAGAACTGAACTTTTAAATTACGACGGCCGAGCCTAAGGCATCCATCTGTGAGAGCGTTGAGAACAAATCTTCCTGGTTTCAGAGATGAAGAACCATTGGCACCGTGAGTCGACCTCTGAACACACAGGACAGGGTTAGAGGCTTTTTCTAGGCACATTGCATGCATGTTTTTTTTTTTTTTTCCCACCACGTCTGGACCGGGCCGATAAGGAAAAAAACTGGCTAAAGACCAGGATGAGTGAAACTGTCTCCCTCTCTTTCTCTCTTTTAGCAGCCTGTCTCTTTCATGCTCATTCCTTACAGTATTTTCAGGCCTTTTACTTACTACGCTTTTATGTTCTGATACAAGTCACGTTGTTTTTGTTCACTTTCTGATTTTCTCTTCTTTACTCTGGAATTACTAACTTACTTGACTTTTCTGACTCATCTCATTTTTCAAGTTGCTCATTACAACCAGGAGCTTTCCGTGTCTTTGTTTCTCAGTTACTCAGATAATTGGACTCCCCCATTCTTTTTCATTTGCTGAAGCAACCCATTAGCCCTTTCTGCAGGCATCCCTTTCTGTTTTTTTTGCTTGTCTTTGCTGTCAGGCAGCAGGCAAAAAGGCTCAAAGACAAATGCCGGGATATAAAGAAAGGGAAGAGGACTGCAGCTGTGTAACAAAACAAAAAGGTCAAACAGGGGCTATGCTAGCAAGAACATCATCATTTTGAAGTTGTCATTAAACTTTAATGATATGATTAATGATTTTCTCCAACCACACAGAGACAAATATATAAATACACCCACGCTTATAGTTAAATAAATATCACCTAGTATACATATTCTGTTGCTACCAGCAAGCTCCTTGCATAATTATTATAATATCACCTTAATATTTGATCACTGTTCTCACTTAAAGTGTTCATTTAACTTGCTTGGCTTCATGGCCTGGACTCAACCTTTAACAGATTACTAACTTTCTGTTCAAATTCATTATAAAACAATTTCGATCTGTTTTTGAGATCATCATTGAGTTGGAAAACACAGCTGCAGTGAGAAGATCATGGATTAATGTTTGACCACGATGTCAGAAAGGCAATTAGGAGGATGAAGGTTGAGGTTTTCAAACCTGAGAACATGGTTCCAACTCTCAAGCATGGTGATGGTAGGATCATGCTGATGGTTTGGTTAACTCACAGGAGTGCTGGTGCTTCCCACACATTCACTGACATAATAAAGTAGAACCTCCAAATCCTTTAACTACGTCAAACCAACAACGAGATGGGCGAGACATGCTTATTGCTCTAACAGAAAAAATACCCCAAGATACTTTAACTTTTTAACAATGGTTAAAATTAACCATGATTTATGATTAGGTTTATAGAGCCGTATCATTGACTGAGAACTATATATTGTGTCAACAAGATTGGACCTGTCAGATCTCAGTTGATTGTTATAATATAATATGCATCCATGAAAGGAAATTTAAAGGAACTAAATAAAAGGCTTTAAGGTGAAAAAAGTAATAAAACTAAAATTAGAAAAATGCATTGTGCAGGGCAACACTATTGAGAAGTATGCAGTAACAGAGATTTTAAATGGCTATTTCTGAGGACTTGGACCATGGAGCTAAAACTATTTATCGACACATCAGTCCTATTACCATTCCAAAAGCTACATCTAGGTAGAAACTGTTTTACACGGACATCAGCATACAGCAGAAAACGACAAAAACAAACAAAAAAATATTCTGGGGAAGGGCTTTGGATGTTGACCAGAAAAGAGAATCTATTTACTGTAAATTGAGGATTGCATCACTTACTTTATATGCTTAGTGTCCCTAACATTGACTTTTTGAACTTCTTATCCCAATACATTAAGGCAGAATAACAAAAATTTGTGAAAGCAGTTTCGAGGTATAATTTAAGACTAAATCACTGTGCATCCAAAAGCAAAACATTTAAGGAGAAGTTTAAAGAACTTGGACCACCTACTTTGACAAATGATGGACTTGATTACATGGACATGAAGTGCAATTTCAATTGAACATAAAAAGTTAAAAGCCATCATGCATTCCGGTTTTCCGCAAGGGAAACCATGTTTGCACTCCAGGGAGTTTGACAAAGAGCTAAAATGCTATCTTTTTCATTACCTGATTGAATCCAAATGAACTCAGCTTTAGAAACAGCACTGTGAAGATTAATGTTAAAATGAAACATTTCAGCTAAATATTCTGTTGTTGTTTTTTTATTTAATTTAAAAAGTGCCTGCTTTATCCTGCAGAAACATCTCCACATGTTCCTGATTGATTTGGTATGTCATAATGGCACATTTAGAGCTAAACGTAATTAAACCAGGGGCTTGTTGCATGAGATGCTCGATGCACCACCACCATTTGACTTCCTCTTTAATTGCTTTTCTTTCCTCAATTCCCACCTCACTATCCTGTCCCATCCCATCAATCTATTCAGGGGGGAAATGCCTCCATACACACAAGTCAGATTGAATTTGAAATACCGGGAGCACATCTGAGCATGTGGATGCTTGCACACATTTTCAGCTTAACACATTCACTTTTTTTACAAGCAAAAATCTTAGCTGATGATTTTTCTACATCACTCTTAGCACTTGTGATCCGATATGAGAGCGTGAAATGATCCTCTCTGGGTCTCTGCTGCAAAATTTATGGCCTGTGAGGATTTTTTTTGTTGTTGTTGTTTTCCCAAAGAGCTATTCCCATTTATAGCCTCTCTGTGATTGAGCCTTTCTTTGTCTGGCTGTCTTGGTAGCCACTACAGTGAAGCACCTGACACTTGAGCATGCTGTCGCACACACACACGCACGCACGCACGCACGCACGCACGCACGCACGCACGCACGCACGCACGCACGCACGCACGCACGCACGCACGCACGCACGCACGCACGCACGCAAACTCACCTGCATAGATCTGTATAGATCATTTTAGAAAGGAAGGATAGTTCTGAATTACTTGCAAACAAGAGTTTGGATTAAAGCTCAAACAAGACGTTTGCTGAGAACAAATGCTACAGTTGTACCCTCAAGATCAAGAAAAGTTGGGAACAGCTAGGAAATACCAGAATAAAAGAATGAATATTTATATATCTCTTTCTATTTATATATATGTATATAAAGTTGAGATAAAAAAAGTTTGTGAGGAGTGCATACACAAGGATGATTGACAGTTAATACTCTCCTCCTTGCTTGGATTTTTTCTGATGAAGCAGCATATTTCTTCAAATGATAAAGCGCTCTAATGACTGACTGGAACAAGTTTACCCTTTCTATCACTTCTCCAACTGCAATTGAATTGTACCCTAAAAAAGCAGCTGAAACTAGAATATATTAAGTATCTGCACCAAATCACCTGACATCAATTAGCATATTAATTGTTTCGCAATCGGCACAAATTACAATTATAGTCAGTCCATGCAGCTATTCACATGTGAATGCATTCCTCTAAAGTGAACTCATTCTAACACAACTGAGAGAGTCTCTGTTAGAGATGTAATCTACTAGGAGCCAAAAAGCAGAAGCAGAGCAAGTAATTCCCATTCATGTTTGCCCTTCAGTGATCTGCCTCTCGATATGTCTTGATGGCTCTCTGCCAATGTGCTTCTCACTGTTGTGGAGAAGCCAGTTTGAAGCGTCGGTGCATCAGGTTGCATATGGTGGTGAGACGGAGGCTCATGCTCTGTGGTACACCACCTGCTGACAATCGAAAACAACATGCGGCGCACACATCATTACACAGCCTGCTCTCCCCACTTTCTCTGCGTGGTCAGACTCTGTTCTTCACATTGCTATTTACCTTCTTTTCCACCATTATTTTAAATGGTCTTATGTAAATATCAGGCACAGAATTATGATAATGGTGTGTTGGTCGGCCCTTTCACTGCCAAAACCCCTCCTCACCGCCCGGCATGCACTCCATGCACTCCCTGAAGGCACACGTCGTTCCCAGTCACCTTCATTAGCAACAGATTCTTTTAGGTTGCGAAATGTGGATCAGAACTGTTTGTCCAGCACACCCCCCATTTCCTGAATATAAGATACAATTGGTTCCAGAATATTTCTAGTTTCATAACTGCAGAAGGAGGCTACCACAAGTTTAAATCGGTGCTAAATATCAATGTCAGGTCAACAGATCACAGAACAGCGTTGTCCGAAGCATCAAAATCTCTTTACGCTCATATTTTATTGTAACACAGTAAAATATTAATATATCACAATATAAATGCTGTGCAGGATGTATCTTCTTAGTTTCAAATGAAAGCTAGGACTACTAAATAGAAGGAAATAAACATTTTTGTACCATTTCAAAAAACTTTAGGCAAAGTGAAAGTTTTTCAACTATACTAGGAATCTCTCAGTATTTATCTAAGAATTATTCGAGTGATGTTTCACTTTGGACGCTAAAAAAATGAAGTTGGGCAGCTTTGCAGATGTCTTTAACTAAATGAGCTACATTAATATAAAGAAATTAAGATCTAAGAAAATTCTATCATGAAAAAACACTTCTGAAGACCTCAGAGATAATTTTAGACTTCATTTTGCAAAAACAGTGAAAGTCCGTCATCTATATAACAGCTTTTAAGATGTCAAGTGACAGTCGTCCCTTTAGGGCAGCAGCAGCTCAAGATGGAAGTGTGACTGGTCTTCAAAATGTGGGACACGGAGTGAGAACTGGTTTGACGGGGGTGATGTGGTCAAATGTATGTCAGGAAATCAGACAGGACGAGAGAGAACAGAGTTGACAGCAAGTGCAATGAAGGGGGGTTAGAGGAATTCAGAACTGAGTCGGCTTGAGACAGACAGAGATGGACGGACGGACGGACGGACGGACGGGTGGATGGAAGGACAAAAATAGCCCCTGTGGCCATGCTGTTCACTTTCATTGTCCGGGTTTCTTTCCAATTTACAGTCACACACACATATTCCCACTTTTCACTCATTTCCTTCTCTCTCTCACACACAAAGTTGTCTGAAATTATTTACTCTCACGTTAACACTTGCATCCAATTTGCACATGGACATGCACACATCTCTTTTATTTTATACTAAAACTGATGTGTTTTTTTCTCAACACCTCCGCGATCGTCCTTCCTCTCAGATCCCTTCACTTCCTGTGTGTTTCCAACAGATGGTAGGGTCTTCCAAGCCTTTGCTCTGGGAACAATTCCATACTAGCGCAGAGGTACTCTCTGATTATATGGTACACCGCATTTTATAAGTGTGCACACAGAAACACACGTTCACAAACTGCAGCAGCTACAGCTCCACTGGGAGATGTCCTATAGCTACACTATGAGATTTAGAGCTGCTCTTTCCATTTAAGGGGGATAAAAGTTAAATTGATAAATGGTTAAAGGTTGGGGGAGGCAAGGGGAGAAAAAGAAAGAAACGCAGAAATAAAGGCTGGAATGCAAGGAAGCAAATAGTGGAAGGGGCCAGATACCAAGCATTGCTATCCGAATGAAACAAAGGTCACTTTCATTCACTTGACATTCACGATGCATATCACAGCCAGAGAAAATTGCTCGTCACTCTTGAAGAAAAGAGTTGTATGTGTTTTCTAGATTGCATAGGAAAAAGTGCCGTCTCCTGACAGCAGAAAAAAGTGAATTGCTGATTCTGGATTTACAAAAAAAAACTGGTCAGGCAAATCAATTTCCTCTTTTTAAATATAAAATCCAAACCTTAAGATTGTAGAGCTTTTCAAAAGATGCTTCACATGCAAATATTAACTGATTTAAAGCAAATGAATTAGCTCTGTTGAGAAGATTCATGTGTGATGCACGTTTGAGGTGCGTTAGCTAATCTCTGTTCAACTTGGAGAAGGAAAAACCAGCCATCATAAACGCCACATAAGTTTCTTTTTTTATTATTATTATTAAAATAACACGACTTAGTGTAGAAATGCCATTCTGAAGTGATTCATTTAGTCAGAATCAATAATTATTGATCAGCAAAATTTGTTTCAGTGCATCCCATCAAGTCAGCTATAGATTTCACTGATACCTTTGAGGTCTGGACCTGGAGTTTTGTTAATAAAATTAGATAAAAAAACACAAAAAAAATTCCCTTCATTTCATCTTTGTGGCTAAAAAGTAGACCACTGAAACCTGAAAACTTCACTAAGTCTGGCAGACTTAGTGAAGTTTATTTTGTGAACACAGTGCCAGGGGGAAAAAAGAGCAGAATCAAAACCAAATGTTTGAAGTTAAAAATATAAAGGGAAATGTGCTGCTTGACTAACCCCACTCTAGTGTTACAGACCCTTCATGTCCGTAGGGATTCAAAGTCACACATAAACGTTTGTCTGCAAGTGTGTTGTTTTTGCAAAGGAAATAGTTTAACATCCGAGTCGTTCTTTGTGGAGGTAATTATTCCTTACTGCAGGAAAATTAGCAGACTTCTGTTCAAGGTTTCATTGCCAAACCAGCAAACATGTACATGTGACATGAAATCAGCTCCGAATGCACTTGAATCGGTGTGCACGTGTGTGTGGCAGCGCATATATTTTTGCTTCAGGTTTCCATTGCGTGCTGAGATGATCCACAAATGACGGTACAAGGAAACACGCTGGAGAAGCTGTTCAAAGGAAAATAAAGCTGCCTCCATGTGATTTAAAAAGCTGCGACTCACGGCTGACGCTTTGAGTGAGATCACATACTGACAAAAATTCACAGTTTGAGGTTTAGGGGGGAAAAAACATGCTGTAGTATGAGGAACCAGAAAGAACGATAGGTGCTGAAGATGGTAAAATCCTATATAGAAACAATAGGAAGTCGTGAAAGGCTCTTGCATGTTTTAAGAATAAATTTGAGACATCTACTCAAAAGGAAATTTCTCTAAATAAGGACAGGTGACAAAGTAAAAAAAAAAAAACATCCTGTTAATATGTGACACTTTAAATCAGTTTATCTAACCCTAACTGCAGAACCCTAAGAGTGCTGATTTGAATTCATTTTTTTTTTTTTTTAAAAAAGGTCTATAAACACTACTCTAGATATTTTAATAGGATAAAAAAAAATCTAGCTATAAGTCTGTGGGGTTTATTTCCTGCTGAATATGTGTAATTAGACATTTTGTGAAAGGAATAGTTGAATATTTTGAATCGTGTGGAAAAACCAGAACAGGGCTCACATCCCAGCAGTCGGATTAGCTTATCTTAGCCTACAGGCTGGAAGCAGCAGGAAACACCTTATTCCATACATTTGCTTAACATGAACATAAAATGTAAGAATGTTTTACATTAATCAACCAACCAGAACGTCTTATTGGCAAGAAGCTGGAAGCACAGACATCCTGGAGTCTTGCAGCCACTGTGAAGTTGAGATAGAAACCCTTTTTTTTTTATCCAAAAGCTACATTTCTCGTTTAGTTCTTACCTTCATACATAAAATTAATGTCATGATTCAGATTTGGTTCTCAGTATGGACACAAATTAATACAAAAGTATGTATCTAAGCGTTCCAACTAAACTTATACAGAATGATGATAAATGTTACGAATTTAACTGAAGCATTATTATTTTTAATTGCATTAAAACATAGAAAGTGATAAAAAAAAACATGAAATTTCTTATATAAAGAAAAAAAAACAGCCACATTTTTTAAAATTTCTATTCATTATTCCACTTAATTATAAACTATTCAGCTGCAGTCTATCGCTTCAAATCCAAAAATATAACCAAATGAAATCTGGAGTTGAAGCATGACAAAGGTTTAAGAAGTATTGATGTTTTTTAAAAGAGGTGTAGACGGCTTATTTTTTTATTATCAACCCTCAGCATTTCCACAATGCCACAGAGGATCTACCAAGCTTTTTATAAGGTACCTGAGAAAATTTTGACAAGATATAAGGTTAGGTGGCCCTGCACCTCGCTGCAGCCTCTGCCACATCCTGTCTCCTGCATGACACTGATGGTGTTGGATGGAGAAATAAGGAGGAAACACAGACAGATCAAGAAAGTGATACCCCAGAATGAACTCAAGACAGGCAGTGAGAAAGAAAACCATGTCCCACTGCCTTTCTCTGATCAAAGAACAACGATGAAAGACTTCCCATGTCAAAAAGTATTACATTCTCTTTCAACACTCTTCCTACACTAAACCACACCTTTATTGCTTCTTCATTTGGCTGTCACAGTGCGGGTTCAAGGATTCGACAAGACAGACAGGAGGACAGAGTCAAAATCATTTAGTAAAAAACAGGTTACACTTTCATTAACTTTATGTTTTTGTTTCATTTAAAAAAAAAAAATAAAAATTTCACAAATCTCAAAACTAACATGTATTGACTCCACGAGAACCCAATCCATGTTTAGGTTGCAATAAAATGCAACCTAAACATTTTATTGCAACCTGCTTGGAGTTTATTGAAGGCTTTCCATAAACTACTGCCGCTGATTATACAGCACATCAAGCAGCTCCAAGCATTTTAGATCATTCAGCAGTAAGAAGAAAACCACAAACAGCATAGAGTAGAAACAATGGCCAATTATGTTTGGTTTTTTTTTCCTCTACTTGATAAATGGCATCTCCGACAGGCAGAGTGAGTGGGAAGGATTATTCTGTTGAGTAAAATTGGATGAAGAGGCAGCTTGTGTTAATGGCTCTGCATTAAACCCGCAACTGGCACTGCATTTAAAATGGCTGAAATCGCAAGAGGTCATCACTCAGCTTTCATAAACATCGAAAGAGATCCGCACCACAACAACCAAGACGGCATCAATTACTCACAGATAACCGCTTGCTTAGTCATCCAGATGCTGCTATGTCTGCTGCCCCTTCAAGCCAACAGGTTTGCCTGAGTTTTGAATAGAAATATTGGGGAACGATAAATGCACAACTTGAGAACAGTTTGTAGTTTCATGTCTCTGAAACACAGAAGAAACCTGACAACTTTTAGACCAGAATAGATCAATTTATGTTCCCATTTTTCTCTGAAATAAAGTTTGAGAGGGGAAATGGTGTTAATTTTTAAATGTTCACCGTTTACTGTACATAATAAACTCACTGCAGCTATCATACGAAGCAGGTTTTCAATTTGACCAACACACAAGTTTTTATTTATTTTTTTTCTTTATCCCCAGAAGAATTTTCCACATCACACAAGTTTTCTTTCTAATTTACAGTGAATTTATAATTACCATCCCACGTCTGGCCTCTGGCAGAGGACCTGAACTTGAGATGCAGTCTGCTCAGGGGAACGAGGAGCGGGGAAGAGAGCAGCTTATTTATATGGTATCTTTCAGCAAAAAGAAAAAGCGGTTTTAAAATACAACAATTTGCATAATTTCAAAACTAAATTTTGAAATTCTAGTCATGAGAGAGTATCACTGGGTGTAAAAATTAGAAATAAAATATAATTTGACCAGCAGGCTTCCTTAACATTTGATTCTACCCCTCTCTGTGATTTTTGTTTTTAACATGGGCTAATTTGGCTGCAATTTCCTCCACTGTGCTACTGGTCCAAATGTTGTGGATTTGTGGGTGTGAATTATGAGTAACAGTGTGACCACTGCTTGAAAAGATGGGAGAGCCTCTAATTTTAGTCTATTGTGCTCAAGATTTCAGTCATTCCCACATCCCTCTCTTACCCCTGTACCTTTCTTTCCATTATCTTAACAGCTTCAACAATGACTTGTAATGATGAGCTAATGGGTCTGCATAGTTTTTTTTTTATTTTTATTAATATACTTATGAGCTTTGTAAGCAATGCTAATTACCTCCATGGGAATCCAGTACCTGGGTGAAAATCCATGTGATGCAGATTCTACATCCGAGTTTAACGCAGCAGAAGCATCACAATAAGACACCGTCAGCGGACTGCCAAACAGTAACGTAAATAGATAAAACTTTCTTGATCATCACATTTTTTTAATCAAAATCATGACAAATGAGGATCAGGCATAAGTATGTCTTAAAAAGGAAATGAAATGGGAAGAAAACAGACCTGGACAGTCGAAACTAAGCCTCGACTGTAAGGGGGAATTCCTTGTTCGTCTTTACTGTAAGAATTGTAATTATTTTTGCTACGGTAGGAAAACCCTTTCATTGTTGAATTTTTACGTTTCTCAGCCCAAAAACACATTTGCATGTTGCAGCACTGCTTTGGTTTTGTGCTGGTTGTCACAGCAAGATATTCTAACTCTTGGTTCACTCTAGTTTGTTACTTCATTCGTTTCCAAATAATTTTTCATCCCCATGTGAATTCCTGGTAAACAGATATAATTTCTCCAGGGCAAAATATTTTGATGATATTGCGCCTGCTAAAGTAAAAACAATTTCTGGTAAACCAAAAGCACCCTGGAGAAATATGGAGTGTAAGGACACCTAAAAGATCTTTATGAAGTGAATGACCGCTGCGTTAACACAAATAGAGATAAATCGAAATGTTTTATCACTAAACAAAATAATAAAAAATAAATTACTTTGGCTACTGAGTATCATAAATAGCAGTAAATATAATGGTGGCATTTTTTTTTATTTTGAACACAGCTGAGATTTGTACCTGCCTTTCATCTGACTCTGTAGGAAAAAAACGGTGGAGCATGTTTCTTTTTCATATATTTGCACTTAAATGTTCACACTAGAAGGAATAAATGCAAATTGTTGCCAGTAGAAATATTGCTGTGTTTACAGTCTTCTGAATAAATTATGTGAAATGTTGGTGGTGAATTACTTCAAAGGTTAGTTTCTCTCTCTCTCACTGCAGCCGAGAGTCTGAGAGAAACATGAAGTGGCAAAAAATGCTCAAAATGAGACAAATTGCAAGCACAGCTATATTCATGCACATCCGATCAAATCATCCATCCATCCATTTTCAGTTTAATCAGAGATCGAGTACCAGAGGCAGCAGAGAGGTCAGCCTTCCTTCTCCCCAGCCAACTGGACTCGCTTCTCTGGGGGAATCCCAAAGCTACACAGGCCAGTGTGAAACATGGTCCCTCCAGATTTTTCGGGGTCTTCCCCTGGTTGTTTCCCGGTGGCACATAAATTTACAGTATAAGTCCTGTGATTATCATCTGCAGTCCTTTTCTGTGCAGTACTTGAAGCATTTCAGGAGGATCCATGACATATGGTGCTCATACATAATTAAACAATTTGCAATCACTCGCAATATGTTTTCTTCTCATCACAACTAATAAGCCAAAGGTCAGTGTTCAGAGTTGATAACTTCACTGCTGTGAGAAAACCCACCTGCAAGTGGGAGTTGTTTGCAAATGGATGTGGTTTGTGTTTATGCAACGTTTGTCCACCTATAGATTTTAGAAATGTTAACAGCAAAATCTTTTAAACCTGCTGTGTCTTCTAGCATCAGTTTTCATTAATTATTTAACAACTGATTTTTAGATACAGAGCAGTCAGTTTCTTCAGTTAAGAACAAACACATTAGTACAAAATATCCATAAAGACATGCTGACCTTTGGTTTCCAGCTAAAAAAAAATCTAAAAATCTTTTGAAAGACATTTGCACAAAACACTGTCATAAAACAGCTTGATGCACTTCTCATGTTATGTTGAACTGTGCAAAACAGGAAATACAGTCATTGTGAGCCCGAATAAAGAAATTATATTTTAATTGGCAGCTTATGTTCTCGTTTTGGCTCATTAGAGAGATAATGTTTTAATTGAAATCGCACAAATGGCGCATTTGCGTTATAATTTAGACATACACAATACACTCAGACATACCCTGCAATAATGAGGACATTTCCTGTGGAGAGAAAAAGAGGAAGGGGAAATCGCTCACTTAAACATAAAGTATGTGAGGCAAAACAGAGCTAAATGGTGAATATTCAATCAATGTTTGTGCACAATTTATGTCTAAAGATTTTGTCAATGCATTGTTATTTAGACATTTTATTAGGAGAACTCATTTCTAAAACAAATTTATTTCACACAGTTCAGAAAGTGAGACCTATTTTTGTGTAGATTTGAACATACGTTGTAGTTTTAAGGTGTTATGTTTTTAATTCAGAAATTTGGACTTAATGCAAGTAGGTTTAGTAGGTCATTTTCAAAAGCTAATTTTATTCTGACAAATGAGTCTCATTGAAACTTTTAACTTATTTAATACGACTGTACATGCACATTGGTAGTTGATTGTGTTTCCTTGTGCAAAATTACTCCATTAATGTTTGCTGAGGAGACGTGAAAAGTCATGTTGGTTTATTTGTGGCCTTTAGCACATCTCCGTTGTGCAGTCTGGTTTCTCCTGTCTTCCTATTAAGAAAATTTCATAATTTCCCTATGGTGTTTTGTCAGACTTGCTTTCACACTGACACGATGGTCATTAAAGCACGTATTGGTTCCACCAGCAGAAATCACAGGGCAAATGAGGTCATTACCTTGTCATTCGCTACACGATGTACTAACCTTTTGTTTAGAGGCAACCTGTAATGAAAAAGAAAACCGCTAGAAGTTAATCAACGGACTGTGAGAAAGCATCATTTTACGTTACAGACAGGGATGCACCATGGGGCCAGCTGCATAAACTTATCCATGAACAACACCGCCCCCATCAGAACAATGATGTTCTTCCGCAATAAATAACCTTAAACAAAAGAAAAAAGCCTCCAATGAAGAAAATCTTTTTGAATTGAGATCTATACACAAGCAAATCAAAATAAAACTGAAGAGAAATCTCTAACAAAACAATAAAATAGATGTATCAGATCACTGGGAGTCTGGACAGCACCAAAAAATTGAATCTGCTACAAGCTGTCCGACATAATAATGTCTTCAATCAGATGATTTTTCAGAGCTGATGGCATATAGATGCTAACGATGTGGAAGAAGCATGGATAGTTTGAGTTGCGGCAACATTCATTTCTTTTCAGGAATATACACTTACGGTATAATGTAATGTAATATTTATGTTTTTGAAAAAAAAAGTGAGTTTTGAGTTTTCACTGGCTAAACGTCACAACCACTGAACTTAACATACACAAATACTTATGTATTTCACTTTTTAAAACAAATTTCTGGAACAAGTCAACTTTCCACAAAATGTTGTAATCTACTGAAATGCACCTGATTAAACACATGAGAAGTAAGAAAGGGATTTTTTTTTTTTCCTTTTTGAGTATGAGAGTCGTGAACCAACAGAAAATGCAATCAGTTAATCAAAGCTTGGAGATTAGAAGAATCCCAGCTGTCCTCATTTGCATGAGTTGAGTTTTTCCTTTCTTTCTTTTCACCAAACAAAATCTAATTCAGTGTCTCGATAAAGAGCCTGAACTCTATCTAAACCACTCCGTTAAATCACAAATAATGTTTTTATTGTGGACAAGACACCGTAGAGAAAGGTGTAGTTTTGATGTCATGCTGGCACTCTGGAAGCTGTTTGAGATGGATGCCCAAAGCAAATAAGCAACTCTTAAAATGTGTTAGTGTCACTCTGTGTCGTTGTTTTGCTGCATCTAGGTGCCGTACTGTACTGTCACTGTAAATACAAAAATGTTTAGTGCCATCTATGGGTGAAAGTATGTATGTTCCTTCTTAATGTATTTAATTTCTATACGCAGTAAAGATAATATGTTTTATATGAGGAGTTGGGTGCTCTTGTGGAAGCTAAATTGCATAAAATAAATCAAAGATCTGCAACATGATGATGAAATTATTTTTAGCAGTGATGAAAATATATTCAGAGCCTAACAACAGATTCCACCCCCTGTGTATCTTGAACATGACAGAAAGTTATTTGTGCTTTATGTTAATAGACAGCAGGCAAAGAGATACAAGGTACTAAAATAAGTAAGATGCCAGAAGGATGATGAAAGACACAATGAGACAGACATCACAAAGCAGAGATGCAAGAGAGGGAAAAAAGAGAGCTTAAAATAGTTTACAAAGAGAACAAAAGCAGATATTTTAATTCTAAGCTTCATTTTTGTGGCTCTAGGATTGCAGGGTAGAAAGGCACTGACTGAACCCTTGAAAAAAATAAAAAATAAATTCAGATGATGTCATACTGAAACTACAAAAACTTGACCGAGGTGAAGCAAAGGAGGGTTTAAGGTGGGAGGATGAAATAAAATTTTCCAGTCTTGTTTCTCAGTCTAAAGTTGGTGAACACAAAATTCAAAGCTTAACTTTGCACTAGATTTACTGGGTTTGGACTGAGCTAGTGCCAAATTATTTCAAGAAGAAGCCAAATGTATAGAGACTAAAGTCGTTCAACATTGTTAAGTTAGTTATTAATATTTGAATAAAAGAAGAACATATGGTACATTGATGGGTCTAGCATTAGTTGAGCTAATTCCTATCCTAGGTTTGATTACTCTGGCTGTCAGCATACTAAAGTATATTAAAGTTTCAATTACATCAGAAACCAGAAATGTACACTGTGTAAAAATGCAACATTTTCCTCACAGTCTGGCAATGTATCACAAAGATAATTTTCCTCTTTTACGAATTCTTCACCTATTTACAAGCTTCTCACAGAAGCTTGATGGGATCTTCATCCAGTCCTTGTGGAAGAACTGATGAGACGGAGGCCGCCTTTCTCCCACACGACTTTTCAGCTCTGCCCCCAAACTTTGATATGGCCGCTCTAAAACACTGGCTCTGTTGTACCTCAAGAAATGTGAAATTAGGCAGTGTGCCTTGAGTTATTCTGCACTGCTAGGACTCATGTACAACATGATATTGCCTCACCGCAACCTGACCGTTGGGATTGTGTTTTTCCGCTTGGCAGAAACCAAATGCAAAAGTGGTCGTTAAGGCCAAACACTGGGTTTGGCTTGTATAACCGTATAATATTAACATTTTCCATATTTTTGCTTATTAACAGTAGATAGCTGGGGTATTACAGTGCATTACATTTGTAATACAATGGAACACTTAACGCTACGCATTACAGTGGTTACTGTATTTATTCAATGTTTTAACATGGCCCTCCCCTTAATCCACAGAGGCAATTTGGACCCCGCTTACCTTTGAGGTTACAATATTTGTACAACAGTGAGTAGACCACAGGGATACACAAAACCACCATAAGCTGCCATGTCAACTGGCTCTGCAGGACCACATTACAGACGCACGCACTCATTGTCAGGCATGTCCACTGACGCAAGCACTGACAATCTGCAAGACATTTTTTCCTGTGTGGAGATGACAGAAAACACAGAGCCACAGTCTAGTCTAACTCTGCATTTGGCAGCAGGTGGGAGGTAAGAGGTCAGAGTATAAGGGGAAAATGAGAGGCAGGCAGAAATTTTCAACAGTAATGGCACGGTGTTGGGTTAATTTCTGTCTGGCAGTCTGATATGTCTCTGGGAAAATCCCAACACTGTACAGACTGAAGACCAACGTTCCTGCTTATTCATCAGACGAAGTCAGGCAAACCTTAACTCTATCAGCAATATTCTATAATTATAAATGTATTCATTTAGTAAAATATTTTGGAACTAGATCACGGAACAGTTTAGGAAGAAATCTCCTAGTAACCCGTTTAAATTATACTTTGAAACAGAAAAACAATATAAGAACAAAAAAACCATGTTACCACTGCAACGTTTTCAAAAATATCATCTCTAAATGTACAAACGACATTCCACTGCAGTATCTGCAGAACTCCAAGGCGAGTAAAATCATTGCAGCAATTAGATGATCACCAAAACCAAACAGCAACAAGAAAGACAAGATGCATGAAAGCAGTAAAAAAATAACAAAAATGAATTATGTTGGAAAATTAATGTCAACCCGTTTTCTTTTCTTTGTTAACTCACTGCGCCCCACTGTAACTTCCTCATCTCTGGAGATGTTCCCTCAATGTTTTGTACATAATGTTCTTTTTTCTCTTACCGCTATCTCCTTTCTGAAGTGCACCAGTCCCTCCTGGAGCAAAGTGCTCCACAACATGACACTACCATCCTTGTACTTCCCAGATAGATCAGTTTCTCTGGCATTCTCCCTTTTACCACAAACTTCATGTTTAGTTCCAGCAGATCACAGGAGATGTCCCCAAACAAATTAAAGTATTTGTCTTGTGTAAAAACTGACAAGTGATTGATTCTTCATTTTAGCCACTCAAGAGCATTGGTACTCTCTTCACAAAGAGTTTTGCTTTCACCATCATCAGTGGGAAACAGAATAAGCTTCTTTCCTGAAGAGTGTGATGGCTGGGAATTCCCTCTGTGTTTATACTTGAGTGTATTCTGCTTAACCAGATTAACATAGCAGCTTCAGGGATCTGGAATTGTACTCAAGAGTCAGACAGACTTGTGGAGGTTTACAAATCTCCCCTCAATGTCTTGACCAATATTTTTTTTTCAGTGATGTCACTCAGGGAATCACTGTGTTTAATGAGTTACATAAAATTCACCTACAGGTTTGCAGGACTCAAATGGAAACACATGGTTGACATTTAAGCCATCAAATGCCTCCAAAGCTTTGACATAATCTGGGCTTTCCTGATTTGTTTAAAGGCTCAGTATTATTAGTGTTTTTAAAGCTCTCAAGAAAGTAATGCATGTTTTTTTCCTGTCTTCCATTTGGCAAATAGAAATTGCTTTGGTCATCCTAAATCAGGTAAAACAGAAAATGTTTAGTCTGATTTAATGTCAAAGAGAAACGAACAAAATATAAAAAAAACAATTATATGACGAGGGAAAAAAGAAAGATAAATTGATCTTTTTTTTTTCTCTAGTATCACTTTTTTCTATGACTGTAGTAAATGTCTCTCTTTTCAGTGTAAATTGACCAAATTAGATGATGATCAAGTGAAATGTGTTAAGAACACGAACCTCATGTTAAGCTCTGCAGCATGTGTTGCCATCCACGCTCCCCCCCCCCCACACACACAGACTGTGCAGATTCAATCAAGGTTTCACAGCGACGTTCATGTAACCACGGCATACAAATGCAAATGCACGACACATGAGTCGAGGCACTCTGGTTGTGTGGTTCAACATCACAGCAAAACTGCTCTGTGAGGTACTTTGATGGAGCCAGATCAAAGGAGAGTGGAGAAGAGGTATTCAGAACCTCCAACAATAGCCCTCTGAACATCGCGCCTGTAACTGGCTTATAAAATCACAAGAGCGCACAAAGATGAGGTCTTAGGATACAAATGCCTGTAAGTGAGCTTTATTAAAGGACTGTGGATTTATAGAAGCGACAAAACATATTGAAATATCAAAACATGTTCTAGTTCCCATGATGCATGTCTCCTCAGGTGATGTGATGTTAGTCTTCCGACTAAACCTTTTTGCAACTTGCAATAAGCAGACATAGCTGTCATGATCCTATTAGCAATATTGTGTGATGAGTGATTCATCATATCAGATCTATGCTGGAATCAGATGCCAAACGTCCTTCCGTTCTCCGGTGGAGCATTTTCTTCTAAGATATTCCTGCAAATTCCCCTTTTTAGCTCCCATATCTTGATTTACTCTAATCACAAATCAGCAGTTTACAGTCTCTGTACTTTTGTTAGTTTTGTAAATAAAACTTTTAAAATTGACCCTGTGATGTCCTTGCATCGTTTCCCCCCCCCCCCCACTTCCTTTGTGTCATTTTTTTTTCCAACCTTTCCTTACCCTTTCTCATATTTGTCCCACTCTCTGAACCTCTCCAGCATTGTGCTCCCGCTTCTCCCTGTCTCCATTTTTATCCGCCACTCTTTGCACATCCCCACTCCTCCAGCCCTTTAAGCTCCCCTCTGAGAGCATTACGCTGGCAGCTTTGCCCCACTTTTTCTTATTTTCAACTGGAAAATACCCACTGTCCTTCCTTTAATGAAAGCCAAGCCTTCACCGATTTAAAGCACAATAAACAATTTTCTTCTGTAAGAAAATTCTTCAGCGTTCACACTAAAGAATGTTAACAGCTGTCTTCCTTTGGAGAGGAGCAGAAAAGCAGGCGAGCTGCCTGACATATTTTTTCCCATCTCCCTGGGCATCTATTTTTTAGCTCATTTTCACTCTCTGCTCTCTTGTGGTTTTTATGTCTTTTTTTTTTTTTTTTTTTTTTACCTTTAGCAGGCGCACAGATGGCAGGAAGGCTGCATGGCACAGTTTCCTGATGGTCCAGTTAAGTGGTCTTGGTGCGTCCAGCTGGTTCATGGTGTCCACTCTTCACGCTGCAGCCACTGGTGCCCGGCAGCTTTCCCCGGCACCAGGATTAGTTCTGCCCCACGAGGGGGGCAAAAATGGGAGAGGGTCTCCAACTCCAACTGCCGAATAATGTGCAAGTCCCAGGGCATGACCCTCGACAGGCAACCATCAGCCGCCACCGCCACCACCTTGAAGCCGCGACTCCTCCAAGCCAGTAAACCTCTCACTCCTCTCCTCCTCCTCCTGTCCTCCCCTGTTCTCCAGCTCCCACAGATCCAAGGAATCCAAGGCAAGTCAAACCTGGTGCACCAAGAGCAGCTAAATCCTCCTCTGCAAGAAGCCGGAGTGTGCTCAGCCCTGGCGCGAAAAGATCCCCAGAGCGTACAGCCTTCCTCCAAATGGCAAAGCAGAGCACAGCAATGCCCAGCAGAGATGCAAGCCTGTGGTGAGACAGAGATGCAGGTAGAGAAGGAGAAAGTGAGGAAGAGAAGGAGATGTGGAGAGAGGGGATGTGAGCAGTGCGGTAAAGCACGGAGGGGAGAGGAAGAAGGATCGTAGCGCAGAGCGCATAAGCAGAGAGGAGACTTAGATTTGAGACTGCATGCACACTCCTGTCTCCAAGATGAAAACAGAGAGAATGGAAAAGAGATTGCGAGAGAGAGAGAGGGTGAAGGGAAAAAGAGATGGAATAATGATATCAAGCGAAACTGATGAACCAGCTGAAAATATGGAGAGAGGAGAGAATGATTGTTTCTGTACATGGAAAAAGGAGGAGTGATGGAGAGATACAGTGGTAGGAGGGCTGATGGAGAGAATGGGGAGAGAAGGAAGAGATGTGATGAGGCACCATGTGGAAATGGGTTGCAGCAGAGCCAAAGCTCTGTCTTAAAGAGTGCCTTCAGATGGAGGATGAAGATGGAAGCACATGAAACAAGTTGGTGCGGCAGCAACAGAGAGGAGTGCGACCTACTTAGAAATCCACACGTGAGACATCATAATTATGCAGGAAATTCTCCAAAGTGGTTTAGAAACCTCTGACGGGACTGATGCTGCGACTGTCACTGTGGATAAAATCTTCCTCGTTGCCCTCAAGCATCTCTCTTTCGCCTTCGCTCATTTGCTGAAATTTATTGCAGCAATTGACTCCTGCTTTCTGTCTGTGCACCGGTTGACACTTGTTTTTCTTGTTTATCAGCCTCTTTTGACGAAAGTGGGGTGAAAACAAGCAGTTGTTTTCTTTTTTTTTTCCCAGATGAAATGAAAACCAGAAGAAAAAACAATTTCTCCAGCAGAATTTGTCTTTTAAGAAATAGCTTAAGCTGATAACATCTACTGTAAAAGACAAATAAATACAAAAAATGACGGAAATGGTAACTATTCCAGGCATCACCTGCCATAGTACGGGCTTTTACGCTCCCTAATTGTCTGTGTCTATAAGGCTGGAAATCAGAAAATCAAATCATGATGCATTAAACTAAGAGGTCCAACCATTTTCAATCATCATCCAATAGCAATTTTTATTTTAGTTTAGTAAAACCAGATGAAGAGCATAATTGAAGTTAGTTTTTTAAACTCCTACATTTTTGGGTTGCATTCAAAACTACTATTTCTATCAAAAGCCCAGGGCATATTTATTTCTATTTTATATGTAAAAAAAGTAAAACTTATAAAAGGGAAAAAAACTCCCTTGTTTATCTTACAAAGATACGCTAAAATAGTAGAGTCAGATTTGTGGGAACTCATAAACAGACGATTAAACCTTGGTTAATTGAAAAGAAAAATTTTACCATTATGTGTAAAACCAAGTGATCAGTATCAGAGGTGGCTTCAACCTTTTCATCCGCCGTTCAACTTATTTAAAGGTAAGACAGGAAGTATTGCAAGGTAGTCTAGTTCTGTCCAATGCAGCTCTGGTCAGAGACCAAAGAGACTTCAGGGAGAGATGTCTAGGCATATCCACATTGAAGATCAAGGCTACAAGGTAAAGATGAATCAAGAAACCTTGTGTTTAAATGGAATAAGATGAAAAACCTGTAATGCGAGTAGCTCTTGTGTTTTCTAGGACATGTCAAGGCGATTCAAGGTGAGAATCGGAGAGAGAGACCGAGATTTTCCTGCAGATCACAGAAAGGCTGAATGGAGCACAGCTTCTCACTTTGAGCTTGTGATTCTACTGCCATCTGCAGAAATACAGTGTACGTGCTGCTCTATGTGATAATGGTGGCTTGTACACAAGAGTGATTGATAGCGCTAAGACCCTCCTGCTGGCTCTGATTAGACATCAGCTGTGTATTTCTGCAGATGGCTATAGGACCACGGGGAGAAGGGAGATGACCTAGACTTTTTTTCACTACATGGTGACAGTTTCAACAAATATGTAAAAAAAAAAAAGTGGTAGAAAAGGAGCAAAATAAACTATTTAAGATGGTCTCTGAAAAGGTCAAGATGGATCATTTTCTGATTACAATATCTGTTTTATTTTGAACCTCAAATAAGAAAACCTATTAGGGTTTCACTGTTGACAGAAAGCAGAAAAAAGCAAGACTGTCATTTACTAAGCAATCAGCCATGTTATTAAAATTGGACAAGTGAGACAAAAACTGGAGAGTTTGCTTTGAGACCTTTGACATAAGCTTTATGTTTACGGAAGGAAAAATTAAGTTTTCAATTAAAAATCCACAACACCTGCTGTGGGCTGAGTGGGATAGGTTTTGTTCTGGGGCTGCTTCGCTGCATCTGGCACAGAAAACCTTGAAATTACACAGAGCACAATGAAGTTTCCAAGCCACCAGGGCATCCTGGAGAGAAACACACTACTCACTGTCAGAGAGCTCAGCCTGTGCTGCAGGTCAAGGGTAGAGGAGGAAAATAAACTGAAACCACTTAAGAATGGCTGAGAATTAAACCTCTCTGTGAGTCCAGATCCCAATAATATTGGACATCTGTGAAAAGACCTGAAAATTACAGTGTGGAGATGCCGCCCTTAAAATGCCAGACAGTTTGCTCAGAAATAGTGGCTCAACGAACCTGTTGTCAAGTTCTGACATCACACAGAGAAGTACAGAAATGACTTGCTAGCAGTTATTGTTCCCAAAAGGTTAGGTCACAAAATATACAATTATTTTGTTTTCATTTAAGTATGTGAAGATTTAACTAACTCAGTGATCAAAACCAAAGGCTGATTTGTCTTAAACAATTGATTTTTTTTTTTTTTTTTTAAGAAGGCTGTTATAGTAAGGGTCAGCATTTGTACAAAGTGATTTGTAATACAACATTCAGCTTGATGCTGATAATAAAATGCATTTTTGTTAATGTACATTATCTATACTCCTTAATTATTTGGCAGAAAATTCACAGTTTTCACTTGGACATTTTTGAGCATTTAACAAAGCTATTATTCTGCCAGACATGGCCTCCTTCGCAAAGTGAATCAAATCTGTGCACATTAATGTTTGACTGCATGGCAATTATTGACTGCAAACAAAGGAAATGGACAAGCCATTTTGGCTTTATCTCAGCTGCGTTTCTTGTTTGATTTATCAGACACGTTTCAAGAGAAATGTGATCTTTGTGACCGATTTGACATGTTTTGATCGTCTGAGAAAGCATTCACTGTCTTGTTAAATCAGAAAATTAAAAGCTCTGAAATTTCACAGAGGGTTGATGCCAATAGCATCTTCACCTGCTTTTGTAACACATACCATAACTCAATCAAGACATGAAGACAAATGTTAGCACAGTTACTGGAAACTGTCTCCAAAATGAAACTAATTCATTACTTCTCTCTTGAGCACATCATGATGTCACAGTATGACTGGATTCAAAATACCTAGGATTTTTTTTTTTTTTCTTCTTCTAAAACATACATATGCGATGCTGTACTTCAGGGTATTCAGAATTCAAAAAAGGCCTTTTCTTTTCATGATTTTCAAAGTGAACAACATCCCAGTCTATTAGTGTCTGCTCCAATTCCTTCTTTGAGTCACCATCCTGTGTTTAATCGTTGTTTTGAACCAACAGTTAATCACTGACATTAACAGCATCCACATCATCACCAACCATGCAGTCACTCCAAGTATCTCTCAGCCATCCGTCAGATCAGACATGGAGTGAATTTACGGACATAAAGAAGGGGAAAAAGCAATGCCAGTCCAATTTCCCTACCCTTAACACTCCAAGTGCCACCTGTCCATTTTACTCTGTTAAGTGGTTGCGCAAACACAGCTCAGTGAATCACCCTGCACTGCCCACATCTTGACCCTAGATGGCAGCCTTCAAATGCACATTATACTCATCCATTTCCCAGCAACAGAAATCAACAGAAATAAAAATCATGAACAAAACTGAAACCCAAATGAACCAGACGCTGTTCTTGATCAAAACGAACCGGAGGATTCTGCCTGTTTTTTTTTTTTTATTTCAAAGGTAAGAAAATATTTAACACAGTAAGTCGGGTCAACGTCATCTCCTCATATACTAAAAAGCTTAGTAGAAATCATCAACAA
The DNA here is from genome assembly GCA_911649635.1 of Poeciliopsis gracilis. Taxonomy (NCBI): domain Eukaryota; kingdom Metazoa; phylum Chordata; class Actinopteri; order Cyprinodontiformes; family Poeciliidae; genus Poeciliopsis; species Poeciliopsis gracilis. Next base: position 3,998,700 of record CAJVRI010000005.1, on the reverse strand, counting down.
AAGAGGGCATCTGTTTAACACATGCACACAACGCAGATGGTTTCTCATTTCTTCTCTCCTCTTGCTTTTCATGGCTGCACCAATTATCACAATGTTAAAAGCTACTCGTGTCTTGGCACAGAACAAGACTTGACAGGACGAGATTTGATTTTCACACATTCATGTCTCCGACTGGGTACTGTAAAGTGGGAGATGAAGAAATTGATTAACAGTAATTTCACTGCAGAGCTTTCAGAGGGAGCTTGAATAACGTATAAAAATCTAAACTTTGCAAAAAAGTGATTTGTTATCACAACCAAAATGGATTGAGCAGGTCTAAGAAATTGTTCATGATAAAACCAGCTGGGACAGAAATGGACTGTTTTTCCAAAAAAACGAGCTACAGATGATGTGTGGATGTATTTAACCACACATGAATCATCTGTTCTACATGTCCTACTGAAGTTGTCCCGGTGATGTGGAGAAAATTGCAAATGTCAGTACACTGAAAGCACAGCAGCAAAATTTGGCTCACAAGAAAATCCCAATGTGAACCAGAACTGGTCCACCAGACAAAACAAATGTGAAGCTCAATCTACAAAACCTACAAAACCTGCTGGAGCGTTAGCCCAAGCAGATTCACAAAGCGCCCTCACTGGTGATATTATTTGTGACTCTGTGTAATATCAGTCACATCAATAGAATACGAGATGCTCAAATTATGGCTTGGATCAGTGTGCATCAGAGTAAATCAGAGTGTTGCAGAATTTCTTTCTGCACTTTTTCTTGATTGACTTGCATGTGTGGTTTGATTCATGGAAATTTAGAAGTCAAAAAATGCCACAGTTGAAATGTAAGTCAGAAGGTTTTAAATAGAGATGGATAAGATTTTATTTAAAAAAAAAAAAAAAACACAGGGGCCATGGTGTCATTGCTGACAATTCTTGATATTTATTCATTATTTCTGGTGGGAGTTTGTTTTTTTGTTTTTTTGTTGTTTTTTTTTTTGCTTTTTCAACAAAAGCAAAGTCTTTTATTGACGTTGCTTTCGTTGAGTTGTATATCCATGACAAATTCAATAAATCAACATTTCTATGTGGATAGGGCAAAGCATGACAAGGCTGTTCTGGCTGTATCTGGAGCATCTCCACTCGCTGACCCTGGGCCGAGTCGGTAGGAGTAGCGTGGGAGAAGTTCTCTGACATGAAAAGGTTTTTGCCTTTTGTCAGGTTCAGCATCTATCTCAGTAATGATGACAGTGCGGTGCTTTTTCACTGTGGATAAAGATTGTGAACTAAATGAAAGGCAAGGACAGAGAAAGATTAAAAGAAAAGCAAAGACATGAGGATGGATACCTTTTTCTTGCTACAATGAATGGAAGAAAAGAAGCAGAGCTTGGTTATGTGTGAGAGCTGAGAACACAAAAAATGAATAAGACAAGTTAAAGCGGCTCATGAAAGCCACAGGGTTTCGAGAGGAATGTTGTAATCTAAAGCATTAAAATACTTGGAAAAAACAAAGAAACCTTAGAAAAAGAAGATTGAGCTGCCAAACTGTGATTTAATAAAATCAGCAATCTTTCACTGGAAGAACATATTTCAACCAAAAAAAGTAGTCTGGACATTGAAAGAGCAGATTTTAAGTGTTTTAATATTAAAAATAGACTTGATGTGTTTTTTGCACAATTTCAGTGTTATTCTAAAGTCATAACACACTATATTTTACCTAATATTTGAAAAAAAGTCAGTCAATAATTGTTTGAAAAGTAGCTGATAAGAGAAGACTTTCCTTCTGTAGACTGGCATTATTTGCTTAATAGTAAAATCTATTTGGAATATGAAGTGTGGCAAAAAAAAAAAGCAAATATGGCCTGGGTGAAAGCATCGTTTGTTGGTGGGGGGTTTGTGCTTTAAATATGCCCCAGTTAAACTAAATATTAACAAATGTACTATCGTAATTGAAACTAGTGATGATTTTATCAGCATTACATAAAAGCTGATTTATAAAACTGCAGAAGAATGAGGCCATCAAAACTGATGTGCTGCAGGAAGAGCACATCAGTTTTCTCACAGATAGATCTTTGGACTTAAGCACCAATAATGCAATTCCTGAGTAACTATTATCTGAAAACCTGGCGTACGAATGATCAACTGAGAGACGATGAATCTCTCGGCTTCTGTGGTCGCTCTTCTGTGGATTTGTTTTTCCTGTTTCTTAAAGGCATCAGTTTCAGAGACTGCCTGTCGCCTTTTTTTAAGCTACTTACTTTTCAAAAACACTCCCGTTTTTCCTCCTCATGCACAGTTTTGCCTGAATAAACTTGAAATACTCTGTACGCCGTGACAAGACATGTCAAGTTTTTACCTAATGGCTTATAGAGAATCACCCTGTCGGTGCAAAAATATTTTATGTCAGTCAAATTGGAAAGCATATGGCAATTTCGCAGAAGTGGGAAAACAGATGGGAATAATGTGTCTGCAGGGCATCTAAAGGTCCAATTTAGGCCTGATGGTTTCCTAAGCCATCCTTGGCTGGCATGAATGATTCCCTTAATTAGGTGTCTTTACATGGTTAGATACCAAAACAAAAGAAAATACCTTTGTAACAGTGGCAATGTAAAAGCACTGAAGTGAAAAGCAATGAAAGATCTTTGGATATCATGCAGTCTTTTTTAAAAATACAAGACAAGTGGGCTTATTTAAAAGAAAAAATAAGCAAAATAAGAGATGACTTTTTACTTTCACCCTACACTGCAAAGCTCATCTAAACGGATAACCTTTACACACAGTCTGATTAATGTGGCAACTAAAATCATGGGTATTTGGGACCGTAAGAACAGATTTATGTGGCTTCATGTGAAAGAAATGAAACTGTAGATGTGTGTGTTCGTCAGTGGATGCCAGAATAATTTACTCGTGACACATACCTAGTCATAATCTGCTGTGGTTGTTACTTGCAGAGTGGGAGCATATTTTATATCCACTAACAGCATGTGGGTGTTCTGCAGCTCATTTACTCTCTTAGACATCTTTGCAGATAAACCGTGTGACATCACCCATCTGCACAATGACAGAAGTGTGAAGGAAGCCCATTTCCACCTGTCAATCGAGAACGAATTTGCTGTGAAGTTGATTGCTCATTGAAAATGAGCTTGCATTGTGTTGAACATGCAGTGTCAAAATGTGACAGGATTACATATCTTTTTTTTCTTTTTATACAACATACTATTAGGGACACGCCTAGGATGATATTCTATAGGCATTTAATAAGATACAAGTAAAACTGCAAACCCACAGCAGGAGAGTTTTGTCTGAAACAGGCTGCTGATTGAGGTTGTGAAAAATAACAAAATTATTTAAAAACTGGAAACAAATGGTTTGCTTGTCTTTACCTATACAGTGTCTTGAGAAGGTTTACATAACAAAAAGGAAATAAAAAATGGTGAGATTAGAGTGAAACAATTGCATACAAATTCATACCAAGCAGTTACGGCACTTGCATTTCTATGCAGGTACAATATTTTGGAGTATGTCTCTGTGGAAACTGCTTGGTGTCAACATGGACATTATGGGTTACTCTTGATGATGAAGAGTCATCATTGGTCAGCTATTGCACACTTCAATCGAGTATACCCTAATCTAATCAAGCTAGACTAAGAGCAATCTAGAGTAGCCCCTAGCCTAGATTTTCGAGGGGCTGTCATGTCAATCCAGACAGTCCCTTGTCAATTTGGTGCCACTCCATCAAGGTCTCCCTGCTTCATTAGCTGCTTGCAACCAGCACAGCTTTCTGCTGAAAGATTTCCCTATCTTTAGCTTCATCCATAACCTTGCAAAATCTGACCAGCCTTGTGGTCCCTGCAGAAGAAAAGACTAGCATCCTCTCCACCCATCTAACCCTGAATATTGTGAGCAAATTTTCTGAATAAAACTTAATAGCAACCAAATTAATCTCCATGTCAAGATTTCACAGCTTTTCCCACTTGCGTGAAATTTTGCTGGGAGAGAAAGTCACGTTTGTGCAGCAAAGGAAAAAAAAAATTGTGTTACTAAAAGCAGTCGTGGTACAGGGCTGTAATTTTCTATAATGTGCCTCATCCATCAAGTGGACACATACAAAATGACACTGTCAGCTCTTTGGCAAAAAGGTGGTTGTTAACAAAGCCGTATGTGCCGGATTCACGATCCCTCAAAAGCCTTTATCTTCTTTGGCTTCCTCCGCCTCTCCTCCCTGGAGGATGCTCAGTTATTGACAGTTCAATACCTCCCTTCATATGCACTCAAACACATCTATGAACACACACACCCACAGACCCCCTGCTCGCTTCGCCCCGAAGAGGCAGGAAGACTTCTGCTGTGTAGGGTACACTCCTCCATCTGGAGAGAAGTAATTATTATCAGACTGTGGGATGGAACTACAGGTACACATGCTCAGGTTTGCGCACAGCTGCTTTCAAAGTGTGTTTCACTCCACCAGTTCTTACAACTCCCTATCAATCACTATTTGCCTATATATTGCAGTCATAGTGGTGCTAATATGGCTGCAAAGCCATTTCTTACCAATCTTAAACCAAGCTAGGCTCAATACAACTTTGTTTGACAGTTAAGTTATAGTTGAAAGAGGCCGAAATTTAATGCAAAGCTGACAAGAGTCTGAGTTTGCACTCGAGGTAGTCACAGAATCTAATTGATATGCATGTGTCAAGTGTATGTTGCACATTGCTCTGAACAACACAGTTATCACCTATCTGATTCCTAGCACACTGTGTGTAAGCACACACCCACACGCTGGTGAACTGCCTCCGATTGTTCTGCGAGAAATACCAACACAGAGCCGCAGCATCACAAAGACACTTGTTTTCTCTGATAAGGGGTAACACTTTCACAATCTGTTTGCAACAGATCTTTGCGATTCCAAACAGAGCTGAAAAATGAGCTCACATACCTGAAATCAGTTGTTTGTTTTTTTGTTATCTTTGATACTCTGCCTCAAGCAGCTCTGTGCAATGTTCCCAGCATACTGATGACTGATGACAAGCACCATGCATTATCAGATGAGTCAGAAGAAACAAAGTCAGAAGATGGTGCTAATTAAAAATAACGACCTACGGGCAACATTTATGTCCCAAACACCTGAGTTATTCATTTGTACTGATTATCATAGTGCTTTGGTTGTAAGATTCAGTTACTACAGTATTTTGATGCATTAAAAAGACAAAGCATCTCTGCAACATCAGGGCTAATGTTCTGAAGACGGTTTAAAGTAATTATAGGTTATAATAATTACTTATTATTATAAGTGTTATGTTAAATAACGAAGCACTATTTAACATGTCATGTAAAAATGAAAATTGAGCTGAACAAATACAAATTTTCAGAGACATGCCGGCTCACTTGAAGTGACCCAAACATGCTGAAAAAGGAGAACATCAATCATAGAAGCAGCCAAGAAGTCCATGTTAACTGTGTAGGACCCGGAGAGATCCACATCCCCATCGCTTGAAGCTCCTGCTCTCTGAAACACTCCACCGTAAACATGTCATCACTTTAATAACGTTCCTATCAGGGTTGCACAGAGTAGTTTGTCTGATGCAAAGTTCTTCCAGGTGTTTAGCTGCAGAAGAATAAACAGTTTCTCAAACATGCATGGAAGAAGCAAAGCAACACTCTGGGGAAGTTTATGGTGAGGGACTAAATAAAAGGTATTTTATGATCCAGTAACACCTCGCTGCATCTAAAGCCAAAGGATGGACGAAACTATAACAATGACTCTCATATGTTTACTGTTCAGTTGAAGAAACTATTGCATTAACTATTTGATATCTCTACAGCTATTCTTGTATGTCTTGTCATTTAAACTGATGAATCTGCCTCAACATTCCTGTGAATTTCAAATTCAGTTTCCAAAGACTTTGTTTCATTTTATCCTATTTTTAAAGAATAAACAGAAAGCTCCACTATGAATGCGTGGCTCATTTTAAACAGTGGTCAGGTTTTAATTATGGGACATGGAGCTGCATAATGTGACACTCTTTTCTGTACCTTTCTAGACCTGATAATGTAGTGGTGAATAAAATTCAATCTCATTCAACATGAAGTCGTGCCGAATACTTAAAACACATCACACTACTATTAGAAGCCAACTATAAGGAATTATTGTGATATTTTAACTATTTTAAATGCCTGGAGGTTAAAAGACAGATCACAATAGATTAGTCAGTTACAGTAAAACCTGCAGCACGCTCTGTTCGTGTGTAGGTGTATGGAAATTACAAAAGGGCATTCATGCACCAGCAGTTGCAGCACTCAGTGTGGCACAATTATGGGCACTCTCTCTTTGTTATTGTAGATGAATAATGTACAAGAGCCACTGGTGGTCTTTGAAAAGACAATCATTTTCTAGTACCAAGTGCCCCCTTCCCCATATAGATCCAAATAAATAAACTGATTATTATACATTAGCTTGAATTATACAGTTTGTGATTCTGACTGATGGCTATTTTATGGTTTTCTTCGCAATGCATCTAAAATTAAGTAAACAAGTTTATAGGCAGAGCAGCTATTTTCACTACAGGTTTTTTATAACTATGATACAATTACACATAACTTTTTTTTACTTGTATTTTTTTTTTTAAATAACCGATTACATTGTAGGTAATCATTTAATAAATTATTTATTAAATTGTAGCACTTTTGTACTTATGTCTAATAAACTAATGCAGATATAAAGAAGTAAAAAGCTTTTTATCCTCATTTAGCTTAATAGAATGCTTTACAAAGTGAATCAAGCATACTAATATGATGCCTTGAGTTTCAAATTTGCATTTTATATCAATGCAATGTCATGTTGACAAACAATAAATGAGTATATTCTGTGGAGCAGTGACAAGCCCTGCAACACTTAGACTTTAAAAATCAAGTCACTTTTCCTCTCGTTAAAGGATGACAATTGTACGTCTGATCCACAACAAGCTTAAATGTCAAGCTTTTTAAAAAATAAAACAGGTGCTAAAGTGCACGTGGTGGTGGAGGAAAGGGGGGTTCCTGCGCTTCAATCCTTTGTGTGAAAGGAGATAAGTGTGACTAAGAAAATCTCTACTGTCCCTGTGAGACACACCCGTCTACTATCGACTGAGGAAAGGATTAGAGAATTGTGTGAGGTGACAGAAAAAAGAGTGAGAACAAGAATAGCCAATAAGACCAAAGAGAAAAAGGTTTCTGCAATGAGGTGAAGCATTGCTGCTAACATGGACACTATGAGAGGTAAACAGCTGAGACAAATCAAGTGTAATTATTACAAGATTGCATATTTTTAAATGGCTAACCATCTATACATCTCAATAAAAGGACATGTTTTTCTGTTTTTCTGTCTGACATTCATTGTGAAAATATTTGATGACATAATTAAGTATAAATCAGAGCACTAACAATACTGCATCATTAATGCCTTGCAAGAATAAACCCAAGGTTTTTATTTTTAAGTTTCTACAATATCTCTGGTGAAATTAGTATTAATATATGCGTTAGAAAATGAAGGGAAGTGTTATGTACCACTTACACAGAGGACTGTGTGGTATCAGAGTGTGGCGTGGCTCAGGTTGGGTTTAAAGTTGCCTAAAATGCTGCTGCATGCTGTACTTTAGAGGTTATCTGGGCTGTGCAAGATGCAGCTGTGTGAGTGGAGAAGAAATTGTCACCAAGATGAAAGGCAACCCCTGTAAAGCTGAGTCAAATATGCCAACCCCTGCTGGACTACCTCTGAATAACAATTTGCTCTGTGGGGAAACAGGCTCTTAAAGGTGGGAATCACATAATTGGTGCTTTAAGTCACTTAAGATAAGAGCGCATAATCACTGAATTTTTACATTTTCAAATTGCATTTTATGAAATCTTTTGTTCTGGATCCAATTCTATCTGGTCTTTGTAGCAGATAGAATTAGATCTGTGTCCAGAAAACTCATGTGATACTTAATCAGGAGTTTTCTTTATATACAGCACTGTAAAAAAAAGAAAAAAAAAACATTTTATTTAGTATTATTTTATTTAAACAACTTAGTGTCAAACAAAGATAAAAGTACATTCAAAAGGAAGCTTTAAACCAATTGTTTGTTCAATGATTGTACTTTGTGAAGATGGAGTTTTCCTATTGTTAAATAGTGGATTTAGTGCGAATAATATGAAATCAAATTTACCATCAACAGGAAGCCTGATCACCAACACATGCAGAATAAAAACAATAGTTTAATAGATCAGATCTAACAACAAACAGACTGTAAAGTGATGGCATGAGGAGGCTGGAAATAAAGAGCTACTTCTTCACAGTTTTATTTCTATGCAAAAATTATGATCTGAATATTTCAGCCTTCATTGCGCCACTTAATCCTTTCACACTTTAGAGTTGCTTCTGTTCCCTTGAACGAACATCCGTCTAATCTGATTGTATTCAGCCTGCTTATTATATTGACAACAGCAGAAACAAGTGGAAGGCCATCTGTTCGCAACAATATCTTGCATGTCAGGAATAAGAGGAATCCAGCGGGCAAGTCGCCTCCTGAGAAAAGTGACGCGATTGGGCCTTTTTCTTTCGATTGACACTTTTTCTCTCTGTGGACTGGCAGATTAGTGCAGGACCCACCTGGTAATACCGCCGACCCACAAGTCCATGTCAGCTCAGAGCTCAAAGACTTGCACACACTCACATATGCGCGAATACACACACACACACACACACCAAGCACACAGAAATCTATAAATTCCAGATTAGCTTTAGTGCTTGCCGATCTAATCTTCTGAGTCAACAGAGCAATGCAGACATGGCTCAGTGTCAGAACCCAACATAATGAACAGTCACTCATTTCAACCTGGTGCAACAGCCTCGTCTTCTGACTTGCTTTTTTCAAAGCAAGCCCCCTCTTTCTTCAGTTGTCTGTGTGACTCGAAGAGATCAAGCATAGAAACCTGAAGTAAAACCTTCAAACAGAAAGGTTTTCAGTTCGATGCTAAAGATGTAATTAAATTCTATTCTGTTTCGATTCAAATCACAAAAACACGTTGCTTCAATGAATAATTGATTCAAATTTTAAATCATCTATGAACCAGATGTTTTTGAAGGGATTTAATTAGACAATGATCTCTTCTTGAACTAAACAAATACTTACAAATACTAAATGTAATTTAAATGTAAAGACAACGCAGCACCAAATGTCAGCTGTCTGGCACTCTCATTTAGGCTTCACAGAAATATTGGAAACTTCTTTTCAGGTTTAAAGTTTAACAGCATTTGATTTTTTTTTTTTTTTTTTTTTTGAGTGAAATAATTCTGGAAGGACATCTGCATACTGTTCTTGCCAAAACAGTGTTTAGAGTGAATGGTCCATCAAATCAAAGCAGTTTAAACATTCAAGTCCTGAACTGTCCATGTTGCCAAACTGTGGGTCAGCATAACACACCTCGCTCCACAGCCCTGTGGCAAAGAGACCCCTGGGTATACATTTAATGGCGACCATTACAGCCTACCTGTCTACACCAGGTGATACATATCAGGATCTGCTCATCCTCAAAGCCCAGCGCTCGTGGCATCAGACAGCAGTTCTTCAAAGCCACAGTTCAAAGGTAGCGCGCTACACAGATTTTAGATCAGCAGCTCTCCATTCAAACACATTTACATGGAAAGAAAATATTTACATTTACATAAAGAAGATAATTCTATATTTAATGACAGCTGAATGTTTTGTTTGTACATAAAACGGTCTCTGTAAAAAAAGGACAATCTTAGAGGTTCCTGCACAAAACTAATGGGGAGATATGCCAGCTCTGCTGCTGTCAGAAAAAAATTAGAACATTTATATGAAGCATAATATTGAGCTTAAACTAAACTCAAAAGCCAATTATGTTTTGCTGGTTTCCACTTTGATTACAGGATGAGACGCATGAGCTCCGCAGGGGATAGTGACAGATTAACTGAGTTAGAAGGTAGTCATTAATCCAGGGAACACTTTCAGGGTTGGTGAATGCGTGCGTGCGTGTGTGTGTAGGCGTGTGTGTGTAGGTGTGTGTGTGTGTGGAGGGACTCAAAGGGGTTGTTTTCTGCTGAGTTTAAGACCCGGATAAATTACCCTCAAGTTAGCTTGCTAACCATAGGGAGCTATTTTACCTCATAACATCTACACTGAATTAAGTTTAGGCTTAACAGCTGTTTTCGTTTTTTTTTAATCCCAAAATTTATGACTTGTATGCTTAATGTTGAATTCACCATTCAGAAAGACAATGCCTAATTTCTGATGTTTGAGACCAAAAGGCAAAAAGCTCTGTGGTATGTAGAGAATGACAATGTGGTTTTCAAGAAATTCAACTTCGATACAAGTAAAACAAAAAAACTTATTTGATGGACCACACACAAAAGAAAAGTAATTTAATGCGGGCCGTCTGCTGGAAGCTGTTTTGGAGTGAGGCATGACTGAGCATTGCTCAATGCATTTTTGTCTACTCTGTCTCTCCACCTCTATTCCTCTCTAGGATGAATTAGCAGAGGAAATTCAGAGCAAGGCCGCTTAGAGAAAGGTTTTAGAGGAGCTTTGATCAGGAACCCATGCCGGTAATCTGACAGATCCATAAGGGGAGCAACTGAAATAATGTCCGATTGCGAGAGGCTATATTTGGCTTTGGCATGTCACCGCGCCATGTGTGTGAATTGCTCCACCCAGCGCTAATGCTTAGCAATGCAAAATATCCCCCCTCTTTGCATAAATTAAATCTATGTATAATTTTTTTTTTAAGAAATTCCAATAAATTACATGGAAGTTTAAATGTCTGTGGCTCTGTATTTCTAATGCAACACGTCTGCAATTTGTTGTTGTTGTTTTGTTTTTTTTTAACTTCTTCAATAAACTCTAAAAGGTTTCCTCAACTCAACAACTCTGTTCCATCACTTTGACATAATGGAAAAAAGATTCAATTCTTACTCATTAGCACAAACTGTGATCATTTACATTTGCATTTCACCAAATGATCCAGAACCCTTCAAGGGAAACAAGCAATTACAGGTATGCAACATTACTTCAGCCTCTCATAAAATTACCTGGAGAGAAAGAAAGAGAGATAAATGTGTCTGGAGACGATCACACTGAACAATTTTATCTGAAGGAGGGATGGGGAAAAAAAAAAGCGATCCAAGTGAATGCGTTATAGTCTGGCATTTTCAAAATGAGAAAAATAAAGTTGTGTAGGATGTGGCATTTCATCTACAAACAAAAAATCTGCCAGCCTCTTTTATTTTTTTTCTTACTATTTTTAGAAGTTGAACCAGACAACGGCAGTGAGAGCAGGCAAACTCACAAACAGTTCAAAACAAGTTGGCAGGCTGCAACAAAACAAGTCAACTGGAGTCAAACTGCAGCAGCACTGACGGGTCTTTTTTAAGGTCAGAAAGCACCGTCCCATCCCACATGTTCATACCGCTTCCTCAAATAATAGCTCTCAGGTCAACGGCGGTCATTTGTCAGTGAGGTGAGTTCATAAAGCATTGAAGACAGCAACAAAAGTAAAGCATGCAGCCCTGCTTTCGTTGACTTTTAATGGTCAGAGTTCAACATGGCCTTTCAATGTGCCGGCTGGAAAAGTTCACCGTTCACATCAATTCTTCAAATGCTGGATAAGGTCTTCTTAGCTAAGCCACAATAAAACAGAGGTATTGCCTTACTTCTCTATGTGATAAAAAGTAATTTGTAACACCTTAAGGAATCAAAAGTACTTACAGCTACTCAGTTCTCAATCTCCTCTGACTCCCAACCACGCAGAAACAATCCCATAGAAACAAGTGCCGAAAGGGGCTTTGCCTCCTCAGCAATTTCTCCCACCTCCCACCGTGTTCCCCGTTTAAACAAACCCTGCATGATGCTTCAATTGTTTCCAAATACTGACTGACATAATAAGTCAGTCAACTCCTACTTTAACGGACGTGCTCAAACCATCACCATCATCAAATAACCTGCTTATTTTCACCCCCGGTCTGCCGCCAAAAGGTGGATCAAGCTGATTAAAATGTTGAGGACTAAGCTGTGCAGGCATGCCGCCAGCCTGTAGTCTCAGATTTGTTGTAACTCCGCTTCTCTGGAGTGCTAAGTGAAAGTGAAATGAAAGTCTCAGGTGCGCACATGACGGTTACAAAGAGATGCCAATTACAGAGTTTAAATGAGATTCATAGCAGCACAAAAGGAAATGACAAGAAATAAAATCTTACGGCATTCCATCATGGTTTGTTTCTGGAGGTGTTATGTTGCTGGTTTGCTTTTAGTGCTGAGGTTGAGCATAGTAAAGGGAAAGATGTGCCCAGAGATCACATCTGTCTTTGTCCATCTGCCACCCACTGGCCTTTCTCCAGATGGCTCTCGCATTTCCCTTTAGCACCGGCTCCTTAATTTACCTTAATCATAATGAGCTCTACTCAATATGTCAATGATTTACAAGCCAGCAGTGGCTCAGCCTTGTTGACTCTTTTGATTTTTACAAAGTATGCCTTTAGGAAGAATTTAAATGAACACTAAACAAAATTCAACCTAGCTTTCAGGTTCTCTTAGTGTCTTGCATTCACACTAATTGAGCATTTTATCACAACACAAACCATAATAACCACCACTTTTAATGTGTATCATAGGAATGCCATGTGACAGATTGCCAAAAAGTAGCACGTATCTACAAAGCAGAAGGGAAATCATACATGATTATCAGATTTTTTTTCCGATAAAGTAAAATCTGAAGTGTGCCCTATTCAGCCTTCCCAAGTCAATACAATGTCAAGCCACCTACCACTGAAATTACAGTTTCAAATCATTGGAGGTGAGTCGAAGTCTGCTTTACACCGACCGATTAGTTTTGCACATCCTCCTTAGCAAAAGAGCTCAAGCACAGTCAGACTTGATAGGTAGGTTCTGTGAAGACCCATGTCTTTTTTGATGCAGTTTCGATTCGGTTGCATTTAGGTCTGAACTTTGACTGGATGAGGGTTTCACTCTGTTTACCTGTATTCTTTGTACCTGACAAGGAAAATCATCCTGTTCCATTGAGAGGGTTCTGCTCGGTCAGGGTAAGAGCACTAACTTTTACATATTTGTTGCCAATCCTTCTAGCTGTATCCTTCTGTTTCTGTAGGGATCTATGCTCAGTGTCTTGAATATTTATGCAACTTAAAACCACAACATGCTTTGTTTCACACACATACAGACAAACTGATGAAGCCATTTGCATGATCTGAATCATAGGCACTGATTCTGTGGGCGCACCCATAGAGATTCACGGAAACCCACGTGTGCCCGGCAGCTTACATTTGTATTGATTTGCTAATGACCACATCCACGAGTCATGCAAACATGATGATCACCCACCAGCAGGAACATAAATCAGTGCCCATGATCTGAATAAGTGTTAACCTGAGTTTGTTTGTCCTTCTAATTCTAAGATGAGACACAGATGCAGATCTGATCCTAAAACAGCATCTTTGAGTTCTGATGCCATTTGCACACAAACTCGGACCATGTACTGTATGCATTTAAGGACAAGTCTGTTAATATTTACGTACAGTACATTTATGAATGTTAAAACCAGGGTAAATTGAATCACATTCACAAAGACCAGAGCTGTATGCATTATGCAGATTGTTTGGATGTAGCGTTTAGCAAGAACAATGCAAAATAACGAATAATTTAAAAGAAAATAAATGCAAAATAGCAACTTTAGTAAGACACAGTAAGGAATCTCTGGTCCGGTTTTCAGTTTTGCTGAGGGTGAGATTAGGATCTGATAGTTGGTGGGCTTGTGTGGGAGCAATGGAGGCAAACGAGCGATATTCGGTGAGTAAGCAGTCATCACGCAAAACAGAAAACAGACCCTTTTTCATTTCTTAATTAAAATAGACACACTGTACCACATTTACAGCTTCATACATTTATCTTAACTTTTTGCTCATTGTCTCTGAACAAATCAATAAAAGATGTGTCATTCCATTTAATTATTACAATGTTGAGATTATGAAATATTGAGATTTTGTTATTTAAGTTTTAGTCAAATGTTGAGAATCTTGAAGAAAGTGTGTCCAAAAAGATGATGCCAGACCCTCACTACATCTTTTATCACATGTCCTGCTACTTATCCAGGAATAAGAATGCAAACTAGTTAAAACACTATTTGCTGCAGCTGCCTGGACGATGTTGAAAGCTGTCTGTCTTCACGTGTCCTTGAATCATTGTCTTGCCAGGCAAGAGTCACTTCAGGCTTTAGACACAAAGGTCAAGTTTTCGTACAAGAACTGCAAACTTCATCACTCAACAGTGACCACAAACACTGGAGGTTGTATAGTATTACCTACATGTGAAATGCATGTCAGAATTTTAACAGAAAAAAAAAAAAACATATTCTACTATTCTCTATGATTAGGCTTCAGAAAAAAAATGTTCTCTTCCTATTATGGAACCACCCAAAAAAAATATTTTCAAGTAAAACTTAATAATTTGAGAGAAAAAAGAAAGAAAAAAACGTAGAAAGGATAGAAAAGCCTGTCCTTTGTTTCCAGAGAAACCAGTGTGACTCTTTGATCTTTTCTGCTTTCTGTTTCATTAAGTAAAATCACTTTCTGTTGTTCATTATAATGAGATTCTAACTAAAATAACCACACAGCATCAGCTTTATTTTTCAAGGGGAAACAAAAGTGTCTTGCACAACAGTGCTAATAATAGTTGTTTTAAACATGTTTCACTTCCCAGTAAGCTTTCTTCCTGTAGAATGGTGGACATCAAATTGCATTGAAATGAGCATGGAGCCTTTCCCAGAAGTATAGGCAGCCTATGCTTTACAATCCGGGTTTTAGTTACTAGAACTAAAACAAAAAAACAGTAAAGATTTGATAAGATTTGAGTTTTCAAAGCCATCAAACCTTTTACAAACTCCAAAAATGAGAAAGTTAAGAATAATTCAATACAATTTGGCTTAAGTTGTGTTTGATTTAAATCGAATTTAATGTAGTAGTTGTGCATATTTTTTCTTCAAAAACATTTAATGGTTGTTGTGGTGATGAGTGTGTGTGTGTGTGTGTGTGCGTGTGTGTGTGTGTGTGTGTGTGTGTGTGTGTGTGGGGGGGTGTGAATGTTTTTGTCCCGTTTGTCTCTGTGTTGCCCTGTGACAGACTGGCGACCTGTCCAGGATGACAGGATGAACCCCTCCTCTCGCCCGAAACGTTAGCTGGAGATAGGCACCAGCACCTCCCGACCCCACTAGGGGTCAAAAATAACTAGGGGTGTTAGAAAATGGATGGATGGATGGTGTGGTGAGAACTGGAATCAGAGACAAAACAAAATTGCAACAAGTTTTTGTGTCACAGTTGGGCCTCGATTTAAAGGCTTCGTGTATACTGAAGTAATTTTTAATTCATTATTTTACTTTACCAACATGAAGGAAATTAAAAGAAACACATAATTAGCAGCAGTGAGCCTAATCAGAGAGGATAATAACTAGCGAGTAAGAGGACCCAAACAAGCTTTGGGAGCCTTTGCTGTCCTGTTTTCATGCTGGGAGAGAACCCAAGGGAGGTAAAGCTGTCTGTCTTCTGGTCTAAAGGGTCCCTCTGATGAGGTTCATTACTATAAAACCGAACTGTGAAGCTGTGAAAGTCTTTAACATCACCATCTCAAGAATCCTCGCAGAACACATAGCATAGACATTAAAACCAAACCAACATTTTACTTGTTTATTTTAACAGTGGGTTTCTTTTAAGGTCTCTGTGAAGCACAGATGGCTCGGTGAACTGCAGGGCTTTCACTTGGAAGGAGGCAAACAAAGACAAGCTATCACACGTTTAATCTCTACAGATTTTTTTATAAACAAAGAAGTCTAGTTCCAGCGAGATAATAACACCTGCTTGCAGTCGGTATAAAAATAGATTTAGATTACAACAAAAACCGTGTAAAACCTGGTAAAAGTAAAACCGCAAACAGGGTGAGAGCAACATGCAGCCCACTACTAGAATAACTGGAATCAGACAATTTCACCTCGATTGGTCCTGACAAATAAAATTATATTTCTTAAAAAAAAATACACATAACATAACCATGTTACTAACAGTCTTCAATGCCACTGAGTGAAAAAGATTCAAAGTTAAGTATTGTCACTTCATTTAGTGTGTCTAAAATTAAAATGAAAGGAGGAACAAAGATGTAAGACATTGTTCAAAAGAGTAACATCTTATTTTCTGCAATACGTTGAGACATGTTTGCAACTCACTAAAGGTGGCTATATAATTCATTCAAAGCTGAGTAGTCCATGCATGATTCCTTAAAAGTATGCATGTCTCTTGAAAATATAAAAAACAACTAGTTTAAGTGAAAGATCAATCATGTTTTCTCTATACAACACTGCGACAAACATCTGACCACAACACAGAGCTCTGCTGAAATAGTACGACCCGGCCCGGTGTCGAGAAGGGGAGGCGAATGCATCTCTGCAAACAAGATTATGCAATTGTCGTAACAGATCTCCATCAGTGAGAGCCGATCTCTGCATTTCGGATGATGCATGTGGAACCCTTCACGCTCTGAGAGACGCTAAGACTTTTAGCAGATAACAGGAAGGCTGATCAGAGACCTACAAAGTTGCTGTCTTAGCCTTTTGAGCTTCAAACCAATGTCTGCCAAGGAACTTGCTGTAATTAGAATATCGTCATTGTGAAGAAAATTTCATAATTCTCCTTTGAAAACACACAGAGCTCTTGTGCTAGCCTAGCTGCTCTGCATTTTATATGGCAACATAAAATGAGAAAGGTAGTTTAAAATATCAATTGTGTTATCATTTTTATTTGAGAGTTTGCTGCAGCTGCTCCTATATGATAGGTCACTACTATTCCTAATATGAAAAAAACTAAAACAGGCTTAAAATAAAAATAAACCCAAATCAAATTATTGATTTTACATAAAGCTACATGATTCATATAGACCTTTTATTTCACAATTAAATCAAATCGGAAAATCTTAACCTTTGCAATCATTGTCAAAAAAATTATAGTATGTTGCCATTTCTTTGGTACAAATATTTAAAGGGGGAAAAAATGAAACAGGCAAGCAGCATAAAGAACGGATCTGTACCATTAAACAGTGATTAGAGACAAAAACATACTAACTTAAAGCGGTCAGCAAAAAGGTAAACCTTCCCCCATCACCCACTCACTAAAGTCACCCAGGTGAGCAACAGGTGATGCATAATCACTAACAACATCACGTGATCCCGCGCTAAGCCTGTCCACAACAATTGCACTTTACACAATCAACTGGGTCAAAGATGGCGTCTAAATTTAAAAGAATAAATAAAAATAACATAAAACAAGATGTCGTCAGTCTTAAATGTTACTTGGATTAATTGATCAGCAGAGAACCCATTTAAGTTTTTTTTATTTTTATATCTGAGCAAGAATTTAGATTGAGTTAAAGACAAATAAGTATAAAAACATCATTCTAAGAATTTAAAGGAAAGTTGTCTGTGACATCATAATAACATGAACAGGCTGTGATGTCACATACTGCTCTGTTGTGTAACACGGGGTATAAATAACCCTGGATGGTAACATTCTGCCAGGTTCCAAGGTAGTTCAAGAAGAGTAAGCATCGAGTTCAGATCAAGAGAAGAGATGGATTTTTTGAAAAGAGATGTGGAGTTTTTAGTTGATGGACACGCCGTACCTGCAATCAGTGAATACATTGAACAAACGCATGAAGAGGACTGGATGGACATGGATTTTCTGGACTCGGACGAAGGCATCGCAGAGAGGACGCGATACCTTGTACGTTATTTAACGGAGGTTTTCTCCAGTTTTGTCAGGGACGTCTCTGGGAACCTGAACTACGAGTATGGCGATATCAAAGTCATGTTCGGAGATCAGGTCTCTCAGGCCTTTGCCCGGGCGATGGGAGTCGACGAAGTCATCCAGGGAGACTGTGCTCAAGTGGTGGACATCCTCTTTCTAAAGCACGTAACATCTACAGTCACGTCTCCCATGGATGATGAAGACCCCTTGTCGATTCTGAGGCCGGGCTTAGGTCTCAGTCTTTTGGTGCGAGCTGTCATCAGTTTAGTCCATCAACTGATGACAGCGAGGAGACGCGCCCGAAGGACTGAGGGCGTCCCTGGAGGAGCAGAGACAAGACACAGTGCGACTTTTTGTGAAGTCGTTGCTGTGTCTGGGCATCAGGGAGTCTGAGACACGGCGGTGTCTTGATTCCCTGATGGAGGCACAGGAGCGCATGGTTCGTAACATCTGCGCTGACATCGAGAGCCATCCGGTGGAGATCCAGGTGGACGGGGTCCCTGGCCTTGCAAAAAAAGGTTTTCAGGGACCTCAGGAAAACCTACGGATGTTCTGCCGGATGGGCTCTGGGCTTCATGGAGCACGAGATCGTTGACGACACCATTGTGTCGTCTCTTTTACGCCAGATTGAAAAGCACCAGAAGAAGAGGGGCAGTTTTTTCTCAAAACTTTCTTCTGGTGCCAACATCTTCAAGGGGTATTTCATCAAATGAAATACCCCTTGAAGATGTCAATCTCGGCTGTCGATCTCGGCTCCATGACGCCCCCCTGTGCCTCGGCCTCTCTGCTCCTCCGCTGGTCCTGGTATCGAGTCCTCTCTCCGTGCCTCCGTCAGTCCCAACCCCAAAAGGTCTCCAATAATTACCTTACTAATTATTTTCAGTCATATTTGATCACTTTAAATGTTACCTAAAAAGAGATGCACAGTTTGTACCACTGTTGCCTTGCAGTTTGATGGTAATGGGTTCAATTCTCGCATGGTGGGTTCTCTCCGGGTACTCCGGCTTCCTCCCACAGAGTTCAAAAGTATGACTGTTAATTGGGTTCTCCAAATTTTCCTTAGTGAGTGTGTGTGTGTGTGTGTGTGTCTCTGTTTCCTTGTGATGGACTGGTGACCTGTCCAGGGTGACCCAGCCTCTGACTTGTTGACAGCTGGAGAGAAGTACCAGCACACTTCCTGACCCCCTACTAGGCTGTAAGAACATGGATGGATGGATGGATGGATGGATGGATGGATTATTTTCAATCATATTCAATAAATTTGAATGTTACTTAAACAGAGATGCACAGTTGGCAGCACTGTTGCCTTGTAGCAAGAAGGTCCTGGGTTCAATTCTCGGCCCGGGGCCTTTCTGTATGAGTTTTCATGGTGGGTTCTCTCCGGGTACTCCGGCTTCCTCCCAGTCTAAAAAGATGATTGTTTAGCACCAGCACCACTTGTGACCCCTCTACGGACAAACAGCAGAGCTCAAACAGCTCAAAGGTTAGTCACTTTTCTTTGAAATGTCTTTTACAAAATGATTTAGATATTTTAAAATTGAAATATGGCACTTCTGCTCCCGATTTAGCAAAGAGGGAGATGGCAGCCAAAAATCAGAGATCTCGCCATAAAACTACAAATTAAACCACATCAAAAATGTATTTTTTATTATTATTATTAAATAATGAAAAAGTTGTCATCTTCTTTTATCTGCATGGGGGAAATAAAAGACGTCAGTGACGATGAGCACGTAGACGACCCTGCGTTTGCTGTCAGAGCGCAGCGCTCCTCATGCAGCTCCACAACTCAGATGGCTGCACAGATTTGTGACACTTATCTTAATCTTAATAATTATAATGGCGTTTAGTTGTGCAGCTTTACAGACACGTTCATTCAGGCACGTGCAGGGGGGGGGGGGGGGTTAAGGGGGCTTGAGCACCTGCCCCTTTTGCTCCATGACCCCACGTGCCCTTTTGGTCTTTTTTTTTTTACACATGTTCTACAATTATTACTATTATTATTATTCTGTCCTAAAATGCAATTAGATGTGCCCCTTTTTTTTTTTGAGCATCTGCCCCTTTAGTGGTCTCTGCACGGCCCTGATACATTTGCACCTAAATGTCAGATTTTGTAGAAGCCCAGAGGGAGTTTCTCTCCCTGGAGCTTTTTAATCCCACTCTCCATACCTGCCTTTGACTCTAATTCCCATACAGTGTGATCTCTCGGTATTGGATTTTTTTAAATGCCTGAAATTTCCCAGTTTTCCAATTTCTTTGCACCACCTTCTACCTTATTGATTCAGTCACACACAAGATTGCATAGAACCACACAAGTGAGCGAGCACACTCAAGCACACAGACATTGTAATGATTTCAAAGTATTGATTAGAGACGAGCTTGGTATTTCAGTATCTTGGCTTCATATCTAAGCAACACAAACCCCAGCAGACCTCTCCCGGCCTGTCTTCCATCACACAGATACAGTTCATAAATCCAGGAGACACAGACAAAACATACACTATTTTTAAGGTATCTGACTTTCATTTTTAAAAATCTCTTTACGTACATCTGAAACAAAAAAAAAAACTGTACTAATACCCCATAGTTATTACCGCTAAAATGTCAGTACATGCGAGCAATCCAAAATAGCACCAGTTACTGGAGCACAAACCAAAAAGCAGAAATGGATTTCAACTCTCCATCCAAGCACATCTCTCTCAACCCACTCATCTCCCAGTTCAGATGTTGCTGCCAAATATTAACCAGCTTCAGTTATGCTGACCTTGATCCATAAACATCAGTGAAGTTCCACATTTCAAAAATAGAGCTGATAGAATCCCGGAGCCATCACATTTTACATTGCAGGGAAGTTTTGGTTATTCCTCCAGCTAGCATGAAGAATTGTTTTCCACATGGTGTGAGAGACAAAAGAAAAAGAAATCCAAGCAGGGGCTAAAAATATGGTAATGTCGTCAAGAACTGAATCTGCATGAAAACATATTTCACAACAGATTCCTCAAGTTGTGAGCGATTGTAAGTGTAATTTTAGCTCAAATAATTCTAGTGTTTTACCAAAACAATATTCCTTCTGTAATGTGAAGGGATGGTCAAACTACTAGGAATATCGATGAACATGTAGGTCACTGAATCACACAACAATTTAACAATTATATAACAACTTCCATATTTAAGAAACTTGAATAACTTCACTGAGACAGTAAGTTTATTAGTTTTACTTAATCACAATTACTTCAAGGAAAAACTTATATGATTAGATTCTGCACAATCAAATCACAAAGTCAGCAACTGAAGCTAAAAATCCGTTAAGAAATCAATCAGGTAATATCTTGGATCGAATGATTGCTCAGTAACACGCTAACCTCTCTACCGTACCATTAGAGATCCAGGGGTCCATTTTAGTTATGACAGCAAGCACAAGAACTACAATCATCATCAGTCTTAGATAACAGGTTTGATGCTCCAGAACCAGGGGGGAAAAAAAAAAACTCTCACCACTTTCCAATCATTCCTACAAAGTTTCAAACCTCTCCTGGAAAGTAACACCAAACTTAAACCCAGTTCTTGTTATTTTGATTAATTTCCAAGGCAGCAGATGATTAAAGATGGAGTAAAAGTGGGGGGAAAAATAAAAAGATTCAAGAAGTTGAATCTTTTTAACTTCTTAAAAAGATTCAACATAGGACTAAACATAGTCCTATGTCAATTGCTAAACATAGTCCTATGTTTAGTCCTATGTTTAGTCCTATGTTTAGTCCTAAACATAGGACTAAACCCCTATGTTTAGTCCTTGTTTTCACTTAAAAAAGCAACGTCAAAGTTAACCCAGAAAGCCTGGTTAGAAGTCAAAAAGAGGTCAAATGGCTAATTAGGTTGGATGAATCGATACAAATGAGGACATTAGAGTCCCTAAAAACAAGCTGGCATAGTGACATAAATGACTCTTCGAAACTCCTCAGCTCCTCAGATTCCTCCTAATCCTTCCCAAAGCCTTTACACCCTCCTATGAGAGGTGAAGTGTTTCCTGTCCCATTTCCCTCCCAGCACCCGGGTCATTGATTGATCTTTGGGAACAAGTCAAGGGGGTCTCTGTATCTTAACTATCTTACCGGTGGCTGCTGAGAGTTGAGCGCCCCCCTCTTGGTGGAGCCCCCTCTGGAGCTCAGCCTCTTCCAGGACTCTGAGAAACGCCCCCTGGCGGTGGGACGCCCCGGCCCGGATGCTCCTGACGCAACAGACAAATCATCCCGGGTGGAGAATGCCCGCTCCCTTCTCAACTCTCTCCGCTCGGACCACTTCTTCTTGGATGCCATCGTTGTTCAAATTCAACCGAGGTATGTGGAAAGAAGAGCAGCCACGACTATATGAGGAGGCTGTTCTTGAATCACACTGGTGCCACAGGTGGCATCTCTACTGAAGTCTCAAGTATCTGTCAGCACTCTGTGTGTCACCCCTATGTTTAGTCCTTGATTTCACTTAAAAAAGCAACGTCAAAGTCCAGTCTTGGTTCCGTCTTTGTCCTGTTTTCTCCACTGATCTTCACCAGCTCAAATCCATTCCTGCAATCTTCTTGTTGTCCTCGTTGTAATCGTTCTCCAAGGGGAAGAGGAGTCAGAGCGCAAGGTAGGAAAGCAGAAGGTCCTCCCTGCTCCCTGTTGCATGTGCTGTTACTGTGGCTCAGCCGTTGATGCTGTTTTCTCTCCTCGCAGAGAAGGAGAGAGAGAAAAATAGGGAAACATGGCAAAGCACAGAGAGAGGGAGAGAGACAGGAGCAGGGGTGCGATATTTAAATCCGGGTGAAATGGGGCTTCGAGAAAGGAAAGGTGAGGAATCGAAGCACGGGTTAAAAAAAAAAGAAAAAAAGAGACGACTGCAGGTGCAGAGAGCATTAAAAAAAGAATAGAACAAAGAGAGGTACAAGAGTCTTTGGAGTGCCGAGCCTCCTGTTGAATTTGATGTCGAGATGGTCTAAGATGACCGAGATACAGAAACACCTCAATCAGCAAGTCACTCTCTGTGTGTGAACACTGTGCTCTGAATACCACTGCCTCTGAATCTCCATCTCCTCTCTCTCCTGCTTCTCTTGCTCTCTGAGCTTTCATTCACCATGTCACTCCTTCTCTCTCCCCCCCACCCCCCTTCTCCCACCAAGGATCCCTCTTTTTCATGTGTTACAGTTCATCAGCTAACCCACCAAACCCTCAATTGCTCTCCCACCACCAGATCAGGCACTGATCGCAAATATAAAATGACAGTTGTGATCTCTTCTCCTTCCTCCTCATGTGTCAAAAACTATGTCATGCTGAGGGATTGTGGAGTTGTCAGAAAATTTCAGTAAAAAGTCTTCATATAAATTTGCTACGACAACACCATAAGGCACTAAAATGCAGCCAGAGACCAGATGGAAACAGAAAAAACACCAGGACAAGATAAAAGAGATCCGATGAAAGCTGGACGTAGCGGCAACAAGTAAGATAATGGAACGGGATACGGCGTAAGGAGAGGTGACAGTGCCTGAACACTGGGGACATTGTTGCCGTTGCTCAAAGCAACCACTCACCACCTGGGAGTACACGGCAGTGTGTGTATCTGTGTTTGTGAGTACGGCTTGACTGGGAATGTGAGAGACAGAGAAAAAGCAAGACAGAGATCCCCTGAAGAATGAGAGCTGGGAGAGTGGGACGAGGGAACAAGTGACAGTTGGAGAGCAGATGAAGGAGAGACACGTAGAAACAGCCGGCAGGAGCTGAAGCACACAAACAGGCTCTCTAATCGAGCAAAGATAGGCTCCAGGTGTTATTGTCTATTGTTTCGAACAACTCGAAGTCAAGTAGTCATCATTTCAGTCGCCATTACACATTTGCTCTTGGAAGGTTCAGAGATAATACCAAGAAAAAGTCAGAGATACTTGAGGAGAATCATGGCTAAATAGAAGACGAAAGATCTGATGGAAAATAATTTAGACGTAAAGTGGCTTTAAATGAGCCTCCACCCACCCTTGGTTATTTTTCGGCTTTGATTAAACCGTGCTCTGTGGGATGTTCAAAGCTTGGGCTATCATCATTAGCCTAGCTTTGTTTTAAACAATCTGCCCGCACAATAATTATAACTCAAACTTATATAACATATACACTTACGACCAAAACGATTCCCTCACTCACCAAAGTCTGGAGGTTGCCAAATTTCTGCAGTCAGTATGTAGAGATTCCTTAACCTCCAGGTGGCCTACAGATTAGCTCAAGAACTGCTTACAGAAAACTTTGTGGGATGGATTTTTATGGCTGAGCAGCTGCATCCAAACCTTACATCAACCAGGTAAAGTGCAGCGCACTGAAGACATGTTCTTTGGAGTCACGGATAATGCTTCTTTGTCTGGCAAGCTTAGTTCTCCAGGCAGTTGCCAGGACAACTGCACAGGCATGAATACATTGTGTCAAGTCCGAAGTTGGGTGCAGACGAGAATATGACGTGGGTCATTTGTTCAGGAGCTGGACTCGACCCCTTCGGTCCAGTAAACGAAACTCTTAATGCTTCAGCATGGCAAGATAATTTACACAACGTATGGTTCCCAGCTTTGCATTGAAATAATTTAGTAATTTAGTTTGCTTCCTGTTCCCACATGACTGCACTCCAGTGCACAAAGCAAGGTTCAAAAGGACTACTCTGAACACACATCCTGCCCTCTCGACCTAACAGAACAACTTCGAGATCAATTAGAGGAAGAATGCCTAATTCCAATCCTGCAACTTTTCGATGCTTTGCAAAGACCTGGTAATTAGCCATTCATTTATTTCAGGTGTTATAGAGCAGTGATGCATGTAAAAGTTGGGCACGTCACAGTTAAAGTGCAGCTTGGAAATCAGACCTTCACGTCTGACCACCCAAGTTCGCTTCTGAAATAATGGTAGACATTTTCAATCAGCCCACTATTAAACTCTGTAGACAGCTTTCCAGTTTTGTTTCCATTGTTCATTCACATGGCCATCAACTCATCTGTCTCACATTCAAACAATCCATGCTGCAACACCCCAGTGTTTCCTCATGGTGCTTTCATGAATCCCTGTTTAGGATTTTTCCTAAATTCTAGTTTTTTTTATTTTTCATCTTAAGTAAATACTGTTTATTTTCACCTACATCTGTCACCTCTGGATTTGGGTCATGGGAAAAGAAAGTCAGACTTGATAAAAACCCTTCAGAATCTACAACAGAACCTGTCCAACATTGCTCATCCAGCATAACACAAGTCAACTTGAATCTCTGTTCCTCATGACAGCTATTCTTGCTCATTATTCCATCTGTCTACAGCATATTTTTCTGACCTCTTTACCATTGTATGGCTTCAAAAAGTCCTCTTACTGATCTTGCTATAACAATTGTGCAGTTTAAATGTTAACCTGCATTTAACCTTTTGCTTTAAGGTTGTCCAAAACTCAATCCCTGATGGATCCGGACCGTCTCCTTGGCTTCACGGTGCTATTTGTTCACTATTGTAGAACAAATGACTCAGGCTTTTACGAAACAGCTCCATCTATAGTCAAATTAAAGGACACACAGGTGGATTAATTAGCAGAGTTCTGAAATAATAAAGAATAAATACAAATGCACATCACACGTTGCATTTCTGTAACAATTTTGAAAATCATGTATCCTTTCCCAACCATTTTACAAACACATTCGGCATAATTAGTTTATCACATGGCATCTCAACAAAAACACTGAAGTTTGTGGTGTTTCAATAAATGTGATAATAAATATGGGACCATTTATGTAAAAATTACTTCTTTATCAGTTTACATAAACAGTAAACATTAAATGTCTAGTATTTCAATTGTTATGTTTTACAGTTATGCATAAACTGTTGAAGACAGTGAACTGTGAAAAATCTCTGTACATCCTTAGAAAAGATCAACACCTAGCAATGCTTCCTGCTCCAACATTAAATGTGGAGTTTTCATATTGTTCTGCAGAATGTTGCACTGCCAGAAGTCAGGCTGACATTCAGCTCAACAACTCTTTGCTCTAATAACTCAGCTTTAATTAAAATGTAAAAACCAAGATAGAATTAGCACAATCAATTAAATATTTTCTGACTATCAAAAAAATTGCTTAATTTTTAATTGTTTAATTATGTGCCTTCCTTGGCCTTTTACTCTTAGCCCCTAAATAAGCAACACAGCTAATTAAATTTGGAGTTTAATTTTAGCAATTGATTTTATGGTCAAATTAAGAGGCTATAGAGTCCTGAGGCCAGTAAATATTTTAGTTAAGACGCATAAAGCTTGTGGTAGATCTAATACGAGCATCATATTAAATAGACATGATAGCTCCTAACAACTGGCTCATGAGATAGAAAAAAGATGCTTTAATTTTCTTCTGCATACACAAAGGTTTGCCATAGTAAAGAAAATGTAGATTGGAAAAATAAAACCTAAAACGGTAAAATTAAAGAAACTCCAAAGTTTATGGACGTTTACTACTAAGTGAGCAGTGGTAAAACGCTTTTGGCAACCACTTACAGCACTAATCTTTTCAAATTAATTAATGACATTGTCCTTTGCAACACATAACAGTAGCTTCACTGGTTTGCTTCACCAGTTTTGTGCAGCCTCCAAACTTGTAATTTTCCTCTCAGTGCTAATCATCAGCTGGATTTGATCCAGATGCTTGTATTTTCACTAAAACTAGGAAAATGGAGCACATCATCCCACTTCGAAAGTCCTTAAACTGGCTCTCTGTAGCTCAGAGAATGAACTTTAAAATACTTTTTTTTTAGTTCATAAAATCACTGAATGGCTTAGCACTAAAATGCATTATAAATATCTGCATTTGAAAATGATGTTATATTTTCTACAGTTACCTCATACAATTCTCTCTTTAGAGCATCTAATTTTGTATTTATGAACAAATTTAGCAGTTTTTCTTTGCTTTCTTGCAAGAAAAGAAGCACACATCTACTTTGTTTTACTTTTGTGTCTTAAAACAGACACAAAATTCCATCAGTAAAATGTAATTTCATCATCCAAAGCAGTGACTCAGGCTGGACACCAGTTTTATTCCATATACTCCAACCCTGCAAACACGGGCATGTAGAAATCTAACAAATGTGTAAAACTTCAAAGTTATGGAGGAAGATACTTCGGTCAGATGAGACCAAAATTTCACTTTTTGCCCTTCATGGAAGCCACTCTGCCACTCACCACATCTAATCACTCCAAGAACAGCATACCAACAATGAAACTTCCTGTGGGGATGTTTTTCCAGCAGCAAGGATTGTGGAATTAATCTGAGTCAAAGGGAAGATGGATACTAAATACAGGAAGATATAATATCGCTGTAGAAACCATCTAATTTGAAGGAGCTGGAGCAGTTTTGTCTTGAGGAATGGGCAAAAATACTCATGGCAAGATGTGGCATACTCATATACAGACCTATCCAAAGTGACTTGCAGCTGTAATTCCTGCAATAGGTGGGAGTTTCTTCTTGCTGTGGTAACCAGAGAATGAAAATGTCCACCTAAAGACCTCTTAGAAAATCCTACTATATTTAAAGTTTAGACTGTGCATGATCTGCGTTTGATGAAGCAAAAACCAGCTCATCCGCTTATTTAATCATAGTCCTATATATGTAGTGTCATGTGGTTGCCCTGGTTACTATCCTGAAAGCTGACATATTGCATCGCATGCTCTGCAATATAGCTCTTTAATGTACAAAGCATTTTATGCACCCATATTAGATTTCTCACAATTTATGTGCTATAAAAACACTCATCTCCATATGCACAAATTACTTGCAATCATTACGTCTACTATTTTCAATCTGCTGCTGTATCTGCAAAGTTATTGTTAAATGTAATGTGTGGTAGAGTTTAATAGACCGTGAAAAATTTTAAAGCAACAATAACTTGACAACTTCATAAATGCATTCAGTTGAGAAAACAGTATAAACAGTATAAATGGACCTAGCTTTGAAAAAATGCCAATTTAATGTCCAAATGCCTGAAGAAACAACAACATATACAATCTGCCATTTGAATTGTTACCCAAACAATATCCAAGAACTGTTTTTTTTTTTAAATGTTTTCAAACCAAAAAGGATCTGAACACAAAGACATCTGCACATCTAAAATATGACAAGAGATTTAAAAACAATGCCACACCAGAGGGAATTTGGTAGAGTTATTGTTATTCCAGTCATCTTTAAAAACACTGCAAATGGTGAAGAAATTATTCTCCTGTTTCAAGTGCAATTTTTATGCACACACACCTCAGCTTCTTTTCTTTAACTGGGTAGTTATTCCTCAGGCATAAATCTTTTTGGTTGTAATAAAAAATACATATACCTGTAGAAGCCAGCTTTTTTACCAGATGGTGCAATGTTTGCACAAATAAATTTGTCAGCACACCCAGCATTCACTCTACCAGTAAAATGTTTCTCGTGTAGGTGGGGGGCAAAAAATCATTTTACACAGAGCCAAAAGCAGCAATCAACCTTTCCTGATGATGACAGTGAAAAAGCCAAAGCATTACACTGACAAATTATGGTCTGAGAACTTGATATAAGTGATCTGAGGTCAAATTTATCAGGGTGACTTTTTATTTTGATACCTTTTCTCAGGTTCATTAGGATTTTGAAATTTTAATTTTCTAACCACTGGGTTGTTTGGTTAGAAGAAAGCTACAGAAATATGTTTCTGACGGAGAATGGACGACACCACCATGACAATTTGGGGGGGACATCTTTTTTCTAGAATATGAAATCAGACACTTCTTAGTAAGATTATCTATTATTATCTTCAAGTTATTTTTATTTTAATCTATTTAAATTACATTAACTCAAATATGGTCACTACATCCAAGTATTACCATCAACATGACAACGATGAAAATGTTGTTAAACGCCATCATTTCCTCTCTTCTGCAGAGTCTGTAAGGACATGATCCAATAATTCAATCTGTGTCAACTATTACCTCATGTAAATTTAAACAGGATAAAAACAAAAGAATCACTGTGTCATTATGTTCAGTTGTCAGCATAATATTAAAATGGCTGAGATTAACTCAATATTGGAAACTTTATGTTGGCCTGAAGCCTCAAAGAAGTGACTTACTTTGCTTATGCCTCGGGCCGGCTGTAGATTCAGACCTATCAACAACCAGTGCCAGAGTGCCGGACTGCAAAATGTCCACAACGCGTGCCAGCTCTGAGGCTGGACATCTGTGGCAAGTGTGTTTCATATGGCTCCACGGCAGGATCAGATTGAGAGCTAACTGGATAATTTTGTTATGGGTAACTAGCTGGCTGCGCACAGAAGCAGGTCTGTGAGAAATGAGGCCAGGGAGCTGGAAGACACTGAGCAGGATTACTGCTGCAAGCCTGACTTTCCTCAAGTCAAGCATTACAGGAGGCAGAGGGATCCTACAGAAAGATAGCTCCATGGCTGGATCAAGCTGTCAACCGGTTAATGGCTGGAGGCAAGTGGCCGTGGTGGCTGTTCGACTAAAATATTCAAAAAGATTGACATCTACTGGGGCCATGCTTTTTAAACCTTCAGGCTTTAGCTCCTAAAGAAGCCGTCAGCAATACATCGGAGGCATCTGTGCTTCATAGAAAATGTCCTACGGAAACAGTTTAAAATACAACATGAAAAAAATGACTCTGGTTTGCTGAACAGGGAGCCAAGCATGAAAAGACACAAAAGTGGCAACGGGGAAAAAAATATCTTACATAAAGGAAAGGAGCTAGCAGGGGAGTCAACATGGATTCAGAGAGCTAAAAAGTAACAGCAGGCATATTAACCAAAGGACACTGAGAGACTGACTGACAGGTGGAGAAACAAAAGAACTAAATGCTTTAATAAGAAACAGATGCATGATATCGGGGGAAAATTAAAGGCCTAAAGAAGACGCAGGCGGGGAAAAAAAACAAACTAGGCAAGACTCAAGATGCAGTCCGAGCAGTTCAACTTGAATCATAGGTTTTGGCTTTCGATCAGATCAATTTTGTATTTTTAACATAAATTTTAAAATACTTGAAGTCAATTTCATCTATGATCCGCAGGTAAAATATATATACAAAATGCCGCAAATGTCTCCCTTAGACAGATGGTGTGCTGTGACCTACCTTAATCTCTGTGCACAGCGGGGTCAGGGCTCTTCTAGTGTGGGATTTTCTTGTCATTTTACTCTAGAGGGAAAGACAAACACGAAGTGTAAATCTTTATTGCCATTCTAATGTGAACAAGACATGCAATACATTCCAGAGTCCCTCAATCTAAGTAAAATTAAATTCAGAGAAAACAACAATTTATAGGTTCGATCTTTTCTTCTTCTTTTTTTTTAATCCACTGCTTCAGTCGTCTACTTGTTGCAATAACTAAACAAATGAGATGTTCAGGATTTCCCACAATAATCTGCTCTGTTTCTCAGCGCCGGTGCTTTAAGACATGCCAAACTTATAATTCCAATTAAAGAGAGACATAACAAGAACACTAACAATGTGTGAGAGTCAAGGCTCAAAGAAGCTCAAGACAGTAGCAAAGAATAACTACTTTACTTTCTTTAAAAGTATGAATAATTGTTGTCATCACATGTTCAAATCAAAGAGCAAGAGAGCACCTCGCTGAAGATAAAGGTCTTTTCCCAACCTGCTTATGTGCTTTATGAATATCTTGGTGTTTCTTTTCCTTCCTTCATTAAGTGCTCCTGAAATGGAGGCAAACAGTAATATGTAGATAAGCTATCTACGCTTAATGGTTGATGACCTCACACAGTCTACCTGCCTCTCTTGGAGAAAACTGTGTTACAAATTGACTCTCTTGTCTTTTTCTCTCTCTTGCCTTTATTTCTTTGAAAACCCAACTTTATCATTTTTCTTCCATTTTAACTAACTAAGTTTGCATTGTCATCCCCACGTCATTAGTCAAGAAACAATCTATTGGTGAAATAACCTGGTGCTTCAGTATCTTCAGGTAGTCAGCTGACATCATCATATAAGAATGACCAATTGCAGCAACTCCACATCACAGCAGACACTTTCCCCCAGACTGCTACAGTGCCCACTGATGAGCCCATTGTCCTTCCCACTTTAACTAATTGGTAAAACTGCCTCACTAGCATGCAGTGAAGCTTTACAGAGCTATGCTAATGATGCTAATGGAGCCAGGTGAGCTGAAGCAGAGAGACATCTACCAGTTGTCTCTCTGTTGGGAAATTGAGACCACTCCTCAATTTTCCACTATTCTTCCAGATTTGAATAAGGCCTTACATAGTTATCAACTTCATGATAGTATCTTCTGCAATCTAATTTGATGTTTTCTCTGCTTTATGTACGCTAATGATTTGACTCTTCTTAAACTGACCATCTTCTCAATGACCACAAGTTGTCCATGTGGTTGTTAAAGTAACGAGAAGTTGCTCATTGCATCAGCTGGGGTTAAGTAACTTCCATGAACTATCCAATAGGAAGCTCACAAATAGTTAAATTTATGTGTCAGTATTTTTTGACAAGGCAGTACTTAATCTCACGTTATGCCGGGTTTCTTTTAAGACTTAGATGGACTGTGTAATACTTCACCCCATTTATTGTCACGTTTTCTCTTGAGTTGCTTCAATTATGTTAGACTTAAATAAGCAAATATGTAGCTGCTGGTTGAGGACTTTTGAATTAAAGGTTGAGTTTGTTTTTTTTTTTTGCAGCAGACTGAGGTTAGAGTCCAGGCCTCTTGGCTGCAACTTCACTCATTTTCTTGTTTTCTTCCACTTTGTCACCTTTATCCCCAGCTATTGTTAAATAAAGGCCACCTTGACCAGAAAAAAATATATTTACAAAACTACGAATCCAGAAGGAAAACGTGTATATCAAAATCACAGGCCTTGGACTTTTTCTCCTTAAAACCAAACCAGATGTAGCATGCGATGAAAATTAGGTACTAAAGTTATCAGTACAGTGTTTTCATATATTTGTAATCCAGATTGAGTCATAAACAAACAGCACATTTATTTCAACAGCCTTTAGCAGCTGGCTGTGTTTACCCGACTGATCATTAGCCAGGGTCTCCCCTCATATGTGAACGCTAATTACTGTTTCCTCTCTCTGTGCGACAGAAAGGTTGGCGATGCATTTTTAAGCAGGCTGATACCATCAATTATTCACATGCAGCATTCACAGACAATATGTGTGGCAGTCTTTGCCAGATTTGGTCAGTTTGTTAAGTACGTTTGCTTCATGTTCTCAGGTCCAGGCTTAACAGATATTCGGTGAAGGGAAGAGGAGCGGGGCCGGGCCACAATTTATTGTAGGAGGAAATTAAGCGGGACGATCCTGTAGTACGGACAAGAGTCTACAAACAGAGCAGTAAATGCACGTAATCTACAGCGTTTTAGCCATTTTTGTTTTCTTTTTTGCTGCTTCCTGCTGGGAAACTCAACAAGCTGTCAGGCTGTAGCAGCAGATGAGCCAACAGCAGACGTGGCTCTCCTGTTAGAAAGTGCCACCAAAACTGTCAAATTACAGCTGAAACTCCCACACATCTCCCTGGCTGTTTGATAACAGCTTAAATGACAGTCAGCAGAACCCATGGCACTGTCAATATGCTTAGTGGATTTGACTTGTGACTGTCGAGCATTTGTGCGTGCATGTGTGCATTTCGTTTTTGTTTTTTCCACTCTGGTTTTCCATCTAAAAAGTTCTCTAATGAGGAACAATTTGTCTGCATAAAAGGACGTATCAGCAAGAAAACTAATGATCTAATCACTAAATAGATGCTCAAAATTACTCTTACTGCAATGACCATCTCAGCTCAAGCAAGAACTAATGAAGTTACAATAGACTTGTTTGGGGATCTTCAAAAAATATATATGAGGGACTGAAGATAGCAATAATTAGATTTATTAAAGTGAAAAAAACTATGAGGTTAATATTTTTAGGGGACAGGCAATATCTTAGAGGGTTTTTTTTTTTGCCGGGGGGTTGTGCTAAATTCATATTTTACCAAAGGGAACTGAAATGGAACGAGCTGTGGTGGATGATTTATACATAAAGCGCATATGGTTACTTCAGTGTCCAACGACCAACAGATGGACTGGCATTGCAAAAAAAAAAAAAGTAGAAGGAAGATGAATAATGATTTATTTAGCATAGTAGAAGTCAAACATTTTTCAGCATTAATAACATACTACTGCTTTCATTTCAGTATTGCTCTCATTTTGCTGTTTGTTCACCACTGTGCTGTCTTAAAATCGTCATTATTCCCATCTTTATTCTTATCTAATCTATGCTCTGTCTCCAAGCAGTTTAAATTCAAAATGGCTCACGTCTTACCACTCTGGAAGTGCCACCAGATCCTTTTTGGGGGGATGCTGTCCTCCTCTTTCTACGTCACTTGAGTCCTAAACCTCTAACGTGTCTTCTGATCAAAGTTCCTTCCTTTTTTCTGAATGCAGCCGGATTGAGCAGAAGAGCCAGATGAATGAAAGGGGAGAGGAATGGCAGGTGTGATGAGATGGTTGACTCCAGGAGTCAGAAGCCACAGGTGGGCAAGGCATCCCTCTGCTACTGGAGGCGTGTTGCAGGATAGGGCATGACGCAGTCCATGGATGTGTGCATGCGCGTGCGTGCGTGTGAGAGAGACAACGTCAGTCTTTATTATAAGCCATCTGTAGGTCCATGAGGAGAACTTGTAGGAGGACACAGATTGCCCATTTACTCTTTCATAACTAGATTGGCGTAAAGCTTTGGCTAATTGACTGTTTTCACTTGTTTAAATAAATAATGTGAAGTCATGTCTATGACTGGGCCTAAAAAATTATTAGAAAAAATATGGTTAAAGAAAAAAAGAAAGTTTTTGTTTATATCCCGTATGCAAAAAAAAAAAATAAAAATCTTTCTCAGTTTACTAATATAGAGAAAATAAGCTTAAGCAATCGTGTCCCTTTTTTCTCCAATAATGAGGCACTTCTCCTTTAAGCTTTCCTCTTGATTTATCAGCCATCTTCTCAGGAAAGACCTGTTGATGCAGATCCAGTTTCTATCCAGTCCCGATGAGCTGTCTGGTTGATGGAGCGTCACCAACAGAAGCACCTGAGTCACATTTACTCTGAGGGGCTGAAGTGTGGGAAACTCAGTGTACTGGCGTGTGTGTGCGTGTGTGTGTGTGGCGCCACAGTGATCCAGAGCCTTTGAGCATCTGACTGTGCCAGGTTGCTAGGTGAGGATGTCACGACGCCCACCCCAATTCCCCCCGTGCTTGCACACTCACGGTGCACAGTTTGAAGGGAAGAGGGGTTAATGATAGCAAATAAAAAAAAAAAGTAAACAGCGGGTGGCTAACGAGAGCAAATTTAGATCTGTGCAGCGTTATGAATTAATTAAGAGATCACTTTGACGCCAAAGCAACAGAGGGGAGGAATTGTCTTGTGAGACAACATTGAGAGGGGCCCTGTTAAGTATCAGATTACTTTAGGGCCCTGAGATGCTTCTTTGCTGCCTGGAAACAAAAGCATGACTTTACATCTCATTTAGCTCATTGGTATCCACTCTGAATAAATATGTCTTTTTTTTAAATTACTTTTATATTCTCAGTTTTCCTTGCAACTTTTCTTTCATTTTTTTTTTTTTTGTTTTAATCATCTCTGTTCCCCTGCATCTTTTATTCTCTTAACCTTTGTCTCACCGTTCATTGTGGCCGGCCTACGTTGATGCCGCTCTGAGTGCGTGAATCTAATCGTAGGCAGGAACATCAGGTGAAATCTGGTTCTGCTGAATTTATGCCACGACATCACGCAGCCTGGCGCACTCTCATATTTGCTCCCCTAAAGACCTCATGTATTTCAGCTTTATTGTCACATCTAAATGTTTCAGATCATCCAACACACTTTAATGTTAGAACAAAAAAATCTGATGCAGAAAGTGACTATCGACTGATTTCATTTAAACAAAATAAAGTATTCTCGCCATGTTTCATTGTCTGTTTGACATTCCCTTTCTGTAATACTTTGTTCGCTTTAAAGCCAAATGTAATTGTAAACGCACCTTTGAAAAGTTCTTCTTATGTCTCTTTAGTACAAAGAATATTTTCTCAAAAGGCTGAGGAATCAATCCAACAGTATCACTTTTGGCAAGGAGAATCTTTTTTGGCCATCTAAAGTATTAGTTTCCAAATAATGTTTATAAAGTTTCAGAGCCAAAAAATGAATAATTTGAAGATGGGAAATGGGTACGGCACAAGACCCCATCATGGTCACTGCTTGTTTTATGCTTACACTAATTTAATGTGAATAATTTGATGGCGGTCAAAATTACTTTTTAAAATACTTATCACTGAAAACCATCACTGACTCTGCTTGATCTGCTATTTCAACTCAAATTTTGAGTTGATTAATACCATATTGGTAGGTTACCTCTACATATTCTCTGGCTTCTGTTCTTAATATTTGGAAAGATGGATGCTTCTTCTGCTGATCCTAGGTTGTTTTACTTTTTAATTCATTAACCTGCCTTGCAGACTGAGGAAAGCATTGTCAGGATTTATTGTAGCTATGAAGTGAGATGCCTATAGAGTGGTCAGACTCTATAGGCACCTTGGTGCTTTTTCTGGAGAGCACTGATTATCTTGACTTCGTAATCACACTGTGAGTCTCGGCTTGATTTCTTTTAAAAGGCCATTCTGTTTCGCTGGAGGGATTAGCCTCATTGGAGACTGAAGCTTACATGATTGCCACCATGATAATCATCATTTTCATAGTCATCATTGCGATGATCCTCACACACTGATGGCTTTATGCTCAGATGAACACTGCATTGCCTCCATGACAACAGATGTAGCCAATGGACAGTAGCGTGGAAAGCTTTTGGAAGG
This sequence comes from Poeciliopsis gracilis, assembly GCA_911649635.1. Classification (NCBI taxonomy): domain Eukaryota; kingdom Metazoa; phylum Chordata; class Actinopteri; order Cyprinodontiformes; family Poeciliidae; genus Poeciliopsis; species Poeciliopsis gracilis. The sequence continues at coordinate 3,963,032 of CAJVRI010000005.1, read as the reverse complement.
ATCCTCCAAAGTAATCCAAAACAGTAACAATGTCAAGAGCATCACATTCAAGCATTATTAAAAGCTTACAAAATGTTCTTTGTGACAAAGCTAAAGTTAATTAAAGCACCTTTTAATCTTTTCCTGCACACACGAATGTAGCACAAATCATTTAAGACCCACTGAGATGAGGTTCGGCTTTAGACATTCCACGCTGAGGTTTAGCTTCTGAAAATCAAACGGACCCAAAACCGAATGCCCAACATGTTGCAGGGATATTAAATTAGTGCATGATTAAAACACAGAGCAAGTATTCCTGGTAAAACGTAGCTGTGTCATAATCCCCTTTTTATTGAATCTCTCAGGGTGTGATTAGCCTGTGTCATGCTGTGTGGAAAGTGCAGAGCACATTTTCTGTAATAGTGGTGACTGGGCCAAGGCTGTTATGTGTCATCGCCATACCTCTTCATCTACAGGTAGATAAGGTTAATTCACTGTCTAATGGGCCAGGGGACTGATGATCCATTTGATGTTAAAGGGTAATTGCCTAAGTCTAAGTGGTGTGGTGAATGTGTGTGCGTGTGTGTGTGTGGTAACTACAAGTTGTTGTGGACAGTGGAAGAAGTACCAATCTCAGAATCACAGATATTGTCGCCATACGGTCAGTTGAAATTATGGACATCATTAAAAGGTGACCTGCAGCACTCCATTAGCCCTCCGCAGTCGCGTGGCAGAAGAGGCTTCCCCAAGCATTGCTGTCTCCAGCTGATCATCTCAGACACCTTGTAGGTGATTTTTTTGTTGTTGTTTTTTACATCTCATTTGACACCTGAGCTGTCCAGATCACTTGGCGAGAACGAGGACAATGAGCAGAGGCGAGACCAAGGAGGGACATGTAAACCAAGGGCTCCAACTAACTCTGACACATGTGCGTGCCAGAGTTAAACTGACATTGAGCACACTGAAGATTTACATTACTCCTCTGGGCTGTAGGGACACGGGGAGAGCAGTAGTCATGGAGACGAACCCCTACACGGCTGTCAGACCTGCTTAATTATTCAGGACCACCATCACTGAGCATCAGCAGGGCATCAACTGCATCCACTAAAAAGGCTGAAAGACAACTGCAGTGTGTACAATTTAAGCTATGCTAACCTAGTTAGCACAGGCTAATAGGTGCTGCCAAATTTTTGCTGAAGCTACCGTCAATGATTTATCAGAGTCTTTGTACTGAGATTCCTGTGTGAGATGAGATTATTCTTCTTGGCAAAAGAGGTCAATCTCAGGATTTCTCTGTATTTGGCTTCATCCATCTACGCATCATTCCCACGAGCTTCCCTATAAATACTGAAGAAATGCATCCATGCGGCATGCTGTTGGCACTGCCATGTTTCACAGTGGGAATGGTGTATTCCCACTATTAAAAATCCAAATAAAATACATTTACATTCCTGGTTGTAATGTGACAAAAATGTGAAAAATTCAGGTGTTATATTTTCAGCAAGGCCCTACTGCACAACACTTACAGGGTTCTTAGTCGGAAACTCGGCAATGGTTTTTCCATGAGGAGTTGGCGTTCTCCTCTTGTGCATGTGAGGGTTTTCTCAGTGTACTAAGGTTTTTTCAAACCTACTGGATAAAAACAGATGTATGAATTATTTTCTTAGAACGGAGTTGGAATGGATGCATCCTTTCCAACTCTGTATGCTTCACAAATTATATGTATACATTTAACCTGGAAGACTGCTGAAAAAAATGTTACACATTGATGTTTCTTGTTTCATAAACAGAAACAGTATTGATTAATTATGTGAAGATAATAAGATAAAATACACAAAAAAAAACTAGTATTTTGCAAAGAAGAACGTGTTGCCATAGATATAGTCTTTGCATGATACTGTGATACTGTGTAACGCTAAAAGCTTCCACCCACACAGGTCCCCAGCGTCATATTTTTCACCTTGGCATTCCTCTAAGTGTATTTTTCATGGTTCAAAACTCTTAGTATTGCATAATTAAAACTGAGCTGTAACAAGTATATTCCCTTCCTCCATGCGGCATGAAGACAAGAGCATCAGAGGACAGCAATAGTAACACTTTGCTACAGTTTTAAGACGTGCCTGGCATTTGAAGACCTAAATAAGATGTCATTGATGCTCAAGCGCATCAATGACATCCCCTGATGTCATTGAGCATCAGGGGGTAAAAGCAATTGTCCAAGCAAATCAAAAACAAAAAAAGCAATAAGGCTAGAAAAAAGGGGATACAGAAGATTTCATGAGGACTGGGGATGCAGTGCATGAGTTGGTTTTGAACAGGCACTCTGTCTTCCTCCCACTCTGAAAAAAACCTCCTGGAGATGCTAAACAGGATGAAGCAGTTATAGAAAATAGACTGAAAAACTAAATGGATTCTGATGTCATTGTAAAACTAAGCGAAAAAAAAAAAACAACCAATTTTCTTCTCTGCAAATAAATAATTTAGCCATGTAAAGTATAAGTTTCTCTTTCTGGTCAAGTATTTTGATGAACAATGTACCCAGATGATGGCAAGATTAGACAAATCTCACATTTTGATTTCTTATTTTCTGAAGATGCCATATTTTGTGCAAATGCAACTGATGATGGTTCAAATCTCTGTTTGGGGTCGTCAAACTAAAAAACTGAATGGCCCTTTAATTCAGAGATGATGCTGTGGATAAATTTAAAGTAGAGTTAGGTTGTATAAAGATATCCAACCATCTTTACAGCTACAGACCTACCAAGATATTTCCATGCAGCTGACAATAGCATGTAGCTGAAACACATTCTTTTTTTGCCCACATTAAAACCTTGAATTTTTTTTGGAGTGCTGGTGACTTATATTTTCTGTAGTTCTTCAGAACCGGGCACCCATTCATTTTTTGCAACATTGGAGTTGTGCGCACTACTTTCCTCTTCTACTACTCGGACTGACATTGAACAATTTCAAACATTTCGGTCTACAGATGTACAAAATTGAGGGGCACCATCATAGGCGAACCCTTCCCTTAAGATATTTCTTGGATCTTGCACACAATACAGACAACAGCAAATGATTACACCATTCTTTTATTTTGTAAAATTTGACTTGCTTACAAAATTGTGTTAGCGCTGCTTGCATTGTTCTCTTCTGTGAGGGCATTGATTCTGATGGCTGGTTAGTTACTTCATGTTAATATGAAGGATTACCAGGTAATTATGTGCTATTTGTTTTTACCATCAGGTGTTTTGCCAAGGCTGAATGTCCTCCAAAACCTTATAAAGACAAGCTGATTATGGGATTTGAAATCCGCTGCCTTGGGGTGTTTCTTTGCCACACCATTTTAAATAAATAACAGAAGGCAATCCAATTTAATTACACCACAGTTACAATAATAGATTTGGATTGGATTACTTGTAATTTGGCCATGGTGATTGAACCGGAGGTTTGTCTTGTAGGAGGAGCTTCCAGTGTAAAGTTTGGAGTAAAATCTCCTGCATGAAGGTTGTCCAGTTTAAGCCTCAAGTGATTAAAACTCTTACCACCATGGGCCTAATTCCCTCTTTTAGTTTGGATATAAATTTCTTTTGATTTTATTTTAATTGCTGCTCTGACATTTGAGTTACGAAGCATTGAGCTCAACAGGTACAGCTCAAGTTTTGCAAGGCACCAAAACGCAGACATGACTTCTTTCGATTGTAAAAATACCAAAACTGTTACAGTGTGTAATGGCAGAGGAAAGTAACCAGCAACTCTTTTAGCAGATACTGGTAACCAAAACACACTTTACTTCAAATTTAAAATGTTTATTCAACTGACAATTTTATAACAAAAGCAGATTTTTCTTTATGTCAAAATATTTTTTTTAAACTTACAATAACTCATCAAGAGACAAAAAGCAAAAGGACAGCCAATACAACACTGACTATAAATTCTACAGTACAAATACAGAATCATATTTACAGTTTCTTTACTTAGAAAGAATGAAAATATCTCGTTCGTGCACCTTAAAGTATCAGCTGAACAAAAGCTGAGTAATAGAAATATCTCCCATTTTTCTGCTCTTTAACAGTACAGTGGTTAAAAGGCAACAAAGTTATTATTGTACTACGACTGTCTCACAATCAGTCATGAACAAATACTTCTCGACGCTCAGTGGGGGAGCCCTGCTCACATCCATACACACGATAAAGAATACATCGTCCTAAAGTACAACTGTATATAACTCTCAGCAGGTACAAGATTTGTATGCATTTTCTGCTCACTACAACTGCACAGTATGGCGCACATTTTAATTAAATGTCACCATTCTGGTAATAATGCACAAAAAAAAGGTAATGAATGAGGCAGACAACAGGTAACACATTCAGTAATGTTCAGAAAACAATGAAGAAAAGTAATCTCTTTTTGTGCTGCAAATAAAGCAAAGTCCTTCAGAGATCATAATTGAGAAAAGATAAATAAAAAAAAATGAAAGATGCTCCAGTAAATTCACGTAGGAATCCAAACAAAGGTGCTCAAAATCTAAAGTCTTTCAGCTGCACAATGATCAGAAGAGGTTTTCCAGTTAAGATTCAGGTAGAAACACAGCCTGATTCATTCTTACTGCACATTATTGAGTTGCTTTGAACTAATTACAAATGTGAATAGAATCATTATTTCCCATGGTTTTCTATATGCTGAGATCACTAACCCACTGACTCTGATTTCCTACACTACAGGTTCTAACCTGGGATAAGACAAATGCCTGTAACTCTCAGACATTTCATTCTCAGATTTAATTAAAGTCAAATTTCCGGCACAACCCAATTTATTTTTAGATTTTTCTTTCGGCCTGTGTACCTAATCCATTATGTTTGTATTCTGTTTGCGTTTACTGCCTGCCAATATAATTTCCAATATAGCTTTCAATATAATTATTGGCAATAATTGACTCATTTCTATGTTTACTGTGGTACAAGATAACCAAGAGTTACTTAATTAAAGCTTTGACTGATAGATTTATAAAGCAAAAGTGCATTGACTTTTAAAAAGGCCCTAAGGGAGGCCAACACAAACACACGACACATCCAAGAACACATCACTAAAAAAATATTTACCCCGTTCATATTATCACTCCTAATTCCCACTCAATATAGGTAAACATACTTGCCACTGTTAATAAATTAAGAGTTCAGCAGTTCACATTCAGCAACTGGCTGCGTGTTTGTGTATTTGTGTGCAAGAATTTTTTTTTTTTTTTTTGGGTGGGGGGGGGCTTGGTAAGTTGTACAGTTCACATTGGTTATTGCTGCCCTGTGGCTTTTTTCAGAAGCTCCAGGTCTTTGCGTTTTTGAGTTGCAGGCGGCACACACCCATAAGTCTCCAAAGCCAAGGGCAAGTAGAGCTCCTGAAGCCCCAACACGCTGCCCTCTTGCCCAGTTCGTAGTGAAATCCATGAAGGAGGCGAAGAAGCTCCCAGGAATCCCCACATTGCCAAACTTTCTGTTGAGAGAGGCAACAATAAAAGATTAGCTGCTGACCAGAATCAGACTATATTTTCTCTTTAACGTCATGCTAAAAAGAACATACTTTGGAGTAGACACTGTGAAAAGACAGCTAAAAATAACCTATTGTCTGTATCAGTGTGTGTTTAAAATCAACACTCACTGACACTGACATTAAATACATGCTCACTTCCATCGTGTACAGCTTTGCCCTCTCTTTTCATTTTCTTACTCTTGGGAAACAACAGCGGAGAGAAATGTTGCTGTCTCACTTGATTTTTATTGTTTAAATATTTAAATGTCAATTGTAACTGTCTCAGTTTTTTCATTTCCTTTTGCTCAATCTAATCTTACTTTATCTCAGAGCCAGAAATGTTCGCAGATTTAGTTCACAAATCTGGTCACCTTACCCTGCTTGGCTTTAGGGTAAACCCACAGAGTGCTGTTTTTGTATTGCTCGCTGTGCGAACATTGCTAATTGCTAATACAAAATGCCATGGATAATTTAAGACACCAACTCTGTTAGTAAAACTAGACATCGCACATCTCTAGAAAGCACTGCTTGTGTTTTTACCTTTACTATGTAGTTCAGCAGCTTTGGCAAAGCCAAAGGAGACCAGATGTGGAGCCAGATCAACCAGACCTTCAGGCTGACCTCGTGTTGCCATCAGTACTATTGACCTGCAGACAAACAGGTAGGTGCATTAGGCAACATTTTGCAGTTTTTTAAAAACAAGGAGCAAATTGTCAACTCTTTCAATTGTTTTCACTTTTTTACACAAACTCACCGATTTGGGATTCCTGTTTTTAGATGCTGTTTCATCTTATTGTCCACCTTCATGAATGAGACTTTCTTAATAACCTTTCCAGAACAGGCATCCACTGAGACCAGGAAAAATCCAGACTGAGTAAATGGTATGATGACCTCATTCACCTGAAGAGCAAAACAAAACATTTACAACAGGCACAACTCTAAATTTGTAATTTATAAATAGAAAGGCTTTAAAGTGTTTTAGTAGTGCTGGAAGCTCACAGTGATAAAAGAGGCATTATCTCCACTTTTTTCTTCGTTGCCGCTTAAAGACTTCACTTGTGTGTGAAGGTAAGGCATCCATGGCTCACTAGAAAACACAATCTGAAACAGCAACGCAACACATGATCAACAGTTTTGGCTTGAGCTTCATGTTAATGTCTTAATGTTGAAATACAATGAAACAAACCTCCTTGGCACCACAGTTTTTGCAAGGCTGTGTGCTGAGAGCAGGCAGAGGCACCACTGCCGACGGTGCCTTTGAGTACTTGGGGTAGGCTTTAGATGTACAGTTGCAGGTCTGTTTGGACGATGCAGTGGCTGTGATTTTAACTCTTTCACAGCCTTTTGTTGAACAGTAGCTGTGGCCGTCCCGTCCATGTCGGGCTTGGAGGTAGAGCCACAGTAAGCTGGGAATGATTGCACAAGCGCAGCAGGAAGAAGCAGTTCAATAAGCTTTTAGAAACATGGAGCCTCAGAGACAGGTACAATGAAAACTGATGTGGAGGACTGTCAGAAAGATTTCACCCTTTAGGGGTGAACATCTCTTAGTATCAACCAAACATCAGCAAATCTCCTGACCTCTTCATCAGTTTATAATATTGCAATATTATCAATGTCATATTTGGAGTTCCTCACCCAACAGGTTGGTCAAAGAAGTACTTCCTTTCTGTTGGCTTCGCCTCCAGCTGGGCCAGTGAAGACACAGGGCCGTAATCAGTCATGTCTACAAATGTGTTTTTTTGTCTGTCGTTGATGTCGCTCATGATCTGAAACGTGGTGTCTGATGAGTAACAGAGTCCAACCAGAATCCGGTCTTCTCTGAACAAGAAGACAGACATAATGCACACTTTAAAACTAGATAAATTCATGTTACTGATGTATTAATGTAGAAATGCATAACATGTTGTCACTAACATAAGTATTGACCAATATTAAAAACTAATATTTATTTGCATCTTGCCATTTGTTTCCAGAGGTGGGGTGGAGGGTATGGTTCATGTGACAGTGATAGAGATGCAGCACAAGACAACATGAATATGCTTGGATCTAAACATTTCCTTGGCTGTATGTTTCAGAGTGTTGTCCCAGAAGGTGAAGTGCCACGCCACACTCAAACCTTTTGCAGCCTCCAGCAGGTTTTCTCTAGTGTTGCCATGTATTTAGCTCCATTATTGTGCCGTTAATTCTTTCCTGATTGTATAATCACTGTAGTTCAGGTGTAAGGCTACCACAATTGCAGGGCAGAGTTTTGGTCATTTTTATTTTACAAAAGTTTTAAAAACCAAGCATTTTTTCCCCTCCATGATTCAATTATGTGCTTTTCTCCCCCCCCAAGACTTCATTGACATTTTAAGTTGCAATGTGCCAAAATATTAAAAGATACAAGGACGTGAACACTTTTGCCATCCACTGTATTTGCATGTCACATTATAAATATGTAATGACAACTAAAATCAGCTAGTTGTATCTACTCACTTATCAAAATTGATGAGGGAGAGGACGACCTCTCTGGGTGCAGGTCCGCTCCAGTGCAGAGTGTAGCTCTTGCCCATCATCAGGATCGGCTGATACTGCTGAGACGACGCCCCCTGGCTGTTAATCCCCCTCAGTACCAGAGGTGCTTCAGGGTATTCATCTCTGTTGATGGACAAACTCAAGCTAGAGGCTCCCGATGTTTGAATATACACCTGAAGGAAGAAGAGGTTATAACTAGGAAGAAACAACGGGAAGGAAAGAACTACCCAGACTCTGCTCTGCAGTACCTGAGAGTAGCGACCGCTGCATACCACTCCATTCCAACGGGATATTTTCACACAGTCAGGATGCTGGATAAGGTAATTATCTGCTCGGCCGACATAGGCATCTCTATAACCCGTGACTGATCCGTCCACATCATGAAAGATTGAGTTCTTGTCCCCATCAAGGTCATTTTCCTCAAACCACTGTCCAGGACGACCAAAGAACGCTCGAAGAGCCACCTGAGGGTATAATTAGTGAGGAGTGATGTGAATGGTATGAAATAACTAAATTACTGCACACACTTTCACTTCAGTCCAGCTTTCCATCCTTATAAAGAACTTCCAGATTATTATTCCTGATTTTATTTTGCAACATTTTTAAAATGAATATAAATCTCAGTTTAATTGCTGTACTTTGTAACATTTCTAAACACACTGAAAATATCTCACAAACGTCAGCAAAACAAGAACTGAATGCTGATGTCTTTGAGTATGAAATAACATCTAATTTGTATATTGGTAAAGTTTTCCAAGAGATAAAGTGAAATCAGACAAGGATACCGTACTCATAAGATTTCCTGCTGCATTACACAATGCAACCAGAAGAGGGCATCAGTCTTTTACAAATGTTTTTTTTTTTCTTCCCTTTTTTCCCCCCCCACAGACAGATGGACGAGGTAGATCCCAATCCATTTCTACAATAACACTGATCTTTTCAAATTATGATGCTTCAAGGGAATGAAGAGATGGGGAAGAATAAATAGGACCATCTCATTCTGATCTATTATGAAGTGGAATAAACCTTTTTATCTTAATCTCTCCCTTCCATTTGTGTTATTTTCATTTTGGGTAAAACAAAATGTACAAAGAAATAATACAAGGAAAAACTCAAAAGGAGGTCCAGCAGAGTCACAAGATCATGCAGCAGTACCGCATGATCCCAGTTACCCTTAACTTGCAGTCAGATCTGAAATTCCTCAATGGGACAATAATGGATATTTAAATTGTATTTTATTACTGTATAGAAATAAAGTCTCGACATTTCTATACAATAACGTATAGAAGCTTCATTTCTATATATCAGAAATGTGGTTTCTAATGTATTGCATTAGAAATATACAAGACTCACAAGCAGCTTTACAAGACCTTCAGTCTTAGTTTGAACTTCTCCAGTCTATGATGTTCAGTGCCCCTCAGAATAACGTCGGCCACTTGAACTACAAGCTACACTAACACAAAGCACAAACCCCAAAATATGTCATTGGGATTGTACGCTGCAGACCAACACGAAAATCACACAATTTTGAAGTTGAATAAAAAAAGATGCACGATTTTTATAATGCTTTACAAAAAAGCATTATAATATGTATACATAGCATACAAAGTTTACTATGTATTCAGCCCTCTCTGAATTCCAGTATAGCACAAATTTCAGTCTTCAGATGTGCAAAGCATTTAAAGATACACTGATTTGTAAACCTCACAATTACGAACTTCTTTGCATGGATCTATAACACAAAAACTCTATGAAAGTACCAGGTTTGTAGTTGCCACGTTGCAAAATTTGTAAATGTTTGGAGGAAGTTTTGCAAAGCATCTTCAGGCAGTTTATGTCCAAAAATATAATAAAAAACATGAACCATGTTCAGCTTGTAAACCAAGTCGTCAGATTACCTCAGACAAAACTAATTGAAAAGATGTCTGCTCACATTGGGGTGGAAGCTGAGCTGGGACAGGTTGTTTCTTGGGGTCAGTTGCCACGTGTTCTTCAAGTTGAAGCCCACCGCACTGGTGTAACGCTCCGGTGTGGGGACGAATGCTCGAAACGTGCTCTGTGTGAGACGCACTGGACCATCATAGATCTGGAAACCTCGGATTGGGAACGTCCTGAAGTTGACATTCAGATGGAAACGACCACAGACCAATGAAAAGAATAGATGTAGTCTTACAGGGTTTCAAGCAAGTTTCAAAAGTAAGACCAATTTTAGTTAAACTGAAGTAACACTGACAATAATTAATAATTAATGTTTTTTTAGTGACATCTCTCACAAATGAGCACACCAGAAAAAGATTTCCAGTGTTTTCTGGATGCTTAGAAAACTGCTTCAATTATTCCCGCTGATTGCAAAATAAAGTTTTTGGAAATTAAAAAAGTGATTTCATTCCATAAACCTTGTTCATGATGTTCCTTCTTTGCAAAAAGTAAAGACGGTGAATCATGACATTGTGTTCTCAAAAGACAAATAAGGCTCATGGGTTTTAAAATAAGTGTGCAGCAGCAGGTTAAGTCTATAGACATTTCTGCAACGCAAAACAATATGCACTTATAAACAAACCACATTACATAAACTCCACTGATTTGAAAAACATCTGAATATGATTTGATCACCAGTAACATAATGTCATAAAGAGCCTGTATTACTGTTCCTACGATCTAAATGTCACCACCAAGTTTTTTTTTTAATAAACTGCAGAAAATACCATGAGGGAAATGAGTCAAACAGAACTTCCTTTCACAGGTTCATCTACAGGGAAAAGTGGCTGTGGCACCTCCATGAGTCAATCTCACCAGCTCCTGCCTGCACACTGGCTATGAATGAGTTCTCCGTAATTCATTTAATCACCATTTTCTTGACCTTACTTGTTTCTTGGCAGTGTCCGCGTCTCTCCGTCAATCCCTCCTACCCCCCAGTATTTATTCTGCCCTCCATTGGTTCCTCTGTTTCGGCTCTCCCCAACAAACAGAGACTGTGTCACCTCCTGGCTGGAGCCTTCGTCTTTAGGGTAGCTGCCATCACTGCAGAAATTATGCATTATTATGTGATGCATTTAAAAATGCTTGATGATTCATGTTTTAAGCAAAAGAAAACTTAAGCAAGAAAAAAGTGATGTCTGAAAAGTTGATTTAACAGCAGAAGAAAAGGGGTAAAAATGAGTGAAATGATGTTTACAGCTAAGAAAACAAGGGATGATGCAAAGAACACACCTGGCAAAAGACAGACCGACTCCATTGTCTGCAAAGCTGTAAGACAATGTAGAAAATTCATATAGTTATTTTAAAATCCTGAGGCAGTTTGATGATCTGAAAATGTAAAATAAGAAAAACAGCAATATGAAGGGGAACTCTCATTTTTTATTTCAATGTTATCAGGCACTGATTTGAGTTTAGAGAATCAATCAGATAAAAATTAGGGATAACCGCTTTGATGCATAGTATGAAAATTTAATTTTCCACTGGATTAAAAAAAAGGAACCAGCAGCACTTGTCTACATTTTATGGTGTGTGTTTATTTTTTTCTAATATTTAAATTGTTGAACTGAAATAAAGTTTACAAAAATGAGCTTCCACATCCTGTTGTCATCGACGGGTCACATTTTAAAGGAAGCCATGAAAAGATAGACCTGTGCCTCTCTAATAGAAATTTGCAAAAAATCTGATGTTAAGAACATTTATAGACTTAAAAATTATAACTAAATTAAATAATCTATATAACCAAATATAATCCTACATGTAACACTATTCTTGTTTCGCTCTTCATAGGAAACCTCCGGCCCTTAGTTTATCTAAAACAACCAGATTGTCTCACCCAGAGTTCTGGATGATAATGTCTCCGCCTCGTATCCATGCTCCTAAGTCATTGTTCTTGAAGGAAATGAGAGTATCGATGACGGCTGCCACACGAGGCTGACTGGGGTCAGCGTTCTGATGGGGTCGGAATCTGACAAAGAGAAAAGAAAAAATAAATAACTACTATTATTGTACCTCTTTTTTCCACCAATTACCTTTTCAAATCCAGACAGATTTTCATTATTTAACAATAAAAAAAAAACAAGAAAAAAAGATATGCCCCCCTCTTTTGTATATTGAAAACTGATCTCAACATTTAAAACCCTCCTCTGCATACTTCTGCTCTGTATGTGTTTGTGTGGAGCAGCCAGCAGTCTCAGTGGACACATAAGATTTTTCTCTCATCGAGCTGGGGGCTGTATTTGGATAGGCAGTAGAGTGGAAACTCAGTCTGTAAAGCCTTGTTTTCTCTGTCAACACAAACTTGACAGGCATCCCACTAAAATGCAGCAACGCACTATAAAGTCGTACACCGTCCTTCTCAGTCAACGGTCGTCTCCAAGCACATCTCCAATGGGCAACTATCAATAACTTGTTTCATAAGCATTAATTAGCTGTGGCACAAAACAAACATATTAGTGAACCACAAATTCCTTCATATTTACACGGTGTAATTATACATCACGATGTATGTGATAACAAACCACTGACCATTCAGAGGTTTGAGGCTATGAGTTGCTCATACATAGAATACTTTGAAAATGTGACAAATTCATCAAGACTTAAAAATAATAATAATAATAATAAAATCAATGTTGCCATGTTGGTACTACTAGTATTAAATTAAAAAAAAAAGAAAAGTAGACTGTCTTGGTGATCAGAATCTGAATTAGCTACTCCAACTTCAACTGGTGAGAGGCTTGTCATAAAATTAAAATAACCACAACTTCCTCATCAGTGATCGTAAACCCAAACTGCATCACCAACAATAGTCTTCACTTTCCGAGGTTGTTTTTATTGATGCCACTTTAGCATCAGAGGGTTTTAAAAATGAGCTCATCGGAACAGGCATGCAAAAGCTTTATGAAAGGGCAATCCCTTTTCGACGTGTTGCAACATATTTGAAATTTATGGGAGTTAGACTTTCAGCAATAACAGGAAGTCTGAACAGGGTACAACACTGAACTCCCCATGCATTATGCTAAATGTAGAGATGTTAACCTTTCAGAAACCTCAAGGTTAAAGGATGGATCTACCTTTTCCACATGGAATAAAGACAGACAAACTATTATCTTTGTAATGCTGGCCACAGTAACAGGACTAAGCATTAATATACGACTGCAATATATATGTTTTATATTTAACATCAACATCTCACTTACACACAGAGCGCAGCATCATCTATGCTCTTAATTTAAGCAAAATCTATTGCTGACAATTTATCCTCTTATTGGAATTGCATACAATTGGCACTGGCAGGTCAAAGCTTCACCAAAACCAGAGATCTAAAATCACACACATAATTCTAATCTGTGCACATTTAAGAAAAAACATTTTAATTTATTGAATTCCAGATAACAAATGCAAAGAATACACAGCTTGCTATACAAAATAATCTCGCCGACACATACACACCTTGCGTTGTTGTCTAAACAGAGGTGTTCCCGGGGATCAGCAGCACTGGCGTTGGTCGTCTTCACTCCTTTATCAATGAACAATCCTGCCTAAGAAGATCATAGCATGATTTTTTCCCCCCAAAACTAAGGTGAAATAGGAAGAATTATCTTGAACAAAATGAATATAGTGCATTAGTAAAAGAAGTGAAAAATGGGAAAAAAAAAAAAAAACTAGACTAACAGAATCTGACAGAAAATAAAAATGAAGGAAAATGTTCAAATTAAAATAATTTATTATCTCCATCAAAAGCATTTAGAAGGGTTTACATGTTTAAAATGTGATTTAAAAGATAAATATGTAACATTTGGCAAATGTAATATATCACTGGATGTCTTGTGCATATGGAAACTTGTGCTGTGAGCTGAAATAAGTGAGGTTTGGTCTTTAACCGCAGGGCTCCTTCCTCTATTGGAGGCTGCTGCAGTCAGACTGGATAAAGAGCTCACAGTTCACCTGCCTGACTTCTGTCATCACACAACAGAGCACCATTGTAGCACCCCTTACATGTCTGTCTGTGTCCATGTGTGTTTCCATGCATACATTTTGGCAAGAATCAAGTAGGCATGCAAGAAATTGTGTTTATTCTACATAAAGATGGATTTTTCTTCTTTTCTCCATGAAACACAGAAGCAGAAATGAATGGATCTGGAGACTTGTGGTGCAATGAAGAGTTAGTAGAATCAGGAATAGCAAGGATACCTTAAAGTTGGAATGCACGCGGTTGTTGTAAAAGATGCCAAGCGGAGTAAGCTCTGCCTTGGTCTCTGGTACCAGCCCATGAGACTCTCCGGTGGAAGAGCTGTGGAACACAAACCATATTCCAGCATCCTGGGACAGGAAGGAAGAACAGAGAAATAGGTGATAATAGACACGCTTATACTGCAACAGAGGAATTGTTATATAGACAACAGCAAAAATATATGGATTCTATGAGATACTTGGAGCAGCACAAGATGTGATAGCCCAGTTTCTTGTTAGCCGGAGCAAGGAAAGCTATGTTTAAGGGTTAAAGTTTGCACTTCACATAAACTGTCAACCAAATGCTAAAATAAAATGTATAATCCCCTTTTCATACTTTCACATATGAGATGTCTTACAAAGTTATTTCTTTCCACTATAAGTGCTTAAGTCCTGTTTTATTGATGGATCATCCAGATATGAGCAACAAAATCTTTCATTTTACGTGGTATTAAAGTTCAGGAACTACAAAGCCAATGGATTGGCTTGTAATGAACATAATTTATTAGATCTTTAACGGGGTTCACATTTTGGTGTCTCATGTTCTCCTTTTCCTGGAGCTTTTTAATTATTTCTCAGAGATTCGTTTAAAGCTTCCTTCTCAAGTTAAATCTCTTGTTGCTACCTGAGAGCCAGCAGCTGCATTGCTGATGAGGTTGTTGTTGGGGTTGGCGATCCAGAATGTTGAGACTGCCCTGAAAAGCAAACAATGTGCACACACACACACACACACACACACAGCAGCACGGTTATACCCACATAGTGATGTTAAAAAGACAGCACAGACTCTAATCTCTGAATCTAAGCTTATGAGTTACAAAGAATCCTGCAGTCTTCTCCAATTCTCCCAATAATCCAATATCAACCATGAACAGACCGACTCTGCCAAGACTCACAACACCCAGGGACAGATTCTTGGAGGCAGGCCTTTCTATTTCCGCACAGAAGGACTTTTCAGGTTCCTGTTCTGACATAAAGCTCCCCACAAAGAGAGGAGGTTATTGTTGCTTTCATAAAACCATCCTACGAGTATCTGTCTTTCCCAACTAGCACTAAATATACCCCTTTCTACTTCCTCTCGAAATGGACAACACCTCCCTAAAATTATAGTTCCTAGCTTTAACAACAAGCATGAATTGACTAAAACAACTACTTATAATAAAAATGCATTGTAAAAGTGTTCACGTCTCACGCTGCCACAAACCTCACTATGTTTTATAGGGAGTTTATGTAAACCAAGGCAAAATAGTCAATTGATGTGAAGTGGAGAAGAAAAATCTCAATGAAAAGAGCAGACTTTATCTGTATTTGGAACCCCCAACTCTAATGAGAGTCAGACTAATTGTGTTCAGAATATACCCAGTTTGTGAATATAGTCAATGTGTGGCAGTCAAAAGGCCCTTTGTAACTTTGCAGACATCCACAGTACAGGAGGGAAAAACATTTTGACAGAAAAACTATTTGTTGTGGCTGAAGAGTGGCAGGGGGAAAGAAACTGGTAACAGGAAAAGCAGCAAAACATAAATACCATTAAAAGTTGTAACTTGGCCAATTAGGGGACACAATAACCAGACAGAGACCAGCATTGGTCAGAAAAAAACAAAACTGAACTTTTTAATTTACATGCAAAATGCTATTTGGAGGAAAACACTGCACATCACCAAGAATCAAGCTGTGAGGCTTCAGAGTTGGAAGCTGGTCAGAGGTAATGAACAGATGGAGCTAAAAACAGGGCAATTCGGTGGGAAACATGTTACGAGGATGGGAAAACCTTGAGACTGTGGCAGACATTTAACTTCCAGGATGAGATAGAGCCTTAAAACCCTAAACATACAGCCAACCAATTTAATATGGAAAACACCACTTGCAAAAAACAACAGGAAAAAGACATAGATGGAAGAAACCCAAAAGATGTGCAGCTGTAGTTCCACTGAAAACTTGGCCTAAAAGGCATCGACTGTGTGCTGAACATAGAAAGATTTCACACTCTCTGGTCTTTTTAACATAAACTTTGTAGGCTTTAGCTTTGTGTTGGTCTGTCACATAAAATTTCAATAAAATACATCCAAGTTTCTGGTTATAATGCAACAAAATATGGCAAAGTTCAAATTGTATGGATGTGTTGCAAGGCGCAGTAGTAATAGACTCATTCTCGTTATTGCATTAAATGACAGCCCCTACCCTTCCATAAATCAACCTTAACTTTTACAGAGCAATAAAGTTCATTAAATTTCCACACTTTAGTCAAATATGTTAATACGCTGGGGAAAATATGAAATGTAACGAAACCCAAAATGAGGTTCAAAACCTCAGTGTTTCACCCTACATCTTTAAAGAGTAGCACACAAAATTACAATCTCTTACTTGCACTCTGTACTTGGTGAGGGAGTGTAGCCCTTGTAAACTTTGTCCCTGATGCTGGTGCACAGAGTCTCGTTGCGGTCTGTTGGCAGCAGAGTCCCAGGCTGAGTCAAGAGGCCAAGGTTGTGGTATAAAGTGTTTCGCTGTTCAATCCCATCCTCCAGGAAAAAACAGTGGCCCAGCGTGTCATACCCTACGGTGTCCTTCACCTGGGCCAGATGACGACAACAAAATTAATTAGTAGCCCAAAAATCACAAAACAACTGCAGTAGAGTGCTCATCAGAGGAAGGCATAAATAATGGTCACGGTCCAAATTAAAAAGCTGCTTTTCACTAAATCATGGAAACAGAAAGGCAAGGACAACATCTGTTTGTCTGCTGTTAACGCCCCCATAAGAAAGTACAGAGAGGTGGACAAGTGGTAAGCTGTGCCTATGGGCATAAATTCCCCAAATTTCTGAACAAACTGTTAAAGTAGTTGAAACAAATTGGAAAGAAAATTGCTACACAGAAAGCTACTTAAAGATTTCCAGGGGGAAACGGGGGAAAAAAAAGCATCTAGCAAATTCGATTCGAATTCAAAACTATTTTCTTCTATTAAGTCAGAATGCTTCAATTGTGCTTCCTCCAGATAACTAATCGGGGAGCAAACTACAAACAACAACACAAGCCAGCAGTCAATAAGACTTTTAAAATGCACAAATGTGTTAGTTTGAACATAAATTGGCCTTTGGAACAACAATAAACCCATTCTGTCTTGTATCAACTTGCAGTGGGTTACAAAGGTATTTACACCCCTTACAACGTTTTACATTTTATTACAACCACAAACATCAACGTATTTAACTAGGATTTTATGTTACATGATTTTTTTCAGAATATTATACAAGTAAATGCTGAAATATAAGGCCTACGTTTTAATTCACCCATTGAAGTAGACACTTTAGGAACCACAGTTTACTCTTATTCAATTCTTCTGGGTGTGTCACTTCCAGCTTTTCACATCTGGATACCAATATTTGTGCTCTTTCTTCAGTGAAAAATGGCTCAGGCTCAGTTTGGACTTTGAGCAACCATAGACATATTGTGTTAACCAATTGTTTTACTAACCAGCAGACCGTTGGTAGCGTGGATGGTGAGGCAGCGGGAGAAAGAGTGGTGGATGGAAAGTCCATCCACGCATGTTGGCTCCTTGTAGCCCCCCCTTTGGTCCACGTCACCACACATGTGAAAGTGAAGCGGGTAGCTGCCCATTACTGCTTGCTGGCCCATGTTCTTTAACTCCACGTGGGACAGATGCACTGATGAGAAGTTACGGAGGATCTGGGTTGGTGGAAAAGGAAAGCACAAGACAGGCTGAGGAGAAAGTCAAGCAACAAAGACAAATTTTGAAATTTTGCATTGATTATTAGTCATCCTCAGCACAAATTTGTATTAGGCTCACTGGATAGAAATATCCCCCAGTTAAGGAAATATTAGGGCCTTCCTTCCTTATTAAAGGAAGAATTGGCCCCAATACACACATCTCTTATTAACCAGCTGCATTGCCCGCTCTATTAGACTTACACAAACACACAAGCACAAAATGTAGCTTAAAGCCAGGGCAAGACCAATACATGCAGCATACACAAACATACATATGCGTGCATACCAGATCATAAAGAGTATCGCAGAGATTGATTTTGCATCTGGGTGTTGCAACAATGGGGAATGTAAATCTCTTAAGAAGCTATTACAAATGTATAGATACATTTTGTACTTCATGAAATTAAAATACAAATTTGGCATTACATTTGTTTGGATTTCCTTAAATGTAACAATGTGGGCTGCATGACTGAGGAAATCTCTCACAGCACATGGCCATATTAAGCCACATCAGTTTACGCAACCAAGTTTCCTGGGAGATTGTCAAGTTTTGTTGTTTGCTTAATTTGATTTACCCATTTTACTGATTGTGTGGTAACATCTATATTGTTGTTGTAAAAGGCTGGATTTTATTCTCCAGTACAGTCAAACTGTGAAGGCTTGGAAGTGACAAGATGGTTTCTGGATATCATGATAGTTTTGAGTTCATTTTCACAAAACAAACCAGATTTAGCATCAGATTGAATTTTCAAGACCGGTTCTCCGCCCATTCAGAACCACCACCTCTCTGACTTTGAAGTCAGCTCACAATTGCAGCACTGACAGGATGTCTTTGAAGCAAATGAGGAACAGAAGTTTGTACATCATTTTTAACCTGGTTCTTGTAAATCTGACTGGCTATTTCATGGTGATTCTATGGTTGTAAGGGAGAGGTCTTATAATCAATCCCAGCCCACTGGTTTTTGTTGTACTTAGCAATTTTGGCTAAAACACATCTATGTTTAGACATCTAATAAACATAATGCTCCATTTACAAGTCTGCTGAACTTTTACTTTTGGACTAATTGCATAACGATTGTGGCCTAGTTATTTAGGAACAATTTAGTCATTGTTGAGAGGCATTTTCAAGAAAAAGAAAAAAGCTCAAAACAAAGTCTGAGAAATGCCATAATGTATTCATGAAAGGTTTCTTAACCTAAATTATACTGATGCCATATACAGGTTACTACTGGACTGTCTGCAGTGTTTAGATTTTAAAGTTTTTAGAAGGTGACATAAGGCAGATTAGATATAATATAAAATGCAGAATAAGATGAAAACTTGCACAAAGAATCCGATATGTACTATCTAAACTCAAGATATAAACATCTCTATTCATTTGAAGATTTACAGTGGCAGAATCTAAACACAGTTTATCGTCTCAGCATAAACACAGACTCTTTCAGAGAAGGCAAAGTTTTGTTACAACAATATTTACAACAATACAAACATAGGATTCTGCTATGAAATTACAAACACGAACCTTGATGTGGCCACCAAAGGTGTCATGGTTAAAGAACTGGCACAGGTTGTCCCCATAGCAAGAGTTTTCCATTTCTCCATAGATGAGAATGTTTCTAGAGAGCAGAGCCACTTCGGCCCGCATGTCGACGCCATCGATGATCTCACCAACATGGTTGTATCGAGGCTTCCCTAAACAGCATAAATTTTCTTTTAAAAAAGTCACAATTGTATTCGCAAATCACAATTTGGCACCTAATGGTACCATGTCTGTTGTCAAAATCCCCAAAAATGACAGGCTAATAAAAAGGCAACAGCTTCTACACCTCATTCTGTCAGTGACAGGAAGTTTGATTTGCTATTAAGTTTGAATACTTAGATATTCAAACCAAAATATCTAAGTAATAAAATAAACACAAAACAACAAATACCCAGCTTTTTAAAAAGCAGAATGTGTACATAATTTAAAGAAAAGAGCTGAAGATCATGACGCTTAGCTGGTGTAACATTTGCTCAGCCTGTCCTCCAAGGAACCGTATAACACCAGGCATATAATATACACCCTTTTTCTCCAGAAATGCCGTGAATGTTTATTGACCAGAGAGGAATGACATAAGGAGGCATGGCTGATAGAGAGCTTAGCTGTGATGAACAGCACAGAATGTAGGAATGCATGAACTGAAATGTGTCCAGATTTCTAAAATCCCTGCAGTCATCATGAGATAAAGTTTCCAGTAGAATGTAAGCTGATAAGCTCTTTTCAACTTCTAAAAACCTTACATCAACCCAACAGCTAGAAAAGAAATTAGATTCCCTTGTACCTGGTGATTACCAGAGTGACATGTGATAATCTCATTTAAAGGAATTACTGAAGAGCATGAGCTTCTCAGCGGCAGCTATTTTGACTCTAAACCATTCATTGCATCTTCAGTATTTAGAAGCTATACCTGAGCTTTTTTCTACCTTTTTATCTTAAAATATACATGTTTAGAGAACAAAAATGCTAAACTGTAATGAAAGTTTCACTTATGTTTGCAGAAAACAGTGCTGGCTGTTGTCTCACC
Source organism: Poeciliopsis gracilis (assembly GCA_911649635.1). NCBI lineage: Eukaryota > Metazoa > Chordata > Actinopteri > Cyprinodontiformes > Poeciliidae > Poeciliopsis > Poeciliopsis gracilis. The sequence goes on along the minus strand of CAJVRI010000005.1, from coordinate 3,942,522 downwards.
TTGTATCCTGACCTGCCTGCTGGTACACTGAGGGCAGGGTAACAGGGTGAACTCCTCAGCCTGGTGCATGGAGTAGTCTGTACTGGCAACCACTATGTTGTTGCCTGGTTTCCAGGTTGGCTGGACTTCATCTTGGAGGTTTAAGACCACCTGGTCTGCAGAGTCTACCAGGAATCCCATGGTAGGGTAGCCTGTTGGGTGTGAGACAGAAAGTTATTATTAGAGCTGCAAAAAAATGCTAAGTTGTAATAGTTGTATTAATGTGCAAAAAATTGACAATTGAAAGGTCTCTGAATGTGATACTTTGGAGACAATTTTAATTCAGTGGCTCAGTATTCACTTTGGATGCCAACAATGCATTTAGTCTGGTCAATAGACTTGCATTGCACTGTAAAAAAAAACCTGATGCAGATTTTAGATGATAAAACTTGCATAATAAAAAGCAGAGGGGAAGTTATCAGAAGTCTCAAAAATATCACTCAGATTAAATATAGTTTTTCAAAAAACCTAGTCATTGTGTCGACTCATTTCACGTGAGAATGAGTAGAAAATCTATGTAAACAATTTAAATGTAAAAGTCTATTCAGACTTGAAAGCAGATAAGAAGTTTCCATCCAATCTCACTGAGTTAAAGACATTTTGAAAACAGGATAGATTCAATGCGTTTTAACTGTGAGAAAGATTATAAAAGTATACTGTTTTAGTCTCATGAAAGTTGTGCAGATGTTGCAAAAAAAAAAAAAATTGTGTTGTTAATGTTACACATTCAAATTCTCCTAAAAAAGGATTAGAAAGAGTATTGTCTTAACTTTTGAATATCTGGCACCCAAATATATCTGGAATATATTTGGAAACATCATGCAAAATCTAACAGACAGCTGAGATAATTTAATGTTGCGAAAGGTATTTTTCAGTTGAGCCCAAAGGACCTTTGGTTCAAAGAGTATTAGTTCACATAGCAGTTTTCTCGGACAGTAACTCTGGGAGGCTGCTGGAAAATACATGAATCAAGGTTCTCATCAAATCATTTTTACTACTTTTTAAGTTTTTTAATCTTCATAGCTCAACAAGACTTTACAACATAGTGAGAAAAAAAAAGAAAATCAAAGCTGAAAGGTTCTGGACAATCTAAATATCCTCCTTTGTATTAGGAATTTTTCTCTGACCTACGATACAGTAAAAGGAAGTGAAAATAAGCTCAGAGGGGAAAAGAAATCACATTCCAGAGACTCGAGTTTCCATAACAACTGTGGTTAAATTACCATTACTCAAATCTTGGCATCTGAATTATTCAGCATTCACTACGATATTGTGGAGCAATCTATATAGAAATAGTTTCCACAATCAGATACATCTGCAGAAAGAGAGACACTTGACAATAGGCCTATTATTCTATTTTTAATCAAATACCTTTATGTGAGTTTGGCAAACTGGCAAAAGTTGGCTCTCACCATTCTTCCACTCGCTGTAGGCAGACACAGAGAAATCCACTCCTTCCACAGTGGTGAAATTGCGAGTTGCAAGAGCTCTTCCACCTGTGTTGAGGTTTTCGTGTTCTCTCACATCCTCTGAGCATGACTCGTTGCCACCTCCGACCACAGACACCAAGGCCCACGCCTGCCTGAAAAAGAAAACGTACCGGAGAATGACGAGTTTCATATTTCCACTGAAAAACAATAATGATGATGTGGCACTGAAAAACTACTGCATAAGCAGTGAATTCATAAAACAGGAGCAAAACCAGCAGACGGGATGCCTCACTAAATCACCTCCTGTGGAAATTTCACACTTATCCTCAAGCAACATGGATACGTCTCCAACAGACTGGATTTCCAAACAAAATCATTCTCTTGTGCGTGCAGAGATCGCCATTCCTGTGGCAAACTCTGTTGCTTGTGAGAATTTTTCTGCCATATTTTTCTTTAATATGTTTGGATACGGCACCCTAAACATACATCTTCTTGAGCAAGAATGAGTAATGATCTTATGACTTATTGTCAAGCAGACAATCATGTGTTAATGATTGTCTGCTGGGTAGCTGTGGATTCAACAATCTACCCCTAGATTTTGTGAATTATGTATATCCTATAGTTGTGGAAAACATTTCTGAGCCAAAATCATTAAACTTAATCAGATCATTAAAAAATATGTCACTTGAAGCAATGGTTAAAATATTAACAGCTGAAGCAACACTAAGAAGCACCAGAATGAGAAGATTCAAATTCAGAAAAATGATTAAGTGTCTGACTGTGTCAACTGCAAAAGGAGTCTGAATGATGTAAATTTCTTCCATTGAGACATAAAAATCCCCTGACACTTCAAGGAGATTAGTTTCATGCTATAAATTGACGATAATTAGATGATTCTACTCAAGTTAGGTCACAACAAGGGATCTTGCGAGTTGAAAATGAAACTCAAAGCATTAGAGTGGATGAGATTTAGGATGTGAATATTAATGAGTACTCGGTGTACTTCTGAAAGCATATGATCTAAATCAAAGTTCAGCTGCTGATTAAAGGCCATTATTCTGAACATTTTAGTGCTTCATCATCAATAACACACATTGACCAAACCCAACGTAACCATCGCATGCTAAACCCATGCAATAAAACCTTTCTAATCATTCATTTGAACAAAAAAACAGGTGATATCAGCAGACTGGTTGCAGCGAACAATCGTACATCTTATAGTAGGCTCAACATTTCATTCTCCAAATGCAACCAGATGAATCCCAGATTCACCAAATACAAACTGCAGGTCAAATTAAAATGCCTCTTTAAAAGGGGAAAATATATATATTTAAATGAATCAACATTTTTGTAAGAAATTGAGAGATTCGCTACCAAATTAAGGCCTGCCAGGCAGTAAATAGGATCCTGTTTTTTATCATCACACCCTTATTCCCAGCACTAGCTTGATGTCGACAACTACATTGTTTGCATTGATCATAAAATGTGCAGAGGTGAATTAACAACAGACCAACATAAACATATCTTTATTCACGTGAGAGTGTGCTACTCCTAGACAAAGACCGAAGACAGAGGTCAATCGAGACAGGAAGGCCAGCTGACGCACATTAAACCAACCTGGGAGAACTCTGATGGATTTGAGAAAGGCGACTATTTGTTATGCTTTCGTCATGAACATGATGTCCAAGTCAAGAGTTTGGATAATACACCCTGCCCTTTCAAAATGAATGCGTTTTATGTGTACACAAATGTCTGAGGTCATTAGGTGTTCAAACTATTAAATGCTGTGGCACTAAAGAGTTTAAAGGTTTACAGAAAGCTTCACCTCACTTGGTTCTTCCAACAACAATCTCTGCAGTTTTTCAACAAACCCATAAACTGAACCCTTGATATGTTCAATATAACTGAAGAAAAAGAAACACACACCATTTCAGTTTAAGATCAAAACAAGAAATGTCATACAATAGCCTGAAAAAAATACAGTTGTACTGTTTACTACTGGCAAATCCAAAAGCAAGCTGTACTGGAAAAAAAAAAAAAACAAAACCTACAGTGGCATGAAAAAGTATTTGCTTCCCTTTCAGATGTCTTGTGCTTTTGTCACACTTAAATGTTTCAGATCAAACTAATGTTAAAATATAAAAACTAGCTTAAGCTGAACCCCCAAAAATGTATTTATTTATTAAGGGAAAGAGCTTGGATTAATACATTTTTAAAAACCAAGTTCAATTTTCTTAGTCGTAACCTGGTCCGATTGCTGCCATATCTGTAGAATCAAGAAATTCCTTTAATAGAGCCTGTCTGTCAACATGAAGTAGGCTAACTACTTCATGATGACAGACAGGCAACATGAAGTTTGACAAAACTTATCCACAAGTGGAAACAACACAGAAATGTAGTGAATGTGTGAATTGTGTTACAACTAACAAAGCAACCAAAAAAATGAAGGTTTTAAAATGGCTTAGCCAAAGTCCGGAATGGAATCTGATTGAGATTCTGTGACATAATCTTAAATAGGTTACTAATCATCAAAATGCCTCCATCGTATCTGAATTAATTGTCTTTAATTCGGCCATAATGGAGTCATTTCAATCAAACCTGAGAAGAGAGGATTGAAATTCATTCATCATGATGAAAAAGACTCAGTATTATTACAATAGTTATCATAAACATTGTTACCATGGGTGATTCAACCAGTGATTAGGTTTAGGGAGTAATCACTTATTTCACAAAGGGCCAGGTAGAACTGCATACCAGTTTTTTTTCCACTTCATGAAAAGCTTTTTATATTTTTCTGATAGAACACATTTATTGCTAATAATCTTAAAAATGTAGATGTAGAAAATAAAAAAAACGAAGAAGTGTGTTAGGGAGTTGTCAGAGCTCTGTATGAAAAAATTAAACTACAGCTAGTAAATAAGCACCTCTAAGAATAAACATGAATTATGTGACTCATGTAAACTACTCTAAAGTGGGAGTGGGTTTAAGGGGAATATGGCCAGAAACCGCAATGCTCTGGCCCTCGCCTCCAAATGTGAAATGTGACACTGAAGGCATCTGAGAATCTCAGCACGTCCAAAAGCAAATCACACAGTTATGGGAAACCATGACCTTGTACATAGTTGGACTTGAGTGATAGTAACAAGATATCTGCCACTGAAAGCTCATTTAAAACCCATCAACTCCTGCTGGCAGAACTACAAACATTTATCTTTCTGTTCTTCTGAGATAATAACCACATGGAACACAGAAGTCCCTGAATTGCCAGATTTTGTGCAAATGCTCTAACCTCTGACCTGAACCCTCTTGTCCTGTGCGTGCTTCCTTTTTCTGGTGCAGTGCGATACAGCAGGAAGGCACAGGAAACAGGAAGACAAGTAACTGGGAAAGATTCAAGTGAACATGTTGAATGCAATGGTACGTGAATGGGGGCATCGTTTTTTCCACTGAGGATATGCGTAGAACAAAATGTTGGTCCTCTACGTAGAGAGGCTTCAAAAGTGGAAGTGTTTACTTTAGCTGTCAAAAAAAAAAAACAATCACTTTCTTTATCAAGCCCAGGAGACTCAGAGTAAACAAGACACTCCTAAAGTCGTTTCCCCTCCAGACTCATTGGCGAAACAAAGGTCTTTGTGAGACACTTGCCAACACATAATTTCAAAAAGCTTAAAAGCCAATATGACTCCCACAGGAGGAATCAGGTATGAACTTTGCTGGTAATGTGTTGTTACCTGTATTTAAGATCATCTGCAAATTGGCTGCCAAGCACCTCTTTAAAGGCTGCCTTGGTTTCTTCCAGCAAGCTCTTGACGGCAGAGTCCCCAACAGCCAAGGCGACTATGCGGCCCGCCGGCAGGGAGCGGAGCAGCTGAGTGAGTTTCCGACTGTCGTCCCGGGATTCATGGGTGTCGAAGCGCTCGTCATAAAGCAAAGCAGATGTGTCCTGGTCGAACACCCGGAAGTTGATCCCTCGGCTGAAGTTTTTCTGGAAGGCATAGCCCCCAGTGGAAAGTCCGGATGCAGGGATGCTTCGAGTCAGCAGAGACCAGGAAACACGTTCTGTCCCATGTAGCTCTAGAGTTCCGCCAGCCATGACACCGATGAACTTGCGGCCCATGACCGGGACTTCGGGGACAGCTTTGTTGTCTGAGCGACCCAAGAGGGCGATTGTAGCACGAGACCGGTAGCGACATTTGGGTGAACCGATATGAAGAGCACCACCATCTTCTATGAGGATGTGATGTGTTCTCAAAGTTATGTTTTTGGTTCCATCCGTATTGTCAGCAAACACTACACGACCTGTAGCAAGTCAAATGAAATGCGTCTTATAAATACAATTGCTTGGAGAAGAATGCAAAACATTATGCAAATATGACAGTCTCACCTCCTGATTGGATGGTAAGTGAACGGAAAGTGGCAGAAGATTCCAGTCTATACAAATGCCCCCTACGGATAAGAATATCCTTGTTTGGCTGGTGACCTGGATTCCAGTTGCTCAGGGATAAGTGGTGGTCTGGACAGTTCTCTGTGAGTACAACCAATCACAATTAGAAACCAAAACAGTAGAGATTTGACATATTTTGAGAAGAAAAAGAAAACCTGTAATACTAACCATCTAATTCGTCTCCACTTGTGGAACTGAGGACAAGTATAAGGGTAAAAAGGAAAGCCCCCAGCGAGACTCCGCAGAAGATAAGAGTGTTTTTCCTTTGCCATATGTTCAGAGAAGGACCCCTGCGCCGACTTTCCACCGACAGGCTGGGCGTAGTTCGTTGCTCCAGTCGCAGGCCATGTGGCTTCAACGGCGGAGGTGGTGGAGCTTTGGCAGGTGGAGGCGAGCGGACTGGAGCCACCCTACCAGGAATGTAACCTGGACACCTCTGATGGTTGCTGTGAGATGGAGCCACAAATGCAGAGACGCGGCCTGGGCAATCACTCGTCGGCATGGTATTCCTGTCCGCTTATCTGAGGACGGAAACAAAAAAGAACAAGAAAGAGCGTTAGTGTGAGGGAAAAACATATTTTACAATTTCAGGTCTACTTATGAGATTCAACTTTAGACTGATAGAAAAAGTATAAACCATTAAGTGAATTCAAATATTTTCGAAAATAATTATTTTTAAAAAAAACAAGTATTGTTAGTCATGTGAACAATTCATAATTCTTACACTCAGACAGGTCAGAGATAAAAAGTTGCTAATCAAGCTATAAAATGGAGGAATAAACAGATTTCAAAAAGAGAAGGTCAAAGTAGACGTAAGAGGAACAGACATTAGAAGTGAGTAGGAAAACGGTAGGAGGTAAAGGACCCTGGGGGGTGTGAGTTAAGGACTAGGAAAATCAGAGAATCCCCCACTAACCACTAAGTTTGAGGGGTAAAGGTTAATATCCTTGGACTTGATTTTTAAAATGCAAGCTAATTTGTCACATCAGCGCCAAACTTCTTCTTGGATGATTTGTCTTGAGCAGGATGACACTGGCTGCTCTTGTCGGCATTAATGGATCACAACATAACAGAGCATTCCAAACACCAAAACACAGCCAAACAGATGGCACCAATTACTGCGGGGAAGAAGGCGAGCGCTTCAGCTGGAGCTCGACTGTTCAGCATAAATAAAGAACGCAACACCAAGAAACTGAGGCCACGGATGGGTACACATCTTTATCATCGTCATCTTAAAATAATGTCCTAAGGAATTTAATTCCTCGAGAATAGTCTAACTCCTATTTCAAAACTTTGCGCAAATATTTTTTGAAGAGTGGGAGAGCCCCTCATTCGTTCCCAGAGATGAGGCGGGACAGCCTTATTAGTGTGCAAACGGACTTTTGCCAGATTATGAGACATGCAAACATAAAGAGGTCATATGGGCAGAAGCAAACACTTGGCATACACTGGATATAAAAGATATGTACACACACCCCAATTAAAGTGTCAAGATCTTGTGGTTTGAAAAACAAAGATAAATATTTTGCTGAACTTTCTCCACCTTCATGGCCATCTGTAAACCTCAAATGAAAAACAATCTGAGATCTTTCAAGAGGAAAAAGAAGAACCAAAACAACTAAAATATATCGGTCCCATAGGTGTGCATCTCAAGGAGATGTAGCTGTGTTCAAAAATAATCATCACATTCAAACCCATGTTAGGCAGCAATCGATACACATATGCTATCATTTAAAGTGCATCTCATTAATCTCGAAGAAACTTTAGCTTCCAGGCTTGTCCTAACAATTTCTTAGTCAAAATCATGATCCCTCAGAGATTCTAAAAGATTTAAACATACAAGTGCATTTTAAAGGCATGAGATAGAAAACAGTAGAAAGATTTACAATCAAATAAAGAAAACATAGCACAATTGACATTACAAAGAACTCGACCGAGATACATCTTTATACAGCTGTGTCTCGGTTCTTAGTCAAGACGCAAGAGGTAATTGAGCTGAACTTCAGACTTCGGCTAGAAAGCTGAGGGTGAACTGCATCTTTCACATTAACTAAAAGCCTCAACACCAAATCAACAAAAGAGGTCATGGTTTCAATCAGAAAAGCCTAACCGGACTCCAAACCAGAATCAGATTAAAGAATCATTGGTGTGACCAGGAGAAGGCTGTGCACAGAAGATACCCTGGCAAAATCAAAGTTAAAGTGATTTTTTTTTTTTTTTTAAAGTGGATGAAAGCTGTCAAGTTTCTTATGTAATCTATTCTCTTGGATCACTTTTATTTTTACATTAAATTAATTAAATGTGCAACAGATAAAATGCTCTCTTTCTCAGGAAGGAAAATCAGAAGTAATGTTATCGACTTTGTTCGGTCACCAGTTGCAGTTAATCCTTGAAAGAAAACAAAAATTTGTGTGTATTTTTCCTGTTGAACAAACTCTTCATCAAAGCTGATACATACAAATCTATTGTAAAGAAGGTTGTATCTTGCAACTTGATGAGTAGGACAGTCAAAAATAAATGTAGATGTGAATATATGAGGGAGATTTGACTTATTAAACATTCACAGGTGCAGATGCTCACACTAGAAAAAAAAAAAGGAGCTTGTCCAAAATGCTAAAAGTCACAGAGTAACAGAAGAAGGCTTGAGAAAGAGAGAAAAGAAGAAAATGGGCGTTTATCGCAACTGACATCATAATCACAATATTTATCAATACGACCGGCATTGCAGGATTTTCTGATATCGGAGACCTAAAAGAGAGCAGGAAAGTTCTCTCTACTGACAATCAAAAACTGCCTCAATGAAATCTAGAAAGGCTGTATCACGCTGGCCGATTAGCACACACAAACAATCAAAGCCATTGTCTTGATGAGCAAATTAGTCATCGTTTTGCTCAAGAGCCACAAACAAAGCTCTTCAAGTCCTCAACAAAGCAGTTCACAATAAAGCGCAAGTAAGACAATAGCCCTGTGATTTATGTGAGCCACGAAATAAACTGAGCGTAACACGCTCCGGCTTATCTACGTCATCGTTCCCCTTGCAACATGTATAAAACATTTATTGTACATATGAAGAATCATCCATCTTACGTACAGCGGGGCTGTCAGAGACAGAGGGACAATGATGGCACTTTGCCTTGGATGCTCACTCCCTCAAGCCTAAGGATGCCATCATAATGTGTATTTTCTTCCCACTGACTAATTTACATGGACTGCAAAACACATCTGGGTCACAAAAAATGGATAATCACTACAAGGCTTTGTAAAACTTAAAGTAAAAAAAATAAATAAACAAACGGATAAATAAATACAAACTTTCAGGCATCAAGCGAGGCATAAAAGTCGAGTTGATTGTCTGGCAATAGTGAAAACTAGGGCTGCACAACAAGTTAATATCCATGTACTTAAGCTATTGAAAATTATTTTAGTTTGGTTTGTAGTCAACTAGTTTCATGCATCTACTTGTGGCAAGGGTGCGAATACTTTCACTTGTTAGTGTTTTGCTGCCTCACAGCGTGGAATGAAGATGCATTATTTTAGGGGTTGAATAATTTCATTAACAGAACATGCCTACAACTTTTAACATTTCATTTGTGAAGCAAACAACACACCCCGTGCGCCTTGGATCATCGTCCCGTTGGAAGGCGAACCTTCGTCCCAGTTTCAAAGCACCGACAGGATCAAACAGGTTTTGTTCACAAATATCCCTGTAGGCCATTTATCACCATTTATCTTCCCCTTGATTCAGAGCAGCTCCCCAGTCGCTGCTGCTGAAAAACATTGCCACAGCATAATGCTGCCACCACCTCATGGATATGGTCTTCCGTGTGTTGATTTTGACATAATGGCTTTCGTGATGGGCAAAAGTTCAAATTTGATCTGACCAAAGTACTTTCCTCCACACATTCATCCTAGATGCCCTTTGGAAAACTGCATCTTTAAAAAACAAAAACAACATTAAATAGTCAGTTTTCACAGCATCGGGTGAAATGAACAGCATCCATTCATTGTCAAACATTTCTAAAATCTATGCACAGCTTTCATGTGCACCTCGGTTTTTCCCTGAAGCCAGAAGACAAGCAACAACATTAGACAAGGAAATTAATGTGAATAATAACTGTGAAAGTCTGCGTAAGAATACACTAGAAGTCGTATTTAATAGAGCAGATCAGCTGCCTCTTGTGATCTCACCATAAATACACTAATCAGAGGTTTGATCAGCTCACCGCTGATATTCACGCGATTTAAAAGCTGCTGAATATCAAGCAGATGTGAATGGAGGGTGGGGGTGACTGAGAGTCAAAGACGGACGGACAAAAGCATTCCTCCCGCTGCAAGAGTTTCTGTCTGGATGACTCCTGGTGCCATACTGAGAACCATGTGTTTCCTCTCTGAAAGTGGCTCTGCGCTGTCACCGCGCTTTGACTCTGGCCCACGTTGGGACACGAGACGCGTTTTAGTTGCATGTACTTCTTCTATAAACGGGGAGTCACAACTTGTATGATTGGTTTTTGGCTGCCGTGACTCTTCCTGCAATAAAATGACCAGCTGAGTTACACAGGGGTGAAACGGAGAGCTTTGCCAATTGATGCATCACAAAAGAGGAACCATAGAAAAACGCTGTATGAGGCAAAAATAAATCTTTATTGGCAAAAAAAAAAAAAAAGACTAGTAGCTACGAGTGTGGGACACGTAGCAACACGCCGTTTAGTTGTCACCTCTCTGCGAAGTTTAAACGCTGCTAGGAAGTACCACTCCCCTGAGAAAAATAATAATAAACAAAGGCAACCGTGAACTAAAAGGCTCACCCGGTGAATCCTCTTCCACCCCCAATGGTTGACGGACGGACGCAGACACAATGCGGACGGCCGTGTGGACGGAGAGGTCTGCCGCTGGTGGAGAGGCTGTCCTGCCGCTTCACCGCTCTGTCCATTCGCTCTCAGGCGAACCGATAGAAGAGGCAAAACAGCCGCTGCTGATGAGAGGAGAGCAAAACTTATCTGCCGAGGAAGTTGGCTGGGTTTTACTTCCCTCTATATAGATTCTTTTTCCACATGTTTTTTTTTTTTTCCTTCTTCCGCTGATAGGCTGTCTTTGGTCCGTCGGTCAGCCTCCCAGCACCACCAAGAGAGAGCAGGCGCGGCTTGGAGAGAAAGGAAGTTGTGGTGCGTTTAAGGGATATCGGAAAAACTGCACACAATAGGAAGGACGCGGTTTATGGACTTAAGTGGTGGACTCGGACGCTAATTTTATGGTTACTCCCGTCAGATATTTTCACACTTCTCTTTTTCCTCCTTCCATTGTGTTTTTCTTAATACATCTGCTTTAACCTTACAGTTGAAAATGAATGGGTGGACTGGAGCATGCCCTGGCTGGCACTGGATGAGAGGTCACTGTGGATGTTGGGATGCTTTCCCACTCCATCACACAGACGCAGCGAGATAAGCATGCACTGCTGAGCTCACAGAACCAAAGTGGCGAAAGTTTTAAATAAAAGTCCCCTGCTGGGGGAGAACATGCAAACTGGCCTACTTCAAGTTCAAACCTGAACCTTGTCTTATGTGGGCTGTCGACTGAAGGCAGCAGAGTGCATAAACATATACAAAAGCCAATATTTCCCATAAAATAATCAATATTATTTTATGGGAATAAAGGACATTCCCTTTATTCCCATAAAATAATATACATTGTTTTATAGGAATAAAATATTTTATTCCCACAAAATAATGGGAATACTTCATATATATAAAGATGTGAAGTAGGCTACTTTTTGTCCCTCCTGAGGACCAGCAGGTGGCGATGTTACTCTAATCTCGCTCACTGGACACTGGAAGTATATATATATATATATATATACACTGCTCAAAAAAATAAAGGGAACACAGAAATAACACATCCTAGATCTGAATGAATGAAATATTCTCATTGAATATTTTGTCCTGTACAAAGTTGAATGTGCTGACAACAAAATCGTTGTTGATTGTCAATCAGTGTTGCTTCCTAAGTGGACAGTTTGATTTCACAGAAGTTTGATGTACTTGGAGTTATATTGTGTTGTTTGAGTGTTCCCTTTATTTTTTTGAGCAGTATATATTTAAGTTTATTTGGTAGGGACAGACACACGTCAACAGATAGACAAACTGAACAAAATAGCAGTCCCATGTTTGCATCATAGTGCAATAGCACAGCAACAGCACTTGTCCCTAGATTGGCTTTTAAAAAGTACCTCTATGCTTTCATTTAATATAATATATATATATATATATATATATATATATATATATAAACCTTTTAATGTTATTTTGTGCAGAGGTTTCTTTCCTGCTTCCTACCTTCAGTATGTGGATTTCCCTTTTCCTTGACTTCCAAAGAAAACATGAGTTTCCAAGGAGTTATTTAAAGAATTACCAGACACTTTGTGTCCAGTGAGCGAGATTAGAGTAACATCGCCACCTGCTGGTCCTCAGGAGGGACAAAAGGTACTTCCCAACTTGAAACAGTCATACTGTAGAGAACCTTTCAAAACTTCCCCATATCTAATTAACATTGTGAAATATTTTAGTTCCTAGGGGAACTGGGTCAAAACCAAACTTACTTCATACCAAATGAACAGTGTTTCATGTGTGGCTGTTTAGAATTACGCAAGAAAAAATTTAAGCTGATTCTGATATATAAAATAAAAGTCACAAATAAGATCATTATTCCACATACGATTTTATTTGCCTATGTTAGAATTACTATATTAATGTTAATACATAGTTTCTTTGCATTGAAATATCCTATACAAACTAAATCAAATCAGATTACACCCATCAGAGTGGCGAGTACAAAAGGCTGCCCGAGTGACAGCCGTGGCATATCAAGGATTTTAAAAGAAAGAAAAAAAATCCAAAAAAGAAAAACTGTAAATATACATTCGGAACATTTTACAGTAAAAAAAAATAAGCAAAAAAAAAAAATAAATGTTTATAGATCAAAATAAAATACAATAGAAAAAAAAGTGTTAATACATGAGTGCATAAAAAGAAGAGGTCCCCAATCCGGGCGTGGATCTTGGTCAATCTGACAAACAGCTCGTCGTTTCTGCTCGTCTAGCAGGCAGCCGGGCAGACCTGAAGGTTTACAGTAGCACCGATTGGCTTATTGTTAACTACGACAAAAAAAAAATAATTCAAGTGTCCAAAGACTTAAAATACCCAGAAGAAAAAAGAAATTTCTTTTGCAATTGAATGCTTGCATGCCAAAAAGGCGAAATGAAAAAGAACAAAATAAAAAGGTAAACGCTGTTCATGGCACACAGCAGCACTTTGACGTTTTCATTTTAAGGGTTTGACGGCCAGGCGGAGCTCCATTTTGGCTCTTTCAGAAGGGCAAAAGGAAAAACAATGATTTCAGAAATGTTATGGTGAAGAAAGATAAAATTGACACAAAAGCAAAAACATTTAGGCCATGACTGAGTCCCTGGATGCAGAGCTAATCGCTTTGAAATAGCTCATTGTCTCAGTACAGTGGAGACCCGAGAACCATGCGTGGAGTAAAAACTGTCCAGTGTAAATATACTGGAGGAAGAAGATAATACTCCTACCCCAAATAACCCATTGTGAGATTTTTTAGCCACTTCCTGAACTAAAAAACATATAAAGACTAGCAATGATCATAATTCACCCTGAACAGCAATAGTGGTCAACTAGAACTGACAGCAGCTGTCATAGTAGTTTCATTTCTGTGAGCATTAGGGAAAAAAAAGATACAATAATCCAACCCAGTTACATAAAGTAGGCATATTGTTACTATATTTTGATATATTAAAACCCAGAGGCAGAAACTGCACAGAACTGGGATTCATAATGGTCTTTCTATATACTGGTGAATCATTATTACCAAAAGGTCAGATTTTTGTCCACAGATGTGCCCGGCGTCATCTGAAAACTATCATCAACAGCAGAGTGAGGATGGGTGTCTTAAATCAACAGTACTTCAAATCAAATTAAAAAGTTACAACCTTTCAAGTGGCTGGAAAGATCCTTCTCTCAAGCATTTAACCAAACCTTTCACTGCTGATCACCATCTTACTTAAAGGATCTATAATCAAGCTGTACCATTTACTTTTTACAGAGACACAGACACTCTTCATTATTTACACAGGGTTCTGAAGAATATGAAAACATTTGGCAAAACTGGCACAGATGGGTGAAGTGTTAGTTTGTCTAGTTCAACTCTTATATGACAATATGTGCAAATCCAACATGTTCTGTAAAAAGAGAAAATGAAACACAAACTGCGTCCTCGGAGGAGATGGAAGCAATAATCAGATGCAGTGAGTAGGACAATATGGAGTTCAGTCGATTTTGACTAATTAGTCTGTAGAAAGGCCATTTCCTGGAATGCAAGTCTCCATTAAGAACCACAAACCTTCTCTTATAAGGCAGGAACAAAATATGACACTTAATTACTTTGTAATTACTCTAATAACTCTAATATTGTCCTTGCACATGTCTTCTTCGCCCTTCTATCACAGTCCCAAACTGCAGTGTCCAACATAAACAGATCTAAAAGCAAAAAAAAGGATTCATATGGAGGTGAGGTTTCTAGTGGAAAAAAAGGATCAGGGTAATCCTGTAGAAAGCCAAATGATACGAGGGGAAGCGTCTCGACTAAGTGAAGAGAGTCGCCACTAAGTCATTTCAAGACAGACAGACACTGATTCTCCGTTTAATAATTCAAAATCAATAACTCAGGCTGTCTGTAAAATTGCAGCTTTCTTTCCTGCTTCTCTTATTTCAAGCAGCTCTATAAGTTGACCAGCTCATGTGCAACAAACTGTTTGAGCCTCTCCAGGTACTGTCCGTAGAGCTCTATGTCGTTGTGTCCGGCGCCCTCCACCCAGAGCGGCTCCACCGGGTGCTGGCAGCGCTCGTACAGCGCCAGCCCGTGGGAGAAGTCGATGACCTCGTCCTCGGTACCGTGGATCAAGAGGACTGGCGATGTTACCTTGGAAATCTTGTCGATGCTTCGAGACAAAAAAGCCAAGAGAAACAAATGACACAAATTAGAGAAGCTAATGGATAAAAATTGATTTATCTGCTGCATATTAAAACAAACAAAAAAAAGGGATGATATTAATATTACAGATTTCAGCGTGTTTTATTGGGATTTTATGTAATGCAATCCTAAAGTCTGTGCAATTTAAAAGGGACACAAATACATTTGCATTGCACTTCACCAACTAGCCAGCAGATGGAGCAGTTGGCAATACTTTCTACCCACTCGAGCTAATCAGCTGAAAATTATTTCAATCTATTGTCCTTATAGGCATTTTTATCCGTAAAGGACAGATGGCACGCTTCAACGGTAAAAATGTCACAGCCAGCCTTGCATACACACACACATGCCATCTGTCGTCGGGCTGCACTCACTTTGGAAAGGCGTCAAAACAGTAGGTCTTCTTGGTGTCAGGGAAAGCCACTCTCATGCCAGAGGTGAGCGGGGAGTGGAGGATGACTGCGGCACTCTCGTAGCGAGAGGCGAGGTCCACAGAGGGAACCGTGCCAATGCTCTGCCCGTAGATGATCACGTTCTCGGGACGGATGCCGTACCTTTAAACACAACACAACTAAATATAAACCATCTTGTGTGTTCAAAGAGGATATGTGCAGTACAAGTTTACCAACATAAGCGGATGATATTTGCAGACATTGGCATGCCTCCAGTGAGGCCATTGGTCAATTATAAAAAAAAAAAAAGAAGAAAGAAAAGCTGATTAACAAACTAACACGTGTGGAATCCAGTATTTTGCTGCCATGCTTTTACCGCATTTTAATTATTTTTTTTCACTTGATTGCCTCCACTTTCTTCTGATAATTTTGTTTATTGTTTTTCATCCTTTATGAATGCCTTAATTGATTTGATCTAATTTTCCACCCAAAGGTTTTTTTTGTTTTTTTTTTATCATTTATTTGTGTTTTTTAAATAAGCACTCTGGTCAAGACCCATTACAACTAGCTTGCATTTCAGAAAAATCTGAATGGACATTCTTTTAAAACCAAGACACAGCTGTGTGATGCAGCGCTGCTTCTACACCATCCCTGCAGTCTTGTGACAAAACACAAAGAAAAAAACAAAGAAAGGGAGAGAAATAAAAAATAGAAAAGACATTGAATCTAGTTTGAGGTCAAGGGATAAACTGGGAAGGTGGGAAAAAAAAATATATATATATATATATATATATATATATATATATATATAAAAAAGGAAACTGGAGAGAGAGAAGACATTCCACAGCTGATTATGGCTAACGTGACCCACTGTAGCAAGCAGTCAGCTGACGGGCTGGAACCTACTTTTGGAACACTGCATCACTGTCTCTATTGCTGCATGGCTGAATAACGCAAAGTAAACAGTTAAACACAGCCAGGACAAACCGCAGCTCCGCTCTGTTATTAAATACTGGACCTCTAACATTACAGGCTCCACGCTACAGCCTCTACTGACACGCGACTGTAATTCGTAATGTTGGATACATGGAACAGTGAGGACAGATGACATGGCGAGCTACTGTAATGGATTATCGTCTTCGCCTTAAAAAAGAAACAAACAGCGATAACGTTAGCCTGCTACTAGCAACCGTGAACAACTGACGTGCAGACTCTCAATTAAGATAAAGTGTGGCAACTCACAGAGTCGGTGTGGACAGCAGACGATCATCAGCGTAAATATATGAACTGTTTACAGTTCATGTCAGGTGTTCATCAGGGTATAAATAGTGGTGAGAATACTGGCACAGCATTGGAAAGAATGACTGCAGAGTGAAGGCTGAGTGAGCTCACGTCACTCTAAATGTTGTTTCATAGCTGCTAAAATATTTATTAAGCTGTATATAAATTACAATGTCCTTTATGGGTAATAACTTGTTAAATGATCAGTCCACCGTAGAAAGAAAGCAGTTCAAGCAAATCATTAAAGTCCCATAATTAATAACATTCATATTTCTTCAGAGCTTTATAGATGGACTGTAGGTCTTTATTAGTGCAGGGTTTAGGTATAAACTTACACGGCAGCCTAGATCTTCACATTTATAAACAAGTCAATATAACACAAATCTTGTCACAACCATGTGACATTTATGCAATATCAATAAAGTGGCTAAATTGGAACCACCAGTCATTGTGTAAAGAAGTCAGAGGACAAGGGACGGCTGTTTCTAGGTGCTTTTTGTTGACATCTTCATCTTTAACGACCAATGTCATTATCTGGAGCAAGCCAGAATGTCTCACTTGACGACAGTAGCACAAACCCTGAATATCGAACCTCCCCTTTAAGCAATCTGCTAGCTTGTTTTGCGTTCAAACAGTCAGGGAGCGCCACACGAGGACTATAATAACAGACGTGCTTGTGTGTAGTCCGCAATTTACTCCGTTGCACTTCAGCTGAAATAGATCTCCGCAGGCCGAAGTCAGTCACGCTTCCTGGTTACAACCCTCCTCCCGAACCGTCATCGATTCAGTCTCCAGACACAAATCCAATCTTTTATGCATCCCATCCTCCCTCTTCCCACTCCTCTGGATCATGCTGCCTCTTGACTGCCCACCTCATGCTCCGCTCAAGAGCAAAGCTCCTGTTAATTCCCAAACAGCTCTACATGACTAATACATCCTGCAAGAGTCTTGAACATATGCAGCACATTTTTTTTTAACATATTACACCATCTGTGATACAGCAGGGGGATTCTCTATAGAAATGCTTGACGAACCAAAAACCTTTCGACACGAGAGGTTTTCTTTCTTGTTTGTGGCCATTTCTACGTCTAAGTGGCTGTCAGGTGAACCGGTGCACTCCTGAACAAGTTAGACTCAAAGTGCAAAATGATGAGCCAATAGCATTTTATTACACGGTGTTGCGTTCGGTCAGGTGAGACATGGAACTCCACCCAAGAGATTGGTAGAGGCGTCATCTCGCCCATGACTGCATTTTTCTGGGTCAGAAACACTCCCATAAATATTAGGTTGCCACCCTGCAAATGCAGGCCTGAAAATTCCTCCACAGTGTTTTTTTTTTTTTTTTGAACGGCTGAAAAGATGGATAGCGTTTCCATTAGGATCGATAGACCTATTGACCAGGAAGCCAGTTTTCCTCGTTTGTTTTCACAAGCCTCAGTAGAGAGGGAAAGGCTTGGTCTGAAAGCTCATTGCAAATCTGTTGCCAGGCTACTGCTCGATATTAGACAAGCAGGATTGACTACTGCTCTGCCTCCTCCACAGAGGGAGAAGAAAATGTTACACAGAGCCATTTAGAGTTTGGAAAGGACACACTCAGAGAATCGAACATTGCGGGAAAGCCATCTAAAGTTTCCAAATGATCTTCTAAATAAAACAATAACACTAAAGCCAAGCTGTGGGTTGAGCAATGTCAGTAAGAACAAAGTTTTGTCAACCTTGTTTTTCTCCTTGCCATATCGGTATGACAAAGCTGCTGCTGACTCACACCGTGAGGACATCTCCTGCTCGGGTGAAGGGAGTGTCTCATCCTCTGAGGTGGAACTACAGCAGGAACCTGTAGCGTCGCCTCCGGCTCTGCTAAACTGATGAAAGTGTCATCAAAGTGACAGGTGGTTGTTTCCGTCATGTGACAGAGTTTTGACATGATTGAATAGGCAGCTTTCATTTTGCTCGACATCCGTGAGGAATACAGGCAAGCTGTGCGGCCAGGTGGGAAAAGCTTTGATGGAACGGACATGATCTAAAAGGTTTTTGTAACATTCTGGTCAGCTCAGTCAAAAAAACCATTTTCCTCTCCATATTTTATGACCAATATATTCCACAACTCTGCAAAAAAGACAACAATGAAGTCATCAATGTGGTATTTTCAGCTTCTGGACCCTTCAAAAATTTACATATTAGTTGTTTTTTGTTTTAATGTGATCTGTGTTGGCTTAATTTTGTTACAAAGGCTCCAAGAAATAAGTGTCTGCGCTTTTTTTTGTGTCCAAGTCTAAACTAATTAAGAACTTCAAATCCAGTTTTTGATTTTTATTATTTTTTTTTTTAATCCTTCACATCCCTCAATAACTGGAAAGTGAAACATTGACTCAGGCAAAAATTTTGTACGTTGTAAATTTAACTTAGAGGATCCCAACTAAAAATAAGTCAATGCTGTGTGATGTTTATATTCCAGAAATTTAGATTTTTGTCTTTTAAAGAAATATCTTTCAAGTCACATTTTCATACTTTTTTCAGACATGAAAAATACTAAAACTGAAACTCCACAATTTTCAGACTTTACGAGGATTTAAGTTCCCAGAATCTTGTTGGCTCATAGTTACATAGATGGTTTGGATCCATTTTCCACTGCAGAGGAAGTCACTTTGGAAACCTTTTCAAAAGTTAAACACCACCACAAATAAAGCAAGCCAATAATAATTATTTAAATTAGGTCTGCTTCACTTTCCACCAAATTTAGAAGAGGGGTAATTCATAGAAATACCTCCTAATTACAATAGCAGAAGTACTGTGTGGAAAAGGTTATGAATAGCCATTTACATATTTTCCATCCTGTTACTAGCAATGAAAAAAAGTTACTGAGGAAATCATTGTTCAATTCAGACAGCCAGTGAAAATTGTTGTAAAAATTTCTCCTCATACCTTTTTGTCTAGACTAATGTCAGCGCTCGATTACAGCATTGAAAGCTGGGGTTACTGTTGATTTGCTCAACAGTAAAATAAAGATTCGTATTACTGCATGGTATCCAATTGCTAAGAAACATATCAGGATTTAGTTGTTTAAGACCCAAAAGTTCCTCTAAACCTGAGAGAACACCAGCTGTTCTTTGATGCTTGTAACAAAAGGGGTGGCTCGACCAAACTGGTTCGATTGCGAAACTGGTCCTGGTGCTTGCACAGTTCTGTTTTCAATACCCGGCCGCAAGTGCCAGGGGGGCTAGAAGAAGCGATGCGTTCGTCACTAGCGAACGCTGGGCTCAAGAAGACAAAAAAAATGTAAGCACTTGAAAACCCTGAGTTGGCGCCGCTTTTGATCTACCCAGTTATTTTGATACCTGGCCAATTATAGGGTTTAAATGAGTGAAGACATTGCATAGAGCTTAAACAATATTGATCTTTTGCTTCTGCTGTTTACCCATTTCTGCCAGCGCTGCCCTTACAGGCCAGACATCAACGAGTTGGGATTGAGAAATTCTCGCAAACATTCGTTTACAGGGAAGGTGGGATGGATCCATTTACTGGACAGGCTGTTTATCGTGATGCGGTGGCAGCTACCACCAGCCCAGGTCAAGCTCTGGAAGCACTGCAGTGGAAAAACCCTAAATTTATAACCGAGTATGCACAACTGTGGGACACACACATTTCAATTTAGAGAGGGACAACAGCTGGCAACCAAAGAGAGAAATAATGATACAGACAAGGCAGTAAAACAGAGAGAGATAGTTGCTGAGTGACAAAGGCCACTGACCGCAAGGTTTACATAGACATCATTTGGTTACCTGTTCTGTTGGATCCTTTAGGGGAAAAAAGATGCAGTGTTAATGTGAGGTGGTCTGAACATGAGCAGCCCAAGCATAAATAATTTACATGTCAGACTGGAAAAGCGATAACCCTTTTCTCTAAAGCTGTAAACGCTGAATATAGTGTGACAAAGAGAAAAACACAAAAAAATAATGTGGTTCTTGTGAGCAAAAGAGGAAAAAAAAAAATGTAGGCTGCTCTGAAAGAATGATGCAGATGAAAAGGTTCTGCATCAGATCAGCACAAAGATGAGGAGCAACTCCTGAACACCAAAATCTGAATCATCTCTTTTGTAGTAGAGCTATGCACTCTGCCATCTAAACCCACTTAGGTCACCCTTACCACAAAACGCCTGGGGCATCGCATTCCACTGCAAAAGCCAACCATGGGACTACAAGGCATGGGACATGCACAATACACTCCAGCTGTAGCTTCTTCAGTAACAGCCTATATCCCTGTTCCATGGGGCTCATCTGATATCTGATCTTAAAGATATTTCTCTCTGGAATAAGCAACATTTGATCAAAAGAAGTGTTGCAGCAGTAACCGTAACATAGCAGATGTAGAGGATCAGATCTGGCGAGTTTTAATTACTTAATTATCCGACCTTGACTGAAGCACTGAACGGTTCACATTAAGATTTTTGCACAATATGTTTATTCATTTGTGTGAGTTACTGAAGTTTGGACCCCATTTACTCAGATCTGACAGATTTTCAAAGCCCATTTGTGAAAAGACACATTTAAGAGAGAGGAAGGCCATCTTTTGACTCAGCCAAAAGGTGAGCAGAGGGGGCAAAAGGCCACAGAACCAAACCTAACTTTCACTTCTCTTTCAAGTAGTTGCTTTCATAACAACAAAGCTTTAAAGCTCCCATAACTCCAAATGGGAGTCGACGTTTAAGCGCGAGACTCCAAATGACTCAACGTAGGGACGGAGGGTTTGATCACCAGAAGAGCCGGTTCTTCTTCAGCTCATTTGTGATCACGTTTCTGGTTTAACTTGCTTGCTTCTGTATGTTCAGCTCTTTATTTGCAGAAGAATAGTCATCTGATTCTGAGAAAACACTTTGGAAAACCTGAGGCAAAAGGCATTCAGCCAGAAAAAAAAAAAAAAAAAAACAACCGGCAGTTTTTTTGCTTGAGGCTCAGACACTACTGTAGAGACGCTTGCATCTCTGTGGTGTCAATATCTTTACATACTCCAGGAGAAACATCTGTGGAAATGTTTTAGTGAATCAACTCTTATTCTTACCTTGCAAAAGGAAGTCGATGTAAGCAGGAGCTCTACAGAGAAACAAATAACACTTAAAACACTTTGATGCAAACTTGTAGAGCTGATCTTTTTGCGTCGCTGCACTGACCTCCAGGCTAAACTTAGTCTGGTATTCAATAGTGAAATGACCAACAATAATCCATCTCATACATTAATTCCCACTTTACCCCAACCACCAACCATAATGCCCTGGACTGGGTTGGGCTCCCCAGAAGGACTGCGAGTACTTAAAAGGTTGATGATTACGTCACACAATGTCCCTTCGGGACTACAAAAGCAAGAATACACACACCCACACACTCTCGCTCCCAGTATCCTCTGCTCCGCATCCTGCTCCGTCAGGTGAGTGGAAGTTTTACCGCTCGCCTTCATAACTTAATGCCAATAACAATAAAAAAAATTGATCTGCCACACATCTTGGGAATCATCACAAATATCTTTACTCTTCCAAAAATAACCATTAAACCTTCTAATTTACTTACTAGAACAATAAATGAGCAGACTTCCAGTATCAACTAGGATCCAACGAGCCGTCAGAGCCCGACCAGTCTGTGCAATACTTGTGTTACTGTAATACAGGCACCCTCATCATGAATCAGTCCCTTAAACATAAAATGTGCTCACATTGCTCTGACAGAGCACAAAAGCAGGAGATGACGAGGGGATTTAAGACAAAAAGCAGACATCCTCAAACACGGGTGGAAGGAAGTGAGCGACCTCAGGTTAAACAAACAGATGAACACGGCTTACGTGAAGAAAAGCCTGATCTGAGAGAAGGAACTGCAACTGCGTGATCGAGCCAGATCTGTCCTCACTGGTGATAAACCACTTGACGCTTACTGAACCTGAAGAGACATTTGCAGTGTCAGTAGTATTTTTGTGTCTTCAAAAAAAAAAAAAACACTGTGCAGCAGCAAGTGAGCACTTCGCATCACCATGAGCTCATCACTCTCTCTATGATGCACGGTGGCGTCAACATCATTCTGTGGGGATGCTTTTCTTCAGTACAGACAAGTAAATTTGCCAGATTGAACTTAGGCAAAATGTTCAATGGAAGCTGCTATAGACACAATTCAAAACACTTTTGAAGCTGTACCTGCAGCAAAAGGCGATTTCACAAAGTGTCGACTCATCACACGATTTAATAAAACACTGAAGTTTGTAGTCCTGACAAAATGTGAGACGGTTTTGAACACTTTCACAGCACTGTGGAGCAGACTGCGACCTTTCTCACTACTTGTATACATCTGGCTTCTCATTTATCACAAAGGAAACATGCAAACATCCAAGACAGGCTAGTTTCTGTCAGATTCAATTCTAAACTGCAAAAATATCCAACAATACTAAAGGAGGAGGTAAAGAAGTGTGCTATACATCTAAAAATCATTATATAGGGTTACGGTTGTATTTTCTATGAATCAGGAAAAAACAAGCAGTCTGGTGAGAACCAAAGTATCGGTTCTTTACACCAACGAAAAGATAAGAAGTAAATGATAAATTTTATATATTAATCATCATGACTAGGAAGCTCACTGTGAGCAAAGACATTTTTAGTCATTTGGGGCAAAATAACATAGGCTGTTAAAATCAAAGTCCACCCAAAGCCTACAGAGATGAAGCCTCAGCAGAACACCCACTTACACCTACATGCAGTGCAGCAACGTAATATCACAGAAAGCACACTCCTCATTAATCGCCCACGTGAACATCTTGCTATCACTACCAAACCGTTTGTTGTAGTTTCCACAACAAGATTCGTCAGCATGGTTTGTGTAATCCTTCCTCCACTCAGCTCCTTCGCCGCACATCCTGCTCCTCCTCTGTTTGTTTTTTTTTAAATGCATATTTTTCACAAGGAAGACGTCTCCCACAACTTCCTACTTGGCTTGTGTCACGTTAGCCTTTTTTTTCCCCCCTTAATCGCTTCTTTTTAGCTCCATCCAAACATGTCCCTGCCTTTGCATCCTTCCAATGCAAACATGTCAATGGTAACATTGATAAACAGCTCCAATCAATATGTCTGCTTATATGACATGCTTCATTTTGTGGCATCAAATATATATATATATATCCTGATATCTTCCAAAGATAGCAGGAAGAGAATTGTGGAACAGTACAAGTGTCTGATTCATCCTCATGTAGAATTTCCAGAAGTCTGAAAGTCCCTTGTTAAGATGTTCAAACAAATATAGTCAGGTAATAGTGCAGCCATTATTCTGTTCAGGAAGGAGACGAGTTCCGTGTTGCAGAGATTAATATGTTTGGGAGCTAAAGCTGGCAAAATGGTCATTGGCCATCGTGAAACGAGTTCTGTACCAACATGGGCTGAAACATTACCCAGAAAGGAAGAAGCCATTTCCTCAAAAACAACATAAAATTCTGATTTTAAGATGGCAAAGGCACTTATGGGGGGCATGTAATGTAGTCTGATGAGCCTAATATGGAAGTGTTTTTGCCCTGATGACCGTGATTGCATTGGAAGAACAAAGGAGTGATGCTTCAAAGCCTGAGAACGTCATTCCATTCCAACATGGTGAACTGCATTGTGATAGCTGTTGGTTTTGTTTTGCAAGAGACTGGTGAATTAAAAAAAAGAAATGACATCATGAGGACAGAACCATCTGTGGAAATACTAAAGCAATATCCATAGACATCAACCAGAAAGTTTCAGCGTATGCAAAAATGTACCTTTCCAATTGAACAAAACCAAAAAAAGATTTTACTCTCAAATTAGGTACAAACTGGCTTAAGTCTGAATGGGCCAGAATTGCAGAAAAGTATTGAGAGAAACTTGGAAACAAAATGTTTGATCAAAAGTCACACAGGATAACTCTTACCAAATAAGGACAAAGAGCATGCACACCTCTGACTTTGAAGTCCGTTCCTCATCGTTGTTGAATTTAGAAAACAAGAAAAAGTCTTTACGCTGTTGGCGAATATCTGGTTTCAGCTGCATCTGCCACTTCCCTTTCTACTCACCGTTAATTTAGTTGCAAAGCATATTTATGAAAGATAAACAGTTACCACTTAATATTTGCATCTGTTTATGAAACTGGAGATGGATTGTGGGTATTGTGCTTTAGCGACAAATTAACTCCATGTTAATATATATATATATATATATATATACATATTTTTAGGATTTCTTCCCCCTCTTTCATTCATTCTCATCCTTACCGTGATCGCAGTGCATGCCATGCAGCATCCACATCTGCGTACAGGTTTTTCTCCGAAGGCTTCCCGGAGCTGGCTCCGTAACCCGAGTAGTCGTAGGAGAAGACGTTACAGTTGATCCTTGAGCCCAGACCAATGTAGAAGCTGCTCATTTGGCCCAGGTCCACTGCATTCCCGTGGGAGAACAACAGCGTGTAGCGGGCGTTGGGTGAGCAGCGCACAAACATGCAGGCAATGCGGTTCCCTCTGGAGGTGCGCGTCATAAAACACTCGATGGCGTCCTTTTCTCGTGCGGAGTACTGCCAGTCAGCCCGCTCCGAGAGGTGCAGCGTCCACCTGCTGCCGCTTTCGTCGCACATGAGGCTGTAGGTGGGCTCTGGAGGGAGGAAGGCCAGCTTGGAGGCGATCTTGCTGGGGCACGGTGGACAGCAGAACAGGCAACATAGCTCACTGAAGGTTAGATGGTTCATCCTTCAAAAATGGGACAGCGAGAGTAACAATGACTAAAACAGATTCCACTGTTTGCATTCACTGCAGACTTTAGGAACACACACATGCAGAAATAGTTGTCTTTAAAGTGAGTGATTTAACCAGCTTTCAGCAAGGAAAGTCGCATTCAAACAAAATTACAATTAAAGATATTAAAAGCCTGCAGCACTGGGTAATAGCTCCAGATCTTGTTTCATTTAAGGTTTGAATGGTGTTCAGGCTGAATGTCAGTAGAAGTACTTAGTCTTCATATGCAAAAGTTCAATCATGAAATAACAGTAATATACTATAGATTTTGTAGTCATTGTCCTGAAATAGATGAACGTCGACAAATCTGAATGGCTGAAATAGCACATGCTGCGCCGGTCATGTGCTATTGATATGGACTAAACATCAGCTGTGGTAGGATTGGGACACAATCATCATTGCATTATCAGTGTCTGCAAGGTCCCATCCACAAATAACAGTGTGGATGCAATAGCTTTGAAAATATCACATTTTAATCGTTACCCTTTCAGATTCTGCACTCTAATAACACATGTGCACCATTTGTTGGTCTCGTCTGCAACTACCCGTGTTGATCCCACGTGATGTATGTTTTTAGTGGCTAAGAAGACACTAGAACAAACAAGTTATGAGAAAATCGCAATGATGGAAAAAAGAAAAAAAAAAAAAAAAGAAAAAAGGTCCACAAAACCTGGCAGGGTTTTCCCAAGTCAATTATAAGCCTGGCAGACCACCGGGCTTTATTGTGCTCCTTCCAGGCTAACCATCGCTTATTTATGAAAGTCTTTTTTTTTTTTTCACATTTTTAAGACTTTATAGTTGATGCTCAGGTATCAGTCTTCCAATCAAGTGATATTTATAATTTTCCTGTCAACTTTAAACATTTTTTAGCTAAAAAACAAAACAAAAAAAACAACAGACCGCTGGATGAATGACTGCCCTAACGCCCAACCACTGGGCTTAGCAGGTTTTCTGAGGGAAACCTTGACTGGGTTCTCGACATCAATAAGGACATTTTATATATTTACCAACAGCGTTGCAATTACATGTTTCCCTGATATTCTGCACTGCTAACTTAACATCATGACCACAGGTAGGTCTATTTGACTTTTTGCTGCAGATTCTTTCTTGGAATAAATTAGAATGTGCCATAAAGTTAAGAACTATGGCAGAGTTGGGGGGGGGAAAAAAAAACAACTATTTCAGGCAAACACAGACACACAAAATAATAATTATGATAATAAAGAAATCAATGTGATAGTTTATTTTCAGTAAGAAGGATCTACTGGCATGTTGCCCAGATCTTTCTCCTCATTTTACACGCTTTGGTGGCCCTGCTGGAAAGAATGAAAGACATGTGACTTTTACTCTGGTTAAAAAATAAATAAATAAAAGAACGCACTCTAAAAAAAAAATGCCTGGCAGCGATGTCATCCATTTAGCTAAACCATTAACAAAATAAATAAATAAATAAATAAATAAATAAATAAATAAAAAGAACAGGAAATGCTTAGATTTTTCCGCCCAGATATAGACAGTGGTCTGTCTGTATGTGGCGCTTTAATCAGAATTTATGATTCTTTCATTGCTCCATGTGTCTGTTCTGATGTTTCAATGTGAGCATGGCTTATTTGGAAAACAAAACAAAACAAAAAAAAAAAAAAGGACATTTGATGCTGAAGCTAAATCAGTTTTAATTGCACCCATGTGCTTTCAACTCTTCTTAATAGCAAGCCTGCAGAAAGTGTTCCTATAAACAACTGGCAGCGCCAGAGACGCTCCAGACTCTTTGAAGCCACTTGTGATTATAAAATGTCCCCTATTGAAACTGCACGACGTTTTCTTCAGCATCTCGCTGAAGTGGCTTCCCCACGGGAGCCCTAAGGACTGTGGGAAGCCTGTCCGCGTCCCACAGTCCTTCTCCATCCGGGTTGCATCTGGTCAAGCTTTGTCGGGATATATTGTTGTTTTGTCTTTAAAACGAAGAGATTATGCCAACGTTACCTGAACCCGTGGGGCTTTTCTTTGTTTTTCTTCCAGGAGACCGCGTCGCCACTGTGTAGCGTTTTATTCACACCACGGAAACTAATTTATTTATCTCCTTTTCGACGCCAGCAGATTGTCGGGGCTGTCCCCGGCCGCAGATTATCCTCGGTTTTATCTCCTCTATCAGTTATCAATGTCACGTTGAGCGCGTAGATGTCCCTCACAGGTCCGGAAGCAAGCCGCTTTCGTCCTCCGGCTCCAGGCAGCCCTTTTCCTTTTTTCTCTACTGTTGTTTCTTTCTTTCCTTCTCCCCACCTCGCTTTTCTCTCAGCATACGGTCTTGAATTATAACAAGGCTGCTTCATTCATGCTGTCCAAGTAGACAAAACCCTCAACGAGGACATCGGTTTAAAAAAAAAAGAAGAAACAAAACACAAAAGGGTCTGAAAAATCCGGAAAACAAATCGGAAACGACTCGAGACACAGTTCACAGCTGTATCACTTGGCTCCGAAACATCTCTGCTTTCGTTCTGGTTATCACTTCGCCTGTGAGGAGGGCGAGGCGTCGGGGGCGACAGCTGCAAGGACCAATGGCGAGGAGCTTACTGAAGCCAGGCCACCATTTGTGGGCTGTTCGAGGAAATGTTGGGCAGGGCCTGCACGACGCCGCAGAGTGGCAACATAGACGCAAAGCAGTTTGGACGAACGCCAGCGTTTAACGCCGCCCCCATATTGTGAGTGGCACACAATATCAGAATCAAAAGATTCTTCTTCGGTGGGGGTGAGGTACTTTTGAGAGGGTGTTTTAGGTGTTTAAGAACACCTGAAGCACTTTTGTTGGAGTTTTTGAACACAGAGCATGTTGTACATGACATTGTGAGTAGTGCACGCACAAAACAAGACTTGTGTGGTTCATAAAAGATGGTAAATGTCAGCAGAAATTGGCCAGTGATGATGTGATGTCCACGTCACAACCCTTCAATCAACTGGTGACTGAGATGCCACTGGAGTACAGCTAACAGTCATGTTCAAAACATTTGAGTATTGACCAATCGCCAATCTTCCAAATTAATCAGTTTTAATTGATTCAACTTTAATTCAACTCTACTGGCCTGTGGTAGCTGTCCTTATAACGCAAGAGATGATTTAGAAACCACTAATAGTTATTAAAAGTAAAATAGCAGACTTTTTTTTTCAAATTAATTTAGTAGTGAGTTAATTAACTCAAGTACATTAAGTGCAGTTTTATACTGCTTAATTTATCTTTTTTGTTGTTTTTTTTTTCCACATCATTAAAAAAAACAAAAAAAAAAAAAAACACCAGTATTAGTTCTAAAATTAATATTAGCGTATGAAAAAATGTGTCACCATGACCAGTGAAATAATAATGAAAAAAAGCTATTCCAAAGAACAGGCTTGCCACTCATAACTTGGCGCCCGCACTGACGTATTTTTATTTCTATAGGCCGTGGGTCTAATGCCCGTGTCTACTCTTCTACATCTATGTGCGACAGCCGGACATTTTTATTGACGTTTAGTTCAGCCAATCAGAAATTACTACTGAAACAAAAAGCTCAATCCGCATCTACCGGGGTGTTCACTGTGCAACTATGTTGCAACAAAGCAGGTGACGTCATTGAAAACACCAAAGATTTAATCATAAATAAAGGCAACATTATTTACTAGTGCAGCAAAACCGCAGGATACATTGTTTGTCTTAATATCTTTAATAAAAATGGTCAGTGTTTTGACCCCAGAACTTTTTGTGACGTACTTCTTACTGCTTCCGGGTTAAGCCTCTCCTTCGCTGGCATGCTTGTCGGATTTTTCAAACCAAAAACAACATAGTTTAGCTAAAGAGGAAATAAAATGAGCTCCCAGAAAGGAAACGTGTCTCGCTCACGAGCTCAGAAGCATCAAAACAGCACCGCCTTCAAAAACGACAAGTACGGAGCGACTGCACAAGTGAAGGTACGTCAGTAACCTTCTGATGTTGGACTGCTTTGAGTGCCTGATATCCTGAAAATAAAGAAACCACATCAAATCCTCCTAAATTACAATTCAGCTGCCTTATTTATTTGATCCATTTGAATGGACAGTGAGCTCCTCTATCTAGAAACTAACCCTTAGCATTATGCTACCATCACCATGCTTCCCAGTTGGTCCAGTATTTTAAGTCTAAACACATCACCGGTACCTCATTAGCTTCTGGTTTATGATAGGCATAGACTTCTGTGGTTCCTGATTATTTGAACCGATTTTATGTGTCAGTCTGGTGTTCCAACAGGAAAATAAACACACACCACAACTAGTATTGGAAGGGAAACACAGAAGTCCAGGGCTAATCAGAAACCAACAAAAGGACCACAGTAATTGTGCAGTAATTTCACCCCAAAACAGAACAAGTTGTTAGAATACGTATATTTAGATTAGCGCTATGCATTCATGTATCTCATTCTAATATCCCCACATTGTCTCGTTGATGATTTTTAACTGCAGAAGGCGAATTCAAAGATCCACGATGGACTCTGTCAACACTGTAAAGGCGTTCTCGAGTGGAAAGTCAAGTACAACAAATACAAGCCACTAACACAACCCAAAAAGTGGTGAGTATGTATTTATAGGCATCTCATTGATTTCTCAGAATCGTTTAAATGATCGAAAGGATTAGTTTGTGTAACAATTATACTAGTAGCAATCTGGACTCACCCACTATTGATAAAGCTATGCTAAAAATTATTATTATTATTCCACGTTAAATTCTGATTGGATAGCGGTCCGGACTGTGTTCTGGCGAAGACGTTTAGCTGATCTGCCTTTTCTTAAGAAAAGTGATGAAGCCCATTACCTGCTGGAGGGATCCGTAAGCATGGGTGTTAGTGATCAATAACCTTTTCCTTTTCTATTCGTAAATTAAATTTCTAAAGTGGGACTGTTTTACTAAAACGTGCTGATTCTACATTGTTAACGAAAGGTTGCCGTCTACATTTCAAAATATTTTCTAACTTCAAAATTAATTGATAACAATCTGTTTGGTTTTTTTCGTTTGTTTTCTTTTTTTACAGCGTTAAGTGTTCTCAAAAGACAGTGAGGGATGCATATCACATTATTTGTAAGCCCTGTTCGCTTCAGCTTGAGATCTGTTGCAAGTGTGGGAAGAAAGAAGAAATCATTATTCCGTGAGTGGATAAAGTCTTTCTGTGTTTTGATCTGACTTAAATTCTCTTAAAAAAAAAAAAAAAAACAAGACAATCTGCTCTAAAGACAGGAAAGTCCTTCTTTTTTTTACCCTTTGCCCTCACAACAGAGGTGCATGGTAACATGCATAGCAATTTCACCTTAATGCTGCCATCTTCTGGACAAAAAGACACATTAATGCTGATTGTGAAAAAGTGACTGAATCAAACTGGCTCGTAATTGCATACATGCATCTTAATTTCAATTCCTACGAAAATATTGTTTGTTCTAAAATTTAGAAAAAAATTTTTTTTTTCAGTATTTTCTGAATTTTTTTTTTTTTTTTTTTTAAATTCCCAGACCTTATTTTCTGATGCATATAAGCAAAACAAAGAGATTAACTTTTGTTTCTGTCCCTGTTTAGGGCGAACTCACACTTAGACAAGAAGGAGCAAGAAGACGAAGAGAAAAAGAAAGGACGAGGGAAAGAAGAAGAAGAAGAGGAGGATTTTGACTCTGGTGACAATAATGATGATGATGATGATGATTTTGACAACCTTGAGGATGAACAAGATGATTCAGACAGAGACTTGAAACAGAAACATTCATCCAAAAAAATCTGACATTTTTCCAGATGTGTCTTTGCTAAATGTTAAAGATGAATGGGTTTTTTTTCAATATTTAAACTGAGTGAGGTTTTTGTCATGGCCTCTAACAAGCTGTGAGCGACACACAAGAGAAAGAAGCTGGTTGTTGCAAGAAAACAGGCTGAAATTAACATCCATCTTTTCAGTATTTCCTTTTTATTATTATTATTATTATTAAAATATTGTTTAGTTTTACTTAAATTTTCTAATAGTGAAATGACAAAATTCAAGACCCGGTTTTGTTTTGTAGTTTGAATTTTTTTTTTTTTTTTCCGCAATTTATAATCATATCTTTTTCTACTTTCTGGCCACAGGATTTTTTTTAGCAAACAGTTTTCTATAAAAAAAATTATAATACAAAGCTAAAACATTTTTTTCAGTAATTCTTTCTTACATTTGCCATACAGTTCCTTCATAACATATAATCTGTTGATTGCCATATCACTTTCCTTTGATTTTATGTCACAGGACAATAAAGATTAATACATAATTGTGAAATTGAAAGAATGTGATACATGGTCTCTAGTAATTTTTTTAAATAAAAAGTGTGGTGTGTTACCATTTCCCTTTACAATGACACCCACGATCAAATCAAGTTCAACCAGTCGCTTTTAATGGAGCAAATTACCAAGATATTTAATTATGGTCACAGAACTATCAACTATTTTGTTGCTAATAAAGATCAGGCTCACAAGAAACGTGTTGAGAAACAAGGTTTGAGTCCCAAAGGTTTGAGAAGAAACAAATCGGAAACTACAAGGAATATATGCCACCATATTTAAGACCTGGAGCCTCACATAGAGCCCAGAAGTGCAAGGTGTACTGGAGGAAATCTGCATCTCTTTAATATCTTATTAACTGAGTTGGAGAATTGCATTTGTTCATTCATGAAATGAATCCTTAAATGTACATCTTGCCTAATGATGGTGTGCACAGCCATTTAATTGGGGACAGGACAGCTGGTCAGAGTTAAATAGCTGACAGAAAGGCTGTTATAGGCTGCAAAGGACTTGACATTTGGGAAAAGGTTAACTTTCCCCAAAAACTTCCAAGACCCTAACAATGGAACGGCTTTGATCAATATTCATGAGTGAGAATGGGACCAGTCAAAGCCCAGACCTAAATTCAATTGAGAATCTGTGGCTAAATGTCAAGCAGGATGTCCAGAGATGCTTTATATCTGACTGGGTTTGAGCTATTTTGTAAAGAAAAATGGGCAAACTTGTCAGATATGGAAACATACTCAGAAAGATCTGAATCTGTAAGTGCAGCAAAGCCTCAAAAGCATTTGATTACAAATGGAAAATTGGCTTTTGTTTTTATGTGTCAAAATTTATTTTCAACCTCACAAATTATGTGCACGTTTGTGCCGCTGACACACTGATGGTCTCATTAGATTATACTGAGGTTTGTGGTTACAAAGTGACAAAATACACAAAACCTTGTGTGAATTCTTTTGCCAGGCTCTATAGTTTGGGTTAACACTCGAGGTATAGTTATTTTTTCTGTTGTTGTTTTTTTGGGGTGTTTTGGATCTCATCCAGGCGCACTAATTGTAATTGTTCTTACCATGTTTTGACACGCAGTGCCCTTAGACATCTTTCATGCATGCTTCCATTACCAAAAAATAAACACGTGTTCACATTCATCATGTGGGCTTGGTAAATCAAAGTTATTTCCTCATCAGGGCGCATCACTGAGTCGAACATCGACATTAGTCATGGATCTCATGGGATGCGCTTTTACGCACAGCCTGATGTCCTCACATGGTTCTCTGACACACTGATGACTGAAACCTTAATCTTACTCAAGAAAACTGACAAAGAAAAGTTTGCTGGGGAACTCCCATGCCACGCCAACTTTAAGCCTGAAGTTAAGAGAGCAAGAGCCAGTACTGATCATTTTAGTCTATGAGTTAAGATATCATTCTCAAAGACAGATCTAGTGCATCTTAACAGCGTAAGCTTTTCTGTCGTGAAACTCCACCAAAAGTGGCAACATTTGTTGTATGGATTCACTCCTGAGAGCTGGTTACATTTCAAGCATTTAGTTTTGTTATTTTTGATGAATATGTCTCACAGGTACACGAAACCCAAATATTCTGTTTCTCTGAAAAACAGCATCGCGCACTAATAGACAATGATTGTTTGTAGAGGTTTGAACATTTTTATTTATCTATTTATCCTGCAGGGACTGCTGCAAGGATGCGGCATATAGTGGCTGTTGTGGAAAAAAAAACAAAAACGAACCCGATCTCCAAATTGTTAATTTTACTTCCACTCAGACAAGACATTGCATGCAGGTAAAACTAAAATATTCCTTCCCATCTAAATCTGTCATGGGTTTGAGTAATTTTGTGCCGATCTACGCAAGTGACTTTGTCCTCGACTTGCAAAACTAAAAACAGAAACATTTGCAAGTCCGCTTATAACACCCGCTGACGAATGTCTTAACGAACTCTTGCTGGTACGCGTGCACGCGCCCACACCCACGCTCAAGCCTCCGCACTGTCTTCTGATTGGCTGCGGATGATCTCTGCGGTCAGGTGAATGACGAGCGCCTCCTCGGGGGTGGCGTGTGAGGGCAGACCATAAAAGTCGATTTTTTTTTTTTGCGGCAGGTGGCCTTGGTCGCCGC
The DNA here is from genome assembly GCA_911649635.1 of Poeciliopsis gracilis. Classification (NCBI taxonomy): domain Eukaryota; kingdom Metazoa; phylum Chordata; class Actinopteri; order Cyprinodontiformes; family Poeciliidae; genus Poeciliopsis; species Poeciliopsis gracilis. The sequence goes on along the minus strand of CAJVRI010000005.1, from coordinate 3,908,705 downwards.
TCTGTCTGCACGATTTTTGCGCTGCGCCGGTGAAAACATGGAAACTTCTGCTAAGTCTGGCGCCGATATTCGGTTCGTTTGCAGGGGGACGTTTGTCCACTCGACCCCTGAGGAGCCGCTGCAGATCCTGGAGGATGCGCTTCTTGGAGTGAACTCGGAGGGGAAGGTTTTGAAACTTTTAATACGTCTCGAAATCATATTTATTATGTTTACTGTTTGAAATGTATTCGACTTCAAGCTTGAGCAAAATGTAAATTACACAATGTTAAAAGAAAAACTCTTTTGCTCTTCAGAGCTCGGGTGAAACAAACTTGTCGTGTAAAAATCGCCGAGATGAACTCTTGACAGTTCCTCTCAGTACAATGAGATACAATGAGAGCTCTGAAATATCTAAATATCTAAGTCATGTGTAGTAACTGGTTTATTACTGGTTGAGTCTCAAAACCCACCCAAAACAAGTATTTATTAATTGTTGAAAAGTTTTATGATAAATCTTCCACCGAGGCACAATAGAATAGAATAGAATAGAATAGAATAGAATAGAATTAGGGTTGATTTAGGAAGCAAACGTGTTCAAACACGAAGAGTCACGCGGAAAGAGAAAGTAAAACAATTACATCTCCAGGATTAGAGGACAGATGTCTTAGGCAGAGCTAGAGAAACTCATCCATGCGTTTATATTCAGTCGCATTGATTGACAGCATCTTCACAGGCCTGTCCAACAAGTCAGTCAAACAGCTGCAGCTGATCCAGAACGCTGCTGCTCGCTCTCGCTAAAACCAGGAAGTTAGAGCACGTAACACCAGTTTTAAAGTCCCTCCACTGGCTCCCTGTAGCTCAAAGAATAGACTTCAAAATACTGTTGTTAGTTTACAAATCACTGAACGGTTTAGCACCACAGTATCTGCTGTTGTTGTATCAACCTGCCAGACCTCTCAGGTCTTCTGGTTCTGGTCTGCTCTGCATCCCCAGAACCAGAACCAAAAGAGGAGAAGCAGCAGTCAGCATCTATGCACCAAAAATTTGGAACAAACGTCCAGAAAACTGTAAAACCGCGGAAACCCCGACTTCCTTTAAATCTCGACTAAAAACGTATCTTCAAATTGTATTTGAAACGTAATCAATAAAAAATTTCATAAAGGAACAATGTATTGTTTATTCGATGTTGCATGACTTTGTGTTTTTGTGTTTGTTATGATGTAAAGCACTTTGAAATGCCTTGCTGCTGAAATGTGCTATACAAATGAAATTTGATTGATTGATTGATTGAATTAAGAGACGACTGAACTGTAAGTGCGATCTGCTGAAACAGACAGCCTGCTCCTGTTCTACCACAAGTGATTATTTCACTTTAATTTTCGTTGTTAATGAAAACCAAAGTAAAAATCTGGAGCAAATGTGTCAAACTCGAAGCCCGGGAGCCAAATCCAGCCTGCCACTATTATTTATTTTGGCCCTCTACACTCTACAGGACCTTATAAGTAAAACCTTCATAAATAGTTGTGTTCTTAAGCAATATATTACCAATCAATTCAAAGCTGTTTTTTATCTGTATATTGCCAAATGGCATCAATATGAAAAGATGTACGACATTATTTAATTTTTAGAAGTACTCATGGAATGTAGGGACTTTAAAATGAGCGTGATTCTCTTAACTCTCGCCTGATTCATATTTTTCCCTCAGATTGCGTTCATTGGGGAAGGTAAAGACTTAAAGAGACTGTCTGAGAACTTTGGATTTAGCCCATGTGGAGTGACGCAACTGCAGCAACAGTGAGTAAAAGTGTGAATAACTCGTGATGCAAAACTATTCAGGACAGTTAACAAAGTTGGCTCCATAGATAAGAATTTAAAGAAATGTAGCAATAAGAGGAATTATTCATTATTATCACGCAAAAACAATGTGGCATAAATGGCACATTTTTACAGCTTGCTCATATTTTGCATCTCTTTCAGTGAGTTCTTTATGCCCGGAATGATAGACACGCACATCCATGCATCCCAGTACAGCTACGCGGGCACAGCCCTGGATATGCCTCTGCTGCAGTGGCTCAACACATACACCTTTCCTGTGGAGTCACGCTTTCGGGACTTAGAGTTTGCGAAGAAGGTCTACACTCAAGTAGTGGTGAGTTGGCCTGCATAGTCAGGCATTTTTTGTCAGAACCTGCTTCGTAAATAACAGACAAACACTGACCTTCGTGGCAATTGAACAACATATTTCACATGTGCAAACTTGAGGTGGTTTATGAGGTTGGTGATATGATTCACCACCCAGGGCATCATTCTGCTGGATGGTGGCTAAAACCAGAGTTATATCTGGTTTACTCCCCTAAACATGCGCCACAGCTGATTTGTCGATTCTTGTACGGCACTTCGTTAAAGTGCTGATTCAGAGTTTTAAAGGAATTTGGATTGGAATTTGGTTCAAAATTTGAACTGTTTAGACTAGACCAACATTAACTGGATTATATTACACTGAACAGAGATTACACTGCAGATTAGAATTTCACTAACACTTCTGTCTATGACCAAACAAAAAAGAAAAAATTCAAATTTATTTTTTGGCACTTGAAGCTCCTCATTACATATGAAACCATTTGTAATCATGAATACATAAAAATGTCTTAAATGTAGTTTGACATGCTGAGGTGTTTACATTGTTTACAAATGTGAAACCTTTACTCTGGGCATGAAAACAAAACAGGTGCTCACCCTGGTTCTTGCCACCACTGAGTTATTTGCAAACTGTTTTTGTTTTTGTTTGTCAAGACAACTCAGCAGTTTTCATAACAGAAAAATTGAAATTGCACTGTAATAACGTTGTTATGTAATACTTCGATTTTCTTCTTAGAAAAGGACTTTAAGAAACGGAACAACCACTGCGTGTTACTTTGCCACCATACACACTGATGCGTCTCTTCTGCTTGGTCAGATTGCAAGTAAGGCGTAAAACACACATACACACACGCAAACACTTTAATGTTTGCGTTCTTTCTGAAGAACGCAAACAAGCTTCTTTCTGAAGCTATGTTTCAGAAAGAACTCATCTTTTTTAGTGTTGTTGTTGTTTTTATCTAAGCTGTGGTATGTTGTTCTCAGGAACAAGAGCAGCAGATAGTAAGGAAAACCAAGAATAAAATGTGTTAAACTGCACACACTTGACGTCAGATTTAAAGTGAACTTGAAGCTGTTTAGGTCTGATAACATTTTTATGTAAAATGGTGAGGGAGGGACAAGCCGCAAAAATGTAATTTGTCCTCTGAACATAAGACATTTGATGTGGCTCAGAGATCCGTATCTCGCTACGTAATACGTGTCAGCTAATTTGTGTCATTGTCCTATGCAGAGCAACTTAAAGAAATGGTTGGCCAGACACTACAAGTTTACATTTCTTTCTGCCTCATGCACAATTCATATTTATTATTGAGAGAATGAAATAAAAAAACATAAGATGAAATGAAAGAAATGTGATCATCACATGTTTCTCTGGTTGTAAAGGACACATCACATTTTTACTTTCACTTGACGCATTTATTCTCCAGCTGAGGTGTCTTTGTCAGCAGAATAGTCTTTCACCTTTATGCCTTGTTCTTATCATCTCATCTCACTGTATTGCACAACGGTGAACATATTCTGCAACACACGAGCAATGATGCAAATGTACGGAATCAAGCACGTGTCAATCAGTCTTAAGCCATCATTTTGTGTAAGCGGGGTCATTGAACCTTTGACTTTGTACTTTTCTGCCTCAACTGCATGTGAATAATTGTCAGCCATCAGCACATATCTTTGGCTTTGCACATATCCATGTTCCAGTTAAATTCAGTTTTTTTTTTGTTTTTTTTTTGGTTTCCTCTTTTTTTCCAGTCTATTCATAGATGTTTAAACATAAACCCTTCCATGTTTTTGCATCATCGGATCGTGTCTATCCCACTGTTTCATAATAAGAGACATACAGATGTAATAGACGGAATCGATTAACCTCCACTTTGGGTCCCACATCCAGGATTTTGTTTTTACCCTTAGTTCAAGGTTAAAAATGATTGCCCTTCCTCTGTTTATATTTTTTCTTCTGCAGTCCAGAAAACAGTGACCTCTAACCAGCTGCAGATAGTTAGACTTTAGTGTTTTTACCAGTTGTGAGGTTGTGATAGTCGTAGTAAGTAGTATCTTGAGAAGCGTGGCTTGTTTTGATTAGAGGTAGTTTTGTAGTGAACGCTCCTTGATGACATAGGGCTGAACATGTTGAACCAGTTTGGACCGTTGGATCATCATCAAAGGATTGATGATATTTCTATTGAAACATGGTTGCCAAGAAACAGTCTTAAGTGCTTTCAGTAGTACTTGCTTTTAAGATGTAAACAAAAAGAGTCATTTTAAAGCACTTAAAATGACTCTTTCCCAGGTCATCTTGTTCTGCAGTCAGCTTATTTATGTACATCTCCAAATCTCATAAACAAAATGACCAGCAGGAAATAAACTAATTCAAATTACTGGAGAAATAGAAATTCGAAATATCCACTGTAAGCCTAATCTTGCAGCATAATAATAATACATTTGTGGCTATTTTCTGTAATAGCCAAATTATGTTAAATGAAAATAACTTACCATCTAAATCTTGCAGGAGTGTGAATAGTTTTGATCACAAAGGACTACAATCACTGCTGTTTATTACAATGTAATGTATTGTTCCTGTTGCATTTGCAGATGACTTCGGCCAGCGCGCCTTAATAGGGAAAGTGTGTATGGACAGAAACGACGCTGTGAAGTGTTACAGAGAAACCTTTGAAGAGTCTCAAGAAGAGACCTATCGGTGAGTGTGCAACTGAAACAAAGCGCTAGATAGTTTTTGAGAGGGGGAAAAAAAAACAAACCATTAAACATCAAGCTTTACAACTGGCTAAGGATTTCTATCCTGAAAATGCCTTTCACCAGGTCATGGTGTCTATTAGGACACAGAGTCAAGCTTTAATTTGTTATCTCTCAAGTACCTATATCCAAAATGTATCTGTGTTATCAAAACACTGGCAGATTTTGATATGAGCCATATGGGCAGTTGCCCAGGGCAGCATTGGGGCGGAGCGGGGGACAGAAGAAGGTGCTCACACAGTGTTTTTTTTTTAAGAACCACCACTGCATTCACATCATAACCGAAACAAGAACCCATTAATGCAACCAAATTACTATTATGTATTACAAATCAGCTTTTTTTTCTGAGTCCATGTTGGCATGCTGGCCTCAAATCACTCCTCACGGTTTCTGTGTTCACTGGTGCCTGCATGGGTTTTCTGTTCAGTACTGATTGTGTGCGTTTGCTTCGTTGTTTGTGTCTTGTGTCTCTGTCTTATCCTGTGATGGAAGCAGACAGAATCAAAATTTCTAAATTGCCTCCCAGAGGGAGCCACTTTAGTTATAGCAGATTAATTCAACAAGGCAGTTTAGGGTCTTTGATGAGTTGCTCCTCTCCTGATGTGGAACATTTTAAACCTCGTTACGCCAGACTGTCTTTGCAACATTGAGGTACTTCTGCAGAAGTGGGCATTAACTTCTGCACTTTTTTTTTTTTTTACTGTTTAATGTCAACTACAAATAACACTTTATATTGCAAAGAAAGTGCATCCTATTCTAATTTAGAGGCAGATTGTATTTTTCATAACAACTGTGTTAGCCAAACAGTGTTTGTCTCACGCTTATCTCAACGTAACTGTAACCAATATGTGTTGCGTCAATTTATTTGAAGATGCATGTTTTTTTTTTCTTTTCTCTCAAAAGGTTCATCAAAGAACTACTGAACAAAAAGGTAGGATCCTGTGAAAGAGTCGTTAAGAAACTGGTCGGCGCTGTTGTCTAACTTTACTGTTTTCTGGGCTCCGGGTTGGTTGGTGGTCCTAACAGTACCCCCTGGTGAAACCAGTGGTCACTCCACGTTTTGCACCGTCCTGCACAGAGCCCTTGCTTGTTAAGCTGGGAGAAATTGCCAAGAATAACAAGTTGCATATTCAAGTGAGTTGATTATTTCTATTGCAGAACCTAAAGGGATTATGTATGTATTTATTTATTTATTCATTTATTTAATTCAGAGTCACATCAGTGAAAATCTTGAGGAGGTCAAGTTGGTGAAGGAGCTGTTCCCCAATATGGAGTCTTACACCGACGTCTATCACAAATGCAACCTTCTCACAGACAAGGTAAGAGCGCAGTCCCAGTCACCTTTTACCAAACACTTGGTCAAATGTGAATGCTTGCATAAAATCAGACGGACTGTTCCTGACCCCTTGCAGACTATTATGGCCCACGGCTGCCACCTCAGTGATGAAGAGTTGGCTCTGTTCAGGAAAACAGGAGCTGCTGTATCCCACTGCCCCAATTCAAACATCTCGTAAGTTTTTTAGTCAGAACCAAGATAAGGTCAGAAATTTGCAGAACATAGGTATTATCTTAAAATTAGGACAGTGAGTCATGCAATATTATTTTCTGTGTGGACTTTCTCATTGGTCTTTTTACAGCCCTCTGTCTATTTCCTGGAATGCATTGGAATCAGTTTATTCAGCTGCAATGTTCAAACAATACGTTTTTATTACAGTTGGTGATCTCTCTGTTTAACCAGGTTGTGCAGCGGAGTGCTGAATGTGCGCAACGTCCTGAATCACAAAGTGAAGCTGGGGCTGGGCACAGGTGAGTGAAAATGCTCGACAACGATATGAAGATATAAAGTCTGAGCAGGTCTGCAAGTCAACTCAGTGTTAAAAAAGGGAACATTTTAGAATTTCTTTCAAGTCCATCGAAAACTAAACGAAGTTGCCTTGTCCAAGGTACATATCAGTGAGCGCTTGCAACCTTCTCTGTTTGTCCTCCATCAGATGTGGCAGGAGGCTATTCACCCTCCATTCTTGATGCTGTGCGAAGAGCCCTGGACTCGTCCAAAGTCCTCACCATCCAGGACCCAGAACACGAAACACTCCGCTTTGACGAGGTTTTCAGACTGGCCACACTGGGAGGGAGTCAAGGTGAGAACCAAACACAAATAGTTATTTGGCAACAGTTGTATCTATAGATCTGGACCCTCTGCATTGACTTACAAAACTCGTATGGTGACATACTGTTGGTTTTTCTGTTTGCAGCGTTGTCCCTGGATGAGCGAACAGGAAACTTTGAGGTGGGAAAGGACTTTGATGCCTTGAGAGTTAATATGGCTGCTCCAGGGGGACCCATCGACCTAATCCAAAATGAGAAACCACAGGTAATGGGGTGATGTCCATGTATGTTGACACATAAAGTGCTCAAAAGCTAAAACTCCATCTTAAATATAACAGCAATCTGTAAACATTGCCTTTCAGATTCTTTTGGAGAAGTTCTTGAATTTGGGTGAGCTTCAGCTTCTTTATGTATTTAGTCGCTTCTCTTTATTTCAGTCTCTCGATTCTCATACGTGTCTCTCTTCTCTAACATGTCCTTTGGCAGGTGATGATCGAAACATTGTGGAGGTGTTTGTAGCTGGGAAGAAGGTGGTGCCTTTCAGTGAGCCATGAACAGACAGGACTTTGTCCTTCCTCACATTGGCGTGAAATAAACAAACACACACTGTGGCTGCTTCAGCTATGTTTTTGCACAAAAGTAGATTAGTGGGAGTAAAATATGATAGACACAGGGATATTTTTAATATGTAAATTTTAGGACAGAGTGTTTGATTAAGTCCATCATTCTTTAGTCTGTATGCTGGGCTTTTGATTGGGAAGCAAGGGATATATTAAACAGGAGTAAATAACTCTCACTAAAAAAACAAAAATAAAAGAAAGCCGTCCTTATTGTCTTACAGCTTAATTTATTAACATGGGCCTTGGTGCTTTTTATGGTGCAAGAACTGCAGTAGTTTGATGATACCATTTTCATAGACTTCCTGTAGAAAAAGTCTTTGTGAGCCAAAGGCTAAATTGTGCTATAATGAACACTCCACCAAATTCAATCATTCAAGCATTTAAAGCTGCAGAGGTGCAGGGATTGTATTTTAATGTGTCCTTGATACTTCTCTTTTGATTTTGTTGTTGAAAGTGAAAATAGAAATGTTTTCAAGCACTCTTTTCTAACATGTTAAAGAATTCAAATCGTCCTCATGGCCTTATCGCGTAACTGTTTGTGATTTTTAACCTAAATCTCATCAAAACTGTTAAAAATGTTTGGTGTGAAGATGTTTGATTTGAAGGGAATGTTTTGATAAAGGATTCTTTTTTGTATTTTTTAAATATTTTTACTTGCACTTTTTAATTATTAGGGAATTGGACTATATGCACTTTTCTTTTTAAGCCAAGCTTGCTTTTTACTGAAGAAATTGCTAATTTAATCTTCACGCAAGACACAGTCTGAATCATTTTAAATGAGAAGGTCACATTTTGGGCTGTCTTCGATGTGTTACACAAGAAAAAATATAAATAAAGGAAGTCACATTTTTATGTTGATTGACTGATGTGGTCTGTTACAATTAGAGCAGAAGCTTTGCTGTGTGTCTGCTGTCTGATACACATGTAGTCAGTACCTTACTTGCAGAAGACAAGACATTTTATCAAAGAAAAAAACTGAGGATTTGTCTTATTTGGTAGCATCACTAAACAAAGTCATTTGCAGTCACTGTCAAACTTAGAAATGTCATGTCAGTGTGAACCAGGGCTTTGTGAGCTGATGGCAATCTTCTTTTCCACTTGAATGGTACCAGAATGTCTGGAGCAGGTTGCACTTAAACTTCAACCATTCTTTTTATAACTTCAAATGGATAGATTTTTTTTTTTTTTTTTTCTGAGAAAATAAGACAATTTACAAGAAATGAATTTTCCTGGATGTAGAGGGACAGCTAATCCATGAGAGAATGATGCATTTGGGAACAAAAAAAAAAAAAAACTATAAAAAAAACTATAAATATTTAGTTAATCTGAATTAAATATTTGACTAAACGAGCAATAAATCATTCTGGCGTCTAGTTAAAGGTGTGTCCCTTCCCCATCGATATATAATTGTTCCCATGTGAATAGTGTATTGTGGCGCTTGTTCCTGTCCTGTAAATAAAATTGGCCTATGTTTCTATATATAATATTGTGAAAAAAAAATTACACAAACCCGGATGAATGGCTTTTGTGGCTTATTTCTAAAAACAGCAGTCCGTTTCTTTGCCAATTTGTTGCAGATTCTCATCCCTCAGTTTCTCTTTTTCAACATTTTTTTTTCACCATCTCAATGACTCAATGACATTACAAATAACTGACCATGATACACAGACTACTAATGCAAGTCAGTAAGGAACTGAGACCTAGTTTTATCTGCCTTACGGAGTTCGCAGTTCCAGTTGACGGCCGCTCGTAAAACTATATTATTATTTATTTAGTCGTTTATGTCTTCAAGAAAGAGCAGTCTTGTTTGTACAATACCGTCATGTTCTCAATGAGGAACAGAAAGTTTTAAGAGGTCTTTTTCAGGAAGTGTCATTGCTTAACCACATCGGAAGGGTTGAGACCTACAGTCGCCAAAGGCTTTACTAAAAGATGAGATTAATGAAGTGAAATCAGTTAGCAACCACCAAGTCAAACAAACATCGTGTGGATGTAGAACTTTTTTTTTTTATTCCACAATGCACTGAACAGCAGAGAGTTGTTCTAATTTTGCGTGTTCATTTCCAGCAACTACAATGTTTTCCTTTAGATACATGATATTATAATTACAAATCTTTATTTTTGGCTCACTGTGTTTTTTTTTTTTTTCACTCAGTAAAAGAAGTAAACGCCTGCTTTGTGTATATTCAGTGGTCGCAGTTCTTCTATAATCAGTAGTTCTCGAGTAGCAGTGATGTTTTTCCTCTGTTTTGTGTGCTTCCTCACATGTTTACAATGTTTAAATCGATGCTATTCACAATTTAGACGGCGAAGTGCCAACAGGTCATAAATCCAAAGACTTATTTTGAATAACGTTGGAAATACCTGCGACCTTTGAACGTATCAGATACCACAGTGGGGACTTTGAGCCCGGCGCAATGTCTTACAGGCTTAAATTAGGCTACCGTGAACCACCGGCTGATCCCCAGCGAAAGTCTTAACAGATTTAATGATTATGTGTGATATAAACCTAACATCACAACAACTGTTTGAAAGTCTGCGTTGTTTTATTTGCAACCACCTGGAGGCAGAGCTCCTGCGAGACAAAACTCAGGTAATTATTAATCAAATGCCACAGCGGTAATCAGGAAGTGACTTTAAAAATACATGTATGATCTTCGTTCTCTCCTCCATTCTTCACTTTTCCAGATTTCAGACACTGTTAGATCTGGGAGGTATGTGTCTTTTTAGTGTTTAAGGCAGAGTGATAGTTTTGCATACTTTAGTTTTAGATCCGTTTTATCCGTGGTGTGTTTTGTACATTTTGTTGTTTTTTTTTAACACACTGAAAATACTAACTCATGTTTGTCATAAAGTGTCATTTGTATGCAAAAGGGTTTCACAAAAGTTGTTGAAAATCGCTCTGAAGATGGAAACTGCTCAGATTTGCGTGCATTTGGGTCAGTGACATCACAAGAGGCAAAAGAATCAAAATGATAAGCTGCAGGTTAGAAATTATAATGGCAGACAATGATGAGTTAAGGTTCAGTCTCAGGTATTCAACCCAAAGATTGATTCTGCCCATCTAAAGTCTAAGACTCTAAACAAAGCCTGGCTGAGCCTGTTACAATGACCTTGCATGCCATCAAGTGCTGCAGAAGCCTGTTCATAACCCACTTATTCAGGTCTAATGCAGAAGGGAAACACCTAAACCATGGAGGGCAGTGGTTCCTGAGGAAACACTGCCTTAAACAGACACATGATTTCCAAACACTGTAGTTCTCCATACAGTCTGAATTCATATTACTTTGGTAACTTTTCTCTCTTACTTCTTCCCTCTGTTGTTGACAGGTAAGACAGCGACAATATTGGCTGTTTGGTAGGTCCATTCATTTAGTGGTTCATAGTCATCAGCCAATGGATGGATGACTTAAAATGATTACTGGAGATCTGATACGTAAATGTGTCCGATTTGGCCGGCCTCTTCACAAAGCATTTTCTTGTTAATTGTTGCTTTTTGTGGAATAAATAAACTTATTCCATATGGGTGATCTTTTCCACCCGTAACGAATATGGTAAACAGGTGTGAAGGATGAATTTGACTAAAATTCAAATTGAATTCACAAATAACATATCGATTCCAAAGGGAAATTAAATGTTGTAACTCATTTATTCAAATCCTTCAAAAAGTTATTCTAGATAGTGATGGGAAATATCTCCTGTAGCGGTCTGTATTACAGTGAATTTGAAGAAGCCTCTGACTGAAGGCACTCTGTTTTCCCAAGCCAGTCTCATGAAGAGGATGGCCAGAGTTGCCCATAATTTTCTTGATTTTATGTGTCATTATCTCCAGAGGTTCGAAACATGCAAACGTAAGATGAAATAGGTAAAATGGAAATCAATATGCTCAAACAACCTCTGATCAGCTGTTTTATGTGATGTCAGATGTGAGTGGAAATGTAGATTTTTATCTAGATTGAATAACTACTTATTGCAAAACAACAAAACAAATAGAAAAACTGTGTATGACATTGTATTTAGTTGGTGACCAAATATTAAAAAAAATAGAAACAGATTGATTTACAGAGAAATCCTACTGGTGGCTAAAACACTATTCCATGTTCGTCCTGTTTTCTCATGTAAAAAGCTTCGTTCATGTGCAGAAGCATTCGACGCCTCCTGCAGCTCGGACACTAGCTGAAAGCCCATCATGCCTCTGTTTCGGGCTTCGGATGAACAGGCAGAGGCCAAGGCTCGGCCCAGGCGGAGGGGTCTGAGGAACAGCAAGGCCACTGGAAGCTGCTGGAGGACGCGTGATGATGATCCGGTCCTTTCTCTGACACGCCTCTGCCTGTTGAGCCTCGCTGACAACATGAAGGACCTGTGGGTGAAAGACTACGCTGACAACTATCTTGATCAGTATTCATTCAGATACATCATGGGGCCTTTCAACCTACTGCGTAAGTGTGCGTGTGTGTGTGCGTGTGTGTGTCAGTGTTAATTGGTCACAGACCAAATAATATAAAATAGAAATGTGTAATGGCCACACATTTTTGTGTGTAATGGCCAGAGAAACGGCACCGAAAAAGAGGCCGATATTTTCTATGTCTCTGATTGAATGTGATTTACTGTAATATCATGGATCTATGTCTGTAATCGCAGCTGGTGAGCTGGTGGAGGAGTTGACATGGCTGCTGTCCAATAGAAAGCAGCTGTCTCGGGCAGCGCTCCACCTCCTGCTGGTCCCCCACCTCCAGGGTCTGTCTCTAGAGAGGTGTCCTGGCCTCGTGACTCCGGCATTGTGTGCTCACATTGCTGCCCGTTGCCAGGTAAGATCCAATAATTTTATCTTATCCTAATTCTACCCTCTTCTTTTCACATAACATACTAATTTTTACACCTACAGATGTGGACTTGGTTTATTTCAATGATAAACGTCAAGTATGTAGAGCATAAGCAGCAGAACAACACTGTAACACAGGAGATCCTGCCAAGAGCCATTGGCTTTCTGATCAAACTGTAATTGTCAGATTCTTCGGTGATTAATTTGAAAAGGAAATGGGATTGTATGAATGCATACTGTTCTTTTAGATATTTCTTTAAAAGAAATGGGTTTTACTGTTCTCTCAGGGTCTGCGGAGTCTGGACCTGTCTGGAGCACAGCAGCTCCCTCCAAAGGCCCTCTGTGAAACCATGCCCAGTCTACCTGCTGTGCGGTCGCTGTCCTTGGCCGGCATGCCCTGTGACAGGAGTGTGATCCAAACCGTTGCCCGCCACTGCCGTTTGCTGCAGCACCTCGACGTGTCCCGCTGTCACCTCCTCTCCCCGGCTGCTCTGCTTCCTCTCGGTAGTGTGGTTTTGAATCCGTCCTCGTCGTCCTGTTCTTCAACCTCGTCTCCTCTCCCGCTCAGCAGCCTGTTGGCTCTGGATATTGGGTTTGGGGAACAGGAAGGAGACTCTACCGTGGCAGCAGCCTACCTCCTTCTCTCTCTGCCCTGCTTGAAAAGAGTGGCCTTGGAGGGCCTTGGACAGGCCTGCCGTCTCATCGAGCAGAGGGAGTTCAGCCAGGCAGATGAATTTGCTGACAGGGAAGGTGTTTCCAGCCTGCACCGGGTATGGAGGGAAAGGATGCTCGGGCAGAGCTCGGAAAGTTGGATGGCGATGAGAGGGGAAGAATCTACTGATAATGGGGAGGTGGAGAGCCCATTATTGGAAGAGGATGGCTGTGGCTGTGAGGAAGATTTGGTCAAAGACGAGTGGCCTTTTCGCTTACAAATCCAAACAGAGGATAGGATGCAGAATTTGTCCCAGTCAGGCCTGATCCTGCAGCTTAAAGACGTCAAAGGTGTAACCTGTGAGTCTCTGGGGAGTTTAGGAAATTTGTGTCCAGGTTTAATTTCTTTATCCATGAACATAGGCAAACAGGGGCCACTATTAACTGCTGATCTCCAGACATGGGCAGGCCAGCTGCGTAATCTTTCATTTATTTACTCTGGCCCAGTGGTAGATCTTCTTCCTGCCTTGCAAGTCGCAGGTTGCTCACTGATCTCTCTGACGTTGGAGGGGGTGAAAACCAGCCCTGACACTCCACTACTAGAGCTCATCAGAGTCTGTCCCAGACTCAGAGACCTCCTTATCTCTGCTGAGCCTCCTGCTACACTGCAGGGCGAAACCAATGACAATCAGCAGGATGATCAAGATCTCCCAAGGCTGCCAAATCTCCGCTCTCTCAAGCTCAGGTAATTTTATCTTTGAATCCCTGCTCTCAATTTGTGCCTGTTTCTAACCACACCAAATATAGTCATGACAAAGCTACAACACACTATGCAGCCAGACACAGAAACAGTGTGTTGACATAATGGAAAACATAGAAAGATAGAAACATCTTAGCTATGTTTTTTGTTTTCTTGGAGTGGTAGCCAAATGTAATACTGTTCTCAAACATTGTTCAAGTAAAACAAAACAAAAAAGCATGTAGATATTCTGGCAGCTTAAATTAATAACAGGAACTTAAAAGGAGGTGCAATATTTCTGTTTTTCATTTAATGTCTTATCCTTGATTTTTTTTTTTTTTTCTCAGAGCACATTTTTCAAATTTTGATTGTGATATGTGACACCACAACCAAGGAAGCCAAAATATGAATTAACTCCCCAGTATGTCTTGCAAAACAAATTATACCTCTTGTATTTTTTTTTTATCTATTGTCATGTTTGAACGATAGACATCAACTTTATTGGGATTTTATGTGATGGATTAACAAGTAGTGTGAGTACAAAGCTAAACATGGCCTTAAATAAGTGAATCGTTATTCAGACCTCCTGAATCCATAAAGTGAATACATTTCACTTTTATTAAAACTGAAAATGATTTAGAACATTTTGCTAAAAGCCTTGCACATCTAAAGAGCAAAGTTTTTTCTTTGATTGAAAGTAAAGTGTCTATAAATAGCTATCACTCAAGGCTTTCAACAAACTGAATTTGGATTTGGGTCTGGAGTGTGACTGGACCATTTTAACTATGCTTTCATCTAAAAATTACACTTTTGTTCTGACTGAATGTTGAAGGTCAGTGTCCTAATGAAAAGCGAACCTCTTTTTTTGTGGCTTCTAATTTATCTTTTTAGAGTACCTCATGTATCGTTTCAGTACAGTAGCTATCATACAACAATGATAAAGCACCCATGAGGAAATGTTGATGAAGTCATTGCAGTAGTTTGGTTCAGATATTTTGATTGTACGCAGCAGTACAATTTCAGGCTCATGCTAACGAATTGAAAAAGTGATTAGAACTACCAAGGCAATCAATAATACTAATTGTTTTCTTCTGCTGCTGTTGTCTCTCAAATCTCTGAAGTTTCTCCTATGAGCACAACCAAATGAAGCCCTTGATGTCCTGGATGTCCCTAAAGGAAGTGATCAGGTGTCTCCTGATTGGCTCTCCTTTACTCGAGAATCTCTCTTTGATCTCCTTGCCATGCCCTTTGAACCTCATCATACAAGACACCCTGCGAAGTGTGAATCTGGACACCAATCCCAGTGCAGATTCCTCTGGCTTACGGCCACTGCCTCTTGGAAGGATCGAGCATATTGATCTGCTGCGAACAGATGTGCAGATGAGCACTGTGAAGAGCCTGATGCAACTGAGCAAGAGGCTCAAGCACGTGGATGTAAGTTACTGCTGGCGGATCAGTCAGCGTGAGTGGCTCGACTGCAAGAAGTTCAGACAAGTCGAAGTTGTCTGGGTGTAATAAAAAGAGGGGAGGATTTTAACACTAAGGCGCTTCTTAAAGGGAATTGAAATACACTTTTACATGTTAAATTGTACATTTATCATAGTCTCTTTGGATAATGTATGTTTGTTTTTTGTAACAAACTGATCTTTTCAATGCACTTTTATGGAAAGCTGTATTTTAATAACCAATTTATATTAACTTTATAACGCTCTGAATATAATTGTGACACGACTGAAAAACAAATCTGAAAAGTGTTTGAGAAATCATGTGGAAATCACCATATTGATTTCTTTTTATGAAACTATGACAATGAAGTCGCATTGGATTGAATGCAACAATAATTTGATTTTGTGTTTCATGTACATTTTTATTTGTATTTTAGTTTTTATCGATAAAAACAAATTTCCAGGAGTCGCTGGCTGCAGTAACAAACAAATATGACACAATGACTTATTTAGAGATAAAAACCCAGAACCTGAGATGGGTATAATTGAAACCCTAATGAGGTACAGCACTCCATATTTCTGTTGCACTGTTATAAATACAGGTTTAATGAAAACTGGAGATGTGGAGGAAGTAAAATACTTTATCCCCACCCAATTTTTCTGTCTAAATATTACTTTCGGGAAAGGAAATCAAGCCTGATCTTTTTCTTATTAGGGTTTGATCTAATATAAGTCCAAGTTAAAATCTGCCTTTAACAAGACAAGTAATGTCTCCCAGTCATTATTTTTGTCCCTGATACTGATGTAAGTCATTTATCATTTGGAATTTGGTGTCACAGAGTTAGAGTTTTATACTCCATCCAAATCAAAGCTATGTATATGTATGAAAACTTGATAGCTTCAACAGTATGATACAATAACACTTTACATATCCAAGTTAAAATAAATGCACTTAACTCTGCGCTACAGTATCTTTTTTCTTAACTAAAATATCTTCACCCAGAAGGACTTCCAGCATGGCAGTGGCTTGTTTCTAAACATATATATGATTCAATACATATATCCTGATAAAAAAATGTTTAAACAAGAAAGTTTGTTGAAGTGAAATGCTACCACCAGCATATTCCCTCTCTGTTTTGATATGACTTGTTAGTAAATAGATTCCTGGTATTTTTAAATGTAATTCTTGTTAATTATGTGCCTCCAAAGCATGCAGAAAAAATATTCACAACCTTAGTGCTAACTTTAAACTTGGTGAAATGTAATGACTAGTGTTCCAACTGCTTGTATGTTAGATGATGCCGCCAGCAGGAATGTAATGTTAAATATGCCAATTCGTGTCTTACACAAAATATTAATAAATCTAAAAAAAAAAGTCAGAAAAAAAAGGGTGAAGTTGTGAAGTAGATTTTTCTTTAAAGAGAAAATCTTTTATTTGCATCATACAGTAGCATAGTCAAGATGTTTTTTTGTTTTTTTTTAGGATTCTTGGTTTTATTGAAGCCAGGGGTCTGATAAACATTTTCCTTATCGTAGTCAGCATAAGAAGCTGGGATCCACATGGCAGCTTAGAGGCTACAGAATTGTGTTAAAGACAATGCACAATCAACCTTCTGAATTACTCCAGACACAAAAGAGCCGGCCATAAAAAAAAAATGTCTCGATATCTTAAATATAAAAGGACTAGAAACAGAAGCTCGTAGTCTTGCATAGATGTAGACAGTCAATAGTGGTTGAAGGCCATTCAGTTAGGATGTGACAAGGCAGCTGATTTCCGCTCACATTCAAGTACAAAAGTTAATTTCGGTATTTTATTCAAATCGATTGACCAAAGCGACATCCGATCTTCAACACAGAAGAAGCACGACACTGGAAAGACACTGGTGAAACACTGAACACGAGTGGCTTCATTTCAGCTAAGTGCCTAAATTAAGCTGATGTGGCTGTGTGTCGTCAAAACAAATCAGACATAGAAAAAAAAAACATGCTTAATTTGACTTTAAACACAAAGGACAAATTTTGAGCAAAGATCCGAACAAGTACATTTGATCAACTACCAGCAGACTTACAAGGAATGTCCTATAATTCCATATTATTCTTGCATAATAATGCTGCCCTTTTCAAATTCTGATAACTTCCTTACTCATTTTTCTGAAAGGGGAATTCACTTATATTTTTAGACATACCAAATATAAGAGATGAGAAACTTCTATAAATGTCCAACGAGAAGTGCTTATTAAACATGTCCGCTGCTTCTGATTGATTATAAATTGTGCTTTATAATAATTGTACTTATCAAGTCCAACTATGGAGAAGAAAATAACCTTAAAAGCTTCTTCTTTAGCAAAGTAAATGCAAATTAGATCATTCTGATCATTTTAGACGCTGCTAAAACAAGCCTGTTGACCTATGTAAATACTTTTTTTAAAAATTTTCCGTTACACTTTTTGAAAATAGTAAATTCAGAGATAAACCCTATGTGCCAAAAATTACTTTTGAAGTGGTTTACAAAATGTATCCCTAACCTACAGCAACAAATTACTGTAGAACCCATTACCATGCAGTTTATCAAATGAAGCTTTTTCTACCACTTTATAGGGTATTAATAAAAGTTGAAAGGCAGGTCTGATGAGTGGAATGAAAGAGCTTCATGCAGGAGTAGCACAAAAAACCCCAGCAAGTTCCCAGATAACCCGTCTGGGAAACTTCAACAGATACATCTTGTTCAATTAGTTTGTACACCCTCTGCAGCTGCACGAAAAAAACATCTTGACTATGCTACTGTATGATGCAAATAAAAGATTTTCTCTTTAAAGAAAAATCTACTTCACAAGCACAACCAAAATGATAGTCAAAAGAGTTTGTACTTTTTAATTTGATCTGTCATCATTTTAATAAATACGTTTAATTATAAAATGTATTGAAAAAACGTAGGCATACAACAGAATAAAAGTGGGAATTTTCTCACATGATTAAGGTCTGAAGATGTGATCATAAAACTCGGAACAGTTTGTACCTGCAAGGCTTCCGTATTTCTTGTTCGACACAAGGGCAGTTCACAGCCGGGAATGTGCGCTTGTTTTTCTCTCCAATTGGGGGGACCTTGTAGCAAAACGCGTCTCATCTGGAGACTGTGGAAGGCAAGAAAACATACTGGTTACAGGCTTATGAAATAAAGTATACACGGTATTTGATGTAAGCTAAAACCTCCCAATACTGTTTTATATAGAAGCAGCTTGTAACTAAGCTGAGCTCCACCGAAGGACTGTGTACGCGGACATGAAAACCAAGCACACCTTTTACACGTTACACGTCACTTAGCAAAGCGGTGTTGCTCGTTTCATGTAAGTTAGCCAGCGGTGAGCATCTGGATCATGTTTCCTGGAAAATACGGTTGTCTTTGTGAGTACCTATGGCTCTAATACAATTCATGGACATATAAAATCTTTGCCATTGACGTTACGGTCAGTTAAATTAATAATTTTCGGCGTTTCTCCTTGTTCTTTCCTCCTATCATACTGTAACCTACGAGACTGAACATAAAAAACGCCTGCGTTGTCTAACATTAATAACTGCTTACTTGAAATTTTAAGGTGTTTCTTTTCTTCTCCTTTCCATTACGAGCTTTTGTTTTTCCTTCAATAGCTGAAAATTATACAATCACACCTATTTATCCCTTCAGAAGCAGAAACTGGGGATCAGTTTGACGTGTTTGTGGGCCCTTCACCTGTACAGTTGTCGGTGAAGGCTTTAAAGTTGTTATTTCTGCTCTTTCCTCAAGGCCATAATGATGGATGAACCAGGGATTATGGAGCAGTGGAGTCTGACGAATCTGCTTCCTAGAGAAGTCTGATGAATAATAAATCCAAAGGACTATTTACATCATGGGAAGGTAATTGAATGATTGGCCTGTATTTATCTGTAACTTAAGGGCTACTTATGTCCCTTGACTTTTCTCAATGTGCAGGAGTAGCCCTATGATACCCCAAGTTAAAATCCAGTAGAGCCACTTGCTTTCAGAGGTTTTATAATCTGAATATATTTATATATACAGTTGAAAGTGTAATGACAATGATTAGATCAAAGGTGCTCAAATGTAAATCTTAAAGGGCCGTAAATATATTTTTTTTAATGAGCCACAGGTTCATTTATTATAGTCCAATCTGTGTGAGCAGTTCTTCTGTGAGGATGACTGTTCAGAGACTGGATGTGCAGAGCGTTTCCAAAAGAAACTGAGCTGTAGTCGCAGCGATAGGTTCTCAAAATTCCAATAAGATGTACAGAGGTCTCTGGTTGTCAAGTGGGAAAATGAGCATGGTTACATTTTCAATACAGTCTCTGCCATATCCAGACATGCAGCGTTGAGGCTCTGACATTTTTATCTGTGAACAGGATCGGCTTTTCATGCCTTTTCCCAGCGTCATGGCACTTCAGCCTGTCATCCCAGGTTCTTCCTCGGCTTCTGACTCCTTCCCTCCGACAACTTCTCTTCATCGGCCTGGTGCTCTGCCTCATAGGACTGCTCTACCTGTTGTTCTTTGCTGTAAATACACACACCAGCTGGATCGGAGAAGAAAACCCTTTCCACCGGTACTCTAAACTAGGAGCTGGTACTCTGTTGTGGATCTCCGAGAGCTGGTATCGAGTTAATCTTAGATATTTGTCACCCATAAGGCACCTGGCGAGAGTTACTGACTTGGATGCGACGGATACAAGCAATCCCAACCTGAACTACGGCCTGGTGGTGGACTGTGGCAGCAGTGGCTCCAGGGTGTTTGTGTACTGCTGGCCCCGGCACAACGGTAATCCCCGTGAACTGCTGGACATACGGCAAATGCGAGATCAACACCGCAAGCCAGTAGTCATGAAGATCAAGCCTGGTAAGAAGCTTATTGATCAACGTAAGGAAGAAAATACAAGCGTATTTTGCAATGTATTGTAAAAGTACTGTACAAAATGTGATTTTATTGCATAATACAATTGAATATTGTGTATTTTTTGTTATGAATAAATGTTTTTCTTCATCATGTACTTTTTCTAAAGGTATAGCTGAACTGGCTAAAACACCTGATAAGGCCAGTGACTACATAGATCCACTTCTAAGCTTTGCAGCTAAACACATCCCCAAGCATAAGCACCAGGAAACTCCTCTGTACATCCTGTGCACAGCGGGAATGAGAATCCTTCCAGAGAGGTAAAAATGGGACTATTGGAAATGTTAGTGTGACAGAAAAAAGAAAAAAAATAAAAGATTATTTTTTAAATTTTTTTGTTTGTGCATTTATTTATTTTTTCCTCAGTCAACAAGAAGCCATTCTGGAAGATCTACGCACAGATATCCCAGTTCACTTCAACTTCCTCTTCTCTGACTCCCACGTCGAGGTGATTTCTGGAAAACAAGAAGGTAACTTTAGAAACTATGGAGCGATATTTCATTTTAACATCACTGTAACTTTAAATATACTCAAACATTTACACAATAACTTAATATTTAATATGTTTGTGTTTCAGGTGTCTATGCCTGGATTGGAATAAACTTTGTCCTGGGGAGGTTTAACCATGCGGACAATGGTGAGAAGTTACTCAAGCGTACCACTTCAGAGTGACCTAATTTGGTTCAGGCTATTAATTGCGTGACACACCCTAAGTGTGTGACATCCCTTCTCTCTGCTGTCAATTTTCCCAGATGGGGAAGCTGTGGTGGAGGTGAATGTTCCCGGCACCGAGCGTCAGGAAGCGCTGATGAGGAAAAGGACAGCGGGTGTCCTGGACATGGGTGGTGTCTCCACACAGATTGCATATGAAGTGCCCAAAACTGTAAGCTTTGCTTCTCCACAACAGGTTATTATCTCCAACCAATCCTGTTCTTGTTTCGTCTTTGGTGGCTTATGCTTTGTTTTTCTCCCCCGCTCCCTCTCCAATCTCTGTTACTCCTTGGTTATCACCTCTCTGAACCATTTTGTCCTGTGGAGCTGATCCGCTCTCCATCCATCACTGTTGAAAGCGTGCTGTAAGGTTGTCGTATGGCCCTCCCCATGTGGCTGGAGTATTAAGAACGTTAACTTGTGTTTGGATACATTTTTTTTTATAAGATTTGGAAGTGGTAGATGTTACAACTGCACAGAACTTTGTCTTTACAGTGGCTTTATCTTTACAGTATTCATTGTACGCTGATTTTTTTCCGATTTTGTTACTGGCGTGGAAGAAAAACGATGCATGATTTTTATAATATCGCACATATAAAAAGATTTTAAAGATAGACGTCGGAACAAATTATTAAACAAGGTTTGAGAAGTATTTGTTTTATTTATCTATGTTTAAAGTCATTAGTTGGTTTGTTGTTTTTAAGGAGTTTTTTTTTTGTTATTGGGTATTGTGTTTTTGTGTTTGATGTTCTGACAAACCTCTGAGGTCTTCCAGAACATCTGTACTTTTTCAAATGAAGATTCATTTATACTCAAGTTGAGTATTTATTCTTTTGTAATTGACTTTTAAAGCCAACTGGTTGCCCTTGATTGTATTTAGGTGTATCAGAGTAGAGGGGGTTGAATACAAATGCCAACCTCATGTTTCAAATGTTGTTTGTGAAATATTTTGAAAATCATGTATTATTTTGCTTTCGCCACATAATTATGCACTACTTTGTGTTAATCTGTTACTTAAGATCTCAATAAAATCTTGAAGTTCTTGGTTGCAAGACTCCAAAAAATATAGAAAAATGAAAGCGACGTTATATCTCTTTCTCACTTGTTCGTCTTCCACAGGAGGACGTGGCCAAAAACTTGCTTGCAGAATTCAACCTGGGATGTGACGCTCACGTCAACGATCACGTTTATCGTGTTTACGTGTCCACCTTTCTGGGTTTTGGAGGAAACGCTGCACGCCAAAGATATGAGGAGAATCTCATCAGAAAAACTGCAGCTCGAAACAAGTGAGACGCATAGTTTGTCACTTTATTCTGCTGAATTGTTTCGGAGTATTCGGTGCTCAGAGCTACAAGCGTTAACTTCTTGGTTTGCTGACCTTTCCAGACTCTTGGGTGAGCATGTTGGCAAAACAGCAGAGACTCCCCTGCTGGACCCTTGCCTCCCCACCGACCTGCTGGATGAGATCGGACCGTCCACACAGAGGCTCCACCTTCGGGGGACGGGGGACTTCGACGAGTGCAGACAGATTCTCCAGCCGTTCCTCAACAGAACCAATGATACCCAAACATCCCTGAGCGGCATCTACCAGCCAGCGATTGACTATAGCAACAGCCAGTTTTATGGCTTTTCAGAGTTCTACTACTGCATGGAGGACGTGCTGCGTATGGGCGGGGATTATAATGCTTCTAAATACGCCCGAGCCGCCAAGGTAAACGATGTTGGAAAACTTATTTATAGTGTCTAAAAGGCTGTATCTTTTTTTCCCCCATGCATATAAATTGTATAGCTTTAATGCTGGAACAGAAATGGGTCAAGAAAGATTAAAACTACATTTTAAGTCGGACAAGGTTTTCACGTCTTTTATAGAATAGTTTATAATTAAACTAATCAATAATTTGTGTATTCAAATAGTGTTGCAATGCTCTTCTCCCTCTATACTGTGCTTTTGTTCCATTCACAGGGTTACTGCGCCACCCAATGGAAGACACTGAAGGAACGCTTTGATTCTGGTCTTTATGCGTCACATGCAGATTTTCACCGGCTCAAGTAAGTTGCACACAGGTTTATCAGATGGTTTCTCAAGGCAGCCTGTCGGTGATTAAAAACATATGACTTTATTCAAATGTCTGCAGGTACCAGTGTTTTAAATCAGCGTGGATGTATGAAGTTTTGCACACGGGTTTCTCCTTCCCAACCAATTACAAAAACCTGAAGACGGCCTTGCTGGTCTACGATAAGGAGGTCCAGTGGACTCTTGGAGCTATTCTTTACAGAACGCGGTTTCTCCCTTTGAGGTGAGATAGAATGTCTTTTACAATTGCGCTTCTCTTAGTTTGGATTTTTATCTCTCTCAGGTAATTTTATCTCCTGAAATCCAGTCTGGTTGAGCCAGTTTTTCACTGACTCTAGACTGTTACAAGAACAAATTCCTACTTTACACATGTTAGAAGAGAAATTATTATTATTAATGAGAATTGGCTGCTAACAGGCATATATTTAAAAAGAGATAAAGAAAAATATGATTGTTCAAAAGCTTGGAAATAGGACTAACTTTCAGAAAGGTACAATGTGTTGCTTGAATAATGACTTCAGGTATTCGACGAATTAAAGAGTTAATATGGCAGAATGAGCGGCCTGTAAAGACTTGTTTTATTATCACGTTCTAAGCTCACCTGGTAGTGCCGTTCTTGTTTTCTTTTCCTTCAGGGACATCCCACAGGAGAGTCTGAAAGGAGCGCACTCTCACTGGCGTCACAGCTTCTCCTTTGTCAACAACCACTACTTGTTCCTGGCTTGTTTCTTTATCGTGTTGCTCTCCATTATACTGTATTTGCTGAGGCTTCGCCGCATCCATCGCCGCGTGGCGCAGCGCTGCACTCCCTCCTCTGTGCCGTGGTTGGAAGAGGGCCTCGGCTCACCCTCTCTCCCAATCAACCTCTGAACTTTGGGCAGCATGAACAGGTTTATAACTTTCCGACGTTCAATTCCACTCAACTGTCGGACTGTCCAATTTTTTGGTGATCTGCTCGCGTATCTTACAAGCTGTTGAGCTGGATTTAGAAATTTGGATAAATGAGGAACATTTTTCATATATCTTTGGATAAGAGAGACTATAATGCTTTTTATCATTATTTCACCTGCAGCTGCCTTCAGGTGTTTTTCTTTTATAATAATAAATACAAACTGGTACTTTGCTTTGAAGTTGATTCACACCCTAGTAGATGGACGGTACTTTGGCTTTCACCACACTGGATGAATATATCAGATGTTTTAATGTTTTTTTGCCTTTCTCTTTGCCTTTGTCATGTGCATTTTTTTTCTATTTTTATTTAATTGAATTTGTTTTATCTTACTTTTTTACCCATTTCTCATTGTTGTCAAATAGAAAAAGCACTCTCTACAGAAAACTCAAATGCAATATGATTTCTCCATTGCATTGGAAGCACTTTGCACTGCAGGTAATCTGCATGGCCTAGATGAAGCAACTTTTTGGGTGTATTTGTCCCTAAACTTTTCTACATATTTATGTTGGAAGATATGAAGCCTTTCACAGCTGTAATAGTGCAATACATGTCTTGTCACTGCTGGGGAAATCTTTGAAAACCTGTCTGCCATCCTAACGAGAGAATCAGTTCCCCCTGCTGAAACTGTTGCTCCACTCTTTGGTGGGTATTGTAACTTTAATTGGGGCTTCATTTTCAGAAGCCATTACATCACTGCTGTGAGAAAATTGTAAATCAGAGCGTGTGTTATTTAAATAAAAATGGTCTACTCGAGTGTTTTCACAGGCGAATGTGAAATAACTGTTGTGACATTGCAATACAGGAATAATAAAAGTTTTATGAGTTGCCCGCTGATTTCATGAGAAGGAAAACAGAATAATTTGTGTATCTGTACAGTACATTTTAACTCCTAACATTATGTCTCACTGGCTGACATTAAAGCAGACTACTGTCCTCAAGGTTTCAGGTCAGTTAGTGTCATAATTATTTTTTTCTTGCTAAATGCAGGAATAATTAACTTTTTGAGAATTTTTTTTAAAAACCAGTCTTCACAATCTGAAGTCTACATATTTTCTTTGAAACTGTAGTGACACATGCATTAATTAGTGATAGAATATGCCTTAGTTTTAAACAGGTATAGTGTTAAAAATGCAACAATTTGCTAGCTTTTTTTTTCTCATGCCATTCATAAAGTTTAAAGTTCTTTCACTGAGAAGCCAGACAAAATCCAAGAATGACTAAAGTATCCAGCGGCAGGATGGCAGTGGCCACATACTGCTGATCACTGTTCATTTGTCCTGAACTCTTCACATTACAACCAAAATTAACAAATGTTATTTTATCAGCAGTTTAAATAATTACACTTGTATTTTGTTTCTTTTATTTTTTGTTCAAATGTTGTTTTTTTTTAATTAAGGTCACACAGTATCAATTACTGCTCATAGTGACTAAAACAACAGGATAAGTAAATATTTTCTTCAGAATATCAGACATGGTGTTTTGAAGGAAGGGTTTAAAAATAAATGAGACTAAATACAACAACAAAAAAACCTGAAAAGCTGAACCTACTGACTCAATGTCAAGCAGCATAAAATGTGTGATTTGAGAGTTTGAGCCTAAATGTGCTATGTGAAACTGCACTGAACAGTCTCTTTCGCACATGCGGATAAACACATGCAAATGTACTTTATCTGCTTTAACACCCCTTGTGACTGCAGGGAAGAGCTTGAGTGCTTGTTGTTTTAAACTTCTTAATTGCTTCAATAGAATTGAAAAATCTTTACCTGTCACTGTAAATTACATAAATGCGACCTTTGATAGAACTTTTTACACTAAAATTATTTTTGTCTTTTTCTTATTGCCTTTTATTTCCTAGCATTTATTCAAATGTCTGGTTTGTGATGTTGAGAATTCCTCCGTGGGGAAATAAAGTATTTCTGGTTTTCTGATCAAATAAATTCTCAAGACAAGAATTTTGGACACTTGAAGAAGTAAATGTGTGCTAATACCCAATGGGTCTTCAATCTTCTCAAATCAAGCAGGAAGGCTTTATTTCTCAAGGCACCAAATGCAGCTAAAATATAACCAAATATTAACAAAAGCGTAATGCTTCTCATTCAAAAGCTGGAACTAAAGCATAAATGTGGCGTTTCTTTTTGATAAGACTTTGTTTTCCACTTCAGGCTGTTTCATGTGACTGTCCACATGATTTGCCGCAGGAGTGATGTTTGCAGATACGTTTGTTTGGACTGAGGAGACTTTCAGGTGAGGGGTTTGGAAAAGCTTTGCTCATTTTCATCGTTTTCTTCCAAAAGCTTGCATTTTGGGAATTTATATAGGATTTGGTTAAAAAAAAGAATAGGATGAAGTAGGTTATCAATATAATATAATATAATATAATATATTGACGTCACCATTTAAACCATCCTAGCAGCCCAAACATAAAAAGTTTTCTCAATTTTCCTCACTTTCCAGAGTGTTGCATTTGTGAAACTATTTGTGTTATGCAGATTTCTTCTGTTTTGCTTTTTTTTTTTTTTTTTGCCTGTTTCTGGAAAGAAAGAAACAGACAAAAATGTATGAATGTATCATATCCTTGAATGATACATTGTCGGTTGTCCAAAAAAACTTGGTTGCTACTTGTATGAATCTATGTTGGTTTGAATAGGCTTTTTTCTCTTTATGATTTAAATCATTATATAAGTAATTATCTTTTTTTGATACACGGAATTTTTTTTTCATAATCTGGAAAAAGCCAAAAAACTTAAATAAATAAATAAATAAATAAATAAATAAATAAATAAATAAATAATCTAAAAGGAGACAGCATCCTAAGTAGTGTATCTGTAGATTTCTGTTAGCCATGGTTTGTCAGACGTAACCTCCCCTTTTAGATAGGGCATTTTGAAGAAAAGATTTCTCCATATTATTGAACAAGTGTTATCCGGCAGTGAGACCACGCCTGCTTATCTACTGGACCAGGACTCGCGGTTCTGTCAAACTTATTCAAAACTTGGGAGGCTTAAAATTGTTTCACCGGCTGAGCTTTGAAGTGGAACAGGAATTCAACACAGAAACTTGTCATTGGTCGCTCAGAAAAGAGCCCGCCTATTATCTCACTATGTGGGATTTGATTGGTTCACAGCACCGTCAGCCACGCCTCTCGCTGGCGACGTCCTACGGGCGCTGTTGGAACTCCAGTAAGTCGTGGTGATGTTGTGGTTATCCATGCCGCCGACACATTCTCCAATCATTCTCTTCTACGGAAGGCCACCTGTTGCGTGAGCTCCCCACGCATGGAGTTAAGCTCGGACCGTGCGGTGGCAAGGCTGGAGATGTCGCAGATCCAGAGCGAAGACGGGGAGCCTTTTAATGAGAGCAGCGACGGGGACTACGAGAGCTTGCCGCCTCATGTCTCCGTGACGACCCACATGACAGCCGGAGCCGTGGCAGGCATACTGGAGCACACGGTGATGTACCCCGTGGACTCTGTCAAGGTAACGCCGTCTCGGAGGCTGCCCGGTTGTTTCTGCTCTCTCCCCGGCGGCTCAAACACTAACCAGCCGGAAAGGAAACGCCAAGTGCGGGGAGGATGTGCTAACAGGCGTTAGCTGTGAAGTCTCGGGACTGCCCATCCTCGGTTAGCCTCGGTGTTAGCTCATCCAATTACAGCCGCCTTGTCGCTTCAAATAGACTGACCGAACAAGTTAAACTGGTCAGCAAAGTAAATCAGAGTAGAAGCAAAACGTTTCCCTTCAACTGAAGAAGTTTTGCTCTTTTTTTTTTTTGTTGCTTTGCTACTTAATAACTTTGCTAACCTACTCAAAAACCACTTTATCATTAAAAAGAGGACATTCACCAAGTTTTTAATCTTAGCTGTCTCAATATTAAAACCAGATGTAATAATAGCCATGCGATTGTGAATCTACTCAAATAAATAATGTTAATCATGTTTTTTTTCTCTGACATTATTCAGGCCAGGTGAAGGTCAGGGTTTTGTTGGGTCAGATGTCAAGCTTTGAATGAAAAGCTCCAACCACATCTCCTGTCACTCCCACTATTAAAGCGTAAATACTACCTTATTGCCCCGCATCTTTGTCCGTGCACTTTCACAAATTGCACGCTTGTAGCCACGAGATTCATTGACTGATATTCAAATTTTAATCTTATCTCAATTAGGCCGTGAGCTTTACTTAAAGAGTGCAGGATTAGAGGACCAAACCATCTCAATCTTCTTGTGATCTCTTCACTTAGAGAATTAGGTTCATCCTTATTATCGTAGCTCACAGACACAGTAAGTAACTCAACAAATCAGATTCAGCATAGTGTTAAAACACTCTCCAAACATGAGCAAAGCTGGAGAAAATCTGTGAACAATAATGACTAAATGTAAGCAGTAATGGGGGATTATTTGATGTTGACATTAAACAAGATTGTGCTGTTCATTTATTTATTTATTTTTACTTTTACTAAAACTTGGTATATTTGTTATTGATGCATTCCATAATATGTTGATTTCTTAGAAATGTATAAATTATTTGCAATCATTTCAATCACATGTAACTCTTCTATAAATGTAAATGTTTTGACATTTTTTTTAAGTAGTTGTTAATCAAGCACAGGAAGACATTTGAATACATCAGTACTTTTAGTTTTATTGCTTGAAAGATGAAGAAACCAAACACCAATTAATCAGCCCCAGACTGAAATTGGCCAGCTTTCCATTGATCAGCTCTAAACTGGTGATCAGCAGGTTAAATAAATTAAAAATCAGTTGGGGGTTGTTTTTTGTTACTGTTCATGCAAATTAATCAAAACTAAATTCTCCCACAATTTTCGGTCTGTAAACAATGTGTACTTTAATGCTGGCGTTTGTATTTATTAAAACCTGTATGCATAAATTAGCATTCATTCTTTGTTGGCTTCAAAATGACAACTCTTATGAAAAGTGTTTGGCTTAAAAAAACAAAAATTAAAAATTGAAAATCAGTATAGGCCAGGATTGTTGTCAATAAAGCCATATTCATAGAGTTATTGCTCTCTTTGCTCCAAACATTGACTTGCTATAGAAAAATTCAAGTACTCTTTAATCCTCTAACCATATTAGCAGTAATATTTTATTTTAGATAAAATAAAAAAGAAAGCTAAAAGCATGAGTCATTGTAGTTAATACTAAGAAAATTATTAAATAATGTAATTAGACCAATAAAATGGGATTAAAATAGTACTTTTTTATTTCATGAACAAATGGTTTATTATTTAAATAATTATAATTGAAATCACGTAGAGGAATATTACTTTTTCTGTTTTTTATGAAACAGTTGTGGAGCTTACTAGTTGTGTAAATCCAAACATAAGCAGTAGTACATGAGTGATATAAAAATATTTATTAAGTGACTGAATGTAAAGCCAAATTTGGGAAGATCTGTTTTTTTGGGGGGCTTTTTAACCAGTAATCCATGTAGAGAGTGAATGTTTGGTAAGTAAAGCGCACATTTGAAGTGGATTGAAATGACTGCTGTTTGAAGCTTGTTAAAAATTGGCTAAAGGAAGGTAAATTGCAAACTGTTTTTGTGAACTTTACTCCTGCAATCCCCACTTTCCCTCTGCTGAGCCGTTGTTCTCCAACAATGTGGCGGTGTTTCTGAAAAATTTGGCTGTGGCTACTTTAACTGGAGCGCGTTCACTTAATTTGTGTCCCATTGGCATATGCGTAAATAGTACGATGGAAAGCCTTTATTGCCCAATGCTGTGGTGTCATTTCCTCTTGAGGTTTCCAAGTTTTCACAAGAACTTTAAAGACTCTCTGCTCATTCGGTTAAATCTGGAAGGTTTTTGGTGTTACCCAAGTTTTCAACTTTCATCTGATCTAAACTCATGACACGAAGAGTCATTTCCATCCTGTCTTGGTAAATTACTAGACAACATCTAAGAAATCAAAGTACTTTTTCTTTTTCTTTTTAAATAATTACATTTGAGGAAGTATTGACTTTATGTCAATAGGTTTAGCATGGTGCCTCTCAGTCCTAACTGTTTACTTTGAGTTTGTCTCCTAGTGAAACTCAAGCAGCTTGAGGAATTAGGGAGTAGCCTGTATTAATGTTAGGAGGGGTATCTTATCAGTCTCGTGCAAGTTAGGAATCAGACTCATGCAGGAAAGGGTGGGTGTCTCTAATTGCTTCTTTGTGCTATTGATTAGTAAACAGCCACAGTACCAGAACTGACAAAGCTGAAACGATAACACACAGTCAGTTGAATTGTGTGTCCCTGAAAGGGACTGTTTCCCTTTTGGTTACATGTCTTGGTTAGTTGCTTCAGCTGATTGTAACAGAGATGTCGAAATAATGTATGCAGTGTTGAATGACACCTAAAAATGAAACAGATAAAAGTTGAATTAGTAATTAGTTTTGTTTTAAAATACCAGTATTTGCCTAAAAGTACATGGTGAACTTTTTTCATTTTAAGAATTATGCCTTAGGTTTACTCCCTATTAGGTTTTATTTGTACTTTCTAAACTAGATCCTGATGCATTCTTAAAGCATTATTCAGATCTTGTAATGATCTCAGTCAATCTTTACGACAGGATTTCAGACTTTATTATTCTTCAAACATAATCAAAAATCAATTTCAGTTGAAATTGTGAATTTCTTAAACATGGAGCTCGACAGAGCATAGAGTAACACAATGGCTGCTGCGCACTGCCAGCAAGCTGACTGAAAGTTTTTCCTCATACTTGCAGAAAAGACCAGTTTTAGGTTTAAGAATATTTACGTTGGTGCAAAACGTGGAGAGTCAAGCTGAGGAAACCAAAGGATTGCCTCCCTTCACCTTAACTATTATTAAGGTGAAGCTAATTTAAAACTACAGTTGGCAAGCTCCAAGCCACATCTCTGTCAGTCAGCTGACCCGACCCAGACCGGCTACCTGATCAGACTAAATACCCAGCCAACACTCTTACTCTTTACTCTGGAAAGAACACAATGGCAGAAAGGTATAAGCACTGAAACGACTACTATTTGGGAGATTTCTCATTCTGTTTTTCTGCTTAAGGCTGTTTTACCAAAACTTATACAGAACATTATTACAACTCTAGCAATCAATATGTTACATTCTTGTAGCTGTGCTTGGAATAATTGTATTTAAATAAAAGAAATAAGATCATGTTTTGTGTTTTTTTTTCTTTTTTAATATATAAATACCACATTATTATTGTATTTTTACTGAATCTCATCATGCAGTGAGATTCACATACAGATGCTGCATCACAGCTTGAGTTATTGTCCTGTTTATGAAACATTTTGGGTTTGAAGTTAATGATGGACAAGGATGTTAAGCTGTGGTTCTGGGTTTCACTTATTATTTTGTGGCTAACAAAATAAAGATATGACAGATCTACAGCTGTGCCCTTAGTTATGTGTGTTTAATGCAGAGTAATGAAGTTCGGATTTGAAAAGTATCAATGTTATTGTTTTTAAAATAGCTAATTATAGATGGGTCTAATGCTGCAGAGAAACAGTGAAACGTCCCTTTACTGATGAATAGGGACCAGCTGTGCTTTTCGGGGAATTTTGGAACAATAAAATAAACAACAACAACAAAAAAAACATGAGATCGAAAATAAAGTTTTTAAGTAACTGTAATAAAAACTTAAGCTTGAAAAGCATACAATTCTGTTGTTTTGGTGTTTCTTGACATTAAAATTTGTACCCAATTTTAAAAAAAAAAATCAATTGGAACTAGTCTCTAAGTTTTGTGCTTTTGCTGTGGTACCCTTATGGCTGACATTAATGAACACTAAACAGAATATCTACATCAAACACACTATTGCCATGTCAGCAAGTCTTATCTTTCTCTGGCCTTATTTCTCCTCACATTACGAGATGAGAATCCAGACAGGCATGCGCCTTGTTAGGGACATGCCTCATTTGCAGTCCCAAAAACCTCAACTAATGACTCAGATTGCCAGGTGATGTGTGGCTAAGTTTCCAAAAATCGTCATTCAGAGGAAATGTAATTGATATTTTATTCTCGGCCCAAAGGAAGGAAGCTCAGTGGAACATGCTGACAAAGACAAACTTGGCCAATCTCCTGAGCCGGGCCCAAATCTCCCTGCAAATTAAAAACATGCTTTGTGCTGTCCGGATAACTCGGCATGGTGGAGTTAAACAAAGAGCTACCACAGCGTCCCGGTCCAGAACCTCCCTAACGCCAAGACCGCGTTCAGTCAGAGCAACTAGAGCGTGCTACACTTAATTAAAAAATAAAAATAAAAGAACATTATTCAGGTTCTTCAACATCTTAAAAAAAACGATACATTCAGTCACGCAATAAAACGAGGCAATCGACTAAACACTGTAACAAAATCTAACCTAAGAAAATGAAAACTTTATAATCATAGAAGAATTTATATTAAATGATTTTATTTCACAGACACGGATGCAGAGCCTGCAGCCGGACCCCAACGCACAGTACAAGAGCGTGTATGAAGCCCTGAAACGGATCATCAAGACGGAGGGGATCTTCAGACCGCTGAGGGGCCTCAACATCACCATGATGGGAGCGGGGCCCGCCCATGCCCTCTACTTTGCCTGCTACGAGCGCGTCAAGCACTCTCTGAGTCACATCATTCAGAGCGGAGGCAACAGCCACATAGCCAACGGTACGAGTCTCCCCACACACTCTTTCCCCAACGTCATACCAGCTGCTGCACGCCGTAGACAAAGCAAACCATCCAGGAAGAGGGCAGTTCTTCTCATCAATATACAGTTTACAATAGCCAGGTCAAACGTGCGACCCAGCCGTGAGAAATCCCATGACGGATCTGTCATTTTAAATCTGTTTTGTTGATCAGAGGGGAACAGGCTGCTATGTTATCTGAAGCTTGTGTAAATTTCTGCCTCACGTTTTTAGGAATTCATGTTTTTTGTCAGTGAAATAACTTGAGCAGCGTAAGGGCTTCAGAGTCAACAAGGTTTGCTAATGTTTCAACAGGCGTGGCAGGGAGTGTGGCCACTGTTCTGCATGATGCCATCATGAATCCAGCTGAAGGTGAGAAAACGTCAACGCTTCAACGTCACATTGAATACAGGGTGACGGCGGTCAGAGAAGGAACACACTTGTTTTAGAAACTCAGTGAAGCGCGGGGTGGATCAATCACGCTCCAACTACAGAGCATTAGTTGATTAGTTATATGCATGCCATAAGGGGAATGGTGACTCTGGAAGAGCTGCAAACACTAAACAGCTCAGGTGGGAAAATCTGTTAACAGGATATATTAGTCAATCACTCCACAAATGTGGACTGTATGAAAGAGCAGCCTAGAGGAAGGCATAAACCATTTATAATTCTACTTTTTACTTCCCACTAAAATTTTACTTTATAAAAATAACATTGAAAATATAATGATGAATATGAGGAGTACACTTTTAGAAGAAAGATTTGTTTGCTTTCAAAAGACTCCAGCATTTTAGTGGGAAGCAGGCTTGGGATTACCACTTGGGAGTTTTTTTTTTTTCTTTTTGACTTGTGTATGGAAAGTTTAACAATTATATGCAAAAATGTGTCAAATTTATTAATATTTATGTAAAAAAGGAAGGAAAAAATGTCCTTTAAATTAATTTTGATTCATAATAAATGTAGTCTTAAGGCACTTTTAAAAAAAAATAATTTCAGTTCAATCCCACATGCGTTCCAATTGATCCCAGTCATCAAACAGTGTGGTATGCTAAATTAATTATTCAAAGTAGATTAAAATGTTTCTGCCTAAGGAAACCCAGTAGGTTGCGTTGTTTCTATTTTTTGCTCCTTGCAGCTTTCACTCCTCCTGGACTTTACAGCAATGAAATTGGTTACATCAATCGGTTATTCTCCCCTTTACTGCCTAATATGAAATGTAACACTAACATAACTTTGATGCCTTCCAGTGGTAAAGCAGAGGATGCAGATGTACAACTCTCCCTATCGAGGACTTTGGGACTGCGTTCGGACAGTGACGCACACCGAAGGCATCGGAGCCTTCTACCGCAGCTACAGCACTCAGCTGACCATGAACATCCCCTTCCAGGCAGTTCACTTCATCACCTACGAACTGATGCAGGAGCAGCTGAACCCTCACAGGCATTACAACCCGAGCAGCCACATAGTGTCGGGAGCGGCGGCGGGGGCGGTTTCGGCCGCGGTGACCACTCCACTGGACGTTTGTAAAACGCTGCTCAACACGCAGGAGAATGTCGCGCTGAGCTCCGTGAACATCAGCGGCCACCTGTCGGGAATGGCCAACGCTTTCAGGACGGTGTACAGGCTGGGGGGTCTGGCAGCATTCTTCAAAGGCGTCCAAGCTCGGGTTATATACCAGATGCCCTCTACTGCCATCGCCTGGTCGGTGTACGAGTTCTTCAAGTACTTCTTGACGAAGCAGAAGCTGGAACAAGAGGCGGCATCCGGGCAGCTGTGATGTGATCACCTTTCCTTGACTCATGAAACACTCCAAGTCCAAAGGATGTGAGAGTCAGTGAGGAGGAAAACGTCACCAAGTCACCAGTTGGCAGTGTGGCGTTTTAATTCCACTCGTCATTGTCATCTTATTATCTGGGTTTGTGGGTTTTTTTTAATTGTTATTTTTAGCTACAGCGATGGCTGCACAACCACTCTATGCAAAAAAAGGATTTATCTCAAATAGACAAATAGTGTCATATTTAACTTGCACCGTTTCGCTCCACTACAGATCAGTTCCCTGGTGTCTCCATGTGGTGAGCACATGATGAAGTTGTCCGAAACTATGTTTATTTGTCTGAAATATTGGAACTTTTTATTTATTTGGTTAGCTTCCTCTAGCTTGGAGTTTATAGCTGCAGAGGAAAGAACAGTGCTGTTTGTTTTATGTGTTCATGAAAACTTTTTTTCAACATTCTTTAATTCCAGCACTCTGCGGGAGAGAGACATGTTATATAAGTGCCTAACTAATATCAAACACTGCTCCACCCATTTTTAGTTTTGTTGTACTTTTACATAGGAATACTTGATTGGTATTTAAACACGCACACTGCTTCCTCTGTTCCAAGGTATGTGGGCCATAGCAAACCAATTACAGGTGAATCTCAGTAAATCAGAATATAGTAACTGATTGTATTTTATTTTCAGGAATGCAATTCAAAATTTAAATATCACGTTTTATAGATTATTTACAAGCAAAGTGATATATCAGACTGATTTAATTGCTCATTTTGATGCTTGATGGCATGCAGCTAATGGAAAACCCAACTCAAAATTTTGCAGGAAATTTGAATTTTACATAAGACCAGTAAAAAGCATTATTAAATACAGCAATGTCAGTCTAAGAGAGGTATATCCATGAACGGTACAGTGCATGCAGACAGCGCTCGGTAGGAGCTCCTTACTGCACCGGTGCAGGGCTGCATGAAGGTGGTCTGTTGAAGCGTTGAAGTAGCCCAGGTTACATAACTCCCTTCAGCTCATCAGCAGCGTTGGGTCTGTGAGGCCAGGTGAAGGCAGATGCCAAGACCTGCTGGATTATGTAATCTGGATTTATTGGCTGCTGGTCCACAACCAGACAATTGCTTTGTTTATATGAATTCAGAGGATATATTTATATGCTGAAATTGTCTATTCCTGAGAAATCTCTTTGGATCAGAGCCGACTGTTGCCTTGGAAGACGGCAGCAGTGACTGGCTTTTGTGAGACTTGTTTTGTCATACCGACATTAAAGGCTTTAGATTGTCTGAATCATGCAAAAGTATTTCTTATGTTCTCCGTATGCATATTATGTGATTAAAATATACGCTTTAAATGAAGTTTTTAAACTAAGCAATACTGCTGCACTGCCTGTCCTCATGGGGTCAGTTAAAAAACAAAACAAACAAAAAAAAAAACCCTGATCTGATCAAATCGTTTTATTTTCTCCCATTCTGTTGAAGTTACGCATTTCCTGTGTGCTCTCTTTTTCGTAGCCTAGTTTCTATTTTTTGATTAAGCTTTCAGGATATTTAGACAGACTGATGAAATTCACAGAGCGCTCTGATTTATTTGTTTATGATGGGTGTGTTTTTTTTTTTCTGAAGACGTTTGTCAGATTCCAGTGTTCTCTTGAACTCCATGAATTGCTCTGGCTTGTGTGTTCAGACGGACATAACCAAACCAAAGATGTGTGTTGCTTTCTTTTTACATTCTGCTTTTAATCAATCCACTCATTCCATCTCTGCTGTTTACCCTCGAAATAGTGTTAAGTTAGTAAGAAAAACTTGAATTAATTTTTTACAGCTTCTGTTTTATAGATTGAGATTTTCTACAACTTTCACTTTTTCTCAAAGTGTTTTTTTTTATGTTTTTAGTTTGCCTCAGATAAGCAGATTTCAAACCAAGTTTTTAGCTACTTGTCTTAACCCGGTTGAGCTTGTTCAGCATATGTAACCTTCTCATGTTGCTTTCAGTTCAATATGACTTCACAGAAATGCAATAGATTTTGTTACCTACAGCATAAATGCAACTTTATATGTTTGATTATATTATATTTGTTTTGCTGTTCTGTTGTAGTAAAATCATACCATATCTCAGATCACTGACAAAACATTTCTCCTCTTATATCGAAATACATTTGCTTTTGAAATGCAGGCACTCATCATTGAGTGACGAGAAATGTTTTGAGATTATGATCACTTCTAAAGTAAGAGGAAACATTTGTATTCTATGGAGGGAAGAGTTTCATGATGTAAGTATGTTTATAGTATTTATGTAGAGTTGACTAAAGTGGGAGATGGTCTTACTTTTGCTGAGTTGCATCTCCGGATCTGGAAGGTTTGGAATTTTGACAATGCAAACAAAACATGATTGTGAAAATGCTGCTACAGTTTGTAACACTGGAGCTGAAATAAACACAGAGATGAGGAACGCCGGCTGTCTGTGTTTTCATTCCAATCTTGTTTTGACAAATGTTCGATGTTGGGGAACACGTATTCCATGTCAATAGTGGTTTCATTTGCATATGTATTTGTGGAGTGTAGCTTTATGCTTCACATTGCACTCTGGTTTCAATTCACTGCTTGAGGATTGCTTACCTTTGTCAGTCTGTTGCACCTTTTGCCTCAAGGCAAATTGGCTTCCAACTCCTTTTGCTAATTGTATAATAAATAATGCTGGGGTAACTTGACTTGATTTCACATAGATGTCAAGATGGGTATGTCGTTACTGTTCTCCACTTCCATGTAAATCATTTGCCATGTAGATATATAAATCACACTAAAATAGTGATTTATCTGATTATAGCTGTTGTACGATCAATTACAGCTGTATATGTAAATGTAAGTAATATTAGGAGAAGAAAGGAAATTTCGGTTACCCTTAACTGGAAAGCAGTAACAGCACAGCTCCAGTAGAGGACAGTATAGCGCCATGCAAAACTTCCTGTGCAACAATTCATACCTGCTGTGTCTTGTCCCTTTCTGGATTATCTTCTTAAAGGTCGGGGGTGGATTGGCCGCGCTTTTTGAGAGCAAGCGTTTAGGCACCCCTTAAATTATTGTCATGGAAGATTCAGGGTTTCCTCAAACATGCATAAAAGAACCAAAGCAACACTTCAAATGGTTTAATGAAGGAATAACATCATAACATTATACAAAGTTTAAAAATAAAAATAAAAATCAGTTTTACTCACCTTTAATACTATGAAACATAACATTTTAATCATAACATCATTTTTTATTTTCTTATATCTTGCCATTTCCGACTAAGGAGTTCATTTTAAAATTTTGAACTCTAGAATATTCGAGTGCACCTTAGAATGCTGCTTAGTTGTTATTGTAAAAATATTCCTCAAAAAGAATTAAATGAGAAATATTGATGGTTCTGGTAGAAAAAGAGCCGTTCTGCAAACTGTTAGGCTTAGAATCGTAAGCAGTCAGCAGGCAGTACTGTTGCTGCCTGTATTATTGCATTCTCTACACAATAGTAATGATTTGTTGAAATACAATTTATAAGTGTGATAAATGAAAGAAAATAATTATACATTTATTACATAAATAATTGAATGTATCAATAATTTATCAAGACATGCTGAAGCACAGAACTATAAAATAATTAAATAAAACAACCACTCAAAAATACAGAATGCTTTCGAAAAGATGAAAAATTGTGATAAATGTATTTTCAATGTTATTTTTCTCACATTTTTAAACATTTACATAATGAGCTAATGATTTATAGAGTCATGTCTTTTTTGGTTCTCGCTTCATGTTTGCTATAAAGATTCAGACACAGCACTGCTTTTGCTCCCATCAGCTGCACCAGTGACTCCTTCTTGAAAATGAACCAGTTTAAAGCTGCAGTTTGTGATTTAAAAAAACCCCCACAAAAACCCCCATTTCTTTTCATGTTGTTGAAACTGCTGCTATGTCATGACTATGACGATGTGAAAGCAACCAATCAGAGCCAGGAGGAGCGTTTTAGCGCCGCCAATCATGCCTGTATGTGTAGGATATCTATCTTCTCACAGATTATCTATCTCATAACACACTGTCACAATATGGTGATAATTTCAACAAATACTTAAAAAATATACATATACACTGCAGGTTTTAACTGCAGCTGCTGTGACATCATAGTCAGTGGTTCTCCCATCCACCGCAGATGTACGATTAGCTTGAAAGACCTTTGAAAGGCCATACAATGTGTTATGAGAAAAGCGTCAGGACGCAAACGTGGAACATGAGTCGTTATGTCCTCACAAGAATGTTTGACATCCACATCACCATGGTTCATTGAAACCCATCCATCCATTTTCCGGTCACCCTTCTCCCTAACGGGGAGTTGCTGGTGCCTATCTCCAGCTGCGTTCCGGGCGAGAGGCGGGGTTCACCCTGGACAGGTTGCCAGTCTGTCGCAGGGCAACACAAAGACAAACAGGACAAACAACCATACACACACACACACACACACACTCACACTCACACCTAAGGAGAATCAGGAAAGCCCAATCAACTTGACAGTCATGTTTTTGGACTCTGGGAGGAAGCCGGAGAACCTGGAGAGAACCCACACATGCACAGGGAGAACATGCAAACTCCGTGCAGAAAGACCCCGGGCCGGGAATCGAACCCAGGACCTTCTTGCTGCAAGGCAGCAGCGATACCCACTGCGCCACTGTGCAGCCCGGTTCATTGAAACCCTCACATATAAATCACTGACTATTTGACAGCTGCTTCCATTCACCCTTTTTTACAGAACGGCTTTACTTCTGGTTAAAATGTTCTGATGATAAAGATGTTGTAGATGAGGGGGAATGCTGATACTGACCTTAGTGATGGTCAGAGTTGTATAATGACACAAATCGGATCAGAAACTACAATTTCCAGTCCAAGCTGGATTTTAACTGAATTGATTTTTTCTTTTTTAACAAGTGATCATCCCAGCCAGAGGGAATGAAATTATGGCTTTCAATAGATTCCTTTCAAATTGCTGGTAGGGAACTGATCCCCAAACTCTGATTTCTCATATATGCTTGTGTTTTGTTTTTTGTTTTTGTTTTTTGTCAATAAGAAAATCTTATCTTAAAATTCTTCTAACTCTTGACCTGGAGAGTGTGGAGACAGCTGTCAAATAGACACAAAAGTACTAACCAGACTGAAGGAAATACCTGCATTTCCTTCAGTCACTGGCAGCCATTTGTTGGCCACCAAGTTTCCTGCACTGCTATTGTTGCTTAACATACAATGACTAAAACGTATTAATCTCACAAAGAATACAAGAGTCCTGTTGCCAGGGTTGACTTTATCACTTTTTAATTATTTTATTTTATTTTTTACCATCTCATT
Organism: Poeciliopsis gracilis; assembly: GCA_911649635.1. NCBI lineage: Eukaryota > Metazoa > Chordata > Actinopteri > Cyprinodontiformes > Poeciliidae > Poeciliopsis > Poeciliopsis gracilis. Next base: position 3,868,979 of record CAJVRI010000005.1, on the reverse strand, counting down.
ACATTGCGATCTATTCAAAGTCACAATAAAAAGCAAAAAGCTACAAGCTTTACGCTTTTAAAGAGATGACGACAGCGTGGAGCTTTATTCTACAGCAACATGTCCATGGACACGTACACCGATTCTATAAACCTGAAGTGTTTGGCTTTCGCCCTCGTCCAGTCGGTTGTTTATCTGAAGCGCACAATAAATGCCCCTCTCATCCACATCCTCCGTCTTGTAATGTTTTGGGTTTTTTTTTTCTAATCTTTTTAATCTGCAGTAAACTTTCTTACCACTTTATAACATTATCTGAAAGATAACAGGAAAACGACTTTTCTCTCGGGGCCTGCATGTCTTAGAGCATGTTTTCCTCGATGCCTGCGACAGCGCAATCGGCATCAGCCATCAGGAGAGTTAGATGCTCCGTGGTGTATCTGCTGATGGGAGAAGAAAGGCAGCTGCTCTGCTGGGTGAGCGACATGAGGGATCCAGTTACAATATCCGAGGAAGTTTTGTTGAGAGCTCCCGTGGGGAGATGGAGGCCGCGTTAAACCTCCTTATCACCTCCAACAAATTTGTGAGACAGTCACGGCATATTGGAGCACAAACAAAGACTGTCTTTGTGGTCAGGGTTACTTTTCTGCTCATCTGCAGGAAAGATCTGCTTGTTTGTTAAAGCATCATTGACCACCTTGAAGTGAACTTCAGTGCACAGAGCACATCAGACCACCAGAACAGCACAGTAAACAAGGCATGACGCACTTTTAAGATTAAGATTAATCCTCTTCAGAAATACTCTCAGAAGTTACGTCACGTCATTCTTTCAAACCACAAAACTCTATATTCATATCAGCGACTGATTTCTTTTCTCATACAACGTAAGTTCTTTAAAGTTTTGATAGTTATGTATCTTTTTTTTTTCTTAGAAAGTGCATTTTACAGAAACTGCTTTGCTTAAAGAGTTCAGTGACATCACGAGGACCGAGGACCTTGTGGAGTTTACTGTTTTGGTCCTGCGAGGCTGTTTAGCAGATGTGAGTCCACATAACCACATGAACAACCTTCATAATTTGATGGGGATTTCTAGAACTGTCGACTTTTCATATTCTGCTGATCTAACAAGAGAAGAACCCCATATGTATGATTTGCGGACTTTATTTTTGGTTCATGCAAATAAATTATGTATATATAAACACCTTCTAAATATAATCTGTCAAACTCCAATGTAATTGACTTTAACCTACTTTTACCCAACAAAGCTCAAAGAGTTTCAGAGTCACTCCCCCGAGAAGATTGAAAATGAACGATAAAGACAAGCTGGTATTTTTGCAAGTATGCTGTGTTTGGGATTCAATGTACCGTCTCCCTTTGAGCCAACGGAAATGCAGGTATTACAAAACAGTGAGCGAAATAATAGCCGTGCTACTCACCTCCAACTTCAACCTTTCTTGAGCTCCTTTATCTGATGAGCCTGCTCCTATACAGTCTGAGAGACACCGAGATGCAGTCGGATTTTCAGTGTCGTCAAAACAGATGCAATCTGCCCTCTTCATGTCAAATTACCTGTTTGCTCTGAGGGCTTAGGGAAGAGCTCAGCTACAGCCCCTCTTGACACCAGCTCGCTTCAGTTTGAGAAAATGAGTAAAAGTTTTAGAAGTCGTGTTAATTTTAGCAGGATGTCTCAGTTTTCTTAATGTCCTGAGGGTTTTATACCTCCATAGATGTACTTCCTCTGTATAAATGTTATTGTGTCGTATGTTAACCCTACATACTGAATCAAACCTCATATGAGCCTCATACATTGAATTCTAAAGCAAATACTTTTGAGTTAGAGACTAAAGTCCGATTTGTGACAATGGGGGCTTTGACTTTATCAGTTCCGTCTATCCTATGCTCACACTAATGTTACTGGCAACTTGCCCTTCCTAAATATTTAAAGCTCAACAATCTTGCATACCATCTTTTCACCAGTTTTAACAGCAGAACTAAGTCACCACTGTATCCCACTATAAGTTCATTTCGAAAAGCTACAGATTTTCTGCCTTTTTTTTTCTTCTTCCACAAATAACTAATCAGTGTTTTAAGTAAACAAGAGGATTTCTTTATAGGTTGCAAGTAGTAGTAAAAGATAAAAATGATACACATCCTCATATTTGATAAAACTGCTGCTGTTGTTGTGATCTTAAAGATTTTAGAGATATCCTGTGTTTGCATATTTGTTAAGCGAAAGGTTGTGAAAGGTTTGGATCCGATCTGTTGCTCTCTGCGGCGTAGTTTTGATGGTTATTCCTTTTCTTTTCTACGTTTCTTGTTATGTTTTGATGCTTTCTTTGTTGAATCAAGAAAGCACCAGTCTGTCTGTAAAGCATTTTACTCAAACAACAATAACCCAACGTCTCTGAGTGGCTGAAACATCGGACATCCCTTTAAAAGCAACTCTGTCCAAATGGCTTGTTTTGATGGTGTTACTGACTGAGACTACAATAAACCTTCTCCCATTTTCCTCACATCAAATGCTACATACAAGCTGCACACATCTTCTGAAAAACACTCTGCCATGACATAAACTTTACTTTAGTAAAGATATTTAAAACCCTTGATTTTTTTTTTTTTTTGCAAACAGAAATCATTGTATTTCACTGGTAATTTTACGTAAGACATCTCCTGAATATATGTTGTTTAAAAGATTTCAGCAAGACAGAGTCCCCCTTTACATGCAGGATATCTAGATATAAATCTAGAGGCCCATGATGACTCTGGTGGAGTTCTGGAAATTCCTACAGTTCATCGGTGGGACGATCGATGGACAGATTGAAAATACGGTGCAAACTCCATCATTCTGGAGGTTGTGGAAGAGTGGGAAGAATATGGAAGACCAAAACTGGCATCATTAAAAGTAAAAGCAGAAATTTATATTGCTTGTTTTTCCTTGAAACGCATGTGTAAGTATAAGACAGAACAAAAAGTATATAGATTTCTGTTTTCATCTCTAATTATTCCAGTTTTGGTCCTCCATAAAAAAAAATATGTATATTTATAAATGTTCAAATAAATTAAGACAGGAGTCAGGGAACTTGTGTTGCCCCGACGAAGAGGATTTTCCCCCCAAAACCAAACAGTAGATGTGCAATATAAGAAAAGGCGAACACAAACAATGAAGTTTTTTCACTCTCTTCATGTCACAAGACAGGTACCGTCCTAAAAAAACAAACAAAAAAAAAACAAAAAACCAAACAGGTTCTGTTACTGTTTTATCTGTGCACTTTCCTATCTTATGCAGAATACCATGGCCATAAGAGTACTGAGACACAAAACGCCTGACATGCTTTATGCCACGTTGCCATAATAGGACATTATCACCTGAGTGTGTGGAGTGTGTGTGACGAACGGGGTGTGGCATCAGTTTAAACTGAACCCTACCTTCATTTCTGAGCCTAATCTTCAGATCACCGCGTGTTTTGTGTCAATTCACGTTTTTGTTGCACTTTCTAGAAGGCATGTTGTCGTCTCTTCAGCCTGCCTCAGCAATCTTGTGTACGTCTCGTTTTCATTTTCCAATGGTTTTTTTTCCCCCAACTGCCACGATGTCATCTGCAGAAGACTGACATGCTGTTTATCTTCAGGTAATCTGATCAAGCAACAGAATCAGCTCTCGTTCCTCAATTTCAACATGTCACACTGCACAAAGTTTGACTTCAGATGATTTAAACGACTCCAGCAAAAAATACCTCGAGTTGTCACACAAAAGTTATTTTTTGTAAACTGTAGTATTTTCACCGGCTCCTTTGAGAGAAATTCACAATTTGCGGCTTAATTATTATTAAGTATTTAATACAAGTGTCACCCTGCGCCAGACTGGTGACCTGTCCAGCGTGAAGCCCTACCTCTAGATGGATGGATGGATGGATGGATGGATGGATGGATGGATGGATGGATGGATGGATGGATGGATGGATGGATGGATGGATGGATGATACAAGTGTTTTAGAAAACAGAATAGGATGTTATCGAAAATTTTTGTGAATTGTACAAAGTTCTTGCTGTGAATGTTTTTTTTTTACAAAGGGTTTTTAAGAAGAATGAGTTTCGGCAAAAAATAATTTATTAATGAAATAATCACCAATGCCAAACAGTTTGATTCAGGTCACCATCCATGCAACACACAGCTTGATTCTCTGGAGAACATTACTATCTGAAAAGAGAAGCATCCAGGCAGTTCAAAGTGTATTACATAAATGAGAAGAAACTTCAAGTCTCTCAGCATTGGTTAATTGTCATCTGTCGTGACTTTTCTACCACAACATTGGCCCCCAGGCTCCACTGTAGTCCCACAGGTAGGGTCTGTACTGGTAGGCTTTGCAGAAGGAGGTTAATAGTGATGCTCTGACCAAGTCTTCTCTCAAGCCCAGTCCGTCTGCTTTGTACGCATCCTTGCAGAGCTCTGCACTCTGCTGCTTCCTCTTCGTCTTGTACCGCCTGTTCTGAAACCAGATCTTGACCTGGGTCTCGGTCAGTCTTAAAGTGCTGGCCAGGTGGGCCCTCTCTGGGGCTGATAGGTATTTCTGGTGGCTGAATTTTTTCTCCAGTTCAAGCACTTGAAGGTGGGTGAAGGCCGCTCTGGAGCGCTTCTGTTTTCCTGCGGAGGAGAAGCTGGATTCTGAGGCGCTGGGATGGGACGAGTCCGGAGACTCTGTGGAGGAACAGACCAGACACATAAATAGATCTGCTGTTTAGTTTTCTGGTAAGTTTGTTAGGTTTCTGATCTCTATAAATTATGGAGACTGCACAAATTGAAGCGATCTGTTTTTTTTTAATTCAATATTGCTACCATCCCCTAATTCCCAAAAAGATGTTGAACAAGCTCGTCAACATCCCACGCAAAAACCCGTGACAGATTCCCCATCCTTAACCTTCCAGTTATTTCAAGCATGCCGGTGCTCACCTGTGTGCATTCCAAAGGCGGATTCCTCAGGATAAAGGTGTGTTGACAACTTTTCAGACTCCTCTCTCCAGTCGGAGCATTTTTCCCTCCTTAGCGTGCTGCATTTGCCGTCCGCTCTCTTGCAGTCCTTACTGGACAGGATGTCCTCAATGAGGAAAGACGTCACAGGTTTGATTGTACCAGACATTTCCATCCAGTGATCCCAGAAATCGGAGACCTGTCGGTACCAGAAGACCGAGGCTTTGCTAAGGCAGCGTGTGTGTTCTCACACTCTCAGGAGGTTTGAATTTATATGCAGGGAAGAGGCGGGTTCAGCCAGACCGAAGTGAAAGAGGGTTGGGTCAAGCTGAGAATCACTTTGTTGACTTCTGTGGAGAAATCTTACTGAAATTTCAGAGATTAAAACCATTATCACCCCTCAAAATCAGTGTTGTAATTGTTTAGTTCTAATGTTTTGATGGTTTAGTATTAATTCGTAGTGTGAACATTTCTCTCTTTTTTTTGTATTTTGTTGGCTTTTTGGGAATGTTTACTAAATAGAAAACAAAACACTAAAAATACTGTATTTGTGAAGATTTTCTGTACTTTTCTTATAAGATACTTGCAAGAAACAAAAATGTAAGTCCATTTCTTGGTTGTAGTTTTCTGAAACATTGTTAACAAGATGAGGCATAGTGCATATTTAACAGTTATGTCATTATTTGAAATACTGTTTCAACCTGCTTTTTTTTTTTTTACAAATATTTTTGCCCTATATGAGCATATACATGTATGTATTCCCTGCATGTATAAATCTACTGAAACTGTTTGATATTAACCACAAAATTTAATTTAATTAAGATTTTCTGTGATATACTAACCCATGCTGTGTGTCATTGGCAGGCAGTTGGATCTATTCCTGTCAAAAATATTTTACAAGTAAAAATCTGAAACCCAAATTTTGTCCAGTCAGTTTGCATGGAGAGCATCTGTGAACATTGTTTTCTGGTTTTCTGATTCTCACGTTTAGGCTTTTGTGCTGTAGGAAGATGAACCTCTGCACGAGACTCAAGTCTTCCGCAACATAACTTTTTATCAAGGGACTTCCCTGCATTTAGCAACATCTGCCTTCTCATGAACTCTGCCCATTTCTCCCTGTTCCTGCTGAAGAAAAGCATTTCCTCAGCAAGATGCTGCCAGCCCCATGTTCACAGTGAACATTGCGCGGTGATGTGCAGTGTTAGTTTTCCACCGCTCACGGCGTTTTGTATGTTTGATGAAAAGTAAAGTTCTGCTCTCATCCGGCCAGAGCTCCTTTCTCTACCTGTTTTTTTTGTACCCTGTTTGTGACAAACCATGAACTGTTTTCCTCCTGCTTCTCTTTCATAACAACCAGAGGTTCCTCAGTCCTCATGTTGCTGTTTCTTCACTGATGTTCCCTAACAACCATCTGACCACAGTTGAATTTACATTGAGATTAAATTACAAGAGACTACATAACATGAGCTTTTTTTGTGTGTTGGTCTGTAAATAAAACATTGATATATTTTTGCTTGTTTTGTGGGAATGAATAAAAACGTTCAAGGAGCATGAATATTTTTGAAAGGTGCCGTACGGTTGCATACTTTAAAAAAAAAAAAAAGAGTTTGTAGCTTTCCTGGGGTGAAAGCATGAAAGGTAAAACCTTCTGCTCCAGACACACATACTCTCTAAGTATTTGGTGCCACAGCAGTTAAATGGATTTACGTCTTAATCCCCACAAACCCGTCAGCTCAGCACGAGGAGCCCAGTGGCCTCAGGGAGACACCACTGTCTGCAGCATACGGGCAGAGTGGGAAGGGTGGGGGTCAGAGTGGGTGGTCAAGCCTCCATGAGCACTAATGAGTTGGACACATTGAGGCCGGCTCCTGAATGGATGCGCTCATTGTTTCTCGATGTTTATTTGTTGTTCTCTGCGGTGCAGAGTGACCTCTCTGCGGCGGCTGAGATGTTTACTGGAGGTGTCCGTGTTGCTCTGGGATTTAATGCTTCATTAGTCCATCCATGATTTCGGGTATGATAAACATGACCCCGTTGCTACCTTCTGGTCCTGCTGACTCTGTTCACGCATCGGCCGCAGTCTGGAACTGACTGTATCGCCCCCGCTTTACTAAAATGAAAACGTCATTAGTCATACAATTTACGTTACTGGCAATCACGGATATTTAAATGCTGCTTATGGTGATTCGCATCTTCCTCTTTAACCTACTGTCTTGTCAACACAGTGTTAAGATCCTTTGTGTGATACTCTTTACCCTGACCTTGTCTGCGGCTGTCTCAGGTATGTTGAATGGTAAAGAGATCCTTTATCCTGTCGTCTAGACACCACATCTCTTGTTTTCTACAATCCCTCAAGTTTATTTTGGGGTGGTTTTTTCTGTAAAAAAACCAAAAAAAACCAAAAACTTTTTCCCTTTAGCAGAAGCGCAAATTTTGCTTAAATGTATTTATTCTCTGAACCTTCTTAGTTTGTCTGAAGAGGAAACCTCGTGCACTCTGCGTGATGACACAAGCACAAACAAGAGCGAGCCGTAAGAGTCAGCGCACATGTTATTCTAGAGGGGGATTACATTTGAAACAGCTCCTTTGAGCGAGCACACCGATGCAGTCATCTGCCCTTATTCTGCGACAATACGGGAGGAAGACGATCCTTACTCTGATTCTCTAACAATCCCCATGATTGCTGTCTTTTTAAGCTACTAACTCGTCAGGTATTGTGTTTTAAGCATTCACCTCGTAGATATGTCACTGCATAGTTGCACATCAGACGAGACATCGCAGAGCTTCCGACCTTTTGGCCCAGGAAGGCATTTGTCTTCCACAGTGTAAACTATGTGGTGACAATGTTTTCTTCGAGCTGCTGCATGTCGCTGTGCCATCAGTCTTCTGCCATTTCCCCTGTCATTTCATTGTCTGTGATGACAGGCAGAGATTGTTGTAACTTAACAGTACATATGTCAGACTCCTCTGCTGTTGTCGGAGCGACAACAGTTTTCGTCGTGTTACAACTTCACGCAAAACTAGCACGGCCTCTTTAAATGATTTTTGTGACGTAACAGATGTGTCATCAGATTTATGAGAGGTAAGTAAGTAGAGTTTGTTCATAAGCTGCTTTTCACAGACATAAAATCACGATAAAAAAGTAACCTTAAAATATACAAGGCATGAAACAAACACAAGAAACACAATAAATTCAGGACATTAAAGCCTGGGAAAATAAAAGTGCTTTAAGTTGCTATTATAAAAACCTCCACAGTCAGCAGAAAAGAGCAGAAAGAGCAAAGTGTCCCACAGGCTTGGAGGTACTCAGTAAAATGGTCCTTGGGATTTTAGCCACGTTCGTGGAACAACCAAAGAGACTCTGTTTGAGAACGAAAGCCACGAGCAGCAGGGCATTTAGTTAAAACCTGACAAGGATAATCAGACCTGACTATTTAAAGCTCTGTACTTCAGCACAAGCACTTTTAAAGAGGTATAGTTTTTGGAAGGTTTATGTTTCTGCTTCAGAGTCTCCCAGGTCATAAATATGATTTTTACCCATGTAGATAAGATTCAAGCTTTTCTTAAAATGTTATTTAAAATCTTAGACATTATTTTGTTCAGTTTAAGTGAACTGATTTTGAACACAGTGGTAATTTATTCAGTCTATCACATGATCTGAACAAAATGTTTCGGACAATGTTTTCTTCATTGATGCCATTCTTGATTCATCTTCAGCTATTCAGAGATGATGTGATGCATATTTACTAAATGAACTGTGGTTTGGCCAAATCTTTTATATGAATTTGTTGAAAAAGAAGAAAGCCATGACACTTACAGGCTATTTAATACCCTCGGGTTAGAAATAAGGGATGGAATTGGACACAAGCTCAATCTTAATTATTTTTGGAATGTTCAAAATATTTTTTTCTTTATTATAATTTTTTTTTTTTTTTTCAGTTGAAGGTTTAACATTAAACCAGATATGGATAAATGCCAGCTTCACACTGAAGCATGGACTTAAAAGTTCAGCTAGTATTAAGGGATGGAAGAGAAGGTACTCTCCCACTAGAGGGAGCCTCAAATCTCCAGCAGGAGTCTAAAGAGCTACAATAGATCAACATGTTTTTGTTTTTTTTGTTTTTTTTCCAAATCGACATGTTAGAGACAGTTAACTGATGGTTACCTCCCATTCAGCTCGTAAGAAATCTTGCATTTTAATGTTAAATGTTCTAAATGTAGCACAGTTATTTGATTTGTAAATCATCTCTGATGCAATCGTAGACAACAGCTTATCTGACCAGCATGATTACTGTTATAAAAACAGAGCGATACACCATGAATTCATGGAACGGGATGACTTAATTCCAGTTCACTAAATCATAATAGACGTCTAAACTTGCGTCATCCCTCGCTTAAATGGACCCTCATCTCCACAATGTAATCAAGCTCCTTCCATTTCTTGTCTTAAAATGCCATTTGGTCATGTTTGCATATCCAGCTTTCTAACTCCAATAAAAGATCATGCTTTTTTATTGTTGTTGTTCCAGAGATACCAACTTTGCAAAGTTTCCAAAATTTGCAAACTTTGGAAAGTTGAAAAGTTGGAAGGTTTCCGGCTGTTACGGCCGTTTTGTTCGTCGACTGTGACTAATTGTAATCTGATCAGTTTGTGACTCAAAATATGCCCTCAGCGACAGGGACAATCACAGTTCCTTCCACAATGTAATCGTGTGGAATACATGACGTATCAAAAGAAAGACTGCTCAGCTGCTAAAAATGTTTAATACCCACTGCAGTCAGACTTTCAAAGTAGAAGAGGACAGTAGAGCGGGCCTCGGTTGTTCTCAGTTTATATGATCACACATTAGCTTTATGGTGTAAGACTTTTTATTTATTGAGTGATTTTATTACACTATTATGCCATCTCTTTTTATGTGGGTCATAACAATGACAATTAAAGGCATAAAACTTCTACTTGACGGAAATGTCAATCTTTGAAATGCAGCATGGCAATTGATGAAACTGTAACAACTTCAATGAGCAATGATGCTTTGCTTTAATCAGGGTTTGCTATCCATTGTTAATGCCTGCCACCACGTCACACACTGATGCTGTGTCCATGTCCAGCTGACTGCATAAATATTGTGTAAGACTTGTTCAGTGCCCAAATGACAAAAAAATAAAAAATAAATCCTACCAGTGGTTCTTAACCTGGGTTCAATCGAACCCCAGAGGTTAGGGTTAGGGGTTAGGGTTAACCTACCCCAGGGGTTAGGAATGTCATCCCACAGGGCCCGACACTGGTGGTGGAGGTCGTTGGATGATGTGAAGGTAAAGAAGGTTTAGAGGTGGCTTGAGCACAGCTGGAAAGCGGAAGACGCCATGGATGGAGGTTCTTATCAACTGGGTGCTTGGTCGGTGATTGGCAGTGACGTGGCTTGGTCCAGCGTTGACCAAGCCAGGCTGAACCAACGCGTGGCCCAGTCGTCATTGCTCAGGTTGACGACGATGAGCTGAATTTTTTTAGAGGTAATCTTTTATATTAAAGTGAACATCAATGCAATACCTTGTTCTTTCAGTCCTCCAGCGTCTCTAACACCATCCAGCCAGGATATCTGAGTGTCCACTGGTGCTGTCACCAGTCGACCACCACATGTCCCAGTAGATACTGAACCACCTCACTGGTTGCTCACAGTAAGTCAGTACACAGGACTCCACTTTTTACAAGCTACCTTCTCCATTAACCCTCCAGGCTTCCACCTTCAGATGTTTTCTGATGTTACTGCCATAGCTGACTTCAAATGCACTGACATTTAGCTTGCATAGAGTAGCCAGTGCTATTTTATAACTGTACAGTACTTTTGAAAGTTGCTCTTTCTGTACTCAGTGTTATCACTTATGTTTATTTTTATTTTTGCATGATTCTCCATCCGTTAATGTCTGCCAATTCGCTGCGGATACGCCTGAATTTCCTCACTGAAAGACTATAAATAGAAACAGAAATAATTAGAAATAATTCTATTCTATTGTGTTATGTTCTATTCTACAAAACCCTTTTGTTTATGTTCCAGTTGAGTGTTTTATTTGTTGTTCATCTCCTTGTTTTGCCTTTCATTCTGACCTCATTGCAGGAAATAACTGTTTCAGCATTTGTTTCAAGAATTTCTCTCATTTGAAAAAAAAGAGAATCATCACCCCCCCCACACACACACACACACACACACGCACGCACCCACACACACCCCAAACCTATCCATCCAAACAGCACCCACACACCCCACCCAGGCAGACATTATTATCTGATGATCAGTCCGTCTCCTCTCTGTCTACAGCTTCACTCTTATCTCTGCAGCTGAGATGCAGCTTCAGCTTATGCGGAAGTGCTACCTTTCTTTAAGTCTCAGCCATTCAGTTACATCAAAACACACATTTTTTTTTTTTTTTTTTTTTTACTGAGAAACCTAAACTATTCCCACCCGTTCAAATAATCTGAAACGACACAACCAAGGCTATAACGACTGTGCAACATCTCCCCGGCTCACGACTGAGCGACAGATCCGACTCTCCACCTCTCGTATTGAAAGTTTGAAAAAGTTTTAAGAGCCACTCAGTCTGAGGCTTTGTTTACCAAGCGGAGCCGCGAGACAAGACAGGCTCTCTGGCCTTATCAGCGACTCCGCACTCCGTGGGTTTGTGAATGGGACAATGATGAGCTCGGTTTGATAAAGCAGTTCTGTCCTGTCAGGTCGGATGTCGCTTCGTCTTCGTCCATTAGCTCTTCGATGGTTGCCTTTGATAAAACTGCGCAGCTCGTCCGAACGCCTTCTGGCACCGCAAGCGACGCATGCGTAAAGAGTTGAACAAAACTGAAATCCACGCAGGGTCCACCACAAAATAAACAAACGGAATCTAGTTTTATTTTTCATTGATTAAAAATGGGATTTAAATGATAGCATACACAATAAAATTGAAATAAAAATAATTATGCATGAACTTGCGGTGTAGCTGCAATTGCGGGAAACAGTGAAGATAGAGAACAAGTGTGTATCAGCAGCTTCTAACAGCCTGTGAAGAAGCCTGGAGCTGGTGGAGCAGAGTCAGCTGGGTCCGACAGCTGGTACCTGCAGCCGTACAGGTCGCTGTTTCCGCTGCCAAACACCGGGCTGTAGTGTCCCAGAGTCACGTTGTAAGGCCCCGAGTGGTAGGGACCTGCGCCGCACAGCTTCCCGTCCCGCACCAGCACAGGCACCGCGATCCGCCTCGGCGCCGGCGGGAAGCCGGCCAGCTCCAGGGACCTGTCCTGCGTCTGACGCTTGCACTTGTAGCGCCGGTTCTGAAACCAGATTTTGACCTGGGTGGAGGTGAGTTTGAGGGTCTCGGCCAGGTGCTCTCTCTCCGGGGCGGACAGGTAGCACTGCTGCCTGAAGCGCCTCTCCAGCTGGGACACCTGGGACTGAGAGAAGAGGACCCGGGGCTTCCGGCGCAGCCTGCGTCTGCCTTTAGCGTCACTGTCACTGACGGGCGAAGAGCCGGGGCCACACTTGTCTGCAGCGAGGGAAAAAGACAGCAATATATATATATATATATATATATATATATATATATATATATATATATATATATATATATATATATATATATATATATATATATATATATATATATATATATATATATATATATATATATATATATATATATATGTTTTGAGGTAGTTGTTGATGAACTACACTATTTCTTTAGTTGTCAGAAATCAAAATTTACTGGCCACCATCTTAAATTTATTATCGTTTCAATAGCATTTTATGTCTTAGACATAAAGCAGACAAAGTTTGAATAGGACCTCAAGTAGAGTCTTCCTCATAGGGACATCATTATCACTTTAAATAAAGATTTGGTGGAATCTGTCCCAAATCTAAGGGATCCTTTCTAATTTTAATCATATGAAACCTGCAGAATAGTGTGGGTCCTGAGGACTCGGGCTCAAAACCAATAGCTTAAGACATATTTCAAATGCTGTAGTAAAACCTTTCAACAACCTGGACTTTTTAAACCTGCAGCTTAGTGTAGTATGTTTCAGCTGTATGGAAACAGCTGATATAATAGCTTGAATTATTGCAGTACTGTTTAATTCCTCAGCCACAAAAGAGATTTTTTTTCCCCTTTTTAACATTGGAGAATAAGATAGATAATTTCATGAAACAAACCCTGAAGGTGTCGTTAGGGTGGACTGTTGTGCTAAGAAGGAGCCCACCCAACAAAGTTTATAGTCTGCATTCATGTCCTGTGTGGCCACTAATGAATACAGTTGTGAAACTGCATTTTGTATTAATCGTTCTGAGATTGGTGGCATTAAACATACAGAAAGAAAAATGATTCTTGATTCAGAAATTTTAAATCCAGCCATCATCTTGTTTGCATTGACATGTTGCATGTTTTTATTCTTTTTGTTTGCTTTTGATTGATTCTGCTTTGTTAAGATTAATACAATTTCATTTGACTTTTATTGCTCGTTGTTGCTAATGTCAACATGAAGTTGAAGTTGGGTCATTTATACTCAGATCCGTTTGCTAAAATACAACAGAAAACTTTATTTTAAGATTGAATGATTACAGTTTAATAGTTTGCTAAATAAGTTCACACATCTATTGCCACATGTTTAAAACTGGACTTATACAAGCAAATAGAGAAAAGAATAAATTACATTTCAAAACTACAGTGGTGGTCTGAATTTAGAGCCTAAGTTAAATTAGTAAGTTGTTATTTTTGAATAAAAAGAAACATTAACAGATCTGTTAATTCCTGTTTTTGACCACAATTTGTTGTTCAGGCTGATAAATAGGTGACTAAACTACTTTAGACATTTGGATAAAATTGCAAAAGGCATTGTATTCATATTATTGTTTACAAAATGAAAATATACACTGCTCAAAAAAATAAAGGGAAATAACACATCCTAGATCTGAATGAATGAAATATTCTCATTGAATATTTTGTCCTGTACAAAGTTGAATGTGCTGACAACAAAATCATTGTTGATTGTCAATCAGTGTTGCTTCCTAAGTGGACAGTTTGATTTCACAGAAGTTTGATGTACTTGAAGTTATATTGTGTTGTTTGAGTGTTCCCTTTATTTTTTTGAGCAGTATATTTTTAAATACAATAATACACTAAGATAACCAAAATATGAAACAGTGTGGATATAATAGTACATGGAACCAAACAAATCATAAGTGAATTTTTTAAAAATAATAATCATAATTAGTAACAGTCCTGATGAACTCACCTTGTTCATTCATCTCCTGCTCTGCAGATGATCTGTGAACCTCGACCTTCTCCTGCATCCCGTAAACGCACCGCTCAGACTGAGCGTCATAATAAAACCCGTCGCTTTTGGAGGCAGCGCGCATCAGCTGATGTTGATGCATCGGAACGACTTGGTCCATCATCTGCAGATCATTTTCATACTCGTCCTGGTGGTAGTCCAACTTCAAAATGTCCTTAACAGAGAACGGGGTGGAGGTCGTTGAACCGGGATGCATCCTCATCATTTGCTGCGGGCGTTTGAAACTTTATTTTTTTATTTATTTATTTTATTTTATTCTATTTTATTTTACGCACGCTGTGCTGGAGCTGGTCCTGGAGGTCGCTGCCGGGCGAAACTCTTCACTAACTGATAAGTGAGGGGCCTCGGAGGATTTAAACCGTCCGAGGGTCCCTGCTAATGAACAAGTGAGATAGATATCAGTCCGTCTGAGACACAGGGGCCAACACCCGGGGAGACTGCGCGCACACTTCTGCGGCCCCCCCATCTTCTCACCTTACAGGAACACCTCTCATCACATCCGCCCTTCTGTCAATGCGGTGGTGTAATTAAGAAGCCCAATTAAGACGTGAGAGGCACTGAAGTAAAGTGTGGCCATCTATAAGGACGAAAGCTCCATCAAAATTATATTTATTTCTCAGAAAGACGAACAGATTTTTATTCACTTACGAGGCTTTTTTTTTTTTTAGTTTTTTTTTGTTGTTAAATTACTAATAGAAGAAAATACAAGTCAATACAATGCAGTAAGAAAATGAAAAAAAAAAGGAAAGTTGTGTAAAATAAAACAAAATGAAATGAACCAGAATTAAACACTAAACGTGATTGGAGAGTCTGAAACGTGGGGGTTGAGTGATCCCCGGGTGATGTCGCACAGCTTTTACCGCCGACATTGTTTTCCAGCCGTGTTATTAGCGATCCCAGGCCACAACAAACAGTAACACTACACCTGATGTTGTGGAAGTGGGGAGACAGCGGCGCCAACCAGCAATGCTTGACTGAGGCCGAGACGCGCGTCCACAGAGGCGGTGAACACGCAGGAGAGCCACGGAGCCCCTGCGGAGGCGCGGCTGTTTTCTGCAAAGGGACAAACAGATGAAGGGAAATTAAGAACAACACCGAGGGAGCAAACCTTTCACAAGTTGCTACGGAGAAGTTTAAGAATGAACGCCTGAATAAAACAGTGTGGTCTGACAGGGACTCAGATACAATTTGGTTGGCAGCCATGTATTATAAAGCTATCTAATAAATTTGTTTGAAAGCCCCTCACATATTGATAGTATATAAAAAACCAACAACAACAACAACAACAAAAAGCATCCAGCATATTTCTGTCTATTTGGAATATCAGCTTTGAGATTAACTATGAAACTGTTTTTCAGTGAATGATCCAAAGATCTTCCACAGCAAACTATCGGCTTGTATGCATGTGTGTGAGTGCGTGTATAGGTGTGTGTGTGTGTGGGTGTGTGTGTGTGTGTGTGTGTGTGTGTGTGTGTGTGTGTGTGTGTGTGTGTGTGTGTGTGTGTGTGTGTAGGACTGGAGGAATCCCTGCAGAAATTTGACAGCCACAGATGAGAAACAAACACTTCGACACAGCTGTGCTGCAACCTCGCAGTGCTGAAGCTCAAGGTTTTGCTTTATGATAAATAAATGTTTCCTGATTGTTTACTTTCATCAAACAAGAGGATTTGAACTGTGACTACTGATACTGATCAGCCTGCGTCAACTCATCGTTTCCATATTGTGTTGTGACTTTACACTCAGTCAGTGAGCAACCTGCATTTTGTGGTTTACAAAATGCAGGACAAAATAGGTAAGGGTCAAAATATGAATACTGATTACAGCAATACCTAAAGAACTTTGTTGTTAGTGGTGGATGTTCTGCTGGGTATTCTGAAATGTTTAGTGGTTAAAGGCCTGAGTACACAGACCTGCAACATCCTTTCTGTGTCTAATGCTTCTTTAAATTGATCTGTTTAAGTTTCTTTTTTTATGTTATTATTTCCATTTCTGTCTCAGTATTGTTTCCTTTCAGATGTTGCAATTCATTTTACAATGGCTCATATGCTTACTTTTTTTTTTAAAGCCTAATCTAGTTTTTCACAATTAACACCAATGTCACAAGTCTTTTTTTGCAATAAAACAGGTTGTGAAAATTTCTCTTATCAATTAATGAGAGTCTATTCCTGTAACTAGAGAAAGATTAATTTTTGTTTTCATTCGAAGGCAAAAGTGTTCAAAGGCCCGTCTCACTGAACACAGCCAGCAGAAGAGCCCCGAAAAAAAGGCACACCCCAAGTCTGAACTTATCTCCATTAACCAGGTGGGTAACAGAGCCACGTCTTTATCCACCGTCATGCAACTGCCCCTCACCTCATTGGAGGGAGCGATTTTTAGTTAAGACTTTTCGTTGGAGACCCACACCCCACATGTACGTGAGCTGACAAGGACTCCAACAGAAACGTCCGGCTCATTTGTCTCAGTCAGTCAGCTCTCTCACAGTTGCACAGTCACCAAGACAAGAAAAACATTCATATACACAAAACCCCATCAACCCTTATTTAGAAACAGTTAAAATGAACGTTTCTATCACAACTGTATTTGTTTCGTTTGGCAAATTATTAAAACCAACATGGTGTTTAACTTTAGAGCGTACTTTATGTTCTTTAGCAGCTCTGTGCAGAAGCATCTTCAGAAAATGTTCCTATCGTTTAGTAGTTTCTCAGTGATGTCACAGTTTCATACATCCAATGATGTAACATATAAATCAAGTTGCTTTGCAGATTGAACATTAAGTTTTGTTTTCATGAGTCGCCACAGATTTTGATAACATGTTTTCTAGGTTTTGTGAATTTGATTGTTCTTGACTGAAGCTTTAAATTATCTGCAGATGGATTAATTCTCTGACTCAGTCGGTTTTGTCTCTTGTACAACACTCTTGCAAGGTTTCATGAAAGTCGGATGAAATCTCAGTAAGCATCAAAGCTTTACTAGTTTAATATTAACTGCTTCCAGCACCCCCTCCACATGTTAACGTTCCCTTAGCCAAGTTTCTCAACCCTAAGTCTCCAACATCAAAAATAGATTTACACACTAACTTAAAGTTTATTGTAATTTCTTTGTGGAAACCTACAAACCTGAACTTCAAAAGCACGTATGAAAAAGAAGACTTTCTGCTTGACACCCAGGGCATTGCTGCGTGTCCGGTTTGATGGGTTAACTACTTAAACACTGCAGCTGCGATCTCTGAAGCCTCGCAGCGGTGCTCTCTTTGTGAGTACTGTTGCTTAAAATAAGCAGAACCTTTCCTGTTGATTCTTCCTCATGTCCTCCAACTGTAACAGAAGAGGTACAGTTTACCACCAAAACCCCTAATTCATCATGCACAAAATAGGAGACTGATGGCAGCTGGAACAGTTGATAGGGTCAACTTACAGGGAGGAAAAATGAACCCAATCTCCCTGCAGGCTAAAGGTTCTTGCTAAGATGTGTCAGCGTCGTGGTAAATGTCTCACCTACACTGTGACAAGTAGTTCTGTGGTTTACATTTCTTACCTTCTTACCTACCCTTTGGTTTGCACAGATGTGTAGCAAACATGAGAGACGTTATTTTAGACAGCGTGAGCTAGAGGCTAGAAATGAGCTGCAGAGTGAACGACATGGAATACCAGAGTAAGCATCAAAAGCCTGACTTTTTAATTTCGGAAAGTCGCTGAAGTGGAAGGCGATTGGTCAATGCTCTTCAATCTGCTTCCAGCACTCGGGATTTCACCCTCATTTTCAATACCCTTGAACAAATTGCAATCAACATCATCAGTGTAAATGACCTCTTAGATGCAAAATATTATAGAATAATAATTGTAATTGGCTTTCTATTGTGATTTTCAACTACTGTATTGTCTCCATGCAATCTGCTAGATTTCCTTAAATAGAAAACGTTTTAAACTCATTTGAATAATGAAATGAACTGAACATAATGCACTGTCTGATAACTCTAGGATTAATTGTAATGTATATGTGAGTTGAAATCACTTTTTTAATAAAGTGCCTCAAGACGACATTTGTTAGTAGAATTTGTTGTGAATTCTACTAAGAATTGAATTCAAATATTGCAAATATACAGTATGTTTATCATGTATTGGTACAACCTATATCTAGTGATGCTACCTGAGGTATAGAAAGTAGAGAGCCCTGAAAACATCTGGATGTAAGTGGACCAATTTTTAACGTACATCTGAACTAGAAAAGAATAAGATGGTGAGTAATTTTGAAATTTGCTCTTTTTAAATAAAAAGAATGAAAGGTTGGTCATCCTTATCAATTAATTTGAATTGTTTTGTGCCAATTCCCAAAACCTGATGTCTCAAGGCACTTTACGAAAAACTTCAATCAAATCCTTCAGATAGAGTCCATGCTAAATAAAAGCTTTAATCACAAATTGATCTTAGTTATCAAACAATGCAGTCAAGTCACATAAGACTACAAAAAACTACAATACATAAATTCTGTTTACAAACAAAAATCAAAGAAAGTCATTAAATAAAACTGAATTTTCTCATATAAACCATCACAATGTTGCTCAAAGTGCTGACACCTGCATATGTGTGTTTCATTTCACATATTCCACAGAAAGGTCTGAGCTTAATCTGAGCAGAGTCTGTGAACGCCTGTTTTGGCCACTAGATGTCGCTGCTGCGCCGCATCACGACACAAGGTCTTGTTCATTTGGCTCCATCAGTCGCTGTGGTGAAGGCAGAGTGTTGCTGCAGCCACAGCACAGCTTTGTGAAAATGAATCGTGAAAGAACCGGGGAGCCCAAAGCACTTTGCAAAGGTATTCACACCCCTCCAACTATCTCACATCGGCAACAACAAACTCTATTATATTTGCTGAGGGTTTATAAAAGAACAACTCAATTTAGCATACGACTGAAAAGAAAAGGATGCGTAGTTTTATTATTGTTTTTAAATTATCGTTGGCAAGAGGATTTACCAGAGAGGTAAACTTAAAGGTCATTTTATTTATATAGCACATTTTCAGCAACAAGGCAATACAAAGTGCTTTACAGGAATTAAAAAGGAAATACAAACAAAATAAACCAAAGGAAGGAGCAAAAGAAGAAAAAGAATATAATGTTGATCTAAAGTATGTAAACTAGGTGCTCCAGTTCAGGGTTGCACAGTATCCTCTGGTCTAATTCCATTTCTGGGTTGGAAGAGCAGGAGTCTAAAACGTAGATGCGAAGGTAGAGGAGGCCAAGAGAGCCACAAGTCTGGAAATAGGAGAATCTGTCAACAAGACAATAAATAATTCAGTCTTTATAGAAGAGTATCAAGAAGACAGCCACTGTTGGGGGAAAAGAAAATGACTAGAATTCTTGACTTGAGTTGTAAAAATCTATATTTGGGACACATTGAACATCTGGAAAACAATTGTAATGGACTCATTTTGGGTCACAACATGTGTGATGAAAACACCAACACTGAATGTGACCCTGAAAACACCAGGTGCACTGTGAAACATGGCGGTGGCATCATCATGCTTTGGGCATGCTGGGACATCTAAGCGGCAGAGTTGATGTGAATGTGTATGGAACTCAAGCCATGTCAAAAAGTCAGCCAGCTGGAGGATAACTCTAAGGTTACAACCACAGCTTGAATGGTTCAGATAAAAGCTTGCGTCCAAATGGTTCAGTCAAAGTTCAGACCTAAAGAACCTGAGGAATGAACGTTCACGGACTCTCTGTCTAATCTGACTTGGCAAGGAAGAACATTGGACGTGCAATTGTGACTGCAGCAAACGGTGATTCTACATTGACACTACTTCCTTTTCAGATCTTCATTTGAAAATAATAATAATAATAAATAATAATAATAATAATATATCATTTTCCTTCGACATCACATTTATTCACTTCATACTGCTCTGTCACATAAAATCTAATTAAACTTTGCTGAAATCGGTGGTGGCAATGCGATAAATTAGAAAAGTTCCTAGGGTTGTGAATACTTTTTTGCAGACACCTCATTTGTCTGTGGGACCGGATCCATTTGAGTTATATGTTTGGCAGGTTTCGAGTCGAAAGCTGCATTAGATTTGAATCCAAGACAAATGCTGTTTTTTTTTTCTTTTTCTTTTTTTTTTTTCGACACAGATGCTTTGGCAGAGATGGAACGTGCTCCGTTTCATCTCTTTCCCCCTGCCACTCCAGCTCTCTCTTCAGTAAAATTTGATCTAATTTTCTTTCCCGTCCTTGGGTATTTCCCCACAGAAATGAAGGGATAGTGATTGCTGGGTAGGATTGGAGTGGATCTAATCTTCCACTGCTCTCAGTCATACTCCATTTCACTGCACATCTAATTTGTCACAGTGCTGATGAATATGCCACAAGTTTCATGGGAAAGAGAAGGACATAATGAATATAAAACACACTGGGAGAGGGAAGAAGCAATTGCTGCACCGCACTAACCACAGCACATTGTTCATTTTCTCCATCAGATTGCTGACACTGTGCTTGCACTATGAGGACATTGCTTTCCTCCCCCAGAATTTGATCAAGAGGTTAAAACAATTGCAAACAATGTGGGTTCTGTTGCTTGCCTGCATGGCAGAAGCAGAAGCACTGTGATCAGTTAAGATCACTGACTTCAGGACCACTGTGTTTGCCCAAAAGAGGGAAGGCTGCGCCCCCATAACGCTGCACAAAACCAGCGTGCCTTTGTGACCTGTAACGTATTAAACGCAAGCTCTGCATGCACATTGATTTCAGGCACATGCATGCTTTGCAGAAGGGCTATCATTCCATAGCAAACAGGCCTATAAATTGTGTTTGATGGCTCAAATATAGCCCGGCATTGATTTGAAAAAGCTGTGACATCAAACAAATACATCCATACACACACATGCACTCATCACACATGCACACGCCAGCAGATGGTATGAATTGCATCTGCATAATGACATTGTAATTTTGTCATTATTCATTATTGCTCTGCTTGTGATTGTCAGCGTGGTGATACACTCGGCAGCAGTCCAAGCAGCGAAATGAATAGGCAGGGTCAAAATTCTGCTCAAATGTTTCCTGGCAACGAGATGTTTCTCTGCGTTGAAAGCTGTAATTGCTTTTAAAAGTTGCCCACTACACAACTACAGCTATGTTACTGGGCTCAAAAAGAAAGGAAGAAAAAAAAATAAAACATCACAGAGAGACGGACTTTTAAAGAGACCACATGGTGAAACGAGAAGATGTTGTGTTGCGTCCGTTCCTCTTGTTCGCCGTCTATGTGTGGATCGAAAGCGGATGTCTCTTTAAACAAGGACATGATAGGATCAGCGTGCAGAGCTGCTGCATCACCTATCCATGAGACGGGAGAATGGCTGATGAGAAAGCCCTTCAGGACTCTTCTCTAAATAGGCATGAAATTATATCTCCCTCTGACTGAGATTAGTGTTCACGGAGCCTCTCGCGTTCTGCCCCCTCTTTTTTCCTCAGGCTCTCAAACCAAACAGTCGCTCTGCAGTTTCAGCTGCTTTTGTGCTAAGTTTAACTAAGTTCATTTTCAGCTGGAGCCACTGTCTGTGTCCCCTCAGCTTCTTTCATGGAGTATTGCAGGATTTATAACACATGCTCATGGCTTGCGGTAAACCAGAGTGATTTATTTTTGTTCTAATTATTGATGCTTGATTGTGTAGCTGTTGTAGCATTCACCGCAAAGAATGTAAGACTTTGTTAGTTTCAGGGCATGCTGCACAGAGCTTGCTGCCACAAAAGTTAAGCTTTTCAAATAGAGTCTTTGAAAAGGGGGAATTATGAAGATATGCAACAAAGTGTATCCGCAAGTCGCAGATCACAATCGAATGTGCAAAAGTCATGATGTTCGTTTTACTGTGTTTTCCTTCATATCCAAATTTGGTGTTGAGCTGAGAGCTATAAGATCAGGACCCTCCATGACATGATCTGTTTGAGATCTAGACTTGTTGTGGAAACAGAGGGCCCCTCTGCAGGGTAATTAAGCCTGGCGACTAATGCCTACAGGAGCTCAAGCTACAAGAAGAATGGCAATTATATTCACATCAGTTCGAAGTTAAATGTTTTCAGAACAGGAATGAGACAAAGAGGTGGAAAACATACGAGGCCAGTGGAGAAGTGTTTCATTTTTCCAGGAAGACAGCGAACCCAAAGCATTCAACCAACCAGAGAAAAGCCTCAAAACCTCAAAAGCCTCGTCAGTGTAAAGGTTTCCTCTAAAAATAGAGGAAGGATAAAAAGAGAATCGTGTATTCCTTTCCTTTGATTTCATTTGGGTTGGTTTATCACAGAAAATCCCAATAAAACACATTGAGGTTTGTAGATGTAAAACAGTCAAATGTGAAAAAGTTAATCAGGTGTGAACATTTTCTTAGCATACGTTACACCTTATATATTATTTCAGCAATGTGAGAATACGCTTAATGATGCCAGGAAAGAAAGATGACTGATATAGTCATCATTTTGGTTCATCACTCATGCACATTCCTAGAGTTATTTACTCTCTTGTCCTCTTTCCAATAAAGGGAAGTGAATCAATCCTGGAATGAAAGACTTGACTGACTGATCAAGGACAAAAACTGCAGAATTTACATGAACTCACGCACATCGCGCTTTCAAAGGATCCATAAGGATGTGAGGAAACTGTTCCTGTCGTCAGTCTGTTACTGCTGTGCTTTGCTTTTCCTCTGTTACTATTGCTGCCATTGTTCATTTTGCATCTCGCGTGTTGCTTTCAGTCTTGCCTTCTCTCCAGTTTCCCCTTAATGTTTCTACATTCTCAAAGAGGAAAATTATCATGCTTCCGTAATCCTCCTCTGCTTTGTTGAGTCTGTCTTTGTGTTGGAGTTTTAGCAGGTCAGCGATTGCATAAGGCTAAAGTCAGATGATGATGATGATGATGGTGCAGTGAGTGACTGAAACTTTTAGTTTTGATTCTTTAGAGCAATTTGAACTTACTTTCCATGCTTAAATGAGATATTTACAAATGGTAGATTTCCAGCTGAACTGGACATGGAGTCATAGTTCAGGAAGCTGGAACGGTGTATTTTCTTTCTTCCTGCTGCTATGGAAAGTGTGGGTTTCTAATAATTCTGAATTTTATTGCTATTTTATGTGTGACACATTTAGTGCAGAATCAATCATTTGTTACAAGAGATGACAAAGAGTTATTAATACAGGTACCTCCATTGTATTTGTGTCTGTTTTCCACCCATATTTCCATGTTTGTTACTTTATGACCTCAAACTTCAAGTGGTAACTGAAATTTTATGTGACCAACACAAAGAGTGGCAAAGTTAATCACAAAAAAAAAAAAAAAAAAAAGAATTTGCATTTATATCCAGCACCACCTCAGCCAGAAATGCGAAAAGCCACATTTCAACACTGAAATGAACTGAAATTCCTGCCCATTATTTGCAAAATGGCTCAAGGGCAGTCATTTTAGACGGAGAACCATTGTGAAAAGCTATTTTCTGGTTTTGCTGATTTGCAAATGGAAGGGATTTTGCTTTTACCTTGGCAGAATTGTTATGATGCATAACCTTAGCAACAAGGTATTGTTTGCTCCAACCTAGACTATGTCCCCAAACCTCTGAGGAGTTGAAAACTAAGCTTCATCGATGTAGAGCAGATCGAAAGCAGAGACTGAAGAGAAGGCTCGAACCATCTCTTCCTTTTATTATATTGGGAAAAGAACATATGTCTGACTCCTATGTCTCCCTCAGCCCAGATTTCCGAGCTTATGAACAGACAGAGATTTAAAGAGGAGTAGCAAAAGTAAATGAAGTGGATTAGCAGTGCTTGCAAACAAATGATAATGTCTTTTAAGAAATATTTTCCCCAATTGGCAGATTGTCTTCGAGTTGCCCTGTATTTAGTCCCATCCATCTTCCCTTTTATTATATTGGGAAAAGAACATCTCACTACTCAGGTGATGTGTCCACTCTGGTGTCCACTCTGGTGGACACATCACTTGAGTAGTGATGATGTGTCCAGAGATGTGTTAGTTTTCTCACACAAAAGGTGTTTGCCATGCAGCTCAAAAAGTTCAAGTTTTTTCACACCTATTCATAACATTTCCTACACATTTTTGTTGTGTCTCCACCACAACGGTGTGAAAAACCGCAAACCAGAATTTTCTCAACAATGGCTTTCCTTGTGCTCTACGGACAGTGAACAGCTTCTCCTACCTTGATTGTGAATCTCTGCAGCTCCTCCAGAGAGACTTGACGGCTTCTCTTGACACAGTTAAGCAATTGGTTGTCCTGGACTTTAGTTAGGAGTTTTTACAGTCAAAAGGGCCAAAAGCAAAAGGCCTTTTTGCATAAGTGTATTTTAAAACGCAATGAGGTTTGCAGATGCAACGTAAAATCAAATCTGAAAAGGTCAGGATAAATAAATACCTCTGAAATGAGCTGTATACAAAGATCCCACCCAGTAAGCCAGTGAAACACAGAGGGTTAAATCATTTTGCTTCTTCAGGATTGTTTGTGGTTTTCCAATGAGACATGGGAAAATATACCCTTTCCTAACCAGCACAGTTTGATAGGTATACAAAAGTCAAATTATAGACGTTTGAGAGAGCGTGAGAGCAGCTCAAAGGGAAGAATTAAGGCCTGAAGGACTTTGAAATAGTAGATGTTTAGTGCAAAAGGTGCCTTAAGATGGGTTCATACAAATTAAACACGAGCAGAACCACATATTCCACACAACGTGCTAGATTTGAGAAATATTTTATTTCTTATCAGCAAAAGACACACAGTTGATGCATTTGTATCTTTTATGACTTTTCAGTACAGAGGAGAAACCCAAACATATACACAGTGTGGGCATATATGTGTATGGGTATATTTTAAAGTGCAAGTGATTCACAAGGGTTTATCATGCGTTACATAGAATCCGTTTTGAGGAACTTCAGTGATCTATAACAGAGACACACTTTTGAATCTGATATCTTTGAAGCTGTAAAATAAGCGTCACTGTTGGATGGAAACGAAAACAGACTTTTACTCATCACTGAAGCTTTTCAAATTAAAGCACAACAATCTATTTCAAGTTTTGAGGGGAACGAGTACCATGAAGCTCCAGAAGTGAGAGAGGGTTTTTAGTTTCGAGTAGTAACAGGAACAGTCTGACAAAGCTCACCACAGGCCAATTTAACAATGTTCCACTTTCATCTTAAACTCTCAATACCTGAATTAAAATGGAGAAAAGAAGGAATTTAAATAAGAACAAGACAAGACTTCTGTGACTTTGAGCTTTCAATCGGCCATCTTAGGCCTATCCTTGTCTGGAGACATTCAGTATACAGGTACATTCTCTAAAATTACTGTTGCATTTTTTTTACTTGGTGAGGAAACAGTCGATTTGCCCTTGCCAAATGAATCCGACATGACAGAAAAAAAAAAAAAAATATGATAGACATGGATCAACAGTAAGACGTCTAAATGACTGATGCCGAGCTCGTTGTGTGCTGACAGGTTCCAGCATCATACAGGGTAGTTTTAGCAGCAGCTGTTGGGGTTTGGATTTACCCATGGTCAACAAAGATACACACAAATGGATCAAGAGGACATGAAGAAGCCCTGACCCCCTCAGGATACGCGGTATTCAAACTCATCTCCATTCACTGGGTAAGTAAAATATGCCTCAGTTGCACACATGCTGAATGTTTTCAATGCCCTTTATAGTGGTTAAGATGCAAAGTGCAAATTCAAAATAAAATACAAGCTAGTATATACTACAGTGTCACTATAGTTCTTAACTACCCAGTATTTCTTTCGGAACATCTCCCCCCTCCGCCGCCCTTTTGCACAGCATGACATGAAAGAAGCGTTCCTGTTCACAGAACAAAAGAAGAACTGGTCTAGACAAATCACGGAAAAAAGAAAGCATCATAGAGGTGCGATGCCTTCACACCGTGAGTGCAGCACGAGAGCACACGTGGTGCAGCTTTACTCGCACAGCGTCAGCTGGCGATGCATGAGATAAAGATCAATTTCCGTGTCGCAGTGAATCCTTTGTGAGTGATTATTGCATAGTTTGGAATTCTTAGCGTAGCTCATAAAGTGAGACTGAAAAATAAAACTTTTTCTTTCCAAGATCTGTGCTTCACTAAACAATCCAAGACAAAATAGTTCTCATTGAAAAGAGACAGCCATCAGTTCCTTTAATGAAGCCAAAATAATAATAACAAAAAAAAAAAAGAATCACTATTAAAAATAAAACTATAGAAATCAAAACAATTTGCGGTGTTTAATATTTGAAATAATCGATATTCTAAATCAAACTTAAAACTTAGAGAGAAGTTCGCTTCTCTACTGCCTTCTTTGAGGTGCACATTTTTCAATAAGTTGGTTTAATTGAGCTAAACTTACTCCACTCTAAGCCAACAGAAGCCATTTATTGAAGTCCACAGTGCCAAACTAATCCATCAATAGGGTTCAAATTAAAACAAACACCAGCATGAGGACCCTTCTGAGTGCTCAAGGAGAACCTATTCAATCTGAATTATTGCGATGCTGTAAATGAGCTGCGCTCAAAATATAGTTACTTGTTAAGATTAACTGCAAGAATTTATGTTGCTGTGAAAATGAGAGATGTGTCATCATAATATCAGAAGACGCTAAGGACATTGTTACAAAACAAACTGCCTTTGAAATGAGTTAAGATGAGTATGTAAAGTTTGCTAAATTAAACACAGCGAAAACGATGCATTGGTTATGCCAGCCAAGTGTGCTAATGTACATATATGTCTTAGAGCAGCTTGATTTCTTCTTAACATAAATAAATGTCTGCCCGCAACAAGAAACTGTGTTTTTTTTGTTTGGATGTCTTCTTACTTTATAGTTTTAAAAGAAACTACCAGAATCTGCTAAAGTTGGTGTTTGCAGGTCAAGGACCATTCGTCAAAATCAGTGACAGAATCACAAATAGCGTAGAATATTCCTGAAAGAATTCATACATTAAAACTTTTATGATTGCAAAAAAAGTGCATGGACAAACAATTTCTCCAAAGGGGGATGCAGACAAATGCAGAGCAAGTAAAAGACACTAACAAATGAAGGACACTGCAGATTTTGATTTTTCTTGCAATCCGATGAATATTAGCGGCTGTGGTTGATTGCCAGAGAAACTTTTAATGTATGTTAAACAGAAACATTTAACTAATGGCTACGGCAGCAGCGTCTAAAAGCTAATAAACATGGCCACCAGACATAAATCCCAAAACTTTCAAGGCAATGGACATTAAACTGCAACTCTTCTAACTTTCTGTACAAGTTAGCTGTGCTGCAGTGGTAAGTTTAACTTACACACGAACAAGGAAAAGTGGAAAATATGTTTTAGGTGTGTTATTTCTCTTTATGCTCTGCTGTTTATCTACGCTATTCACAATAAAGACGTTTAAATGAATATTCTGATTCTGCTGACTTTTGTTCAAAACTGATGTGTCGTTGCCATGTGCAGAGTAAGCAGATAGAGCAGCGAATCACTTTCTATGAAAACCAGATTATAGATAAAATGTAAATATATTAGGGAACGCTTCATTAAAAGAGTACTTTACGCTGGTGTTTGTTTTCCTGACTTGGTTATTCTTCACTAAAGTGCACAATGTTCTCTAAAAGTGGACTTCTAGCAACCACAACAGCAACTTTTGTTTTAAAACCAAAGCAGTCTCTTGAAAAACCCATAAATTAAATCACCTGACCTGACCTGAATGACCAACCTTGTTCCCCTATGGCCAGCACAGAGTCATGACATGGGTCCCATTCAGTCACCAGAGTGTCATCTCACCTTTCTTCTTTTTTTTTTTTTTTGGCATAGAGCTCATGTTCAAACAGGGGTCATGTCTAAACTGCTAGTAACCTGTAAACTATGTAAAACTACAATAATGCATAACATAATAAAAACATTAAATAATATAGTAGGAAAATAAATATCATCAAGGCTTTTTTTTTTTCTTTTCTTTTTTTTAAATAGTCAGTCTCTATCTTGATACAGGAAGTCAGTGTTACATGATTCACTTCCGAGAACGACGATCACCACAGTCCAAAACGATGGCTGTTTCTCACTCTCATCAGTGAACACGTCATTCGGCTACCGCGCGTACATCGCTGTTTCGCGCTCAGTTCAGAACTAAACTGGTCCCGCATGTAGCTCAACAGTCTTATGCATTGCAAGTGTCTGGATATAAGATATTAGATAGACTTGGCCGCGACCTGGAGAGTCTTTTTTTTGTTTGTTTGTTTGTTTTCTGCCATCAGAAAATAAATCCTAAACTCTATGTGCTATAGCTAAACGTAATTTTGGTATTTTTGTGGATATCATTCAGGGCAGTTTTATGGGTTTTTTGGTCACTTTAAGGTAACCTCTCGAAGGTTCTCCAGAACAGACCGAGTCCATATGAGCACTCTTTTAGAGGGCAGATTATGGCTGTCTCATATAAGTTAGTATACAGTACATTTAAGTGTTATGTTAAGTGCTATGACACTCATATCTCATGCTCATAACATACATCTACCAAAATTTTCAACCAATGATATTCAAACCACTGACTTATATTCATGAGCAAATTTTGAATAACGACACCTTGTTTTTGTCAGCCACATGTTCAACACAGACTGTGAGCAGACGTATTTGAAATCAGTCAATGAAAGACGGGTTCACTCGAGCCTAACATGTAGGATATACAATATAACAACAATCAAACTGATATCAACTGTATGGGTGGTCCGGTATTCCTAAGAGGTGCATGTTTCAATAACTTCCAAAATAGCAGAGACACAGATTTCATCACCGCCGGGGAATAACCGAACTTACTGGGAGGATATTTCTTAATCTGAGCCGAAGTTAGGACCCGTCGCTGCCAGGGCGCTTTTTGCCTAAATGACTAGCAGAGTCTCTGTTTCGCAGATTAGGCTGGATCTTGTACATGTTGGGACCCAGGGACCAGCGCCAGCTTGCGCGGGTCTCCGCGCCAGTTGGGACGACTGAATCCGCTGCCCCGACAGCGGATGGGCAGGGCTTGTTCTGCAGCAGCTGAATGAGCATGGTCATCTCCGGGCCCAGCCGTGGCACCATGCTGGTCCTGATACGGTCAACTGTGTCCTCATCACAGTCCATCAGGCTCTGTAGAAGCTTACCATAAAACCTAGGACAACAAAGAAACAGGGTATTTTTCTTCAGAGATTGCAACATAATTGGAGGAAAAATACAGAGCCCTGAGTGTACGCATGTTATGCCTCGCTAACACAATCAAGCTAATTAAACATTTGCATTTTTTGTCAATGCAAATGTCATTGCATTCCCCATTGCAATTTTGCATAGGCGGTATGACGCATTTTATTTATATCAATAAAATACATTTAACATTGATGTATTTCATTGGGATTTTATTAGAGCGCAGCACAAAGTAGTGCATAGTGGTAAATTAAGAGGGATATTCACACATTTGTAGACGTGTCAAGGTAACAGATTTTGCTGGACGATAAATTGTCCCAGAAGTTATTGCGATAAACTATAATATTGTTGTTTTGAGACTATTTTTAAGCACAATAAATCAGACAACTGGAAATTATTGATGTCATTTTAACTTATCATTAATGGCCTGACTAGCCAAGAACTCTACAAATTTGCCCTACATGGATATCTGGCAAAAAGAAAGTTATTATTAAAAGAAAGCCACATAAAGTATATTTTGCAATTTACCAAAGAACATATAGAGGACAGCAAACACCCAAATGGACGTGTTCTGGGCAGAATTGACCAAAGTTGGACTTTTTGGTATCCTTGAAGCAAAAACTTGAGCAGCATTCTGAAGGTGAGGTAGCACATAGCATCGCCATACGATGGGAATACTTCTCTTCAGCAGGGACATGGAAGCAATAATCTCAAACACACAGCCAGAGCTTTGGCATAGTCTGGATCAATGTATATTCAGATATAGCAAATGGCCTCAAAAATTCTGATGTCCAATTAAGAATGTGTGGTGACTCTTGAATGGGGTAAGACTTCTATTCACAATTATAATGTCACAACTCTTCAGAATGGATCTTGAGATATTTTGTGAAGAAGACCTCTACTGCCTAGACGCATAAGACTATTAAACATATTCCAAATTGTTTTTTTCTTACTTCTGTAAATGCAGGAAACGCTGGTTCTGCAAAGTTTTGACCTCAGGAAATTAAATGTATCTAAATGATACGAAAATTAATAAAATAAAAACATCCCAAATATGTTCTACTTTCGGTTGATCTGTCACAGACAACTGAAATGAAATAGAGATTTCTAATTTTGTAAGCAAACATATGTAAAGTAAACATTTGCAACACATTGTAAATTAATTAAGTGCTCATTTGTCTTTCATTTGGATTTCTGTTCGTGCTGCGTTATCTGATGTCATGCTTATGGGAGTAACAAAGCTGCAGTTCTAGCCCTGACTGAGTCTCATGCTCCACCCTCCGATTCTTTTGTGTCCACTCCTAAACTGCAATCCAGCATGTATTACAGCAACAAAAGGAATGAAAACATCCAAACTTGATAGTCTTGTTTGATTCTGTTGTACGGTATGGAAAATTACTTAAAGAAAACAAAATTCATAGAAAGATTTAGAAATAAATAAGAAATTTAGTGTTGAGATTGTTAGACCGAGAGACACGATTCGTGGAGATTCAATTCTGCTCCAGCTGAGCTCACCTATTGGGGAAATGACTTGGCAGCTGTGCAACTTCACCAATAGCATCTGGATTGGCTTGGGCAACATTGCAGATGCCCAGCCTGCTGTAGCACTCCTCCTGGACTTCGGTTATCATTCTTTGGAAGGTGGAGCAGCGACGGATGGTGGGGAATGCCTTGGAGATGATGCCATTGGCGATGCACTTAAGGCTCTCCTTTACAAACGCTTTACCCTGGAAAAGAAAAGAGTAGGGCTTCACACGTTCTCGTGTCCTGCACAGTTACACCCATGTAATCTGACCCGGCAAGCAGCAATCAGAGAGAGGAAGCGGGAGAGAAAGAGAGACTTAAAGTGTGTACCTGAGTGTCAAATTTAGCAGCACTGTACAGGAAGGACTTGCAGATGTCATGTAAGCCATCTGTGTCACACGTTGAGTTTTCCAGGCAAGCGAACGCTCCACAGCCAACTTGGAGGGCACTGTTGAGGCAGCGTGCCACATCTGCTGTGTGCACAGAGAATGATCTGTCAGCATGGGAACCAACAGCGGGTTCACTGGGAATCACTGAGCTCATTACACAAGAGTTGCCAAGGATTCGGCAAAAAGAATGCAGCCAACAAAGGGGAATGTTTCATACTTTGGTGGTTCACAAAAGACGTACAGTCACTCAAGGCTGAAAGTGCCTTGACTGGAGTTTGGACACCTTAAAGATCCAAGAATCTCAGACTCAGTCTCTTTTGCAGGGACTACCATTTGGCTCTTTTAAGAAGCATTTAAATAACGAGAACAAGACTGTAGATATATCTTTACATAGCAAATGAAGACATATTCTCCGTGTTTTAAAATTAGTTTTAAATGTCCAACTAAATTGAGCCCTTCAGAACCTACCGTCAACAATTAACTCAGCTTTGATACATAGAATGGATTTCATACATGTAGGAATGATGAAATGTATTTTTTAAAAATGTCGCTTTACTCATTCCAGGAATGTTACATGACTAGAATAGGTATTAGGCTGATGATGAGGCAAACAAAAACCCCGATCTTCAAATTCTCTGAAATCGCACGTCCCTCAGCAATGATCACTCATCTGATACAAAAAAAAAAAAAAAACCTGACCTTGGTCCACAGCTGAAATTTCCCATTACACATCAGAACAAAGCAATAAAGCACATTGTCGAAAATCACAGTGTCGACTTCTAATTAATTTTTGATTCCAGAACCCACTAGAGAGCCTGAACTCCCTTTGCAATCATCTGAATCAGGGACCCTCTGTGTTTGACCCCAGTCAGATAAAGTGTGCCGGGCATAAGGGGCCAGAAAAATACTGGAAAATTCAGCATGCCATTCCTAAATCTTGTGATGATGAAGCAGTTTCTGTAGGAGTCAATGAGCATCCCTGTTCCCATTTGCTTTGTATCGCTGAGCTAAAAAAAAAAAACAAAAAAAAAAACGAGATTCACGTTTTTGCAGTGCGTTTTCCTTCAGAATCAGGATTTTGAGTCACCACTAACAGACGTGAGATTCCAACTAATGGGGTTAAATGTTTGCATCTAACCTCCCCACCCCCAGTGGCAGGCAGGGTTTGAATTTTCTCTTCTTTTTTTTTTTTTCCTGAGGCAAGCAGGAAAATAAATAAATAAATAAATAAAATAAAAAAGAATGTAACCTACCAATGTAACCTACTTCTATCTCTAACTTCAAAGCTGACATTAAACGCTACATTAAAAGTCCTCCACTGTGCTGATATATGCAGCGGAGACAGAGACTAACAGCATGACACAGCCTGTGCGCTCAGGTGTCAGCACCAAGCTCCATGCTCATCTGTTGCCGGCAGGACACCGGCAAAAAAAAAAAAAAAAAAAAAACACAGCGTTAACCCGCACCCGTGAAGCGACTCGCTCGATCGCACAGAAAAAGCCTGCATAGGCCAAAAAAAAAAAAAGAAAAATGAGGAGAAGAAAAAAAAATCTCCTCGTAGGTAAGCCAGTGCATTTGTGTAAATGATGTGTAAAAAAATATATAGCACATATATATATATATATATATATAATGATAAAGCATTGCTCTCTGAAAATGCATGCAGATGGAGGCATCTTGCTACTTACAAGGGCTGTTGACAGAAAAGCGCACTCTCCTGGGGGAATAGGACTCGTTTTGCTCCAGTTCATATGCAGATGCATTCAGCACCATCAGGAGAAAAAGTCCGGTCCTCAAAGGCATTGTCCTCCCAGCGCAAGAGACCGCACAACTAAACGCACAGGGACGCTTCCTGCTTTGTGTGCAGTTCATAAGAGCGAACGCTCCTGGAGCCTCGGCTGAGCAAAATCTAGGCTGGAGCAAGTGATTTCCTCCCACTGTGCACTCCTCTCTCTCTCTCTCTCTCTCTCTCTCTCTCTGTCTCTCTCTCTCTCTCTCTCTCTCTCTCTCCTTTTGACTTGAATGACAGATTGCACCGATGTCAGGTCTGCGCGGGGTTTATATGGGAGCGCTTTATGTTACGAGTTCAGCGCTCGGACCAATCACGGCGCGGCAGCAGCGCGGCGCTGCTCTCCCCGCTCTCGTCAATTGATGGAACAATCTAACAGCGGTCAGCGCCGCCGGGTCGAACAGTTTGACATCTGGGCTTTAGCGCCCGATTCACTGCGCGATGCAACACGTTTTCCTCTCTGGTCTGATTCTAATGATAACTTTTAAAGAAGAGGGAGAGCCA
The DNA here is from genome assembly GCA_911649635.1 of Poeciliopsis gracilis. Lineage (NCBI taxonomy): Eukaryota > Metazoa > Chordata > Actinopteri > Cyprinodontiformes > Poeciliidae > Poeciliopsis > Poeciliopsis gracilis. The sequence continues at coordinate 3,835,316 of CAJVRI010000005.1, read as the reverse complement.
GAAAAAAAATCTTGTTTTAGCATAAATAATACTAATAATAATAACAATAGTAATTTCCAACATGACTCAGGTTTTACTGAAAATTGCACCCCTTCTCATGAACATGATGTTAGTGACGGAATTGGCTCTGAATAAGTAAAATATATATATATATATATATATATATATATATATATATATATATATATATATATATATATATATATATATATATGCATACAATTGCAAAGATGATGTGCTTTTTCCATTTTCTAAAATCAATTAATCTGATGCCAAATCTATTTGTTTTGAGCTAAATTCTGCTCAGATGATTGAGGCTGAGGGAGAAGAGTGTCATGATCCAGGGAAATTATTTGGATAATTTCCCTGGTGTTTATATCTGTTTAATTTTTCAGCCGTATTCTTTTCAGTTCCCTGCATTCATTAATGTTATATCAGTTTGCCTCTTTCTGTTTACTTTCTTAGTTCGTTTTTGTGTGTGTGTGTGTGTGTGGGGGTGTGTGTGTGTGTGTGTGTGTGTGTGTGTGTGTGTGTGTGTGTGTGTGTGCGTGCGTGTGTGTGTGTGTGTTCTGTTGTGTAGATTCAAAATGAAGTCCCTTTTTTCTTCGAGTAGTTTTTCATCTCCTGTGTGTATTTTTTTCATTTTCCATCGTTCTACCTGTTGACCTTCACTTACAGGTGCATTAATTTGGAATAAACCACCTGTATATTGCTGGGAATCACTCACTCAACCAGTATTTAAGTCTTTCTGTTTCCTGCTGGATTTTTATGGACAATGTTTCTGGGCCTGCATTTGCTGCAGTTTTCCCCCTATAAGTTCTCCATATTATTCTTCATTGCACAATAGTGAATTTACTTGAGTCAGATATGCATTTGGACGCTTTATCAAAGAGTATGTTCCCTGCAATCTAAAAGTGATGGCTTTGACTGCAGCTTCCACTGCTGCCTCATGCCTATTGATGTATAAATGTGTGCATTTATGAGTGCGGCTGGTGAATGTGACTGAAGTGTAAAGCGGTTCGAGTGCTCAGCATGACTAGAATAGCACCATAGAAGTTCAATCCATTTACCATTTGTTGAATTTCTAGTTACAAAAACAGGGCCATTCCATTTCCCAGAAAATGTGGGCTGCAGACTAAGTTTGAAACTACAAAAAGTGAAAGAACTAAAGAGCGAGGTAAGAGTTTTTAAAGTGAGGTTATGTGAAGTTATTATCAGTAATGGCTGCCTCAATTGGACAGCCTTCTGCTATTATGGCAAGGGAACTGTTATCATTAATGACTTCATAGAAACTCACTTTAAAACGTCTGAACTATTCTGTCAAATCACAAACTCAATCTCATTTTGGATAAAAATGACATTTGTGAGTATATGTTCTGTTTTTCATATATTCATTTGTGAAATATAATGACATTTTGTACTTGAGGTCCACCTATAATAAAAACCTTTCTTTATAGTGGGTGCATCCATGGATTGATTATACATGCTGAAAACTTTAAATAACTTCTGTCAGAGCTGTTTAAGAATATTACAGTACAGTGGTACCCTGTTGTCATATGTTATATGTTATATCAAAACCTAAAAATCATCACTCAGCTGGCTTTTAATAGGCATCTATGTAACATCCATGTCTCTTCTGAACAGCTCAGATTTTGTGCAACTGGCCAAGTACACAGACTCCCAGCTCTTTAACACTTTAATAACATTTTAATCAACAAGTGTTTTAGTCAAATTTAGTAGGTACTTCACCAGACGTCAACAGCCCTGGCTGAATGTCAACCCAAAACATTCAAATGACATATTTCCTTTATCGCTCTGACATTTTCCTGAACCAGGCTCAGTGATGACGCCATTGTTTCTCTGGCTTTCGGAAATCAACTTGACATGGAAATGAGCTACTCACACAAACTGCGGCTAATCGCCGCCCTCTCTGGAACTGCGAAAAAACGCTGGCTTGGAGTCCAGCTGCACGTGCCCGACATACAGAGGATTATGTGTGGGACTGTAAGCTATCATTTATCATGGAGGCTTCACGCCTCCTCACATCGTGCAACGCTCAGCCGTTTCAGAAAGGATGGAGGCTGAAATATTCCGATAATCAAAGGAGGGAAAGATTCAGATGGAGATTTACTGCTACAGGTCCCCTGAAAGTCATGTAGCTATGCAATTTCTCTTATCACACATGTTGGGGATTAGTTAGTGTCTCTGAGCCAAGCATACATGAACTCCAAACACTAAATAACCTTGATTTATTTCTTTTATCCTTCCCCAGTCAGAAACAGTTAGTAATTCAAAATCATTGTACTGTCTTATTAATAGCAGGAGTTTAGCATCTTGTCAAACTGTTGGAACCTGATGCCTGGTAAGAAAGCCAACAGTGGGCCCTTGCCAGCCGCACCAGTGCCCTTTTAATGGAAAAATCAGATACTTTCGCCAGTGTAATGAATAAGCTGCTACCAACTGTCCCACTAAATCTTTCTCTATAATCTAAACACAAACAGTAGCAGCTTACAATTTGGATGAATAGATTAACTTGTTTTTACAGAAGTAAGACAAGAACCCAATGAGGATTTTGCCTCCACTGGCACCCAGCCAGTAACATATGGAGAGTTCCTCCTGGATGATGCAGTGTCTTTTCCAGCTTTTCAAACTGATAATGCTGAAATAATAAGTCCTCGATGATGTTCTTCTTGATGATAGTAACTCCCTGCTGTTATTGCAATATAACAGGTACTCAATTTCACACCTTGCTGAAATGAAGCAGTTTTGTGTGCTATACGATTGTAATCATGCTGCATGTGTTATTTATTTATTTTTTTTAGAGGAGAGGTTTGTTTGGCATTATTCAGAGGTTCAGAAGTTGGTCTTCTTCTTGCGAGCACTTCAGTGTGCTCTCTTGCCTCCTGGAGCTCAGCCATACCACAAGTACATTTGAGACGGCCCTTTGTGGTTTCCTCTGGGGAAAAGCATAATGAATTCCTTTGTCAGGTAGGAGAAGGTGTTATACTTTGTTTTCAGAGATATGACAGAGAACGGTGGCATGGCACGGGAGATCGAGGGCAGAGTTCAGCCGGAGGACAAATCTGTTAAAGAGGATAAACATTGAGGCTCCTGAAACAGCTGACGGTTTTGCATTCATTTCCATTGAGGTACATGAACTGATTCACTGATTGGGAGCCACTTTGCATCTCAGTTGAATTTTGCCCCGAGCTCATTGCCGTATGCATTAAAAATACCGTTTCATTTAGAACCACTTCACAATGAGACGGCATATTTTAGGCATGTTTAGATTTTTAACATTGAAGTAGCAAATTAATTTCATTTTATTTTTCTATCACTATCAATTACATTTTTTTCTTCTAAATCAAGAACACAAATTGTTTCATTTTTTTCAGCAAAATACTTTAAATGTCAAGGACCCTGTCAACTTGTGCCCACTAGAGGGAGTGTGATCAGGTTTTACTGACTATAAGTTCAACTCCCACAGTGCAACATATTCAAATGCTCTAGTATGTGGTAGAGTTGCAAAGTAGACTTTATGATTATTAAAGAAAAGGAAAGACCACCTGCAGGATTACAGATACAAACATTGTAAACCCACTCAGCTCTGGTTTGTTGGCCCTGCCTTTGCAACTGTGAGTGTGTGCCTGTGTTTTGATGTGTGAAGTTTGGCCAGGGGGAAAATGTGTTTTTCTCTCCAACTGCAGATGCTTGCAGTGTTCACATAAGAATAATTTTGAGGGAAATATTTCAGCAGGAGGTGGACTTTAGGCAGAGTGAACGTATAATCTTCCAGCTAGCTATAGCACCCAGCACTTTAGCTACCAAAAAAAAATAATAAGGGAAATAAATCATATTTAATTACTTTTTTATTTTTCATGCTTTCCTAATACAAATTATTCAACAAGCTTATGAAAATGTTTTTAAAAAATTGTAAACTGCTTCTGTGAGTCAAATTATTCTGACCAATATTGCTGCCATCACAACCTTTATTCCTTGTGTTTTTGGTCAAACGTGTCTAAGTAAAACATCGAAACAAAGTTTCCGGGATCACAATTGTCAAACAAAGCTCGTTTGTAATATTCACTTCTCAAAAGGCATCTACTTTAAACAAATCTCCCAGTTTAAGGCGGGATTTTAAAAGACCCAATAATTAGAAAACGTACAATTTTTAAACCTAAAATATCTCATTATTTTAGATTTGACTTGTTTTATGAAAGGTATATCTTCAATTTTACTTTCAGACAGCCGTCTGTTTTTCCTGAGGCTGATGCAAATTTGACTTGATGGGAAAACTCAGAAGTTCTACATTCCTGAAAGTACATCCAGTACAAAATTTAGAACAATACATCTGGTTAAACAAAAACACAACCTGTAGTTCAGTAACATGAAATATTAGGTTCTAAATATTGCACAAGTGTCTGTGCTGAGGAGGACATACAGTACTAAGAAAGTATTTACCTCTCCCATATTTCATCTGTTTGGATTTTGTCACTGACAAAATTTGGTCCTAGAATAAATCTCAACAAAAGAAAAATATCCATCCAGCTGAGAGACAAGCCTTTGAAGCCTGGGTCTGTTCCTAGAGCCACGTGGCCAGAACAGCTCACCAGGGACGCAACCAGAAGACACCACAACTGGCTCCTCTCGAAGCAGAGAAGCAGCAGCTCTTCTAGTAAGTGCTCTTGGAAGACCAAGCATCTTACCCTATCTCTATCAGAGACACCTTGTGAAGAAAATATCAGTCTCTTGTGTCTGCGATCTTGTTCTTTTGGTCCTGATCCAAAGTTTGTGGGCATAGGTGAAGGTAGGAACGCAAAGCAACCTTTAAATTGAGAGCGTCATCTTTTGGCTCAGCTCTCAGCACCTGCTTCATTCCAGACTTCGTACCAATGCCTCTGTCAATCTCCCACTCCATTTTTCCCACAGTTACGACCAAGACCCTGAGATGCTTAAACTCGTCCACCTGGACGTGACCTCCTCCCTGATCAACAAACCACTCTACTCTTTTCCGTCTCAAGTCCATGGCCTTGGATTTGGAGGCATTGATCCTGAACTAGTCTTCTTCTCTCTCTGCTGCGAACTGCTCCAGCGAAAGCTGGTGATTATGATCTGATGAAGCCAAAATGTCCATATCATCAGCAAAAAGCAGATCCTCAATCATTAGGCCACCAAACTGGATCTCCTCAACTCCTTGACTGAGCCAAAAAGAAAATAATTCTGTTCATCAAAGCTATAAACAAAACTGGTGACAAAGGCCAACCTGGGTAGAGTCTAACTCTTATGAGAAATGAGCAATACTTACTGCAGACCAAACTCTGACACCAGCCATGCAGGGACCTAACAGCCCGTATCAAAAGGCTTGGCACCCCATACTCCTGCAGTATCGCCCACCTCATTCCTAGAGGAATGCGTTCCACAAATCCACAAACACATGTCGACTGGTTGGGCGAACGCTGCTGAGGATGTAGAGCTGGTCCAGTATTCCACAGTCAGGACAAAAACCACACCGCTCATCCTGAATCCGAGGTTTAACTCTCCATCTGTTCCTCCTCTCCAAAACCAGGGAAGTGTAGGAGTGTGATCCCATGTAGCTGGAACACACTCTGTGGGCCCCCCGTTTGAATAAGACAAAGATAACTTATTGGGAAAAGCTCTCCAAAACAACTCTGTGTTAAAAGTAATTTTCCCCATTGTAAAATCAGGAATTACCTGTGATTGCCCATGTTATTTGGAAAGCTGTGTTTAATTTCATATGCCAAAACCAGGCCTAACTCCTGCCAGCCCAGTAAAATCAAATTTTCACTTAAATAAATCCAGTCTAACAACATGGAGTTGGCTACAAAAGAGCAAAACATCAACAAAAATTAGCTCATGTTCATGTATGCTTTTTATCTGTCAACCTGGACATGGTTACAAATACACTTTTAAAGCATTGGGACTCCAGCGAATCATACTGGGAACCATGATCCACAAATGGTGAAAACAGGAGTGGCCAACAAAGCCAAAATGATACCAAGAGCACAGAGACGACAAATATACCCCCAAAAAACACCTGAATAACTGCGAGTTTCACTTACCTCAGTTGAGGTCAGAGTTCATGCCGCCACCACAAGAAAGAGACTGAGCAAAAAAGGCCTGTGTGTTTGTCTCAGTTTTTCTAGAACAAATCTTGATGATCCCCAATACGTTCAGGAGAACATCTCTGGACCGATGAGACACATAGATGAAATCTTTGAAACATTTCAGAAAAACAACATCATAGCAATAATACGGTGGCGGTAGTGTGATCATCTGGGGCTGTTTCGCTGATATGCACCTTAACTCAAAACTGATTTGTGACTTCACTTGTGTGTCTTTGACTAATATTTCAAATGGCTTGATGACCTGAAATACTGAAGTGTGGCAAACATACAAAGGGGATAAATACTTATTCACAGCATTATAGATACGCATATCAGTTATGAGATTTGGATTAAAATGGACGCCGTTGTGAACCATATAACAGCTTTGTGATGGAAAAAATTTTTTGTATTTATCCCTTTTTATGTGTACTGACACCCATCCAAAACTTTAATGAATAACTTTAATGACCAAAACCACAGTCAAAAGGGACATGTCTCTATGCAGCATGCAGTGGTACCTCGACTACGTTCGCTGCAACCGGCCATCTGGTTTCAGTTCAGATCCATCTGGAATTGACTCCTGCACAGGCATCTCAAGAATACATTTTGGAGTGGTGCCCACATCCGTTCACGCAGGCAAGTGTTTTCAATTAAGTGATTTTTAAATGTCTCTAAAACCAAAGAAAATGAGCAGAGTTTAGGCCAGTGATGGTGACAAACACCACATTTGGAATTAGATGATTCAAAGTAACTTGCTTCAATAAATAAACGTAGGAGGGTTTCTTTTTTTTTTTTTCTTGAGTTGGATCTTGATGACTCCTGTCCTTTGACAAGGCTCTGCTCTGTGCACTGAAGCACAGAGATCCAAGCAGAGAGATCATTTTAAGTTAAAACCGACTTGAAGAATCCCCACACTGCCAAAGCAAAATAACAAATTAGCTTCATATGTTGCAAGCTGCTTCAAACTTTTAGGAGAACATTTTAAAGTTTGGAAGTGGCGGTATTTGGCCTTCTTGATTTAATGCCTCTCGTTATTGCCAAAGAATAATTTCATTTTTCAAATAAGTGATTTATTTTACTCGTCTTTTTTTCTGCATAAATGCTAATTAGGAGCAAAATAATGATTCTTCAGTTCAACTTGTTGGAAAACCAAGAAACAAAATCAACATTTGAAGCGATTTGTCTGTGTGGTGTCAGCAGCTGCATTTATAATCACTAGTAAAATAAAAAGCATTTATGTTCCCTTACTTTAGGTGCTCCAAGGCTTGTATAACTACAGTATTTTAAATATTTTTATTGTAAGTTGTCATATGGAGCATATGCTTGCCAATTAAGCAGTGGCATTGAGTCCACACAAAATACTGGACCGTTTTTCAGTTTGCATGGTAACCCCGGGTTACCATGCAAACGCTTTAAGGTCCTTGTCAGACAAAAGTGTTTTACAAATTTAGAACAAAAAAACTCTTGTTTTTTTATTTGTTGTTTAATCAATAAGAATAGGGAGTATTCAATACTTGAGCATGGTGACTTTAGATGTGGTCCGATTGCTCTATGTTCCCATCTTGGGGGCAGGAAGAGGCCACACAAACTAGGCAGGAAGGATGTTTGTGCAGTCGGCTCCCATATTGTTCAATATGTACAGACGGCTGTCTGCCTTCAGGCTTTACTGCGTCACGTCAGCGCTGCATTTTTACCCTTATGGTGTTTGATACATTAATATCTCCACAGCGCCTTTCTCATTTCAACGTGAAACATGCTGGAGTGGAATAAAAATACATATAATTCATATTCAGCATGAGTATAAATACTTCTCGAATGTTTGCACATTTTGTCATATAGCAAGAACAAAAAACCCTCAATTGACTTTCTTTGGATTTTACTTAATAGGTCTAAATAATAAGTGCATGATTGTGAAGTGGAATAAAAGTGATGATGTCTGTTCACGTGGTTGGTTACGACAAAAAAAAATAAAAAAATGGATTCATCCTCAGCTTAGTGGTGGTGACAGCATCAAGCTGGAGGATGATTTTCATCAGCATACTCTGGTCAGAGTGAAGAGATGGAGCCTAATGAAAAAACATGCCTGTTAGAAGCTGCTAAAGATTTGAGAGCGGGTTGGAGGGTCTCCATTGAGAAACCACAGCTGGGGTCTGTAACATATTGAGTCACTTTTCAGATTGTCATTGTTTGAGAAACTCCAAATTATTAATCGTTTGTACATATCGGTTTCCTTAGAAAATCACTTTTTGTATACAGCAGAGGAACACAGTGCTTCACTTCGGATTAAGCAATGAAGCAAGAAACACAAAAGAGGAAGAACTAAAAGGCAAAAATAAAGATAAATATGGAAAAAAAAAGTGCAGAAGAAACATATGCAACTAAGGCATACTGAGATCAAGTCAACAAAAAAGAACAAATAAAAATTCACGTTTACATATAATTCAAATAGTTCCAGAAAGTGTATTAGTCATAGCAATTTTTCTGATTTGAACAAATGTGGCTAAACTAAGCCGAACTGAACAATAAAACATTTTTCCTCATGAATAAAAATGTTTAGCTTCCAACTATACTCTGATGAGACAAACTAAACTGCATTCGTCATCGGGGGGTTTCTATATCTGTCACTGCCACCTGTAGGTCCAAGCAGCCGATCTCACTCACATATTAAAAATATTACAATTTAGACTCAGATATTGGCCAGAAATTTCTTCTTTAGAACTGCATCAGCTAAAATCGTTTACATTCAATTCAATTTCAAGTTCTGGTTGCTATGTGAGTGAATACCAGACAAGGTACTTATTAGAAATAGTGTCTTAAAATTTAACTGACTTACTGTATGTCTCCCCTGATTACACTGAGAACTTATGCTGTTTTATACAAACTTTTGTAGCACACAAGAAATTAAAAGTCAAAGCATAACTTTTAAAGTCATAAAGACTTTGTGGGGCTCCTCTTGTCATCTTGTGTTTCTGGAGTATTTCTCTCATGTATATGAGGTCTTCAATCAAATAAAAACCCTTAAAGTGCTAAAATACACATAAATATTCCTGATTTTCACCATGTTACTGAACACATTTTAGACAGCAGCACAAGGCTTTAAATTTGGAGGGTGGTTACGGGTTTGATTGATGATGCTGAGTATTTCTCCATGGTCTTGCGGTATTCATTACAACCATGCATAATTCCTAATCAGGGTTATGTACATAGCCCTCCATCTAGAGCTCCTCAACGCAGCTGAGAGAATGTTGACTTGGTAATTGAATATGACGTTAGCTCATGTTGACAAGATCAGCAAAATGCCATAATGTTTATGGCTTTATTGCTTTGCGGGGAGATGAGTACACAATCACTGTCTTCAACAGCTGTCACATTTTTCCTTGCCTGACGCATCTTTATGGTCAAACACACTGGGATCTGTTGTGCAATTATATGTAGCATGTGCATTGTGTCACCGAATGAAATATGCCTCCAATAATATGCATCTGACTGCTTCTTTTTTAATTATTTTTTTCATCTTGCTGTGTGGAATTCTGTTCGGTTGGAAAGTTGGAACGTTTCCTGAGCTTTTAAATAAAATGTCAGCGGCATAGTTTAGTCAAAATACTTCAGGATTTTAGTGTCCATGCCACCTCTGTATTGAGACATATTGTTATACTCCAACACTGATAGTTCTCTCCACTGAAGTTCGTCAGTGGGTGGTTAATAAACAGATTTCCATTGTGCTGTGTTTGTGTGTATGAAGAGTATACTGCAGAATCATTGCTGAATGTCCTTATGAAGTTCAGTGTAATCTATCAAACAATATGAGCTCATTTGCATGAAAGGTAGCAAACATGTATCACCTGTTGTTAGTGGCAACACCATACATCCAAATAAAAGGGGTCAAACATAGTGAGCGTTGAGGTCAACCCAGGTCTGATTGTGTTTACATGTGTGAGTGGATGTGACAGTGAAATTTCGAGGTTTACCTAAAAGTTGAAATGAAGCCTAAAGGTAGAAAGATCAACGCAAACCTTAAAAGTCAATACCGCTGCCCTGGATACAAATGTTATTGATCAGAAATGTTTTTGGGTTGTTTTTTTTTTCCTGTAGTCTTCGACGCATTGTGTTGCAAATAAATCCATCACACTAAAAGATGTTGAGGAATGCTTCCATGTTGAAGTCATGCAAGGAATTGACATGGTTAAAAAAACAAAAATGGGTCCAGGAGATGATTGGCTGATGATTGTATATGTGTGTTGCTATATAGTTTGTCCAAAAATATGCATACAACCCCTGGGAGCCTTCAAGGGGTTGAGTTGGTTGAATGTACATGCAGGGATGGATGACAGTAATCTATAATGAATAAAAAAAAAAGAAAAAAAAAAGAAGTGTCACTTTCAACCCAATGTATCCACTGTGCTATTCAGAGATGGAACCAGTAAAAATGTTCTGCCTGTTCCCTGGAGGGCCTATATGATGAGGGAGTGGGCCACCGCAAGCCCACAGGGGGCCGACAGAACTCCTGAAACTAGGCAGGCCTCCAGCTCCCAGCATGCATACCATCCCATCTTCCTACCCCCAGGAAATACTGCAATAGTTTAGACTGGCTTTTCACTGTGCCATGATGCTTTCATTAAACTGGTTCACTCCCTGTTTTCCACTGCTGAGCATCTCTCCCATCTGTGTTCACTCACAGCAATCGTCTAATCTGCATAGGCTCGGGGGGACAAGGAGAATATACTCCTGAGACACAGCAATCTATGATAAATCTAACTGGATTCCCCAGCATCCCCTGACAATGCATTAGCGAGGCTGCTAAAGTTAAAGTAGCATCTCAGCTTCATCTGATAATATTAATAATTGTTTGTGCAAATAAACTTGATGTTATTACATTGTTGTTGCCAGTAATGATGCTAATACGGTTCTTTTTTTAAGGGTGTTTTGAATAATTTAGTCATAAGCTATGTATGGCACTCTTGATTTAGAACAGGGAAAGTTAAACCTTCCTGTTTTAGCAGCGGTTAACCAAATGTGTGATCAAAGCGAACCAACAGAGTTAAACGATCTTTGGCAGTGCTGGTTGCAATGTGAGTCATGCCGAGGGCCGATTGGCTGGATCAAATTAATGTTTATTACTAGTTTAATAAATGGTCATATCAATGTTTGCATAAAAAGCAAATCTTTAACAGGCAAGGCTCATCGCAGTGTGAGTTCTTGTTTTACCACGCTGGTTTCTCAGCATCATCTTCTCAGTTTTTGCAAATAGAAAAGTGGAGGTAAAGTTATATTAAGTTGCGGCTTCACAACGGGATCACACAACAGCTGCTCACCTCATTCTGTACAACTTTCAGATGAATGTGATCGGATGTATGGAAAGCATAGAGAAAGCTGCAGAACATGACTGTCCTCATATGATTACAAATTCATCAAGTACTTATCACAGCATGCTTATATTGACATGATCAGATGATATAGACCACATCATTATTAATGAGAGTAGTTTGAGAAGATTTGTGCCGTTGCTCCTTGTTTTCCTGCTCAACAAAGTGAAATATAGTCACAAAACATGACTATATTGTCTCCACAGATGTCTTTTTGTGATTCTGAGTGGAGCCCAGATTCAGATCTGGAAGCACCAGCAGAAGCTCGGTCACCACAGAGAGGCTATGCAATATCATTGTGTCGTGTTGTTCTACTTAATGTTCTGCTACAGTGCAACACACAGCATCCTGCCGTACAAATCAGTCACCACCAATGGCTGAATCTGTATCTTCCCTACAGAAATCCTGTACGGAAGGTAAGCCGAAGAAATTATTTTACTGATGAAACAGCCTAAGTCAAGGTTAAGATACTGAAGGCGAATTAAATCTTAGCAGTTTGGGAAAGTCAGAGCATCTGAGTTTCCTGTTGAAACAAGCAAGACCCACAAAAACTTAGGCTTACTATAAGCTGAAGGACTCTGGACTGAGAGGGTTACAAAAATAAGTGTTTTCACCAGATACCTTCAAATTTGAATAAAAGCTACAGCTGCTCACACGAGCAAGCCAAATTGCTTCCGAAGAAACATCTTCAGGTTTCCACATCCTTCACGGTCACATGCTTTCAAGATGTTCTTGTTTGCACACATCTTTTTTAAACAACGCAGACCCCCCCCCGGGGCGCACCACTCCCGTTTCAGTGTAAGTCACCGAAACGGGAGTGCTGACGTTCACACTCCCTCCCTCCATCCTCTGGTTTGCTTTTACGAATCGGTCAGAAAGAGAGTGGCAAAGTGTTTCTAAAAAAGTCAACGCTACATATTTCCAATCCAGGAGTTATTAACCGTTTTCCGGTCTTATTATTATAGCAGGTATTCAGCAAAGAAAAAAACAAATGTACATAAATCCTCACTACGCCAAAGCTTCAAAAAAGCATTCATGTCTCCAGCAGATACCAAAATATTTCAAAACATGTTAGAAATTTAATTGCTCTTCTTGGTAACATTGTCATGCCAACAAACAAAGGAAAGATTTATACAGATATTCAGCACTAAAATAGATAATGTCATGAGCTTCCATGGTGGAGCAGCTGCATTTAGCCTTTGCATCACCAAGTGACATGCAAACATTTGTGGGAACGATTTAAAGCACACTGTAATGGAAATCCCTGAAATGATACAGCATTCCTCTGTCTGATAATCCAATGGATGAATCTGAATTTGGTTGTTGCCAGGTGATCGGCTCTTGACTGACTTCACTGTGTCAAGCAAAAGGTAATCAGACCCAGATATTTTTGATCAATTTTATGCTCCTGACTTTGTGGAACAGTTTAGAAATGGCTCTTTCCGGTTCCATCATCGCTGTGCACTTGTAAAAAAATCAAGGTCCATAATTATATTAATGAGTATATATGTTGATGGAAGATGTTGCATGATCTGCGCAGTCTCCTTACTCCAACCCAATGCGAGATGTTTGGGAAGAGTTGGAGCAGACATTGTGAATCATGCCTTCTTGTCCAACATCGGTACCTGACCTCACAAATAGTCTCCTGGAAGAATGGTGATAAATTCCCCTAAACAAACTCCTAAGCCTTGTGAAAGCCGTATCTTGCAAGTTATAGCTGTACATAAAGTAACCCTGGGGTTTAAGACCGGGATGTAACTCAGGTTCACGTGTCTAAAGGTGAGCGACCGAGTACTTTTGGTAATATAATTGTAGTTGTTAAAAGGTTCTGGTTGAATCTCTGCAACAGTCAAGTGTCGTTTCAAACCTCCTATTACAGTCAGGTGGCACTTCTCACTACTTCACTCCGGAGGAGCCAAATCAGCCCCTAAATTGTGCTGGCTGTGGACATCATGACATATTTTCCCTTTCAGTCTATTCAGTGAAAACTCTACTGACAGAAAGACCTTTTACAGTTTCCAAATATATCAGCTCACCTCTCTCTGCAAAGGGCTAAAAATGGCTAAGCTGCCATGCACTTTCCATCAGTCCGTCAGGAACTGAATGAAACTCTGACAGACAGAGAAGTGCAAACAAGGCAAGGACTGTGTCCCAGGCTCTTCTCTTTGTGTTTCCAGCAGGACGGATATTAACACACAAATAGAATATACCTCTAAATCTAAAAGACACAAACTCACACACACACACACGCACCCACACACACACACACACACGCACACAGCTGCCTGCAATAGCTAAGATTAGCAAGGGAGCAAAACATGGTAAAGTTGTGGTATTACCATAAAGCAAACTGCAGTGGTGGGTCTTAATTATATGTTCTTGGATTTGTCATTACAAATGATTTTTTTTTCCCATTACGTAGATGGTTTACAGCCGTGGTTTTATGGGGCTGTAATTATGCACAACTGATATGCTAACATGCTCATAATGATAATGCTTTCATGGTGAATTTGATTTAATTACATGTTCACCCTTGGAGTTTAGTCATAGTCATTTTAAGTCCATGGCTCTAAACAAAAATAATAGCAGTTGTATATGGAGATGTTTTTACAAAAGTGCTTATTTTTTATTACCCCAGGTCTCATTATGTTTTAGTTGGATTTGATGTGACAGACCAACACAAAGTGGTGCATGGTTGTGAAATGAGAGGAAAATTATTTAGCATTTTCGAAAGGCTTACCAATGAAAAGCTGAAAAGTATGACCCACATTTCTAATTGTTTAACTATATTTCATTTCAGTTAAAGCTACAACTAGTTGGACGATTTATCTCTTCTGACTTTTAACATTTAGACACAGGCAGGCTTTTTTTTCTTTTCGCAATCTGCTTCCAGGCATGCTCAGTTTGAGTCGTGTCTGGGCTTTGACTGGTCCATTCAAACACTTATGTTTTCGGTCAAAATCTCTTTATCGTCGCTCTGGCTGTGTGTCCAGTATGTGTCCGATTACATGCAGTTGTATGTTAATTGAATTTTGAAGGGAGTTGGTTGCACTTGACTTAGGGATATTTGAGTAAAGGAGACTGGATACATTGGCACACAATGTTTTTCTATTTCTGTAAAAGGTTTTTCATCTGTATATTTTTGGAGTTACTTTTTCCACAGGGTTGTGGAAAAAAATGTAAAGCACAAGCAGTTTTGTCCATTGTTTAGAGATTTTTCCACTGTCTCTTGAATATACAATAGTTTGAGCAGTGGCGTGGGTGAACCCTGAACCCAATAGCCTTGCAACACATGCCCAACATCTTGTGTCTTTTCATTGACCTGTTTTGGAAACTTTCAGACAAGTTTACTTCTTATTGTCTACAATCGTTAGATGAAGATGAAAGGAGACATAAAAAGTCTTGTTGGAGATATTTTCCTGCATTGCTGGGATGTGAGTCAAGGAGAAGTAAGTAAGTTAGAGTTGTTTTACGGCTAGTTTTCTGCTGCACCTGTGGGATTTATGAACCACTGCTGCACCTGTGGGGTTCAAGAACCACAATGAACCAAAGTTGCAAAATATAGAAAAGAAAAAAATAGGATTTGATTTCATATTTAATGCAAATATTCATGTTCATACTTTGCAGTTTTTTTAATCTGAATTTATTTTAAAAACTCCATAAAATGGATTCATAAGAGTTGTGCATTCAGAAATGTAAGAATGACTATTTTATTGGTTAAATCTAATCATAAACCCATTCTCCTGTGCATTGAAGACTGGCCGTGTGCACAGTGGGGATTTTGTAAACTGCAGTGTCTGCAAATGTCCTCTCTGGACCTCAGTGAGGTCTTCAGAGCCCCTGCAGCTGCAAGATGTCATGGTTTACACACACACAGCTGGCAGCACAGTGGGCCATTTATCACAGTAACATCTGATGGGCAGCAAGTATTTTTTCTTTATTGCGTCTTTGCTGTGTTGGAGTTCCAGTTTTATGCAACCGTCTAATGCAAATTTCTGAAAGATGAACGAGATTTAACAAATAGTGTAGTTAACAGAACCTCATGTGGCTTGCAACAGATAGACACATCTGAATTGATGCTACAAAACAATATTGTTTAGAGAGAACTTTTGCAGCGCTCAAGATCAACAATTTTTCTCACTAAAATATAAAAACAAAGACCCCACTTATATCACAATGAAAACTAATTTCTACAAAATAATAATGAGATAAAAGTATTTAATTTAAAAGTAATTAAAAGTAAAGCCCTTCCAGTCAGTATTTATTAGACGCACATTTGGCTGCATTGTTGGATAAAGTTTGCATTAACAGGTCTAAATCAGACTTGCACATCTGGAGTGATGTTACTTCATACTTCCTCTCAATGCTGTTCAAGCTCTGACAGGTTGAGTGGCTTTTCAAGTCCACCCATAAATTCTCTGTGGGATTGAGGTCTGGGCTTTGACTCGACCACTCTAGAACAGGAAACTTGTTGTCTTCACACCATTTCTCTGTAGATTTAGCTTGATGCTTTGGGTTGTTGTCTTTCTGGAAAATAAATCTTCCTTGAAGACGTTTTGTACCCTTTCTTTTAGAGAAAGGGTAAAAAATGTCATTTACATGTGTATCGTATTCCTTCCATTTTTTTTTTCATAACGGTTTTAACGAAACTCCGAGGGAAGTTCAGTGCCGCTGAGATTTATTGTATCCATCCCCTGACCTTTACTTTTCAGTAAGTGTTCCTCTGATTTACTGGGAGCGTTGTTTTGTCTTCATGCTGAAATGGCAGCCAAGAATATTGAGAAACCACTGAATGAACCTTCCAGAGTCAATCTAAAAGTGAACACATCCCTGTTACAATTTCAGATCTTTGACAGTTTAAAAAAAAAAAATTGAGGCCATGAAAAATCATTTGCAGACTTTTTCCAACTTTAATGTGACACAGAGTCACAGTCAATATCTTTGAAAATTCATTTAACTTATTGACTCAGGTTGAACACATTATATTGATTAATTAAACACGCACACGTTTCAGGCTTTTGTTTCTTATTAATTATGGTAATTTTTTTGACTTGAGAGTAGAATACATCAGTCCAATAAAAACTTTTTTTAACACAGAATGACACACTTAAAAGTATGCAGCTGAAAAGTCTGTTCAATACTTTAAAAAGGTACTTTTAATCTGACATTTGTTTGTCGTGACCTCACTCTTGGCAAAAAATCTTATATTTTTAGAAAGTAAGTTTATGTGAAGCCAAATTTGCAAGCTAAGTACAGATATGTGTGTTTTAAACAGCAGAGTTTAGCAGTAATTTTTTTCTTTCAATGCCGCACAGTCTTTAACGGAGCAGTGTCAGATCTTCATTGGGTGCAAATTCAACCCGGAAAGATATCGAAATGAACTACCGTTTAGTTTATGATTTTGTGCAACACAAGTGGTAAGAAATAATGCTATTCAAGTAGACCCGTTCCGATGCTTCTTAATGGAAAAAAAAGGTCTTTAATTCGTGATTTTATTTTTGTTTTACATCACCGATTTCTCTTTCATCTAGTTGCCCACATGCAGTGATTTTAAGTAGCCATTATGATGCTCAGGAACTTTAACCAAAGAATTCATGGTTTATGGTCAACGGTTTTATGTGGAAAATGGGAGACACGCACCCAGTAACACATCCACTGAGACTGGTGTTGACTGGTGTTGGAGGAAATATTTTCCATGAAGAAATTCCTGAGCTTGTAAACAGTTCAGGTCATCGTAACCACTCATTTTGTTTTCACCAACACTCACAGTTTTTCCTTCTTTTTCTTTCTTCTTTTTTTTTTTTTTTTTTTTTTCTTTTCCTGAACCCAGCAGAAGTGATCAGCTTGCATGGGGGTCCGCAGGTGCACATAGAGCCATGTGCTGGTGCACATGAGTCAATTCAAAATTACCTAGCAGCTTCATAGAGAAGCTTTGTAAGCATTAAATGGCCACCTATGAGCAGTCATAAAGCAACCATTGTGCCAGTGAATGGGCTGAGTCACTTCATTCTGCTGGGCATCTGCATTTTCTGTGCATCTTGATCTCTGGGAGGCAATAATGCTGTTTTTCTGACTGATGCTGTGGGTGTACTTATATTTTCTCTCATCTCCACGTGACCTGTCATCCGTTTGTGTTTTCAGCATCTAATACGAAACATAAAATCGTCAAAGCAAAAGTGGACCCGGGTAGAACACAAAGGCAGGCCTGATTCCCTGAAGGATTGCCCCGGGTTTCCAATCTTTGAACACATTTTCTAGATTTGTGATTATCAACCAATGGAAATCAAAGGTTTTCAGGGAGAGTATTTAGAAAAATTTACAACCAAGGCAAAAAAGTGTTCTCTTTCTTAAACAATACCATGAATATGTGCACCACGTATATTAAAAACGGCATGTAATATGCATCAACCCAATTTATAATGTCTTTTGTCATTGAGTATTTTAGCTCAATGGATGAATTACGGTACTTAAATCTCATTAAAAACAGCCACATTTCTTCTTGGCAGAAGTTTTGTCATTTTGGTCATACTGTCTTTCCAACGGTAATGTGAAATCCTCTGTGCTGCAATGCAAATGGAAAGCAAACTGATGACACTTCCTGAATACGGTGGGCATGTTTCCACTGATGTATCACTTGTTCTACTTGCTCCGTGAATCAGACATTGGTCCTAGTAGAAACATATTGCAGGTGCATCACACAGATAGGTGGGGAGCTGTCTTTATCCAGGGTTAGGCTTGAGGCTAATTGGTTATGTAATTGTTCATTTGTATGAGGCATTTGCTGTTGCAAAAATACTCTATTATTTACCATCGTATCAGCATTTCCTCCTACAAGAAAGTTAAAGTAGTCCTTTGGATTTCTGTCTTCCAAAGTGTTTCGTGTATTCCTAAACAGGAAGCTAGCTGTAAACCCCATCAGTCCAAACATACTGTTTTGCATTCTTTCCAAGATTATTGCGTCACATTTCACAGTATATTGATTATTCCTGAAGCTTATTGACAGAAGAAGGAATATTGCAATACACATCAGAGTATTTTTGCTTTGAGAAAAGTGCAAACTTTCTCATGTCACTTCTATGATAAAGTATCACATTGTTGTATTGGCAAGCATTTTTGATAAATGTATTCAAATACCAAGGAGCTGTGAACAACTGCCCTCTCACTCACAATCATTAACACCAATTATCTACATCTTGAACGGGAAGCCCGGCGGCTTCCTGTTCTCTTGACTTCATTTCCTCCCGTTGCTGTTATTGTATTGTTTGTCCCGTGTTTCTTCCGCTACGCATTTTGTTCACACGTAGATGCATACGAGCATCCGAGATGGCTTTCCAGGATAGAGGCTTTCCATCATAAACACTTCAAAAGGCTTGGCCTTCCTCCTTCACTTTCAGACTCGTTCTGGTTCCCATGTGCCTGGACCGCAGTTCAATCCTCACTTGCTCATACCGAGTCTCATCGGCATCACAGAGACTCTCCCCGGCCTCCCCAGGATGTGCAGCTACAGCTGCTTCTCTCTGCTCCACTGCCTGGAAAGTCTATCTTTGTGCAGATAATATTAGCTACATCCCCTGTTTATCCACTGTTGAAAAGCGAGCCATTGTATATGGCTCGCTTTTCGGTGTCCCTGGTGGCTCAGAGTCACAGACGGAGTAAAGGGCGTAGGATGCTCTCAAAGATGGAGGAAAAAAAAAAAAAAAGATAAACATGAGCAGGTGATGAAACTTAGCCATCCCACGCTATTTCTTGTTACATTATTACAGAAAGATCAATTTGAGCTGATAAAACCTGTGGAACTACACTACATTTCCAAAAATATTTTGCGTGTCATCTAGACTGAATCAACACTGTGAAAAATTAAGGAAATCGTGAAAGCAAATGAGGGTTGAACCTGATACGAACCAAGATGTACCTAATAAAATGTTTGGAGACAGTAGATTTTCTAGACACGATCAAATGTTGTTATGATTTCACTCAATCTGGACTTTTGTTTTATATGTAAAAAAAAAAATTGAGCTAATTGCATTTGTTAAGCTTTTCAGTTAAGTCACTGATATCAAAGAAGCTGCACCAAATTCGGCTCTTTAAAGAAGAAAACATAGTTTTAGTCACAATTCCCAGCTCAAACGTTAACCTCTGAAAGTGAATCATTACATTATATTTAATTTATCATATTTTTCCCTGAAGAAAGCTTTCAATCTGTCAAGGTTTTCATACAGCATGTATATGTACAACTGCTGCACGTTTTAACCTGTCCTGTTTGAAATCCAGTTCCCCAGAGGGCCTGACGCCAGCTGGAGGCTTAAGCAACCACGTAGTTTGTCTATTATATCTTGGGCCAGCCCTCCTGGTGACAATGGAAACTGTACAGGAAACTGGAGAGACATTAATGGTTGAAGAATGTTTAGAATTAGAGGGAGAATTGTCATTTGACTGTAAAAATCCAATAATTATAACCATTCCAGCTACTTTGCATCTTCATCACTCCTCCAGTCATTGTATTTTCTGTCGTATCCCACTGGGTGAATGTCAGTAGTGTCGTTTTTAACATGTTCAACGTGACGGGGGAAAAAGTTGCTTCTTACTGTGAAGCTTTTAAGTTCCCACTGGCTTGTATTTGCTATGAAGAAAACATGGAAACGTTCTGGTTCGCTATCAAGAAAATCTGAATGAGTTATTTGTATAGTAGGAAACATCCTTCCTTCTTGCTGCTCTGTGACTCAACATGAATAAGGTGAAAACACAGCAAGGCAGCATGGGACGGGGCTTTCCTCTGGGTCGTGTGTGCAGAAGTTTGGAGGGAGATTTTGCTGAGTCATGGATACCTTCCTAAACTAAACTGGACCGAGATCAGACTGCATCCCTGAAGCCTTTGCGACTTTGTTTGCCCTGTAACGTTTGCAGGAATCGGGAATATTTTTAAAGAATAAGGCACGGGAACTCAGCAAGCTTTTAAATGAAATGTTCAAATTGAACTCTAGTTTGTTGGTCCTGCAGTGCGCTCAACATGAACAACATCCTTTGTAATAGCCGAGGAACTGACTGCTTTCCTTGGCATCATGTGAGGGATATTTTTAGCCCGTGCTGTATGAATTAGGCAGTGTTCAGCATTCTCTCTGTGGGGCAGTTCAGATCTACCTGACTCTAGACTTGCTATTAGCTGTTCTAATAAAGGCCAGATTGTGGGAAAACTGGTTGTTAATGTGACCCGGCTGCGGCGTGCTGACAGACGTTCCCACCAGCGGTGTAGGACAGAGCCTGCTCCATTTTCCTATCCACAGGAAAAATGTAATCAGCTCCCTCTCTGTGTTGCAGACTCCTTATTTGCATTATTTTCCCTTGAGAGATCTAATAGCTTTCTATCTTACTTTTGACATTAGCTTTGAGAGTCGGTGAGTCATTTTGTGTTTTTAATAATATGGTGAAGTATATTCGGAGGTCGCATGAGAGGACTGCAAGAACGTACTCTTCAGGCATGAGCACAATAACCTTGTCACACACACTGAGAATGGTAGTGAAAAATGAGAGGACCTCTTTTTTTTTTTTTTTAGACTGTTAGGCCAATTATCTCTAATATCTCTAACATTTTACAGAGACAAATATATTTCTGTGACAGGAAGTGATTCCACATAAAGTCGCCAAACGCAATGATCGTCAGGAGCTTCCTCACCACCCAGACTTCCTTTTGGTTGCTCATGTTGGCACTTGTTTGAGCTGCATTTACCTGGACTGGCTCCTTCTGGTCTGGGTTTTATCTCAGGCAACGTTTCGGTCCAACGTTCACGCGGCTCACAACAGACAGAAGGAACAGTTTGGCGAACATTATCCATAATGTGAGAACAGAAGAGGGGGATGCCCGCTCCTCACTCAAACGCCGACGTGCTTTAACTAGGCTGTGTAGATTTTGTTACTGATGTGGACAGATTTGCAACTGACATGGAGCAAATCAAAGTTGAGAAGTGGCAAATGACATCAGTTTGAGGAAGCAAATAAATGCTGAAACTAAAACCCTGGAATCTGTGCAGACCAGTGGTGCTCAAACTTTTTTTTTTGCCAAGTGGTAAAAATGATTTCATCATAATTTCTTCTGCATTTTTATCTGCTCAGTAATAAACTGAACAGGCACACTTTTAATGAAACGACCAAAATTATTAAAAAGAAGTTCCCCATTTAAAAAGTGATTTTTCTTGATCTGGGACTTTTTTTTTTTTTTGCCATCACATTTTCAATAACAGGACAGGAATTGTGATCAGCCTTTCTTCAAAAACACTTGCCTTATGTGGTCAAGTTTAATGCACCCAAGTCTGCTTTTAAATAAGTCACAGGATGTTCATGGTCCTTCTTGCAATGAAATTAAAATGAAGCCAAGAATACACAGTCCATAACGTACACAGTTTTGTGTTATACCAAACATATTTCATCTTAAGAAAATTTTGACAGCGTGCTATTTTGAACCGTTTCACATCAAAAAAAAAAAAAGTTCATGTGCCTCAGTCATCCATGCTGACGGGTCAAGTTTGCATCATCTTCAACTGTGGCCACGCGTGACCTCTGCGTTGCACTTTAGACAATCTGTAAATGAAATAAAAGCTCAGTTTAATATTTTTATTCGGAGCTGTTTCAGTTGCTTTTTGCGACCAAGGCATCAAAATGACCGGGGTATGTTTAGATGAACAAAACTGCTTTTCTTCCTCCAGAGTATCCAGTTCCTGTAGTCCTATTTGACAACTTACTAACCAGTGGTTCTGTGAAACATGTGGGGTTTGAGGCACATAGGCCCAAAGTCCTGATCTGCTATTAAATCTCCTGTGAGTCATGATGTAAACTGAG
Organism: Poeciliopsis gracilis; assembly: GCA_911649635.1. NCBI lineage: Eukaryota > Metazoa > Chordata > Actinopteri > Cyprinodontiformes > Poeciliidae > Poeciliopsis > Poeciliopsis gracilis. The sequence continues at coordinate 3,812,998 of CAJVRI010000005.1, read as the reverse complement.
TTATCGTTCAAACCTCTGGCACATCGGCGCACGATTGGCGTCTGTGTTTACGAAACAATCTTCTAAGGATAAGATCATTTTATTAAAGCCGATAAGTGAAAATTTCCTCTGGGTCTACTTGGAGCCGGGCCAGAAGGCAAGGACTCCACAACCACATTTTCATTGCACAGCAAGAAACACTCTTGCTGTGCAACTTTTCGGTCAGCTCCCAGAACTCCCTCATGCACACAGCTATGAAAACACAGCACACGTTTCACTTCCTTCTCATCAAGAAACATAAACATTTCGTTTACTTATTTATTTATTTGGGTTTGAGCGATTTCTCTGGAGCTGCATAATAATAATTCTGAGAAACTTGTGAGCGAAAACGCAGGTTATTTGTCTTTTGAAACAACACAGCCCAGTTATTAAACCTTCACTTTTTCAACGTCAGTCTTAATCAGCCAGATTAAAATGACCAATTCATTTGTACTAGTCCATCATGTACCGAGCCATAAGCCCCTGACTAAAATCAGCACAGTGCCTTAATGTTGATGCTCTTTAGTGGAAATAAAGCGCGGGCACCCCTCCATCCATCACAAAGGTAATCAGTTCAATAATAGAACATCTGCCTCTCATAATGTTGTGTTCTGCTACTTTAGGAACACAGTGTTCTGCTACTGATTTTTATGTTTAATTTCTCTTGACAAATTAATTTTTGCCAAGGGATAAATGTTTCTCTGTGCATGAATAGATTTTCTCTCTTAAAAACAGACGATTAGGGGGAAATAGTGTTTGGAGCTGGATTTATTCAACAAGGATATAAGGTGGATTGTTTTTTTTTTGTTTTGTTTGTTTGTTTTTTTCAATTTACAGATACAGAGCTGTGAAAAAAAAGAGAGTTTGCCACTCACAGATTTCTTCTGCTTTTGTTTTTTTTTTTTTAATGCTTCAGCTCGTCAAATTAAGCCCAGTATCAGGCAAAGATGCTATTTTTTAACTTTGTCTTTTATTTTGTGAGATAATCTTTTGTACTGTTTCACATCTTGAGTTTCTCGCCTGTAATTAGCCTTTGCCCCACCCTAATGTGATCTACCTGTCTCTGTCTTTTCGACAGACAGACAGTGAAGACAGACAGTGTCTCACTTTCTTCCTCTATTTGTCTGTTTATGTTTCACCCTGTTTGCCAGTTGTTGTTTTTTTCTGTCCCTCGTTTTATGCTTTTCAGCTCCATAATTCCACATTTCACTGATTCTGGCCCAATTTTCTGCCTCTGTTCTCAGTACCTGTTTTTAAAAGACTGCTGATTCTCTCCATCTTGCACCTGAGACTTTCATTTCTTTCCCAGGTCCTATATGCAAAAGCAATTACCTCCTTGTTCAGTCATGAATCAAAGGTCCATCCATCCATTATCTGTTCACCCTTGCCCCAAGTGGGGTCGGGAATTGCTGCTGCCTATCTCCAGCTGCGTTCCGGGCGAGAGGCGGGATGCGCCCTGGACAGGTCGACAGTCTGTCGCAAGATGAATCAAAGGTGACAAATGTTATTCTTTTGAACCTTGTGAACGCTGACGTCCGCCAGCAGAACAAGAGCGTCCCCAGGAGCAGCACTCTCCAACGGCCTCTTCAAGGACTCCGAATAGGGTGGGCCATCTGAAATCCTGCTTGGCAGATAAACACAAACAAGAGTCAGAACCACAGGCACAGCGGTGCCACCCCACTGCTGTTAAAACGCAGTCGAGTGTCGAAGGCACCTGTTGAGATCAGCCTTGAACACTGGCAACAAATGAAGGGTCATTTTTGGTGTTGTTAGTTTTGCAGTAGAAAATATTCCCATAATAAAGTATGGATGAACAAGGAGACAACCAAACTGAGACAGGGAGTGAAGAAAGGGATGAGATAGTCACGAATGTTAGAATGGGATGAGAGTTGTTATTTTGTGTTTCATGCATTTGTTAAACAATGTTCGAATATGTTCACATTTCACGTTTAGTATTATATTTAGAGAAATATTACATTCCTGCTGTCCACCTGAGTGGACAAATGGAAAAATTCTTAAATAAACTTTTTTTTTTAAATGTTTTTTCCCCCCACATTTATTTTAATATCTGACGAAAATCAAAAAGCCCTTGGAAAATATTGACTGAAATTATCATAATTCATGCATGAAAGGGATATTTCTTGAGTTTCCCAATTTTCGCAATAAGAAAATTAAGTCTAAAAAAAAAAAATCTATCCAATCCATAAAAATTATACTGAAAAATTACCTTTGGCAAACATCTTCCTTATATGTTTTGCATTAAGCCTTCGAACAATATTGGCTTCCCTAATTTCACAAATTATATGGCAGAAAGTACAAGGTCTTAAATTTAAATGTGGTTGTTTCTGGCACAGGTGAACTTGCTTTTGGCAGAACAAATTGTATTAGTTTGTTTTATGAATACTTTTTTTGCCTTTTTTTTTTTTCAGGACATGATGCCTTGGGAACAGAGACGAGCAAAATGAGCTCAGGCTCGCTCTGTGTGGGCAGAGAGAGGCTGAGCTTAGGAGGGAAAGGACAAAAAGTCTGAAGGTGGTTTTGTTTGGACCAGTCAACCAGTGTAAATCTTTTCTCTCCAACAGACCACTTCTGTATCGTCAGCAGAATGAATCAGCCAGAGTATCTGTTGTTTGTGATGGGATCTTAGTACAATAAGGAGATAATATTTCAAAGAAGGACAGGATATTTGCTTTTCCGAAGCATTACATGATATGTTTTGCATCAGAAAAGTACTATTTTCACACAGGGACACTGCTCAAGTTCAGCATTGCACAAGCAAACCAATAAGCCTTAACGATCCTAATATCCAAAAGTTAAATTACAGAGAAAGATTATACCTTAAAGCAACAATATTATAGTCAACAAAGTTGTCCAAAGTAACAAATGGTAGGGGGATAAAACCCATTCACAAGAAAACGCATGACAGAGCTAGGTAACACTGACCTGCAAATGAAATATGTGAACGATTCCTTGCTAAATTATTCACACTCTCAGCTTTTTAATATTTTGTCACATTACAACAAACCTTGATGTATTTCATTAGTACTTTTTTGTTGGTGAAAATAGCCTAAATTTTGTTGTTTATGACTGATTTATGGAACCCGTTCACCATTTATTGGTCTAATTTTCATTGCTGATTCACAAAATAGTAACTAGATACCGTAATTTCATTTTGTTTCCTCACGTTAGCCACATTATAATGTTTATTTTAGACCACACTGCTTCCATTTTTGTCTGCCAAAGATTCGCTCCAGCAACAGCTAAACGAGCAGCAAAGAAACAGAAAAGTTTATATCGCAAAACATCGATTTGGGCGTAACTGCAACTTGAGCTCTGATTTCCGCGACGAGTTAAATGCACACAAAGAAGCAATCTCTGCCTATTCACTTGTTTCCAATTGTTCGTTTTAGTACATAAAGGTCACACATACCAAGGACTGTAGGGTTTAGTCCCGCTGACAGAGGGTTAAACGGTGTCACATCTAGGATTACACACTTTTCAAAGTGAAAATCCAATACTTCACTCCCCATTTTGTTTGCAGCGTGGTTGGTGATAACAGATAAAAACATAAAGGAAAATGCTAAAAGGATTGTGAAAATAAATGCAATTTGTTTGACTTTTTTCTATGTAAAATCTTTACATTATGTTTTACGCATTTGTCCCCAATTTTATTAATAAAACATAGAAACACATGCACAAGTCATAAGCTTGTCAGACATGCTCCCCTTTCACTGAAAGGAGCACTGAGGGAGCTGTGAGAATTTCTCCCAATCACTGCATGTGTTTCACACGAGGCAACAGATCCACGGGAGCAGAGTTGCAACACGGAAAACATCCAGACCCAGCTAAAATATTTTACAGCTTTTTTTGACACCATGCCTTACGGTCCGATAAAACCAAGCCTGAACGTAACTGACAAAAATCCAACAGCAACACATAGAATAACACAGCGGTGGCAGCATCATGATCTGGAGTAACATTTTATCACATGGAACAGTTTAGTTTTACTTTCTGTCTTGGTTTGTTTTGTCAAAGTGTATGAAAATAAAGACAATATGAAATGCCTTTCAGTTTTAGCCAAATACCCTCATTTGCCTCCGCAATATACGCTGGTTGTGATGAATGGTTACTTGATCTGCAGTTGCCTTTCTGTCATCTTGAAACAGATTATCTATTCTTCCCTGATGTCTGACATCAATAAAGCTGTGTGCAATACAGCTGCCTGCTGCTCACCAGATCATTTCTCTTTATCAGATCACGTTCTGTGAAACTTGAAACAATGGTTGTGCTTGAAATTCCCAGTTGATGAGCACTTTCCAAAATTCTCAGATTAACAGAAAATTGACTGGAATTTGTCTCATTCACACTGAGTCATGTTCACGAAAAAATATGAAAAGAAGAGTTTCTGGCCAAGTCAGTCAGGCAAGTGAAGAGGTCAGCAAATGTAACGGAGTTGCAGGAAAATCGAGTCTATCAAAAATGATTTGAGAAAACCAACTGCGGGGATACTGGGGATTTTGGTATTTTAGTAAGTTAGCATCACTGTTGGTGTTGTCCCTCCACAGGACAGTTGCACCTGACCTTCTCTGGCTCCTGACTGAGCCTGCATCCTTTATCAGAGAGTCTGCTGACAACAGACCAGCCGAAGTCTTCAATAAGACAAGTCTAGATATGGACTGAGAGGAAGTGGAACTGTTACGATTAAACAATGATTGAATGATTCTCACTCAATTTTCAATAACTAGAGTCAAAAAGGAACATATGCATGTGTGTGTGTGTGTGTGTGTGTGTGTGTGTGTGTGTGTGTATGTGCGCGTGTGTGTGTGTGTGCGTGTGTGTGTGTGCGTGTGTGCATGTGTGTGTGTGCGTGTGTGTGCGTGTGTGTGTGTGTGTGTGCATGTGTGTGTGTGTGCGTGTGTGTGTCTTTGTGCATGAACAAACCATCTTCAGAACAGATTTCCTGACTTTCGTTGAGTAAATGAAACATGTGGCATCCATTAATGGATTTAAGTGTGCGAGATCACATATCTTTTCTGGATTAGGCTTGTCACTCAAGCTTCAGCCCACACTAACACTGAATACGGCGGTGTAACAATCCCGGAGCAGATTTTATCTCCATTTCCTGAGGTTACAAGTATTATCTTCGAACAACCACTGAGTGATCTGTCCCTGAGCTTGTTCCTGGCAGCCTCAATCACGCATTTCGCTTCAGTATGTATCATGGAATGCAAGCAAGTGTGTGTGACGGGGATGGATGGGACATTTCTGTTCCATGTAGGAGACCCCTGGGGAACTTCCTGTATTTTCGTAACATGGATGAGAAGCTGTTGATAACATGAGTGTGTGGGTGCTTGCAGGGAAGGTGACATTAGCGACAGCTCAGAGGAAAAGGAAATCAATCAGCAGAGCGAGTCAAAGGAAGACAATAGTGTGGCATAGTTGCAAAGTCAAGTGGGAAATGTAGGAGTAAACACAACACACACACACGCACGCACACGCACATCTGTACGCAGGTCACAGGAAGCAAAGACCCACTTCTTTGCAAGCATCTATTTGGATACAGCATGTGCCTGCACATTTAAGTGTTTTTGCATTTGTGTGTCTGTGTGCGCTCACTTGTGGGAGTACGTGCGTCGAGACACACAGTTGTCTTATTCGCACCTGACAGGGCCAGCAGTGAGTCAGCGGAGGAGCGAGATTGAGCTGGTTGTCACACAGCTCAAAGTTGTGTTAACCTTTAAGAGAAAGAGCCGTGACGTCTTCAATAGATCTGGGGCCAAAAACCTTCGGGATGTCATGTTTTCGTCTTCTAGCAAACAAGAGCATGTGTGAAATATGCGTTTGAGCCGGATTTGGAAACATTTGAAAAGGGAAACTTCTGTCATTGTGCAGAGCTTCACATATTTCTCCTCATTTTGCTTTTTATGTGGGTGTTTGATGACCAGAAACCATTCAAGTCATCAAACAAATGTTATTATAAGACAAATATAACCCATGTAAGTACAAAATTAAGTTCAAGAATGATGATTGAATTTTCTGTTTCCTAAGGAAAACCATCATTCCAAAGTGTCCTGGTTAAAAATTAAAGGGCCACTGTTTTTTTAATCAGGGATTTACTGTAATGAGCCACCTTCTGTGGTTCCCTGGCCACACTCAGACCTGATTGATGCCCGATCTACAGAATCAAGAAATCAGTTCAGCAAAAACTCTCTGATGCCATGAAGTAGGCTAGAATATCTAAAAAGCCAACACATAATTCACAATCTAAAGGAAGATGAGAAGCAAAGTCTGTGGTATCTAGAAGTCTGGAAAAAAGTTTGAAGGCCATTTCTCAGGTTTTGGGACTCCAGTGAACCACAGCGAGAAGGATTAGCCGCGGATGGAGAAATTGTGGAACAGTGGCAATCCTTCTGTGGAGCTGGCTGGCCAACCAAAATGAATACAAGAACTCATCAATTACTCTTTCACTAGGTTGCAAAAGAACCCAAAAGCACTGCAGCACTGCAGCACTCGCTTGTTTCATTTGACTCCATTGCGAAATGATAAAAATAAAAAGAGACTGGACCAATTGAGTGAATGGGAAAGTTCCAAGGTGAAAATCACTGGGTGTGCAATTCTGGCGCACAAATAACGTTTTGGAAGGATTACATCATGTCTGCAGTCAAACATGATGATTTCACTGTGATGGTCTGAAAATGGTATGAATTTGTATGAAACAACACTACAAAATAACAAAACCCTTTTCCTTTAACATCACTGAGGAAAAAAATAACTTTTTTTGTGGTCCATACATTGGGGTCACTGACAGTGGTGAGACCAGTAAACAGTGAGGATTTACAGGCGTGACAGGATGGATCCGTTGCTGCTTTGGAAAGATTCCCAAAGCCGTAAGTGAATATTACTCCACTGAAGCACAAAGGTCATCTTTAGAGCTTAAATGAATATGGATCTATTTACAGACATTTTCAACAAATCAGAATATTATTGACATTTTATCTATTTCAGGAGCTCAATGGCTTTCAATCCATAATGTCTGTTAATTGTGAGGATTTTACAACAGAAAATTACATCAGATCAATAAAAAAACATTTTTATACTTAAATCTGGGTTTAATAAAAGTACCTGCAGAAGGTTATTTTTAAAGGAATCTTTGTTCTGACATGACTGCATATATTTCTGTTTGAAGCTTTCCTATTTTATTAGCCCAGTGGCTCTTCTCTTGGTCATTATTATGTCAGTACAGCTGTAAGTCGTACAAATCCAATGTGTAAAGCAGGACGGACAAAAATCCTCAGGAGAACATCTCCTCACTCTCAGGCTGATATCATCCAGACACTGACTTAGTGCGTTTAAAGAACCTGGATTAGTTTAGCTCTATTTCACTGCCTAAAATACATACTAACCACTATAAATCACACTACAAACTATACACACACACACACACACACACACACACACACACACACACACACACACATATATATGCAAGATTGTGCAGAAATTTGCAGATATCTTGTAGAATTATGAAGATTAGAAAGGGTCTCCTGATGCACGATTACAATGACATTTAAGGCCTCCATTGAGTTGCCACCAATTAAGTTAACTAATGAATTCATTAGTTGATTAATTAAGTAAACTGGTTTCCAGTTGGATGAACATTGGTGTGCCTCAGGGTTCTGTATTGGGTCCCTTTTCTTACATTATTTAAATGCTCCCTCTTGGCTAAATGATTTGCAACTATTATATAATTTTTCTTTTTGTCATGCACCCAGCTAAACGTTTCCTCCAAGTCTGATTCCTCTCTTCCACCTCCCTCTTGGACTATCTTACTGAGATTAGACTGTGGTTCACCTGTGATTTTCACAAGGTAAGAAATAAGAAAACAAAAGTTTTGTTTTGCAGAGCTCTTCAGCTTGGAGATTCACACATTATCCCACTTCTTCAGCAGCTTCATGGTTACCAATAGAAGCTATTCTCTTCCCTTATTTAAATCACAGGTCAAAACACACCTTATACTCCAGGTAATGGCAGTGGCCCCAAAGGGAAATGTCTGGATTAATTTATTTTCAATAAAGTAGATAATATTGTTCTCATGGCAACTTGTCTCAAAGTGATTCCTGCTGAAAATCTTTAATATGCTCAAGTCCTCTTCAGAAATCACTTCACATATATTCACTAAGTCATACTGAAGATTGTCACATAATTGTCCAGACATTTTGGTCAGCTGTATAGAACACACCGATCTCAATAAAACATATTTAATTTAATTAATTAACATTTAATTAAAAACATAGAGAGAAATGTAGGTTGACCTTTGCTGCACTGCTCTTGTCTTGCATTCTGTTATGTAATCTGGCTAAGTAATCTGCACAGTATGTTTTGTTTTGTTTTTTGTAAGGTAAATTTCATCCAATTAAATGAAGAATTATAATTAGAGACAGGCTATAAATGAATGGAATCGAATTAATTTTGTTGCCAAGTGTGGCCAGTACTTTTAAACAAATGGCCAAGTATTGCTAAGAAAATCAACTTTTTCTATTTAATCATGTGAAATTTCATTGTCAACCTTGTTAAAACAGTTTATTAAGAAAGAAATGAAAGTTAGTCATGTTATTTGAAAGACAGCATTGAGCCAATCCACTCTTGTCCTCTGCCCACAATTTAAAATGTAACTCAAATAATTTCCATCTGTATCAAATTCATCACATTTTCGTAGCCCTTTTTTTCTGTGAAGGCGATTGATGATGTCAGCCAGCAAAGCAACACATTTCAACTAACAGAAGACGTAGCTAGAAGGAGCGCTGTCTTCAAACATGAAGACGAAAAAGTCTCTGCGATGAGATACAGCACAACGTATTATCAACACGACGGAGAGAAAAATGTGACAAAGTTGTCACGGCTGCATTGTTATTTATTCTGTCTTATCTAGTCAGTGAGGTCATCTGGCTGGGATCTTCTTATCTCTGTCACAACGGAGCATCTGTAATCCAACACCTGAAAAGAAGCCTTTCAGACTGGCTCCAAACCACTTAATTTTTCCCTGTTTGATCTCTATTGAGTCAGGGAGAGGAAGTAAAAATGTTGTTGCAAGATGAATACATGAAAGGCTTTTCACTTGTTCCAACAGATTCCTTGCATGAAGCACTAAGCAATACTTATGTTAAAAGAGAAAAAACAAAAACAAAAAAAAACACGGAAGCATGAAAACCAAAGTGTAGCTGAGACATAAAGTGTGACTAACTGTGACCATTAAGCAAAAATGTGTGTTTGAACTCCCACAACAGAGAAAATAGTGAGGTTTTCCTTGTGAGCCATTTATACCTGATGGAGCACGGATGATTCACCATGTTTGCGTGATTACGTGTTTTGGGGAGTGCTTCGAGCGACATATAGAAGCCTTTAACCCCGGGCCAAACCACAACGGTTTTCCTAAAGCTGAAATAAGATAACCTATAAGCTACAGAAATAACAAGGATTCTGATTTCCCTTTTTAGAGGTAGTTCAGAAATTATAAGTAAAGTTTTATTAAAAATGTCATGAGCATTTAAACTTACAAGAAGCAGATAACTTTCTGAGTGTCTTCATTTTGTACAAAACTGGATTTGTAGGTCCACAAAGCTAAAGCTGACAGCTGAGTACAAAATAATCTTAAAACATCATTGCATTTCATCTGAATGTTTTCTTGTGATTCTCTTAACCATCATAATATTTGCATTGAATAGTAATTAACAGAAATTAGTGATGATTTTATACAGAAATGGTGGTTGGAGGTGGTGCTTCCTATGTGAAACCTTCTGAGATGTATAAATATATAAATTGCCAATAAAAATAAAAAAATGAAAGCAGTGTCAAAAACATTTAATTTAATCAATTTGCTTGTTCCACTTTTGCTTGTTAGTCTTGCTAGAAAATGATTAATATGCTCTATTTTCAGTATTTGTTTTACACAGAAAGATCATTAAAGAGCACATCACCTCTTCTTTGTTATAATGTGGTTCTGTTTCAATAGTTGACACACAGTTTTGTTTTTAGTCTGCAACATCCAAACCCACCTTTTGGGGGAAAGTAGAAACTACAACTCGAATTGACAATGCAACTTCTGCTTAGTTTGGTGTAATAAATGCAAAAAATGAATGTGTTTAACAGGTTTTTATTGTTAGGATGCATCATGTTAGCGTCATGTTTTCATTAACCTGGAAAACCATCATAGTAACCAGAAATAAAGGCTGTCATTGTGTTTCACGCAATGTGTTTTCAATAATATTCTAGTCAGAACTATAAAAATACTAGTTTGCAGCCTTGGGCCTTGAGGCCAGCTTTTTCCCTTTTGGTACCAGAGACCTTGAAAAGAGCTCAAACATGACCCGGTGCGACTGAGGGGTGTGGCCAATCAGCAGATAATGAAAATATATCTGATCTGTGGGTGTGTAGACATCGATGTTTGACAAAGATAGCAAACTCAAGATGAGTGGAAAGTGGAAGAAACACCCAGCCTCCTACTGTGCTGCACATGCAGCCCTTAATTCCCAGCTACACCCTCTCTCTCTGCTGCCAGTGATGGTGCTCACTTCCCAGGGCGAGAAGAGCTCCTGGCTTTGCTTGGCTTGAAGCAAGCAGCAGAATTATGCATTCAATTCTGAAATAACAGAATCCAGGATATCCTGTGGTTAACCACCAAGGCACAGATATTCGACTGTCCTACCCAAAGGACAATCCTCTGTTATAACCCTGTTGACTCTGACAGATGGAACATGGACGTTTCAGCAGATTTCATAAAAACAAAAGTGTCTCCAAAAGCCCTTTGTTGGGGGAAATTGTGTGTTTAGTTTGTTTAGTTAATTCATGATATGATTTGATTGGTAAACCGTTTGGCAGTAAGTTCTTCAAGGTCATTTAGGGCAAAGTGTTTGCCAAACCAAACAATTTTCTGCACAGAATAAGTGTTTATGGACCAGGTGTGGGCATGAGTATGAATGTGTCATGTCTTACAGTGAAACCACCCACGTGACACAGGGTGAAACTTTGGTATCCGTGCCGGCCCAGCCCCGACTACACAATGAAGGCATCCTTGGAGATGGCCTTTGTTTACAGCTGGGTTGTCAGGGAGTCCTCCACATACATGGCAATAAGGAAAAGGATTATTTGCCTTGGCTGTGAAAAACGGCTCTAATCAGATCACCATCATGTGAACTCACTGTTTTTCCTCCCCGCCACCCATCCCTCCTCATCCCTGTGCTGTTTCTGTTCACCTTTCACCTCCTCGTCTCAGGCCTTTCTGTCTTTTCAATGAAGAGAACAGTGTAAAAAGAAAATTGCTTAAACGTCTTGAAACACGTGCTAAAAGCCCTCATTGACGGTGAACTCACAAGATGGGCAATTGTTTTCTCCCTGACTTTGGTTCATCTCTGCACTGGCCAGCATGTAAAAAGAGACAGAATGAGATAAGGGAGATCCCTCAGGTTAGGGAAACAATAAAGCACTAATGGTGATAAGTTGGTGAGGGTGAAGATTACGTTCCTGTTCGTGGCACAATCTGTCCCTTCATTGCTCTGGGTTTTCCACATGTTCCCTCCAGGAAGTACAACAAAGCACATGAGGGCTGGAGGAGGAGGAGGAGGAGGAGGAGGAGGGAGACAGGAGATCTGAGGTAACAACTCTGATGGGTGATGAATCTCTGCTCTGCATTGTTCATTGTGCTTCAACATGACCACCCTGTTGTGGGGCTTCTTTCTGGAGTTAAGACTCAACAAAAGATGATTATGTTCTGGCATGGACAGCTTATGTTTCAGCCTGTTGCTGGTTTAGTGTGGGCAGTGTGGGTTTCAGTACAACTTTAGACACCTCCGATGAGTAGTGACTCTCGAACACATTATTGCTTCATTATTGTCAGTCTGATGAGTTAAAAGTAGGAAGCACGCCCTTTTGTGGAATTAAATAAACCTGTCTCTCTAATTCAGTAGCCAAACTATAACTTCTTTCCTTCCACACTCATTGTGTTGCCCTTTAGTGCCCCACCATGACTTTATCAGGTATTGCAGTATGTACTGTACATTTTCTCCTAGCCCCTCCTGTAGTCTTCAGATTTTCTAGACGCCCCTAACTTTATCTAAAATATACCAACTTGTGTTCATTTTTAATCCAAGGTCTAAATTGAATGACGAAACAATCTGCCACTCAACAGAAACATTGCAAAAAACACAAGTTTTTTTCTGCCAATACCATTCTACAGCATTCAGTGAGGTAGATTTCCTTTCAAGGCCCGAATAAAGATTTATTTTCCTTGTTGTTGTTGCACACAAATATTTCAGACTGTCAAAATAATTTGAATATCACACAAACATATAAGGTAAACAAAGAAATTGAAAAAGTTATATTTAAATGTTGATTTCAGTAGGAGAAAAATAAATGTCTGTCTGACCTTTATTTTAATAGACCCCTTTTGGCAATGAAGCAGAATAAAAGCACTCAAAAAGCAACACGCCATCCCCCAATTTAAAGAAAGTAAAAAACATACATGGGATAAAGTAGCATTTGTCTGTCTGGAAAGGGTTCCAGAACCATTTGTAAGGCTTTGGGATGCCAGTAAAACACAGCGGCCACAGCAATCCACAAATTGAGAAAACATGGAAGAGTGGTTAAACTTCTCCAGGAGCGGGCAGCTGACTAAAATTACAATACGAGAACATCGACAACTCATCCAGGAGGGCGCAAAAGAACCAAAAACAACATCTGAAGCACTGTAGGCCAAACTTGCCTCAGTTAAAGTCAATGTTCATGCTTCAACAACTCGAAATGACTCGGTGGAAGAGTTCCTAGGCTGCAACCACTTTGTCTAAAAAACATTATGATGAACAACAACGTTTTCAGAAGCAGAGCAGAGAATGCCTGGCCAACAGTTCACGACCATGATCTCAATTGCACTACTTTTGCCGAAGGATTGTAATCCAAAAATAGAAAACCCACCAAGTCCACTTTTATATAACTACAAAACTTTGGACACTTTGGAAAAAAACATTAAGGTTCTATTGAAAATACAACATTTTCTCTGTGAGAGAGATTAGCAATGTTGGTTAAGATAATTAAGAGACTAAATATTACCAAAGCTCATAATCTATTCTTAAGGATTTTTCCACATTGACTTAATTTTAACAATGCTATCCAACAAACATAAATTCAGGAAGATTATGTGTGCGTGCTGGCTGCAATTGTCTTAGCTATTTTTAAGTACATTTGAGCTAAGTTCCACAACCCATCTTAATCCAAATAAATGACATTCTGTCATCTAATGGCTTAATGTTCTGTAGACAAATGGTCTGGTGCATTCCTCTGCCACTCCGGGGCAAAATAAAGACGGACTTAGTGGTTTAATTAAATAGCAAGCAACAGAGATGGATTGAGTAATTGGTTTCCCACATGCTTTATAGATTAGGAATTGTTAACAAGGTAAACAATGTTGGTTGTAGAAAATGCAACTGAGATGACTCACTCTTATTTTGACAAAAGTGACAATTTTATTAACATATGAAACTCTGTTTCTACAGCAGAGTTGATTTTATTTATATCCTCATTGATGACAGTTCTCAGTTTTTTTTGCTTGTCTCATCCAAAAGGACGTCTTTTGTTTTGTCCCTCACAGTTTTCAGGAAGGTCATAATGCCAGACCCGCCGGTGCCCCTCTCCTCCAGTGACGTGGGGCCTCTGCTGACCATCTCCTCCTCTGAGTCGTGGCTTTCTGTGCGTAGTTGCCGAGCTCTGGCAGCAGGTACAGTGATAAAGCGGCTCACAACATTGATATGGTAGCTGCGCAATTCCAACAGTTTTGAAACACAGTCATTGAATGCCTTGCTAAGGTCCTCATTGGCCTGCTGCTGGACAAAAGCCCTCAGGGATGGTTGCAAAGAGATGTCTTGGATCAGTTTCTGGTGGGCAGGTGGCATGTAGTCCCTCATGCGAGTTAGAAAGGCACCTGATAAAAAGACAAGAGCATCGCGGTGCATTGTTATTTCTAAACTTGTATTGTCATTTTATAATTGGTTGAGTTATCTTACGACTTTTTTCTTCATGTTTGACTCCTAGCAGTTCATCAAAGCAGTGCAGCAAACTACTTTGTGCAGCGGTTCCTCCAGAAAACTCTATCGGTTCTGTCTGGACACCTTCGTAAACAAGTCCCTTTGGCATACATGGGTTGTCCTTCCACCTGAGGACGTACAGACAGATTTATCATTTGCAACACCTTGCAAATGTGTTCATACTTGTTAAAGCTTTTAACATTTTCTGAGGTTACAAACACAAATCTTGATTTATTTCAATAGAATTCAATGTGACCGACAAGCACAGAGTAGCAGATATGAATTGTTTTCCATACATTTTATAAGTAGCAATCAAAAAAGGGTGATGCGCACTCTATGAAAAATAAACATGCAAAGTTACACTGTGGTTCTTTAAGATCAAAACTTATTTGTGGTTCAGGATGACCCAGTCAAAGTCGGGACTTAAATTTAACTGAGTATGTGTGACCATCTAATCTGACTGAACTTAAGCTATTTTGTAAAATCACATGGGCAAAAATTTTAGTCTCCTGATATGTAAAGCACAAACATTTTGATCTCTAATTGCAGTGAAAGATGTAGGCCTATCATTTTCTTTTTGCTTCAAAAATGTAAACTAATATCTTCCAATGTACCACAGAAAATTCCCCCCAAAAACATCAATGTGTGTTTTAGGAATTTAACATAAGACAATGTGACAGACTTTGAGGGGTATTGACCTGTTTGTAAAATATCAAAAAGCATGTTTGAAATCTCTAAGACGTTTTCAGGGAGGTGCCATGCGTAGTAAAATTCAAACAGACTTCTGTACCCAGACAGGAAGATCCTCGTAACGCCGTAGAAGACTGACGGGTCCACATGCACTGCGGGAAAATAACATTAATCAAGCTATTTATGTGTGTAGACAACTTTCATCTTTTGCATTCATTGTACATGTAATTCTCACCATGCATTAGTTTAAGTGCATCATTCATGTACTGTATGGACTGGCCAATGTTCTCCAGTGCTCTGGTCACAGCCTCCGTGTCGCTGCACCTGACACCATTGATGACTGCGGGAATGCTCTGTAATACAGTTGCACAACAGCTTTGTCTGAAACATCATCGCTTCCAAATGATGCTCACAGATTATTTTTCTCAGTCTCCAGTCAGTCGATTAGTTACAACAGTATTTTTCACGTGTTATTGGAAGCAAGGTATTTGTGTTACATCTTCACCCTTATTGCAGCGACTCCTGCAAGCTCCACCAGCAGAGTGACCAAAAAGAAACCTTTGACACTGTCACCACCTGGGAGTCTGACCAGCAACTCCAGGTTCCTGTTTTTAATACAAAGAAGCAAAGACATGTGTAAATGAAAATATTACTGCGGCGAATCAGAGGAAAATTCAAAGGAGAAATACTCACTTCATGTCAAAAGGTCTTGCATGTGAGTTTGGAGAACGGGCATGAAAAAACAAAAAACAAAAGCAGAATATTTTTTTTTTAAACGTTTTATTTATTTATGTGGAGTGTAATTAAAAATATCTGTGGGAAATTTCTTCCCCTACCCCTCTGGATCTTTCTTCTTCCAGTTAGCTAATACTGCATCCGCATGGGTGAGAATTGATGGAAGTCCTAAGCGCTGTGACACCTCCCAGTAAGGAACAGCAAGGTTTTTTGGCAGCATCTTTAAAGGAGATTATGGAAAAGAATAACCTCACACACCAACCGACTGCAGAAGTGAAGTGGAATGAAACAGGAAAAAGCCAAAGTGCATCACCTCCACTGTATCATTTTCACCTTCTTGCCACACATAGCCCATGGTCATCATGCCAAGGGCCAGGTGGGCAAGCCTTAATTCTCTGTGGTTTTGGAGAAACTTGGTGCTCAGCAGAGGCATCTGGAGAAGCAGAACAACTCTGAGCAATCTTACAACAATCAGCAGTGAACTCTGCTGGTCGGTTGATTGTCACCTTTTACCTTGTTGATATGGGAGCGCAGGTCATGACTGTGCACAAGCTCTGGCACACGCAGGGCAATATCCATCCATGGCTGGTAATAAGATGGAAGGTTTTCCTGCAAACAGGAAGTTTTATAATTGGGACAAATACGAAGAAATACCTATTAAAATGGTAAAAACACACTGATAAAATGCAAAAGCTTTGACATATTTATCTTAAAGTTGCTGTTAAATGCTGATGTACTGCAAGCACAAAGTGAAGGACGTGAGAATATTGAACACACATGGTTTGCACCTTTGGAGAAATGTCCATTAAAAAGAAAAACAAACATGAGCCAGATCAACTCTAATGTCTCCATCACAGTTTTTAAACACATAAAAATATAAGCACCGCTTTTCTGTTTATGTGCATGAAAATAAATCAGTAAGAACGGAAGTTTATATTTTAAAGTTCCTTCCTGAACAGGACTTGTAAGCAGCCGTCAAGATCTGGCATTTCCTTGAGACTGTCTGGGTAATAATTAAAAAGCATACAGAATAAAAGTTATTCCACCTACCAGGGGGTCTGGAAGCACAAAACCCAGTTCTTCTGAAGCATAGTAAGAGTCTAGCGAGAAAGGAGCTCCACGCTCTGCCTCAGCTGAAGCCATAGAGACGGTAAGACAAGATTGAGCCTCTGACTGTCTGAATGGAGACTGGACTGGACTCTGACACAAGCGTGTGTCATGTACGATTAATGCTTACACAACAGTTACCCCTGATATTTACTGTTGCACAATTTCAAGGAAAGCAAATCAATAGCTGTCTTCATTTTGTGAATCATTTAGTAAAACTCTTATCAGCCATCCTGCTGGTCCTTAAACATCCAAAACCACCAAGTCAATCACAAGATCAATCAGAGCAATAATAATAACAATAATGATATGGCAGATTAAATGCTTCAGAAAGTGATTACTTTTGAATTCAAAGCCACTAATTTGCAAAGGTGAGTTCGTTAGATACGTGTTTAAAGAAAGAAGAAGTACTTATGTGCTCATTTTACAGTTTTGTTTTGTTTGTTTTTTTTAAAAAAAAAAAGGTTGGCAAGAGCCCATTAAGAGCAGTTCTTATCAGCAGTGTTTCTTCAGCATAGGAGATAAATGATTAAGTATCAAACAGAACAAAATTACAAGAACGACTCAGAGAGAATCGTATATCAAATGTGTTATATAAGACTTAAGCACAGGTCTGCATTTTCTCATCATTGGCATGAATATCAGAACAATGTTGGGCAGTTAACACAGTTGCAACCCTCTTTTTACAGGGTGCAACATTTGTAAAGCATAATAAAGCTGAACGGTCCGTACTGGGCTCCCAACTTCGAACTACTTGCTGATTTTTTCTAATCCAAACATGGTCGTAGTTACACACTCAGGTTCAATAGTACACACACCTCCAATGGTACTTAAGTACTCTTTAAGTCAGAGAAACCACTGATGTTTTGGAGCCATTAACAAGCTGATGGTACAGTTCAGAATGGATCTTTTTTTATCAGTTTTTCTTATCATAAATCTGTTCTACTTAAATGTATTAGTTTTCTGATATCAATATGGCTTTCACATACAGTTTACAATTCTTAATTGTGATTGATTGTCAAGGCTTTCCCAGAGGTGAATAGTTAATTTGTTTATCCGTTCAGAAGCTAGTTTCTAAGTGTCCGCACAACGGATGAGAGTGGAAACATATTTTAAAACAAAAGTATGAAAACACTGTGTTTATTGATAAAATTAAAAAAAAACATTTCATCACTAAACTTGTTGATTAAAACCTTTGTTTGTTAAGCAAAGGTTTATTATAAAATCAAAGCAGAAATTAATGAACAACACACACACAAAAAAAAACTATTAATGAAAAGTGTGCCTTTTTGTGATTAGCCTGTGGATTTATTTTGAACAAGCAGATTAATTGTTTATGAACCAACAGGTCAACATTGCTGATAGGCTGCCTTAAAGAAGAAATGTTGAGTAGCAGCCCCACCTGGTGGTAGAAATGGACCACCGCAGGACTTTTAGTACTGATTATTCATATAAAAAACTAATAATAATAATAATAATAATAATAATAATAATAATAATAATAATAATAATAATAATAAAAGAAAAGTTAACCATTAGAACTGTTTTGTGCTCCAGGACTTTTTGAACTGGCTGAAATAATTTCACAACAAATAAAAAGGTTAAAATGTTGTATCACAATATTAATCTGTTCAGGGTTTATCAACCGATCCTTGTTGAAATCAGCTTAACGTTGAAGCATTTCTTAACTCAAAATAAATCTGCTCTCACAGGAACATGTTGCGAATGCCCAGGTATAAAGGTCAACTGTAAAATGTTACTCGGTGCTGGAACAAGCTTAAGCTGTATAAACGCCAGACTTCAGTCTTTGCAATCTGAACGGAGCACAAACAGCTGAAGAAAATATCCTTTGCTTTCGCTGAGAAAGATCAACTGGTGAGGCTTCTCAACTCTTTCTACAATGGCAGGCAGTACCTGCGAGTGGTGAGTTAGTTTTCAATTTATGTTTATGTTGTTGTTTTGTTTTTTTTCCCAACACATTCATAGTTTTGGATTCTGAAAATGAAAGCAAAGCTACATTAAGTAAAGTGCAGATCTAGCTTTAGTAATTCAGTAAAAGTCAATTTTACATCTGCTATTTAAGGTTTGGTTTACTTTCAGGGAGTAAAAATAATTTTTACATAATTTAGTAAAACTTCAACATCTCTTTTTATGCTTATTATGACAGTTCTTATCAAGCATAATAAGCAGAAAACTAGAATCTAAAAATGTGTGAGACTTAAACATGTGTGATGAAATTAAAAGGTCAAAATTATTGAATTTACAACTTTAGCCTAGCTTGCGGTTAACACTGTATGAAAAGCTGAATTTGATGATATGGTGTTATCATTAGGACCGAAGAGGATTGTAATTGGATGTAAATCTGAGTATATATCTGAAACGACTTATGCTGAATTTGAAGTGATGAGTATTCTTGTATAATTCTTGTATTTACGTTTTTCAAATGTAACGTAATGGACATGGAGTTGAAAAAGAAAGGGATATATGTGGAGAAATATGTTTAAAAGGGAAGAGGGAGATAAGAGAGTAGAGAAAGAAGGATGAAAAGAATATGAGACGACGCCCAAGAAATCTGCTTCTACACCTGCAGAAAGAGACATAATGAAACCAAGAAACCACTAAATGCATATGTGCATCAATAACAACTACAACTGATTCAACTGAAGCCTGCTTCTCACTAGAAGAAGTGTCGTTTTTGGGTGTGAACTGAGTTTATGTATGGTGTAAGGTCAGATACATATTGCTAATGTTTAGGTTAGCAGCAGCCCTGGGTCAGAGTCAGGGTCAGGGTCAGGCTGTAGAAAGGAATGCAAGTCGATATAAAGTCCTGAAGATAGAGAAACAAAATGTTTGTGTTAGTGGGCTTGCGTATCTAAGTTTTCTTGATCATAAAAGCTTGAAATCTTGCATGCAGGAGTTTCGCCAGTCACTTGACTGGAGGAGGGTAAGCATTTGTGGAATGGAGACGGAGAGACCTCCCATATGTTGAGCCCTTAAAGCCAAATGTACACTCATTGTGCGTTTAAAGATAGCGCCGAAAAAAATACCTTAGAGCGCGTTACCAATGAATAAAATAGTTTAGGGGTGGTCAGAAGACGCAGATATGGGAAGCGCGGGGAAACGTCCCTGTTGTAATCTGTAACGGTCCCCGCCAGGGGGTCTGAATAGATCCAAAATCAAAGTAACATTTTTTAGTTTGTAAATTAAATGCTTAGTTTGGGAAATAAATATTTACCTTCCTAACTAAATACTCAATTTCCAAGCTAAATATTTAGCTTCTTAGCTAAATCATAGTTTGTGAATTAACTGTTTAGTTTGGAACTGTGACAAATGTGAAATTATTACTTTGAAAAATGAACACCCAAATAAACCAGAATACAGCTCTTTTTTTTTTTTTTTCTTACGGTGTAACTTTTCAAATGGAACCCCAACAAGAAAATATATTTTTCAGAGAACTGACCATTTTTTTCTGACGCTCCTCTTCTAATGCAGCCCTGGGCAAACGCCTATATGGCCCATATGCAAGATACGCCTCTGCTCGTATCTGGCATGCATCTGTGGACAGGCATGAACATTTTTTTTGTTGTTGTTGTTTGTTTTCTTTGCTAAAGACAAGCCTTGCAAGTGTTTTGCTCTCTCACACTATTGTCGTGTATCTGATTCAGTTCCGTATGTAAACACCATTCAGTGGCTATCGGGGCTGCTTCAGGACAGAAGAATGAAATTTGTGCGACTTTAAAGTGGATCAGTGTTTTGTAATGATCCCCTCTTTTTTTTTTTTTTTTTGCCTCCCTCTGTGCGCCTGCCTATTATTAGCTACGGAGGCCTTACAGTAAGTGCAAGTTGGCTCCATGACGGTCGGAGCTGCAGCTCTGCAAGCAGCGGCAGGTTTCAGCGCAGCGGTCTGGCTCCCGGCGCCGCAGCCGCCTTTACGTGCGCCGACGCGGAGGCGCTTTTCGCCTGAACGTCAGCGCTCGGTCGGCTATTTCCCAAGCCTCGGTCGGATCACCTTGGCCCGAAGATGAAGCTGAACACGAGCAGCCGTCAGGTGCGAGCCGCATCCGATGGAGCCCCGCTTTCCGACTCGCCCGTCGACCAACAACCTAATGCTGCACTTCCTTGCGTTGCGGTAAGCAAGGGCTCACACGGCATTTAAGCGCGGCAGCGGAGTCGGGACTGCTTTTAATCCGTTATCATTGGTTCTGCGCTGGAGTCGCACGGAGCCGGATAAACAGGCTCAGGAGTCAGTGACGGGGCGTTACATAACGTGTAATGCAGCAAAGCCTCATGACTAGTTTGTCTCGGTGGTGGAGGGACAGCTCGCTCCTCATGGTAGGAAATCAACTGTTTTATTCTCCTTCTTATGTCTGGCGGCGGAGGACGCAGACCCGCCTGCTCGTTTTCTGCTGGAAGACTATTTGCATTGTGAATTATCTGTAATGTCCGACCTTATACAAAAAAAATGATTAATTAATCTGAGGGTTGCGCAGTGTACTAGTGTTTGCTGTTACAGGGAGGGCATGTTTGTAGAGCAATATTTCAGGCGGTGGATCTTCGCAGAGGCCCAGCTTAAGGTCAAATTGTTAGGTGTCTGTGTGTTAATAGATATGAGTCAAGCAGGGCTGCAGCTTGTGTTGCTCATAGGGAGCCTGTTTTATGAATGAAAACGAGCTGGTGGCTTATACAAGAAAGAAAGCAGCCTTCCTTTTAATACTGGAAGTGGGGCATGAGAAATCTTCAGTCTTTGCTAAAATAAATAAATAGTGAGACTTAGTCTTTGGAATGACCAAGAGACTGCCCAAAGCCCTAAGATGCTTGAAGAAGAGGATTACTCCTGATCCAGAGTCTAGGCAGCTGAGGTAGTATGAGGGCGGACTCACTTCATTCAGAAAATGGCAGTGTAATATTTTAAATATTGATGACCTTTCACTGCTAATTCTCACAGTTTTCTAAAATTATTCTGAGATTAAACGTTTAAACCGAGGAGCCCCCATGCCGTTGGGGGCCGTGGTCCTGCAGATCTTCAAAGTTCCATCGTATCTGAAATAGATAAATGAGCCATTAACAGGCCCCAGTGAGACGGAAAGACTGGCAGAGAAAGTAATGTGCCCATTTGATTGGATGCATTAGAGCAAGGATGCATCGAAAGCAGCTGACACTTCTTTGTGAAACTCTAGATCTAGTGAATTTGGACAGAGGATATTTCTTATAAAGTTGGACATTTTGCTATGGCAGAACTGACATAAAAATGTAATCGCTTTTTTCCTCGATGGACTTAACATTTTCAATATTTTTCAATAGTCATGGACTATGTAGAGTTTTCTGTAGCTACGAGATAGATTGTTTATGCTTTCCAGCAAACGTTTAGCTGTGCGTTGCTTTTAAAGACTGGGATAAATAAAGTGTCCTCTCTGTTTGTCTGCTGGTCACTTTAAGAATCAGTGACGGGAAACTTGTGAATGAGCACAGGGAAGTCACGAGACCGTTCATTGATAGCTCTGCAGGCTGACTGAGCAGTGCAGATGAGAAACGGAGTGAGAGCTCCTACACCGTACAGGACGCCGTAGACTTCAGGATCTGAAAGCAGTGTTTTGTTCCGGTTTTGTAATTTCCTCAGGTCCCAGTTGACAGACACTGATATGGACTATGAGAGGCCAAACGTTGAAACTATCAAGTGTGTGGTGGTGGGAGACAATGCAGTTGGAAAGACCCGCCTTATCTGCGCCCGGGCCTGCAATGCCACACTCACTCAGTACCAGTTACTTGCTACGCACGTGCCCACAGTTTGGGCAATCGATCAATACAGAGTATGCCAAGAGGTGAGTAGGAACGGTAAACATTGTTGCAAAATAGCACATCTTAGGTGCCTGAAGTGGTTCATGTAGTTTGCAAAAATGTATGAATATTCATGTTTTGTTGCTGCTCAGGTGTTAGAGCGCTCCAGAGACGTAGTGGATGACGTGAGTGTGTCCCTCCGGCTGTGGGATACTTTTGGAGATCATCATAAGGACCGGCGTTTTGCGTACGGCAGGTGAGGAACTGCTAAAGGCGATGTTGGTGGGACTCATTCATTGCAACTAACAAACATAATGATACTTGTGCCATCTTCAGGTCCGATGTTGTGGTACTGTGTTTCTCCATCGCGAACCCCAACTCTCTGTACCACGTAAAGACCATGTGGTACCCCGAGATCAAGCACTTCTGTCCCCGCGCTCCTGTCATCTTGGTCGGGTGCCAGCTGGACCTGCGCTATGCAGATCTGGAGGCAGTCAACAGGGCACGGAGGCCTTTGGCCAGGTACTGGGACTTAACTTTACGTTTCTTTTAATGCAAGCTTTTCCTGTCAAAGAGACATAAATAAAACCAGATATGTGCATACACTGCATGAAAAAAGTCCCTTCACTGGCATGAAATAAGATTAGACTTTCAGAGAGAATTTTTAGAGCAGTTTTATCACTTTCTTCAAATGCTAACAGGTTAACATACAGTGAGACTACGATGCTTTGAAAAACCACAGATGAATTATGAAAAGCATTTTTTGTTTGAGTTAGTTCAATAGTTGCACACCCAACTCCCAAAGAAGCTTGAAAACCCGAGAACGTCATCCCAGCTTTGAAATATGGAGGCGCTGGTGTCATGTTGTGTTGTGTTTTGCTGCAAGAGGGGCTGACTCAACAGAATAGATGGCATTGTGAGAAAAAAAAGATCATTATATTAATATTGAGAAAACATCTCAAGACATCAGTCAGTAAGTTAAACGAGGCACAACAGACTCTAAGGAGCAGACGGTGATCTGTTATGTCGGCGGTAAATTAATTACAAACTGATATAAGGACATCAAAATCCAAGTTCTGGAGTATCCATTACAAAGTCCTAAAATTTAATCTCATCAAAAATGTGGAGGCAAAGCCTTAAGCCTGTGTGTGAGCAAGGGAGCCTATAAATCTGTTTCAGGTTCACCAGTGCTGTCAGGAAGAACGAGCCAAAATTATGGCAAACTATTGTACGGAGCTTGTGGAAAAACGCTGAAAATATGTAAATTGTAATTCCTGCTTCTGAATTTAAATAGCAAAGTAATAACAAAGAAACTGTCTTTTTATTCTGACAATTAAACAAAACAGAAATGATCCATTTAATGCTAATTTACCTCTAAGAAGAAAAGCTTACTCTAGTTTAATGTCAGTCAGTTTTTAAGTTTTATCAGTAAATCAGATTTTGGTTTCCCTCCTCTCCATTGGTCTGTATTTTCTCATTTTCAGACCTATAAAATCCAATGAGATTCTTCCACCAGAGAGAGGAAGGGAGGTAGCCAAAGAGCTGGGCGTCCCGTATTATGAAACCAGTGTTGTTGCTCAGTTTGGTGTCAAGGACGTCTTTGACAACGCCATCCGAGCTGCTCTCATCTCTCGCCGCCATCTGCAGTTTTGGAAATCTCACCTCAGAAATGTCCAGCGGCCTCTGCTCCAAGCGCCCTTCCTCCCCCCAAAGCCTCCCCCGCCTATCATCACTGTGCCACCTCCCCCCTCCACCACGGAAGAGCACCCGGCCGGTCTTCTGGAGGACCCACACTGTGCTGATGTTATCCTGGTCCTGCAGGAGCGACAGAAAATCTTTGCACACAAGATCTACTTGGCAACATCCTCCTCAAAGTTTTATGACCTGTTTAGTATGGACACGCAAAATGAGGAGACCGAACGGCCCCCGCGCGGCCCTCTCTCCGGCAGAGAGCTGCTGATGCGTGCTGCTAGCTTTGATGTTTGTGAGAGCAGCGACGACGGAGACAGGGCCAACCTGCGGGCGTGCACGAGCGACGGGACTTTGAAGGACTCTGAGGGCGCCCGACGCGGCAGGCTGCTCTCCTCGTGGAGTCGAGCCTTCGTCAGCATTCAGGAAGAGCTGGTGGACGACCCTGTGACGTACACCCCCAGATTCATGACCGTAGTACACATGGACCTGTCCATCCAGCTCGGGCCTTTTCGAGCAGTGCTTCGCTACCTGTACACCGGTCAGCTGGATGAGAATGAGAAAGAACTCATGCAGATTGCACACATTGCTGAGCTGCTGGAGGTCTTTGATCTGCGGATGATGGTGGCAAACATACTCAACAACGAAGCCTTCATGAACCAGGAAATCACCAAAGCCTTCCATGTACGCCGCACAAACAGAGTAAAAGAGTGCTTGGCTAAAGGCACCTTTTCTGGTGAGAAAACTTTATTATATTTGCTTCCTCACTGCATTTGACACAGTTATGTCTAAGGTCTTACCAGTGTTTCACTATTGGTGCTGCAGACGTGGTATTCAAGCTCGATGATGGGACGATCATGGCCCACAAACCTTTGCTCATCTCTAGTTGCGACTGGATGGCAGCTATGTTTGGTGGACCTTTCGTTGAGAGCTGCACCAAAGAGGTGAGCCAAGTACAGACTGCATGTCAGATATTCTTTAAAGCTAGTAAGACACTTTTCTGTTAAGATGAAATTAAATAATTGTTTTTACCGTTCTAAGTACAACAGTTCTTAGAACAGTACTGTTCTTGTGGAGTCCAGAAAAACTTGCTAAACTTGCTTTTCATGGGTCCTTTCCAGTCTGCCTAACTTGAGCTATTTTCCAAACAAGAACAAGTTATTGACTCATATAAAATCCACAAAACACATTTCAGAATTTTAATTGGAGGTGAAGTTTTAAATTGTGTCATTTTCCTTTGACTTATTACACACGATTTAGTATTGGTCTATCTCATGAAGTCCCACTAAAACACATTAAGTTTTTAACGTCTTTAAACTTTTTGTAAGATGGCAAAAAGTTCAAAAGATATAGATACTTTTGCAAGGCACGGCAGGCTGACGTTAGCAGAAGTCCAATGGGGATGTGAGGGATAATTCAATTAGGGGACTCTAACTCTGGTTTAATACTATTAAACTGGCTTTGTGATCCAAACACAATGTAAATCTGTGAGGGAGATATGGTGTGTGTTTTCACTCCAAAGTATAGTGATTTACTAAAAGAAGAAGAAAAACATTTCAAACCAAGATTATATTTCTTAAATCTATTTTTAGACGCGCTGACCTGTAACCTGCTTTAAGACAGTTTAAGAGATGGGATACTTCTCCTTTTTGCTTGCATCACTGCTACTGCAGCTAAATACATTACATAGTTAAACTTGTTCATACTTGTGGTAAATTTAGATTTATGTAGATTTTTGTTTTATTTGCGTTTTTACCCAGAAGTTTGTTTCTGATGGAAAACCAGACATCATAAACAAATGATAATAAATCATTTATTTATGATTTATAAACAAATATTTAATGATAATAAAATTATCATTCATTTCTTCTCAAATGATAATAAATAAATCCTCAAAATAGAGTATCTGTTTTAAGAATACAATAATAATGGTGTGCCAAAAAGTATAGAAAGCCTTCTAAAAAACCTGTGTGAAAATCTTTATTGGGAATTTTGGTTCTGACCTGTTCTTTGTATGTATCTTCTACTATTTTGATTGTTTATTTACGATGATGCGCCCCAATATTTTGGGGTTGACAGGTTTCCTCACCATCACCCTAATCTTTTTCTCCCTGTAAAGATTCTCTATCAGACCCAGGCTGGACTGTTTGAAGATGTTAATAAAAATATTATGCTACATTTAAATCTGCAAATGATATGGACAATGTTTGGCCAATCTATAACATAAAAGAATGCTTTCCTTTTTACAATTTAATTACTAAAAAGGAAATCAGTCTTTTCAGATATTTTCTCGGGATCCTATGTTATCCTTACGGATATAAATGTTTATTTCTGGGGCTAAACTAAAAAAGGTTTTGCATATTGCATTGTGTTATTTTCGTTTTTCTGTATTGTTGTATCATCTGTAGCAATTTTCTGTGTGAAAATGGCTAAAATGGCTTAATTTTTTTTAATCATTACTCCTTGAAAGGACCCATTATATTTATCCATAAGTCTGCATAGAGAGAGAAAATGCCTGTTAATTAACCGAGCTTTTAGTCTGTTTAGTAGAATAATGCCTGTTTTGTTGTGGAGCTCCTACATTGTGTCTATAGAGATTTTAGGAGAAATAAATCCTCTCATAGCAGATGAGAGGATTTCTGGACTTTACAAAGCAGCAGAAAAGCTGAGCTTGTAAGTAATTCCTCGCCCTGTCTGTCTGTTTGTAAGGTGCTGCTTCCCAACACGAGCCGGAGCTGCATGCGAGCTGTGCTGGAGTATCTCTACATGGGCAGATTCTGCTCTCGGTCGGACTTGGACGCAATGGAGCTCATTGTTCTTGCTAACCGTCTTTGCCTCCCCCACCTGGTCGCTCTCACAGGTGTTGCATTTGCTGTTACTTACTTCCCTGCACTGGATCGTATCAGAAATAAAAGTAGAAATGCTTTTTAATTGGTCTCTGACTCTAAAGTGTGTTTCTTTTCAGAGCTCTACACAGTAACAGTTTTGACGGAGTCGGCGATGATGGGGACGGATATTGATGGCGATGTGCTGATATACTTGGATATGGCCCAGGTGTGTTCACCTGTCAATGATGTTAATTGAGTCTTGCTTGTGTTTTTTCTTGCAAATTGGACTTTTATGAATTATGCAAATCATCAGCACAAACTGCTGGTGAGGATAAAGTAATCTTGACACCACAAGGTGGGGCAAAAGAAAGCCCTATCTGCACTCTTACATTCATATTACCTCAGTTTCTTGCAAACATGAATACAAAATTGAATTAACTACTGAAAGTCTTTCAAGACGCAGTTCATCTATTGATTGAAGAAGCATATCTACCATATGCAAAAATATGTTACAACATTCAAGTATGTTTTCAAAGTTGAGGATATTTTTCCTAATCAGAGGTTGAAAATCTAAGTTTTTAGCTGGAACAACTGATGCTGTACTAAAATAACAATGTGACTTTGGGTGTTGACAGTTCCACGGAGCCCAGCAGCTGACTGGATGGTGTTTGCACCACATCTGCACCAACTACAACAGTGTCTGCCGCAAGTTTCCACGTGAAATGAAGGCAAAGTCCACAGGTAACACATCTAGACTGTGCTGTGATTCTGCTATTGTCTTTGTTTTTCTCATCCTTAAATTGGATTCTGGCACAAATGACTAAAGAATAAAGCTGCTGACATTAATATCTTATTTGGTGATGCAAAGCAGTGTTGGTGGCGACATGAAATTATGAATCTGGGAAAATACGGTCTTGAACTCAGCAATACATCTATTGGATATTTTGTGGCAGATTTTTTTTCTCAAAATCTGTAAAGTTTCTTTTTTTTTAAACTGACCTGAAAATAAAATTTTTAGTTGATTCAAATTTCTGTTTCTAAAGTCATTCATTAAAACTAAATATTTTTTCTACTTTTAGGGTAACTTGAAACTATCTTCTTAAAAAAAATCTCTTTACTGAAAAATGTAAATTATTAATAATAAAAATGTATTCCGACGCAGAGAACCAAGACTACTTTGAGAAACATCGCTGGCCACCAGTTTGGTACTTGAAGGAAGACGACCACTACCAAAGAGCACGCAAAGAGCGTGAAAAAGAGGACTACCTGTACCAGAGACGTCAATGTAAACGCAAGTGGCTCTTCTGGAACCTTCCTTCCTCCCCAAATTCAAACTCACCCTCCGGATCATCTGCCATTATTTGACCAGGTGGTGAGGGCGGGGTCCAGTCTGGAGTCCATCTCTATGTTTGCAAATTGTAAAGAACACAATAGAAGATAAGCACTGTTAGCTTGGTGTAGTCCAAACATTCAGGCAGACCGTTTATCCCTCTGCCTCCGTGGGCAAACACTTCAGGTTTGCAAAGTCAGCTCAGAGTTGTGAATAAATTTAAAAGTATTATTTCTTACGATTGCAGCTCTAAAAATTCAAATCTAAACTCAAACCTCCGTAGTATAAACTGTCTCGACTTACGGCACAGTGGAACAAGTGCAAAGATCAGACCTTGTGGATTGCTAAATATTCCCATTTTAGAATTTTAAGTTGAATAAATTACAAATTTGCCTGAACAGAACTTTCAACCTGCGGCTATAAATAAACATCAATAACCTGAGCTGACAACTAAGTGCTGCTTACCAGCTGTGACAACCAGCAATTCAACAGTAACTCAAGCCTCAGAGATATAACACTTTGCCCTTAAGTGTTTGTATAATCTGCCAGACTGCATGTTGATTATGATTTCAAACTGGAGATGACAAAAGAACGGCTTGTCTGGAAAGAGCAAACTACAGTAATTAATTTGGAAGTTTTTATGACGATCATGTCTGCAAAAAAACAAACACTTCTATTCCTGTTATTTTTGTATGTTTATTCAACTTTGCAGAATTTGTACAACGAGCTTGCACAGCTTAACCTGGTATCTCTTGACACACGTACCTCCTACATATCGTGATCTTTTGGTCTGTGGCTTTTTGCTACAAAAGGGCTTAAGTTCACATGAATGGATACAGTGTCATCTGACACAAAGCATTCCTGGTTCGAGTTGCTTTGTTCTTTCAATTGCCCCTGAATGCAGCTGTCACCACTACTATTCTGAATGGGTTTGCTCAATGTGGCTTAATAGCACACATGTTTAACTACATGTCTCCATAAAATAGTTCTGTCATTCTTACTGCTGTCATCCTAAAAAGCAACAGATAATGTGTTAATCTTCAGAGCTGAAGTGATTGTATTGTTACTGTATTTGTCTGTGGTGGTAACTTGTTTTTAAGAGATTTGCCCCTCTGAATGTGATTGGTTATTTGGAAACTGTACATGGCAGAGTCTGTGGGTGTCAGTCGTCGTGTTAGGGGATGGGTTCGGAGTCGGCTTACTACTGGATGTTCTAATCCCTACTCTTCAACATCACCACAAGCACTTTCTGAACTCCAGAGAGAAACATATGAACCTCTAGGGGCAGCAAACTGCTGAGCAGCATTAGACTGTATTGTGCTATGTCAAGGCAGGCTGCAGAGGAAACAAACTGCAGCGATATTTAAGGTTGCTTGATTCTGTTTGCGACCATCCAATCATCTTTCTGGATTTGTTTTGCACACCTTGCTGTATGTCATGTTCAAGATTGTCGTCTACTGTTGCTCTTGATTGTATGATGGGCTGCAGAATGTTTCAGATTTGCAGGCATGGTGCTCAGAGAGGACGGGTAGTATTGGTAGTATTGTAAATTGTATTAAATATCAGATAAACTCTAATGTACTGCTGTTACCTAATATTGTGCACTGCTGGCAGTGAGCAAAATGTTACTGTGTTACTCAGTAAAACTGAAAATAGACTTATCAAAATTGTTTTTAGTTACTGTGCAGCTACTTACTGATGTTTGAAATAACTGAATACTTAATTGTGCTGACTTCCAGCTACATCTGTTACATACTTCACTGTACATGCAAATTGTAGGCAGGTCAACTTAACAATGGATTATACTGTATGTAAAATAGAGTTTCAAAGTAAAGTAGATATTCACATATATGAATTATATCATAAAAATGTACGTTACATCCTTAAATTATGCTCTGGTTATACAAAAACAGACTTTTCATTGCAGCATTAGCTTACATAGTGTCAAGTTTAAAAAAAAGTTTTCTTTAATATTGTATACTATTGTTTGTTCTTTTGACTGACTGGACAGGATGGATCTGGCAAAAGTCTTCATACCGCTTTTACCTTTTCACATGTCACATTGCAACAGACTTTAAGGTATTTTATTGGAATTTAAACCGACAGGCAGCATGACAGTTTCTTTGAGGAGGGAAGAAACTGTCGAAAATCTCCACAACAAACTATTTCTTAAGAGTCTGTGTGTTCTCTTATTCAGTACCTGCCTATACCTTTACCTGCAGGCACAACTGCATGTTTTTTAGGCTATTTCTCTCAAAGCCTTGCAAACTTTTGCCTTGCTAACATTTAAAATTTGCTATGATCTTAACTAAGCTGTTGCAGCTGTTGTAAGTCGAGGCGTCATCATGGTAGATGGCCCCAAGGGGAAGGTGTGTTCAGGATCGTATTCAGTGTTAGATTTCCACAACATATTGCCATGCAGTTCAAATTCAATATAAATTGAACTAGAGACCCTTCTATCACCTGCTGGTTGAGTTCCCTACATGATGAGGCAACCTGCAAACAAGACCTCTACAGGCCTTATTAATCCCTCTAGTCTGTAAAAGTTAGATTAGTAAAATGCATTTATAATAGTTGCTCTGCTGACAAATGTTTTCACCTGAGTTGTTGTTGTTCTCTGCAGCTTCTTTGGAGTCATCATTGGCCTCTGCTGCTTCCTTGATTAATGCCCTCCTTTCTGTTTGTCAGCCGTAACTTGGTACTTGTGAACTCGTTCCGCACTGTTTCCATTTTCAGATGTTGGAAGAAAAAAAATCATTATAGGGTATTACACAGAGGTGGATTTTGATAGTACTTGTTTGTACCAGAATTTATTTTGTGGTAGAGTAACGAGAAGGATATAAATGCATTCAAATTTTGAAAAGCATATTCCATTGTCCTTCCACTTAACAGTCCCTGTTATGTTTGTACCTGTTATGTGGAGGGAATGTGGTTGCAATGTGAAAGAGGTATGAACACTTTTCATGGCACTGTACATATAGACCCCTATAAAAAAAAAAACGAAAGAGATGATTTACTTAGTAAGGAAACCTTGCTTGTATTTACTGCTGACCTTATAAATAAACACCATAAACAGAAAACTTGATAGCTTTTAAAATGTAAGAGTTAGATAAGAGGTGAGGTTGGTGCTCTAAGTAGCAACTTTATGTAATTTCCAGGTTAGCTAATGCTAATTGAAAATGTTTCTTTGCGTTTTTATTAATGTAAACATATTTTTGGCACAGTTTCTTGATTGGAAACAATGCAGAGCTGAACTTTTAGTAATTCTGGATGTTGTAAACATTTTTAGTTATATTTAGTAGGTTAACTGCTGGAAGGTCTATAATTTTATATAATTAGCCTTTACAGCGTGACTGCACATTTTCATCGACATGCATTTCATTCCTCGGTGCATTGCATTTCTCAGTGATTCTTCTGTTGATGTTTTGCATCAACAACACCTCATGCCTTAATGTACAGTGTACTGTAGTGTGTGGTAATGAATGTAACGTCATGTAACTGTGGTCACCAACTTGTTCGCTGTTATCTTAAGCCGCCTGGTGCTCCCTGGTGTGATTCTGCAAATGTGCACAGCCCATAATTTGGATTTAAAGTCTGAAGTTTCATTAGTTACTTGAGTTTGAATATTGCAATACTAAAACCAGAAATACAAACCTACTTTAATATCTTTACTCACTAAGGCCAGACTTTGATGACAAATCACCAAATTGTGACACTGACCATGAAATGAATGCAGGGATTTCACATTCATTTCACAGTTTGAAAGTTTCCTTACGAAGCTCCTACTTTTGTGTCTGCGTAGATACAAACCATTAAAAATATATGGGAGGAGAAATTCAAAATTCTAATATTTGTTCTGGAATTCAAATGTTGCGTACCATATAGCTTTTTGCATTAGAGCAATTTAATGCAGTACCTGTTTTGTACTATGCATATATAGAAATACAAACTTGCACTGCTTTGTAGCACAGGTTTTCTTCAAATTGCAACATTAGATGAATGAAAATCAGGTAATAAAGAGATCAGATTAGATAAATTACAAAGAGGCTGTCAGTCACTGGAGCCCTGATCCATACGTTTGGGTGCTATATTTCAGCTACAGAAAAGCACAAACCAAAGGGAGCTTTAGGAGCACCAGAAATATGTAGTACATGCTGCACAATCACTACTGCATAGCATACGAGGCCTTGTTCCGAAACGGCAGAAAGGCAAATTTGAAACATGAACAGAAAAAAGAAAATCTGCAATATATGAATGTGTTCTCAGTGTTTGAAGCCTGGTTGACATTTTATGTGATCTCCAGGTGTGTTCTTTGCTGTCGAGCTTTTTTTTTTTTTATGGTTCAGGAGCTGTAAATCTTTAAAGAAAGAAAGAAAGAAAAAGAATCTGTAGCATGTATTCTTGAAAGTGTGTATATAACATTTAAATAAAGAAAAACCTACATGTGCACATATTCAGTGCGGGCACAGGGCAGTAGTCTGTTTTTGTTTTTCTGGTTTTTTTTTGTTTTGACACCTGACACTTGTGCAGCTCCATTCCACGTCACGCGCAGCAGCAGCTGCAGCTCGACAGCCGCCGCCGCCGCCTCACTCAGAGAGGACCAAACCTGCGGACAAGCACGGCAACACAACTTCAAAATGATGGTAACGCTCACAACACACTAACACGCCCGCTTTAATGCTAAAGTGTGTGTTTTTGGTTGGTTTACTCGCCGCACTTTGCTTCGCAGACACTACATTTTTCAGCCTGGAAATGTCAAGTGCGACAAAAAGAAATGATGATGATGATGATGACAAGCAAGACAAGCGAAGGCGAAACGAAACGTCCGAATTGAAGCGTTTACAGCAAGGAAGCCCTTCGTCCAGTGAAACCAATGATACAGCGAAAACTTCAGGTCGGTCGTGTTCAGTGGAGTTATGACGAGTAACGATGACGTGAAGGCGAAGTGCGTCATTTTCACTGAAACAGCGCAAATCATGTTAGCGTTCAGCGCACTGTGGGCTGATTAATGCGCATTTCGCTTAGTTTAGACGGAACACGAGGCACTTTATGCATGTTTATTGTGTTGTTGATAAAGTTCAAATTAAACCACGCGCACTTCATTACCTATTCAATTCATATCACAATCACATGGCAGAGTCAAGTGTGTGCGTTATGGTAGTTGGCGTCGGGTGGAGGGGGAACGACTTGCGTAAGTACAAAATAGGGAAGCAAAGATCTTAAAATGACATTAAACGCCGCATCGTTGCCAAATGGGCTGGACTTAGTATTTCAAAAACTGCTGAGGTGCTTGGAGGGTTTTTTTTTGTTTTTGTTTTTTTTTTGTCCACAAAATTCACTTGAACTTACAGAGGATGGTGCAAAAAGAGAAAATATCCAGTAAGAGACATTTGTGTATGTGGCCTGCTGAAGTCAAAGGTCAGAGGACCAGACTAGATGAACAATATGAGCAACATTACTTTGAGTGAATCATTTTGTTGCTGTTTTTTTTTTTTTTTTACAAACTTATGCTTTTCTGTAGGCTTCACTCATCTTGCTTTTGGGGTTGTTTGTCTTGGTTTTGGAACCAGTGGAGGCAGAGGCAACACAAAGCACCCTGGACCCTCTGGATGCTTCTTTTTGTCAGTAAGTACCACCAGATGCCTCCATGAACTCTTGACTACAAAGTAATTACCGTGATGCTCCAAAGCGTTTTGCGAAATACTGTTTCATTTGTATTTTTTTTCATGTAGTAAATTGTAATTTGTATTGTCAATATGTGGTTGGCGAGAAAACCAAATGTCTTTCTATGAATCTCCCTTTTTTTGCACATTTCATCAAAAAAGCGGCGGGCTGGAAGTGAGCTACCCAGAACTGGACATTGACAAATGCCTTATGATTCCAAAGAATCACAAATTCAGAGAGAAAATCAGCACTGTTTGGAAAGCCCCGCAGATCTACTTCCCTGGAGCAGAGGAGGTAAGTATTGTGTGAGTTTCCTCACAGGTGTGAAGAGCATCAAGAGTTGCTGAATTACCCTGGAAGGCCTGCACAGTGGCGCAGTGGGTAGCGCTGTTGCCTTGCAGCAACAAGGTCCTGGGTTCGATTCCCGGCCCGGGGTCTTTCTGCACGGAGTTTGCATGTTCTCCCTGTGCATGCGTGGGTTCTCTCCGGGTTCTCCGGCTTCCTCCCACAGTCCAAAAACATGACTGTCAGGTTAATTGGCCTTCCCAAATTCTCCCTAGGTGTGAGTGTGTGTGTGCATGGTTGTTTGTCTCTCTGTGTTGCCCTGCGACAGACTGGCGACCTGTCCAGGGTGTACCCCGCCTCTCGCCCGGAACGCAGCTGGAGATAGGCACCAGCACCTCCCGACCCCGTTAGGGAGAAGGGTGACGGAAAATGGATGGATGGATGGATGGATGGGCCTGAAACAGTGGTAGCTTTGGATTGAAACAGCAAACTGACTATAAATTTGTGAAAGATGCTTAAAAAGAGTTTTGTGAATACAGGGTTGAAAATTGGAACATTATCACAAAGGTACGGTGCTGATTTTGAGGGACAGATGTATTTGGGCTGACTTTGCTGTAAAAATAAGCTTTGTTTACTGAAAATGGCAATGACATCAATTATGATCACTTTATATGCTTCTAATAGGACATTTTCACAGTCACACAACATCAAGCATCATGGGGATATTTATTCCAGATCCCGAGGTCAAAATCTGATACCTGAATGAGATGGTTAAAATAAACCTCATTTATGACATCAGGGGGTATTTGCAGGACATGGAACAATGTCCTACAATATTTTGCTTTTGATTCAGGTGTGTTAACAAAAGTTGGAGAAGAGCAGCTCTCAAGGACAGGAATTGGAGACCCCTGATCAGGAGGAGTGTCAGACTCTGGGTTTCCTTAGATAGATTAAAAATTAAAGTATCAATTTGAACAATACACTTAAATGCATCGTATATGCAGAAGCAGATAATCATTCTGTCTGTCTGCTTGATTGGATTAAATTGAGGTATTTAGTTAATTCTATATATGAACGGGATGTTTTTTGTAACATGCATTGAGACAACCTTTGTGTGAATTAGTGTGATTTAAATTACCTGAATTAAATTGAAACTTATGCATTTGCAATTATACATTTTAACCACTAGAGTGCAGCAGTACATCAAGCAAACAGTATCTATCTCAGCATCAGCTCTGCTGTTGGTAACCAAGTAAAAAACAAAAAAACAATGTTTCCAATCACTTCCTAAACTGTAGACATGAATAACATGTGCATCTTTTTAAAATTTCAACCAGTCTTCCTGTTTGAACAGCTGATGTTATACAACCTTCTGCACTATGCTCTCATTGTTGACTGAGTATTGAACTGAATTAACCAGTGTTGACAGAAGGTGGCACTAGCAACTCTTTTTCAAGCTTCCACTGAACCTCGCGAGTTGGACGTCGCACACTTATAGTTTCTGCAGTGAAAAATGTCATGGAACAGACTTTGATGTTAGTTATTTACTTTGCATTACTTACTTTGATAGGACTAATTTTATATTTGCAAAGTTAGATAAAAACAGTAGTAGTTCCCGCTAGTGTTTCAATTTTTTAATGGAAGTACAGACGATAGATAATACTTCTGCTTGTGTTTGTGAATCTTTCTTGACATAGTTGACTTAACAGGTTTGAAAAGTTTAGGAGTTATTTCTCCAAACATGTTGCGTCAATTAAAACAAATTAATGTGTTCGAATTAGGATCAAATTAATATGTAATTTTCTCAGTCCTGAGACTATGTAGAAGAAAGTCACTCTGTATCTGCTGATTTTGTTTGTATTAAAAAACATGGGATTAACCATTCGTGCAGCTTATTAAAATTTTTTCATAGTCAGACATGCACTCATGAGATGTATCTTAGAAGTTTGGTAAAGTATATTTAGTACATTAATTTGACTTTTTTTTTTTTATTTTAGCATTTTTTTCTGCTTAGCTTTATTTTGGGTCCACTGACTAAAAGAGACACTTCTACATTAACTGAAAGCATGCAGAAAATCCCACAACCCTCAAGTGGAAAAACTTCAATTGAAAGCCATTACGATTTAGGAGCCAGTTTTATGAATTCCAGAGCTAAGCAGTCTGGTCCAAACATGATCTATTGCCCTTCTCCTGCCCAAACTCCCTTTGATCTATGGTCGTATTATCTATAATGCTGTCTTACAGGATTCTTTTTTAGAGCCAGAAACAGTGTCAGACAGCAAAACAGATTACATGTTAGATTTAATCAATACAAACTTTATTTACTGGCCTTTGAAA
The DNA here is from genome assembly GCA_911649635.1 of Poeciliopsis gracilis. Taxonomy (NCBI): domain Eukaryota; kingdom Metazoa; phylum Chordata; class Actinopteri; order Cyprinodontiformes; family Poeciliidae; genus Poeciliopsis; species Poeciliopsis gracilis. The sequence goes on along the minus strand of CAJVRI010000005.1, from coordinate 3,776,471 downwards.
TGTGGTTCTCCATTTTCCCTGACACTTATGTAAAGGCGCACTATCTGAAGGTTTGGGCTGTTATTGGTCTTCTTGTCCACCACACTTTTCGTCTGCACAACATGCTGTTGGTTTCTTTCTGCCACTTAGACCTCGTACCCGGTAGCAGGATTCCAGAATAGTGGCCGCTTAAATCCGCCCACTGTAACACCCACTTCATTACTGGGACAGGATGCGTGCCTGCTGAGTAATTGTAATAAAACACAGTGGGCAGCAGTCCCATAAAACTGCCTCTAAATATGGACATATGACCAAAAGCAAAGGGTTGCAGAAGCTGCAGATCTCTGAATCCAAACTTCACAACTGATGCTCAGCACAAGCACTTCTCTGTTTTAGGAGCCTGGTTTGAGCTTATGCAGCTCTTGTTTTTTTTATTTTTCTCAAACGCCTCAAAATTATCTTCAGTTCAATGTGAGTGGGATACAACTTGGCTGATGAGACCAAACTACATAAGAATATGGCTTGATTACAGTTTCATAAGCAAAGGTACAATGTGTTAATAAATGGTGGAGACATGCTTGAGATTCACTGCTAAGAGCTGAGAACATCTAATTTACTTTGATATTTTAGTAGTTATAGATTTGATTAGTTTAGTTTCTTTCTTTAAGAAAACTTATTCATTTTTTTATTTTGGGTATTTTCTTTTCAACAACCGATTTTCAGGTTTCAGGTCAGACCTGATTGAGGTCTGACCTACAGATTCAGCTTTATTTTACCACACACTATATCTTATTTCTCATTAACAGAACCCAGGTGCTGCAGGTTCTTTCATACAGCTAGCAGTTTTGAATCCAGCAGAAAATTAAAGGACTGCAAGATCCCCATTTCTTCTTTTCTTCTTTTGATTTGTAATAAACTCCCAAAAGTGCATCAGATAACTTGCTGTCATTTGATCTGTTCATATACTGAAAGTTGTAGCAGTTTTTAGCTTGATGCATTTAATGAATGGAAGACAAAAATCTAATTCTCTGTATTTGACTTGCCGATCACTGACCAGTTCTAATCCCAGAAAGATTTGCCAATCTGTCCCGATTGACATTACTTACTCTTAGATAGTGCTTTCAAAAAAATACCTATTTGTGATTAGAAATATTCCTCACTCTCTGAGACTCAACATTTTCCACGTTTTACACATTTTTTTTTTACTCTATTTCATATTTTTTCTTCCTAAGTTCTTTTTGGATATTTAGATTCACTAGAGAAAATAGACGTGAGAGTTCATCATGTAACTAGAGGCTCTTTGGAGAGCAATCAAAGTTGGCTTGTGGACAGAAAAATCTTTAAAATAAAGTCGGGCTGCTGAAAAGAGAAAAGGAAACATGAAAGCAAAAAGCTCTTCATAGAAAGTAACAAAAAAAAACCATGTTTCTCGATGTCATTCAGATGTCTGTTTTAAGTTCTATGTTCTTAAATTATTGTTTCTGCAATACTAGATAAGAACTGTAAAATCCCTGATTGAATTTATTTGAGGTAAACTATATCACTCATTTACATTACAGGTATAAACCATTTCTACAGCCCTTTGCTTGCATATAGAACTTGATTAAATTGTTGTAGAGGTCTATCTGCAAGCGTTGGTTCGTGTATTTCACAGCAATGACTTTTAAGTAGGTATCTAAAATGACTTATTTCAATTTGAGTGTGTGCTTTTGATGGTCATCTTTCATTTATGTCGCTTGTGTAAATGACACAGACCGCAATCCACCTATCTTTGCCAGATACCTCAAAATTAGAGACGTCTTATGAGAGTTTTGTCTTTCTTTCTGAGGAAGGACTGTAGCCACGGGGCAAATTCTTAGACATGGGGGATTTCAAAGCCTTGTTTTTGGGTAGACACTTTATGCATCTGGTGGATGGAATGAGGGTTTAAACCATTACTGCGATTAGAGCTGCCTCTCTATGATCTCTTGAGCTTGCTTACTGCTGTTAATAGCTGTTTCCTGTCTATTTCCTTCCATCTTTTTCTTTTTCACTTTCTCTCTCTCTCTCCCTCTCTCTCTCTCTCTCTCCGTGAATGATTTTTATGCTTTGCTAAAACATGTGGGGGCGTTGAGAGAGGATTTAAATGCAACGATCCCCCTCCTCTTTTTTTTTTTTTTTTTTTTTGGTGAATCTTAGTGCTCTTCTCTGCAAGCCTCTGATGACGACAGGGCAGCTTTAAGCCTGGCAGTGCCCACGGCAGGCTGCCGTCTCAGCGCTGCCCACTCTCCTCTGTGTTGGCATGCCGGAGAAAGCGAGGGTGGGGTTCCTCTCTAACAGACCCTGTCATACCCAGGAAAGCCTACGTGTCCACCCATGCAGGATTCCTGACAGGTCCTCTTGTCGGAGATGTTGGAGCAATCAGGAAAAGGATTTCATTTGTAGCAGGTGGTAGCCCTCAATCAGCCCAGTATCAATTTATCTCTGAAGGGCCTCCTTTTGCACCTTTTTGTGCCACCTTGGGTCAAAGAGTAAAAATATTTTCTATAATATCTGTCTAATTGCATATTCAGTGTCGTCAAGTGGGTGTTTTTGGCTCTGATGGATTAAAGAGGCATGTTTGGCAGGAATTCAGAGAGTTGTTGTTTTCTGTTTTTTTTTCCTTCGCTAATGTCACTATAACAGTGTTAAGCTGACCCGTATCCTGCTCCATTCAATCCTAGCCCTGTTACTCTGTAATGCATGTGATTCATGGGAGCTTCTGAAGAGGAAAGAATTACAACCTCCTGCTCAAACCAGGAGCACTGGCTTGATTAAACATGTTCATCGCTATGAAGCAATAAACCTCCGTCGTATTCTCAGACAGGAAAACAATTATTTGCCTCTGGTGAAGCCTCCAAGTGACGCACAAAGGTTCTCACTCAGTCTGTCACAGACCCGATAAAAAAAATATATGTGCAAGCGGCTTTTTTTTCTTTTTTTTGAATATTCTTATTTTTCTCACCTTTTTCATGCTTTCTCTCTTTCTTTTTTTTTTTTTTTTTTTTTTACCATACTAATGCATATTCTACAGTCACAATATATTTCATTTGGTGAGTTGCAACATAATATTCATTCTTCTTACCTTTTGACCCTATAGTGTAGGCAGCTAAACTTTCACTTTGTGCAATTGTTGGAAAAACCCCCCCAAATAAAATCAAACAATTTTATATACAATTGAAACATTTTGTATGAATGGGAGGATACAGTGGAAAGATTCAAGGAATGCTTTCTAAAGCACACTAGTTAGTTTGATAACACTATAAAAATTAAAGATTGTGCACTTGCACGTTTATTGTTTAGTCTGGCACATTAAAACTGTTGAATTAAGCTGCTACCATGTTCCCATTTTGTCTAGAAAAAGGATTTAAAGTGAAAACTTACCACTGAATCAAGAGAAAGTAAAATACATGGGTCATTATTTCAGTTTTTTATCTTTTTTTTTTTTACTTCTTTATCTATAATCTCACTATCTGGGGAATAATGAACAATTCCTTGTACAGACTGCCCCCTATTGATCAGATAAAAATAGATCCGCTAGTAGCAATAGCCACACTGTGCAAGATGATTCTTCATCTGTGCAGACAGAGCATCCGAATATCATAGAATGATAATACTGTTGTTATTGGTTCATTTCTTTAGCACTACTTGTGTTAATTTCATAGTTGTGGCACCTATGTGCAGTAAATTTGGCAGCACTGAGTTACTAAACTTTTTCCATGTCATTTTTTGACATATCTAAAAAGAGGCTCAAATTGAGCAAATTGTGAATGCTGCTGTGTCAGAGGTGTAGAAAGGTGAGAGTGTTATTCACAAAAAAACTGTATGTTTTCATACACCAATTAATTACAAAGAAGTCAATTTTTCTGCCAATATTTTTGTGAAAGAAGCAATTCAATGGATGACAATCATACTTTTTATCAAGATGATTAAATCTACTTCCATGTGGTATTATAGACATGACGGTTCCTTTAATGAAAATATCACTTTAAGCTGTGCTTCATGATTATTATTCAGTATCCACGCAGACTCTCTCTTATCAGTTCATATACATTGACTGCATGAACTGTTTAAACAGAGATTCATAATCTGCATGAGAAGTGCTGCTCTGGATACTTAGACAAACACACAAGATTAAATTTCTATTTATATGAGCCACAGCATTCTTCAGTTGGCAGAGAATCACTGTGAGATCTGGAGATGACTCTGTCGTACTTTGGCACATCAAGAAGCCTGCACCTTTTCTTTAATGTTTTCAGCTTGGCGGAAGGAAAAATGGAAGTTTGCATTCAACTTTAAGGAATTTTTTTTTTTTTTTGGTTTTCTTATCTTCAGATTGTAAAACCTTAGATGCAAGATTTTCTACATTCACAGTGCTGTTGATGAACTATTTCTCTTGAACGTTTTCACAAAAATATGTCAGAAAAAATGTACACATACCCACTCCAAACCCATAAGTTAACACTTTGTAGAGTCACCTTTCACTGCGCTTTTTAACTGTCTTTTGGTGTATATCTCTTGGAGTTTTGCAGCTTGTAAAACTTGTTTAAAATGCATCATTTTCTCCTGCTTTGCATAAGTAAAAAGTTAGATTTTATACTGAACACACTACTTGTGTACTTATTTGATATCTATGCCTGCATTTTTGTTTATGGATGATTCATTGCATGTTTAGCATTTGTATTTGAAGAGCATTTTTTAGCAATACTCTGTTTGAGTCTCTGAGTTTCACTGTTTGGTTGTATTGGACTACTGTACATAATACAAAATATGCATTTCAGTAGTATTAAAGAGGTAAAATTCAACTTTCTGTCTGTCTCATTCAAGGAACACCTTATTTCAAAATCAACACTGAAATTGAGAAGTGCTTCTACATAAAATAACGTTTTTTTTGTTTCTTTTAATTGTTGAGGTTTCATTTGTCCTAAATGGGAATCAAACTCTGCTGAAGTTTACTGACAGGATCACTGAAGCACTTATGCTGAAAGCTGTCAGTTTCTTTTGTTTTAAAACTAAGTAAGCTCAAAGTTATAAGTGATCAAGTGAAGTTTTCTTAAGAACCAGATGCTTGGCTTAGTGGCATTTTGCCCAAAATGTTTTGTGCTTCTCATTTATGGTCCGGCACAGGGTTTAGTTCCAGTTTTGTCCCAATCCTCTGATTCACCTTCTCTAAGAACAGCTTCAGGGCTTCTCATAATGCTTAGCTCTCTATAATGCCATCCCCCTTCATCTTTATTGTCTTAACTCTGCATGAAGAGACAGAGTTTAAGAAAGAAAAAACAGGTTATAGCATGTTTGCTAGTGTGAAAGTAAAGCTAATTTTAAATGACTTTAAATGCAGACCCTGTTGAGTTTTTTTTTTATTAGTATGTTTTTCACCTTGGATGAAAAAGCTTATTCCCTTTTCAGTTTGCATTATTTTTGTTTTATTAGGTTTGATAAATATATTCATATTGATATTAAGAGGCAGCTTATGGGAGAAGAGATCATCTCTATTGATATGTTAATTGATCTGAGGGAAAGATAAAGCTCCTTTCTTTGTTAGTTTCCTGATGCTGTAGTTTTGGAAATACCAAAAATGGTATGCAAATTATTTTTTAATCCCTTTACATTATTTGTTTCATTTCGCCCTGACGTTTCACACTCAATTTCTTGCACAGCAGGCTGATAGGCGGACTCCCTCAGATTGCAAATTTTTAGATTAAAAAAAACGGGTCCTCATTTGAAGCTGCTCTTCTTTTGAATTCTCGACATTTGATACCTCAAAGTTTGTTTCCTTTTTTCTTTGTGTATTATCAACCAGGCTTTAAACAGAAGATTAACAGCAAGGGAAAAACATTGACCTGTACAGTTAAAGCTATAACATAAGCTAAAGCAGGATAAGACAGCTGAGTCTAAGCTGAGAGAGGAGATGAAATTGTGACCAGTGTTTTATGTCTTCTTTTTTTATTTTTTTTTTATTCTAGTTTTGTTGTCCCAAAGGTTGGTGTTTGAAATAATAAGGAAGAGGTGGGATGGTCTTAGATTCAAGAAGCTTAAAATGCAAAATCTCAAATAAGCCCAATTTTTTTGAGCCAATCACGTTGCGTTTTGGTGGGTTTGTGTTGATCGTCTCAACTGACTCACACGCCGCCCCTCCCCAAATAAAAACACTGGAGATTTACATTCCTTTTCAAAAAATGTATCTAGACATTTATCCAGCTTAATCTTCTTAACATATTAAAGTGATTTGCTTCACCCTGAAGTGGCTGAACTTGAGCGCTCAACGCCCCTCATGGCACTAAGACCTGAGAGGCATTGTGGACACCTTCGGCTCGTGAATATGGAAAAGGTGGGCTTCAGTCAGCCTGCTACTTAGCTGTGGAGCTATGGCTGTCCTCGCTGTGTGTCCATTTTACTTTTTTTTTTGTTCTGTTATTAGTCCAACTGTTGCACTCAGTCAGGGTTCTTAGGCACATGGCTGTGCCAGCGCTGCCCACACTGTGGTGTGGAGGTTTGGAGCTCTCAGCTTTTGAGCTGAACTGAAAGAGCTCTCTCACAGAGTAGGTGTTGGCATGAAGCTTTGTTTCTTTCTGTGAATGTCATGAAAGGTATGGATAATGAGAAAACTGAAGCACAGTGATAGCACGATTTATCTGGGTGCCAACTTTGTGCTCGACTTCAGAATTTGGCATTTTCAGATAGACGATGTGCTTAACCTTTTCCTCAGTCCTGAGACAAATCTGAGAATCAGTTGTGACAGCTACAATGTGGTTTTATTTAAAACATCACTTCGCAAGCCGGGCAGCTAAAAGGTCCTGGTCAAACTTGAGTGCTGCAAATGTCCCTATTTGGCAGTATGCTCTGTGAATTTACCCCAGGGCATTAATTTTGTCTGGTTTCATCAGCTGTAGATTTACAGATGGAGACATTCATTGTAGCTGCTGTTGGTCGCCATTTATAATAATTAACGGTAGTTAGTTTACCATCTGTCAATTTACTTTGCAGCAAATTGGTGAAACCAGAGACATACAGAACCTTACAGAACCATTTGACCTTTGTCACATTTGTCATTTTACGGCCTCAAAATATAATATATTTTTTTCAGGATTTAAAATGAACGACCAACAGAGACTACAACACTGATGTTTCACACTTTAAACATTTCATGTTTGAAGTGTGAATCCATTTGATGGATGTTGTAGTCCGTGGGGATGGACTAAGGTTTTCAGCATCCATCCATTTTCTGTATGGGTCAGGAGGGATACTGGTGCCTATAGCTAGCGAACATTTCAGGCGAGAGGTAGGGTTCACCCTGGACAGGTCGCCAGACAGACAGGACAAACAACCATGCTCACACCTAAGGAGAATTTAGAGAGACCAATTAATCTAGCAGTCATGTTTTTGGACTGTGGGAGGAAGCTGGAGAACCCAGCGAGAACCCACACATGCACAGGGAGAACATGCAAACTCCACGCAGAAAGACCCTGGGAATCGAACCCAGGACCTTCTTGCTAAAAATAAAGGGAGTAGTATCTCTTCCACAGTCTTTAATCACTTAGGAACCGTGCATCAGCAAGACTTAATATACAAATTACTTCTCTACAGATTCTCCATAAAGCTTTCTTTGCAAGGTTTCACCCAGAAACTTGCTAAACTTGATGGTTGGGTGCAAGGGCAGTCATTCATCCAGCAGCCGTCCTGTTTTTCAGTTAAAAAATGTTTATGACAGAAAATTTGAAAATATTACTTGATAATCATGTGTTTGATAAATACCTGAACCGCAACTATGAAGTCTTAAAAAATGCAAACGTTTTAAAGAGACTTAAAAAAAAAAAAAAGCAATGCTTAGCCTGGTGGGGGCACAAGTAAAGCCTGGTGGCCCGCCAGGCTTCTAATACAGCGGGGGAAGCCCTGGGTGGTATTTTTTATGTTTCAATGCTCCTGTTTTTATCTGTTTAGTTGTTCTATTACCACATGAAACAGTGTGCTTCAGCTGGCTCCCTCCAGCTATTTTTTTTTTTTTTTTTTTTTACTTTACATGTGGCCACATAACCAGGTGTGAACCTCACACAGTTGAAATGTTTACAGATAATGAGTGCTCACACCTGTTTGGAGAAATAATACTTGGTTTTCTTCATATAATTAGTGATTTGTTTATGTCAATGCACTAAAGAAAGTAATTCAATTAATTGTCTCAAGTAATGATCTCTCTTAACATCCAGTCAACACATAATAATTTACAGTGTTGCATTTAAAATGGAAAAATAAATAATTTCATTTGTCTCTGTTTTGCATGCACTGCAGCACATTTTATAACCATGTACTGTTCCTGTTATTTCACATCATAAAATGATGTGTAAGTGTTCTGCGCTCTCTTCTCTTATACAAACTGGCAGCTACTTGACCCCTTGTTACTGGGACTGAATGTCTGACAGGTGTGATAATCATACGCGAAGGGAGTCCATACAAAATGCTGTTGAACTCAGCAGAACTCCACACAGTCGAGCACTTCAAACAAACTACGAGTGGTTGCTGCTTTTTAAACCACACAGAATAGAAGAAATTGATTGGAACTGGGAGGCTTAGCTTTGGGTTTTCTGAAAAAAAAAAAAAAAAAATTCGTCAACAACTAGAGCTTAAATTTAGATCTTTTTTTCCCCCCTGTTTTTGTATTTTTTTTTTTAATGTTTTTATTTGTTTGTCCAAATCCTATTGAGTGGTGCTCCAGGTTTTTCCTTGAGTAAATAGTTGATATTATTGTGAGGTTGGAGAAAGGACTTTTTTTTTCCTTGTGCACAGGAATGTAGATCCCCCCCCACCACCACCACCCCATGAAATCCTAATTGTGCCTCGGAGGGCTGGTAGGGTATCTGTGCTCAGCTCTGCTCAACAGGATTTGTGTCTGTGTATGTTAGAGTATGTCTCTTAGCTTGAATACGGATATAACCCTTTCATCGCACAAGCTGCTGATTTTTCATATTTGCCAATAGCCTGATCCCGTGCATCTTTCTGTGGAACACATTGAAAGTTCTTTTTTCTCCTTGAAATATTTGATATTTCTTCAGATTTAATAGAGAGTTGTCTGAAGGATGAGCCATATTTGAAAAATCTATCTCGCTAGACCAAGTTTAGTCGATATTAAGTGATCAGATGGAGGATTTATAACAGGTCAAACCAGCATCTGTCCTTTCTCCTACTTGAATTATTGCTGTGCATTCATCAATGCAAATCCACTATAAGAGTCTCTCTGGCTGCAGCCGCATTGCCTCTGGCTTTGATCTGCACGAGTTTCCAGGTTGTTTGACCAAGAAATGAAAAAATAAAAGCTAAAAAAAATGAATTGCAACAACATCTATATGGAGATTATTTCTGTAGTCATTAATTGCTACTTGAAAAGGGATTGAGGATTAGCAGTCCTTTACTCTACTGTCACCTGTCTCTCCTCTCTTCAGTTGTTTTTTTCCTTATTTCAGTATCCGTGCAAGTTGGCAATAAAAAAATTAAAACAGGGTGATTTATTCAAATGAATCATCGACGCTGGAATTGATTCAATATGTGCCACATTCAGATGGGTGCTATATTATTCCCTAGGGGAGAGGCAAAGATGGAGCTGTGGAGCTGTTTTATTTGTGCTGTCTTGATCAGTGTGTCAGGCAGAGACGCTGAGCTTGTTCTCAATGAATGGACGAGCCCTTGAACCATAAACCTGTACCTCCTCTGATAACAGTTTTTGCATTGTGATGTAAGTGCCATTCCCTGTGATGTCCTCCCTGACAGCACTAAATATATCAACATGCACAAAATGATATGTCAAAGGAATCATTTTATTTCAGCCTGTTCTCCAAACTAAGGATTTTTTTTCTTTTTTTTTTTTTTTTTGAGCCGTGTTTGTATGCAATGCACCGTACTGTGGATTTTGTTAAGGCTTCAAAGTAAAGCTCTGTATTGTGGATGTGTTTGTTCCTATTGTTCAGACTCATAGTTAAATGACTTTGCTGTGCTTTTGTCATTTATAACAACTATGAGCAATCTTCAAGGACTTGAGTCTTATAAAGAATCAATTCTAACTGGTTATTCAAGCTGAATGATATCAGGAAAAGATTTAGTTGTGATAATATTGCTAGAAATGACACGTTTCATCTGAAGGTGAATTGATGTTTAGTTTCCCTTGGATGATTGAGAATCTACAGCAGCCTGAACTTTTTCAGGAGGAAAGCACTTGCCCCCAAACCCGGGCCAGATGTCAGTGTTCCTCTTTAGCGAGCTACTTAATCCAAAGTTTCCTGTGAAATGGTGTGTGAGCGTTGCAGCAGATGGGCTCTTTTTCTAGAAGAAAATGCAGAGGAAAAACCTAAACTTTGACAACAGTCTTGTTTAATTCTCAGATGTAAACGAGGAGATTATTTTCAAACCTTAGCAGAAAGGTTTGGTCTAAAAACCACAACGAGGTCTGCCAGCATTTACATCGTCATCCCCTCATGACAATAGGACAAAGTGCTGGTTAGGTCCAACCCTAACCCTCGAATCAGCTGCTCAAGGGATGTGCTGTACCTTCCCTTCTGTCACCTCGTCTTAGAGACACATCTGATCAGCACTGCTTCACTCGGGCCATGGTGGTCCCTTTTAGACAGACGGCAGACTTTCGTCCTCTGGGTTTAACAGTCTGGAGGTTTCTTTACTGTTAGTGCACACTCAAAAAGTGTTGCAACTAGAAGAATAGCGCACATTAATGATGAGCGAATAACAAATAAAGAGCATCTTGTTATGCTAACACAACGTAGCTCACATTTCAGAAGGATACTGTATCCCAGAATCATAATGCTGCTAGATTTGATGGGATCCAGCATCTTTGTGGAATAACAGCTTTATGAGACTTTTGGGTACTTTCTCTTCTACCCAAGCCCTCTAATTAGTCAATTAAAAGTGGACTTTTGAGTAAATTATAATTCTCCTTACATTGAATGAGTAAAAGGGAACAATCACAAGAGTTATTTCTTCTCTCCTCACAGAGGTGCAACTTCAGGAAATTGTTTTTTTTAGACATGGACAGAGTTTATTGTTGTTCAATTGTACGTTTAAATATATACAAATTGAAAGAAATTTTGTTGTAAGGCTCCAATAATACTAAATAAATAAGTAATAGTGAAAGTATTGATGTAAATATATATAGTAGAAGAGTAAAATAATGTAAACATAAACAACTTAAACACTGTCAAGAGTTGCTCTGCACATGCATCTTTTTAACCACATTTAGTTTTCTTATTGGATACAATCTTTTGTCACTCTCATAATTTTGATGTGAAGAACAATCAGCGATTAATTTTGATTTGTTTTAATTAAAAGAAAAATTAAAAGTTAAAACCATCATGATTTATTGTCCAGTGCTCAAACTCTGAGGTCGTATAATATCCTTCAGTGCGATTTCTGCTTTTGGGACCTGTGACGTCTGAAATCACCACATCTTCCTAATCGCTTTTCTTGAATTACTCAGAACCCGTGATGACATGGCCCCGATTGTCAGACGGGTGGGCTGGTGACACTGGAACACAGACGGTGCTTGTCTGTTTGAAATATTCTTTTTCGAGCTTCCAAGCCCTGGGCTGTCCTCTCTCCCAGTCTCTCAACACCCAGCTTCGCCCACTGAAATAAGACTTCCATACTGGAAAATCCGGCCGTTCAACTGGCAGTCTGGACTTGGTTCAGCCCACACAACAGGGACCCACCACCATCGCCACCACTTCCACCCCTTTAATAGGCACAAGAGTTTGCCACCCCATGTAGATGCCTTTTGGTCAGCTTCCATGGATGGCGTCAATAGCATCTTCCTACACAAAAGTGACTGAACGAAGGGCACACAAGAAAATGTGGGAATAATTTACACTTTCTCACTGTACTACCATCAGAAACCATAATTAATCATGATAGAAAAAAGGTGGAAGCCATCTTGGCTGGTGAAACACACAGTGCCTGTGAACAGCCCTGACACCTTTAACAGCTCCATTGGCCAAATAGGAATGGGTGTCAGAGTGCTTACAACTGAGCTCCCTCCATGGCAGCATGTTTCCCTTCGTCTTCAGAACTGTGTCTGCTTCATGATGCTTTTCGGCGACAGCTCCGCAAAGTGCAACTGTCGCACTCCTTTATCTATTTTATCCGCACAATGTGAAATCATAGACAGTCTGTCGAAATAAGACTGATAACGTTTTTTTTTTTTTTTCTGTCTTTCACTCTTCAGTAGCTGCCAAAATAAAATGTGACAAACACGACTAGATTCGTTTCGCAACACAAGTAATTTTTAATCATCTCCTATGTAAACTTGATGTCTTCAATTTGCTGAACCGAGTGGATATTTATTGACTTTGCATGCATCTACTAAAAACCTCTTACAAACTTGACTCCCAGATATCTTGCAGGAGAAGTGAGAATGTGCTCACACTTGAACTTTTACAGCCGTCTTGGTGGTAAAATAACAGAAAAATAGCAGATTTCTGACTCCTGGTGTGTGACATGGCTGACAGATTAATTATGGATATGAATCCAGAGCTGCAATTTGCCCTGTTTGACTTTGTTGTGTTCTCAGCAGTCAAACTATACGACAAAAATATTTCCCTTTTGCCTCATTTAGCACAGAGAGAGGCTCACTTTTCCGGCACCTGGCCACTTGCTACTTCAGTGTACCTGTTAGTGGTAGTTACTGTGTCTGAGCATGTGCATTTTGCAGAAATGCTTTCACGGTAGTGAGTAGGTGTATGTGTGTAAAGCCACCACTAGAAAGTGTTGAAAGCCTCAGCTAGCAAGATCGCATCCAGGGTGACTAATAAGCTTAACATGAGCACGGCTGTGTTCGCAAACATGGTGCGCTGAAAGAAGTCTTCAATGTTGAGAGAAATGCAGAAACGATTCCTCAGGCTGCTACTAATTCCTTCACCCCCCTCAAGCTTCAATCAGACTGTGAACCATCTTTCTGGTAGCAGTGGATTTATTGCAGTTACAAACTACAGATCAGAAGTGCAAAGACTTAAAAAACAAAGTTCAGGAGAGACTGCCTTTAACTGTTAAAGTTTATCGAGGAGCTGTGCTTTTTATTTTTGAAGGTTAGGGGCAAAATCGAATTTACTTTGAGTGGGAAAAATTGCACTTGTACTGTAGGCCATGAAATGTATTCCATTGTCTCATCTTGCCTTCTGTCATGTGTTAATTTGATTAAAATACAGCATATTTGCATATTTCTATGATCAAAAAGAAAACAAGATTATGCTATTATGTAAACTTGTGTTTGTATTCTGCTCTGATTTCTCCTGAACTGCTGCCTCTTCATAGCTCACCCGCTCTTTCTGTTTGGCTACCAAGCAGAAATCTAGTAGCTGTGTGGCCCTAGAATACGCAGTTGTATCCACACGTGACTTTCCTCTGACCATGTGGCTCCTCAAAGTGTGGATTTATAAGCCACTTCACACTCCATCCCTGTGTGGGAGGACGCTGCGTTTAAAAATAGGCAGGTTTGGAGGTAGTGAGCAGCGCACACTATCATCTAAAGCTCTTGATACAAAACACTGAACTATTGGTACGCTCTATATATGTCATTATTTTGTGTCTTGTTGATCATCAGTGACTAATCAGGGTCTGCAGCTGAGCCTGAGTGTTGTTAAATGTTTCCATTACCTTGCAAAAGTTTTCATACTCATTAAAGTTTGACTAATTTTTTCACATTAAAACCACAAACTTAATTTTTATTTTTGGGGGATTTATTCTGAAAAGTGTGGCATGCATGTATTCTCACCACCCTGAGTCTGTTACATTGATATAACAACACTTGCATAATTACAAAGCAAAGTGTTTTGGAGTATGGCTCTACAGTGGTGAACATTTGGGGACTTAAATCTTTCTATTCGTTCAGATTAGATAGACATCAATCTCTGCAACAGATTCAGGTTCAATTGGTCAATCCATTGTAACTTGTAAATTATCATCAATAATCTTATCACACTCTGATTTTCTATCAGAAAACTTGTGAAGTTTACTTTGACATGACAGCCAGCCTAAGTTTTGCCCCTAAATAAATATGACACTTTAAATTACGCAGTGGTTAATGTATATTAACCACTTTAATATACATTAAAGTGGTTTTTCTGTTAATTTAAATGATTTAAATGTAAATGAACTTCCTTAGAAGGTTTGAAAATTACATAAGACCAATAAAAGAGAAACTTACAGAAGTTATACTCTACTTAAAGGTCAACTGGATTGGCCTTTCTCCAATCCAGTTGACCATCATAAACAAGTTCTATATCAGAATGTTTATGACATTGTCTGACTGTTGCATTTTCTTAGCAATACCATGTATTCACTCTGCGGGATAAAATGCAGAAAACTGAGGTATTATTAATACTGCTTGTACTGAACAGCAATAAGGTTCCCGAGGTGCTACAGATGAGATGTGGGGGATGTGCTGTTATTAATGGCAATCAGGACCTTCACACCTGGAAGGTTGGTGACCTCTAGGTGAGTGCCACAGCCTCCCTGGATTCGACGTCTCATCTCTATAGTACTTTACTCTCTTCTCTGGATTCAATTACTGCTACCAGGCTGACCTCTGACCCCCCCCTTTACCACGTTTAACCTCATCTTCTGACCCTAACAGTGTTAACAGTAGTAAACTTCCTCTGTGAACATCCATTTTAGTTTCACTCTCATTTGTCTCCTGCTTCTAAATCAACACGTTTTGTCAACAATGTCTTGCTGGTTTATTTTGTATCATAGTTGACTTTAATTTAAAGTTACTGTAATGTAGCGATATTTCAATTAATTAACAAATTAACAAATTTATTTTAGTTACTATACACTGAGTAATATACATTAAAGTGGTTTTTCTGTTAATTTAATTGATTTTAATGTAAATGAACTTCCTTAGAAGGTTTGAAAATTACATAAGACCAATAAAAGAGAAACTTACAGAAATTATACTTTACTTAAAGGAATCAGTAGAGTATAAATTAAGTTTTCTTGCTTAATTTATACATGAGCACCTATGTGAAAAAAATCTGTTTCAATTTTTGAATTGAATTACTTGCATAAATTAAATATTCAATTATTGTTAAACTTTCTGAGATCAGACTGTTATCCTACAAAAACAGAAACTGTTGCTTATATTATCCTTCCTCAGACAAATCTACTTCTTCAGCTTTTGCTTCAAAGCTCCCATTTTTCTGTATTTGCAGATTGATCTTTCACCTCACTCTAAGCTGCAGTCGATGGTTGTTAAGCCATGGCTGTCTCTTAATCACAACACAGATACCTGTTAATTACCAAATGAGTTCAAGTATTTTTGCTACTTAAACAGGGATTTGGGATCAATGCATTGCTTTGCTCTGGTTTCAGCACTGAGAACAGTTGATCATCAAGTTGCACATGGTTTGCTCTGCATACAATGGCTCATGACGCAGGGTAGAGGAATAGGCATATTAATGGACTTCTGCACAGATGACATAGTTTGGTGGTGGGTCATGGATAAAGCATGAACTTGTAAACTCACAGAGGGGCCTCTTCCTTCTCCCTCCTTCTCACCAACTCACCCTCACCCTTCGTAGTGTCATCAGTTTGCAGATCTTCTCTACGAGAGCAGTGATTAGCCATCTCTCTCACTCTCATCCCCAGCAGAGTTCACACAGAGGTAATCAAGTAGATTTTCATCCTTGGAGGCTCTGGTTTCCCCATGCCTTTGTTCTTTAGTATCTCCTTTTTAGCAAAAGTCCTATCTGTTTGATTATATTGTCATGGAGTATTGTAAATACATTAGTGAAACATATTGTTTGATACGTTTCTTTTGGACACATTTAAATGACTTCTTTAAGTGATCTTAATGAAACCAAGTCCTTTTTTGTCTTTCTACCACCAACCAGGGCCGTAGTTAGAGATTCCCAGTCTGCTGCAGGGTTGATTTGAGCCGGCGGCGTCTGAGGTGTGGTCTTAGTGGACCGTTTTGCTGTGATCACAGCAGGCAGTGGGAGGTTAATCCCAAGAGAATGGAGGCTCAATCTTCCCCCGCCTCCAGTTTTTACCCAAGGCTCTCACATCCCCTGCTGCATAATGGCCCGACAGAGTTCTGTGATACCTGAACAGATTTCTATTCTGCTTCCGATTCTCTCATTATTATGACATTTAGCCATTTGGGAGCTGACTTCTAGCCTTTCTGTAAACATGTAAATTAAATTTGAGATCCGCAGCAAAGTGAACAAAGATATTGGATATTCAGTGTCTTGGAAAAGTCTTCACTCTTATTTAAATTTTAACACTTGGCCCATTATAAGCACAGATATTACTATGTTTTATGGATATTTCATGTGATAGACCAACACAAGGTTATATGTAAAGCTGTGAGGGAAGGAGGGGAATTTATTCTGATTTGTAAAAAGGCTGTAAGATAAAAACTTGACCAAAAGGAAGTGCTGTGAATACTTTCTGGATTAACTTCATATATGCATATATTGATCATTGATATTGAGCATTTGAAAATAGAGCGTAGGACAACTAGTAACTTACCAAAACATGGCCATCAAAACTGACACGACAGGCAAGGGAACCACAAGACTGAGATTTTTGGAAAAGTGTGAATAAAAAAGCCTTTCAGTTTATATTTTGTCACAAAACGTGTAGGGTCTACAAAGAATACTGCTTTGTATACAAAATATCATGTGTTGAGGAAAAATACCTTTACCAGCATGAAAATACCTTTCCTATGGTGAAGCCTGGTAGTGGTAGCATAGTGCTGAGGGGATGCTTCAGTAAGAGAAGCTGGTCAGACAGTTGATAGTATGGAATAAATATTGGATGATCCTGGGAGAAAATAAAATGTTTAGCAATAGCGCTGATGTTCATCTATCAACAATGGTTTTGATAAAAGTATATTCATAAGTCAGAATGGCCCAGTCAAAGTCAAAACCTAAACCAGTGTTTTTTGGACAAAATAAGTTTAAGGGATACTTATTTTGTAAGTATCCCTTACAAAATAAGGGATATCCAAGTATCTGTGCAAAATACTTGGATACCTGTCCAAGTATCTTGCACAGGTATCTAAGTATTTAAGTGGAAACTAGAGTTAATCCTAAATACTAGATTTAAATAGCTCCAGCAAAGGTTAATTTTACATAATTGTCAAGGTGAAAATCTAAATGAGTAACTTAATGATCCTGAGAGGAGTAAGACAGCAAAACAAGCTCCACATTTTGTGGAAATTGTGTCGCTTCCAGGATGGAGCATTTGATATACATTTACTTTGCTCTAGCCCTGAGAAATTATTTCAGATGGCAGAGTATGCATCTGTTTTTCCCTGGAGTCTTTCACACATATCTGTGTGTAATTAATGTGAATTTTGACAGATGGAGGGAAAAAAAAAATGTCCGCATAAGATAGAAGGGTACATGCCACAATGTGTGAAGTGCAAGCTTGATGGGAGCTTCTTGTATTATATTTGCTGTCCATGCCAGCTGGACTAGTAGCTAAAGAAATGTTACAGGTAGAAATTCAAGCTTTAAAAATATATGCGGAAAGCACAGAAATTCAACAGTCACCATAAATAGGTTGGTGGTTTTTTTTTTCCTCTTGTTACTGTAGGAAATTAATGTGAAACACTTTTAATATTGTACTAAATTTAGCTTCATAAAAATCTAAACATATCCTATATCATGTATCTGCATGCAGGGTAATTTTCATGAAATATCCAAGAAAGTGCAATTTTGTTCAATAGTAATTGTGACTGGAGGTCATTTTTAAATTAAAAGCTTAATTTGCCTTTTAGGCTGTGTGTGCGTGTGCTGTTGTTTGAAACCGTGCTATTTCTGAAAGCATCGGGGCCTGACTTAGATATTAGTATAACTACATTATCACACTTTTTTTTTTTTCCCCTGCCTGGTAGCAAACATGTAAAAATGAGGATTACAACTCTGGAGAAGGCAACAGGTCATGGTTGGTAAGCTGCCCGGGGGGGTCACTGATATAGAGTCACTTTTGACAGGCTGTGGAGGAGGCTCTATTGTTACTGGTGTGTCTGGATGTTACCTGCAGGCACTATCGCTGAGACTACAGTATTATCCTATTATTAGGCTTAGTTGTTTACGCATATTACTGCTTGTCAGGTAGGCAGAGAATCCTTCTGAAAATGAGCATCTGCAGAAAAAAATACATGACTACTTCTTTATCTCATTCAAGTACATGGGCTTAGGATAATTTTCTGAGGCCTGTAAGAATGTCTTCATAGGACAAAACAAACACAAATTTAAGATTTCTGTTTACAGGGAAGCATTTGATCCTTTGAAAATGTTTTACCACACCGCCAACAGTGTTATTTGGCAGTCGGCATTAGAACGTAAGAAAAGCTGCACCTGTTTTTTTATGTGTTTGTGCTGATATCATTATGGTCTTTGCTTCAATTGAAAGTGCATATACTGTAAGAGGGACACTGTGTCGCTGTTTGTAGAGGAAGTGAACAAAATAAAAAAAGCCCATCATATGGTCTGGCAGATTTTGGGCACCAAACCAGGGATGACAAATGTGCTCTTGCAATAATTCAATCTGCTCTCATAATTCTCTAACTTTTAGGGACAGACAGAATGAAGATTTTTTTTTTTTTCCGGCAATTAAGCCGCCAAATCATCGTCCAATAACTGTGATCAAGTGTTAGTTAAGATGCTTTTTCTCTCCATTGACAGATTGAGGGGTATAAAGATACTTGGTAAGTGGCAGAAAGTTACTGTGAATATGTTAACGAGACGATTCTGGTGTCGCGTCCAAAACGGTGTCATTTTGTTTATGTCACAGGAAGGATATTAAGTTTAAGTAATGACAGAAGGGACGGCGCTTGTTTGAGAAAAGAATAAGAAAATCAGCTACGGTTGATGTTCTCACATATTTATCACTTTTAAAATGGTTTTTTCATGTTAAGCCAATATTTTAGGCTTGACAGTTAAATTTGATAATGAAAGACAATGAAAGAAAAGTCCTAAATCTT
The DNA here is from genome assembly GCA_911649635.1 of Poeciliopsis gracilis. NCBI lineage: Eukaryota > Metazoa > Chordata > Actinopteri > Cyprinodontiformes > Poeciliidae > Poeciliopsis > Poeciliopsis gracilis. The sequence goes on along the minus strand of CAJVRI010000005.1, from coordinate 3,757,489 downwards.
ACTTTGGGAGCTTGTTGGAGAGATGCACTGATCTTGCTTTTTCTGGCTGATATCAATTCTGAGTTTTTCTCTGAGGCCAATAAACACCTAATGGAGGGAATAAATTTCTGCAGGTTTCTGGACAGAGGTGGCAGTTTTGAAGCTATTTGAAAATGAAGCAATTAAGAGATTTTTCACATTTGTGCATCAAAACATTCATCCCTAACCTTTTATTATAAAACTCACAAAAGTAAATCAAAGTGCCTGCTTTCGTATTCTAAAGATGGTGGAATTCCTTCATTTTCATGCGTCATTATGAATCAGTACCTCTGCTTTGATTGATTGATTGGTGAATCTCAAACTTATTAAATAAAGTTAATGACACAAGAAGACACTCAACAACTGAATCACAAAACTGAATAAAAAAATAACTATTAGATGGAGAACAAGACGGTCTTAAAGTAATGAAAAAGTAAACATTTTGAACAGCACACCTAAGCCAACTATTGGAACCGGTTTTGGAGCCAATAAAAACAAGCTTGCGTCTAAAAAGTAATAATGTGTATATGTTTGACTCTTTACATTTAGAAAAAGATGTACGTCCTGGTGATGGTTGATCCTGATGCTCCCAGACGCTCCCAGCACCCTTCTTACTGGAGGCACTGGTTGCTTGTGAACATAAAGGTACAGTAAGTCTCCCAGAACTTCTGCTCCTTCACCTCATTGGTTTTGCCGATAGTGATACAGGCAGCGCTTTTTATCGGATTAGAAAGTCATACAGTACCATTGAAATTTACAAAGTTGTGTTTGGTTGTTTTTTTTTTCTCAAGTGTGCATTTTCATAATCTCATGGTCTCATTTGGCACATCTCATGTTTACATCTGCATCAGGGCCGATCGTAAAGCCGAAAAATTATGAATGGTTTTTTTAAGCCGAACTCGGTTACAAAAAACGGTGCCAAGTTTGAAAATGTTAATTTTTCATATCATGTATCTTGTGCAATAAATGCCTGTGACAAAAGTGTGGGAGTAAGTCTTTCTAAATGGCTGTGAAAGTTTGCAAGGCCCTGTCAGCAGCAATTTCCCTCTGCTGCGCAGTGCCTGGGACGTGTCAATGCGAGCGTGTGAGACTGAGATTGGGGAGAGCAGCATGCGAGGCGCACACTTTTCCTCCCATAGTGCTCCAGTCCCTCAGCTCCCCCTTCAGTGGAGAGATCTTGGCAGAGTGTCCTCCCTTCATCTGTTCCCCCAGGCAGAGCAGCTCCCCCAATGATCCACACTTCTCCATATTTTACACCCCCGAAATGGGCACGGCTCCGATCCCCTTATTTCTCTTCGTATTTCACTCCTTTTTATCCATTCGCTTGTGTGTTTTCGCATTCTTGCATCCTAACGCCAAATGCATGTTGAGTTGTTGATTGCCTCAAATATTTTGAGGTTTGCAGACATTTTTTATAATCCCTTGGGAACTGGGAGATCAACCCAGTAGATTAGAAACCAGGGGTCTGAAAAGCAAGATCATAAAGCTTCTTCAGATATGTATTGCTGCTCCCTTTAAATTTTTTTAAAAAGACTGAGTGACTGCCACATCGATTCAAAGATCTCACAACAGGTTTAAATTGTGCATTTTTTGATTTGTTCTGCATAAAACTGCTCTTAGGAAATCATTTCTGCAGCTGTGCTGGCAAGCACATTAAAGATCCACTGGTATTTTTTATTTTCGCTCACTAACTTATGTGTATTAACAATGAAATCCCAGGTAGATGATGATGTATGGATTCACAGTATTTCACAAAAATATAAAGTTTTCAAAAAACACTGGAGGAAAACAAGATGCCGTTTCTCTCTTTTTGAATATGAGTTGGTGATATCACAGGTGGCACTAATAAATACTATGATGCAGGAGCGTGTGTATTTACATAAAATAGATGCATAACCCTCTTTTCTCACTAAATCAATTAAATCAGATTAACCATATTAGGGCAATTAGTGTTATCAGAGTAATAAGAATATTAAAGATAGTCTTTTTGATAGAATTGCCAGTGACTTGATCAATATTTTGAGCATCTTTGTACAAACTATAAGAAGTTTAATGTTGGCCCTTTCCTGAGGGAGGTCTCAGGCCGTCCTGCTCACACACCCTGTCAGCTCTGCTAATAAATAGTTGAGAGTAACTCACAGTTATGAATTTGTTGTCCTGATGCCACATTGCAACCGGCTTGGTTGTTTGCTTTGGGATACTGTTTATTTGGAAAACTCATTTGAGCTAAAGATAAGTGTGTGTTGAGATCTGAGTCCATTATTAAACCTAGATTTTGGGCCTGATCTCTTCATTTGGAGTCACCTGGTGACAATATAATGTATCGTCTTCATAATTATGATAACAGATATCATTAATTGTTCTGACCGGAGCTATTTGGAACATGTAGATATTACTTAAGAGGGGTCCAAGATGTAACCTTGGGGTACCTTGAATGGGGTTTTTGTCTGGTCCAATGAAAAGTTACAAAGAAGCACAAGTTCTTTAGAAAAGACTCAAATGGATAAAGCACTTTACCTGAAATTTCGACTAAGCTCTCCAGTTGCTTCAATAATATGTCAATAGTGTCAAATGTTTCACTGATTCAACAGAACCAACATTTATGTGGATGTCATTGAACACTTTGCTGAGGGCAGTCTCCATAATGTGTTGAGCACATTTATTTAGGTGTTGAAACAAACCTTTTGCCATTATTTTGCTGATGAATTTAAGGTTTGAGATTGGATTGTAATTTTGTATAATAAAACTTATCAGATAGTTTTTTCCTCGTGTGATTTCATCACAGGCTGAGTTAGAAACACTTTGTTTTATGTAGAAATGTGGACTTGAATAAAGCATGTTTCATTCCTGCATAAAGGTTGTTATTTTTAAAAGGTACTTTCATTCTGACAAACAAGCCTCATCCATTACATTTAAACTTGTATCTGAAGTTGGTTTGGTCCATGTTATGTAAACATAGTAGTTACTTCATTATTTACCTAATTTTAAAGACAGACTGGTATAGTGCTAAAAAAGTAACATAATAATTTCCACTTCACGAAATGTCACCTTTGACTTTTATTCTCAAGCCTGTGAAGAAAGCCTGGTATACTCTCCAGCTGTGAATAAACAAATATCTTTCAAGCCTTCAGATAGACGACATTCTCTCAAGCAATTCAATTTCCTGTCACTTGTGTGGGTGTTGACCTGCTCTGCCCATGTTGGATTGGCCAGTATGATGAGAGGTTTCTCTGATTGTGACTGGTGGTTGGTCAGAAGGGTTAATGAGCCTTTTGAGTGAAGGCAGCTGTAGTGGGAGGTGTTTAATTGACCAGGGTGGCTAGGTGACACGATACAACCTCCATTTTGTTTCAAGTGTCAATCTGAATACGTTGGATTTTGTTTCAAGCTTAAGTCTTTTGAAATTGTGAATGAACACATACTTCAGCAAACTAATGAATACTGATTAAAGAATAATTAGGTCCATCTTTCAAAGCGTAAAGAGTGCTGCGCAGTAATATTCCTGGCATGTTTGTTGATTTTAACTCTGAGGTCATGGTTTCAAATGTCAAATAGATCTGTGTTTACTTTTTCACAAGTCAAATAATATGAGCTGCAGCAGCCATATTCTCTTCATATATATTCATGGGTCCAGGGTCAAACAGCCTTGCCCTGGTTTGCAGATGTATCCATAATTACTGTGTATTCTTTGGAGTTGTAAAGATAAAGATTTCCATAATTCAGCCGAAAGCGAGGTGAGGTCAGCCTGGACCGAGCAGCAAGCCGCAGCACATTTAAGCCGACTCCTCAGTTAAAGTCTCATTAGAGAAGAAAAAGAAACAAGGACACGCTGAAGTACCTCGTGTGTTGGTGCTTCGCTCGCTTCTGCTTTGAATACAAACACAACACATGGCTCTTCACTTAACAAAGCAAGTGTAGAGGATCTCCTCGCTTTATGTCAGCCATGCCAGAACTCTCTGGAGAGCATTGCTTGTAATATTTGAATATTTGTTGCCAGATTCTGTACTGCTTAGCCACAGCATTATAGAGACTGTAGACATAAACATTGCTTCCTGACATAGGATGATTTAATGAGCAACTTTTAACCAAATGAGACCCTTTGAAAGGGCTGTTTTCTATACAATATTCTTATTCAACATTACCTTTTTTATTTATGTCTTACAGAAATTATAAAAATCTTTTCTGTCAACTTTTATATTGATCTGACAAAATAAGCAGGTTCATTGACATTGTAAGAAGTCTTAATTATTTAAAGATGTACAAACAATATATCTAAACCTATTAATTTGGGGAATTTATGGGCAAAAGGTGGTGATCAACAAAATATTTAGCAATAGTAAATCACATTATGCAAACTATTAATTTCAATGGGAGGAATTTGTTTTAGAACAATTCTAAAACAGTATTAAAGGTTTAACATAGAGCTATAATTGTTCATAATTTTGGGCAGTACAAGTCGAGTAAGTAGTTTTTTATTTTATTTTTTATTTTACCAACATTCATCTTTGGACTGGATGTTACATTAATGGTGCAACCAGAGTCTTTAGTTGAATCTGACAGAAACTGTGGAGACAGCTACAGATTGGGGTGATGGCAAAGAGGTCTTCCAATCTCACAGACTTAAATATTTTCCTGGTAATTTCACCAAACAGTAGCACACTGAGTGTGAGGTGTTTGCAACATGCAGCTAGTCTGAAAACAATACTCTGCTCACCAAAACAAAACAAAAACCCCCAGATATTTCTAACACATAAAAAAATAAGATGTAAATGTCAAACCTACACCTTGCTTTTTGCCATTTCTAACTTCATCACTTGTTGCCTTGTCTCAGCTGCATGTTGTAGGTCACAAATACCAGCATCAGCACATCTTTACAATCATTCAGAATAACAATGCAGAAGTTATAAACAATAAACAATCATAATTTTATGTTTATATCAACTGTCAAGTCTTTTATCACATCTTTAGTTTGGTCTGCCAAGAACAATTTATTCCACCAATTAAGTGCAAACTGTGTGGCTGGATGTCTTGTCTTCTCTCACCAGCTGTCCACTTGCTTTTAGAATAACATTATTAGATGATGGATATGCATTTTCAATGCAGCTGCCTGTTATGATTGACCCCCTGAGCTACAAAAAACAGTCATTTAGAATATTCTTCAACACGCACCCGTGTTTTCACATGAATTATGGACAATTACCAAAATAAGCGTACAACAGATTGTTGTCTCGCTCTCTGAGTCAAATTCCAGATTGTGAGCCTCTCCCTCTTTCTCTCTGCTCTCCTGGAGTCTAAATCAATACAGATGTTCCGGTGAGGACTTGCAGTAATAATGACTGTAACAAGCAAATTATTTGGATCCGAATGGAGTCGGTTTCTATAAACATAACACTAGGAAATACTTTTTCCTCCTTAATGCAGTAGTAAAATTGTCTTCCGTGCTCTTAAGAATAAAAAAGATGTTCATTGCTGCTACATAGTGTCAGGTTTTACTTATGTGCAACCCAAGACGTCTCTTGCTTGAAGGTGTCACTGCAAAAGTAATCTTTCTTAGAATGCTGTCTTTGTGAACACAAAGTTGAAGGTCAAAGGTTTTGCTTTTTGTTTGTAAAATTCAGTATCTCCTAATCAGTTCCAGATAAGGTCACTTTAAGTTCTGTTTACTCAGCATATTGTGTGATCTTTTGGTCCCCCTAATATAATCTTCAATGGGAAGCAATCATATGATTATTGAAAGCCAGATGGACATCTGATTATGATAGTGCACGGGGGGGGATATGCATGCTTTAACATCCTCCTCTATTGTTGCAGCTCCCAAAAGAGGAAGGAGCCTGTGTTCTTCTGCAGCTCAAGCAAACACTAACAGTGGAGTATTGTGACGGTATTAGACCAGCTGGCTTTGTGTTTGTGAATTCTGCGGCCTGCAGAGATCATCTGCTCCACACCTCAACATGTCCTTTAACTGCTAACTATTAGACGTGTAACCTCTTTACAGCTTTTAATTTGGTGCTAAACTCTTGAAATGATAACACTTTAGTTGTTTTGTCTCTTATTTTTAATATACACCGTTTGGTGATGAGGACAAAAGCTCTCATCCATCCCAAAAAAACAACAATAAAACTCCACATTTTTTAGTGTGATTAATAATTCCAAAGTGTCAGGTTTTGCTTAGCACCAGAACTCTAGAACTGCATTTATTTTATTTATATAATAATTTATTTTATTTATTGTATTTAAAAACAAATAGGTAAAATGTGGCCATCATACACCTTTGAGGATGGCATGTTTTTACACGTTGAAGACTATTACAAGCGACACTTTAAGATTTTTTTTAAGAAAGTCTAAGTAACACATCATTGCTATCTTAGGAGCATAAAATGATTAGATTACATTTTGAATGTTTGCAAAAGCCTTGGAGTTTGTTTTTGCGAAACAGCCCATACATATTTGCATTGTTCTTTTTTTCTGTATCTACACTTGCACTTAAATCATGTAATGATTTAAGTGTTCATTTTTCTGACAGACAGCTGCCCCCATATGGAAGCCAAAAACAGTCTCCCAGAGGCCAGTCGAACCATCGCGAGCTGCACTGTGAGAACAAAGAAGCAATAGTATTATTCATAATTAAACTCTTATTGTGTGCTCTGCTGAATATTTCCATTCTTCTGCCTCTCTCCTGCTCACTCTCGTTCCCCCTCTAAATACTTTGCACCTCGTGGTGGGAACATCTGTCTGGCGTCAGAGTGGAGCCGGCTGTGCAGATTGGAGCAGGTAGAGGAGCACATTGTAGCCCGGCTAATGATGAGAGTGTCTGCCCTCTCTCTTGGAGGAGACGCAAGCTGCTGCTTCACGCTCGCTCACTCCACTCATACGCCCAGGGAAACAGATTTCCAAACATATGCAGTATGTTTTTAATCCAGTTGAGCACTTCAATCCCCAGCAAACACAAATAACCTTACGGGACATCCATATCTTATGACAAGGGGGTGGGCGCAAAGCAAGTGAACAATTTTTCTTTTTAATGTGTTTTTTTTTTTTTTTTCTCCATCCCAAAGTTGCCAAACATGCTCTCAACCCAGGTTAACAGTTTGGTTGTTTGTGGTTTCACAAACTTTTACACAGAACTGCCTCCTTGCTTCAAATCATGTGCAACTTTATCAAAGGTAAAGTCCACTGACTGCACCTGTTGCTGTCCTTTGTTTAAATGCACAGCTAGAGAATGAACACGTTTTACGAACAGATTGTTGCGATTAGCATACATGCAAATTAAATCTGATTAGTGAAACGTTTTTTTTAAATGTACAGTACTTTGCAAAAGTATTCATACCCCTTGACCTTTAAATTTTGTCAAATTACAACACCAAACTTCCTCAAAGTGTTTTTGTTGGATGTTATGTGATAAACCAACAAAACATCTTTATAAAGTGAAAAGGAAACAGTCACACACGGCTTTCCTTTCTTTTTGCAAATAAGAATTGTAGCGTACATCTATAGTCATCCCCCTTCACTTTAATACCCATAAATTAATCCAGTAAACCTAATTATCCACAGAGGATAGTAAACAGTGTTGATATGTACGTTGAGCTGTGTGCGATTAAATCTCAGTTCTGTCAAAGCATCAAAGTTTCATTTCGAAACATTAGTGAACAAATAGCATCATGAAGATAAAGCACTACACCGGACAAGCCAGGGATAAAACTGTAGACAGGTTTAAATCAATGTTAGATTGTAAAATATGATCCTCAGTATTAGATATCTCTTATTTAATTAATCATTTGAAAAATGGAAAGAATAATGGTACAACTGCAAACTTACCATGACATAGCCATTTACCAAAAATGATAGACTTTGCAAGGAGAGTGTTAAAAAATTGAGTGGCTGAAAGAGCTCTGGCCAATATGCCATACCTCCCACTATAAACTCTGGTGGTGGCAGCATCATGCCGTGAAGGTGCTTTATACTTACAGGTGTAAACGTTTCTTCTGCAAAGTCTGGACTATGTGTGCTGACTATAGATGCATACAATGCTTTTGAAAATATGTTTTTAAAACCATAAATGAATTTGTTCCCATTTCATTTGATTTTTCTCATAAATCCCTGGAAAAATACTCTGAAATCTGTGGATGTAACACGGCAAAATGTGAACTACGCACCTAAAGCACTGTGTTTGCAGCCCAAATGTTAAACTGTTAGCTTTCAAAGTGTGAAACTTTGATGTTGTGGCCCATATCAAATTGGCTGTCACAAAATTTAAAAGCAAGTACTTTTTAACAATCAGAACCCTCCCTTGTTACAAGTCAACAATGGTCCTTAACACTAAAGCGCAGCTGGAGATGCTTAACATTTGGAGCATGTGCTCATCCTGTCAACTGCAGCCAGATAAATGTCAGAGGTGAAGCTACATGGAGTTCAGATTTGGGAAGTCATTCTTTACTAAGCCTCATCAGATTTACCTCACAGCTGTTGATGTGCTTATGCTTGTTAGCTCTGGCATTTTTTTAGTTGTGCACATCTGTCTATGTTTGAATATACTTGCATCTAGGTTTTTCTTTTGTTTTGTTTTGTTTTTTTATTTTTGAGATGACAGCTCTGAGCTTTCTGGCACTTCTTGTTACTTTCCGACATCTGGGCCCATACCCTGACCCCCATCAACTCCGTGGACAAACATCTTCTAACATTAACGAGCTATCGCCGCTTATTAACAAACAGGTTCTTCTTCAGTGTGGGCTGCTGCTCTCACTGTTCTCTGCCACCTAAAGGGAGAATTACATAAGAATCCTCCGCTCAGTTGTCAGCTCCATCCCCCGTCCATATACTACAAACGCAAGCACAAGCACACACATTTACACACACATTTACACACGTACACACTGCGCTGTACAGTAGCTGATAACCTCCCAAGCCTTTTGGCATCTCGGTAAAAACTGACCTCTCCGCTTTGGCTGCTGTGGTGAGATTATTGAAGAGGTTTCACTGCAGCAGAACATGAGCTGCTGTGGTTTACAATTAAAATAGGGAATGCTGATCAGGGTTCTGGCAAAGGAACAATCGCACATAAATTACAGTTTTTACATAAAGGCTGGTGGTGTGTTTGAGGAACCTATATTCCTGTTGATGCTCCTGTTTGATTTAAGACTTTTTCCTAAGGAAAAGCGGTTATTGCATTTAAAGATTTGGTTTGCTGTGCGTCATTTATTTCTAGCCCGGGTATACAGAATAACGATTACATTCCAAGAAAACAAGGACAACCTGGAAAGCCCTCTCTGATCCGGTCTGTCACACTAAAGCCTAGTAGGGGGGGGGAAAGCACGTTGGACCTTATCCATGTAAAGAGCAGTTTAAAAAACCGCTTGCTCTGTACACATAAAGGCACTTCTTTTAATATGTGCCCCCTTTCTTCACACCCACGGCCATTGTGTATAAAATCCTGTTTTTCCTGAAAAGATTTCTAGTCGCAGACGCAGACAATGTTCCCCCACACAAGCTGTCGTCTTTGTCATACCCCCCTCCCCTCCACTTCAGTCAGGAAAACAGGATCTTTGGCAGTCGGCCCCGTGTGCAAATTTTTTGTGTGTTTGAAGGGTACAGGTGGAGGGGGCAGTGGGCTGGAAGGGGAAAGAAGGGGGATGCTGATGGAGTTAGCCTCCCTGTTCCTCCTGTAAAGTGGTCAACTTTGAGTGATGTGCTGCAAGGTGTGGGCACAGAAACTGGAATGGGGTAGAAAGGGGCGGGTAAATGAATAAATGTCAGGGTTAGTGGGGGGCTGCTGGAACTGCGGCTTTGGAATACGCTTCCTCTTCGGGGTGTCTCCTGATACGGTGCGGCGAAGGGGATTGAGTCATGCTGATAAAAACAACTCACTAACAATTATGCTCACCTAAAATAGCCCTTACTTAAGTATACAGCAAATCTTGCCAGTTAATTGTACACAAAACAAAGAGTTGACAAAAGACCTCCTGAAGCCAACATATTTTCCTGTATTTTGGCATGCTAATTAAGTGTGACAGCCATGAATGCAAAGTTGGCAGATATTATGGTGGCCTGTCTAACTTCAAGTGCAGATTATGACTGGATTCTAAAACTATTACTAAAGTAGAGCAAGTACATAAATGCAGCTGAGGCTGAGTTGCGTGTTTAGAAAGTGCCTAAACAGCTCAGATTGTGTACAATGAAATAAAAAACACTCTCACTTTGGGAACAATTGCTGCATTTATCTGCTAATGTAATTTGGTTCTGTGTGCATTGCTGTAAGAGTACCCAGGTTTTTGATATGGACACAAATCAAACAACAATGCTTGGCTTCGTGTTAGTTTTATTAAATAATGTGCCCATTTTTTTGAATGCTTCAAGTATGTAACAATAACTCACACTGAACAATAGATGTTGTAATTCTTTGCACACTACAATCCGTATCTGCAAGGGATTTGGTGATAAAGTTCCTATTATTCCTATTATAATGACAAAAAATAAAAGCCACTTTCACCAGAAAGAAACCATCTCATCCGCGTTAGGCTTTCATAATTTGAGTAAGATTGGAACATTTTGTCTAAATAATTCTCCGGATTTGTTCAACTTGTGCTTATTGATATGCTCTCGGACTAACAACCAAACAAAAAAGGACCTCTGATCCTTGCTATTGACCATCATCATAGCCGAGAGGTTTGTTGCAATGCTGTATTTTTATGCTACACTTGGTGAGAAACCTGTTTGCATTCCAGGGTGCTGTATAGTTCACTTCTCTCCGCGGCTCAGTCAGATTCCAAAGCGCTGTATAGATTTCTTTCAGCTGATGAAATTAAAAAGACAGTAGTTTGTGTGTGTGCTGTGCCTTCCAGCAACGTGATTTGCCTGCGAGTTCACGATACGGGTTGAGAGGGGAGTTCCTTTGGGGGGGATTAAATAGCTCCCTCTCTTCGTTCCCTCCTCCCTTACCCTCCATACTTGCAGAACACAAACAGCTTGCAGGGCTGTACAGTACTTGTACAACATGTTTGCCACAGTGCTGCTCACAGGTAACAATAAGCTGAGGTCAGAGGTTAAGAGGGATTGTGGAGCGCGGATTGTTGTGTGTTCCTGTGGCGAGGCACACACAGGCATGGGAAGCAGTGCCCGACCGTGTAGCTGGGAGAAAGTGAGAGACAGGGAGCTGAGTTGTCTTTAAGGGGTTATCATCCAGAACAAGACCAACTCTGGTTACATGAAGATATGTTTTTGGTCTGTGCACTGTAATGCTTAACTTCTTTTCCCCGCAAGAATAGAGGGTTACATCAATGTCCTTGAAGAACTGCACACATTACCACTAAAATTTCTGGTCAGTAGTTTAAAATTTCTGGTCAGTAGTTTAAACTAGTGTTAAAAAATACTAGACTTTATTAGCTTTTTACTCCTACTGCGCACACATCTCTTTTATCATATCAACACTTTTTATGCACAAGCTAAACATCAGCTGTGGTGTTTCAGATCTGCTGATTTCAGGTACATAAAATTGAGGTCAATCTATCTTTTTTGTTGTTGCTGTTGCTAATACCAATATATTTATAAATCTCAGCAGCCAAAATTCAACTAAAAATTATTTTTATTTTACGAGGAGGATCATATCTGTTGAGACATTTCAGGTTCCCAGATTTTCTCAGCCTCACACAGAGATTAATTTTCAAATACAGCAGAATACGTCAGAGCATCTTGTTGCTAGACCTGCAACCTGGCAGGACTCGTTTCTCCCTGAGCCACAGCCAATTAAAGGTTTGCTATTACAGAACCTCGCAGAAATTCTTATATCTCTTGCACTTTTTCACATTTAAGCATATTACCACAAAATACTCAAATGTGTTTTATTGGGGTGTTATGTAATGGGCTGACATATACTAGAGGGTAATTATGAAGTCACAGGTAAAGGGATTTGAAAATGACGAAATGGTCAAAATACTTACTTGGCTAATGATTGTGCACACAGTGTAACTCCCATTAGACGTTACTCAATATGTGTGAAATGTAATCTCAGTATAAACCCAGCTGTTCTGTGAAGGCCTCAGAGGTTTGTTGAAAAACAGTAAGGGACAAGCAGCTTTATGAAGAAGACTTATTACCAAATCGGATAGGTCATAAATAATGTCATAGAGAACTTAAGGGAAGATCACTATATTAAAAAAAATTTCCAATCTGTTCACTAACTGAGTGAAATGTCACTGTTGGGCAATAATGTACTTACTCTATTCACTATATAGCGTGGAGTATTTTTCTGTGGTCTTTTGAATGTGCCATTAAAAACAGAATATTATTGCACAGCTGCAAACCTGGAGGAACAGGGAAGCTGGTCGCTGCTGACGGGAAGATGGATGGAGCTAAATACAGAGCAATCCTGAGAGCAAACCTGTAAGACGCTGCAAAAGACTGGAAACTGGGATGGAGTTTCACCTTCCAGCTAAACATGCAGCCACGGCTACAGTGCATCACAGCATATTCTTATCTTAGTGACCCAGTCAAAAAAAAGCTGTTTTTTTTTTTTTTTCTGGAGCATAACTTAAAAAAAAAACAGATGCGGAAATGCGGTAAAAAGAATTGAAATTTGGTATTTTTAAATATAAAAAATATTTTGCAGCATCATTAATGTAACTATAAAATACTAATTTGAAGGGATTTTACTAGAGTTTTTGTTACTCTATGAAACCATTTATCCTCCAAATATTTAGGCCTTGGCATAGACAGAAAGTCAGTGAAGGGTTATGTACTCACACTTTTTTTGTTCCAGAGAATAGATGTACTGCTCTGTTCAGAACAAATTGTGAGGAAGTGAGAAAATGCATTAATTGCATACCTGAACAGCTTTTCGAACATAAAGGACACCTGCATTTTTCTTTTTATTGATTTCTTGTTTTCCAGGTGCAGCATTTATGCACAGAGGTCATAAAATAACTCTTGCATATTAAAACTCCAATAGCTGAATGATTACCTCATCTGTGGATGCATTCATAAAATGATTAAAGGTTTGTTCCACAGAAATTTGGAGGAGTTAAGAAAAGACATTGTTGTAAACCGACAGCTTCATGAACGTTTCGGAGCTCAGAGTTTTGCTTCTGTCATTTTGCACAATACATATATGGGTGGTCAAGTCCCTGACACCTTAACTGAATGTACCGCAGCCATGTTTCGCTTAGCTCAGTTTGTAAACCTGGAAACTGCTGACGGAGTTGCATGTTATTCACTCCAGCTGATAGTACTTAATGCATTTTGTGACCTGTTAAAATGAAATCCAGACCAGTGGTGCATAAATTGGGAAGCTAAAATATGTAGATTTTAAAGTAACGCTTTTTAAAACATCCAACATTCCTGCAAATGTATTCAGAACAAAAGCATATGTTTCATAACACAAATCAAGTCACTGTGCATTGCTGCACAGTATATGTTCCCTAAAAGTAGGAATTAATAATGAAGATGCTTTTTGGCCTGAAATTGCTATTCAAACAATTATGTACTTAGTTTCTTCCAACAAATGCATTCCACGTTATTGTTTTGCCTCATAGCAAAGCACCTAAAAGACTAAAACCTTTCATTCCAGCAAAGGCCGCTATTGGTCACCGTCAATAAAAGCATAAAAGCATTTATTTCCCACGTTTGTCAAATTAACAGCATACTCCATCTCCCATAGGACTTGTAAGGTTCATTAACCTTTCTGTGAAGTGGGACAGGTTTCCAGCAGTTACTATAACCTTTGGCTCCCTGCTGCCTCAATTATAATAGAAGAATTAAACATCCAACGATTCAAAACAGTAATTCTACCTCTTAAATCCCTTTGTACCGGCTCTCAGTTGTTAATGACTAAAGACACTGAATGAACTATAGAGTTATCAGCAGATGTGACTGGACTGGAGCAAATCGAATAGCTACACTTAACAGCAGGGTTGGTGCCTGTATGTGTGCAGTTTTTGTTTATAGACCAAACTGGTTATTCTGTTATTTTTAGGAAATGTTGCTTTTGTTTTGAATGATTAACATACATCTACATCACACTGCCAAAAGTATTTTCTCACTTGCCTCCACACACGTGTAATTGTGTTTGAGTTGAGTGATCTTCCAAACTTAATCCAAAGGGTTGGGTGCGATATTGCTCCAGACTGGACTCTTTTGGAGAAGATGTCCACATAGTTTAGGAGTACATTTAAGGAACTTTTTTAGAAGCCCATTTGTGTGGCCAGACACTGATGCTGGAAGAGAAGGGCTGACTTTGTGTTATTTTGCATTAGAGCTATTTTGCTTTGTTTAATGGCGTGCTGTCATGTTGAAATAGAAAAGGTAATCATAAATAGTTCCCACGGAGTGAGGAGCATTAAGTAGTCTTAATTAAAATAAAAATTTAAAGCCCAGTAAGCTTACAAGGTGAACAAACGGAGCATCAAGCAGTCAAAGAGGCCCATGGTAAACTACTTGCATGATTCTGTTCACAGAAATGTAAGTTGTGTATCCCACAAATCTGTCCTTGCTGAAGAGTGACTAGAAGAATACCACTTAAACTTTACCACAAGCCATGCAGGGGACACAGCAAACATGTAGGAGAAAATGCTCGGGTCAGACGAAGTCAAAACTGAAGTTGCCTGTGGAAGTGGCACCATCATACTGAAACTCTTGGCCACGTGCAAAACGCTATGTAAGGAGAAAAAACAATACTGACACTTAAAAGCAAACAGCCCTGTGAGTCACATATGGTGGTGGCAGCGTTATGTTGTGGGGGGCCTAGGTTCAGCTTCAGAGTCTATTGATGTGATGGAAAAGCTCAGCAAAAAGACCAAATCCATGTAAAGTAAGAAAATATTTTCGCACAGGATGGAGCTAAAGCTGTTTTCCAAAAAGAAAACAGCTTAATAAGCTTCATAAGCTGGTATCTCTTTACCAGCTTATGAAGTTGGCAAAGAGATACTGCAAAATACTTGCAGCTTCAGTAGCAGCAGAAAGTGATTCTACAGATGTACGCCACACTTTGTAGATTCTTCTAATAAAAAGTCAAAAACCCATGTATCATCGTTTTTCACATCGTCACTTTGGGTTTTTTTTGTTTTTTTCTTTTCACATTAAATCTTGAATGCAGTCATTGAAGTTTGTGGTTGTAACATGACAAAATGTGACAAAGTTATAAAACAAAAAAAAAAAGGTTTGAATACTTTTGTGAGCCACTGTATTAAATAAATATAAAGTGGTTTGCTAGTTAGTTCCAAAAGTCAGGATCTTTCACAAAAGGATTCGACAACACCACCATCCTTTCAAAGTCAAGGGAACAGACTCACCTTGAAACACTTAAGTGCTCAATTACACGCCTGTTGATTCCCTTTAATTTCTTAATAATTAGATTAATTGAGTAGGCAAAGAGTTCGTTCTCTTGTCCACCTACTCCTTCCACATCCTCCTCTCCCTCTCACCTCCCGCTACGTCATGCACACACCCACAAGATATTGATGCTCATTTACTTTGTGTCAATGTTCACACCTCATATTATTTTAATTTTTGTCACGACAGTTTAATAAGCTTAAACTTCCTCTTCTGCCCCCTCACATCTCTGCCATCCCTGAATGTGTTAATCAAAATCTAGCATGTGTTTGTACACACCATCTTATTTTCAATCTCTGTGGATTTCTCATCTCGCAGGCAGAAACCTCTGTAGCCATGGTAAAGATGTGTGTGTGTTCGTGTGTGTGTGTGTGTTGCAACGACGACATACTCAGGCAGGGATTTTCCACTGCCACCCCCGTTAGTGGGAAGCCCTATTTGGGGACATGTCAGCGCCTTGTTTGCTTGTTGTGCTGATGAAGCTGGGGGTGGGGCGAGTGGGCAGCCTTGTTCAGGTTCCAGGATTCCCTTCAAATGAGTCAGCCAGCCCCCTCTCAAACAGACTGTTACCTTGGGAACTCAGGCTTGGGCTTCCCTCAACAGTACTAAAGTACAGACTCATCAGCACCCATGCTCCCTCACACACAGACACACCCGCACACACTCTAAAAGGACCAGCACGAAGTTAGATAAAAATTAGCGTAGCAGGTTGCTCTCACTTTGGTCGTTTCTCTGCCCTGTTGGGTCCAGTCTGCTCTCTGAGAATGAGATGGCCAAACCAGCTCAAAGTCTTTGTTAAAGTGTGTTGGATGTGTGTGAATTAGTCTGAATATATGGTTGAGATAATGAGTCTGGTAGCAACCTTTCTTAAGTGAGTGATTCCAGTGATCGTGTCCCTTCCTGCTAATTAGCACGACCATAGGATTGTGGGTTTGGTGTGTCAAGTGGTTTCAGTGATGACTGGAGAGTTAATAACTGGACTGTTTATGTTTCCAACTTGGGTTCATTACTAAAGCCAAATGAGTTTCTGTTGTGAACCCATTAGTCCAGCAGGCTATTGTTAAGTGGGTTAATTTGTTGATCCATTGAAGCAAATCAAGGGTGACTTCCCCCACCGATTTTCTCTCCCTCCTGTTCAGACCACTTTACCGCGCCCCGCTGATCTCCCCTGGAGTTCTCTATCCTTCTCAGATGGGCAGATACTTTTGAGCTGTTTGAGGGGGTTAAAAATGGATGAAACTTGTGAGAAAAATCTAGGAACGATGTACTATTCATATTGCGTTCAGTCATAGAATACAGATAGATGAATAATCAGCAAATCTGGATAATAATTAGGATGTGCAAAGTCTTGACTTGAATCTGCTAGAACACTTTTAGGTGTATTAGAGCAGAGGCCTTTAGCATTAATGTCTGCCATCACACTAATGCTAAAGTGTGAAGGCATGCTTTAAACACACCCGTAAACATGTGAAAAGCATTCCCAGAGTCCAAACTTTTACCTTATTTTATTCTCGTTTTTACACAAACTTGTACCTGAACAGGCTCCATAAAGATTTTGCAAACTAACTAAGATTAAGAAATTGTCCAGTGCTATCTGCTGACATGTTGTTCAACTTGAATAAACTGTCAGCTATGAGTCAATATAGTGGATTTAGTAAAATGATCATTTCCATCTGTAGTCCCATAAAACAAACAGTACATTAAAAATAAGAAAAACAATTAAAACAAACAATAACTGTATATAGTCGGAAAACTTTTCTCCGTCTTCATACATGATATATGTTATGTTCGGCTTTTGCAAAAGTTCCCATGGTAAACATTAAAGTTGTGATGAAATATGTGACAAGATGAGACAGGAAGTTCAAGGAGTCAGAATACTTTCACAAGTCACAATTATTTGCATGCAATCCATCAATTTATGGCACATGGAGTGTGATAGCCAACAATTATTGACGTTTCCGGGACTGCAACCCATAATACCCGCCGACATGTGACCATCTGAAAAGCTGTCAGGAACATCATACATACAGCACTCTTTGCAAGTACCTTCAGTTGTTACCAGCTCTAATAACACCTGTCATAATATTATACTCTTCTGTAACTCTACATCAGTGGGTGAGCTGTACTTAAGAAATTGTGAACCTGGTGACGATTCTCATAACTGGGTAGTTTTCTTTAGCATTCTGTGTTTATGGGCTTGAATTTAAGCAGAGCCACAAGGATATGATCGAACACCTCTGAAATACTGTTACACATATGGATGTGTGTCGATTCATATGTCTTACTGACAGCTTCTTACTGTCAGTAAGACAGTAAGAAACTGTCTTACTGACAGCTTCTCGTTGTCAGTAAGACAACGAGAAGCTGAAGAGATTAGACCAGAAAGTCATGTGCTCTAAGTGCATTCAGTTGTAACAGGACAGAGAAATGACAGTCAGTCACATGTTTTCAGTTGAAGAAGTTGTGAATATCTTTAGGCAGTTTTGACTAGCATGTTGTGTTTGTAAATTTATGATAATAAAACTTCACTTTGTCATTTTATCATTAAAAGAAAATCCCACAATTTCTCTCTGTCATCATCAGTGTTTAACCCACATGCCCCGAGGTTTCGTCTCAGTACACAGACTATTAATTCACAATAACCCTGCAAATGAATGGGCTGATTGCAGCGAGGAAGAAGAGGAGGTAGTCATAAGCACTTGGCTTGAGCGGAATAGGCGAGGGGCGGTGGGCAGTGGGGGGTGGCTGTGGCAGTACAAGTCCAGCCTCAGAAATAGAGCTGTGAACACCATCTGTCATGCTCTCTCTCCCCGTCTGTTAGCCTGACTGCAAGTGAAAGGGAGAATGATGCTCTGAGAACTGCATAGAAGAACGTGGGTGCTGATTGTCGTAGGTGTGGGTTTACAGGCTAAGCAAGGGAGGGAGAAGTGGTGGATATTCAAGGAGGTGCATGAGTAACTCTTGCTGACAAAGGGAAGCACGCACCCACACAAAGAAAGAGAAGGGTTCTTGGGCAAGTGGGTATTCCTGCTGAAATCGCACCCCTGCACCCACCCACCGCCTCTTCGTGGACTCCTACCTACTGGCTCGTGTCGGAGGATTCCTAACGGAAGTTACGTTGACACATTATACAAACACACCACTCATCCTCTGGCCTCAGATTGAGGCTTTTTACCAAGTCATGTAACGTATTTAGTTTATTTTCGTACAGGAAGAGACATTACCTTGCTAGCCACCCAAAGACTAGCTGTGCATGCCTCATAATTTACGCCTGTCATAAATTATGTTCCTAGAAATCTTACTCATTATATCTGATCTGTTATAAGTATTGGTCTTGAAACCTCTCATGAATACAGTGTCAGGATGTTACGAGACCCACAAAAAAAAAAAAGCTTGCACGTAGCTTTTTCTAGACTTTCGGCGTTATTCATTGCTCATATTGTGTAGGTTGTTTGAGATCCTTTACCTTTGTTCAAGTCAGGGTGTGAAACAGTCAGTAAGACATAAAAGCAAGCTTTGCCGCAATGAGCAACAGAGGCAGGATGAAATGTGTGTAGCACCACAGCTGGAGACACAACAGTGGTATCTGAACAGGCTGCACCTACACAAAACAGAATATAGACTAAGGGAAAAGAAAATCTTTAAAATAACCCACGAAGCATAAAGTCAATCTCTTTTTTTTTTTCTTTTTTTTTTTTTTGTTATGCTCTCTTACATATTTGACTCTATGGCACTGTTTTCCATGATTGCTCATCTCAAGCAGCTCAGAGGTCTGGGTCAGATGTACAACAGCTTGCAAGAGCTTTGTCATCTCGAAGGCAATTTCCAAATGAACATGCTTCCTGTTGTAGTGTGTTGAGCCCAGCACAGCCTCTTTTTCAATGGTGAGAGTAGAGCAACTGGATCCCAGCTTTTCCAGAGGTGATGCAAACTTACAGTTTGTTAAGCTAACCCCGTCTGATCACATTTGATCACATGTTTAAAATCAGTGGCAAAACTCTGAGATGCCACATATGCCGAATGTACATCCCAGTGCCAGAGAATCAGCAGCAAGTGCTATTAATTGTAGCAGAAACAACCCAATTATAACATTAAATATTCTCTTGCCACACTCAGTAGACTCTCTGTTTGCAGTCAGCTCAGTGGATAAAAAGCTTGAGGTCCGCTGCAAGTCACAACAGTCCAACCTACATTTTGATTAATGTGGCTTTTAAACACTTGGATTAACTTGGAGTGTGTAAAGTTGATTGAATTTTAATGTCGAGATCATTAAATATAAAATCATAACAAATAAAACTAGACTGTAATATTTTTATAAATGTAATATTTCCTATCCTTGCATTTTTGTACACTTTATCCTGGTACGGTGGAGCTTTGGTATCTGCAGGGACCACAATCATCTGCGAAGAGATCATGATATACAAGAGACCCCCTCTATTTTAATAGCTGTAGTACATACTGTAATATGCATTAATGTGAACGTTGAAACAACTGTTTTGGCAGTATTGCAGAAGCTAACATCAACTTCCTTATCTGTGCTTCTGGGAGCAACAACCAATCAGCACTAAAAAAAACAAAACAAATGGCACTCTTGGATTGGCTGGTTTCCAAACACCAGTCAATACCGTGTCAATTAGCATCGTGTCTGAGTATTTCAGCTTCTCAAGATACATCTTCTTTAAATACTTTAGATATGCTGTGCAAAAATCATGAATAGGAGAATTTGCTCTACATATAGAACATGATTAAATCCATGTGAATGTTTTGAATTTATATAGATCCTTTCCAGTCCTACTGACCACTCAAATGCTTTACAGTACCTGCACATTCACCAATTTACATTCACAAATGCACACATTTATACACAACTCAACAGGCAACCAGGGGCACATCAACATGTGACTAGAGGAAACTGAAATCACTTCTATAACCTTGAACTGAAGACAATTACGATACTATTCAGCCTCTGTTGTGTGCCAATGTTTCAGAAACATATTTGTGCCATGTGTTTGTCATATCTTCATTCTCCCAGTGTTTTACAGTGAGTCATATTGAGCAGTTTGCTGGTACAGCCCAATGTATAGCACATTGATGCTTTCACTGCTTATCACATATTTTGGCAGCAGACTGCTGTGTGTAAAACAATGAATCTGAATGTAAGACCTGAACCTGCCCTACAGTGTCCAAGGCCTGAGACACAATGCTTCACAACTTTTGTTTCCAACCCTTTTGAGATATTCCAGGATGGTGTTTTGCTTTTGGTACAAGTCCAGCAATAGATATTCTTGAATCTCAAACAGGATCAATTCAACAGCCTGGCAGGAGTGAGTTTGGAAATAGACATAGGTGCAAAAATAATTAAAAAAAAAACTGTTCAGAATTTGATATTGAAAAGACTATGTTGCTTACTTTGTTTTGGGTTTGTTTGGGGGGTTTTTTGTTACAGATGAAACAAAACTCGTTTACTTTTCTCACTGATTGCTGAAGGGATGTTCAGTCATTAAGCTTATTTGTCAAATCAGATGTTGTCCTGGGAAGACATGGTTTCATTTGAACTAGAAATCGTCTGGGGCATACTTTGCATTGGAGATTTTTTTTGGGTGCCAAAACAAAAATATTGTCTGAACTAATGAATGAAGTCTCTGATACGGCAGAATATGATGAGTTCCAGGCTTGGTGTTGGGCCGGAGGTCTTCCCTTCTGTTTTCCATAATTGCTTGCTTAGTTTTAGGGTGTGTTTTTTTTTTGTTTGTTTTGATTTGGGTTTTTTTGTTTTTTTTTCCCACAAAAGACCCATAAAGATCACTATAAAAGATTATCTACGACTTCCTCCAACTGGCAAAAAACCTCTGTTGTTCATTTTAGAGGAAAATTCTTCCCACCCCATTTATGTCTGGGTGTGTCTGGGTTTAACATGAAATAATCAGACAGTGACTACAATGAAAAGAACATGGAGTGAGAATGTTTCAGACAGTTTTTCTTTGTTTTTATTGACCTGGGTTATTTTAGTGCCCATTTGTTTGTTTTACCCCTATTTTTTTAACATGGATAAAATCAGTTTTATTTAAGGTAAAATACCTCATTTAGGACAAAGAACACAACACATTTAATTAAAGTCAAATAGTCTGCATGACTGATAACTTAGCTAATTGTTTTAAGTATGAGTTTTAATTAATGGCCTTGTCCTTCATTGATACATTTTTAAGCCTAAAATTCATACACACACATTATATCCATATACCTGAGTCATGAATGAAAAATGAAAACATTTGTTTTAAATATAAACAACAAATCAGTAGATTTTTTATCAGACTCTGGGATATTACACCCCACAGAGAAGACCCAAGAGACTGTTGCCCATGAAATCACAATGTCTTACATAGTCCTTCATTCTGAAGTCAAGCTTGGCTAAACATAAATAAAATGCAACATTTTCTGCAATTTATTTTGAAGTCTTATGATTATAGGAATAAGTAAAGATGTATTTCTGCTGCCTACTATCGACTTGTCTTCTATTTATTGGCAGAAATTCAATGTTGTATTCATTTGCTGTTATTTAAACTCCGTGTTCTTTACTGAAATTAAAAGGCCAAGGGGTGCCAGGGAAAACAAGCGAGAGCTGAGCATTAAGATGTGGGAAAATGTTGACTACCTGTTGCTATGGCAATGGGTTTGGATCCTGCAGGCTGCAGGACTCTTGCTGTTTCTAAATAAAGCTATTTTTTTCGCACTGATCTGGGGATGAAGATGCTCACAGCTGAAGCTAATCTTCTGAATTGTATCAGTTGGAGTAAACACTTAATACTTTCTGTGAAACATCCTCAACAGCCGTTATGGGATTATAGATAAGATGGAGCACAATGAGGGGCACATGCTTGAGCACTGATGAAATCCTCAGTAACACTTGCAGGCTGATTTGAGCTGTGCTGATGTTGATCAAAGTTAAAAGGCCAATAGATTTGGAAGTAACTGAATTACAACTGTATGTTTGTTAATACAAGGTTTCAGCATGTGTCATGATGTGACGACTATCTTCATATCTGCCAAGATCATATTTTTGTCTTCTGTACAAAATGTGATCAGAAATCATGAAATAAAAATGATTGAAATATCAATTCTTCATGTGAAATGTTTCAGTGTGTGTATGTATCTATCTTTACAAATATATAAAATCATTAATCCTAAAAAAAAATTAGGAATAAACATGATTGCTGTTCTGTTTCCGCTGTAATATTAGTTTGTTTAGTCCATCTAGTTTAAGATAAGCTAAATAATTTTTTCTGTTCTCAATATAAGCTATGCTCCATTTGATTTGAAGTCATCAAGTAAACCAAAATGTCAATTTAAGTGGAAGAAAAACGAGGGAAACATTCCTTTATAGTCCATCTTTTGTCCCAGATTGCTGTCTAGTAACACACCACCCTGGTTCCCCTGTAGGGGGAGCCTGTGTGCAGAGAAACGAGGACACTAATAGGTGCTCAGACCACACACTCCCAGTTTGTGATGGGGACTTCCATTCTTGCTTCAAGTGGGTTTGAGGCCATTTCACAGACAACATATTTAGTCATTTTCCTCCCACTCAAGGATGCAGCCATCATGTAGTAAATACCCAAGTTTATTAAACAAACGTGTCTGTGTGTAATTTTTGCTGTGTGAATGGCCTTACTCTGTGTTTCCTGAGAAAAAAGGAGTTCAACATGACAAATGCATGGTAAAAAAGAATCGAAAAGGCTTATGAAATTTACCTGAGCTTCGGATATGGTAATAAGATGTCTGTTTCTAGGCAACAGGAGATTAATATACAATTAATAATATGGAAAATTGGAAATCCTCTCACTGGTTTAATGTGCTTGGAAACTGTCTTTGGTCTGTAGTTTGTTCCTTCCTTTTTTAGACATTGATTTAACAACATCTCTTGTGTGTTTTCACTCTTAACCAAAACAATTCTGACGCTATCCTGCAGAAGAGCTTCGAATAAATAGATTTTTATATTTCAGACAACATTTAACATCATTTAGCACCTAAGTATTAGTTTGTAGGAACACTTTTTGTTTGTGATTTACCTGACTATGTACTTTATTTACCAGGGCTACTCACTGAAGAAAGGAGAAATGCAAGGAATATCTCTTACTGGTAAGACTGGAAAATGAATCTATTTCAGTTTTTTATCTAAAGCTTTTATTAATTAATTTTGTGGGTAACAGTTCATAAAACCCCTCGATGAGATTCTAGTTCAGTCTCTGGTCCACACAATCATAGAGAAGACTGCTGACTTGACAGTCATTGACAACCTCTGCCTTGAATGATGACTCTCAAGAAAGAAACTGTCAATTCACAGAATTATATATCTAATGATATAAATGGAAAGTTAAGTGGAAGAAAGAACGTTTAGTTGAAATCAGTTCAAGATTATTTGTACATATTTGAAAAGACATAGCTTACCAAAGTTGTGTACAATAACGCAAACAAAAAATAACAAAAAAACCATGAAACAGTAAACACAGCTATTAAAATTGACCAAAAATAAATTAATAATTGTTAAAATAATGCCAGGAAGAACAAAAATTAAATGAAAGCCAAGAAAAAAATTGACAAAAGTAACACAAGTAACCAATGCCTTGAAACGACTGTGAAGTAAAATTCTTTCTGGAGTTTGAGGGACATTCACAAAGTCCATCCATCTTGCTTGATGCCCAGTGTGACATTTCCACAGTGAGTGATAATTTGGCGGGCCGCGGTATCTGCTGGTGTTCCACTGAGTTTTCTGAGAGCATTCTTTGAAAAGAACATGGGAATAGATACAAAATTGTGTTGTCTACTCAATCAATTGTAATGTCTTTTTTTTTTTTGTAAGCATATTTGGGGTTTTAATTGTAAAAAAAAAAAAAAAAAACAACACTTGATTTGATTTACTTCAAACTGTTTAAAAAAAAAAAAAAAAAACAAGCAATCAGAAGGACAGAGAAAACATGTGCCCACATAACCAAGAACAAAATAATTAGCTTACCACTCCCTTTCTGTTTGAAAAATATATTGGTGTTTTATTGTGTTATTTCTTTTATTTCAGTTAAAGTTTTTTTAAATAAGTCAGAAAAATAAATGAAGTACATTTTTGAGCTGCAGCTCTAGCATTCCTGCAACTGTCTCTGTATAGGTAGCATTCATTACATCCCATTTATTTAAATTAGACAAAAAATTGCACAAGATACGGGAATGATAAACTGGTTGGTGATTTTATTTGCAGTAACAAGTTTGACAGTCATTAACTATTATGATTTTTAAATACATTTGCTTATGCTTTTTGCTGCTGCTTTTTCTGCGAACCATTCTTTAAGATAGATTTAGTTTCATCATATTATTTTGTGTTTTAAAATGAATTAGTCCCCCAACATCTCTTACATGCACTTACATGTATATGAGAATATTTACACGGCCATTAGCCAAAACACGAGTACGTGAAATTGCACACAATTCAGGGTCAGAGTTTTATGGATATACGGCTGCTATTAGTGTAATGCCATCTAAAAAAAAAAAAAAAGGCAATCCATGCCAGGGTTTTTAATGACTTATAGTCGATACAGCAGCTCAGCATTGCCAGCTCTCATGATTCTGGTTCTTTGTTTTGCAGATTACCATCCACCGACGCCGCCGCAGAAGACTGGTTTCCACCGTTACCAGTTCATGTTATTTGAGCAGCCTCCTCACACAAAGATATCACTCACTGAAAAGGAGTCTTCCCGTGGTAATCACTCTGCATCTTTAGATCGCAGAAATGTGATCTGCAGCGATATCCTAAAACACTGTAGATTCTCACGTTTTGTTACTGAAGATTACAGCAAGACATTCAAACTCCTCATTTCCTCTCTCAGTAACCACAACAAGTCTTTCTTTCCCTTGATGAAAGAAACGTGGATCAGACACATCAGTGGACTTGTTTTGTCTGTTCTCACAACTGTAAGGTTTTATTGCATCACTTGGAGTTATTTTTGGTGGGCAGTTTTTGTTCGAGTGCATGAACCCAACAAAGAAAATGTTAATGAGGTTAGTGAGCGAGTCTGCGGCTGTGCTAATGCCCACCAGGTCAAGACGAGTATTACTGGCTCCCACGCACACCTGCATGAGTCCGCCTGGCTGTGTGTTCGTAAACCTGAAATCCCCAATCAGCGGTGTCAGTACACATGAACGAACGGTTCAGTTTGAACATTAATTGTTGTTGATATCATTACCATATCTTTGTTTGTTTGTCTCTCAGAAGTCAGTCTTGTTTGTGCTGCAGAGCTTTTTGTTTTCTTTCTTGTTCTAAAATAACTTTTCCACTGTCTGAAGTCAGTGGGAAGGTGCGAAGCGGCACTCAGATGAACAGCACAGCAGCTCGCAGGAGGCGTGTCTCCCTGTCTGTTCTACTCCGGTCACAGTTGATGATTTGAGGGGAGATCGGGGCGGTTGGAGACTTTCGAGCTCGACGCCGGTGAACAAGTGGAGCTGCCAGTCTCTGCTGTTTGAAGTTTTGACAGCTTTGTCGGCAAACAGTCCAAGCACATTAGGCTGAGGTGTGTTTGATGTTTAAAGTTTAGGGAAAAGAAATGCCAGAACAGATGAACTTTTTTTTTGTTTTTGTGCTACACCCAAGTCACATTTGGGTAATTTTCAGTAAACCCTCATCACATTGTTAAAACAGAATGTTTCAAATGTAATGTTTGTAATAAAAGAAAAAAAAAAACAAATAGTCTGACCCCCCACAGCTCAACACCCCCCCACACACACACACACACACACACACACACACCACTCCCCACCATCCCAATTTTGAAGCAATTGCTGTTAGCGGATCCACCCATCCTTAATCTACTGGATGAGTTTAACTCCCGTTGTCGCACTTCCTCTCTCCTGCAAAATCTATTCAAGGGAAATTTGATTAAGGAATTCACTCTTAGATAATCAAATGTTTCATTTGAAGGGTCAGTTCTTGGGAGAATAACTGCTCATATGAAGAGAGCGATGGGCTTGGATGTTGAGAAATAAAGGTAACTCGTGTTTTACACTCACATCTCAGATCATTAAAAAGGTTAATTATTTGTAATGATTCAATTCAAAACGTGAAACTCATATAGGTTTAATTATAGTGTTCTCTTAGTAAAATTCAAAAATTAAATCTGCCAGAAAATTTTATTAGTCAACACTTTTGAAAGAAAGACTTTTGTAAATAACACAATCATAGCGGTGACCGCTTACTTACAGCTGACCAGAAGAGAGTCTTTATTATGCTTTGGAAAGCCGAAGACGATTTTTTCAAAAGACGCTGGTTGTTCACAGAGTGTGGATCCTTATTCTCTGTATGGGAGTGGGCCTGGTGGATCAGGATGGAGTCGGTGTGAACCAGTTCCACCTGTGTACATTATATTATGGTTTGCTTCCAATGTGTCGTCGTCAGCCTTTTGATGCACTTCTTAAAGACAGGAGTGAGTGTGGCTGGGCAGTAACCATTAAGACAAGATGTTACAGAACTTTGGTACAGATATGACTATGGATGTCTTGAGTCAAGACACAGATGGTAAAAGGGAAAGCCTACAAACTCATACATAGTTTCTTCTTAGATCAAATTTGCAGAAATAAACTTTTGAAATATATCCGTTTGAGTGCAACTGATAAATTACCCAAGTTTCACTTTTAGAATAAAGCTGCTGAAACAAATGAACTTTTCAATTACATCCTAAGAAGCTGCACCCGCTGGAGATAGGCACCCCACTAGGGACGAGGGTGTACAGAAAAGGGATGGATGCACCTGTTTTTGGTTTTGACTGTGTCTTTCTATTATTTTACCTGCTGTATTGTCATTGGCCTTCACGACCATGCGCGCAGTATGCACACTAAGACAAGAAGAACAGAGGGAATCCCATGTCTCCCACCTCCTCCGTTAAGTATGTTCACTTATTAGCATCTGTCCTCCCTCCATGTGGTATGACACACAGAAGATTCTTCATAACCGATGACATTAATTGACGTGATTTGTGAAGGAGAGCATTCAGTCGTGGGTGGAGGACTCCTAATGATCGTTTTCCACTTCCAGTAGTGGAGTCATTGACTCAATTTCATTTCTGATTTGCCGTCTCTCTTCTTTTCATCTCTGACCATCAGTTAAGTAATAAGTACTGGCCAGAGGGGACTGAACAATTAGAGGTGGAGCAGGGGTTGTTGTGAGAAACCGTGGGAGTCTCCTTTGCCTCCAGGGTTAAGGTTATGAATGTGGGTCAGTGAACTGATGGAGACAGCTGGTTTGTTACATAAGGATCTACAGGGGGCTACAATCTTGGCACTGGGCACAGGGGCGTTATCCTAGGGAATCCCCATTGCTCTGGCTCAGGAAAGCTGTCCCTGACTGGAGACTGCCCCTGTGCCAGGGTGGGGGGTGGAGATGGGGGTGCAGGCGTGGGCGTTTAAGCCCTCATGATACTTGTCAGGCACTTGGCAAGCCCTTATTATGTCCTGGTACTGTTCGGTGCCGACATGTCAGTTTGTCGGGGGGAAACAGTGTTACAATGCCGGGAGGGAAAACCCGAGGCCTTGAGAGCGGCTGCCTAGTGTTGTTTCAGTTTACACGATACAGTCCGCATACACTGTTCACACATCCAGCCGTCCATCTCCTGACCTTAGCAGCCTCTCTAAATGTGCAGATCTACCAGCCTCAAAAACGGTTCAAGATTGTTTACTTGAAAAAAATAGAGACTTATAAATAATACATTGCTTTGACTCTCGCAGCCACTTTTTCCTTCATTTATTTCTGATGGATTGTAAAAACAAGGGTGACGATCACGTTGTGTTAAAGAATGGATCAGAGAGGAGTTAGCTGCTGGATCCTACACGTTGCTCATCTTGCTTCCCAGAGCCTGTACTGCCAGCTCAGCACACTCCGCAGTAATTGAAGCCATTTGCAATGTTGTAGTGTGGTAATGGGCAGATCCATGTCTACCACCCACCCACAGCCTCTACCATTAATCAGAGCTGCGAGGAGTCAAGAGAGCCAGGATTTGGTTGCTGTAGCGGGCCCAAGTTTTAGGCTGGAGTCAGCTCCTTTAAAGTGGCATCTTGACATCTTGAAATTGACAGGTTTGGTTCAAAGGTTTTAAGTCTTTCAACTCACAAGCTTTGATCTGAAACATTTATCAAAAGCATATAGAGTGATCCTTAGCTTTACGTTTTTTAACACTTGCATTTAAGAGCAAGGACATAATTTCACTGTAGCTGATCTGCACAAATATGTGGATCCCTATAGAACTTGATCATTTTAGGTCAGATCAGGACTTTCACTTCTTTTCCAGATGAGAAAGTAGCACACAAGATTAAATGACATACACTAAAAACATGGTTAAATAGGCTACTAGTGTTATTACAAGTTAAACTTAACTTTTTTAAAATACAATTTTGTGGCTTTTAGAGAGCCATGGAAGGGATTATTTCTCATTGGATTTTTACAATCTTATTTTTCCTGGGATTTAATGAGATAGTTGAACAAGTAGTGTGCAGTTGTGAAAAGGAAAGAAAATATTGCATGCTCCTTTATTATTATTTAGTATTGTTATTTTTGCAAATAAAAAATTGACAACTGTCAAACATCTGTATTCAGTCTTTCTACATGAACATTGTGCTGTAGTTTTTTCAGTCTATCAATATAAATTTTTAAGATTTGCAGTTGGATTTAGAGCTGGGATATGATTGGATCACTGCAACACCTTGAATATCCTTCAATTGAAATTGCTTTGTTGTAGCTCAGGCTGCATGTTTGCTGTCATCAAAACGCCACAGAATGTTTATCTCATGTCACAATGAGTGAATTGATCTTTTTTACTCTAGCAAACGTTTTTGGTGGATTGTTTTTTTTTTTTCATCGAAGACAACTTGGTTCTGAAAATTTGCCCCATAGCCCAGACATACAGTGCATGTTAGAGATTGTTGTCAAATGTTATGAACAGCCAGTCTTTGCCAGGAAGTCCTGCTGCTCTTTCAGTGCTGCCATAGCCCTCCTGGCAGACTCGTCTCCGCGTTTCCTATCAGTTTTGGAGGAACGCTGTGTTCCTAGTTCCATTTCTGGTGAGATGCACTTGTTGACAATTGCAAGTGTTGTGCAGAGATCTATTTAAATTTCCTGATTGACATCTTTCAGTGATAATATCTGTTGAGGAAAGTCTTTGAAAGACAACCTGCAGTAGTTAGGAAACCCTGGGAAGACAACCTAACGTTTGCTTAAGAATTCATAATTTGTACACAATCCATCGAACTTTATTTGACCAGGTTTGTCTCTTTTGCAAACCCCACTACAAGATCACAATTACAATACAATACAAAATCCATCTACATGTTACTAATTTGCTAATACATTAATTGATCATTTATGGCATTTGAATTATCTCACAATGAGAAACTTAGAAAAACTAAAAAAATAACAAAGCTTTTTATATTTCAGTTTTACTTATTTTACTTTTTAAACAATTAGTATGTTCAGTACTGTTGCCATTAATTGTACTAATGTTCTAGGTACTGTATTCAATACAATTTGGTATAATGGAAAATGCATCTTTATTCACTTTATGAAACAGTTGAATTTTGGAGTTTCTATGCTTGTTCACGTTGACCAATTTACATGTTTTGGGGGTTATTTTAATGTAAAAACAACTTTAGGTTCGGTGATTTGGGTTTCGATGGAAAATTAGACTTGTTCACCTCGCAGATCTAATAATCTGCAGCATTCAGCTTGCAACACATTGAGAGTTAAAATCAACAGGTATTTTTGAGTTTTCCCAGGTTCACATTCAGAGATACCGTCTTGTGGCTGAATCCCAGCAGCAGCAAAGTTCCTCATCCTGAAAATAAACACTGCAATATTCCTGCATCTATTTTTATAAGAAGAACCTCAGTCAGGCTGTTACTCTGATATGGCTCCTTTGACTTTATTGCGAGAAAAAAAGATTACTGGATTTTGAGTATATCTGAGACAGTGTAAGAGGTTTAACAGGGACACCGCCCACACCACTAAATGTAGCAGTTCTCTGTCACCTCGCAGCAGTCCTGATCTTCCTGCCATACCCAGGCAGAGAAGCTAGGTGGAAACAAAAGGAGAGGCAGGAAGACGTTAACATCGCCCTCAGGTCCCACACTATCTGTCCTTTCCATGAGCGTGCAGATGGGAGAGGCGGAAACGTGTCTCTGCACTACAAACAAGCACCAGCCTATTTTAGGGTCACTTGTAAGTCTAGACATTTGCAAGGTACCAACCAGCACGATAGCAGTGGATACTGAGAATTTACTTCGTTTTGGAATGAGCCCCAATGATTGCACAGCTTTAGACAGGATTATGTGTTAGACAGTCTTTCAACCGCTGCCTGACTTTGACTCCAGCACTTTTTAGACAAGATGTTGCCCAACACCGCTGTAACGCAAAAAAAATAAAAACGCAGATGAAAAAGTATTTTTGCTTCATTGTCATAATAGTGAAATCTACAACATGACATGTCAGATATGTCCCAGTATTTTATGTAAAGTTCATCTCTAAGCTGTCTCTCATTTTGTGGTAGCTGGGGGGTGAGTGACCTCGTCGTGGACATGCCAAGGAGTTTGGGGATCTGAAGAGGCGGTGCATTATCTGAGACTGAAGCACAGACCCATAAGGGTCGGGTGAGGCCATGCCCTTTGATGCAGACAGGTCACTTGACTCCATTGCCCTCTCATGATTATTGGTGGCCTCCCTGCTGGCAGTCTTCATTCTCAGACATGACCTCCTGAGATTCAGGTACTCATCTGCTCATCTCCCAGTTATTATTCATCCCCTTTTTCCCCAGCTGAGATCAGAACCTGACCCGAACTCACAGCCACATGGAAGTGTCAGGTTTTGAAACTAAAAAAAGTCCAACAGGTTGGGGAAAAAATTGTTTAGGTATTGCTGCATAATGCAAATTCTGCTTATTTTTCAAAGATTTCTATAGAAACAAATGTTTACATTAAAAAGATAAAGTGTAGAATATGTCTATCAATTAAGTCTTCAGATTTGTGCTTTTGTTAATGGCGAGCTACATCAATCAGGCATAACATTATGACCAACTGAATAATAGTGTGTTATACTCTTTTCTGCTTCAGCAACCATGACCTGTGGAGCGATGGACTCCAGAAGGTCCCTGAATGTGTGATGCCGTGTCGGGCAACAAGATGTCAGCAGAAGGTTTTAATACCTATAGTGCATCTGGGTGTAATGTGTTCCTCAGATAATGCACATACACCCAGCTATCAACATGACGTAAAAGTACACAACAATAGAAGTGACTAAATATATGCATAAAAAAATAAAGTAAAGGACAAGTACCTCACTCTGACATTGTTACAGCTGTTTTACTTCTACACTATCAGTTCGAGCTAAAGGTTTATGTAGAAATAGAAAGAAAATAACTTTTGCATCTTTTATTCCCATAAATGTTTTTCTTTTATTTTTATTTTGTATGTCCATGTTTCTTTTCCATGCCTATTGTGTATAATTTAATCATGTTCAGTATTAGTATTATTTAAAAGATGTTGCTTCAGTGAAGAACAAGTAGGAGCATGCTTGCTAATCTAGAGTTATGTAGCATCAAACTACAATGAATTGTGTATTCTGACACCTTTCCATCAGAACCAGTATTAACTTATTTTTCAATAAGACCCAGCAACTCATCTGCTTTGCTGCTTTGCATTAGTGAGTCCATGCCTCACAACCTGTCCACCTTTGAGCCTCTTTTGACATATTCTGAGTAATGCAGACCAGAAACACAACAAGGTCGTTCAAGGTCGTAAGCCTTCTAAAAGCATTATCATGGGTTCATTGTGGTTGAGTCAGTCTTCTGATGGGACTTTAGATCAACACCTTGAAAGCTCAAGGTGGGTCCTTGCTAAACCCACCTTCGATGGTGCTGGTGATATAGTTTGGAGTGCTTGAATTTTGTTTTAAACACATTGTTGCAACAACAACACTTCTGCTTCAAATCTCAGCTCAGACGATGGTCCTTTTTTAAAAGTTTTATTGATTGGTTGGATGTTTTGTATCACTGCCTGGTTTGCTCATTTGTCCATAACCTGGATATTAGTTTTATTTGTGCCTGCTGTTGCTACTGTTCTGCTCAGCAGAACCAAAACCAGACGTTTTTCTGCTCTGGACATTTTGCCTGCTCGAAATTGGACTAATTTTTTTTATTGTGTGTTTTTGTCTGAGCTGTCTACAAATCTATTCTCCAATAGCAAGAGCTGCAGTTTTTAAGATGCTCTAATGTGTCTTGTAGCCAGTAACATAGTCACACTTGTCAAATTTGCTCAAATCTTTGTTCTAACATTCTGCTTCTAACTCATCAACTTTGAGGACTAACTGTATAGTTGCTGTTTAATATAGTTAAAACCTGAAATTTCTCTACACAAAAAAGACTATCTTTTTTCCTTCAGAATTTGACATCAAATCAGACTGAATTTATACTATCTTTGCTGTATTGAAGTTATTGTAGTGCCTACAAACAGTGTAGACATGAGCTATCCAGCCACTCAAGGAAGAAGAAGCTATTTCTCTAGAAACAAGATTGTACAAAACCAATATTAGTGTGTGGAAATACATAGAAGGACAGTTTTCACTGAGACATGCCCTGTGGTCTGATGAAACTAAACACTGAATCGTTTAGAAAGAAAGATTATTGTTATATTTGGAAGAAAAAAAGAGGAAGTTTGCAAGCCTGAAAAAAGAATCATCCGCACTGTGAAGTAGGGATTGGCTGAGTCATGAAACGCAGGTAGGACTGGAGCACTTCACAAAAAGTCACGTGATGAAACGTGGGAATATCTCAGTAACATCTCTGGGCCTGGGCCAACTTTAAAACTTTCTTAAAAATTAGTGTTCCAAATAAATCATGTCCTCAACAAAGTCCATTTTTTCTGTGGCGGCCACCACACTTGAACGGCGTGTGCGAGACAGGCAGCCTTCAAACCCGATTCAGTAACATCAGCTGTATCAGGAGGAATGAACCATAATGCCCAGCAAACTACTGGGGGAAACTCTAAAATCTTCACTGCTCAACCCACTAACAGATTTTGGTATTAGAGATAATCAATGACTCTCATTTCACCTGTCAGAGATTATAATTTTATGCTTAGCCATTGTGTGTTTCTAATGCATGCTGCTGTCTGATGGCTGAAAAGTGACACCATATATGTCAGATGAAGCAGAATGTTAAAGATGACTTTTTTTTTTTTTTCTTTAATCCAGGCATATTGAGATTTGACCCCTATCTGAGTCCATTCTCTCTATGGATTTGGACCATTTCAGAAGCTGGCTTTTCAACTTCCCAAGGCAATCCTTGAACAGCTGTTAGTGTAATTACCGCACACATGGAAATACCAGAATGTCCCCGATTCCCTGGATTACACTACAAAGCATCAAAGCATTGTCTGATGCACATGCAGACATATGAAGACGCAGACATGCACCCTTTCTTTGTGGAATCTGTTGAAGTTTGCAAGTTTAAAGCACACAGGATTTTCTTCTTGGAATCGTAGTTGTGAATTTGTCCTCTTTTTTTTTTCTTTTTTTTTTTGTTAAGGGAGGGAAAACTGCAGGGAATCAGTGGTTGTCAAAATCTTAGAAGTGATATTGTCATACCAGCCGGATGGCCGTCTGGTGTTTGTTTAAAAGGGGAGGGAAGAGAAAAAAAACAGTCCAGGCGATTGAATCATATCTTCTTGCCAATACGTCCTTGCGTTCCCACCTCCATCATTACAGCAACATGTTTTATTTTCAGCAGAGCTGTTCTCAGTGACTCACATCCCAGAGCCATGTGTTGCTCAGTTAGGCCTCAGATCCCTTAAACACAGACCAAGTGGTCAGAAGAAATGCTCTCGTAATGCACCAGAGAGTGCACTCGGAGTACAGCTCATTTCTGGAGTGTTTTGCTGGACTGAAAGCAAACCTTAAGTTGTTTTTTTTCTCTCAATTATTTTGCTTAAATGCTAATGAAAATCTATGTTTTGTGTCTTCTGCACCTCCAGGTAAATGGGATTTTCAGGCCTTCGTCGAAAGGTTTAACCTCGGGGAACCAGTGGCTGCCTTGCAGTTTCTCACCCAGAACTTCAAGGACTAAAGGATGCTCAAATACTTCTATCAGAAGGAGAATACAATAGTAGTTATACAAACTAAACTGTTTCTTCGTTTGTATTGTTTCCCTGCTTTCCGTGCATTAAACAGCAGAAATTCTTCAAAGCTTGCACCACTTTCTATCTTATAGTTGCGTTCAAGAGATATTTCCTCTTGTGTGTTGCTCTAGCTGAAGGGTTTTTGATGTCGCCCCGTATCTCTGGTCTCGTGGTTGGGAGCAAAGGATTCAGGAGATAGATTTAAACTTCACTGGGGATTTCTTAATAGTTTCCAAACACAGACGACAAGAGAAGGAAGACAGTGCTGATATCACAACTTAGTGTGGAAAGAGTTATTCTAATTCAGGGGCCGGAAACACGTCAGGGCCAAAAAAAGGAAGTGGGAGGTGAAACTAAGACCGCAGCTCAGCCGGATGCTGCAGTGGAACTTGAACTAAAATACTCTAGAGTGACAGGGCAAGGGGGAGGGGCTGTCAGGCCTGTCATGCACCAAGTTAAGGGAACTTGCTGTTTGTGTCATTGTTTATCATATTTCCATTGACCACTCTCACCTCGATTGGAAACAGTGAGCCACTTTCAGGTATCTGGTTTATCTGAAGAAACAGCTGCTGAGCTTTTGACGCGTCCTTCAGTATAACTTCAGGACAATGAACCCGTTTTGAACTTGAGAGAGTTGCATAAGAGCCTCACCTGGCAGGTCTGCAGAGGATTGTGTGGGTAAACTTTTCAACCCATCCACACTAAAATGCTCTACAGACTTTACGGGTCTTTGTAGAGGATGGGTCAGAGTCCCGTCCCCCACCCCCATGAAGAATATTGGTTTCTAACCAGCAACTCTCCTCCCGGGAGTGTTTGTATCAATACCCCAGATGTCTGAAAAAGGGTGGATTTGCATGAGTGACTTTGATGTTCTGATGATCAATCTTTAGTTGGTGGTTTCATTGACCCTAGTTTGGTGTCTCATCAGTGGGATAGGCAGGAGCAGGTAAAGGAGGCTTTTGTGCCTTTGGTGGATAAGCCAGCCTTGGTAACCCCCAATGTGCCCTCTCCATGAACTCTGGAAGATCATTGATCAATTGTCCAGCATGTGCTTTGTTTGCCTCCCAGACTCAGCAGTCAAAGCACCCAAGTTCACAAACAAAACAACCAAAACAATACACACGGGCCCACAGCGAGCGAGAGAACCCGCTGCTTTTGAACGCACAACAAGTACCCATCAGCTCGAGTGTTGCTCCTGACCTTGATTTGCTCGTCTTATTTGACTTATAAAATCACATTTCTAACAACTGGCAAGTCGAGGATAATTCCACACTCATTGTGAAGCATGCCAAGTAGGAGAGCATTCTTCCAAAAAACACCTACTTGAATCCATCAGTACAAGACTGAAATGCCAAGATGTGCACTTCCAAATGCACTGTGCATTTTTTTTCCTTCTCCTTTATGTTTTAGAGATATCCTGCCAAACCAGCTGGGTTTTGCCGTTCAGTTTCCTCGAACGTGTTTATTTTTACTCCAAATGTCAAGAGTTAAATGTTGTGATTAATAAAAATTGACAGTTATAGTTCATTGCTGGGGAGCATAGAAGCTTCTCACTTTCCCAGATGATGTGAATGAGGCTTTCAAGATTTTCTTTAATGAAGTCAATATTACTGTAGTTTTATCATTTTTATAATAAAATTAGTTGTCTCATTGGCAAAAGTGATCCAAGATAATACTAAGAATTATTTCATCAGAGAATTTCTGAGTTACTGCACGTTGAGGGTTGTGCTAGAATGAATTTAAGAGGAACGTCTGATCAGTTCATATTCATACAGTTTATATTTCCATATACGACTGCACGTGTTGGATGCAGTTTGAATTCCTCAGGAGATTTGAATCCTGTCTCAGAGTGAAATTTTTTCTTTCATTCATCCATGTTTCTGGGTAACTGAATCTGTTTTGTTTTTTTATCTAAGCACATATTTTTATCCCATCATATAAAACCCCATAAAGAAGGTGACCTTTAACATGTCTTCTGGTGAAACTATTGGAAAGTTGCAACAAAAGTCTAGCCAAAAGCTCCTCTAATTTTATTTTTTATTTTTTTAGTTTTGTACGAAAAGTACTTTGCTTCCTATTGCATTCATTACACTCGACTAGCATATGCGGTTATTCAAATGTAATTCATAATTTGGTGCCTAAATAAAAACCACACAGAGCACTGCACTGCTATGCTGTGTGTGTACTCCTGCTGAACTCCTACAAGTACACAATATATATCTGATGCACAAAGTTTGCAGCTGCTGGACAAAACTTAACACTGTCAAACAATAATTTAACAAGCTACTAGTCCAGTAGGAAGAACTGGGTTGTCCTTCCACAAGTCCTAGAAACCACCTCTCCTCCTAAGATCTTTGATACATGTGGATAACATGCACCTGTACCACTTCATCATACAAACATCAGTGATTTGCAAATGTAACCCTACTTCTCCAGTTTGTTTTTTCAAACCACAAAGTTTAATGTTGATGCAAGGTTTTCAAAATCTTTGTTGTGTAAAACTTTTCAATTGTGTTCAGCCCCTTAGAGCCACTATATTGTAGGAGACTTTGTTGCAATCACAGCAGGAAGCCTTTTGGGATTTATGTCAATCAGCTTTCCGTCTGTGAACGTTAAATGTTATTGTCTGTACCTATGCAACACTTTACTGTGATGTAAGAAATTGTGGAAGAGTTCAACGGGTATAATTACTGTTTCAAATAGCTGTACACGTACAACTAAACAAATAAAATATAATGGAAAAAATGTTATATTTCGTTCCATTCATTTCAGAAAGTGAAACTCAACCAGTTTCATTGTTTGAAATATTTTGAGCCCTTTATTACTTGTAGTCTTGGTGATTATGTCTTAGGATAATTGAAACCCAACATTCTGCGACTTAAATATTGGAAACTTGTGGTTTCACATCAATTAACTCTACATCTGCAATGGTGTCCTAGAAACACTGATGATTTGACGTGCCATTTCATCTGCTGGTGTTGGAAAACTGTGTTTTCTAGTCAACCATAATATCTTAAAGAACTGCTGACAAGATCTATGAAGATGCTGATTTCATTTTCCAGCAGGACTCGGCATCTGCCCACACTGCCACAGGTACCACAACAAGGTTCAATTACCATGGTGCAAATTTGCTTGACTGGTTGGCAAACTGGCCTGACCTGATACAGAATCTATAGTGTTATCAAGTGGGAGGCAAGAGACACATACTCTAGCATTCATGTTTGAAATATTCTGTTATTGATCTTGTATGATAGTCACAACTTTGAGGCACTGAATTCTGGGTTTTCGTTATATATAAACCATAATCATCAAAATTACAAGTAATAAAGCCCTACAATATTTCACTCTATGTACAAATAATCTTAAGTGTGACAAAAATACTGAACTGTATGATATCCAGATTTTTTTTAGATGTACATTTATGTCAACATCTATTACCATATGTGATCGCCATCATATTTTAAGTCTCCTTTATGTCTGATAAATTAATGAACCAGAAAATTAAGGAGAAAGTTCACAGTGCACAATCATTGAAGTATTTTTGAATGCATATTGTTTTCCATATGTTTATTACATTCTATGTTCTGAATAAAGTTGTAGATTATGCTGGTGGTCCATGTTTTAAGCAAATTCTTGGTTGCGTTTCGCTTTAACTAGATAATAGTGGTGAACTTATTGAACTCAGTCAATATAAAATGAAACAGTATTTACTCAGTTTATTTTTGTAGCTGTTTCATCAACAGCATGGGATCATTTTTGCCATCTTTATTACATGTGGAAAGAAAAAAAAACAAAACTAATTTGACTATACATCCACAGTGCCTTGGAGGTTTTCCACAGCACTTCAAAATGGGCCTCTGCTTCCATGGAATTCCCATATGCAAAAGAGCCGAGCGATGCGCTTTGAGCCCGGTCACGCCACAGGCCATTGACAAACACTGCAGGCCCTCCCCCGTGTGACCCATCTCACAGTCGAGGAAACAAGCCTGCAACAGGTAACTGTTCCAGCCGGGGTGGCCAACTTTCCAACCGCGGAGATACACACACTCTCCCCCTCCCCAAGGAAAAACAAAACAGTACAGAGTCCAAGGCCACACCTGGGGATTCTATGATGGTTTGCATCCATAAAAACGACAGGGGGACGCCGCTGGTTTTTGAAAGTCTGTGTGACAGTATGGATCAGGCAGCGATACTAATTTAAACAGAGTGACAGGAAGACGAGGCAGCAACGTTAAGGACCTAAAACACACAGCGACATGCAAGCCATGTGATTATTCTGCAAAGGTTTATATGGTCAAGTTCTACTTTTATCTGCTTGGTCTGTTTGCTTCAACATTTTAAATACAGTTTTAATATGGATCTTTGTTTGATGTTAAACACTAACCTTAATACAACTGTTGTCTTGTGTATCTTGAGTTTTCAAAACATAAAAAAAAAATAAATAAATCTGTGCTCTTAGAGACCAGAAATATTTGCAGACACTCAGTAGCTGTTTCTCAGTGAGCTAATTGGTAGTACACAGAAATGCTTAACAGACTTGAAACTGTGACTTTAAACTATGGGATAACCTGATATGGTTAGGGGATTTTTTTATTTTTTTTTTTAGATATTTTCATGGTGGGCAATTTGGGATGGAAATGCATTTGCGAAAGAACAAAAAAAAAAAAAAAAGGTCGGGCTGTGTAAGAAAAACAGACTTTATTGTTGTCGTTCTACTCTACCTAAAGTGATCAGACCGTACTTAGCTGCTACAAGAGGCACGCTTGAGTGTAAAGACTTGCGTTTGGTAATGAGACATGCAGGATCAGCGACTGCTCTGTTTGTGTAAGCCCCCCAAAC
Source organism: Poeciliopsis gracilis (assembly GCA_911649635.1). NCBI lineage: Eukaryota > Metazoa > Chordata > Actinopteri > Cyprinodontiformes > Poeciliidae > Poeciliopsis > Poeciliopsis gracilis. The sequence continues at coordinate 3,718,132 of CAJVRI010000005.1, read as the reverse complement.
ACCAAGCATGATTCAGACTAATTCTCCCACACACTCTGTTTACACTTATGCTTCATTGAGTATTATTAATTTCTTAGGTCTGCGTGTGCAAGAACTGACATGCCATTCAACATTTTCTGAAAATATTCCATAGGCCTCTGTTTTGTTTGTCTCTTTTTATACAAGTTACTCACACATACATAATACAAAATACGGAAACGTTCAATAATATCTTCACCCCAGTTTAGTAACTATGTGTCACGATTAAATAAAGTTAGGGGGGGTGGTTTCACATCGATCATTTTTAGTTTATTTATTTAGTTTGTGTGTGTGTAATCAACTAATTTATAGAAGGGGTTTTTGTCAAACTCACCAAGTACATGGTTTTGTTTGTTTTTTCACAGTTTGCATGCTGGCAAAAAAAAAAAATGTGACCCATGACGTGTCGTCCACTGTCATCTTTTTAAGCGTCTGTGGCTTCCGATCACTTTTCCACTACTACTTCTACTACTACTACTACGACTGCTTCACCCGGAACTCGCATGTCCAAATACAGACATGGCTGGGCGGGGCCGGACGCTGCCTTATTTGGAGTTTCCACTCCGCCGGTTGCTTGGACTCCCAAGTCAAAGCAAGCCTGTGCAAAGCTTTGCAATATTTACAAGCGATTAACTCCGTCAATTACTGTCTTTGTTTGACAATGATGCTGCTTGAAAAGGAGTTTGGAAGCAGTTTTTTTTTTTTTTTTTGCAACAACACAGTGCTGCATAAAGTGTGTGCAAGTTCACAGGGAGAGAGAGAGAGAGAGAGAGAGAGAGAGAGAGAGAGAGAGAGAGAAGGGGGGGGGGGGGGGGATGGGAACACCATTATCCAAAGTTCTGTCTGAACTTTTCGGGACAAGATGAGGCGTGATTGTAAAGTCAACAAAGCACGTTTTAATATCACGATGTAATGTATTGTGGGAAGACGGCCGTAAATAATGGATAAAGTTCATTGTGTGAGTGACATGCTTCATAGCCACAACACTCTACAGAAGGCACCACAAGAACTGAAAATAATCGAGATTACGTGCTGCCATTATTTATTTTTATATCTCTATTTTTTTTTTTTTTTTTTCACAAGGCCGGGGAAAGCAATGGAAGAAGGACGCAGCTGGGTGCGCTATCTCAATTTCTGTAAACTTAGATATCTTTTGCCTCCACTATAGTTTCCACTGACTGACGCGCGGAGAGCCTGCTGATGGGCGCCGATGTCCATATATGGTCATCTACGTCACACAAATGTTCCATCCCCCTATTTAATACGGGTAGACTTGGAGTCCCCTGTCCAGCTCCAATAGAGCACGCAGAGCGGCTCCTCTTGTTCAAGCAACACCACCATCCTCTCCTCCTCCTCCTCCTCCTCCTTCTTCATTGATCCACTGGCTTCAAATTCCCCCACAAGCAGCCCGTCAGCCTCCACAGTGATCAGATTAGTCACAATAGGCTGCCAGCGCTCAGAGGGGAGACGACCGGCGCCGCGCGTCCTTCGCGGGATACTTTGGATAGCTACAGCTCCGGGATCCAACCTGCGCCCGCCTCGCCCGAGCCGCACCTGTGCGCTTCTCCGTGCGCCCACCTGGATACCCGCGCGCTGTCCTCTGTAGATGTCGGACTGAACAGAACTGCTATGACAGGGAAACTAGCGGACAAGATTCCTCTTACCATGAGCAGTTTAATAAACACGATCCCCGACAGTCTCTACCCGGAGGAGGACATCCCCACCTCTATGAACATTTTCACCAGCACGGAGTCCATAAACCACTATTCACAGATGAACACAGGTAAGTTTCTTCCTTTCTTTTTTTTTAATTTTTACTAAGCTCTGTTAAAAAAAAAAAATGAAGCTCAAAGTGCGATGAGCGGCGAACGGCAACAGTTGTCTTCGGGCTTGGAGCACCTGTTTGCGCTCCCACTCTGTTGCGCACAAAGGCAGATTCCTTCAGGAGCCCCTCACTCCACAGAGGTCAGGTGTGTGAATCAACTCGCGTATACCCGCCGAAAACGCAGACGCGGCTTGTGACCGTTTCTGGGTTTTGTTTATTTATTTATTTATTTATTTATTTATTTTTTTAAATTCTTTCTATTTTTTTGTTGTTATCGTTTGAATGTTTTGAGTCAGTCTGCCGTTGCCGAAGCGTCAGCAAACGCAAAACGAACACAAGTGGTTTCACAACTAAACAAGCGGTGATTAATCATTCTAAATAATAATAATAATAATAATAATAATAATAATAATAAAATAATAATAAATCTGGGGTGAAAAACTGTCGCGTTGTGATTTCATTTATCAAAATCTGAGAAATGTTTTTTTGTTTTGTTTTGTTTTGGGTTTGTTTTTTTTATCATGGAAAAGGTTTTTGACGATTATAGGAAACAGATTGATTCCTCTGAATGAAGTCGGGTAAGTGTGCCACTGTGGTTAGTCCGTGGTGTCTCAGATTTGATATCTACTAGTAAAGGGGAGGGGGGGGCTGTGGGGGGGGTCAGCTACTTAAAACAATGACTTTCATTCACAACTCTATTAACACTGTTTTAGTAGGCGTGTGTGGGAGCATTCTCCTATGTGAAAACACGCTCAAAGCGCATGGCCCGTGCGCCACCTTATATTTGAGAAATTATAGCAGCGGGCATTATTAATTGCATTCGCTGACTTCAATATTGTTTTTATTTTTATTTATTTTATTTTTTAAATAAAACGGTTTTTCTACGTCGGTATGTTTTAATTCTTTCCATTCTTTCACATGACGCGTCTGATGACACACTGTGCAGCCTGGTAATATTACAAGAAACCCAGGGGTTAAAGCTCAGTCCTGTTAAATGAGAGGATAATGCCGAGAAAAAAAAACAAAAACAAAATCTCTGTAATTTTCTGCCCGTTATTCTTTCACTTTTGCCACTTTCACTCGCGGGGTTTATCAGCCAGGAGTTCTCACCGCCATGAAACGGTGAAAACACACGCAGTTGTGTTTACCAAGACACAAACTCTCCCTGGTTTATCACAGATGTGTGTTTGAATTAAGCATGCGCCAGGTGTTTAAAAAAACAACAACTAATTTTAGGCTCAATGTCATTTAAATTCAAGTCAATCAGGTCCTGCATAAGCCCTATGCATTTTTATTTATTCTTGCAGTAAAATATAATTATCTGCTTTATCACTGGCTGTAATTCAGCAAAGGACAGATCTCAGTGTTTCTGTTCAAATTGTTGTTAATTCTCGTTTGAAGTTTACACCATACAGTGTGAAAATGGTGACTTGTGAGTACTTATTTAGTGTAAAATAGAGATTAAACACTAACTGTGATTTAAGAGGAAAAGCAGGTGTGTCGTCACGAAGAAAAGAGTACTGACCTTATTTTGTGCCTAAAATTTGATGTGATTTTCAGCACTGGTTAAAATTGAAAAAAAGAAGAAGAAGAAAAAAAACCCTGTAAATTTCATGGTGAAACAAGATTTACTTTATTAATTTAAAATCCACAAATCATAAAATGATCCCTGTTTTTTCCACAGGTCAAATATTTTCTGAAAACAGTTTTTGTATCGCCTTATTGCTGCATGATTTTAACAGCCAAATTTTTAGTGGTTTGTAATTGTTGGGAGCAAACATGTCCATATGGATCCCTGCAGATGGTAATAGGTATTCATTTGAAATTCTTATTGTGAAAGAATTATGGCTACACGGCAACACATTTACCTTTTTGAGCACAACCGTGCCACAAATTCGTCGCTATTGATAGGTGTGCAATTGTTTTTTATAGCATCTTTGATAAAGGAAAAAAAAAAGAAAAAGTAAGAAAATGAGCACGAGCGTGTGTGTGCGTGTGTGTGTGTGTGTGTGTGTGTGTGGTGTGTGTGTGTAAATGCGATGTTAGAACAATAATAGGAGAAACATACATAGAGGTAACACTGAAATCTCTGTACAGATGTTCCTTTTTTTTTTGTTTTGCAAATGTGTCTCAAATTCCTGAGCATTCTGGATTTGGCGTCTGCCCTCATAATCCTCCCTGCTGTTAAGACATCAAATCTTGCCATTCCTCTTTGGCTGTCCTCCTGAGGGACACAATGACTGGATCACAGGGGGTGTTTAGGTCTTGATTTATGAGAGCTTGTGGGATCTGCAAGAGAGAGAGACACCACTCTCTCAGAGGCAGCACTCAAGTCACTTAACTTCCAGGTCTGACAGGGCTCACGTTTCTTCGTGAACTGTATGGGATTTTTTTGTGACTATTCTTTTATCTTTTGTCACCATTTGAAAAATATGCAACAAGGCTTTATTTTGGGACCAACCAAGAACTACTAGGAAAAGTTCATTTGGCAAAATAATGTTAACTATCTAAACTTTTTTTTTCCCCCTCAGCTTTCTTCTTAGATGACTGCATTTTGAATTCATGTTTTTAGAAACCAGGAGGATCTTTTGCTCATCTTCTGTGTTTTTTAATCTTTCATCTAGATAATATCATGGATCTAGGCATGGGAAGCGAGAAGACAAGCTCAGACATACAGTATGGATCCAGCTTCCAGTCCAACCGCAGTGGGCAGACTGTCACGTATCTGGGGAAGTTTGCCTTTGACACTCCTCCTTCAGGTGGCATCGGTGGCTCTGGCTGGTGCCCCGACAACAACATCATAAGCCTCGTCAGCGCGGGCATTTTGGGGGTCTCTCCGTCACCCGGCACAGTAACGACGCAGACGCCGTCCTCTGCAGCAAACATGGGTGGACAATCGTCAGACATGGAGCAGGTATATGGTCCTCCGCTGCCTGCCTATTCCACGTGCAGTGACCTGTACCAGGATCAGGTCTCCTTCCACCACAGCCCCGCCACCAGCACGGCTCTCGCCTACCCTGGAAATGAATACCACTCAACGTCCAAAGCCCCCATGGATGGCAGCCTTTTTTCCATGATCCCTGACTACAACCTTTTTCATCATCAGGGAGAGGTTGGCGTCATGGAGCACAAACCCTTCCAGACCATGGACCCTATCAGAGTCAACCCTCCGCCAATCACGCCGCTGGAGACCATCAGAGCGTTCAAAGACAAGCAGCAAATCCACCCGGGTTTCATTGGCGGGCAGCAGCACCCGCCCCAGCACCATCCGCCGCCTCAGACTCTTACCCTCAAACCCATCCGTCCCAGGAAGTACCCCAACCGTCCCAGCAAAACTCCTGTTCATGAACGGCCACACGCCTGTCCTGCGGAGAACTGTGACAGACGCTTCTCGCGCTCAGACGAGCTCACGCGTCACCTCCGCATCCACACGGGTCACAAGCCCTTCCAGTGCAGAATATGCATGAGGTCCTTCAGCCGGAGCGACCACCTCACCACACACATCCGCACGCACACGGGTGAGAAACCCTTCTCCTGCGAGTTTTGTGGACGCAAATTTGCCAGGAGTGACGAGCGAAAGAGACATGCAAAGGTTCACCTGAAACAGAAGGACAAGAAGCAGGCAGACAAGAGCAGTGGGGCGGCTGGGAGCCACAGCACGCCGCCTGGCTCCTGCGGGGGGCCAGCGGTGGGAGCATCATGACCATCACTACATGCACATGGACTAGACCCTAGCCAGAGATTATACAGAGACTTGGGAAGTACAGATCACATTCACTATGAAATAAATAGGTGATTCTCTTCTTCTTTGTTTACACTCTGGCTCTTTTCAGTTCCTTCTATTTTGAGATGGACGTCTTTAGTTTAAGTCAGAGGGGAAGGGCTGCTTTCCTCTTGTCTTTTAAAAGCAATTCAGAGCCTCAGCTACTGTAACATAGTGTATACACAGATATGGGCACTTCAGCACATTCAGCCACAGAGGTCTTTGTGTATTACTAGGTTCTGAGGTGGATGTGTCATTTTTACAGAAACTGTTTTCATTGAAAGAAAGTCAGAATGCATGAGAGAGACTGAAGAAAGGAGCTCAGTGAGAAGGTGTATTGTCTGGGATGTATGCATTAATTTCATTAGGCTGTTTAAAAGTGCAATTGGTTATATTTGTGTACCGTCATGATTCTCTTAATGGTGGCCCGTGACTGTATTTTTTTTGTTGTTGTTGTTATTTTTGTTCAAGTGTAGGGTTTTTTTTTTTTGTTTTTTTTTATATTTGAATGTTTCTTTTGTTTAGTTGTTTTATAATTATTATTTTTTTTAAAGAATGTGCCAAATGTATTGCAGTGATGCAGCCAACGTTGTTCCTTATATTTGTTCCTGACATTTGCCAAACCCAGGAGTGGCATCAGCTTAGCACAGCTGTGGAGACAATAGAAAGATCCGATTCCACACACCAGATTCAGACGAATATGCACAGTTTGTTTGAATCCGGGTTATTCCAGAATAGGTCACATGAAGCAAAACCCAATGTCTTGTCCTGTTACGTGCAGAAACATGTCTGCAGCAACTGATGCCTTTGCCAATACTTATTTATTTTTAGTCACTGTGAGACACCCTGTGTGTTGTTTTCTCCTTTTTAAAACATGGTTTGACGTTGTGTTACCAAATGTACTTTCTGTTGCTTTTTTTTTTTAATATATATATATACATATATATATAAAAATGCTCAATGATACTTTTAATTTTTCATGACTTCTGCAATATGCAATTGAGTACACAGACATATGCCACTCACACGCAAATTAAATCAACTAAGAGCATCGTTGTAGACAGAATGAACTATTTAATTAAAAAGCAGTGGGTTTCCAACGAGACGTTAAAGAGAAGATGAATATGGGCCTTGGCATGTCTTCTCATTTTGTAACGCTTAAACAACCAAAAGATGAGCAGAAAACGGTAAGAGACAAATAATCAAAAAAAAAAAATCAAATGTTTACATATTTTTCATTCAGAGACTGGACTGCAAATGTACGTATCCTTCTTTTTGTACAGTATACAAATATGTATGCAGGTAGCTAAAGTAGAAGTTTCACTTTTGTACTGAAATGTCAAATGCACCGCAGTTCAGTATTAAATTGTGCATAAAAGTGCATTCCTTCATGCACACTGTGTAAATACAGACGTCTGGATTAACAAGAACTCTCAATTGACTGAATGCTTGTGCAGAAAGTGTCCTAAGACTTTCAGTAAAATACAGTATTTTACTAATATTTATAATATTGTCAAAATGTTGTAGATCCCTGCAGATATAGTCCGATCTTCCACTGGAAAAACAAAACAAAACAAAAAAAAAAAAAACTCAGAAAGACAAAAAAACAAAAGGATGGCACCATCTGTATGCTTAACAAGGGAGACCAGTTAAAAACAGCACTAATGTGTTCTTTGAATAAACTGCTTTTTTATTTTGTGTATCTCCATTAAAGAAATATTGGTTATTTTAATTACCACAGCCTCTCAGCAGTATAAAAACACTGGTTATTTGTAAGACATTTTCCTAAATGACTGAACCTATTCATAAACAAAATACATTACGGATCATGCAAATAATTCTCACTAATGACTCCTCACGTACTTTACTCATTTTTAAACTGAAAGAAAGAGGTACTTCTTTTGTCTTTTAGCAAAACATTTTGTGTGAGCTGTCAGTGACTTCACTTGCATCCAAGTGTTTCATCCCATTAATTATTACAACCGAAGCATATTGGATTTAAGAAAATAAGTTAGTTTTACAGGAAGGACAGTTTGCCTTACTTTCACTGAGTTTAAACACTTAAGATTATTTTTTACAGGTTTAGCAACAGACATAAAAATGCATATTTATGCAATTCGAAGATTGTTTCACATTAGTAATTGGTCAAATCAATTTTAAAAATTGTGAAAACTATAAATAAGGAAGGCAGGAGATGCTGTGATACACACAAGCAGCAAAGGAATCACAATAAATGAAAAATTGGTTGGACTAACTTTGTCAAACAGGAAGCATGCTTGACATTCTTTTAAAGCCTGAATCTTAAAACTATATTTTCAAATTTCAAAGAAAACAAGTTTTCTCATTTTTTTTTATTCAACTGTTTTTTTTGTTGTTGTTGTTTTTTTACATATTTTTTAATCTCATTTGTTGTACTTTTTGACGGAAGAAAACTGCTTAAAAAACGAACACTGTACCCATCAGCACACACAACGACTGGGCTAAAGGAGTTTAGGAACTGACTAATGGAAAGGTCAAAGGAAAAGTCCAGACAAACAGTGCCACAGAGAACCCAGGGCATGTCGTTACAAGCTCTGAAGGCCATCCTTTCTTTTTTTCCGAAACACTTTTCACTGCTCTGCTTCCTGGCAAGTATCCACTGATTTTCCAATTAATTTGGCCTCAGAGTTTGTTATTTTCTAAATTCATCTACATGGTTAAATGAACAGTCCTCCTTGCACTTGTGTGAAAAGTTTAAAAGTTCGGACTGCCAACAGCTGTAAATCAATATTTGTGCAGCATGGAAACTTATAGTTCCACTGCATTGGTTGGGCATTGACAAAATAAAGTTTCTCCTTCAGCAACTGAAAAATAAAAACTGACAAACTAACACAATTCTACAGCACCAAATAGTTTGACAGCTATTTCTCCAAAATAAAATTGTCATGGATCAGATTGTATCTGACAACAAACAATAACCACATAGGGATCAGAAGACAAAGAATAGACACAACATAGAAGACAATAACAAAACAAAAGCCTGTCATTAATGCCAGAGTTATTCAATGTTATGAGTACAGACTGAATTCAGACCTTATTTTACTAAAAAAATCTTTCTTTTATGTAAGAGAACATTATGTTTCTGTTGCTTTGTATTAAAGAATGATAAAAAGGTAGGCAAGGGTAACAGCAAAAATATATCAACATCCAAATGAAGACATTTGTCCAGAAACAATATTTAATCAACCCCACTGTGTCTGTTGCACTTTGTTTTGTATGTGTTTTTGTAAATTTTGTAACATTTATATTATCCCTCCACTACTTGCTTTCTCAATAGGTTGGCTATTATAACACAATTGTCTTCTGTATACCTATTATTGTAATATGAGGAGGCCATGAGAATCCATGAAGTAACTGTTAAACTCAAAACAAACTAAATTAAATGTAACTTCTTTCCACTAATAATTCATTATCTTATGAGCTTAATACTCTGCTGGCCAAAAGTAGGTGGCTGAAAGGTTTTCAGCTCCACGATGGGTTTGTGCCAACATCAACAGCCATCACTGCGCTGAACCGGGTTGCAGGGTTGGATGATCAAAAACAATACATGACAATAACTCCAAAAGGAGCAACAAATAAACGTAACCCCTGTCTGCTTGTGGCTGAAGGCAACTTTGTGCTGATATTTGTGCATTAATGTCTGATACGGATTTTGTGAAATTGGCCCTGTGTCAGGCACTGAGCTTTGCCTCACATACAGCAAAAACTGACAAAAAAAAAGAAAAAGAAAAGAAAAAAAACCTCACGATTTCAATAACATGTAGATATTATTATAGCAACTCATGTCATCTTATGGACTACAGGGTGGCGTCAGGGATTCAGCAGTGAAGCTGGTGTTAAAACGGAGTCGATGCTCACTGTTTTCTGTTGTGCTGTGTTTCCTTTCATTACCAAAATATCCTTAGGTTTGCATGTGCACGGAAAGTGCCACCCACATTTTCTGGTGGTGGCACTCCCTTTTTTTTTTTTTTTAAATTATGCATGAAAAAAGTCACATGGGTAAAAAGGAACAAACCTAACAACAATGCAAGATGGATTACTGGAAACACATTGGGATAACTGTTCTGTTAGCTTTTTTTTGTTATTTTTTTTTTGTTAAAGAAAAGGGGTCTTGTTCAAAGTGTTGTGGATGTCTTTTGCCTATTTAATGTTTTATTACCTTATAATAAGGTCATTTTATGAGGAGCTGAATATTTAAATTAATTTTACTATATCTTTGTGATAGGGAGATGTGCTCCCCTGTTTACCTGGCACTTCAGTTTGTTGTAATGCAAATGTTTTGTTATTTCTATGTAAGTACTTGAATAAAGAAATATATAACTTGCCTCGTGCTTTCCTGGTTCTCCACGTTACAAACACAAACATTTAAAATGACGTCATACACAAACAGTTTGATAACAAAACAACTATTAAATGAGTTAGTATATTCAATACGTCACATCTATGACATTTGCTTAGCTCTGTTCATTACATGTAAGAAAAAAAATTGAAAAAAACAACCTTAGAGGAAACTGAAGTGTGTCGGCTGAAGTAACTTCCTGTTGAACGCTCGCCAGTGAAGTGACGGAAAGCGATGTTTCTGAGGAGATAACACTATTAACCAGGCCCAGCGGAATAAAAGTCACTCAAAATGAACTGGTATGTATCCCCGCTGTGTTTTAGACGTGTTGTTTCTGAATAAAGTGTAAGTCGAATCATTTTTTTTTCGCAATTACCGAGGAGCGAATAATCGCCTGGGGCTCCGGCTACTTCCTGGAAGGGCTAATCGAACTACACTTAGCAACGGAGTTAGCTGTAGCATTTGAACTCCGTGACTCACAAGTATAACCTTTTCTGGTGGGGTTTATTCTTGTTCATTTGACAAAAGGTCATCTAAAGCACATTAAACACTCGTTTATTATAGGATAGTTTCTAGCAGTATTTAGTGTCATCAACTTGGAGTGATTCTTCAGTAAGTGTACACCTAGCTATTACTACAGTGTTTCTTAGCTAACAGTTCCATACTGGTAACTTTGTTCTTGACAACGAATCATATAAATATATAAACAATCTCCAAGATACTGATAGCTGAAGGTGCGTCTGCGGGTGCCTTCTAGTTTTCGGATATTTAAAGAAGTTCAGGAAGTGTTTCAAAGAGAAGTAGATTTGTTGTATCCAGTGGTCAGGGCAGCAGGATCGGTTCTGTTCCATTCAGGTTCTCGGAACCAGTTTTAGAGGTTCCCTGGTTCAGCATTCCTGAATTATATTGAGTAGCCAATGGCACACAGATGAGATAATTAGAGCATTTGACTTAAGTTATCACCTTTATGCCAAATTGCATACCACATTAGAGTAAATACAGTACCCCCCCCTCCCCCCCACCTCCTCTCCTGATTTGCTATTGTTTTTGCATCTATGTCATACTTAAGTGTTTCAGAACATCAAACCAATTTAAATGTCAGTCAAGGACAAGTATGGTTTTTAAATGGAGGTGTCTATTAAGAGGGTCAGGGGTGCAATCCAAATTCCACACCACTGGTGTGAGTGACATAAAACTTTAATATAGAAGACATTCTTCTCATTCTTAGAATATGTATTACAGTCAGAACATTTTATGCAGAGGTTATTATTTAACAATTTGTTATCGGTATTATCATGATTAGTTGTAGCTGTAATAGTAGCAATGTTTTTTATAATTTCAACAATATGTGACCAACACATTCAGAATGTCTTCTATATTAAAGTATTATGTCAGGGATGCATTACAGTCAAACTCCTTAACAAACAATTCACCCAACATTGTGGCTGTTATTTTATGACCAGAGAGCAAACTGTAATTGTGTTTATGCTACTTAAAGTTTAAAATGCTTTATACCTGGATAAGGTTGTTGCTATGAAGTGTGCTGCATTGATGCTATGAATAGCGATGTACATAGTAGAGCTGTTGTAAAATATTTAAGAAATCGAGTAATCTACCGATTATTCTTACGATTAATCAAGTAATTGGATGAAATAAAAAGATAAAATAAAGCATTGGGAAATCTAACATAACAGCAGTGTTACTATAGGCTGTCAGTCCAATTTTTCACATTTGAGCTTCCTGAACAATAACAAAATCAACCTGTAACGACAATAGCTCACTTTCTAAGTTTACTTGAAGGAAAGGAATATAAAAATCTGAAATTCTTATCAATTTAATAATGAGACAGGCTCACAAATACGCTTATAAAAAAATGCCTATATTCCGGCTTTTAGTTCATGTATACATCTCCAGTCAGTTTAATAGATGAACTCTCACTTTACCCAAACATTTGTAGCTTTTGTTTTCATGTTAGCGACGGGTTTTGACACTTTTGTTCGTCACACACAGAAACATCTACCAGCTATGTACCGTCACGATGTGCTCCGCAACCCATTCGTTGTGACCGGAATGATATAAAGTAAATTTTACGGTTTGTCCATAAAGCGACACTTACGTTAATCATCTAATGCGCAGGCCCCGCCGTGTTCAGTCTATCCACTCACTTGTGTAAATACACCTTAAGCGCTCTTCTCTTCCCCGCCATTCACTCTGAACACCGGCCACCAGTTAGCAGCTCTGTGAAGATTAAAGTTGTCATCCTCAATGCATCGCGCCAGTCATTTTAGGGATGGCTATTGGTCTCCCAAAGAAACGATACAAACCTGGATCGCTCTATGAAATAGGACCAAACTTGAAAGTTGGACATTGTGCTGTTAGCTCTTAGCGTTCATCTACGACTCTAAAGCGGAAGTGAGAGCTTTACGCAGCACAAATAATCAAGCGGCCACACGATGCACTTAATAGTAAAACATAATTTAACAAAGCTGCAAGGCCCTGATTTAATAATCGTGGTACTCGAATCATTTGAAGAATCGATACAGTTCTGTTTGATACAACAGTGTAGGTTCTGTAGAGGTCTGTCTGTGCCAGTTCCTGATCGTATGGCCCACAGTGTGAAAGTTTTTCGCCTCTCTGAACTCAATCTATGTAAATGGAAATGGATTGTTAATAATAAAGTGAATTGAGCAAATTGAGCTTGGCAATGTTAGACTTCCTTTGGTTTGTGTCATTCACTCTTCATTATTCATGAATGCTGCGCAAGAGGAAACAAAGAGAAACAAACCTTTTTCTATACAATTGTGACGTATATTCATAAGAACTAACTTTCCAGTGTCGTACACATTCTTGGTGTCATGCCGTCATTCAATTCGAGCAAACAGTAATGACTGGCAAGCAGGATTTTGCCATCATGTGCTGCCAACCAGAAGGTCAAGAGTGGACAGCTCTGTCACTGAAAGGAGTCCTTTATTGTCACTGCTGACTGATGCATTCCAGCATGGCCTGCACACTAGGGTTCATGACGTAAGAGGTTTGACTTTGGGGTCATCATCAAAACAATTCCACTTCCCAACATCTTCAACCAGCCCTCTGTGCTCCATGGAATATCTAAGGTCAAATGATGCCGTATCTCTCTAATGGTGTACACATTTGCAGTTTTAGTGAAAAGCCATTGGGTTTTCCAGTTAGTACATAATGTGTCCCCAATAAAGAAGACTGTTACGTCTTTGTTCTTGCCTACGTGCTTACGTGATGGAGGTGACGTGTATCCTATTACAGCAGATATCAGATACCTCTTTAATTGCATGTTGGTTAACTTGATGTTCAAAATGAATCAAAGAAACATTTACAGCCTCTTTTTTGCGCCGGAAAAAAAGCTGCACAAAATATTACCAGTAACATCGAATGTTAGCGTTTTTAAGTTCTCATGATTGCTGAATATTTATTTCCAATTATTCTTGTTCATATGTGCATAAAAAAGCTAACTGATGGTTGAAACAAAATGGCTACCTTGGTTCAAAGTATAGCCCTTCTTATAATCAATTGACTGTTAAAACCCTGTTCACACAATGCTAATGAAAACTCTGGGCTTTTGCTTTTTCAACAAACAGTGTCAGACATTGTAATTATTAGATTTTTTTTTTTTTACATGTATTAACCGCAATTAATAGATGTGATTTTTATTTTTTACAAGAATAAAAAAAAATGTTGCATATATGCTTTTAAAAAAAGTAACTATATCATGTTACATATTTTTCTTTCAGTTGCATAAATACAGGGAAAGTTATGGTAGATTTTTTTACTCAAGTTTGTCGTGCTGTCATACTGATAATCTTCCACTGGACCATGACTAAACCTGTTACCATAATTTAGTAGCAATACATTCAAAATATTGCTGAGAGTGAATATGTGACTGATTGAAATCATTAAAAACACAATAGTTACAACAGCGACAATAACAATAATTTCAGTTAGTTATAATTTGCATACTTCCTAACACTGCTTTGAAAAACTAATAAAAACAGTGATGATAACTTTGATTTTGAGCCAAAATACAGTTACTCCTCTGGCCAACAATTTAATTTAAAATGAGGATTTCAGAATATTGCGAATATATCAGAAGTGCAATATCATTATCATTATTACCCTTGGCTAATATATTCCAAGTGTTGTAAAGTTGCATTTTTCATTCTAATGGACAGATTCTCACAGCTGAAGATACTCGACACAAACAGCCTTGTCCAAAATGCTAAAGGTCAGAGTGTAGGAATCACACTTGGGAAAATGGGGATATATTGCACCCGATATGGTCATCGCAGCTTTTACCAATATAATTGCTGTAGCAACATTTTCTACAATTGGGCAGCCCTACTCAAAATATTCCTGTGTTAAACTGTGTTGTGGCTTATTCTGTGTCAGTTGCTCTTGGTTCACAAGACCAGATTCACAAATGTTTCTCAATGTGGGAGGCCCGGCTGAAATATTGTTGTGTTAGTGAGCTTTAGAAATGATCAGCAGAGTCTGCAATCCTTTTTTTTTTTTTTTTTATCACATTCTTTCTGTTTGCTCTTTTCATTTTCAAAGCACACTCCACTCTTTCTTTTCCACATCTCACAAACAGTTTGAGTTCCTGTCTTTCTTTGTTTTGTTTTTTTAAGGATCACTTACAATCTTAACCTACAACATTTCTAGCTAAAACTGAAATTCCATGTCTTCTTTGTGATCACTAAAAGCAAGACATTTATTGTTTTACAGTGCATTGATAGAGCGCTTAAATGGATGTTTGCAGTTTTCCCATTTAATTCTTCTAAACAGTTCAAATGCAGTCTTGGAGTTGGATTTTTGCAATAAGTACTTTTAGATACAAAACTCATCCAGCAGGAAAATATTTTAGTTTGTTTTTATAGAACCATAAAATTTTCTCTCTTGATAGGTAAAATTATTATTGTTTCTTTATCAGTTAGGAATTTCTGTATTAGACATAGGATCTAGGAATAAAATGAATCTCTCTCATACACAGGTCATTGTTCCAAATATCTTCAAAATATAAAACAGAAAATCATTACTTTAATTCACTTTTGTCATATTTCGTAGCTATTAGAAAGTTAAATATGCATGTAGATACTGACTGAATCTACAAGTCATGGTTGAAACAAAAAGGTTGACAAAGTTCTCATGATTCATGAAGATGTGACGCACATGGTGCAATTTGCACTTGTAGGTACCTAAACTCATGAAGTACACTGGTTATTATTAGAATCTGTATGTAGCAATAGTTGAACTCGATCAATGGGATTCCCAAATGGCGGTTTAGCTTCATCTCTTACATTGGGAAAACTTATTGCAACATAGGAAGTGAACGTGGGAGGTTGATGTCACCGCTAGTTTCGGGAGAACACCACTTGGTCCCCAGCCAGGCAGCGTTAACACTCAATCCCATCTCTGCCAAATTATGTCGCTGTTGTGTTCAGGAATGCCCTACAAATCTAACAGACGGCTACGCTAGCATGACACTGTTGTATATCTTTCAGGTAATCAGAAAAAGGTGAGTCATACAAAATGTAGCTTTCAAGAGTTGTTTCCACATTGGCTCACGCAAGCTCAAGTAACAGCAAGTGAGTCTTCTTTCCTTCAAATAAAACAAAAACATGTTTATAGTGAAATGACTTATTATTATTAGTTTAAATCGTAACTAAAAACAAGAGGAATACAAATAAAATCCAATGGGACCATAAAATAAACAATGTCCTCATACTTGAAGCCCTCGTGACATCAGCATGCTGTTTTGGCTGCATAAATTCTGCTTTTGTTTGACCAAGTTGACCTTTATAATTTGACAAAAGCCGTCTTCAAAAAGCTCTTTCTCACACAGAAGCATATTCTGATTGCACAACAAGGGCTTGCATCACACCCTCACTTTTCCACCTCATTAGTCTACACACCTTTCTTCTGACGCAGCTGCTGCCTCTCCCTGCCTGTCACCAGCTATTGGCCATCATTTAGTGTAGATTTTTAGACCATTAGGCACATCAGTGAAGGTGTGCAGACAAAGATCTTTGTACGTAAAATGTGTTTTTATTTTTCCCTTTTTTGTGTGCTTCAATAACACTATGCTTTCCACCATCTCATTAAGGCAAAGGACAGAGTTTTGAACTGTCGGTTAACAATAGTGTTTTTACCAAGACCGGTTCCATTTCTTTTCGTTTCATCAGACACAGTCCCAAGGACCTCTTTGTGGTTCAATACTAGTATATAAGATGTTTCACTTTATTATGAAAATTGCATGCTTGATATAATTTGTGCAAAAACATTAAATCTTGTGCCGTTTCTTGGTGCTAATTGCCACCATCTTTTGAGCAGCAGCTCGTTGATTCCTGCCTGACATTCAGGAGAAGGCATAATACCCAAATACACAATAAGCATCTGTGTTTGATTGCCAGCTGGGGTCATCATGCAGCGCCACCACACAGAGAAGAGGGTACAACCACTTCTGTTGAGTGATATCCGTTTGCTGTGGAAGCCAGATGTGATCAGCGATGACATGAAGTTAATGTACATGGCACTGACTGCTTGTTTGAGAAGAACAGATTAACAGCCTCCTACTGTCTGCGTTAAGGAATCCTCAGACCGGCGCTGACCCCTGCTCAGACATCATGTCGCTGATGACAATCTTAGCATTCAATGATCTCACCTTTTTGGTGGTCATTTTCCACTTGCTTGTGTCTGTCACCTCTCATTGCTTTTTTTGTGTCGTTCCAGGATGCCCTTCAAGATTGGACAGCCGAAAAAACAGATTGTCTCTAAAACTGTAAGTCTAAAGCAAACATTTAACTGCTGCAGTGGTGTTATTTGTCTGTTTAGGTAGTTCTTGTTTTTTTGTATTTTCACTAATAAAAAAATAATCCACAAATATTGTCATATTAGAGGAATTTTTGGAGAGCAGTTTGTCAGAGCCATGTCAGGGGGACAGAGTTGATTACCTTGAAGTTGCACTGAGTGGGTGTTCCCCTTAGTAGCAAAACCACTTCCACTGTAATGGGTCTGTGGCCCAGCAGTCCCTGTAAGACTGGGTTTCCAACTTCCTGTGCCATTCAAGGTAAAAACCATGGAGTGGGTTACACGCAGCCCCGTCAGATGATCCACTTGTGACATTGTGTGAACTATTTCCTGTATTGTTTTTGCCCCTGTGTTTAAATTCAGAAACCCACAAAACCACAAGACAGGAAGCCATTATGGTTGTGTAACTTGTTCGACATGTTTCAAAGTGGTGATGGACAAGCCATCCAAACGCCTAATTAAGACCAATTTGCATTTCTGTGTAAGTTAACTCAGTATGTCCTCCTTCTTCAACAATTCTGTCTGGTTTTGGCACTCGAGTGCGACTAGAAATAAAAATAAAATCTATAATAGCAACTAGAAATTTTTCGGTTGACCGTCTGAGTAATATTTAAAGAGAAATTATAAAAACAAAATAAAATAGACAAGTAACTATCCTTTTTTCAATCTTAATTCACAAGTTGAATAGTGTTTGAGGGTAGATTCAAGATTCAGGTTGTCGCCATTGCTAATGACAGATTTTTAAAAAATGAATCTATCATGCAGCCACAATACATGTATAAAATGAGTTAATAATCAAATCTAAATTGCAATAACACCGTTTGAGTGCCATACATAAATGCATCATTAATTGTTCTATCATTTCTATAGAGTCAGGGTACACCATGCTTGTTTGTTCCGGGTTGCGTAGCATCTAGAGAACCGTCTAAAATTATGCAACCACTGGAGCGCGGAAGCTAAAAACAACTAGTATTATTAATGAAGGAGATTAGTGTCTAAATGGACAAACTATTCTGTATTCAGACACATTTGTCCAAAATATGCTGGTAGGAAAACATAAATGCAACTAATCCCAAAGAAAGTTTTGATTATGTAATGCAAAGTAGCAAAATCTAAAAATTCGCATATGTGAGGATTATCATCCAAACTGTCCAGACAGATTGATTTTTAGATGCTTGATGAATACATCTATTTTTTTTCTAACACAGTTAAAGTAGCTTGTAGACCACCAGTGTGCTTGATATTAACTTTTTTCTTTCTTCTGTTCTGAAAATTCCTGCCAAATTTCTTCCTCTTGTATTATTTGGTTATTAAATGTAGCTGACTGGAAGACCTGTATATGTGAAAATTTGTCAACATTAATGTTTTTAGTGGACACATTTGTATGAATATTTCTTTTTTTAATTTCTTAAACCTTTTAACAATAGTTGCAGCTGTTTTTCTCCAAACCACTGTAGGTGCAAAGGAGCCCCTAGCTGTAGTCTGCAGCACTACTAGTGTGTTTTTGTGTGTGTGTGTGTGTGTGTGTGTGTGTGTGTGTGTGCATATGCTGCATACCACTTTGTCTTCAGTCATTGTTCCATTCAAAACAACCAAGGCAGATAAAGCGTCTGCCTCACTGTTAAATAAGCCGGGTTATATAAGCTTTCAAAAGTGGTTTTAAAGTATTCATGTACTTTAATTTAGCTGGAAAAATAGCAGTTTGGACACTCTGTCTAGCTTTGTTGCAAACCACAGTAACACAAGTACCATGCATGACCATATGATGAGAGCATGGCTTAAGGGCCTGTCACTTCTGTCTGATGAGCAGACAGAAGTGACAATGAACTGTACGTTTTTTTAAAGCCGCTGAATGCCAGCGTCAGAATCAGATCTGGTATCCGTCTGCTACGTTCTCCAGTGAATAAATGCCTCAGGTTTCAGTTTTAGTTTGCTTGATGAACACTCTGCCTGTATGTGTCAGTGTGCAGACTTTGCTCAGCCGACCACTTTGATTTTAATTCCATCGGTTTTAATCACTTATTCTTGTAATGTTAAATTTTCATCTTATTAAATTAAACAAACTGGTAAACAATAAATACAAGTGAAAAGAAATGTAATTTGATGCTTTAGTTTTTCCTTTCTTTCTTTTAAAGTTACATATTACTGACCTAAGGTCATTGTTTGCTTATATCCCTTTTGGTCTCATCATATTTAACATTCTGAATTTCTACTCAGGGATATTAGTCATTGGGAGCATGATTAAAAAAAAGTGTAAACCTTTATTCAACTTTTTATTTTGTGGTACACAGTAAATGCTAAAGGTCATTATAGAAAGTAATCCAAAATAAGACGGTCTTTGGGTTTAATCAGTTGTTTGAAAGACTGCAAAAAGTTGAGGAAAAAAATGTTTTGCCAGCCATAGTATGTTACAAGTCAACTTTAGGTCTTCTTATGTATCGCTTGTACTTTATTGGAAAGGAAAGAAAAAAAAAACCAAACACACAGTTTAGTGGCTCCTCAGTATGTACTAATACTTACAAGACAGTCACAGAATGATCTTCTTGACAGTATCACTACTCTCCATTATTTCACTGCACCCACTTTCCAACACTAGCATCACATGCACACTGCAGTTTGGTTCTCTAAAAACCTCTTTCACTAAATTACAAGCGTCACATTCAAGAAATTAATTTAAAGCTGACCCTTTTCTATGTATTTGCACCTGGCATGACAATGAACCACACCCAGATTAAGAGTCTTATAATCTGTTGTAGATTCATCGATACTTATCACATTGAATCTGTCCTATTGATTTAATTAATTTTTGATACTATTACAATCTTTTTTCCATCTTAAGTTGACTGCCTGTTATTTCTGTTTTTAGGTTGAAAGAGACTTTGAGCGCGAATATGAAAAGCTCCAGAAGTAAGTTTGCTTATACAAGCATTATCAATAGAGAAAATTATTGATATTTTATGTGTAGCATTTTTATCCAATTGAATTGTGTCATTCTAGTATTTTATTTATGGTGTTATATGTGTGATTATATAATTACTAATGTTTTATTAATCATTATGAAAAATTATTAAGGGAAAGTTTGTGAAACAATTTTTTTGTGCCATTGCTTTGGTGAAAGGTGGTTTCTTGCTCATCAAATCTGTCTACTTTATATTTTTATTACTGTTAGTTTTCCTTTTTTCTGTATAAAATTTTTATTGGCTAAATATTTTCATTATATTGTCAAGTTTGTAAGCATTTCAAAACCAGTCAGATTTGACTTAATTTCACATAGTTTTAAAAACTGATCATTTGTTAGAAGTCGCTATTTCAGTGTGTTTATGAAACTAAAGAGACAGAAATATATAACACTTAAAATCTCAAGATCACTGCATGTAGAAACTCCCCAGGGGCCCTGAAAAGTGAGTGGGAGCACAGCTTTCCACTCAGGTTTTGTTGAGTAGGAGGGCCCTTTATCAGGAAGGTGTGGTACCAATAAACCTTATAGATGAGTCAGAGCAGCGGGCATGTGCAGACATTTACGTTCTCCGCCCTAGAGATCCATATCAACACATCATGGTACATCAAGCAAACACTTTCAGACATTTATCTCATCTGCATTTTGGCAAGCCAAGCCTTGTGCAACTTTTGTTATCAGATGATTTTTTTTACCTTTTTTAAGAATTATATTATATTTTTGGATAAGTATATTTTATTGGTATTTGTGTTCTGACATTTTTAGTAATTTTATACTATAAGTTTGATGGAAATATACATTTTATAATAATTTGCTGTTAACAGAAAAATCTGCAAACCACTTGTTGAGAACATATGTACAATCGTATATGTAGGCACACACAAAGTAAATTAGATAAACTGTAGTGTAACACTGGAACACTAGGTTGTGAACTTGACCTTTAATTTAGTCTTTTAAATCCAAAACGTCTTGTTTTTTGTTTACAGCCTGACATACGGCACATATCAATGTATAAATCACATCCAGTCTGTTGCAGCAGCAGCAGGTTGTACCTTATTTCAGGAAATATTGACAGCAAGGCTTTAAATAAAAGGCCACGCTCATCATAAGAGGCTCTAAAGATAACATTCGTCTGTCCCAAGCCATGTTGAGTGAGAGTTTAACTCCACCCTCCGACTGGATAACAAATGATGATGACAATAACCACCCAGTCTCAAACAGAACAATAGATAGAATCAGGATCCACGATTACAGCTTAAAATAAATCTGACATGCATTTCCAAATGTTCTGGAATCTCTACTACATCGGACTCCACCCAGGGCATCTGTGCTCTAAATGCTTTAAAAATGTCTTTGTGTGATTCCGGTCTTTTAATAAGTGCATTTTCATAAAGATTGTGGCTACACAGGCCTACCATGGGCTCATTGGTGCAAAGAGTATCAGCATAGCCAGGAGGTCACCCTATTAGCCCCTTCTGGAAAGAGAGTCAAGGCTTTCACCTGGTAGTCATCCAGAAAGGCTCACTGTCACCGAGTAGAGAGGACAGCAGTATTGTAGAAGACAAAATTGTGAGTGTATGGACTCTGGTCTTAAGAGGTTCTGGCTTATTTATACAACAGAATGGCTTTATCCATCATCCTGCAACTTCAACTTGAATTTCTTAGCCTCATATTGTGATGCTTTTCCATTGCAGGAATCTTTTCAGGAACTCACAGGGTTTTCTGTTAGTTTTTCTCCTGGCTACATTCCCACCGTAGGAACCGGGGTCAAATTAGATGAAGACCAAAATAAATAAATCCCCAAAATGACCCTAAAAGGAAGGCAGGACTTTCTGGATGGACTCTTAACTAAAGTGAAGCCTTTTGGTGGGATGGTGCTAATCATGTTTGACTGGTTGAATGTCCACAGCATTTAATCTCATATTTCCTGCTAATTTTCATTAGCAATATTCTGTATTTTTATTTGTAAACAGCATTAAAATCCATCCAATCCATGTTGAATATCACACAGACAGGTCACAGAGGTTGCATTCAAGTACAAAGATAAAATCTGTCAACCTTAGTGAAAATCTTAAATTAAAGGAGCCAAGGACTTTTGCTTTCAGGGTGAATGCATAAGAAGAAGGTAACAGTCTCAGTAAGGCATTGTCAGACCGTTAATAGTTAAAGTAAGAATATTTTTAGCATTTATATTCTGAAATGCAGATTAACGTGATCACAACTCACCAGGATTGTGGCTTATTTACGCATTTTAAGTGGAGCAAAAGTAGTAATACAAAATGTCTTTTAATTGGAAGTGATTTGAATTTGACATCAGAGTGTAAACGCCATTGGGATATAGAATAATGATTTTGTGACATTAACTTCAAAAATTCATAGTCAAAATGTACCTTTTGCATTTCTGACCTCATGTTGCTCTGTTTTCAGTTTAAAGAATAAATAAGTTTTATTAGATGAGATTTTCTTTTTCTTCTTCACATTTAACAGAGTTGGGTACTTAAAGTTGTTGCATTTAAACAGATATATGATGAAAGCAGTATTTCTTAATGTTTACTGCAGTGTCAGTAGCAGTTCTCTTCTAGCAGGTAGAACTCAAATACATGTAATTTATTAGTTGCTTGGAAAGATTACCCATGGTTTCTTGTTTTAATGCTGCTTGGTTGTACATTCAGATGTTCTCAACAGGTGGTTAATCCCAGTTCAATGTTCACACAGGCCTGGAGTCGTTTACTTTTTTAAATTTGCAATTGTATTCATTGTTTGTTTGCTAAGGTTATTTTTCTCTGATATAAAAGCTTGTTTGATGATCTGAGGGCACTTAAGTGTGATAACAAAGCAAATATAGAAAAAATCTATAATCAGTCAAACACCTTCACACAACACTGAAAATAAATAAACATCTGTAAATAAATAATTAACAAATTGTAATAATTTTATAAGTTTTTTTTTATATTTATGATTATATGAAGCACCTGTCAATGTGTTGATTTACCTTTCTATGTAATTATCTATCAGCTGCTGGATATTTGAAGCTCTGAAATGATTTTCTCCGTTTTTAAGATCCAATTTCTCAAAGTTTTTGCACCTTTTCTCATGTTGTTCCACCAGAAATCCAACATTTTAAGGTAGCAGTCGTGGCGTTTTTCATTTTTATGATATAGACCTATAAAAAGACGGAAGGACTGATGGAATTGAGCCCCTACATCATTGCATTTTTGTCAAATCAAGAGAGGTGATATGATAGCTGTCTCTTGGGAGATCCTAAACCCTCTTTTTGCCTTAATTGATATAATGAATGGCATGTGTTTTCATTCTCACTAGTCTGGTAATTGCCTTTTTTAACAGCATCAGTGTAATATGTGGAGTGGAATGATTGAAGATGTTAATGTTTTAGAGCAGAAATGTAGTTTACTGTGCTAAAAAGATTCCCGGTACTGGTAATTAGCCAACAGATTTTATGTGGAGGCAATGAAATGTTTAATTTTTTTCTTGAATTATATTTTGTTTTAAATTGGTTTAATTTTCTATGTTTCATCTGTTTTGATTTATACATGAACAAGTGAAAAATAACTTATTTTCTACATAGATCTTTTTTCCTGCACACTTGGTCCCAAATATCATTTTTTATAAACGTTCTCCTTCTTGTCCAACAGGCTTGAGGATCAGACAAAGAAGCTTCACAAAGACATGAAGAAAAGTACAGAGGCTGATTTAGGTGTGTTCTGGTAAAATACTTATCTTATCTTTAGACTTTCCATTCAGATCCATCCACTTGTTAGCCAACATACTGGATGTTACTTAGCAGGTTTTACCAGGATCATAACGTTCAAGTAGTTATTGTTATTTTTTTTTTTTTTTTTTTTCTGTGGTGTGCTAATGACGTGACAAATTAAATAAAAGGCGCTTTCGTCTAAATCTTTCTTTTCACATTCTTCTACAATCTTGCTGCCATTGTATTTCATCTCAGATTTAGTGCACTGTTCAGTTATGGCTTTGATTTGTGTGTCGTCTTTGCAATCATTTCTTTTTGCACTTGTCTGCGAAAGCAACCATGTTTACTCAACATGTATTTGCTTTTTTAGTTGGTTTTGGATTTGTGTGTTTGTAAAGTAGCAGTAGAAATGGCCTGTGGTAAGAAGTCGGTTGTGGGGGCGGCGGAGCAGGAACGGATAGAGGAGCAAGAACCTCCTTCATTTCCTCTCCTTTGTGCTCTGGAATATGGATGTTTGCATCATCAAAGTGTCATAGCTGTCAGGGCCTCATTATTGTTAATGGATTCCATGTGCTGCTCAGGTCCCATCTCCAGCAACTGTTAACCCAGCAAAGAACCGGACCTGCCCTGAATGTCAGCGCTGTAATAAACAGATGACTGTTGGTTATGTTAGCCATCCTTTCTGTAGTCAAAGGTAGCGATAGTCTGAGCTTTGTTCACACACATATATAATCAGTGGAAATGTTAGGGTTACAAAGGATTAGTAAAGCGGCAATGGTAAATTGAGTTTCAGAAGTATTCATACCACTCACATGTTCATGATTTGTCACATTGCATCCTCAGATTTCAATAGCAGCTCTGATTAATGCTCTTCTTCCGTGGCCTTGTAACTCCAGTAAAATACATTGAAACCTGTGATAGTAGTCAGGCAGAGTTTGATCTGGCATGAATTTGTAAATGCCCAGTTTATTCCAAGGAATCCCTACCTACAGCCTGACAGGTTAACCTGGTTATGGAGCAGGTCTGAGGCCTCATCTTAATTTTTTAAGCACACACTCAAACTCTGCTGACCTGCTCTGCAGCCAGTAGTTCTTGTTACAGCAATCTCTGTGAACTCAGACTACCATTGCCAACTGCAGTCCTATGTGGTTGTGTCTGAGTCTGCCCATGGAGCAAGTGACTCAGTGTAGAGATGGGTAAATAAACATGGAGGATTGCCAAAATGGAGACCTGGCCACCCAGCTAGAAGGGAAAATCACAGGGCAGTGACAGTTGCGTGGCTATGACTAAGTTTAAACAGAAAAATGTTTACCTCAAGCACCTTGTGTGAGCTGTTTCATTTTTTTTCCATTCTGACATTTTATATATTAAAAAAATTATTAATAATTTACCCAAGTTCTCCTCAAGCCACTTTTTGAATTGACTCATCTATAATCTCAATTGGACAACCCAGTGAATGATTAGTTGATGTTATCGGTGAATTATTCAGAAATTGGACAGCAGTTGTTATAACCGTCTCCCGGGGAAAATGCAACAAGCTTAAAGCTAGTTTCAGGTCTTCTTTTCATCTTGTGAACCCTGTGCACATTTATCATAACAGCACCAAACAGCTACCAAACCAGTTTTAGCATTTATTTCTTCTCCATTTCCGAGCCAGAGAGGAAAAAAGTGCTTTTCTCGGCAGCAGTAAATGGTTTCATGGAGACAATCAAATGAAAACATTATAAATGCTTTCATTGTAATAGTAAAACTCCTTGTTTCATTATTAATCTACGTAATTTAGGATAAAAAAAAAATACAATACAAAGTTAAGTTTATTAAAAAGCTGAATTAGCAGCGGATAACGTTAGCTCACCATCACTTATCTCCCCATTTTGATATCACCCTTCATGTAGGCTAATGCGTTGCATCGCTGCATATTGCATCGCTAATATCACAGATATTTTCCATGCACAACAATTTCAGTATCAGCTCTTAAGCGCTTTTGGCCTTTCATTATCACCAGAAGTTATCAAAACAGCCAGCTTTATCGCTTAAATCAGACATTGGGATTAATAATTAATTCACGTACTGCATGTTGTAAAAATCTGTCCTAATCAATTAAAATTGAGACATTAGGACACCTGTTTGCAGATATAATGAAATGGGATTTGTTTTTGTAAACTGTCTCCCTGCACTTTGATTTTCTCCAAAAACTGAAAATATGACAGTGGGAGGATGAAACATTCAGTCCAAGAGACATTTATAGTGATGTGGTAATCTGGCTCCATGCTGGTTCTTTGGCTTTGGAAAATCAAACTGGTTATTTTTATGTAACCAGTAAAGAACTGACTAAACAGTCCTGGTATTTAGCACTGGAGTGAGCCTCTTTGGTAGAAAAGAGGAAAAACCCTAAAAGAAGCCCTGATCTGAAATGTGCTCTGTGTCTTCACAAAGTGCCATGTGTGCAGATTAACAGTAAATTTTGCTGTGAAGAAACATGGCAAAGATTCTTGGTGAACTGGTGAATATTCAAAACGGCAGGCAGCCCTGCCAACCTCTGATTTTTTTTTATTTTTTATTTTTACAATGGGGGGCAGCATTGTTGCCATCTTTCTTTTGCTTTCACTGAAGCCTTTAGATACCCTCCCACATACAGGATTCATACAGTGAAAAAAACACTTAAAGCCTTTTTGACACAGTTATTTGGCAATATTTTAACAGTGCTCTCTGTCTTGTGTTTGTATGGCTGTCAGCCATGTCTAAAGCAGCAGTGAAGATCTCTGCAGATCTGCTGAGCAACCCGCTGTGTGAGCAGGACCAGGCCTTTCTCGACTCCATGTCTGCTTTAGACACAGCCATGAAAAGGATGGATGCATTTAACCAGGAAAAGGTGAGATTCATCCCTACTAAATTTCCCTGTTTTACAGTTTTTGTCGGCTTTGCCTTGGCATTCACTACTAAAATGACAGTTTTATCAGGTGTAGTATTTTTGTTAGACATACATAAGTGAAAACTGGACAGCATTCTGTTAAATTTGTGTGTTTTTATATTTATCTATATTATGTAGCCTGTGGACTAAAAACTATTTTTCTTTTGTGTGTATGTGTGTTTTTTTTAAAAGTATCTATTGTATTGTGCTTTAAAAGCTCAAGGTGCTGATTATCAGCTGCGAGACTGATTTTTGTGACTCACCGGTGTCCAAAATAACTCAACAACAACGGTGGGGCTTTGTCTGGAGAAGAAAACCTGCTACAAAACTCATAGTAGTTTTTTATTAAAAATAGTGGTGAGACTCGATTAAAATTATGAGCGACTTAATTACAGGGTGTATCATTAATTGATTGCATTTTCATCAAAAATTGTTGGCAAAATAATCAACATTTTCAATGGAAAACCCCCTTTTAGCTACTGAATTGTTGAATAAATAGACATTGGAGATCACCAAACAACGTTATTTGTTTTTAATCTGTTATGGGTGTGCATAGCTGTCACACCCATTCAGCTCTCCAGTGTTTTTGGAACCCATGATCATTCATGAAAATTCTTTTAAAAAATTAAATACTTCTTTAGAAATGCAGACTGTGAATGCTGACATCAACGTTGAGGACGTAGACCTGTGCATGTTTCAACATGTTGTGCATCGAGTTGGTGTTTTTAGGTTTGAATAGCTTTGGTTACAGGTTAACAACTAATACGTAAATAGTCTCTTCCAGCGTCCCATCATATTGTTTTCTTTGAAACAAATATTAAACCCCAAAGTGTCAGGAGAAGTGACTTTGTCGACCATCGCTGTTCGTGAACATCAAATTTGTAGTTTATACTGCAATATCTTTGTTTTTAAACATTTTATACATCTTGTATAATATCCAAGTTTTCTGAGAAACTGAAGTTTGAGTTTTCATTTGCTGTAAGCCATAATCATAATAAAAATGTATAACCCTTTACAGAATTTGCAGAACTGGAAAATATATTTAATGTGTGTTCTCACCATTTTCCATAGTTTCCTCACAGCTAATCTGAGATTGATAGATAACTTTCCACTGCATACAGTGGTCTTGGTTGCCCTGCCACAATTTTATTTCCATTGACCTCTTCTGTATATTTGCCCGGCGTTCTCCAGTTTGTGATTATAATCATTGCCACAGGTACTTATAATGTGAATCATTGTAGCAGTGCATGTGTGCATCCTTAAGGCAGTTCTCTATGAAGGGTAGACACTTAAACAGCAAACAATACAGGGTAGAGAAGGGGAGTTCATGGAAAGGTATTTACTTTTTTTTTTTTTTTTTAAAGCTTTGTTTCTTGACTCATTGCCCACCCAGAAGGTGTTCAGGGCTTTTCACATTTGATATCTTAAAATATTTCCTTTTGCCTCCATATTTTACTGTCAGCCAGAATGATTTCATACTGCAATGGTAAACCACAAGGAGAAAATAATTATCTTTGCAGTAGTAGATAATATAACTCTTGCTAGAAACCATCATGTAACAGTACAAGAATCACAGCCCTATATCTCACCTGGAAATGTACACATTTGCTTTTGAAGGCATGGTATATGTTTGGTGTCTTTCTTTTTCTGTTTTGAGTCTGAAAAATCAAATCAATGTGAACATATTAGGGGAAAACAAATCAGTACATCAAAGCAGACACTTTTTCAGAGTTTGCTCTTGACATTAAAAGTCTTAAAAATGTATGTATTACATACTTTGGGTTAAAAATGCCTTACAAATGTCAACTTCATTTTTGTATCAAAGTGCTACAAAAAATTGTTATGCAACCAGTTGCTGTGCAGCAGAGATTAGACCCAGCGAAGAGTAAAAAAGTAATGCGTCATCAAAAGAGTAAAACCACATTGTTAATTTGGAGGATTAGATGAAACTTAGAATAAAACTGATTGTTAAACTCTATAAAAAACAATAAAGCACATAAAGGTAAAAAAAAAAAAAAGGGAAATATTAAATCAATATTAATAAGGGCTCCTTATTCCGCCATTTGGCTCTTTGGACATTTAAAAGCATCTTTTTGCCTGAGTTGACTGATCTAAACCAAACCTGATTTGTGTAAAAACTGCTGTCTGGATTTTTACATGAAGTGGGTTGTGGTTCTGGTTGAGGCCTCCAGGTCTTGTTATATCTTGATCAATCTAACAGATGCAGAGCAACAACAACATTGCAGGAAGGGATTTATCAGCACACATTGAATCCTCAGTGTGAACCAGCCAATGAAGCTGCCTTATAGTTATTTGTTGTACAGTGTTACTCATGTTATGTTATCCAATACCATCTTTCGTCTGTTATTCTTTGACAGAGTTTTATTTATTTTTCTTAAGACAGATACTGTAAGTCAAATAAATGTAGTTAATAATTTCACATGGGCCTTACATTTAAATTGTAAAAAGCTTTGTTTAAGTCTTCTGAAACCTGCTGTAACCAGGAATTGCATCACAAAGTTAAGTAATGTGATTTAACTTTTGCATGTTAAGATGTCAGGATTTTGTTTGTTGTTGTTATTTGTCTGGGTCCAAATAAATAGAAAGTGTCTTCAGTGTTACATTGGAAGTTTTTTTTCCCCCCACTGAATATAAAACTTGTAGAAATTAAGCTTGGCCACAAGCAGGAGGCTATTATTCTGAGGCTGTCACTTTTGTCCCCAACCTTGCTGCTTCAGCTTTACCATACCAGTCTTTCAGACAGCCCATAGTCACACTTCATCAAATTTTACTGGAGCCATTTTGAGTGACTAGACAAAGTAAAATGTAGGTTGGACAGTGTGGTTTGTGATCTGGGGTGCGAATGTCCCAGTACTCGACTTGGTAGAGAGCCTGGAGGTCACTCCTGCTTGGACCGTGTTCAAAACACGAAGCTTATTTTTTTATTTTTCAACGAAAATAAGGAGAAGTGTCTTTTTTTTTTTTTTCTTTCTGCATTTCGTCCACCATTAATTTGAAACTGCAAACTGATGCTCACTTATGTTTTGTTTTTTGTTATTAAAACACACAGTGAAAAGCATTTTCAGCATCAGGACATTACGTTGATGACACAGTTGCATTATTGTATTTTTTGCTCTTTGAGTCTCAACAAGTGAAAATCTATTGGGGTTCTGTTCCAGATTTGGACCCAAACTGCTCGTCTATCCTTTTAAATATTGGCTCGAACTGAGCTAAAGGCAAAATAGTGATTGTGAGAACTTTCTGGTCAGTCCAAGAGTGTGCATCACCTCTAGGTTTGCAAGGTGTTTATAATCCAGCGCCGCTCTCCAGAACACCACTCTGACTTCTCCCTTCAAGCTGGCGGTTGGTTCTGACGGCACAAACGGCAAACCTTGTTGCTCGAGCAAAACAGACACAAAAGCAATCCACCCTTTGCTCTTCTCCGCGTTGAGACGAGATGTTGCGCCGCAGGGCCCGCGAGTGAGAAAGCCAGCAGATAAAACGTGCAGCGATAATGAAGGCAGCAGTGGCCCAGGTCTGTGTGTTTATTTCTGGGGCTGAGGAGGGCGCTCAGCCCCGGCGGCGCACTGCTACCGAAGCCGAGCCCCGGCGTAGATGGCGGCAGCGCGGTGGAGGATGCTCCGTTTGGAGGGATATTGATTTCCTCAGCGATCTGTGTGTATTTTTGGGAGGCCTGTGTGCCGGGATGGCCTCTGCCCCGTGACTCACTGATGGAGACTGCTGCTTGAGCATCAGGCCTCAGGCTTTGTGGGGCCTCCAAGGAATTGCTCTGCTCCCCACCCTCCCCCCCATCACTGTGGGAAGGGGCAGAGGGTAGAGGGCATCAGCATGCTTAAGCAAATCTGTTGCTGTTCTCCCTCCTCACTGCGTGTTCTCACCTTAAAAGCAGCGGCGTAGCTCAAGTCGAGGAGGGGAGGGGATGGAGCAGGGGATGTGAATATGTAAAACAAAGAAAATGTGAATTCCCATGTACTTATTTGTTATTGGTTCTCTGTTTTCCCTCAAACCACCATCAACCATTTTGTAGTTGGAAATGTGCCTGTGTGAAGCAGTGAGTGTTGTGTTTTCTCAGAGATGGTCAGGGCACTTTCACAAAGCGGAGCTCTGATCTTGCTTCCTTGCTGCTGTGTGATTGACTGTCCTGCCAATAGAAAGCGAACATATGATTACTGTAGCGGCTCATTGTTCTCATGCAGCTGTCGTTCCGCATTTCTCCCTTTAAACCCCTCTTCACTCTCAACAGCATGCTCATCACTTGAGTTGATTGTCTTGCTGGCACTGCGCCGTTATGCTGGCTTTTCTTGTAGTTGTTTTATGTCTGCAATGTAAATGACACTAAAACTTCATTAATTGCGCACCAACTTCTGTTGATGAGACTTAAGTTTTCAGCTTGGAGGCCTCACAATGTGTTATTCGTTTACTTCCATTTAACACCCCCAACCTCTCCTTCCCTCCCCTGTCGGTTCTGACAACCAGAAGGAGAATGCTTGAAAATATAAACTGTTATTGTTAAAATGTTTGTTTGTTAAGAACTTTCATCTTGTAAGGCAGCCCACTCTGCACAGGATTTCAAATCAGTTGGGCTTTGCTTTCATGTCCGTCCCCTGACAGTTCCATCCTTTTGTATCGCAGAGTCGATGAATATTCAGGGATTTCTCCTCGGGGCTTGCATACAATAAAAAGAGTCAACGTCATGAAAGTTTCTTTGCCAGCCCTCCTCCCCTTTCCCCCCCCTTTTTTTGGGGGGGGTTTGCTCATTTTGAGCTACACATAATTATTGGTGTTTGTGTTGTATTGTTACTCTGCCACTAATTGGAAAAAAAGATCTACAAGCTCTTTTGGGTCTTTGGTTCAGGGTTCTTATGTGGCCTAAAAAGTCTGGAATTTAGTTTAAGTATTTTCTAGGTCTGGATAGATTCAGGGAAGCGTAGGGTATTGAAAAACATGGCTTTCTGGGATTAATTCATTCTCATCTTTTGGCCATTCATTCATTCATGTTTTCATAGCAATTGAACATCACCTACCCACAGATGATTTACTGTCCCCATTCATCAATGGGGGTACTCCCACAAATCAATTTTCCTATCCATCATGCTGTCCATCAGGTTCCTGCTCACAAATCCACTTTTCAATCATCCATCTGTTTACCAACTTTTAGACTATCCAGTCATCTGTATATATTTTTTTATACTCACACCTATAAAATGAGTAAAAAAAAAAAAAAACAGACAACTTTAGAAATGTGAGTCTGGAGTTTGTACATAAAAATATCTTCTGATATAACGCAAATTGACCGTGAATTATGTTTTATGCTTGGCGTGTCTAATCCTAATTGTGTCCTTTTTATTCCAGGTTAACCAGATTCAGAAGACCGTCATAGACCCTCTAAAAAAGTAAGATTTTTCATTTTTCTATTTGTTTTTTCTTGTGTAAGTGTTTGCAGGTTTTCATTTTCTAGCTCAGGACCAAAAAGGGTATTTGTGTAACATTTGGTTTGAGTGGCTGAACAAAATGATTGTTTTACAAGATGCTATTAAAAATATATTTTTTTTAAAGCATTATTAGGGAGGTCGGATTTCATTTCGTGGCTTATTTCTCATAACGCATTGACCACTGTGGGTCATTTAAGATGAGCGCCATAAACATTTTTATTGTCTAAACCCTATTCTTCCAGGATTGAAAGTAATGCTGTTATGCAATATCACAGGAAGGTCTTCAGTCTGACTACACAGATTGTAAAAATGAGCAGAGCTGCTGTGGTCAGAATGTGTCTGGAAGAAAGTTTATTTGGTTCCCATTCCTAATATTCGCCCCCATTTGAGATGCCGTGAGTGCTATTCCATCTCATAAAGCTCCCTCTGCTTACTTTCACACATGTGCGCACACACACAAATGCAAAGCAAAGTTACTGAAAGGAGTGGCTGGGCTATCCCACCCAACTTCCGGCCTGCTAGTTAAGGAATCGCTTCCTCCTGTTTGCTCCTCCTCTGATATTAAACATGTGCTAAGAGGACAAAAGCAGAATTTTTCTACAGCAGTTTTTTCGTTGACCTTTTCTCCCCCCTATAAAGCTGTCATTTTGAGGGTGGGGGCTGGGGGGGGAGTCACCTATATGAAGTGAACACGCTGTGAAAACATGACGGCGGCGTTAGGTCAGTGTCAGTGTGCGTTTATCCCTCTCTCCCTCATGTGCTCTGGCGGCGGAGCAATGACAGGATGGAATGGTTCTAATTTCCTCTTCCTGGTGGGCGGCAGGCGGACGTGTGGGTAGGCTCAGAATATGGCACAGGCCCAGCTTCCTGGGCCCAGAGCCGTGGATTGGTTGAGGAAGAGAACTGTCTCAGGACAGCACACACTCTCTCACACACAAGCACACAGACAGCAGCCCAGATTTTCGAGGGTGGGGGTGCTGAGGAACTTGTGCTTTAACATGATTCTAAAATAGAGCGGTGGAAGCAAGTTTTAGTTTCAGTGCCAAGCTGAGCTGACCTCCCCGTTTTAATTTTTAGCCTCCTTAAAAGACAGCATTTCTACTCATTAATTTATAATGGTGTTGTCCACAGAAGAAGCTAAGACACAAACCTTGTTGTGCGTTAAAGCTTCCATTAGAATTCCATTAGTGCTTCGTTAATTTTTTTGTTTACTTGTCTCTAAATATTCTTGCTTGTGATCTTGTGGCATTCTAAATACAACTGGCAAAATTCTGAAAGGACGATTGTAAAATTAATGGAAGACTCTCACTTAGTTGTGTGTGTGTGTGTGTGTGTGTGTGGGGGGGGGGTGTGTGTGTGTGTGTGTGTGTGTGTGTGTGTGTGTGTGTGTGTGTGTGTTAGTTTACTCAACATTGTCCTCCTGTAACTGCTATTTAAGCTTTTGGCATCCATCCTTTATCCTTGAGTCTGGTGAAGTGCACAGAAACAAATTTAAAAACAGCCCTCCTCCACCATCAGCCGCTCTCTTCTTTCCTTCGGAGCTGCTTGAGTTTCATCCACTCACTAGGGTCACTAAGTGACATCACTGTGTTTAGGGGGGGGGCAGTGCGTGGGCATGGAGGCATTTGTGTTATCTTGGGCTCCCTAACATAGCCTTTTTGCTCTGTTGTTGTTTTGGGCGAGACAGAAGTCAGGCCTGTTTTGAGACCTTTGACCTGGGTTGAGCTTGGACTGAACAGAAAAAAAAAACAAAAAAACCCCGCACTACTTTATCAGAGGAAGAGGGCTCCTGATGCAGGTCTAAGGGCTAAAGCCAAAGGGACCTCATGGCCCTTGCCTGACGGCTGAGGGGTAGAGATTCAATTCTGGCTGGACTTGTTGAATTTTTATGACTGTAAAGTTTAAAATTTCCTTATTTGTGAAGAACGTCACTGAACAACACTTTTTGTGAGCTTTCTAAGTTCAAGTGAAATGCAGTGCTTTGGATTATGGTGCTTTTGATTCAGTATTTCTATATCTATAGCTTATAGAAATAGATGTGTAGATCTGTTCTAGATTTCGTTACTGGTTTTAGATCTTGTCTGTAAAGATCTTAATTTAATGGCTTTTAAATGAAGCCATTAAAAGAGCCACCACCGCTGAAGTTGTCCTAAAAGGGTTCCTTTCCACTGTCGCCGCATGCTTGCACACTATGAGAGATTGTTTTACGCCTTGAGGTCAGTGACTTAATGAAATCGGCTAACTGTCCTCTGATGATAACTTCTTTTTCCCTGTTGGTATTATAAACTCAATTTGAGTACAGTATTGCATTGTGACTGGGATAAAATTGTTATGTATGTAATGACTTAAAATTTGTCCACATGTTTGGATTGATTTGATTAGATCGTTCTGGATCTCTGTTATGTAAAGCACTTTGCGCTGTGTAAATACTGGTTTGTGGAAAAAGTGTTGTGCTTTACAGATTTCTTCTTTCTTAAATGTTTTCTCCAGTTGCGGACAATGCCTCTCACTTTCTGGCATCCTTAAAACTCAAAAAGGGCTTTGTAATATTTTTCCAGATGATGTGAGGCTTTTTGAAATCATTCAGGAAGATTATAATGTGTGCATCCCACGTAACAACCAGGCCAAAGTTTATGTTATGAAGCCAAACTGAGTTTTCTAGAAAATAAAATAACATAAAATAATGTAGTTTAAACAGATTTCATTCTTTTCCAGAGAGCAAGGTTGGTTTAGATAGCTTTTTCCCTTAAATAAGTAAGTTTTTAATTGACAATTCAGCACTTTGTGTTTAGGTCGTCTTTATCCAATATTTTGTTTGATGGTGATCTAAAACGTCTAAGTTTGTCAAAAAAAACATGAGAATTGTTTAAAGGGGCCAACACTTTCACAATATTTTAATTTCCTCAAGATATGGACAATAATGTTTCAAGGAGTTCTCTTTTAATGTAGCCTTTATTTTGGTTAATTAAACTGCAAACTATGCACTTTTCATGAATAAGGGCATTTCTAGTGCCAAAAGTCTTTGTTCTCTTTTTGCAAAAGTTTTTCTTTCTGAAAATAAAACGTATCGATGAAACAAGCAGCTAAATTATAGGAGCGAGAGCGAAGTCAACCTATTTGGATTGTGAAGGCTGTGGACACCTCCCCATGGTTTATTGCTCCCAACATTGTTATATCATATTCTGCCCAGAGACAGACATAGAAAGCAGCCATTTTATGTTTTCAGCCGATTTCTGTGTCTTAGCTACGTTAGTAGAGTCGAGTTATGTGATGGTGAGAGTCAACAGGGACACCCGGCCTTCCAGACTGAGGGAGTCTAGACCAGACTTGGGCTTGGCTGACGCTTCAGACTGGCCTGCCTGTGGATTGGCAGCTGCTCATAAACACACTCTGGTCTATAAGCTATTTCCATTCAGCCTGTTCACCACAGCCTGACCTGTCACATGCATCGTGGCGTGCCCTTGGGCCCCGTGCAGCATCTAGCCCGACAGCCATTGAGAAAGAATGCAACGCAGACTTTGCGTGGTTGGCCAGTCGCTGCTCCGCCAAGACGGGGACATCGAGGGAAACGCTATATATCAAATTAGCTTTACGGTGAAAAAACATTATTTTTGAAGGTTATACAAAAAATATAACCACAAAAATATACCAAAATTGCTTTTGAATAAACATTTCCTCAATCATGAAAAAAAAATTATACTGCCAAGAAGGTTTTTGTAATTCAGTTTATAAAGTGCTGAGTCAATACATATGGGTTTCTTTGCTTCACAATCTTCTCCAGCCTGAGTTTATCTCTGTTTTTCTGCTGGATTGTTTCCATCCACTCAACTTTTCTTCATTGCACCTTAACACAGCCCTTTGTGAATGGTCTTCTTTTTGTGTCCTACCCTGCTTGTCTAGCACATTATTCGCTACCTGCTGGACAGTTGTCCAGTCGGCATTCTGCCCCATATCACTTTTTGAATTGACTTACTGAAGTGAATTGGTGCCCTAATTTATTGGGACACACCCATAAAGAACCATTTTTGGCTCGAGACCACCAGGTAGAACACCCTGGTCTCTGTAAACACGTTTTCATTAGCATAGAAGAAGAATGGTTGAGTGATCGTCTGCTTATAATTACATTTTTCTTTCATTTATGGTGATTTAGACAGTAGTGACGTGAAGTTTCTGAGTGCTGACAGCAGCACTGTCCCTTCCTAGGCTGCAACCCTCAGCCTGTTTATGTTTGGCAGAGACGGGCACCAGGTGAGCTGCGCTGGGGGGATTTTCTATTAGCCTTCGTGTCATGGAGAAGTTAGTGTGCTGCTGCGTTGTCATCAACCACAAGAACTACGTTGGAAAGCACTTGTGCCTTGAGGCCAGTTACATAATCCCCTGGCACTTGAAGTATGTGTACGCTGGAGCAGATAGTAGACTCAAGGATCGGCTTCCACCCCTGCCATAAACTGGGCCAAAGTGGGATTTTATAAATAGCGGTAGAGCGTGGGCTGTGGGGCTGGGCTGGGCTGCGTGATGTCACTCAAACACTACTAGACCACTCCTTGCTTCACTTCCTGTCGGAAACAATCCCTGCTTGTCTGGAAGAGATCCTCAGCGCCTTCCCCCTTTTAACCAGGCAGCCTCCGTTAAGGCGGAGCACCAGACAGAGCTCTAATCTAGGATTTCACAATCCGTTTGCACGGTCTCGGTGGTTCTCTGATCTGCGGCACATAGCAGGGCAAGGGTTGGCATGGAGAGCAACGTAAATCATGGAGCCCACACATTTTGCAGCTAATAACGCTACACCTAATGGCTGACGATAAAAACGCGACCGTAGTAGTGTGCCTACACAGCTGATGAAGCGCTTTAAATGACTCATTCAGAATAGGTTTATCTAAATTTTTCATTATGACTGTTTTTACTTCTGACTCACGTGTAATCAGCACCTGTAAGAGTAATCCTCCAGGCCTGCTTTGGAAAACTGTTTTCTCTTGTTTTTGTTTATTGCTGAGATTTTTTTTTTTTGCCCTAATTTTAAATCATTTTCCACTTTGTCATTTAAGACTGCACTTAAATCTGGCTAAGTTTTACCTTCTAAGTAAAGAAAATGCAAACAAAATGTTTTAATTTTTGCATAAAATATCATCTCACGTGATAATAC
The DNA here is from genome assembly GCA_911649635.1 of Poeciliopsis gracilis. Classification (NCBI taxonomy): domain Eukaryota; kingdom Metazoa; phylum Chordata; class Actinopteri; order Cyprinodontiformes; family Poeciliidae; genus Poeciliopsis; species Poeciliopsis gracilis. The sequence goes on along the minus strand of CAJVRI010000005.1, from coordinate 3,681,136 downwards.
ATTTGTGTACAGTATTCCCATCTCCCATTAAAAGCAGCCACAAAACCAGTGCAACAAGTCCCAGGATGAAGCTCAGACTCCTGTTGCTAAGTTACAGATGAATGTTTTCCTATTTTTAGTGCACAGGACCAGGATTCTTGTTGCAAGAATGTATTTTCATTTGAAATATGATAATTGTCACAAAATGAATTGTTTCATGCCACCCTGAACTATAGTAATTAGATAATAGATGAGAGGAAGCTTAATGCTGAGCCGTCCTCTGGGGGATGGAGAGCACCTCTACAATAAGATGTTGAGTAGAGCCATTTTATTAAATCACAGCGGCTTTTACGATGCAATACACTTTCCCTGTTTTCAGTAAGTTCAGCTATCTTTTCTCGTTTCCCATGGCAGTCTAGGAATTGTTTTTGCTGCGAGCATCGCTTCATGTGTCTGTCCGTGGATGTCATTTCAGGTACAGCGGCGTCTTTCCGAGTCTCAACATGGCAGTGAAGCGCCGGGAGCAGGCTCTGCAGGACTACAAGCGCCTGCAATCCAAAGTGGAGAAGTACGAGGAGAAAGAGAAAACGGGGCCAGCTATCGTCAAACTTTGTCAGGTACTTTGTTTGGTATTGCCGCACACGTCTGCGCTCTAAAAGTCTCACTCTAACTTCAGCAGTAGGAGGAGGAGGGTTCACCTCCTCTCCTTTGTTTATGTGTCCTGAGAACGGAGCATCATAGGCGTAAAAAAAGACACAAATGCTGACTGGATATGAATAAAGTAGTTTAGCACATGCATACCGTACATGTGCACTCTTTCACCCACGCAAGCTGCCAGGCTCTCTCAAGTTGTGCCTTTTTGAAAAAAAAAATGAAAAAAGGCACTGCTGCACATCTACAGGCACGTAATTGAGAATTGTAGACACACACATGCTCACACTGCGAGGCCACTACAGAAGCATGCACATTCACAGATAATGTTGCAGCACTGCCTATGCTATTGCCTCTAACACATCCTCACATGGTGAGCCACCCACACACTCTGAGAAAAGCTCTGTCAGGGGAACAAAGCCTCGAAGAGGCCCAACATCCCTGCCCTTTGAATCCATGCACACTTAAAGAAATGATCCTCGCTCAACGTTTTGTTGGCCATTTCAGCGAACATATGTGGCGAAATAAAACCGGGGCGAGAGGTGCTTATCATAATGCTTGCACATAAACAATATGTCAGTGTATGATTATTGCAACTTCCCCCTATCCCCCTTAATAAAAATTCTCACCCTCTCACAATTATTCATTGTGCATTCCATAACTCTATGCCTACAGCAGACTACCCACTAATACATTCACACAGAGATCAGTGGTGCTGGAGTCCACTCACAGCCAAGTCTGCCCACATTACCCACTCCTCCTCACTGTGGTCGTGATTACAGCCTTTTTTGCACTGCATCTCCGTGGGAATTAGGCAAATATATTTCATAATAATAAGAAAAACATCCCTCATGGTGGCTCAAGTAATGGATTTACTCGAATCTAACTCGTGTCAGAGTGGGTTTTAGTTGTGATTCTCTGGAACTTGCATATATTTTCTTGAGAGAGTGAATAATAGCAGTGTACCACTTTAAGGGCTCATGAACGATCTGGAAAACTCTGGAAATGCATTCATTCACTGACTCTTCTACACATCCAACCATTTTGTTTCAGGCTCAGTATATAAAACCTGGCTATTCTAGAAATATTTGCTTTTCATTCACAGTGAGCATTTTCATTTAGAGAATGAAAATCAATGGGTTACTATTAAAATACATTAAAGACCTGTTGGTGTTGTAACAACGTTCCAGACCACTCAGGTTCTTTGGTGCTGGTCTTCTGTTTGCTTGATGATGGCATTAGACAAGATGTAATGTTCATTGCTTGTATGATAACTAATGACTGTATAATGTTTTTATGATGTGTTGAAATGTGACATACAAATAAACTTGACTAAAATTTCAAAATAAGAAATCAAACAAGAAAGGACTTCCAATTCCGGAAGTTTGAGTCTGGAAAACATAAGAGAAGGTGCAGGAACTCTTGAGTTTTCCACATTTAAGGCAGGTTATGTGTGACCTGTGCTTTTCTCTCTCTTTTTTTTGGTTTTCTTCCACACTCCAGGCAAAAGATGAGCTGCGACCAGTCAAGGAGGACTTTGAGGCCAAGAACCAGCAGCTGCTGGATGAGATGCCCAAATTCTACCAGAGTCGCATCGACTACTTCCAGCCCAGCTTCGAGGCTCTCATCCGGGCGCAGGTTAGCAGACTTCCCCGGAATCGCAGCGTGATGAAGGCTCTCGCAGCTGCAGACACGCCCTGTCAGCAGGGAGCTGTTAACAGTGAATAAAGTGTCTGATGAAGGGTGTGTTTAACGCAGGCAGTCTGTCTCCCTCTCTGCGGTCCTAATGTGATTAACCCCCCAGTGACGGCCCACACTGCTTTGAGGAAGGCCTCGTCTGTCTGGCTCCGCTGCCGTCCTGCAGGCCTTCCTCCGACCTGGAGCTCGTCTTTAAGCAGCTGAGTGTCTGAAGTTAGCGCCACCGCATCCCCCCACCCCCACCCAGCCGACACAGACCTGCTTGGCCCATGTCATTTCCTCTTTGGGACAGTCACTGGCACGCTCCTAATTAGCAGATTAGATTATCTGTGACTTATTGTCAATTAAGGAGTTTGCCGATGCTCTTTGAACTTGCAAATGTAAAATCAAACTGTCCCCAACAGAAATAGACATACAAATGAGTGGGATTAAATTCAAACATGTTTACCTGCTGTTGTTATATATATATATATATATATATATATATATATATATATATATATATATATATATATATATATATATATATATATATATATATATATATATATATATATATATATATATATATATATATATATATATATATATATATTTCGTAAGAATCTGTTTGTGACTAGCTATGAAGTTCAGCACTCCAGAGGATGATAAGCAGACTTGATCCTGAGCCATGCTCTTCTCTTCCTCCCTGCTGTGTCAGATAAAGGCACAAAGGCTGCTTCTGTTGTGAACATCAACTTCACTGTAACAAATCTTATCCAGTGATTTTCAGAGCAGGCACAGCCGGAATGAGCTTCTCACAGGACAATAACCTCAAGTAAAAATCAACTGAACAAACCTGCATCAGGCTGATGCAGGTTTGTTTTATGGTTTCACCTGAGGATTCTCATTTACCAAATTCAGGTTATTTTTTTCCATAACTAATATAACATTTAGGATTATTCTGTTTGATTTTTATTCAAATCAAAATAGTTTATGGGATGTCCTGTTGGCTGAAACTGAAACTTGAAGATCTTAGTTTTTATACATTTACTGAAGAGAAATAAAATTAGATTAAAACATGATAATTATATGAAAAGATTCACACAGACCGTGACTCCACCCAAAACAACCCAAAAAGTGATTTATTCAATTACCATTCCAATAATTTATCTATATTTTAGTCTGTCATTTTTATTTTGCTACTTGGACTTATGTTAAAAAGTAAAACAATTACACTAAACACCTGTTTGGTTTAGCAGTTACTTTGATGTAAATATTCCTATTGCAGAATATTATAGTTGATTGTCATCCTACTTTCTAGAACCAGGCTCATGTTAGTGAGGTTATTCAGTCGGCCCAGCTGCTTAATACTTCACCAGCTGCAGCTTTTAAACAGCGTTACCTTACCAACGGAGCTGGGTGGTGCTCCTCCAGCTGCCTGAGAAGGTTTTGGCAGCAGGATTTTTCTTTAAACAGCACAATGTGTTATTATTGCAAGTATATGTATGTGTAGTAACCTGGTTGCAGCCATCTGATTGGAAGTATCAACAAGAGTGCTACTCTAATTTACACGATTGGGACAAAACCAGAAGAAAAAAACAAAAAACTGTATGTTTAGTGGTTTTGAAACCTTTAAAAACTTTATTAGCAGCAGCCAACGCAGCACAGTTTAGGAGCAGGTTTCCCCAACCCTCGTCCTCAAAGCTCATGGCCCTCCATGTTTTAGGTGTTTCCTTGCTTCCGCACAGCTGATTTCAATTGATGGATGATAAACAGGCGTTTGCTGAATCACGCGCATTAAAACAGGAAAACATCTGAGACATGCAGAGCAATGAAAGGTATTTTGTAATTCATCCTTGGCTACAAATCTTACCACACAGCTGCATCCAGGTGGGAATCCATCTAAAACTTACATATCAGGCAGGGAAGCTGCCAAGACCTGCCAAATAGTTCACAGTGATTGTATTGAACAATTTTCTGAAATGTAAACACAGCATTTATTGGAGCCATCAGGAAAACGACTTTAGAAATAAAAGTGCTAAGAGCAAAATTAACAACCCCAGTCATACTTTTGGGGTCGTCCAGTCAAACTCTATATCTTGCCGTCTCTACTGGATTTTTGGTGAATTTTTCCTCTTTCCTCTTTGTTCATAAGTAGCTGCAGGTGTGTGCGGCCGTGCTTACTCCCAGCAGTGAAATAGTGGCTTTGGACACAGAGGGTGCAGTGATCTGGTGTACATTATCATCACCGTTCTTCTGGACATTTCCGGTGGCCCTTTCAACAAGTCACTTTTGGGGGAAAAAAGTGTATCCGTTTTACCCCTACAAACAGCAGAAACCCAATACTTAGAGCCCACTCATGTGGTTTAGGTGGCACATATTGGTGTAAACAGGCAATGTCTTTCAGACTGAGCACTTAAAAGAGCTTGTGTAAAGTGGTTGAGAGACCTGACATTATTGCTTCTGGCCTCAGATCCTTATTATACTTCTGACAAACTTCTGAGTCAACAAATAATTCGATTTAGTAAGTAAATCTTTTGTCCCCCCCCTCCTCCCTCCTCTGTCTTGTTATCTTGGTCGGTCCGGTTGTTTTATTCTGCAGCGGAAAATCTATGCTGTTCCACAGACGCCTCGCGCGTCCCCTCAAGAGCGTGGCATTGTTTGCATTGCCGTTTGAATAAATATTGAGATATGCTTGTGGGTTTCAAGGGGGTTTCATTTCCCTGTACTTTTATTCTCTGCCTACTCTTCTTGGAGTCCTGTAATGTGATTAAAGTCTATTAATCATCAAAGCAACTCTCCAGGGAGCCTGACTCATGCACTAAGGGGAAGAAGCAGGGGTGGGAAGTGTCAAGAAAGCTTTCAGTGAACACTCTATCTCTTGTTCAGATTGGGAGAGAAAAGCAGGGTCACTATCCACTCAAGCGCTGGCTTTTTGGGGGCTTTGTGAGAGTTGTTTGATTTCTGCGGGCTCCCTCTTTTTCAAATCACTCCTCATTAGGAGAAGACGTATGAGACCAGCAGCTTCCGACGTGCGAGTCAAAGCATGATTAGACTGAGAGCTTAACGGTGAACAAAGGTCTGCGGATTGACCCCTGAATACATTTGTTTCAGAGGAAATTTGGGGATTATGGTTTTTTTGTTTTTTCTCTCCCACCATGACACAATCTTTTCTTGTGTGTTTTCTGCCTGTCAGGTGGTCTACTTCACTGAAATGTACAACATCTTCAGCCAGTTAACGGAGCAGATCGACGAAGCGGGGCTGACTGATGAGCAGAGGCAGAAGGAGACCGAGGCCAAGCTCAACGAGCTGCGCTCTCTGTCCATCGTCGCCGACGACTGAGGGGGGAATGCCGGCGATCGGGACGTGCTCTTTACATCCCTCCCTGAATGGATTTCATCCCTCTCCAAGCTCCTGAGAAGTTCAGATGGACAGCAGTGGCCTGAAAATTATTGGCAGTTTCTTTCATTGCAGCGCCTCTTGTTTTGCACTACATCCTAATGTTTTTTTACCCCCCCCTCTTTGCAAAGACGCTGTAATGCGGAGCAGCTGAATGCCACGTTAACTAAGCCATCAGCCAAGTGCGACTTTATAAGCCAATATGTTATATTCTGTTTTTTGTAGTAATGGAATCAGGACGAGTTAAAGCAAATTCTAAGGTTTCACTACGTTATTTTAGAGAGTTTGTTTTCTAATGTTACATTTAAAGAAATGTTTTATTGATCACTCGCGTTACTAAAAATCTAACTTATTTTTCATTCCACAGGACTAAATCACAAACGGCTTGTTTATTGTAAAAAACTGTTCCTTCTTCATCTTCTTGTGATATTTAAGTGACTTCTGTGCCATGGTGTGTGAGGGCTTTAAACGTTTCCAACCTCACCTCTGCATGCGTCTCCGCTGCCCTGCTGAAAGGTTATCCACTCAGACCGGAGAGAGAAACCATCTCCACCGAGAAAAATGCTTGCACTCCCTCTAGTGGGAATTGCTGCTCACAGCAACCGGTTTTCCTTTTGTTCACAGCGCCCATCCTTTGTTCTATTGTTGGTGAGAGTATGTGTTAGCGAAGAGCCTCGCACATTGTTGGCATGCAAGAAAGTCCCTTCTCTTCACCCTCAACACCAGGGTTGGAAGCCAGTTTTTGTTTCTGGCCTCCTTTAATTTTGGAAGGAGTCACACTGCTTTGTTTTCACTCTCTATTGAGATGAGCCTCGGAATGAAAGCTAAACTATACGGTTATGTACACATTGGTTTCTCAGTTGTGACTTTGTTTTTCTGTCTTTCTTTCCTTTGTATGGTAACAAGTTGATTTGTTCTGTTTTTATATTGTTTTGAGTTGACCTCTGCAACCTAAGTTGTTTATGTTGCACAGAAATAACTTTAAAAATGAAGGTGCTTTTCTTAATCGGTTAAATTATTTTATAAGAGTTGATTCCTTTTTTTTTTTTTTTACAGAACTAATGGGATTCTTTGTCTTTAGCTATTGGATTGTGTTACTCTAATGAAATAAATGAAGTTTGAAAAGAGGAACCAGCTGCTTACTCATTTGTATCTTAAAAGTCTCAAAACTGTGCAGGTTTACCAGTTCAAATTTTATCACTGCACATTGAAATGATTTTTTTATTCTGATGAGTTTAACTTCAGATATCCTCTCAGCAGGTCTTAAAGCTTTCATACCCCTAAAACCTCACAATTACAACCAAAAATATATTTATTGGGATTTTTGGTAGCCCAAAAGTCCATATTTGAAAAGAAGTAAATTAGGTTTAGTTTTTGCTATTATTTAGAACAAAACTGCATGGTGTTTATATATGTTTAATGTATTACAAAATAACAAAATCCAGTGCAATGCAAGGATGGCATAATTAAAGTTATAGCTAAAAGAAACCATAAGAGCTCGTGTGTTACAGATAAATGCACTCGTTCAACAATCAAAAAACAAATTCAGCTCTTCCTTAAGCTTCTAGATCTATTTCAGAGTTTTAAAATGAACCCAAAGTTGTTCAGATGGGTTTGGTTAAGATGCCAAAGAACTGAAATGATGGACTAAAATAAATTTATGTCCATTAAATCTGACATAATCCAGTTCACATTTTATAAGTATTATTGATTGTGACTGATGGCAAAAATAGCTCTTTCACCAATGCTAAAAGTATCGCTTCATGATATTTAGGGTGAAAACATAAAACTCATCTATTTGGTCAAAAAATTTAATACCGACTATGGAAAAGCAGGAATTTTACATGCATCCTGCATTTTGTTGCTTTACTAAAATCCCAGTGAAATACATAATTCTTGGCTGTAACATGACAAGACATAAGAAAAATTCAAGGGGTATAAATACTTTTACAAAGCATGCTTATACAAGTTCCCAAAAACTGTACCATAAAAATCTACAAGTAATCTCGCTTTCATGAGCAAAATGCCCCTTGTACACCCAGACCCTTAAATCCTAGAAAGAAGTGCAGCATGATGAAAATGTGAAACTCTGCCTCTGAAGGTAACTTCCTAATCATATTTGTTATTCTGCTTTCTATAAATAACAAAACTCCAGTGAGTCATAAGGTGAGGTCATGGACGCACTGACCAGAAATGCAGTTACCACAAAACACTCGAGTGAAATTCAATCAAATATCAAGTGGAGTTAAAAGTGTTGGAAAAACAAAACATAGGCACTAATTATCTTCAGGTAATCACGGACAATATTTCCCTTTGTAGACACTAAGGTGTTTTGGAGTTAAATCGGAGTCTTGTACATGTTCGCTAGTTGCTCCTGGAACACCCTACGGATGTCGGCTCGTCTGCTCTTTAGGGTGGGCGTGAGAAGGCCGTTGGCGATGCTAAACATCTCCGGATGTAAATAAAGATCCTTCACCTGAGAAAACACAACAGAGAGTAAAAAAAAAAATCATCATAGCATTCTTTGTTGCTGTTAAATTTGACCCGAGATCAGTTTTGATGTCACAAACAATTCACCTGTTCAAAGGACTTGAGGCCTGCTTCCTTCCCCACAGCCCTCATGTCTTCTAATACTGCGTTCTTTACATCCTGTCACAGAAAAGGTTTGCTCTTTTTTTTTTTGTTTTTTTTTTTAAACTCTTTTCAAGCTGTTAGATGGAGAACATTTGAAGTAGCTTAATAGGACTTACTGGGTTTTGGCACAGTTCCTGGTAGGACCCCACAAAGGCTCGCTCCTTAGCCCATTCAACAAACACCTCTCGGTCCGGGACAACTATACCGACAACATAGGACTGCCGACATGAAGCACAACAGAAAGTCAAAACGTCTCACATTCTCTCTTGGTGGCGTATTACCTGCTGGTTGACTGAAATCGACCTTATTAAGAAGCTTACCTGCAAACTGTCTCCGTGCACAAACACCTGGAGGACGGGAACGGAACGCATGTAGACGTTCTCTATCTTCTCTGGAGCGACGTACTCTCCCTGGCACAGCTTGAAGATGTGCTTCTTTCTGTCGATGATGCGCAGCGTGCCATTCTGACACAAGCAATGGAGTTACACATTGGAGCAGTAATAGCCGCTAAACCTATTCACGTTTTTTCAGCTTACATGGACACCAAATTGGAGAGTAAAGCAGAATTCTGAAGAATTTGATTTATTTTATTTTTTTTTTTCACTCAATCGCATAACATAAACTACACTTGATAGAGACAAAACGTGAACAAGTTCTCCATTATAGTCTGACTTTGTCTCAATCTTACTGGAAGCCATTGGCCCACATCCCCAGTGTGGAGCCAGCCGTCACCGTCCAAGGCCTCCGCCGTCCGCTCCGGGTCCTTCAGATAACCCTTGAACACACTGGGGCCGCGGATGCAGATCTACCAACACAAAGGACAGAAAACTACCTACAGGCTCCAGGCTAGAGGAGAACATGCGACGTATCATGAAGTTCACCTCTCCTTCTCCATTCTTAGCAAAGTAGTTCATATCAGGGATGTCCACCACCTTCACCATCGCGCATGGCAAAGGAGCTCCAACATGACCTGAAAACAAAACAAAAAAGAAGACATTTACTTATCTGATGGGGGCAGAAGAAGATATGCGGGCATTTTAAAAGAGCAACATCCAAACCTGTGCTGGAGTCTCCTATCAAAGAGAAAGTGCAGCCTCCAGTGCACTCCGTCTGTCCGTAACCCTCACATATCATGCAGCCCATAGTGGCTCTGAGGAAGGACAACACCGTGCAGGAGATGGGAGCTGAGGCGGTCAAGGCAAACCGGAGATTACCTCCTAAACTGGCCTGAAATACGGAGTAAAAAGAAAAAAAAAAAAAATCAGCTTTTTGATACCAAAAGACAGCCGTGTCATGGATCTGAGCTCGTTTCTGTCTGAACTTTTGACACCCTTGGTCACAGTTTCCCGTCTGAATTGATGCAGCAAGCCAAACTCCTTCAGTTCTGCGTCGCATGTGTGAATGCCTCTTCAGTGCACTCCCACAGGTCCAATATGCTGCTGGTGAGTTTTTGGCATCGGCTGCTGGAACAATTGTGCTTCTCTTGAAAAGCTTGGATTCGAATTTGGTGCGATTTGTGAGGCTGATTGTTTCACAGGTGATATACGCTCTAACGCCACGCCATTTAAATTCAAGTTGATACACAGATGAATAAAACAGTGAAGATAAAACAGAACAGACAAAAAATGTTTCTGTCCATAAAGGCAGCCTGATTGCAGGAAACAAGAAGAAAATAATTACAGCTACAATAATAGCTGTAACCCTAACCCTAACCCTAATGGCTTAGTTAACCAATAATACAATATTATGCAAATATTATTTGGTATACCTTAACTTTTGAATGATATTATTAATAAGGCCAGACTACATCATTTCTATTTTATGAACAGAATATGTTAAAACTATTATGTTGCTTCTATGAAACCACTGGGATAATTGTGAAAAGAAGGATTCTTCATAAAACTCAGATGATCATGAACATCTTCTTTATGAGACAACAACAGTGTCAGAGGCTTCTTCATTAGTGCTGCAATACAGACTGCTACAGGAGTTCCTTCCTGCCACCAGCATCTACAAAACCTCTGAGAAACCCAAGATAATGTTACTTAGGACATTTCATTTCCCCCAAGTCCTTTGAATTGAACCGAATTAAAGCAACAGAAACAAATTCTAGTTCCTAAAATAAAGCACAACTATTATGGCACGATATACATCCAGAATAACAAACTGAGGAGACTTTATTGTTGGCACGCTTAAGCACAACAGTGGTGATGTCATGGTACGGGTCAAACTATGTGGAAGAAATGCTGGGACTGTGGTATCTCAGAATAAAATGTGACATCATTAGTTTTAAATAAATGTATAAAACAAAAATGAAGGTAAAAAAAAGTCATTTCTTGTTTCTATTCTTAATATGACAGACTTTTACCTAAAACCAGAATACTCTTCAGAGTACCATACTGTTTCACAAGGGAAAAAGCAAGAAAACTGTCACGGGAGACGAGGCATTTTTCAGTCTCTGACCTGAATTTTCTTGAACACCAATTTATCCCACAGACTGTTGTTGCGCACAATCCCTCTGCGGAGCTCGGCCTGCTTTCTGCTGACGGCGTAGTGAAGCAGAGCCCGTTGGAACGGAGAGGTCACAGAACCCAGGATCTTGGGAGGAAATCAAGAGGAAAATGGACGGGATGAGAACCGCCTTCTCTGGAGCGTTCTCTCGGCCTAACCGAGCGCTTCACTGACCTTATCGTAGATGCGATTGAGAATACGGGGCACGACGGGGAAGAGGGTCGGTTTGAGAGTTTTAATGTCGTCCATGAGAAGAGAAACGTCGCCCTGGAAGAACCCCACTCGGGCTCCGTAGCAGTACATTGTGAGCTGTGACGGGAAGGGATTTTATTTGGAGCAGACGGAGGAAAGAAAAAACAAAAACGCCTGCTAAGATGTTAAACTACCTGGATCATCCTCTCGAACATGTGGGCAAGAGGCAGGTAAGAGATCGACACATCCTCTTGCCGGATCACAAACGAACCCTGAGAGGCGACAGGAAGAGAGATGAGCGAAGCTCGGGGGACAGATTACGTTCAGGCAGCGGGATTACAGGACGAAGCCCCGCAGGCAATCAAACACGTTTCTTTAGCAGCAGCTCGACGGCGCAATCTTTAGACAGGGGCAATTAGTTATAGTATCTCACAACGACATGGGGCAATCAAACATCCAATTAATCATACCATTAGACACAGCAGGGAAGGGGGAACAGGTTTGAGATACAAGCAGATGGGAGTGCGACCCCAGCTGCAAGGCTGTTCTCAATTACACAAGGAGGTGGAAATGTAGACAGACCTCCAGGATCTTAATGACAGAGGAAGTATTGGAGGCGATGTTGCCGTGGGTGATCATGGCTCCCTTGGGCTTCCCTGGATAAATAAACAAGAAATTATTGCCGTGCCCTGCACAGCAAAAAAGGAACCTACAGCGGCACCGCAAAGAAGGCCAGTATGTGGGCACTGAGGGACGTTCCTCTAATGATGTTAGAGGGGTGTAATTACACAGAGACCTCTGAGATCAGGCGTACCTGTGGTTCCACTGGTGAAGCAAATCACGGCCAGATCCTGAGGCTGGGGCAGCTGCGGCAGACAGCGAAAAATATGAGAATGTGACTCAGGCTTAGAGAGGAGGAAGCCCTCGGTCTGGTTCATAAGTGAGTGTTAATGATATCTTGCTGGACAGGAGCAACGACAGAGCCGTCGGGCGGGCATTTAGGAGGTGACGCCGCAGCCGAGAGACGACAAACTCACCACAGGATCTTTGAGGTTCTGCTTTCCCAGCTCCTACAACGTGAACAGTTTACACACGGTCACTGATGGGAGCCACTAAAAAAAAAAAAAGCACGCGTTTGGAAAAAAGAGTCTCCGCTGAGCGACGGCACCCACTCACCATGAGCTGCTCCCGGTTCAGAACGTCCACCTCGCACTTCGTCGCCCTCTCTCCAAAGGCTTGGCTGAAGTCGTTGAACAGAACCAGACAGGAGACTTTGGGAGTCATGCCTTTCTCTTTGCACTCCAGCAACAACGCTGCCCTCTCCTCTCGGTCACAGACAACCAGGGACATCTCAGCTAAACAAACACGAACACACACACACACACACACACGCACACACACACACGCACACACACACACACACACAAACACACACGCATACCCACAAAGGTTTGTATGAATGTAACTTTTGGACATTCTGAACAGCTATAAACCACAAAGCTCTGTGTATTTTATTGGGATTTAATGTGGTGATTACTCCCTGAGGGAAAAAACATTTTATATTCAAACCAGCACAAAGCAGAAGGAAAAGCATTTTATTTTTGTTTTGTTTTGTTTTCACAAATCAGAATCTGCAAAGGCATGCATGTGTATTCAGAGCCCTGAGTGGAACCAGCTTTCCCTTTCGGTGCATCCCTCTAACATTTTTCACATTTGGTGACAAAAGTTTTTGCTCTTGTTTGTTGCAAAGCATCTCAAGTTCAGTCAGGTGTAATGGGAGAAACACGGCCATGGATGCAATTTATCCGATCGTCAATGTTCAAGTCTTGCCACACATTTTCAGTTGGATCTATGTCCTTTACTTTGACTAAGCCATTCTAAGTCTACTGAATACATTTTGATTTAAATGTTCCTATGTAGCTCTGTTGAATCTTTATGTTTAATCTTCCTCCTTGAAGGTTAAGCTCCTCTTCAGTCTCAAGTCTTTTCCTCCTTTGAAACAGTTTCCTTCCATCTGTCCATCTTCAGCACTTCCAAGCCTAAAATATTATTTTATAACATAACTCTGGCTTAAACTCCTCTGCAACTTTTATCTCTGACTTGTTTGCTGTATTTTTTTTGGCCTTTGTGATGCTGCTTGTTCACTTAGGTTCTCAAAGAGGCCTTTGCAGAAAAGATGGGCATATTCAGGCTCACAATAGCGATTGTCAGCCTGAAGGCGGCTGAATAGAAATGCACAACACACTTTTACATTTTTTTTAGTCGTTTGAAACGATCCAAGGTCGCAAAGCACTGACTGTAGCTGCACTTGAAAAGTGCTTGATATTTACCTCAGTCGACTTCATGCCGTTTCTCCTCTAGTTTCTTCTTTTCAGGTTTAATGTAGAAACATTTAAAATGTTTGAATCTACGTCCCGTTTTTAAAAGAATAGAGTTTAGTAGGAAGATTGTTTTTATCACAGCTTTATGAACACTTTGTTCAAAAAGACATAAAGCGGGCAGGGGTTTCAGGGACGTTTCCTCACCAAGGTTGAGGATGTGGACCATGGCCTCCGTTCCCAGCGTGTCGTACAGCGGAACCAGAGCCATGGAGTAGGTGTAGCAGGCCATCTCTGAGATGATCCACTGCCACCAGCAGAGGGAGACAAAGCAGCACGGTTAGACCAACCCTCACAGCCAGTCACACACTGTTGGAGCATTTTGGTAGAGACGATTACACACTGCACATTTAAATCAACCGTATTTGCACAAGCTAGAGACGCGTTTACTGGTATAAGAAGAAAGTGCATGCGTAGAGTGATGCAATAAATAATCCCATCTCCTTTCAGTAATATCGATTTGACATTTGCGTGGCATTTAACCAAAGTGAACGACAGCCAAGGACGTTTTATGTCATCTCATTATTATTTCACACAGAAGCAGGTAAAATGCAGCATCATTATATGGGAAAAATCTATGTAATGTGAAAAAAAAAAGAAGAAGAAAAAATATATATAAGTTCATTAGTATAAATTTATCAGTCATTAAATAAAAGTTACAGTAATCTTGTGACATACCAGTGTTTCTCACCAAAGTAAAGTGTTAGATATGCATTTGCAGCACATTAGATCAAACAACGTCTGATTTAAAGTAATAGTTTCTGTTTTCAGCCATAGAAACCTCTAATAACGACTCTGTGGAAGTCAAATAAAGCTGCTTAATTTTAACACGTCATCCTCGAACCACTCCTGCACAAATAACTTTATAATTAAAAAATGAGCTGATTTGTAAATGATTTGGTGACTTCGACGGCGCAAAGGCGGTAAACAGCTCCTAATGGAGCGCAATTAAATGGACTGCATCATAAAAAAAGGACAAACATTTTTATGATGCAGAAGACCCAGACTCGATGCTCTGCTCTGTTCTAGCAGTAAATGTTTCAAAGAATGATTAACATGAGGTGATGTGTGGCTGAAAAAACAAGCTTAAATCATTGGAAAAACGCAAAATTGTGCCAAGTATTTTTCGTCCAGTTTCTAGTTGTGAAATAATCCACCAGTAGAACCAGTACTTTTTCATCAACGTCGATGAATTATTGACATATAACAAGCTCATATTTCCTCCTGAAAATGTACTTGTAAGTTAGTTTTGTCTCATCTCAAGGGTTCAAAGACATTTGCACTAGAAACTAGACAAAAAAAAATACCTGTTTGGGTTTAGTTTCATCAGATATGGAGTAAAAATCTAGCAAAGTGTCCACATGCTACTTAACAAATGTAAGGCATGGTATTATTTACTTTTTAAGATAAAAGGTTTTCTTTAGGCCTCCTTTTTTTTTTTTTATAATTCATCACTTTTTTATTTAAGATGCCCGCTGAGGCCTGTAGAGCTTTGAATGAAGTTTTAGGTTGTTGGTTATTTATCTGAGCTCTGGCCGGCCTCTATTGAACCTGCTATTGGGGAAAATAGCTTGAAATATTCCTTGTTTGTGAATAGTTTCACCTCTTATGCAGAGGAGCAATAACTGGTTCTCTGAGATTTTACTGGATTGACTCCTTTTGTTTTGTTAAAATCATTTCCCTCTGAGGCCATTGTGTGTGCAGCTACTCGTGAGCCTAAAAGGTTTTGTCAAGCTGTCAGTGGAGAGGATTTAGCTTTCCTGGAGTCGAGGCTGAAAACATGAATTCCCACCTCTGGCCTGTTTGGAGAGTAAACCCCAACAAACCGCTGGCAACCTTTGGCAATCATCCCACTCCCCATCCACTGAGCCTGCCGAGCCACCTGGAGGGTTGGAGAGCTTCAAGTCAACACACAGGAGAGACTGACACAATGCACAGGAATGGTGCTGTGACGGACAGCGAGATCAAACTTTAGTCGTGTCAAACCTCAGAGTAGGAGATCCACTCGTAGGGCTGGCCTGGCTTCCTGTAGCCGAGACACGGTCCGTCTCCTGCAGGCCACAAAACGTTACCATTTTAAAGCCTAGGGACAGTTTATTTCTTCCACCAGAGGTAAGAAACAAACTTCTCACACACATTTACAATTTGCTTTTGCAGTTTGATTGTTTTTGTTATTTACACCAGTTGAAATGTTTTTCATTTAGTCGCATTACAAACACAAACCTCGTTGTGTTTAACTGGGATTTTATGCGATACAGCAAGACAAAGTAGAGTATAACTCTGAAGTAAAAGGAGCTGACAGCTGCATTGTTACTCAATCCCCTTTAATCTGACGCATGGAAATAAAATCTACATGAGCAACTGCCTTCAGAAGTCAGGGAATTTGGATTTATGAGAATATGGATCCAGCAGAAGCAAAAAAATGCAGACGGACAAAAATAAGAATTATATGGTGCACAAACAGGGCAGTTTTAGACAAAAAAAAAAATACTCTTATACATATATATATCTGTGTGCCACTTCTCCTACAAAAATCACAGTAAAATTAAATTTAGCAAGGCATTGTGGGAAGAGAAGCCTGCTTCATCCATCACCTGATATCTTCAGACCTCTCTGGAACATCTCATAGACCGTCCTGATGTCATCATAGTAAAACTCCAGCAGATTGTCATCTTTAAGAAGAGCAGATCTCCTGCAGCTGGGGTCTCCCTGCAGACAGATCAAACATTTACCGGCGACTGAACGCTCTGCCACAACACTGACATTAACGCACAGCCAAAGGCTTAAACGTCGGCGGTGGGGCCACTCACGCCGACAGCTACGGACTGGGCTTGCAGATCACAGGGGGGACGAACGGGCCGGGGCCGGGTCAGCAGCCAGTACACGGTCAGGGACGCCAGAGCCCCCAACCCCAGCAGAGAGGAGGTGGACAGGGACGGCAGGAGACTCCACAGCTCCTCCGCCTCAGAGCCTTTGAGTCCTGCGTGGGAGCAAAGCGAACGCAACCACTCCTGGAGCTGCATAGCTGCGAGAAGGAAACGAAATGCCCAGAGAAACGCATGAAAATTACACGGTGCAGAAGCAAATGTTTAAGTCTGCACACAAAAACAGAGAGACGTAATTTATTCTGCTTCGCTGCAGTTCTCTCTCCGTCTCTCTCTTTTTGTTTAACCTGATGCATCTTTCATCATTGTGCTTGTGTCTGTTGCTCTGAGTTTGCTTGCAGGTATGGCACAAGGAATGTTTGAAAATGGATGAGAATTGTTTTGTATTTTCTTTTGCAAAGTCTTGCACTTTAATAAGAAACACCAAACAATTTATGAAAGACTTCAGCAATTTTATACAGTGCAGCTGAAATTGGCGGCCGGTAAAAAGCCCTACACATGATGCTGCCACCTCCATGTTTCACAGTCTGAATGTTCTTCAAGCTCATTTGTTTTTCCTCCAAATGTAACAAAAACTACAGTTTGGCTTTTTATGTTTATGTTGGAGTAATGGCTTCCTCCTCGCTGAGTGGCCTTTCAGCCCATGTCGGTGCAGGACATGTTTCGCTGTCCTACCAGCTTCAGCCAACATCTTTGTAAGGTCTTTGGCTTTTTGTTCTGGGGTTTATTTGAACGTTTCCGTCCAAACACGTTAGGCCTCTGGGACAGAGAATCTCCATCCTTCCAGATTGAGGACAGTCCCATCGTTGGACAGTCCCATCGTTGGACAGTCCCATCGTGTCTATTCTTGCACATAACAGTTTGAACAGATGAACCCTCTCACAAAATTCCCAGACGTTGTTAAAATCTTCCTAAACCTCGTTGGAGAAAGTGCTGTGAACTGATGAAATAAAATTCTTTCTAAAATCTTGGCAGCTAATTTCAGACATCTCTGCACGTCACCATGAGATCACCGAGCATGAGGGTGGCGGCGTCATGCTCTGGGGTTACTTCTCAGATAGGACCAAGGTGGGCTGTTTGTTTTTGTGTTTTTTTTTTGAATGCAGATAAAATTGCGAACAGTCCAGATTATCAGTCAGTTTTGACCCAAATTAACATAACCTGCCACAGAGAGAGCATGCAGAGTTTGTCTGATTAATACAGAGTTTATCGGGGTATCTGAGCGATAAACCCGCCTTAAATAAAAACCAGTGAAAATGTGAAAGCGTGGAATCTGGCTGTATGTGGAGTGCGGTCAGCGGCCCGAAGGCTTGGCACTAGTCGGAGAGAGAGAGGGAGAAAGAGAGGGAGAGAGAGGGAGACGAGGAGGAGGAGAAGAAAAGGCTTGGGCACACACGGGGAGGGCTGGTGGAGAGACATCAGGAAGTAGAAACGATTGGCTCAACAGGAACAGGCGCTGAGGTTACCCTCAGTCATGCCTCAGCCACGGTTTCACCCGAAAGAGAGCGGGGGGAAAAGAAACACAAAACAAAACAAAAAAATCTGGGTGAGTACAGTAGCGAGGAGCTGACGGAGGAGGATCAACAAGGTCCGGCCCTAATGATTCATGGCCAGACTCCACTGCTCATAGCAAAGCTGAGAGTTTGATGGACTGAACACAAACAAACTCTATAACAGCGTTCACTCACCACAGGGAGCTAATGTCACCCTCTCTGGCAAAATGATTTCATCTTTCACCAGAAAAACAAATTCGTGTCACTGAATAAATCCCTCCACTTCCCACTCTGATGCCAGTTCTTGAATACCCCTCAACCTCTCACCTACTTTCTCCCCCCAGCACCCGATCGGGAGTGGGAGAAGGGGTGTGTGTGCGTGTGTGTCATCTCACATCCCTCCCTCCCCTCTCTTTTCTCACCAGGCTGACGCTACGCCGCTTCCCTTCCTATTCTTGGGTAAAGTGAAGCCGCACTCGTCCTCAGAGGGTTTCTAATCTTCGCCAAAGCAGCAATTTATGCGAGCTAAAGCCGTTTAGTTTCCACTTTACACCTGCTGAAGCAGCGACGCAGCCGGTGATCGCCTTGAGAGCTTTCATGAGGGTAAACAAATGGAAAACAAAAGGCTTGACAAAATGTGACATAAAAAAAAAAAAAAAAATGACGTGTGCAGCAAAGAGAGCTTCCTGCAGCCCCCGTTTCTGTCTCTCCTCGACCCCCATCCATCCTCTCTTACCGGCTTTCATCGGAGCTCAGACAAGGACCATTGTACTCCCAGACTTTTACTCCCCAAATGCGAGACAAAAGAGATGACAAACACACGTTAAGTAAAAAAAAAAGTGAAGTGTCAGTCTGAGCCGTTTCCTTTTTAAAATGTTACAGAATCCCTAAGTTCTAGAGCAGGAGTCATTTTTTTGTAGAGAAGTGATTTCATCATCTTTCAACGTGAAACCATCATGCAGAAAGCTGTAAGGGAGCAGAATGCACGGTCACCGCGAGAAGGCAGGTATGTGGCAGAAAGCCTGGAGCACTTTGCATGTCCATGCACATGCCAGCAAGCAGAAACACAGCTGGTGAGAAACACAAGCAAGAAACATCATTTGCTAAAGGTGGGAAACCCAAAACCACAAACCGGTTTTAAGAAAAAACCTCGAATGCAGGCAACAACAGTATGAAAGGTAACAGTTACTATGTGTATAATGTTCTGCTATTCAGAGAAGCAATGAAATGGGGAACCCAGCAGGTCAAATCCTTCCAGTTCAACTTGAACCCAACAAGAAGAAAACTGCTTGTGGCAAACACATTTCCATTCACATCTATCTGACCTTTAATACAAGTGCATTTGTATTTTCTTTTCTTATTTCACCTTCAAGAAATTCTAGATCTGTAATCGAGGCTTTGCTATTTCAAAGCGGTGTAAATGTGACATAAATCTCCAAAATGAGAAAGACAAGTAAACACAAAGTTTACTTAAGGTGGGTGTTTCTTAGGCATCATAAGTTAGGAAATAAGTACAAGAAATTATCTCCATATGTACCGACCCATATGTACGGTCAGAGCAATAATTAGTTTAAAGCAATTGGATTTGTGAGAAAGCAGAATGGCTGAGGATCCATAATTATCTTCAAACCACACAAAGTTAAGAGGAAAGCAAAATCTCAAAAGAGCGCATGAGTATGTTAGTATGGTAAAGTACTCGAAAATGCAGGCGGATCAGAAATGTAAGAAAAGACGAGGTGTGACGGCACTTCATGGCCACTGTTAAGTACAGCAGGGGATCTGTGGTGCTGTGGGTGCATTTTTCCCTTTAAAGATCTTTACACAATCAGTACATATAATCTTAATACTGTAGATTCTACCAAAGAAAAAGAAAGGCCATAATTTTGTCTGTCAATATGATGGTAATGATGCAAATCATATGGCCGAATCAACACCGAAATGGCTAAACAGACGCAAGAACAAACTTCTTCAGTCCTCAGGCCTAAATCCTGTAGAGAACTCACAACTCTGGATGATCTAAAAAGATTAAATCTTCAAAGATCCCTCTCTCTGTTCACCCCAAGCTTGTGAAACAACCCCGACATCTTTTCCGCACACGTCGATCACAATGCATCCAAAGTGCGCTCCAGTTTCCTGCCTCGGGAAACATCGACGTGTGGACAGAGGAGGGTACAGATCGAAGCGATCAAACGTCAAGTCTGTGCGAGTGATGACGCTTCCGCCTGAGCCGCAACCACCAATGTTGCAGAGAAGCCGACACAATGACAGAAAGAGTACATAACAGCAGGAAGGCCACTTAGTTTGAGCCTTCAGAGTGGGATGAATAGAAGCTGGACAAGAGCAAATGGGACGTTAAGCCCTGAGCTGAAAGGCTCTGTGTCCAGGCAAGCTTGTGCATATCTGTGTGACGAAGTAATCAATAGTTTCTACTTGCCTATTTAAAATCTCTGCCACTTGAAGGCCGCGTTCTTGCAGCACAGTGGATTATATATAATTTGAAGTTATTTCAAACACATTTTCAGGTTAAAAAGCTTTAAAAATAAATATCACAACAAAGGTCTTAGAGAGCACTTTAGATCGTTGTCATGGTAATCACATGCAGCGCACAACATCGTCCAATCAGCGGTGCCTACTCTAGGGCAGATTTTCTCATTTTCTGTACTTCACAGAATGATAGCTGTGCACTCTGTATGAGTGACTGATTAGTTTCTGGGTTTACTTTTAGAACATGTCCTCTTCTCTGAACAGAAATATGTATTTTAACTCATTAGTTCATTGAGCTCCTCCACTTTTTTTTCCCCGTACACTTTTCACCACTTTACTTCTGCTTACTTTGAGCTATTTCGACCATTAAACCTTTACCATATTCTGCTTTTGTTATGCGGCTTGTGAAATAAATGTGATCATGTTGGGTCCCGCTGAAAAGAACGGGCCATACCATAATTTCTGTAAAATTCAGCTAAAAAGATTTTTGTCCTCTTTCACAGCTGACTACGTCCACGTGCTTTCAGCTAGAAACATCATTCAAACTTTAAAATGTTGTCAATTCTGTTTGTTTCAGGTTTTTCATGTCTTTTATGAATTTCATGAATTCCTTCCTTCCTCAAATGCTATTTAAAGTGTGAATACTTGCAGAACTTTTACCTCTATTTTTGGATAAAAAAAAATTTAAAAAAAATTCTTAAGAGTAGTGAATTAATGAATTAATGTTGGCCAACCTGATAATTTGGAGTTTGTTACTGTAACTCGACATGCATGTGCTAGTCTAGATTCTATAATCATTATTTTAGCAAGTTTTAGATTTTACATGATGTTTTTTTCACTCTAGTATGTCACTGTAGGTCATGATTTTAATAACTAACCTTGAGGCTATCGGTTGTATTTCAATTAGCTTGTAAGCTGATTTTAGCTTATAAAGTTGTGACCTTAATTTAGCTTTGTAAACAGTGCTCTGCATGAATTACTAATACTCTGGGTGCGATATTTGCATTGGCTTACAAGTTTCCTCTCTCCTACAGTTTTTCTCTTTGCCTTTTGCTTTATTTTGCTGCTTTCGCCTGCATGTCTGCTGCAGTGAACTTCAAATGTCTGCAATGTCCACTAAAAATACGCAGCTTTCACGGCGTTCAAGCTGCATTCTCGCAGGACGTGCACGTTTTTCCAGCTAATGTAAAATTCAACCTTTGTAGCGTGATAATTATGGCCAGAAAAGTCTGGAATGTATTTTGGCAACATCTGCGACGCAGCTTGTAAAGCCAAACAGCAAAAAAAAAAAAGGGTCGGTAAAAAAAAAAAGGTGAAGAATTTTAATTTAAATTCCGTCTTATTATTTTCAAGAGTTTTCTGTCAAATACTCAACGTGACTGTGGTAAAAAAAAATAAATAAATAAATAACACCGAAGGATGCATTTGCTCTAAAGAAAATACTTATTTTCTCTGGCAAGCAGCAAGAAAATCTTTTTTTATGACAGAAACAAACTTTTTGGTCATGATCATTACAAGAATGAAATGAAGTGCAAGTAAATGCTTTGTGCAGCAGCTAAGTAAGCTTCTGTGTTGATCTGAGCAACGGCAGGGAATGACCCAGAAAACTACAGGAGGTGACATGTGGAGGGGGAGGTTTTATAGCAAAACCACAGAGCAGACAGGAACCATAGCGCTGGACTCTGCACAGACTCCCTCAAATAAGTGGCTGGATTGTGCTTGTTGTGTAGATATAGCCAAATCTGGGTTATTTACTTCATAAAAATGCTATTTTCTACCCCAAGCGTATGGTACAGGAAAATTAAATAAGGGACAGCTTTACATCTTGCTCCTTGACTTTCCAAAGGACAGAATGGGGTCTCTATGGGTCTCAGATTCACTCAAAACCATTCAGGTCTCAAACAATGAAGGCTTTGTCCCTCTTTTTTTTTCCTTCCTTCTGAAGTATTAAATCTTCACTTTCATGCAACTAAGAAGAACTAGACTCTAACATGACATTGAACACTAAGACTACATTCCTCTTCCCAGGCATCACCTGCACATGTTTCCTACTTTAATTTAGTGCTACTGTGCAGCAGGACAATTTCAGTAATTCATGGAAAAACAGGAAATATCAAAAACAATGACTAATATGCATTTTAAAATGTATTGACACAGCCAGAGGAAGAGGGGCATGAGATGCCGAGTCTAAATAAAAAACAAGTCCAGAATATCACATTTAAGTGATTAAGAAGCACTTTACTGAATGAAATGTATCTGTTTACAGTTATGGTGGTTAAATGTTTCCTAAAGTTTCTAACTTGGTTTTGACAAACTCCTTCACTCAGATCATCTCCAGCTCTTGTAGTTTTCGGGGCTGTCGCTAGGCAACACAGACTTTCAGTTCCTTCCCAAAGATTTTCTGTTGGGTTCAGGTCTGGAGACTGGCTGGGCCTCTCCAGGACCTTGAAATGCTTCTTAAAGAGCCAATCCTAAGTTCCCCTGGTGGTATGCTTTGGATCACTGTCATGCTGGAAGATCCGGGAACGACCAAGCTTCAATACCAGGCAGCTGTTGCCAAAATCTCACGATGCGAGGCCTCGTCCATCCCCTGCTCAATACAGTGTGATCATTCTGACCTCTTTGCAGAAAAGCACCCAAAAGCATATTTCTGGGATGGTCCACAGCAACAGCTGTAATTGTGTAGTGTCTCTTTGAGATACTCTGGTGTCGCTAATGATGTCACAAGTATGCACCATTGCTTCTCTGTAGAGAGCATGGAGAAACATGCAACAGATGGACACATGAACTGAGATGAACTTGTCAAAGTTAAACATTACGTTTAACCCATATTGTTTAGCATTACGGGTTATATATGTTAAACCATATATACAAGTTAAACATTTTCAAGTTTGGTAATATAGCAGCCGTTCAACCGGACTTTGTAAGGTTGGTGAAGAGTGTGTTTGGTAAAGGACAGCACTGAGGAATTCCCAGTACTAATGGCTGTGAGTTTTTGATGAGTCTGCCGCCTCCTCTCCTCCCTTAGACACAACCCAAGTGTCGCATCTTCTTGGGATTGTACTTATGTTTCTCCTTCCTCTAAACATGGCAAATGGAGTTTGCACCAAAAAGTTATATTTTGGTTTCATGCAACTTCATGACCTCGTCCCACGCCTCCTCTGGATCAGCCAGAGGAGGCGTGCCGACTTCAGTCTGATGGCCTGGACGTGCGCTGGCTTGATCAGGGCGACCCAGCTAGTGTCGCAGGATGTTTAATGCATGACTGTGTGCCGTTACTATGGAAACCTTTGTTTGTTTTTTCCAGCAATTGATACTGAGCTGATTTTTTTACAATTGAAATGATTGAATTTTTACTAGTCAATGTTGAAATCATCAGCTGTTGAAAACTTGTAAGCTATAATCAATAGAATATATCTGTAAGCAACACTGTTAGAATAGATAATCCCAATATAGAGCAAGATTTGAGCCACAGGAAAGGCCACAGTAAGTGCAGCCTTCCCATAAAAGGAAAGAAATTAAAAATTGATCAACCCTAAGCATGTTTTTGGTGTACATCAGAACATTCTGGATATTACAAACACTCAGATTTTCTCTACAGCAGAACTAACTGGGAGGCAATGCACCAAAAAAAATCCTCCCCAACGACCAATGCCCCAGTCTACAGTAAGGCTCAACAACCATATATACAAGGAATGGAGCTGCAGCGAGGCCAGGAACTGAATTTCAATCACACAATAAATAAATCACATATAGTGTTGGGAGACTTCTACCTGGTCTGTAGCACAGAGCAGATCCAAGAAACGTGCAAAATTGAAAACCACTAGATGCCCACTATCTCTACTGATACAAAGCTAAATGTCATGGCAGTAATTACCCTGAGTGGTAGAGTAATTTGTCACGACAATATTCAGTGGACGCAGAGCTGAAAATATACTTGAATGGTGTAAAACTGATGAGGAGTCGGGAGAGGATAAATACCAAATTTGGGGGCTATGAGGTTGGAGTTGATGCTTCAAACAACTTAATGTCAAAAAATACTTGACGTGGTCCAAATAAATTCAAACTGTATTATTTTTTTCCATGATTGATTTTGTTTTTGCTCATTTTCAGACATTTTCTTTAAAGAGCTGCAGTATGTTCAGCATGGCTCATGTATTCTTTTCATCAAGAACAACAAGCTGGAGCTGTTCAAGTAATCCGATGTCTGCCAAGTATTAAAAAGACAAAACTTACTATGAAGAAATAAATTGAAACTATTTTAACTTAATTTTTTTTTTTTTGGATGTGGAGAAATGATTTTGTTTCCTGTGGGATAAAAAGTTGCATTTCTCAAATTTAAAACATGCAATAATGTTTAGATGTTGAATAAATAAAGTACTATTATATATAATTTATTCACGCACAATAACAAGAAAGAAAGTACTCTACAATAGATTAAATGTTTCTGTGGGGTTTCAAATGATAACCAGTTTATTTAAAGATAATCAATAAAATAACCACCTAATATTACACCTCACCTTTATTCATATTAAAACAGCAAAAGTGCGTTTATTTCATCTCCTCTGACATCTAAAAGCTGCAACAGGCTCTCAGCACCGGGAAAAGTCTTGACAGTCTGCAGCTGCAAAACGTTTCTGCTCGGAAACCTCCAAAGTAATAATAGTGATTAAAAAAGAAAAAAAAAAAAAAACGTTTTTTTTTCAAACTTAT
The DNA here is from genome assembly GCA_911649635.1 of Poeciliopsis gracilis. NCBI lineage: Eukaryota > Metazoa > Chordata > Actinopteri > Cyprinodontiformes > Poeciliidae > Poeciliopsis > Poeciliopsis gracilis. The sequence goes on along the minus strand of CAJVRI010000005.1, from coordinate 3,656,136 downwards.
AACAACCCAACAAGGTGTGAAGCTGCAGACGAAACTTACCTGGGGTAGGAAGCAGACCTGGGAGGGGAACTTTTGGTTGCACCGCGAGTTTTACTTTTCCTGCAGGAGATCCATCCGAACGTGCTCACGTGTCAAGTTAAGACGCGAAAAGCGTTTGTTTCCGGTTCGGCTTGTAGAGTAAAACCCATTTCCTGAATGTCTTGCTGTCACACATATGAACGACAGGCTAAACGTTTGCTTTTCATTGCATCTCTAAAATATAAATACATCATTTCAGCACTTTCGTGTCCAGTTAATCATTGACGAATCAAGTCACAAAGACAACAATAGTAATCATAAATGAACACGAGTCATTATCATGAGAGTCGCTTTGTTTTCCAACGAAGCTCTGGTGAAAGTGCTGGAAAGTGCGGCAGCACAAACAAGACACACGTTTGTGATTTCGTTAGCGCATGCGCATGAGTTGCTTTATTTTGAAGTTAGAGCGCACACTTCCTGTTTTTCTTTCCTTTTGGAGGTTTTGTGCAAAGACTTGAACAGGAGGAGCAAAACGTCATCCTTTGGGTCCACTTCCACTGTTTTTAGGAAGACACCGCCCCACAAGTCTCACTACAAGAATGGACACTGAAGAGGGACAGAGAGAGAGGGGGGGGGGGGGATAATCATACAACATATTTGTTGGTTTTCTTTGGGCTGCAGCAAAAAAAACAACAAAAAAACAAAACAAAACAAAAAAAAAACAAATCACTGAATTCTTATGCGTGTAAATCTATAAAGGTTTTCTGCGTCTGAAACAGTCTAAGCTTTGGGGTGGTTAATGTCTCAAGCAGCATTCTGCAGGTACTGCCTCGGGAAAAGTGTCCCGGTCTGAGATCTGTGATCAGAAATCCTCCCAGTTCGTACAGAGCTCCACTGCGTCTGCAGAGTAAAGTGCGCATGTCGCGCTTTGCAGAGGAAGGTTGACCTGCAGGGCAGTACAGCAGAGTAAATAACAAACAAACAAACCCAAAATGAATGACAAAACAGAAAATGGAGTGAGTCAAACTCATTAGGTCATACTTTTGGAATAAGCGGAGGGGTTAATTTTCTTTTGCAGAGTCCGTCCCAGTTGAATCCATCAAACCACCTGAAGACCAACAGAGTACCATCATCATCATCATCATCATCATCATCATCATCATCTGCAACACTGCGTTTCCAAGCAGAGCTCAGAATCTGTATTTAATGAAATCAATCCATGCTCTCACTTGTGCTTCTGAATGGCCTTGGCCCCGTTTCTCTGGCTGCCCAGTCTCTCTGAAGGGCTGCCCCTGGGTGATGAAAAGCAAAACAGGAATAAACAAGCTATGAATTAATCACCCACTTCATGTGCTCGAGCAATGGAAGCAGGATAAGATGAAGAAGCACTAAAATCCATCGAAATACGGGGGGTTTGATTTTCTAGTCTTATTAGAAAGTATTTATACCTGCAAAGCTTCTGTATGAAATCACAGGCGTCTTTGCGGAATGACTTTGGGAATTCAACCTGATCGATACCATTAACAGTGGCGGTGAGAATCTTCAGCGGGTCGTATCCATCAAATGGGAGCCTGGAAAGAGAAACACAATCCAGTCGGGAACCTTTGATCTACTGTGATTCGCAAAAAGTATGCACACCCCTTGAATTTTCCCACATTATGTATGGTTACAACCATAGACCTGAATGCATTTTATGTTGTTTTTTTTTTGACAGATATAATAGAGGTGGATAGTTATAAGGTGGAAAGAAACAAATAAATGGTTTTTGAAATGTGTTTTTCAAAAACCATTATCCAAAGCTTTGCAGAATTACGTCTTGCTTAAAATACAGCTTCAAGGGGCATCGACCAGCTTTTACATCAAACCCTGCTTGACAAATATGGCAAAATTTCTTTGCTTTATTTCTTCTTGGTAAAACAACTCAAATTTAGTCAGACTGGATGGAGAGCATCTTTGTGCAATTATCAAATCGAGGGATTTCAGATTTTCTTTGTATATATTTTTCAAAACCCCTCCATTGTGGCTCTGACTGTTCTAAACAAGTTATATAGAGTTTTAAAAGTTCAGCTTTGGTCCCATGTGACTAAAGAATGTTCTTCCTCATGTTCCATAAGTTTTCTTTTTTGGATAAATAATGAACATCTTGGGGAGACGTTCAAGGTTCTGGATGACGATTCAGAACACATTCCTACTTTAAGTTTCTCCATAACTTTAGAGCAATGTGTCTGCTATATTCACAGGTCTTCACGATGCCCCCCCTTCACTAGTGTTCTCTAAACTACCTCAAAAATGAGCCCCGCCTTACTAATTTACCAATTCCTAGTTCCCTAGAGTTTATTTACACTAATCACAGTAAACAAAATTCATAACGTTTCAGATTTCTCTTTGTATCACAATAAATCCCAACAAAGGACATCATAGTTTGCGGTTGTAGTCTGAATGTGTCAAATCTATTGACAAGTCTCTTGCACGTTAACGTCACCCCCCAACAACACTTTGACAAATAATGGCTCCTCACACGTTAAAAGCTTACCTACCGCTGAGAAGCTCAAACACAAAAACACCCAGAGACCAAAGATCTGCGGATGTACTGTGGCCTTTGCTCAGGATAATTTCAGGTGCCATGTAGCCCAGTGTGCCGCAGAACGTCCACGTCTTCTTACCCACCTCAACCCTCTTCAGACATCTGGAGCCAATCTAAGGCACACATCCATACGGTCAGCATTACCACGATCGAACATTGAGCTCGAATCAGTTCGTAGTTACCAGTTTGCCATAACCCTGCTCATCCAGGACGACGTTTTCAGGCTTGACATCTCTATACACGACTCCTCGACAGTGAAGAAAACTCAAGGCCTCGACAACGCAAGCTGTGTAGAACTTGGTGCTGCCGTCATCTATGGATCCTCTGAAAAATAAAGGAGAAGTTGTCGATCTGAGACAGTCGATAAAAACATCTGTCATTGAGCGAAGCGGCATACATTACAACCAGCAACAAAAGGTGACATGACAAAAGCCAAAACAAAAATCAGTGGGTTTTGTTTCATTATTATAAAGCCTGAATGAAAACAGTGAGACTGGAATTGATTATTTTCAGTGCACATGATGATGAAACGTGACCTCGCTGTCAGCTTGCTGAAGTTTCACATACTCACTTCTCTTTGAGTAGGCGAGACAAATTCCCACCCAGACAAGCTTCTGTCAAACTGTAGAGATGGTCAGCATCTCTGAACGTCTTGTACAGTCTGTAATCAAAATATAAATATAATTGCTAAAGCCACCATTCTACGAGAATGCGTTCCCCTTTTTCATATTGCAACCACTTTAATTGACTTGCATTTAATGTATTTAAGAGGGGTTTTATCTGGAAGACAAATAAAAATCATGCATAACTATGACCCTGAAGGGAAATTATACTTTGTTCGTTGGTTTCGAGCATTATTTTAGTGTTAGTCTTTAGTTTTTGGTTTAGTTTGATCCTTTTGTTTTCCCCTGAGTTCCCTTTGTGTCAATTAGTCACTTTCCCTCAGCTTGTTAGTTTGTTACTCACCCAACTTCTCTTCATTTTCTTGATTAATCTCAGTTATCTTGTCGCTGAATCGTCTTCTTGTCATTTAAGGGTCAGTCTGTTGAGTCACCTCCTTGTCAGATCTTTCCATTGTTGTGAGCATCCACACTAACTTTCTCGTGCTCCTGTTTCTTAATTGTTTCTGCGGAGACAAGTTTGTCTCCTTGTGCTTGTGGCGCAAGCACAAGTTTCAATTTATTAGAATGAAACTCTTGTTTTGTGAGCTAATAAATGATCATCTCCATTAATCTGACTGCTTTTTTCCTGCCTGTGCACAACTTTTATCTGTGCTTCGATCAGCTTCTCCAGAGTTTCCATCGCCTTTAAAGCTGCTTCTCTTCTTGTGCAGCCTGCCAGTTTGGGTGGGTGGTCATGTCTTGGTAGGTATACAGTTGTCCCAGAATCTTTCGACCTTCAGGTGATAGAGCAGTGCACCTATCTGCTAGGATCTTTGGTTTTTGTGATGCCTTTTGTGTGATATTGTTCTCTAAAAAACATTCAAAGTATTGGTTTAAAAAACAAATGCCACACTGAGCTTTTTACGCCTAAAATAAGCTTGAAAACCACTGCTTCAAATGTTGCTACAATTATGTGCTTTTTGTATTGGTCCCCCAAAAAATCCCAACCGATATTGATTAAGGTTTATAATTGTGGCATAACAAAGTGTGAAAACGTTTAAAGGGTGTGAATACCCATCCATCCATCCATCCATTTTCCGGTCACCCTTCTCCCTAACGGGGTCGGGAGTTGCTGGTGCCTCTCCAGCTGCGTTCCGGGCGAGAGGCGGGGTACACCCTGGACAGGTCGCCAGTCTGTCGCAGGGCAACACAAAGACAAACAGGACAAACAACCATACACACACACACTCACACCTAGGGAGAATTTGGGAAGGCCAATTAACCTGACAGTCATGTTTTTGGACTGTGGGAGGAAGCCGGAGTACCCGGAGAGAAGGGTGTGAATACTTTCGCAATTTTTTTGAAACGAGTTGCTGAACGAGGGATACCTGACAATGAATGGACAGCGGGCTTCCATCAGGATGCTGCGCTCTCTCAGGATGTGCTCACGCTGACCGCTGTTGAGAATCAGCTTCTTCTTGAGGACCCTCATGGCAAAAACACACCTGGTGTTGCTCTTTAGTTGCACCTGAAAACAAAGGGGAGGTGAGGGAGGGATCAATACATAGCATTGTGGAAAGAAAGAATCTCAATGAGGCAGGAGCTCTGGGATCGGCGCGATTGTGAGTGAGAGATGAAGTCTTTACCAAATCCACGTGACTGAACTCCCCGAGTCCCAGGGTACGAATAATCTGGAAATCGCTTAAGGTGGAAGCTGCCAGGGAGGCAGGATCCTCCTTTGGCCTGAGGAGGAAAATACAGATGAAATTGTGTTTGTCTATGGATGAAAAATAAGATACTACTGCATTGCTCCTCACTCGACTTTTGACTCATTACTCCGCTGCAGCTGTGGAGGGCTGTCAGATCCTGAGCCTTTGATAACATCTCTAAAGGTCCTGAAACGCAAGCAAGTGTTGAGAGTGAAAATTTCTCATTTTCCTGGACAAAAAGAATCACAGTGTGTATGTGACATATAAGAGAATAGAAACTGAATCAGGTACTGACAAAATGCACGTTATTTCGTCTGCCCAGATTGTCACCTTACCTTCTGTTTATTACCAAGCATGTCACATCTCCAACAGCCATCACATTTACAGGCTGGATGATTTCTCTGAGAGCAGAGAGAAATAAAGAAAACCGTACGAATGTAATTAATAAATGAGAATCAGACATGCATTCATCAACTGCAGGAAAGTAATTCATTTTTAGGCTTCACGGTCATTTTTAAATGATTGTACAGATTAGAATTTATTCTTTATATTCTACAAAGCTCTTTCTCAAAGATTATAGAGAAACTCAACTATAAACACAAAGTCTACCTCAGGAAGCGTTGATGTATTTTCACTTGCCAAGGGCAGAGCTTTTTATTTTCCTATTAGTGGTTATGACTGATAGCTGCAGGAAGTTTGTCTGCCAAGCAATAATGATCTGTTTAAACAACAGAACCAAGAAAGGAAACTGTAAATTCACTAATATAGGAAACGCTGCTAACATAGGAAGTCTTCAGTATTTATTACTGATCAACTGAAGATTCAAAGATCCTCGCTTCTTAACAAAGACACTTAAGTAAAAAGGGGGACCAGGACTGCGCAGTGCACTGTTGCCTTGCAGTAAGGAGGTCCTGGGTTCGATTCCCAGCCTGGTCTTTCTGCAGGGAGTTTAGTACACAGCAGTAAGACAAAATTAACTTAAAAGTGGTTTTTCAGGAAGAAATTCCTTAATATTGATGACAAAGTCCTAGTTCCACTGGCAAATTATCTCACATGAAACATGGCAAAAATATCTTGTTACAGGTAAAATGGAACAAGTATTTTTTCATTGATATTAAGGAATTACTTACTTCAAACAACAATGGTAAGATTTTGTGTTTTTGAGGTGAAACATTAAGACTAGCTTGCCTGGCACAAATAGTGATGTACAAAGTTTCTTAAATCCCTCTTTTCCCCTCTCTGATGCTCTGTTTGAACTTCAGCAAATGTTAGTCCCGTGTGGGTGTACTCATATTTAATTCTCTATATGTAGTGATATCATTGATGCTCACTAACTCTGTTTCTTACCCCCAAAGAGCTTTTTCTCCAAACCACTGTCTCTCTGAGAGCTCGGCCAAAACGATCTGCTCCTGACGGCCTGGCTTCTTCTCTGTCACACTCACCTAAAGAAAAAAATGGCGATGAACACTGCAGAGAAGAGGCACAGTCTATTTTCCCTATTATAAAATAATTACTATTGCTGCTCTGACATTTGGACTCAACCTTAAGCCCATTTCACTGAAAGTCTCTTTCCAGCTGAGCTGCTGTTAGAGAACATTTAACTGTACCTGGCCTTTGCTAATGATGTAAAAGGTGTCTCCGACAGCTCCCTGTCGAAAGACGTAGTCGCCGTCTGAGTAATTTGTCTACAGCAGAAGGAGTTTTAAGAAAAAGAAAGAAAAGAAAAGAACAGTGAACGTCTTCACTTTTCCACAGACGTGACACAAAGGAAGACTGGAGCTGAAAATGTTACCGAATCCTGTGGAAAAAAAAATTCAAAAATCAATCCGTACCTCTTGCACCTGATCAAACAGTTTACTGATGACATCGTCTGGCAACGACTGGAGAAAGGGAACGCTGCGCACAGACGCATAAAAAGACACAATGACATTTTTATTTTATATAAAGAAGTTTTTACTTTCGTAAAGGAAAAAAAAAAGAAAAAAAAAAAAAAGAAAAATCCTAACCTATATTTCAACGATTTCTTACAAACAAAATGACAACAGAGATCTGGGGAGAATAAATGGAGGCCGCAGACAATATTTTAGAGTTTCGGGGGTCTGATGTTCACCTTCTCAGCAGCTCCACTGAATGAGAAAGGCGGCTGAGGCCACACTGTGCGAGAACAGAGCGGTAACTCTTGCGGTCGATAGCCCACAGCTTGCTGTCTGTTTGTGCTGCAGATCAAAAGACAAAGACAAGAGGAAATGATAAAGGTTGTGTCAGTGACACGGGCGCTCTGATATAAACACTACGGACAAAAGCAAAGACTCACGCTGCCTGCAGCCCGTTGTGGCTGAAGAGCAGAGCTTCGGCTGTGCTCTCAGACAGTTTAGGTCAGGGCTGCATTAAAAATGTCTCCCTTTTCCCTCTTACTGAGGACACGGAAGATAAATCTAATCTAATTCCCTCCACCATAAATACCCCCTTTCTTTATAATAGAGTTTGAAAGTGGTGTAAATTAATAATGACCCGTATTGATTGGTTCACGGAAGCTTCCTGCAAACGGAAGTAGATGTCCTCGAGACGCTCTAATTACATCCAATATCTAATCAGATGGTACTGCCCTGATATCTTAATTTCCCCATTAGAATATTCTCTGTGAGCTCCAAATTTATCACCACATGACATCTCATTGTTGGCTACTGCTTTTTATTTCAAATCTACTTCGCTCAAGTCATATGGGCTTTTCTCGAAGCACATTTTTCTGCTCTTGCCTCACATGGAAAGCTTCGCAGACATTTAAACAACTAGCTTTTTCATATTTTGTCGTAATGCAGCTACAAATCATAATATGCTATATTTTGTACGACAGACAAACACAAGTTAGCACAGAATTTCTAAAGTTTGAGATAAAAGACACATGAATTTCACGTTTTCATTGTTCTTTTTGATCTGAAAAGAGATCAATTGTTTTCAATTCAGCTCCGGTCAGATGAATTTAAAGGTTCTGCCCATGGCACATTTAAGCAACCACCTCCTCCATTATTATGCCTGATATTCAGCAAAAGGGAAGAATGAGAAAAAAAGATACCAAAGGTTGAGCTTATTGCCTACATGTAGAGCACTATACATGGTGGAGAACTCGCTCTCCACAACACCCTAAACAACCCATCCTCGCTGTGAAACATGGAGGTGGCAGCATCATGCAGTGGGGATGCTTTTCTTCAGTAGGGAAAGTGAAGTTGTTCGAAGTTGATATGAAACCGGAGGAGCTAAACACACAAGAATCCTTAAAGAAGATCCGTTAGAGTTTGCAGAAAAGTTCACACTGGGGCCGGGTTTTTAATGCAGTTCATCACATTTGCATTTGAATTTCAACATTTCTGGTCTGCCCGCATTTGTGACGCACCAGGGAAATCCCCAAGCAAAAGAAATGAGACGACAAAGATGCTTCTTTTGCCCCAAAAGGAGTTCATTTTTACTTCAAACAACAACATGATGGGACACTGGAAAGAACTATTGTTGTGTGCAAGTTGTGCCAAAAGCTATTCCAGCTCAATGCACAACATGTTGAGGCAAGAACAGACATCCATGTATCTGAAGAAGTATTTGTTCAAAGACCCATGAATGATCATGGGTTCCTGAAACACTTGAAACCTGAGAAGTTATAATAGCACTTTACACCGATCCGATAGTCGAATAACCTAAAAACTGATTAAAATGAATAAGCATTTGTTGTTGAGCTCTTAAGAGCTTTTGAATTGAAAATTATGCTTATTTTGTCAATATGTAGTTTTTGATTAAAGTGCGATTAAATGCAGACCCTGCAATTAACTCAATTAAACATTTTAGTCAAGTCCCATCACTGATACTGTAATAATAATAAGCTACCTGAGGAGGGTGTGCTATGCTCAGGTTTTTCCACTGTTTTGCGTCTGTTACACAAAATCCTAATAAAATAAGTTTCTAGTTGAAATGGAACAAAATACAAAAAAAAAATGTTTACTGGGCTCTAATACCATTGCACGTCATTGTATATCTGCATGGGTTGGATCACCTGCTCCCGTATCACCACACCAAAGCCTCCCATGTGGCAGCGTCAAATACAAAGCGAAACTATTTTCAGGTCAGGAAGGAGATGAGCACGGTGGGCCCTGAGCGAATCCAAAGGGAAAGGATGACAATAATGGGCAGGGAACAAAGGAGGACAGGCTGTCACCGTGAGTTGAGGATTGCTACCAGGGAGCAGACAGATAGCTGAGAGCGGTAAATTGGAATGGCTGGCTGCTCTCAAGATAAAGAAAGCAGCTGAAAGAGAGAATTAGATGCTCAGTGATGGCAAATAAAGTGATGTTTCTTCCATTTACACTGATCCCGGCCGCTTCCACGTCCTGTTTACCCACAGCTAATATTTATTTATTTGTGAAACCAGGCCAGATATCTGTGGTGACAGCTGAGAACGTTTTTTTGTTTTTTTTTTCCCACAGGGCTGAGATCGGATGAGGGGAAGAAATGAAAGAGCGATGTTTGTGTTAAAAGGATTTGTCCACTACTTTTCTATTTTTTTTTAAACGTGGGAGCTGAGGGATATTTTCAGAGCGCATTTATTTTGTAAATGTTCTGACTAACGCATGCTTGTGGAGAGAAGACCGCTGGCTTATGCAGCATTACATGTTTGAAATTCCCCACATATCTGGAAATAAAAAAAGAAGAAACATGTGAATGCGCAGTGCTGCCTATGATTTCAAAAGCCTCTTTGATTTTAAATTCCGCAGACGTCCTCCGTCTCACACCGCACCACAGCTCTGTATTCTTGTGATCTTCACAATAATTATTTATTTTCCGTCCAAGTCAAAAATCAATCAAAACAGGGCCCTCCTTCAGTTTTCCCTGTGACGTTCCTCGAGCGATAATTGCATTTGGTTGTCAAAAGACGTCGACACAACGCCTACCTGAGACAGAGTAGTTGTGGGTGGAGTTGTAGAGGAGCGCCAACTCTCCAAACACGTCCTCCGGCTCAAAGGTGAGCACCTTCTGTCCATCTTTTGTCACGTCCAGTCTTCCTTCTGCCAAGAAAATAAACAAATGAGGTATGTACATCATTTAAACATCTACGCATTTTTTCACGATACCAAAACACAAAATACGTCATTATTGAGGCTTAATATGGCTGACCAACATAAAGTAGTGCACGATTGCGAAGCAGAAGATAAAGGGTATGCGGTTTTCAAAATTATTTATCAATGAAGAAGCTTAAAAGTTCATATTTTCTGAAATGGTGGCCATAAGGAAGTCTTTTTGGATATGTCTCTACCAGACTTGTACAGTCTTTGTAAAACAACTTAAGCATATGTAAAAATCTGCTTTAATGATTTTTACAAATTCTCAACTGAATTTGGGACTAGACTTTGACTAGGCCATTCCTACACATGAGCACACTTTGATCTAAACTAAACAATCCCACTGTAGCTCTGTGAGTGTGTTTAATGCCATTGTCCTGCTGGAAGCTGAACTTTTGAACCAGTCTGCTTTCACAGATTGCTACTGGAGTTTAAAGGATATGAGTGTTATGTAAGGAACAGACATTTAAATACCTGCTGTGTACTTTTGTGTTGAATAATGTGGTGTGTTTGAGGATTCAGTGCAGACACAGCTCATGATGTAAACAACTAGAATAAAGCAGGGAAATGGCACCTACCAAGAGCTGACACCTTCCAAACAGTTTCAACCTCCTCAAGGAACCATCAGCCATGTTTCTGCTCCCTCCTTAGATTTCAACCCAGAATAACAGCATAGGTCCCTTTCGTTTCCATAACTGTGCTTTAGAGTGGCATGCAATCTTGTCCAATCAAATCAACAGCCCGAGCCAGAACGCAACAGAATGCAAATTTTAAGAAAATGTTATCACATTTGCACTGGAGCACCTATAATCTAGGCAGAGTCCTGATAAACAATTTGAAGTAAGATGAATGCTGTTGATCTTAAGAAGAAAATGACTTACCTTCTAAAACAAAAGCCTGATCCCCGGAGGTCCCCTGCTGGAAAACAAAGCAGCCCTGATTGATGGTTGCTCGGTGCATGCAGGCAGTGACTGCCTTGATTTCTTCTTCATCAAGGTTCTTTAACAAGTCATTTTTCAGAAGCGCCGCCTGGATCAGCCTTCGAGATCTGAGGATATAAAGACATGACGCATATGTCACAATGCTGGTCATTTTTCACCTTGAATGCAGTCTGGTGAACGCTTGCAAGAGGTCTTAAAGAGATATTTGTTGATTAGCAGTCAACAAGAGTGAGAGTTTTCACTCAGAGCTGGTGTGAACTGAGGGAACAGCGCGTGCTCTTACTCCTGGCTTTTGTCACAGCTTCTGTGCGAAATCACGGCGATTGTCATAGGGTCTGGACTGAAGGGCTCTGAAATGACTGTCTGCCTTTTGGCACTCCGGTTGTCCTCAATTTGCGCTGCAGAAGCTACAGTAGGAGAAAACACACACACACACACACACACACACACGCACACACACACACACACACACACACACACACACACACACACACACACACACACACACACACACACACACACACACAACATGTCAGGATTCTAGGTCAGGTTCAAGCTTGTGGCACTTGTTGCCCCTCCCAAGATTTTACACACATTAAAAGCATCAAACCGTGTTCACCTGCATCAACTGCAGGGGGTCCAGGGAGGGACAGGGCGGTTCTGTAGCGGTCTAGTTCTTCTTGCAGCCTACGGATGAGTTCGTCCTTTGTGTCCAACTCCAGCTCTAACTCATCTATTAGCGTGTCCCTCTGACGGAGCTCCTCAATCTTGAGCTGCAGTGCAAACTGGAGGTCCCGAAGTGTACCCATCACCTGCATATGTTTAGATAGATAGATAGATAGATAGATAGATAGATAGATAGATAGATAGATAGATAGATAGATAGATAGACAGACAGACAGACAGACAGACAGACAGACAGACAGACAGACAGACAGACAGACAGACAGATAGATAGATAGATAGATAGATAGATAGATAGATAGATAGATAGATAGATAGATAGATAGATAGATAGATAGTTGTGTTTTACTATCCTCGTATTTTTGTGAAAGAAAGTAGAAGACAACCAGAAATGAAATTGGAATGACTCTCCAGGCACTTGAACAAACATAACAAAATGCAGTAAATTCAATGCACATGCACGAATTCTGGCCAAAGACACAATCCGATCTCTTACCCTATCGATGCAGGGGGTGATTGTCTTACTTGCCTCCTGCGGCGCTGTGCAGCATGTCTGTCAGCGGGCAGTCCGTGCGACAGGTGCACATCTCTTCTTCAACAAGGCGCCCAACTGAAGGATGCTCCGCTCCTCTCTCCCGCTGGCCGCGGCTGCACAGACGGCGCAGCCAGCCAATCACATGACCCGCACAAGTCCGGGAGCGGGAGGGGGTAATGACAAATGCATGGACTGGATCCGAACTGGGTCAATGGGTCCTTGGAGAGTGGTTGAAGAGCCCATGGGAGGATCCGCCAAAACTGAGCGAAGAACATTAATCATTTCACTGGAAGAAAGAAAAGAAGGAGTGTGCGCAAGGTCTAGACTTTTTACTTCTTCCGTTGGTGTTGTATATATATATATATATATATATATATATATATATATATATATATATATATATATATATATATATATATATATATATATATATATATATATATATATAATTTAATTTATACTACAGTATAAATTGTGAAAACCGTGCCAACTGCTCTACAAAAATACCATTAAAAATGGTAACTTACAGGAGACTGTTATCCTACTTCCACGACAAATTTATGCTTAAATGCTGTGGAGGTTGAGACTATTCAACAGAGACCCATATTAAATGTTGATCAACATTGCATTTCTAATTGAATAAGTAGAGAATTGTACAAACTTACTTGAGTGAATGTAAAGCGTTTGACACTTTCTCAAAGGAATGAGAAACTGATTTTTATGTGCACAAGTGACAGTGATTTGAAAACGGACCAGTAGTTTTAATAATTGCAATTCCGCTCTTGAGAAGTGCACCAAAGCCACCGAGAAAAGCCGCAGTATACTTCTCTGGCGATATCTACCCAGAGAATGACGAGGTTTAACCAGAAGGCGGCGCTGGCGTCCGCCGAGATCTGCTGCTGCTGCTGGAGAAGAAGATGGGCCACCGTTAAAGGGAGCAGCAGTTTCATTACGAACTATCAAAAACCTCACCAAGAACGTTTTCAAATTTGAACTTTCAACATATTTCTGCTGTGTTTCGTCTGTTCGAGGTGTTAGAAAAATGATCGTCACCGTGAAACCGCTTCAAGGGAAGGAGTGCAGTGTTCAGGTAACTTACACGCAGCTAATGCACACAATTGGCTAACCAGGTGAGCTAACTGCGGTGGCTCACTAACAGGCTGATGTTAATCCTTCTGAAGTAAACCACAGCTGCGTTTTCTGTGAAATAAACCTAAAACGCACTGCTGAGTGCGGGCAAACTCGGTTGGTGGATGAATAAAAAGTATCTCATGGTTAGCATGATAGCTAAACCGGTAGCAGTTTGTTGTAACATACTTTCTAAGAGCCTTTCTCTACAGGCCAATAGAGGAGATAAGGGGATACACTGCACTCTTGAATACTTTTAAAAAAATTAAAGATCAGTTTCTGAGTCTACCTGTAAATAGTTTAGTTTTCTTGCCACAGTATAAATAACAGCAAAACACCAGCATCTTAAAAAGTTAGATTAACACAGGCTGATTACTCAAGAATGCACATAGATGTTGTCTTTTTCCTCTCATATTTGCTGGAAATTAATGCAGATCCAAGATATAGACTAAATAAGAAAATACTGCTGTTGTTGTTTCAGCACCACCAGGGCTAGGATTTTTAGAGACGTCTTGGGTATGTCACCAAAACAAAATAATAGTCAGATAGGAACAATTAATATCTCAATAAGATCATGAGGTTGAAATCAGGACAGTTACAACTTGTGGAGAATGTTGGTGTTCTTTAATTTACATTAAACCTTTGAAAGAGTCATTGAAAACAGCCTAATTATAAACTGTGAGTGGGCAATTGTAGTTCAAAAAGCCATCTTGCAGTTTTCTGCTATATTAATGTTAAGAATGAGTATCCCTGTATTCAGTCCAAAGCTCAGGGTACTTCCTCAAAAGTAAAAAAAAAAAAGCCTGAAAATGACTAAATTATGTCAATGTTGGAACATAATTGAAACTTTTTATAGGCTAAATAAGGCATCCCCTCATTTGAACTTTTATTTATTTGCCTATAGACACTTTAAAATATTAACTGTGGGTGACGTAAAAACTGTAACTTATCTTCTGGTAAATCAAACACCATTTTGTTAGAAATAAGTTCTGACCATGTGGCTGACAGGAAAGTTAAACATTTAAAAGTAGATGTCAAAGAATATTCTTTGTCCATTTCTTTTACACTATCACCAGGGATTTTCCAACCAGCAACAGTGAAAGAAAAGCTCTTTGTTTTTAGCAGAGACAATGGCATTATCACCAATCAAGAGATTGGAGCACAAATTAGAGTTGATAACGTTTTTAGCATCTTCAAATCGTATGATATCGATGCAGTGTTTTTGTTTTTGTTCTACCTTGAATAAATGTCTCCGTAGCATCACAAATGTGCAATTGCATTTAATAAGCCAGGAATTAGTTGGTAGTTTAAGCGGCCAAAAAGAGATGGCAGAACTTTGAGCCGCACTAATTGTGAAAAGAGCAGAGACGTACGAATAAATCTACCCGCGGTTTGAATCGTCCAACTTTCTTTTAATTCGACCCCTCCATCCCCCTTCAATTTCCAGTCTTTAAATGCGTCAAGCGAGATACTTTGAACTTTTATTTTAGTTGAAGTAAATCTGCTAATCGTTACTTACATGAACTTTAATTGGGTGTAATTTTGTAATTTTTTTTTCTTTTTTTGTTTTATTCAAAGCTATTAGTATTGGCAAGCATTTTTCTATTTTTCTTTTTGAAAATCAGAATTGGCAGGCCGTATGTCAAACAACACACTCTGTGTTGACCCTAGATGACCTGAGTGGAACAGCTCAGGCAAAGATGACTTTTGAGGAGCAGAAGCTCTTTGGTGCAGAATATCTTCTGATTCTCATTAAACATTTGACAGCTGATTGGCGTTTGCACATCAGGCTTTCTAGTTACTAACTTCAGAAGGTTGCCATATGCCGTCTTTTACGGAGGAATTTATTTGCCATATTGTTTGCTCCAAGCTGACAGAACTGCAGCCAGAATAAGTTCCAGATGTCACATTTGTCTTGTGTTCGCAGCAGCAGTTATTTCTGAAAAAATGTGCAAAGGCTGTAAATCAGCCTTGTGAACATTTTTGTGTAATGTTATAATTATACCAGTGATTTTTATTTATTTATTTTTAAACAAAACAAGTCATAATCGCAAGCACTGTCAAAAGCAGATAACTGTCACTTACATTCTCACAAACCAACACTGCTGAAATTACATGTTAGTTCAATGTATAGATTTCGGCTATAAGCTACAAGATGTTGTGACTGAAGGTTATTGTTTATCTGTTAACAAAAGTCACTTTTATAAAGAAAAATATCAACACTTTCTACATCAGAGCCATAAATTCAGACTTATTTATTTGCATACAGCCAAACTGTTTGCATGTAAAATACTGTATTTGATACCTTCTCAATTTGTTGTATTTCTTAAGTTATCTCACTGCTGAGTTGCTTGATGTTTCCTTTCATCCCTTCTTGCTGTCGTCTTCTAAGCTTTCAGCCTTCGCCTCCAAGCAGAGGCTCCTTCACAAAAACGTGGTGTTAAAAATCAGTGGCAATGAAAGCATTCCCGTCTCCTCACATTTGCAAAATTGCTCTTGAACACACTGCAGAAAAGACGCCCAACTGTAAAATTGCCTGCAGATGAGATCATAACTTTCCCCTGATGCGTTTCTCAGCGAGATGGGAAGTAGGAAAAGCCGGTTTCTGATGCATCGCATCATTTGGATGTTTGGTGCATTTGAGCGGCTCATTCTGCATGTTTCGGAGCGATGCAGCTGGAGTCGCGTGACGTTTTGGTGGATGGTAGGCCTCGGTCTTTCCTCCATGAAATTTAATTTGAAGACGTAAAAAAGATCCAGAGAGGTAAAAAAAAAAAAAAAAAAAAGTACAGTAGTAAGAATTCATTTGAATAAGATTCCAGAAATGAACATTAAAAATTAAACATTACATTGTAATCCTTTATTTTGGGATAGCAATTCACCATTGTCAAAGCAGACGTGTGTCATTCATATTTGAACTTTTTTAAAAATCAGATAATAGTCATACTGTTATTATGCTGCATGTCGCTCAGTTGTTTGCCATGAGATCAGTATCTGGATAACAGTTTTCTATATGAAGGACAAATAAGATACGATGGATCCGAAGGGGAATCGTGCGAAGCTGCGACTAAATCATCGTGCTGTTGATCCTGTAGGTCACCGAAGATGAGAAAGTGTCCACGGTGAAGGAGCTCGTGTCTGAACGACTGAACATCCCTGCAAACCAGCAGCGGTTACTCTACAAAGGGAAAGCGCTTGCAGGTAGATTTACCGGCAAGCATCTCGCCACTGACATACATCCAACCGTCCTTTTGTTTGAGGTTTTGTTAATGGATTGTCGCGTTTCTTTCAGACGAGCACAGACTGAGCGATTACTCCATTGGGCCCGAGGCTAAATTGAATCTTGTTATCCGTCCCGTGGGGGAGAGGGCTGCAGCTCCGGGGATGGCAGGCGGCAGCAGCAGCAGCAACAGCAGCAGCAACCCGCAGGGAGGAGTGTGGCAGATTGTATCCACTATACTAGCCAGACACTTCAGTCCAGCAGATGCAGCTAAAGTTCACGAACAGCTTATGAAGGTACTGGTATGAATCAAGTAAAAATCCACTTTTAAAAGTTAAGTACCAGAAAATAATCTAGAATTTTAATTGATCCTGGTCATGACTTTAGCTTCATTTGCAGAATGTAAATGGAATATAAAGAAGATAAAATGCTTTTTTAAAACTTTAACTTATGATTCCATCTGACATGGTAGTGCAAGATTAATATTTATAGAAAGATGATCATTAAAAGTTGCTTTAAGGTGTTTTGTCTCCTGTTTTAGCAGTATGCAGAGTGGACTGAAAAGGGTTCCACATGAGGAAAATGTTTATTTTAAATTATGTACTTGTATCAATGTAAGAAAAAAATTAATATTCCACATCAAAAATATTTGCCAAATCCTTTTTTTTTCGCCTCCCTCTCATCAACTATATTCTGGCTCAAAATTATTCATATGCTGGTCAGCTTTAGGTTTAAAATGAGTTTTATTCAACCAAGAAAATGTTTCTGTTTTGTGGATGACATCCAGAAAGACAATAAAGTGATTCTAAGTCATATATTTTCATATAAAATCTTGAAGAGGCATATGTGGAGGCTACAGTCTCTGGTTCGATTCCCAGCCAGAGGCCATTTCCAGCTTTCCAGCATTTCTCTGCCCTTCTTCCTGTCCAACTGCTAATGAATAAAGTAATTTATAAATTAATAAAATAATGGCATGTTGAATATTTAAACTCTTCCTAGTAATCCAGGTCAATTCTTTAGGATTGCTGATCATTTTAAATGTCTTTACTCAGTTTTTACCATTTTTCTTTTGAGATGATTTCCAAGCCTATTATGTTGGAAAGGCTCCATCCCATCACTCTAATCTGAAGCTCCCTCCTAAAAATTCTTTTGATGACATTTCCAATATCTTCAGGTACTGTGTGTTGCGTTGTCTTGTGTTTCTCACTGTTACCTTTTTGTTTTGTTCCTCTTCTATTCCCTTAAGGATTATGAACGTTCGCTTCGACAGCTCAGCCTCGATGATATTGAGCGCTTGGCAGGGAGACTTCTTCACCCTGAAGGCGAGGGCATGGACACCTCTTACATGGACTAATCATTCATAACTTAATTCTTATGGCGTTTTATCTTTTGAGTTCTTCTCAGTGCTTGAAGATACCAGTGTTTAGACGGGGAGAAAGGAAAGGATCAGTTGAATTTCAGGGATATCCTGGCGTGTGCCTGATGTCCAGCTGAATGATCACATGGACAGCTGAATATCTCGGCTTTATTCTTTCTTTTTTTTTAGTATTTTTTTTTTTTTTTTTCCTCTGGCCTTCATCATTGATGGGTGTTGACTCACAGCCTGATCACACAAGATCTGAATACAATGGAATAATTTATGCTGTTATTTTCACATGATCTCTGGCTGCTACATTTCCTAGGGCGTACTAACTTCTACTGGAGGGTATTTATTATTGTCTTGAGTGATAACTTTTATCTTTTTCCAAGAATTGTGGGCAACATGTCTTTATGCCATAATATACTGTTGACAATTGTATGATTTGTAAATATATTTGTTTATATATATGTTTGCAAACATTAAAACAGAAAAAAAATTCTTTCACCTTAATTTGTGGACTGGTCTTTGTTTATTTATTTATTTATTTTTTTAATTATTATTATTATTGGACTCTTAGAAGAGGTCATAATAAGGAGCAACTATATGGAATAATTCTTATTTTCTAAACAAAATAGAAATGTTCGGTACATTTTTTAAGAGAACGATTTCAAAAGATGGCACCTTGCAGTTGACTTTTCTCCCAACCAATCCCGCGACAGGGGAACTCGTGATTTAACTTTTCTGACCAATCACCTTTATGGATAGTAATATGGACCCGCCTCTGACGTTGAGGGACAGTTTGTTCATCTCACCGCTAATTGTGGATAACGGTCCGAAGATAAAAATGTTCCTTTTTTTGACACTCGGTTCTTTATAATAAGCATGAGAACCTGACAAGTTGGAGAAGGGAGGATATTTATTAGACTACAGGAAGGTAAGCGGTAACAACGGTTGTTTTGACGGCTAAACTAGCATTAGCAAACCGCTCATCATACACTTCCTGCCTTTAGCCAGCTGGGGTTGGCGTGATATCGACTCCTTCGGCCAGTGTTGCGACCATTTGTTGCAGTGTAATAATACCGAGGCTACGTTACGCTACCTACAACATGTATTCAGATTTGATATTTTTAAATCAAGGCTGTAGGTTGTGTGTAACGTGAGAGGATCGCTGTCGGTTTGGGATTGGGGCGTTTCTCCCCTCTCATCAGGACCACTTCTTCCTGATGAGAGGGGAGAAAGTGGTCCTGACATTTCACTCAAAATGTTATTTTGCCATTTTGTATTAATGGCAAAATGCAGTTTCTGTTGCGCATGTAGATGATAAAAATCACTGACATTTGCACTTATGATACAGGTGAACTTTCTATTATTTCTAACATGGTTTTCTCAAATTAGGAGGAGTTCCCAGTCCTTCTGGAGGATGGAGACTCTGATTCCCACTATCAACCGGCTGCAGGAGGTCTTCCTGACAGTGGGGGCAGAAATCATACAGCTTCCTCAAATAGTTGTGGTTGGATCTCAGGTTAGTCAATAAAATGAGTAATCAGAAACTAAAGTGTCTTTTTCAGTTAATTCTGCAGGGCAGGTAGCTGGAGGGAAAAACTACCTTGAACTCTAAAGTGCATTTGAGAGGCTTTGATAGAGTCTGTGTGTATTACTGGAATTTAAAATGGTAGACCGATTGAGTTCTGTGGCTTGTTAATAGCTATGGATCTTGGTTGATATGCCAACTCTGCTACAGACCTGATCAGAACTTTATTCTTGGACTTTCTGGTATACTCCTTTGTCTTTTTCATGCTGTTTGTTCACTAATGTTCCCACAAAAATGTTTGAGGCCCTTACAGAACAGCTATTTTTATCCTGAGATTGATACACAAGGAGTTACACTTGATTAATTTAGGGGTATCGGTGTATGTGGGTGTATTTACACTCATTTTTCCATACGACAGAGCAGTGGGAAAAGCTCGGTGTTGGAGAGCCTGGTCGGACGAGATTTCTTGCCTCGAGGATCAGGAATAGTCACAAGACGTCCCCTCGTCTTGCAGCTGGTGAATGTCCCTCCTCTGAAGGAACGACTACAATCTGAGAATGGTATCTAAGCATTAATCTTCCGTATTATATGTCAATAAACTTGTTTTCAGTTCCTCAGTTTAAAGGATATTAGTAGCTTGAAAAGATACGGCTGACATTTCTGTGAAGTTACGGCGGCGGCTTAAACTTGCTTGTGTGTGCTTCTTTCTTTAATGTACTGTTTGAACTTCTGCTTATACAGTAGTTTAGTTTCACTTTTCTAACATGAAGCCTTTTTTTTTCCCCCTCTTCTTCACCACTTTTTTAGGAAATGGGATTAAGCAAAATGCTCAAAACAGCTACCCAGGTCTCTGCATATTTAATCCGCATGGGCTTGTCTGTATTCAGCTCCATTCAATTTCTTATTACATCTTTCTCTCATTTTGTGCAGTTTTCAACTCAAACAGCACATTTGTGTTATTTCTTTTTATTTTTTTTATATTTTTACCTAAGCTTCATCTTATTTGCATTTTGTTAAAAGAACCTCATTTTTTGTTCAGGGATTGAAGCTGAAGAGTGGGGTACTTTCTTGCACTGCAAGAATCAGGTATGCTTTTCTTTGCAGTTAGGTGAGAGTTTTCTTGGTTGCGTATCATAAGTTAAGGAAAATGCATAACACATGTTTTTCTGGCATACATTTCGCAGATCTTTACGGATTTTCAGGAAATCCGTAAGGAGATTGAATTAGAGACAAACCGAGGCACGGGTGATAATAAGGTATAAAGCTTTCTTGAAATTGCCTTTTCTGTTTTGTTATTGTTTGATACACATTCCTTGTTTTCCAGGGAATCAGTCCTGATGCCATAAATCTGAAGATTTTCTCCCCCAATGTTCTTAGTTTGACTCTGGTTGACTTACCAGGAATCACCAAGGTAAACTCAGCCGCCATTTGTTTCTCCTTTAAAAGATGCCTGTAGTGAAGTTAGAAACTCTCATCAGTGTGTTTGTGTGCTTTGAATATTTTGACATATGTCACTTCCCTACTGTGGCCACTCCAGGTTCCTGTTGGGGACCAACCTGAAGACATTGAAGCTCAAGTCCAAGAAATGATCCTGTCCTTCATCTCCAATCCAAACTCCCTTATTCTTGCAGTGTCCCCGGCTACCTCGGACTTGGCCACCTCCGATGCGCTGAAACTGGCTCGTGATGTTGATCCAGATGGTAAGACATCTTGTTTTCTTTCTCATGGCTCGTACTATCCACAAGTAATCAGGATTGAGTGCATTTTAAATGATTAACTATGCAGGAAGATTTCAGTTTATTAATATGGTTAGTGTGTACATTTGTCAGCGATCAGGCTTTCAGCGATCAGCAATTACTTTAAAAAGGAGCGTTGCTCTCACAGTGCATTTTGAAGAGTTGATGGATCAGTAGATGTGGTGCATATATACGTTTTCTCATTAGATTGTCCTTGGAATCTGTGCAGTGATTGGAAATCTGTATCAGTTTAAATATTCTATTTTATTGTATACACTGTAGTCTTAAAACATTCTGTAATACTCTGCCTGTGAGCTGTGATATTGATCTCTGTGTTTTTTTTGTTTTTTTTTATCTGTCAGGTCGTCGGACGCTTCTTGTTGTTAGCAAACTGGACCTGATGGACGCTGGAACTGATGCTCTAGAAGTGCTTCTGGGTCGAGTCATTCCCATCCGGCTTGGGATTATCGGGGTGGTAAACAGGTTTGGAATTGAATTAATTTAATTTTGATACTGTTGTTTTCATTCTCTCTAAAACCAGGAAGATAGAGCACATCACCACAGTCTTAAAGTCTTTACGTTTGCTCCCTGTAGTTCGGAGAATAGACTTTAGAATACCTCGGTTAGTTTATAAATCACTGAATGGTTAAGTAGCAAAATGCATTAAAGATGTTTGATTCTGATCACAGATTTTTCCAGACCTCTCGTGTAATCTTTCGGTTATGGAGAAGCAGCATTCAGTTTCTATGCTTCATCAATATGGAACAAATATCTTGAAAACTGAGTTCCTTTAAATCAAGACCTGCTTAGAGTGTTTGATTCATAATAACTTGAACATTGATCAATAAATTTGGTGGATATTTGCTTGTTGATTTTTATGATGGCATTTGACAAAATGTAATGCTAAGTATTTGTTTCATAGTTGATCACTGATAGGTTTTATGCACTTTTGAACTCCATTGTTCCTGAAATGTGCTACACAAATAAACTTGACTTAATCAGTGATGTCCCTCCTCACTCCTCGTAGGAGTCAGCATGACATCAACACCCAGAAGACCCTGCAGGACTCGATGAAAGACGAGCATGCTTTCCTGCAGCGCCACTACCCCTCGCTCGCCTCGCGGGCCGGCTCACGCTATCTGGCCAAAACTCTGAGCAGGCTGCTCATGCACCACATCCGGGACTGCCTGCCAGACCTCAAAACCAGGGTGACGGTGCTGAGTTCCCAGCACCAAGCACAGCTCAACAGCTACGGTCAGCCGGTGGAGGATCACAGCGCCACTCTGCTGCAAATTGTCACTAAGTTTGCCAGTGATTATTGCAACACCATCGAGGGAACAGCCAGGCACATCCAAACATCCGAGCTGTGAGTGCCTCCTCTCTCTGTCAGCTTCCATGCTGAAGAAAATGTTTTGATCAGAATCAAAACATGTGCATGGTGTTTTGATTTTGGTTATGGAGAAGCAGTATTTAAAGTAAATTTATTTACTTTATTTCTCAGGCTATTTTTGCAGTTAAAAAAAATCACCCAAAAAAATGCATTGAAGACTTACTTTTTAAAAATCATTTACATAAAACACATGTTTTAAACCTTTTTTTTTTTAAATCGTGTGCTTATTTTTATCTAAACACTAAAAAAGAAAATGTGCATATGAGGGTAATAACCTCAAGTTAGTATGTAATATTCTACATTCATGGTTCCCTGTTCAATTAATAGTTCAATTAGTGGGGCTAATTTTAATATGATCAAATCAGTCACAATAATATCACACAGTAATAATGATTCAGTATTTAATCCTATAGTAAAATGACAGCAGCATTTTATTAACTCCCTGCCAGTATTTCTCACAGATTCTTGTTTGGTTTAGTGGCTCATCTTGACATGAGCTCCCAGTTTAGACGGTTTAATTTTTTTAACGTTACAAAAGATTTTCTGCAGTGGTCTGTGTTGCAACAAATCTGAAAAAAGCCAAAGATACAGTATTGATGTAATCAATATAAAATTAAATATTCAAAGATAGTAATTTGTGTCAAAACTAACCCGTTCCCATTTGCACAAATTGTTGCACTTCTTCCGGCAACAGCACTGCAGTGGCAGAGACACTCTGCCCCCTCCACTCCCCTCCCAGAGCAAATCATCAAACTGCAGCTGGAAGTTATAAACTCTGCTAACATGGCGAGTTTATCCTTTAAAAAGTGTGATCCTCTTTAGGCGACGAGGCAAACACAAAAGCTTTGTTCGGAGGATTTTTCTCTCCGAGTCAGATGAAAAAGGGAATACCTAAGGATGCTGCGTGCTGGATGCTGCGTGCTGGATGCTGCGTGCTGGATGCTGCGTGCTGGATGCTGCGTGCTGGATGCTGCGACACTCGTGTTTGAGAGATCCGAGATTTCTTGCTATCGTTCCCCTGACTTATGGAAACACAGGTGGAATGGGAAGGCAAAGGGCGACGCCATTATTTTCTGATGTCGATGGAGACAGTGATAGATTAGCACATCTAAAATCCACGACCGGCGTGGAGGATGAGATGAGCTGAGGTGTAACAGGAAACTGGATTGATGGCATTAGAGGAGAAAGCAGAGCTCATTCATGAACCTGACCCACTGGAGAGTAGATTCAGTTCACTGGCTCTATCCAGACCTCCATCATTCTAATTCTCCCTCAGCTTGAAACCTGCTTTTCTTCTTGATCCCTGATCACATCTCTTACATTGTTTGCTGAAGCTTGCTCCTGGGCATTTACCCGAATCCCTCCTCGCTTGTCTAATCTGGACTTTTGGTTGTTTTCGTGCACTTCTCAGTAATTTCCTGTCTCTCTTCCTGAAACCTCATTTTATCTTAAGCAGTCCCTTCACTGGTGATCCAGGGTTTGTTATTGTCGAGGCGCCTCACTGATCCGGTGGGAATAGTTTTTCCTACACTGTCATTTGACTTTAAATAAACAAGCCATCTGTGTCAGTGGTGCATTTAAAATGTCAAGGAAAAGACTGGATTTGAGCAGTGAAAACCCCAACAAAGAGAAAACAAGAATGCTTAAAAAACTCTGTTTTTTTTTTCTTCACATTCAGACTAGCTGAATAACTAAATTAATAAAATAGTTGTAAAAATTTCTCATGAGCTCTTGATGGAGGTGATTGCTTCACAATTCCAGGGCTGAAAAAAAAAGGTTTAATTGTGAGTAGGAATTTCTTGAAATAATCATTAACTAATTTAGTAATTGATTAATCATTAACTAGAGTAAACACATTTGAAAAATGTCATTTGCTTAAAATAAACACATTCAGATCAGTATATTCTTTACAATATTTTGAATTTAAGTTAAAAACACCTTTGTCTGAAAATATGCTTCACCCAAAACTCCTCTAGAGCCAGTTTTCGCTTCATCTCCTTCTAGTTCACTGAAGGAAAACTATATTATTGCATTTTAGGCAATGCAATGTTTATTTTGCAAATTAAATACATTATTTTTTAATTAGAAAATGAATTTAATTACATGTTTATCTGCCTCTTTTCATGTATTTCTAGTGTTGCATTAAAAAGTCCAAGATATTTATTGAAATGAATGCAGACTTGTCAGAATAATCAATTGCTAAAATAATCATTTATTGCAACGCTACACAATTCACATTTCCTGAATATGAATCTTAATATAGGAGGCCTTTGTTTTTTTTTGTTTTTTTTTGTAAAGAAAATGGTGTCAACTCTGCAAATATTAAGAGCGGTACGAGATCAAATAAACAAGAAATGTATCAGCATGAGAGCTCATTGATAAAATGATTGACATGCATTAAAAGGAGAGGTTTCCAGCCGTTTCTGCAGAAGTTAGCAGAGTGTAAACTGAAGTGTTTTAAGCTTCTTCCTTTGGGACTGTCCAGCTCTTCAGCTCTCTCACCAGCAGGCGATTAACGCACTTGAACGTGTCGAGAACAAATATTGACCTTAATTTTTTGGGGGTTGACCGCATTTAATTTGGGCTCAATTATCCCAGCTGACTCACACTCACAGCTGAACCCGTCTTCCCCCCTGCAGCTGCGGCGGAGCTCGGATCTGTTACATATTCCACGAGACTTTCGGCCGCACCCTGCAGTCCATCGACCCGCTGGGAGGACTGACCGATCTGGATATCCTCACCGCCATCCGCAACGCTACGGTGAGCCGCTGGTGTCGTCTGTGGCTGTTTCAGTCTTTTCGTTTCGGGGCGGAGAGCAGATAAGTAACTGTACTGCTTTTACCCCGCAGGGTCCAAGACCTGCACTTTTCGTGCCCGAGGTGTCCTTCGAGTTGCTGGTAAAGAGGCAAATTAAGCGTCTGGAGGAGCCCAGCCTGCGTTGCGTCGAGCTGGTTCATGAAGAGCTGCAGAGGATCATCCAGCACTGCTCCTCCTTTAGCACTCAGGTTAGTCAAGAGAATGTTATCCACTCTAACTTTCATGCATCAGTGGTTTATTTAATTAGACTGTGCCTCTGTGTGTATCAAAGGAGCTTCTACGGTTTCCCAAACTGCATGATTCCATTGTGGAAGTTGTGACTGGATTATTGAGGAAGCGCTTGCCAATCACCAATGAAATGGTAATCCGCAGCTTCACTGTAATAATTCTGGGTTAACTGCTGGCAACAAAAAGCTTCTTTTCTTTTTTTTTTACATACCCACTGAGATCCAAGGTCTCACTTACAAGAGAGAAATATATTGCAAAAAAAATATTCTGAATTCTCTGTATTTGTCCTCTTGATCAGGAGGAAAATTGCCAGAATCTGATCTCAGTCTGATTGATTAGTGGACCTCTATTAATTATAGCAGACAAAATCTCACTGAGCCATTTGGTTCTGTTTTTTGTGTGTCAGGTGCACAATTTAGTGGCCATAGAGCTCGCTTATATCAACACAAAGCATCCGGACTTTACAGATGCAGCGCAGGTCTCGGCATCCGTCAACAGTCAGCAGGTACAATTTGTTTGTTTATGTCCTACAGCAAACATTCACGTCTCTCACTCATCCTGACAAATCAAACAGCAGGCGCTGCGCTCGACGAAGCCGGAGTCTGTATGTTTCACATCCAAGCGTTATACGATGTGAGACTCACACTCAGTGAAATTGCTTTTTTTGCCCATTGCCTTTGTTGCATTCCTGCTCTCAGGCTGACACCACTGATGGAGGGAAGCGGTGGAAGAACGAGAAGGTTAGTGAGGAGAGAACTCCAGCCGTGGGGTTTGGCAGTCCGAGTAAAAGCCAAGCCATTAACCTCCTTGACACGGTGAGTGATGGGATCATTAGAAGCGCAAAACGTTCAGGACTTAATTGATCGCGCGCGACATAAAGTTTCACGTCGCGTCCTATCTGCCAGGCAATGCCCGTATCCCGCAAACTGAGTGCGAAGGAGCAGCAGGACTGCGAGGTCATCCAGCGACTCATCAAGTGCTACTTCCTGATTGTTCGAAAAGGCATCCAAGACAGGTTCGATTTGACTGGGACACACTCAGAACGCCAAAGGGCTCCCACTGCCCCTCTGCGTCAGTCGCTCCATTCAGCTGTTGTTGATTGTCACGCTCTGACTTTTGAAACTTTCTTGGCTCTGTGTGTGTGTTTGTGTGCGCAGCGTCCCCAAGACAGTGATGCATTTCCTGGTGAATCATGTGAAGGAGCATCTGCAGAGCGAGCTGGTGGGTCAGCTCTATAAGCAGCCGCTGCTGCAGGAGCTGCTCATCGAGTCGCAGGAAACCGCGCAGCAGCGCACCGAGGTCGCTCAGATGCTCGAGGTAAAACTCAAGGATGCTGCTTTTGAATAAATAACAAACAACAAATACTCTTTATGTGTTTATTAGGTAATCAATTTAACCATCTTCTTTTGCCTGTTTTGTTTATTTTCCCTTCAGGCTCTTAAAAAAGCCAGTACCATCATCTCAGAGATTCGGGAGACGCATCTGTGGTAGCCAGAAGAAATTGGGTTGCTTGATCAGCGGGTAGCTTTGAGTTTGAGTTTATGTGAGTTTACTGTAGACCGAGTCTGTGGAGCAGGAACACCTGAAGCCCATTGAGATCAGCTTTTTTTCCCCCCATTGGCTTTGTTGTTGAGCACACCGAGGCTGTGTTTAACTGTGAATGTTAGGTACAGAGGACCATTATTTATCCACTCAGGCCAAAAGTTTTCTTATCTAAGTAAAACATGTGGAAAAACATCCAGGAACAAAATGTTTTTTCTTTTGTTTGTTTTTTTGCTCCAACGTGTTTGTTTTAATTTAGAAGATTCTGCTATAATTCTAAAAGTATTGTAAATGATATGTGAATTATTTATGCTTCTATTTTGTTATCAAACGGTGTTTGCAGTTATCAGAAGTGTCAGATCCAGAACTCTTAACTTTTTATTTCAGCTCCAGTTTGTCCGTCACGCTGTACCCGCAGATTGAAGTCCTTCTCAGAAAGCCAGAGAAAGTGGTGGCGTAACCAAAAGGTTTCCACGACTGTATGAAACATGGAATAAGGCAGCACTGCTGCCCCTCCTCCACCTGTAGCTGTGCACTGCCATCAGCTGGCTGAAAGAAGGATATTAAACTTTTCCCTCATTTACAAAACAGATCAATTCAAAATCAGGGCCTGGTTTTGGCAAATGGAGGCCCTGATGGTGTGTGAACTAAAACAGCCCCACCCAAACACTGTTACTGATATAACGCTGTTCCAAAGCTACAGTAAGCAATCCTTTAGCGACAGTAAGATATAAAACAATAAAAACCAATTGGATTGTGCTGCACATTATAACTTTTATGTAAAAACTCTGATGCCATGAAGCCAGCCGTTTTCACGCCGGCCGTTTTCCCCTTTGCTCGGGAGAGCCAGTAGTAAATTCAAAAGGCAACACAACGTCGATGGTAACACTGCAACACAACAGACACACACTGCAGACATTTTCTTAAAAATGATTCTGGAACCAGATGTTGCTTTTTCAGCTCTAGTCGTGGTACACATCAACATTTATTACTGAGTCATATTTACATATCAGCTCATTTGTATTGTAGCAGCTTTTGTGTGTGGTCATTAAGGAACGCTTCTCCACTATTCATTTCCATGTTTGGTTTAGATATAGAGAAGGAGCATCACTTAGTGCCGATTACTGAAATGTCTATCAAATGATGGAAATACAGAAGTAGAACTGTTTGACTTTGTATCCAAATACATGTTACATTTTCCCAGATCAATTCCTAAATTCTTACCCGTCCTCGTGTTCTTTGAAAAAGCTCTTAAAATGAAAAACTCAGGATTCAGCTGTTTTTCTGTATTTTTTTTTCCTATCACTGACATAAACATGGACCCAACGTTACCCAGATCTGCCTCCATTCTGACCTTTTCTCTAAACTTTTTAGAAGATGTTTCATCTGTTGCTTGTTCTCAAGTTTCATAGTAGTGTGTAGTCCTCCTTAGGTTTAGCTCTCTTAAAAAAAAATGATCAGGGCTCCTACTAGGTCTGGGAAAACATTCCTTATAACTTTTCAATCCATTCATCCTAAAAGCGATGGGCACTACTGGAAATATGAGTTTTTATGTGACCATCAGACAGTAGCGCCATAGTCCTGTCCTAAAGTCACACCTTATGACACCCCCCCCCGTTTACCTCTGCATGCATGTGCTCAGTCTGCATGTGCAGACGTGTGAATGAACGTGCGTTTTGTATTATTTAAGTGTATATTGTATCGGCTGCTGCCTCCGAGTTCATGCCTGCCAATATTTGTGATACGTGTCTGTTGAAATGAAGTCCAAAAGGCTCATTAAACTTTAAACACTGGAGACTTTATGAGTAGGAGTTTGTTTTTCTACATCGGAAATGTTTTAACTCTTATCGCGCGTGTTTGTTTGAGGTCAAGTTCGTTCTTTGTGAAGTCTCACTTCAGAGCGACCGCCCCGATTCTCTTGGCTTGATGAATTATTACCTTGTAATCAGTCCGGCTTGCACATGAACAAAAGGGGTTTGATGGATGTTGGAGAAAGGCTGGAGAGCTCCCTGTTCCAGTTAGACGAGAGCAGGTGGAGTGAGGACGCCACACTCAGAAGCAGGATAGTTTTTTTGGGGGGCGTTTTTAAACATGACAGCTCTGATCACTGCTCTCTTTAAAGCTCGCTACAGGTGCTGAACGCAACCTGAGAAGCAGGTGGAAGTGATTCGTCGTCTCTTGACAGATGAAAAATGAACTTGCGGGGCTAATAAACCCTGATCAATTGGTTATTTCAATCTGCTCCTCACTGGAGCCAGTTATTCTGATCACCCTCTTCTAGCACACCCCACCAACTGAGTCTGGACCAGACCATACCAACTCCAGCATGATGAGAGGGGGCTCTGCTGCTGCATCAAGGCAGCTCTTGTAACATGATCCTCTCCACCCGATCACATAAGCACTCATTCCCCTGAAAGTGACACTTCTATCGAGGTAAAAAAACACCCCGCTTGGCTTCTTCTCCCTTTTTTCTTTCCATTTTTTTTTTTTTTCTTCTTTGCCTTTCGGCATCATCGTGTGTGGGGGTTTCTGAGCCGCGTCTCCCTCCTTGTGCTTCTCTCACCATTGGGCCAGCCAGCAGAGCGTGCTGAACAAAGCCACGAGAAAGGAGAGGGAGAGCAAGAGAGAGAGAGAGTGAGGGGAGCTTCTGGGGAAGAAATGTCTCTCGCTGACTCTGTCGCCTCGACAACCGGGTAAGAAAAGGAGGGGAGGGAAGCACCAGAACAGGAGGGAAAGGACTTGGGCGCATTGAAGGAGAATAAGAGCTGGATGTTTGAATCAGGAGATTCCAGCCGAGTGAGGGAGGAAAGTGGATTTATCTTCTTTTTTTTTTTTTTTGTATGTGGCATTTTCTTAGAAGGGCTCATTAGGTGGATCTGTCTCTCTTACCTTGTGAGTTATTAACTATGTCACAAAAAAAAAGAAGCAGTTTAATCTTTTTTTTGTTTTTTGTCTATTATCTTCCCGTTCAGATATCGGCGCGTGGAGCAGATGAAGCTGCAGAGGTCAAGTTCAGCTTTATAAAAGTGGACCGGGCAGGCCTGAACGCTCCACCTGTGATTCCTGTGTGATCAGCCTCAGGTAAGGCTTCCTTCGCCGTTCAAGGTATTTGCTGTTTACTTGTTTAGGAAATGCAAATAAGCTGACTCCTGGGTGCACTCACTGGCTAAACAAATGTGAGCTAATTGGTTTCATAAATCACTAAAAGTTTGGGTTAATAAGTGTCACCGTGTGATTCTTATTTGCAAATTATGCAGCCGATAAAAGAAAAAATAAAACAAATTTAGGGCTTACTTACTCAGTTTTTTTATTTTTTTTTATTTTCTTACTCAGACTGTAAGGAGGGGGAAACGTATAAATGTTTCATCTCCACCATGCTTCACTCACCTTGCATGCTGCTTCTGCTCCTCCAGCAGCGTGAGCAGCAATTCATCAACAATGAGAGAAATGAGCACCTCTGTTCGCCCAAATTGGATCTTGAGAGTTTGAGTCGAAGCATAACACTCAGGCCGTGGTGGAGAATAGAAAGCACGCCGAATATAAACATCATTCTGGGCGCTCATGCATAAGAAATGTATTCATAGAGCACCGGTGGGGGAAATCAATGCCTCTTTAAATTGGGTGCTATTCCAGCTGACTTTACATCAGCTTGAGTGTGTATGTGTGTGTGTGTGCGCGTGTGTGTGTGTGTGTGTGTGTGTGTGCGCGTGTGCGTGTGTGTGGAGACCAAGAGAGGTAGCATGTGGTGTCCATATCAGATAAGATGGAGAGGAGATAAACTGAAGAAGGTAGAGGTGGGAGGGAGGTTCAAAGCCGTCGTCAGAGGCAAGGTTAAAAATCTCTCACCTCTGAGGGGAAGACGCAGAGAAAAAGGAGAAAGATTGAAGGGTGGAGAGAAGAGCAGCAGAGTGAAAGGCAGAAAGTGAATCTAGTGCGCGGCGAAAAACAAGAGTAGTCGAAAGATTCAAGAGGCTGGCACTGCAACAAGCTCCTGCTTCATCCCCATGACACCGACTTTAAGATTTAAAGACAGGTAATTATTCCTGTCTTAGTTTCGGTGGGGTTGTTATCTGGGGCTTTTTTTTTTTTTTTTTATGTCCCACATCATTGAAATATCCAGTCAAGAGGAACTTGAATATTATCAAATAGTTAGCAGTAACTGATCTCACATGGGTTTGTAACAACGAGTCATTAATCGGGTCTAAAAACAACAGCACACCCTGCAATTGGTTAATTACACCTCATTGTTGCTGCTTCACTAAGTGCTTAGACACAAACAAGATTCTGGTGGAGTTCCTGATGGATTTTTGATCAGGCTTCCTTTGATTTAGATTTGCTGTTTGACATACAAGTAAATCTGTTTTATTTGCTTTGCTAAACCTGATCTCCAGTTACTGGGAAGAGGCCAGGTGTGGCTCATTCTTCTCATGCCACATCTGGTTGGATTAAGATCTGGAGATCGGCTCTTTTTTTCTTGTTTGTTTTTGCAAAACCCCGCAGTATGATTCCACCACCAACATGCTTTCAGCGTGGCACTGCATTCTTTGAATTCAGCGTTCCACTTTTGCTTCCCCCAGTTTCCAGTGCGCATCTGGATACGCACTGTGACCACAGGACAACATTCCTTACCTCATCTGAACCCACCACTTTGCTGCAGATGACCCTTTACCGTGTCTGTGTGGTCAGCCGCCACCATTACCCGAGCTTGCAAGATGTTTGCGTTTAGACTTGTTTGTCAAGCAGCTGGTTCTTGTAACAATAAATGGTCTTGACTGAAAACTTGCAATGCCAGCTTCTACATCGTCTCTAAACAACAAGACTTCATTACTTAAAGAAACTGCTTTTTCAGAGTGGTGCAAAACATATCAGTGCGAAGTTTTAAAAAAAAAAAATCTGTTAGGAACGGGGATAACCACAGACTTGAAGGGATTTTAAAGCAAATCCAAGAGTTTGGAACGCAAGTAAAATCTGAAATGGCCTCAGGTTATGCATGGATGTATGCAGAACTTGGACTCCACCTGTCGTATTCCTGGTTTTAAGACTTTCAGGAACCAGAGACAAGCCCACAACTTCCTTACCAAGGAGAAAACGACTCCAAGGAGTCGGAAGGAAGATGAGAGACACCAGACCCTACAGCGGAGACGAACTGATGGATGCTCTTAAAGCAACATCTGGTCTCCTCTGAGCCACACTGATTTGATACAGTAATTCATTCAAAAGCAGCCGTGACCAAGTATTGAGTGCAATATGGAAATATCCATGGAGACATGCATATGTCTGTATTAAAAATCCTTCCTTATTATGTAATATTCGTAATTTGGAGTTTTCATGAGCTGTAAGCCAGAATTATCTAAATTAGCAGAAATTAATTCCTGAAATGTCTTGTTCCTTTTTCTTTTTTTTTTTAAATGAATCAATGTGACATTCAGGTGTTGAGCAGAATTCTGAACTCTGATATTCTAGTTTGTTGAGATGCATCTGTGACTTTGATGCCAGGTTGATTTCGGCAAACCCACAAGAATAAAATAAGCAGAACTGAAGACACGTCGTTCTGCTTTTGCTGCCCTGGAAAACCAGGAGAAAAATTGTTGCCTAATTTTCACGTTTTCTTCGCGCCTAAAAGATTAAATATTTAAGATTTATGATTTCCTTTTTCCTTCATTCCTCCGCTGCACAAAGAGCCTCCTCACATGCAGCTCATGTTCTTCCCACACCCAAGACGAGATACAGCACCAACACTCGAGCTACAAAACTTTGAAAATAAATATTTAAAGCTCCAGAAAAAGTTCCCAGCTGAGTCCAACATGAGGGTGCGCAAGGTCATCCAGTAACACACCATGCATTATACAAGAGGATGTTCATTCCTCTCAGAACATGCACACAGATTCACTTCGTTCTGCTTCACGCATTTATCAGTTCTATTTTAGATCCAGGTGCTGCATTTTAAGGAAAAACACAAAACGGTGATTCACTAATGACAAAATAGCTTTAATAATCCAGCCGTTATCTGGGAGGCAGCTCTTTTTTTTTTTTTTTATCCTGACAAACACACAATGCGGGAAGTCAAATCGCAGTCGAGCTCTAATCCTCACCTGCATGAGGATTTAAATCAAGCGTGTTCTCTTAATCTTTGCAGAAAAACAGCAACGTTGAACAAATCCGGCGGCTTGTAAATACATTAGTTATACCACGGCTCCGCAGCGCTCGCAGTGCTTTACAGCTGTGCATTGCTCATAACTATTGTGCACGAGGCTTGATTGTCTTGAATGCGAAGAAGCATCAGACTCATCAGAGAGGGAGAAAGGATGCGTCCCTCAGGCCACGCGTCGCTCTCATTAGCTCTGCTCCCCTTCACTGGCAGGTGTCGGTAGACTCATGGAGACAGATGAAGGGTATCGCAAAGCTTTGCACTTACGATACACAGAGACTCTGTGAAACTCTGCATCGGCTCCAGGAAATCAGCACATCAGATTGGATATGGATGTGGAAAGAAATGGAGCCGTGGAAATGTAACCGTACACTCCTAATCCAGTTTGCTCTCCGTTATTAATATCTTTGCTATTGAACAGCTGATAAGTGCAGGATTGTGTACTTTAGTGGTCATTAGCCAATCTGTTCTCTCCTCTCCACTTTCTGTTCCTCTCCTCTCATTATGTCCTGGAGCCTTCTCTTCTCTCCTGTCGACTCAAGAAGTGGAAGTGGCATTATTAAAACGAGGCAGAGAGACAGAAATGAAACGTAACAGGATTAGGAGGATCCGATCATCAAACTCCACCAGCTGTAGTCAGTTTCATTGGCGGGCAAAAAAGAATTATAGGACACACATTTGTCTTGGAAATATCACATAATTGATCTTCTCTGTAGAGGTGCCTGGCGTATTGCAGTACATAAAACATTTGTCAGCAATGGTTTTTGCTGATTGCAGGTAACCGATAACGCTACCTTCAGCCTGCAGCCAAGGACAGAAAATTACACAGCAACTTGTAAAGGTAATTATACCTATTGAAGTTTTTCATAATTTGCCATTTTCCAACCACAGACAGCGAGTGTTTATTTGGATTACATGCAATAGACCAGAAGAACAAAGTGGCTCATTATTGTGAAGTGGGGGGAAAAAAATTAATACTTGATTTTTAAAGGTTTGTCCAAATAAAAGAGGTGAAAATTAATGTTCACAGATTTTCCCCAAACAGACTGAAGAAGGAAAACCTTCAGTCCCTCCAAAGTAGAAGCTGAAAAGACCCGCAGCTGCAGAAAAGGTGGTTTGACAAAGTATTGACAAAGTGAAAAGGCTGAAGAGGCACAAGCTCTTCTATCCTTGTTAATTCAGAATTAGAAGCTGTGTAATCAAGTAGCAGCTGAAAACAAATTAGCCGGATAACTCAATAATTAATCATAAATACATTTGTTCCCTTGAGAGTTCAGGAAGTTCACATTAACGCCGCCCCTCCCCCTTTTAAAGGTCCACTTTTTCTTAATTAAAAAGAAACAACAAAAAAGAAAAAAAAACAACCGTGGTTCAGATGAACAAAATAGCTGAAAATTGGTGTCGTTTATAGAATATTGGATTCAGTGTGAAGCTCTCAATTTTCCTTTCTAAAGGCTTTATCATCTATCACATAAAAGGAGAAAATTTGGCATAAAACGGCATTAGCCCTGCTGAGTCGTGTGGACATTTGATATTAAAAGCTTTTCGGAAAGTGAAGAGCGAAAACTTTTAATGATGCGCTCATTACAGATGTCCGTGAGCCGCCACATTAGCTGCAGTCTGACTTTGTCCCACTGTGGGAGATTTTTTTTTTTTCTTCCACTGGAAACACGAATACATCGTCCGCTTCAGCCGCAGTGAGCAAGATGCATGGATCGGTATGAGTCTTCTGGTCACGGTAACCTTGAGTGAAAATGTTGCGTACGGCGACCTGAAGTCCCGAGAAATCACTGCATAGGCTTTGAAATACGTGTAGCAGAATGTGATTTTTTTTTTTAATTTGAAGTAGAGAAAGGAAAGATATACTTTCTGCTGCTGAAATACTGTACATATTTTAATAAACTGACATGCAAAATGAATAATATCAGAGCCGGCTAGAATCAGGGTCGCCGAGAAAAAAAGAAGACCAGCTTTAAACAAAATGAGGCAAACATTTTCTAGTTTAAATCTCACAATTACAGAATCAGTTGAGTAATCATCTAAAGATAATTTGACACAACTTTCTGGACATTTTGTGTACAGTACGACTTTTGTACCTGATGGCCTTCTTCCATGTTTATTTGTAAATACAGGATCAAATACAGAATTGCCCTTACTCCCTGCTTGCAACACGTTCCTGCTGAAGAGCAAATCTAATAATCGGTGTTGTATCAATAAAGTATCTATCAAATGTATTTTGATTTCGACGTTAAAGCCGTACGAGTAACATTTATACAAAACGTTTTTTACATATTTATTAAAACTGTCATTATGTTATTGCAGCATAAGACCGATAATCTGGGAAAAATCAAGCTCCCTTTGGCCCCACTGTCATCTGCAGGAACAACCAATCAGAGCCAGGAGGAGGGTTTCTGCACTTTCAATCATGCCTGTGTATGCGCTGCTCTTGCTGTCTGCTAGCATCTTCCTTTCAATGAGCCTGTGGTGAATGTGCATCAGATAATCCATGACTTAAAGCGCCATGACCTCCTTCCTGAATAAAATAATAATAATAATAATAAGGGTTAGGAGAATAAAAGTTACATACTAAAGCTTTGATTATCTTTAATGCCTCTAGACTTAATCAAAAACATGGTTTAAATAATTTCTACATCAGAACTTATGATGTTATATTTCCAAATTGCCACATTAGTCTTAATGTCCTTCTGGGTGAAAGAAAAGTGTTGCAGCTTTTTCTCCATATGTCACTTTCTCTGGCATCTCATTTTAAAGGGCAACACGTTGGTGGTTTTTATGTCTTGACGTTTTTTAAGACCTCGGCACACTTTGAATAATGGAACACGGTGAACTTCAGTCCGGCTTCAGAGCACAAAGTAAAAGTCCCTAAATCAGCTGGCCTGGCATTTATTATGAATTCAAGGTTTGCCTGCGAGGAGACCTTTGTCTCCGCTTTCTTTATCATTTGTGCTATTGATCGAGCAATACAAACAGCTAATTCCTTTTTATGATGGATGTCGCTTCAGCTGCGGGGCGGAGCGCAGCTATTGGTCACACTTAATGGTGATTCAGCGCCTCACCTGAGCGACCTTAGAGTTCGGCCTTAAGGAGTGCAGATGAATTGCCGTGGTTACGCCCATCAGAATGCAAACCGTCTGCAGCAGCATATCAAGAGCATGAGAGTCTGAATAAGAGGCACCCATTGACACCATTAGGCAAGACCCGTCCATCACAGGAGATAAGCCAGCAACTGTTTGTAATACCCCGCTTGCCAGTAATTAGACAGGTGAGATTGTTTAATTTTCTACACACACTCTCACACACACAGCTACACCTTGACAGGTACCAGTGGACTCTCTCCAGGTGATGAGGGCTGACAGGGAGAGGAGGAAAATCAAATCACAGCTTTTATCCTGTCTCACCCCCAAGCTCTTGTGAGCAGCATCTCAAAGCAGAAAGCTGCCAACCTTTTTTCTTTCTTTTCTTTTCTGAGCCCTAGAACCCCATTCACACCTCACCCCTCCTTTAATTTTCTCCAAATGAGCTCAGCAGTGGAGGACCTTGGCCCACAGCAGCTCTAGGACAAACTTCATTCCCTCACACCCTTTGCTTGCTCAGGACAGATTTGGAGGTTCCCCCCGTCCTTCGTTTTGTGTCAACTGTTCGTAGTTCAAACATCTATTTCACGCTCGCGGTCTCTCTCCAGAGGAGAGAGAGGCGGCGACCCAAGAGCCGCGAGCGAGTAATAATAAAGCGGTGTGATGTGTCGCTCACAGGCGCCGGCATGGATGTGGAGGACGAGGCGCTGCTGTTTCGCACCAGCTGGGGTGATGATGAGGAGGAAGAGGAGGAGGAGGAGGACGGGGTGGCGCAGGCTGCGGGGCGTGGCTGCTTCTCGGGGACTGTAAGGGTTTGTGGGCTGTGGAAGGGAGTGGGGTGGGTCTACACACAACCCTGGGCCAGCGGGGTGGTCCTGGGGGTGGCCTTCCTCATGCCCTGCGCCCTGTTTGCCTACATGCTGCTCTACTGCCCTCCTCTGGACATAGACCTCTCCTACAGTGCCTTCGAGGTTCACAGCCACTTCTCAGCTGAACGCTTTGATGCTCTCACCATCGCTGTGAAGACTCAGCTGGGCTCCTGGGACAGGCGCAGGCGGGACGTCGACGACATGGAGTCTGAGGAACTCAAGGAGCTCCTCCTGGAGAAGCTGGCGGAGGGGGGAGTCTTCAACTGGACAGAGGGGGAGAAAGTGAAGGCCTCCTTTCAAACAGGCAGCGCTTTAAAAACAAAAGAGGCCAGAGAAACAAGAGCTGAGCCTGACGCAAGTCAGGAGGGGGTGAGGAGGGACAAGAGTCCCAGAGGTGAAGAGGAGCAGGAATTATGGGACGGAAACTCCTCTCTTCCACTCATTAGGAAGCGCAGATTTGCTCCTAATTACTACATGCAGAGCC
This sequence comes from Poeciliopsis gracilis, assembly GCA_911649635.1. Lineage (NCBI taxonomy): Eukaryota > Metazoa > Chordata > Actinopteri > Cyprinodontiformes > Poeciliidae > Poeciliopsis > Poeciliopsis gracilis. The sequence goes on along the minus strand of CAJVRI010000005.1, from coordinate 3,618,413 downwards.
AGGCTCTGTGGAGGATTGAGCTGGTGTTTGTGGCTCAGGGGGAAGGGGAGCGCAACATCTTCACGCCGCAGCGCCTGGAGACCATCCACCATGTAGAACGTCTCCTCATGCAGCATCCGCAGTTTCATCAGTTCTGCTGGAAACCTATGGAGATTTTAAGGGATCTGCCTCTGGGGCCGTCCTATTGCTCCCCACCCAGCTCTCTTCTGTCTTACCTCTACCCCAGTGAGAGAGCGGGGAAGATATACTACGATGGCATGGGCCCAGATCTGGCTGATATTCAAGGTGAGTCAGAGTGAAGGTCCCAGTTCATTACCTTGTGAAAGCACTGAGCTTTTCCCAAGTGATTTCACGTTGAAACCACAGACTTTTGTGTTCTTTATTGGGGTTTTATGTCATGGACCGACACAGAAAGTGTAGAACTTCTAAAGAAGTGAAAATTATAAATTGGTGTTAAACCTTCTCTACAAACTAAAAGCTGACAAGCAAAGCTACCAAAACATGGCCAGCCACCTAAACTGACAAGCTATAGGATAGGTGAGCATTAAACCAGATACAGACACAAGGTAGCTCTGGAGGAGCTGCAGAGATCTTCAGTTCAGGTATGACAATCTGTTGTGATCTCCATAAGGTGGAAGAAGGCGCACCTGTAGGACTTGAACCAAAATTGTCATTCCCTGCATGAAAAATACCATATGTGGTGGAAACTGACTCTTCAGAACACAATCAAGCAAAGTAGTGGCAGCATCATGCTGTGAGGATTAGGGTTAGGGCTCCATCAGAAGAACCACAACCCTTATCACAGAACGAGAGTTACCGTGAATAGATTTAGATGACAAGTTGTGGTTTGAAACGGTCCACTCAAAGCCCAGAACCCAATTAATCAGCTATGACAACACTTGAGAACTGCTGTGCAGTCTGTCAATCTGGGATATTTACAAGCACAAAAGAAGCAGCATTTCAATCTGTATGTGGAAATCTGGTAGAGTCAAACTGTTATTTGGAGAGACGTGGTTCTACCAAGTATTCATTCAGTGGGTTGAGCAAGACTGCATGCCACATTTTAAGAGTGATATTTATATAAAAGAAATATATTTTAAAAGCTACATGGGCTTTTATTTTCTCTCTGCGGTTATTTGTGATATTTTGTGTCGGCCTCACAAGGCCCCACTGAAAGCCTCCCTGAAAGGAGCTGGCCTATCACCTGCTTTCATCTCTCGCTGCTTTGTTGTAGGTTCCTTAAGTCTGGCCATCACCCACCCACAGTTCTACTGGTACGTGGATGAAAGTCTGTCCCCCGAGCGTCTCTCCTCGGCTCTCCTGCGCAGCGAGATCCACTTCGGGGCTCCCCTGCCGTCTTACTACTCCCTGCAGGACCGAGCGGACGAGCAGAGAGCTCGCTTCAAAAACTTTGTGGTTCAGTATGCAGGCATGCTGGCCAAGCAGTCCACCAGGTCAGAGACAAAGGCGTTTGCAGCCCTAAACGCTTCGCAGGACGCATCACCACTGAAGGTTGTTTGCTTTGCATCTCCTTTTACAGTGAAGTGAAGGTGCTGTATGGGGGGACGGAGCTGTTTGATGATGAAGTGAGACACACCTTCTACAACGATATGATGTTGGCTGTCATCAGCGGAGTCTGCATCACTGTTCTCGTCTACATCCTCACCTCGTTTTCCGGTACGGTAGGAGCAGTTTCCCGTTTTATTTCTCTTTGCACTCATGCAGAAGCTCGGAATATGAACCGGCTGACGTTCTGCTCTCTTTGAAGTCTTTCTGACGTTCTTTGGACTCACCGCCATCGGGCTGAGCTGCCTGATGGCTCTGTTTTTATACCACGTTGTCTTCGGGGTGAGGTACCTCGGCATTCTCAACGGAGTCGCAGCATTTGTCATCATCGGGATTGGTGAGTTATTAAAATCTTGTTGAAAGTATCTTTCCAATGGGTCAAACTTTTTCTCCCTATTAGCTTCTTAAAAGTAAGAAAAAAGTCTCAGCTATATCCTTTATTAAAACAATGTTTGAACATGTACTGAGAGCATAAGTTAACATGATTATGTAGGGAACTTTAAATGTGAAGTCAATCAGGGCCTCAAGCTGTAAATGTAGAGAGCTTAATTAGAGTACATCAAACGGTGCTGAGACTTTTTTGGTTTGCTGATAAAAAATGACTCCAGTAGAAAATCGTGGCAGAGCTACTTAGAGAAGCAGAACACTTTTAGCTTTGCTTCTTAAGTGTTGACTTACACTTGTTCTCTGGGCTTCTGCTCTGCTTGGTTGGTTTCTTTTCCAGAAGTGACAGTCGCTGTCACGTCCCAGAAAACACAACATATTAAAGATTTTTCTCTTTAGAGTGGAGAAAGGATGTTCAAAAAGATAACTTGATCAAATTGTTACCACTGTCTACACTTTGTGGAAGCTGTTTGAGCTGAGGCAGAAAATGATCTTTTATATCAACTATAATGAACCAACGACGGTGAAAACTATTGTCCAGCAGCCGACTGAATGTAAAGGTTGTATGACCAGCGCACTGTGTTTCGGCTGTTCTCAAAATCTTTGAGTGACATTTTTCAGCTAAATTAAATTTTTTTTTTTTTTTTTTAGCTCTATATAATTTTAAAGCTGGCAGGAAAAAATGACATCAAACATCAAAGATTCAAGTTCCTCTGAGAAGCATCAGATGCCTTATTAACGCTCTTAATTTTGTACTATTTTGTGTCACAAATGTCACTGTAGTTTATCGGGAGTTGATGTGACCGACACAAATTAGTGCACATTTGTGATAAAAATACCATCCTTACAGTGGAAGGTGGTGATGGCGGTAGCATGCTGTGGGGATTTGAATAAAAATGTAGTTAAAGTTAAAGTTTGTGGTTGTAATGTGACCAAATGTCATAATTCCTTCTTAAGATGGAAAAGGCTTCACATATTTTTGCCACATCTAATGTTTTTGAGCTTTTTGCTTTGACGTACGTTTGCAGCGATGCCGTTTTGATTCGCATTCCACTTTCCAGATGGATGGAAACATTCAAAGGTTTTGTAATATTAACAAAACAAACTGCACCTCTCCACAGATAATAACTGATGTGTCTCCTCTCTGCCTCTCAGGGGTGGACGATGTGTTTGTGTTCATCAGCACCTTCAGACAGGCCTCCCATCTCCGTCGGCCCCGGGAGCGAATGATCTACACAATAAAGACGGCCGGCCGGGCGACGTTCCTCACCTCCTTCACGACCGCGGCCGCCTACGCCGCCAACACCTTCTCTCAGGTAATCGGGCGAAGAGAAACACGGCGTTTTAACTGAATGTCTGCTCGAAGTCTAAATGACTCCTCTGCAGAGGATGAATAGAAGTGCTGCTCTCAGCAGACAGCCATTTTCACTCGATAAGCACAAATTGAATGTTTGAAGGTCCTTTACACTGTGCTGCGTTTAACTGACACTCAGATCCCAGCCGTGCATGACTTTGGCCTATTCATGGCCCTCATTGTCAGCTGCGCCTGGCTTTGGGTGTCTGTCCTGATGCCAGCAGCCCTGTGTATCTGGACCCGGCATGTGGAGCCTCGCGAACACGACTGGATGAACTGGTGAGCTCCTATTTCCTCACTTTGTTGGAAGGTGTTATTTGTGGTGGCTGCGCGCCGCTCTGATGCTCTCCCACCAGCTGCCTCTGACCCTAAACTGTCCTCTCCCTGAAGCGTGAAGCTGCTCTTGGGCCTGTCAGCGAGCTACAGCCCTCTGTCAGACGAGGATGATGATGTGGCACTTCTGTCGGTGGACATGGAGCCAGGTGAGATTATTATCTCCTTCGCAATGAAGGGATGGCACGTTGGGAGAGAAACAGGACAGGGAACGATTCCAGGCTGTAAAGCGCAGCTGCTCAGGCATTGCTGAGGTCGTTCTCCTTTCTTGTCAGGCTCCTGTGACACGGACAGCGACGGGGCCATTCTTTCCCTGACAGTGGATACGCCATTATCCCCTGCCGGACAGCATCAGATGGGTGTGGTGAGCACAAACCTCCAGTGGTGCCTGAAGCACTTAGTGGCTGAGCCGGCCGTGAAGCATCGGAAAGCGGTTTTAGGTGAGACATGACACGAATTCACTCTGCTGCAGCCATGCGAGTGATGCCGCTAGATTAAAACACTCGGAGCGGTAGAAACACAGACACATTTGTCGGCGCCTCCGGTAAAGATGTAACAGCCTTAAAAATCAATGAATAAATCAATATTTTATTTCAGTAAATTAATCTCACACTGAACATGGAAGAAAACACAACTTTTAAATTGAAAGCATTTATTTAGCAGGAAGAAACACTAATAGTGATGTTTCTGTTTTTTCTTTTTCATTATAGCGGCGATTGTAGTATTGGTGTTAGTACTTTGTACAGCTCAGCTCCCCCTGTTTCCAGCAGTGCAGCACCGACGCTTCTGGAAGCATAAACCATATAAAGATTCAGAGACACGGATCTATTGCATCTAGCTCTAGTTTGTAGTTTGCATTTGAGCAGCTTCTGAGTTTAACAATGACTGTGAGGTGCTTTTCCTTTGTTTTATATCAAAATCCACCTGGGAAGTCTTCAGCCAAACGCAATTTCACCTCTTGTTATTATAATTTTGTTTCTCTCAACACTTGCATTTTTACCGAGCTGTTAACGTTTTCCTGGTAGAGATCAGAGAGAACTGAAAGTGCGTCAGGTTAATGAACAAGTGCTCCGTTTCTCCTTGGAATAGTTCAACCTCTAAGTGGCCTTAAGAGAGCGAGGGCGTTTTTACGCGTCTTCGCCATGGCAACCATTAAATCTGCCCACATCTGCATCTGTTGTGTTTCAAGCGGTGAGATTAAAGCTGTGAAGTGAAAAGCATCTTTCAGTAAATATTCTGTGTCACTGTTCCTGAGGAGTTGCTTCACGTTGCTCAATCAGATCGTCCTCTCCAGCTCCTCTCTGCCTGTCCGTGTCTCGGTTCCCATCCAGGCGTCTTTCTCCTGGTCCTGGTCTTCTCTGCGGGCTGCTGCTGCCTCCTGAGGCCGGCCACCCACGCCCCGCTCCTGTTCCGACAGGAAACAAACCTCCAGACGCTGCTGGCCCTGCGCAGCAACCTGAGTGGTCAGGGCATCTCCTGCCCCACCTGCTCAGGTGAGACCACAGCAGCTAAAGAGGCTCCGCGTTGAAAAGGTTTTAAAGCAGGGAACATCCCACTGGCAGTACATCATTGACGTCTTCATTCAAAGTCTAGAATATTAATGAAGTAGAACTAAACACAAACTATCAGAAGAGGAAATAAACCGTGTCTCATATATTTATATTCAAGGCAGCCATGTTGAATTTTGCTGCAGAACATAAAATCCAGACTTCAGAGAAATAAATCTGTTAATATGTTTGAACCTGAAGTTGACCTCACAGCCTCTGAGGGAAAACACGTGCATAATTAAATCACGTCCTTGTATTTAGGATGTGGCAGTGCAGTCATACAATTGCAGTTTCTGTGGTTGAGAACCTTGATGTGTCATTTTCCAGGTCCCTTTTGTGAGCTTAAAACAGCTTCAAACTGTTTCAGTCTGTTTGTACATGGAAACTTATTTCCAGCTGTGGTGCTTGTTACAAACAGTTTGAGACGTACTGCCCTAAAGCCACGTTTTATCACGTTTTATCACGTTTTAGGGGTGTTCATGGAAAAACCACATCTGCTGTACACGCATACTCCCTCGTCGGGGCTGAGGTTTTCCACACATCAGCAAAGTCAAAGCACGACAGCTCCGACTGTCTCCCAGACGTCCATGAACACAAGCCCAAGCACCAACAACACAGGTAGGTAGGGTTAAAAAAAAGCTCCTCCATATGCATGAGGGCTGGTCTTGATGTCTTCATGTGCTTCTCGGTGTCAGACTCCTTGCTGACCGTGTACATGTCGAAGCTGGCCCAAGGAGGCTCCACAACCATCTACAGGTTCTCGCTCAACACCAGCATCCCGTCGCCGTGGAAAGTGTGCAGCACGGAGCGTGACGAGGTGTCGTCGTTCCAGGTTTGGGAGCAAACGGAGCCGTCTCTGCCACCCGCTGGTGGCGCGTGCCGCCACAACAATCTTTTGCTTTTGTCTGAACAGGCTTTCAGTCGTCCGCAGAAAAACTACACCAGCAGAATGACGGTGTGCGTTTCCCGAGAGTATCGCCCCTACCCCAGCTGGATGATCACGTCCGGCTTGTGCGATCCCCGCCACGGCTGGACACAAGAGTTTTCCTTCTACGTTGCAGCGTCTCCGCAGCAGAACAGCAGGTGGAATAACAAATCCTCCGCTCCAGTACAGACTCTCCGGAGGCTTTAGCAGCATATCTGTCAAATTAAATCTGCCTTCTGCCTTCAGGAGGCTGTATTTTGCTCAGTGCCATCAGAGACCTCATCCCAGCAGGCTGTGTGTCAAAACACCTGGCTGTGGCTTCAGTTCTGGGCCTGACGGACCTTTAAAGGGATCTTTTTACACCCCGCTCCCCATCGGTATGCAAGCATCTTTGTCTGAGATCATTGTCAACATAAAAGTGATTATTCAGTTCATTAGGAAAACACTGCACGAGTCTCTCTCCCTTGTCATGTCTTTGTCATTTACTCCCACATCGTGAGTGTTGTGACTCAAGAAAATGTTGTGATATGACAGCTTCTTGAAATGCAGCTTCTTGAAGTGGCACTCTGTAAACTCACTGGAGGATTTTTTTTTTCTTTTTTTTTTGTTTCCCACAGCAGCTATTTTTACACTGAATAAACAAACACCGTTGAAAGATTTTCCTCTTGTTCTATTTTCAAAGATTCCTCATCCGCTGCCAAGACAAAAGCGTCCAGGACGTCTGGCTTCAACCCGTGCAGCGGCGGCACTTGTGGTCGCCCAGCTGTGCGTCCTCTGGTTGACACCGGGGCCATGGTTTTCGTCGTGTTCGGGATCCTGGGAGTCAATCGAAGCGAGAACAGGGAAAACCATGTAATCGGAGACATGGTGAGGGTCACTGCATGATGCCGATCTCCATGTTGTCTAAATGACAGTCGCCTGGATTGCAAATTGCAAATCCATAACACAAGACATTTAGTAAAACCTGCCAGCATCAGTGTTCTTACATTAATTTATTTGATTTTTTTTCTAAAGGGCAGTGTTATCCTGGATCCAGACTTTGATATTTTCAAGGAGATGGGCCATCTCTGCACAATCTGCAAAGCTGTTGGTGCAAACAGAAAACTCGTGAAGCCTGGAGGAGCTCAGTGTTTGCCTTCAGGTAAAACTCACACAGTGTTAACGCTGATGCAAGGCAAAGCGTTGCGCGCCTCGCGGCAATCAATTAAAAATTGAATGAATGTTCAATACTGTGATTTTCTGAGAGCCTTTGCGTGTGGTATTAAAATCACAATAATTAAAGGAAAAGATCATCTTAAAATGAGAAAAAATAAAATGTCGGCCAAAGAAATACACAGTGCTTTGTAAATCAGCGCCTATTATTTAAAAATGATTATTTAAAAATGCACATTTTATTGTATTTTATACCACAGACCAACACAAAGTAGTGCATACTTGAAAGTTAAAAGAAAATAAAGCATTTGTATTTTTTTTAATTATTTTACTAATAAAAATACTAACATTGCAGAATGTCTAATTAGCTGTAGCCTCTAGCAAGTTTTCTTCAGCTGTACTCTGTATTCAGCTGCATCTATCATCCCTTTTAACTCTGACTTAGCCTCCATGTACCTGCTAAAGAAATGCATCCCATAGCATGTGCCCCCCCCTTTCTGGTGCATTCAGGGTGATGGGCAGTGTTGGTTTTCTCACGGGTTACACAAATCACCTTGAAGTGACAAAATGTGGAAATGTTCTAAAGGTTATATATATACGTGAAGGGTAAAAGACGAGGGGGAGGATGACGGTGTTTCTTCTGCTCCCGGCAGGAAACAAGCTCTCCTCAGTTCTTCCTCTCCTCCATCCTGAGTGCCACTCGCTCCCCGAACCCAATCTCCTCCCGGGCCAGCTCTCCCACGGCGCCGTGGGAATGCACGGCGGCAAGGTCCGCTGGCTGTCCATGGCCTTTGAATCTGTAAGTCCTTTAATCTTGCAGCTTTCCCTCCGCATGTGTAATGAAAGAAAGCTGTCTGACCGGCCCTCACTACCGTCTCCTCTCCAAAGACCACATACAAGGGGAAATCGTCCTTTCAGACCTACTCAGACTTCCTCCAGTGGGAGAACTTCATCCAGGAGCAGCTTGCCAGCCTCCCACAGACTTCGGCTCTCCAGCGTGGTTTCCAGACATGCGAGCACTGGAAGCAGATCTTCATGGAAATTATAGGTAGGTGTTTGGTTCTCTCCGCTAATTGATCAGAGAAGTGTGTGTATCAATGTGATGAGGTCTGATGTGTGTAGGTGTGGAGAGTGCCCTCTGGAGCCTCCTGCTCTCTCTGGCGATCTGTGTGGCCGCCGTGTCTGTGTTTACAGCGCATCCTCTGCTGCTGCTGCCGGTGCTCATAACAATTATAGGTAAGAGACGAAGCAGCTCACGGACGTGTTTGGAAGCCTTTTGCGTGGATGTGTCAAGCTTCAGGTTGTTCGTTGTTGTTGGCTTTTTTTCTCCTTCCCCCACCTCAGGAGTGATCTGTCTGGTTGTGGCTGTCATGTATTGGCTGGGTTGGGAGATGGGAGCGGTGGAAGCCATTTCTCTGTCAATACTTGTCGGATCTTCAGTGGATTACTGTCTGCACCTGGTGGAGGGCTACCTGCTGGCCGGCGAGACGGCGTCCCTACTGCCTGGACACAACTCTGTAAGGGAAAGCAGATCAAATCACATTCTTATTAAAAAAATGTAAAAAATACCGCTTTTTGTTTTCATTTGAATCAGCATTTTGCCCCCCATGTTGGGGGCACAACTGCAAAAAATGATTTCTCGAGGCGTTCATGGTTTTCTTTTCGCCTTTCCATAAGAGCCAGATTTGAATGGATGACCAGTAGTTTTCTTGCTGTCAGATTCTCCCACCTGAGCTGTTGATTTCTGCAGCTTCTTCAGAGTTATCATAGGCTGCTTCCTTGATTTATGCGCTCCTTGCCTTTTCTGTTGGGTTTAAAACATGCCAAACTCTTCCCACTGTCAGATAATGGGTTAAAATGATCCATAAGATATTCAACATCCTGCAGAATTTTTAGTGATGCAATCCTGCTTTAATCTTGAAACTCAATTTTTTTCTCTCTTATGAGCAAAAGCCTGAGGCCTTCACACAACAGCTGGATTCATACTGAGATTAAATCACACATAGGTGCTCACACTTTAGTAGAAAATGTGATTGCATTAAATTTTATTTTGGGAAAATGTGTTGAGATCCAAGTATCATTTTCCTTCCACTTCACACCGATGTTCTACTTTCTGTTGGTTTCTCATCCAGTTCAGTACATTGAAGTTTCTGTTTGTTAAAATGACCCAATATTGAAAAGGTTTAAGGGGTGTGAAAAGACACTGTAAGTTTTATTATAATTTCTTAAAGCTTTTTAATTTAAAAAGATTTTTAAAAAAACACCTTCATGTCAGATGAACAAAAGAGACTGAAAGAACATGCTTTTAAATCAACCCTTTATTTGTGTGGTTTGCTTGCAGGAGCCTTCAGCCGAGAGGCAGAGGCGAACTTTGGAGGCAGTGAACCATGTGGGCGTTGCCATAGTGTCCAGCGCCGTCACCACAGCAATCTCCACCGTCCCCCTTTTCTTCTGCGTCATTGTGCCTTTCGCCAAGTTCGGTCAGATCGTGGCCATCAACACGGCCGTCTCCATTTTGTTCACCTTGTCTGTGACCTCTGCCCTGCTGGCCTGCATGGCCCCGGCCCGCTTCAGCAGGCACCCCGGCGCTGTGCTGAAGGCCAGCCTGGCTGTGGCGGCGGCGGCCGTCTTGGTGGGGGCTCTGTGCTGGACGGGCCAGCGGCTGGGGGCCTCGGCCTGGCGGTCCCTCAGCACATGAACACACTGTTGTCCTCGGCTCACACTGATGTCAGACAAGAGTAATGTATTTTCCTTTACCTTCAGGAGAAATATCAGATCAGTAAGTGATCTTTAAAGCACAAAGATGTCAACACTGTCTCAGCAACTGAAAGCTATTTGTATTCTAAAAACAGATTTATTTTACTTGCGTTGTCAGTGAGTTTGACATACAGGGCAACAATCCTTCACCTCCTTAGTATCTTCTTGTAACTACGTGACTCAGTTCTGTTCTGCCTGTGAGTTGACACGATGACTGGGTTAAGGTACTGTGCTTGTTTTTAATTTTTACAACCACATACTACGGTGGGATTTTATATGACTGACCGACACAAAGTCGCACATAATTGTGCTGTGGAAGAAAAACTATTCATATGTTGCAAATCTAAACCTGGTTGTGTCTCATTCTGGTTAGATGGAGAAATAAAACAAAAAATAATCAGAATCTTTTTTATAGTTTGTGCAACTAATAGGAATCCTCTCAGCATATTCTCCCACCTGAGCTGCAGACCTCAACATCAGGGTTTCTACAGCTGCTTCTCCCATTATTGCTCCTCTGACTGGATCTGTTGGTTTGCAGTAAAGACATCCTCTTAATTTCTACACTTTGTAGACCACGCTGCTCAGGTTTGCATTCATAAAAATATTGAAAAATCATATCTAGTTTCAAAATCATGTACTGCTTTGTACTGATCAATTATATAGAATCCCAATAAAACACACTGGAGTGGTTTGTGTTTGTAACAAAGTGCAGGGAAGTTTAAGAGGTTGGATTATTTTTGCAAGACACAATGCTTGGTTCCGTTTTTATCTTCAGCTTTGAGTAATTCCTGGAAAACGTCCTTGCTTCACGTTGAGTCGTAAAGAGTTGCCGATGGGTTTAATAACGCAGCGTCTGACTGTAGTGTCGGCGGTTTACAGGACTTTATGCTCTTGTGTGAAACTTCCTGTTTGCTTAATGCCGCGTCTTCTCTCGGAAAGCTTTCACCATGTCCATCCGCAGCTGGACGAACAGATGTGTTAACAGAATTTATACTGTTTGGTAAAACGTGTTGTGTGATGTAAATGTTGTTCTGAACTGAACCTTTGGAAGCTGCCAGCACACATGTGCTTGTGAATACTGTTGCGTTATTTTTATGTGATCAAATCTTTAACTGCTTTAAGGTTTTTGTAACAACAAAAAAAAAACAAATGGAAAGAATCCTCTCTACCAGTCCTCAGGTGTAAACTCCATCACATTTTAAAAGCACTCAGTGTAAAAGTCTCCTGTCCTCGCAGCGAAGAGCACCACTCGAACACCAATCAGCCGCAGCCACGCGCTGCCCTGCAGTGAGGGTGAGGACCATTTATCAAACCATATAACACGATAATGGCGAGGGAGAGGAGCCCACTCAGTCGTGGCAAGAGTGGTACGTTTCTGGGACTTTTTGTGTGTGTGTTACACTCGTGAATGTCAAATAAAGCAGGTGCAGAAAGCCATTTGTCTTCTCATTAGTGAAAGGTCAGAGCTGCGTCCTTCTGCTTAGTTGTGTAACGGAGGAGGATGGAGAGGCGTCACTGATTGCTTACAGTCGCATACTTACAGTGGGAGCGCCGGCGTCGCATCGCTGGGCTATTAATCATCCGTACGAAACAACTCAGACTCCGTAAACAGGAGAGAAGTTTATTCTTATGCTGGAAAGTAAAATGAGAATGATGTTTTGGTGTCATTCTGTCATGTAGTTCATGACTGATAGTCAGAAAGGCCTTGGTGTTTTGTTGTAAAATGAAATATGTTGCAGCGGAAAGAGTCATGGATTATCTGAATGTATGAAGGTATTTATGCAACTCTGAATGTTTTTTTTTTTTTTTTTTACTACATAATTAATTGAGATAATTTTCTGTGCTACGTGTAGCTGGTATTGTGTCACAGAAAGACCTGTAATAGGTTTTACACCTGAGAAACAGGTTTTCTTTGTTGAAATATGTCTGCTGGACCCACTGAGGTAAAAATTCACACCAGAGTTCAACAATAACCCAAGAAATCCTCACGTAAAAAAAAACAGTATGTACAAATCAGTCAACAAATGAAGTTAGAAGTAAAAAGTTAAAATGTTGCAGGGAATAAGTATTGAAAGTATTGTGAGAGGGGTTAGCACAAAAAAAAGAAAGCAGCTAAAATGTGTTTAAACAGCACTGCAGCTGTTGAGCAAATGAAAATCAGCACGCTTAATATGAACCATGTCACAGAGGTATGACTCATCAAAACAAAAAGACCGATGAAAAGGATTAAAGTTGCAGAACATACTAATGGAAATTTGTCACAGCCGTATTTCCAAACTTCTGAATGTTACTGTAAGCCTCATTGGAAATGCACTCAAAGTGTAAAGAAAATGATTTTACCATAAACCAAGCGCATCTTGGTGTCCTTAAGATTTCTGACAGAGGAGTGAAAATAAGTTGTCCAAAAGCTATGGAGCAACTTAAGACATGAAAACTACAGGTACAGTTATTCCCATCAAAACAAGCCGTAATGCTCACAATCTCAGTGACTCATCTGCACACTTGCTGTGCAAAACTCCACTGCTGAAGAAATTATTGTGCCACCAAAAAGTCAAAGAAGTATTCAGAGGTGATTGGATCTGAATCGGTGCTGAGCGAGCCTCTGAACGATGCAGCACGAGATTGAATAACGTCAGGACTGCATCATTTCATATGAAATTTACATGCACGTTGTAACAGTAGCTTCCAAGTGAGGTGTAAATTTCATTGAAATTATTTGTGAAAATCAGGTTTTCACGTTTCATTGAAATGAATACTTCTGCACTCAAGTGATCAAATAATTGTTGAAATCTTAAAAGAAATGTTCACCCCGACTTTCAGATCCACTTTAAGCATTTGGGTGTGAAGTCAATCATCAGTGAAGACTGAACATCTGCATAGAAGAGCATGGAAGTTTCAGGTCGTTGCCATGACTTGTATTGAATTTAGGCAAATTTTGTTGAACGAGGGCATAGGTTAAAAAAATAAAATAAAATTGCTACAGGGAGTTTTTTTTATAACAAGACGAAATATTTTGGGTAGCAAACGGTGGTTTTGATCTTCATTAAAATGCAAGGCAGACACATGATAGTGTAACAGTACTTCTCTCATTTCTGTGAAGTGACACCGTCTATCTGAAAATAGCAAATCCAAGAGATATTAATACTTCAGAGTCATTGTGTTCATTTGTTGGGGGTTAAGTTCTCATCTAAGTTTCGTTACCTTCTCACACATCTGACTGAACACTTTCACAGCAGGTTGCTTCAATTTTTGGACACTGAACTGATCCAAACTACGCCTGTGGAAAAAAAACCCGCGTCAGACAGAAAAAAGAACAGCAGTGCGTCCTGTAAACATGGAGCCGAACGACAAACAGAGAAAGTTGGTGAGCAACAACATGGATTAAACAAACACAAGTGACTACATTAGAAGGCTTTTATAGGATCCTTTCCACCTTTACATTATATGTGTAACAATAAATACCCCGGCTCATTTGGTCATCGAGAAATGTTTCATTGTACCAAAGAAAAGGCAAGTTGCTCTCGAGAGAATGTACTTTACATCAGAACTGCAGAACAACAGTTATACTGAAACATAAAGTCATACCTTTATTTCACCCCATGTTACAGGGCACACACAATGTTCAAGTATGCCTGAGGAACTAGATGGAGCACTTAAAAAGAGATAAAATGCATTTAAAAATAAGTGAACTGGCATTGCATTTCACAAAGTTTTAGAAGCTCATGATTTTGGAACAATTCACTGTAAAGTGCTAACTGGTTCGAGCTGAAAAAAAAGCACATGTTCCCTTAGAAAAAAGAAAAGAAAAAAAAAAAAATCAAAACACATTACTTTATACATGGAGGTACAGAAATAGCCAGTCATCAGGGAAGTAAGTACCAACCAGAAGACATGGACCACATTTCATTTATTAGTCCTTTAATAAGGTAACTGCTTCCCTAATTTCCTTGTTAATGGTAAGAACAAGAATCTTGTCACTGGCTGCCAGGACAATGCCAAGTACAAATGCTGGTGTTGCCGCTGTACAGCTTTCCTTCACTCCTTGTAATTACATGCAATTGGCTGACATACAGTTTCAAAAAATCTCAAGTGAAGTCCTTTTAATCCTCTTATGGACAGGAATCCATGCACCGTAGGCATGAGAGTGAGAGGAGAGAAGAGGAGAGCAATAACCGAAGAGTGCAGGAGATGTTCCCATCCTCCTCCTCCTCCTCTTCCTCTCCAGCCCCTCCTCCCCCCCCCGCCGCCATGTGGTGGGCTGGCCTGACAAAAGCAGAGATCTGTCCAGCTGATGCCTGCCTTCCTACAGGTCCTGAGAATCCACTGTTTTCCTTTTTGCCTCCAAGTAGGAGGCATGTTAAAAAAAAAAAAGAATAAAAAAAAAACAAAAACTTTTTTTTTTTTGGGAGGGGAGTGGGTCATACATTTCCCCCTACTGTCTGCCTAAAGTAGTTGTTCATCCTCTCACCCCAACCCTAACCCTAAAAAGGTAAAAACAAGGTGTACTGCAGAATGGCTTTACTCCTCACAGTCTGTGGGGGGAGCTAGAGCCCCTGGGTGTTGAGGTGCGGTTGGTGGTCTTGCGGCTGTTTTGTCGAGTCTGATTCGTCTTGGTGGCCGAAGGTTTCCGAGCGACAGGCTGGCGCCTCCCCCGGGGGCCCTTCCTTTTGCCCCTTTGCCCTGCACGGCCCCTTCCGGCCCCCGCTGGTCACTTGCGTGAGTGCAGTGTGTCCTGGAACTTGGTGCTGGTGTAGCGGACATGAAAACCTTTCTTGTTGATTGTGTCGTCAGAGTGGAACTTGATGACAATGGAGTCGCCGGCCGAGTAGATCTCCTCTGGGGGCTGCCAGGAAGGAGGAAACAACAGAGTCACAGGTGGCTTTCTGCTAGTTTGCTCCACGTAAAACTCAAAACTTCTGTCACACTGGAGCTGAGGTCAAACGGACGCCTCGGTATTCTACCTGAACACAGTTCCCCAGGCGGCAACCACCAAATCTTATGCTATGTGATGGACCAACACAAATAAGTGCACAACTGTGAATTGAAATACTTGGTTTTCAAAGGGAGCATATTTGGTACAAATTGCCTTTACAAGTCACCTAATAAATACTTAAAATGTAATAAATCAACTCCATCTGTGGGTGATTGTATCTCTGAAGATCTCAAATGGTCTGTTAAATACAACCAAGCTGATCCGTGTTTGAGTAGATTGAGCTCAATATATTAAATCACTGGGAGAAAACCTGTAGAAGCACCAAAAGACTTGAGCCTGACGTAAAGGTTCACATTCAAGAGGGACGACTTTCTGAACATACAGCTGCAGTGACAGTGGGATGGTTTAGCGTGTTCATGTGTACGAATGGCCCGGTCAGAGGTCAGATCTAAATCCAATTGAGGATCTGTGGAAAGTCTTGAAAGCTGATGTTCCCAGATGATGTTTATCAGTTATTTAGCAAAGAAGAACCGGCCAAAGTCTCAGTCTCTCCATGGTAGAGATGGTAGAGATAAAGCGCAAAACAGACACAGCTGAAATCACAGCAAAAAGCGGATCTACAAAGCACCGACTCAGTGGACTGGATACATATGGACACCACACTGTTCAGACGTTTTACTTTACCTTGTATCCTTTTTCTTCCGCTTCACAATTCCTTTCTATTTTGTGTTGATCCAGAACATAAAATCCCAATAAAGTAGACTGAAGGTTCTGATTGTAAGGTGACAAAAATGTGAAAAGTTCAAGGACTATAACCCTTTCTCCACAGAACTGTAATAACTCCCGAGTCAGATATTGATTATATCCAGATGCACAGCTTCGCAAAACTGTAAGCTGAACTATGCAACACACACACACACACACAGATCACATCACTTCATATGTTTCAACACTTTTTTGCAGGATTACATCTGCCAAGTAGTTCCTAGAACAGCAAAAGGACAATTAACTTCTTTACGTGAGCATAAAACTATTCAGTGAATTTTATCTAAAAAATAAATTCACATTCTAATTAAATGCAAACATCACTCTGAAAAATAATTAGGTCTGTGGAGCGCTGCAACACCAGAGCAGCTGAAGCTTCTGCAGGCAGATGTACGAACACCAGGCTGCCGATTAAAGCTGCCAATCAACATGAATAACGTTCTGTATCTACAATGGTCCATAACGCCCGGGAAAGGAGTTTGAGAGACAAAAGAAAAGAGAAATTTGATTTGAGGACCCCGAAACTTTGTTAAATTACCGAGAAAGGCCTTTGGCTACAAGAATGCCTCCTGTAATCATAATGAGTTTTCGCCGTACTCCCGATGGAATGGTGTCATTTCATTTCTACTTGCTTTATAAAAGGAAACGTGATTGAGAATCTGTTCCCCAGTGTACTGGTGGAGTGATGCCCCCCTCAGAGGATGAATCATAGGAACAGGCGTGAGTAACAGGCCAGCTTTTATTGTAAAAGTATGTAAATTAAATCAAGCTGTTCTTTGGGACGAGGAAATTTGTGTTTCTTTTCCCTGCTGGTTTCGTTGCTCCAGTCTCCAGCTGCGATTTCTGCTTTAGCTTATTGTTTTGCATTTACAATCCTGCACCAGCGACCACCATGGTCTGTCAACACCAGAGGAGTTGCTGCTTGTGGCGACAGACAGTGCCTTGCAAAAGCATTTAAACCCGCTGAACCTTGATGCATTTCTTTTGTGATTCAGTGTGAAAGAACAATGCAAAGCAGCACATAATAGTCAAGTGGAAGGACAAGTTTTTATGATCTTTAACAAAATAAAATCTGAAATGTGTGTCATGGGCTTTGTTTTTGGCCCGCTTAATTTGATACCATGAAATAAAAGAGCAGCCAGCTAACTTCAGAAGTCTCCTAATTGGTAACCCAAATTCACATTTATGTAATTTAATCTCAGTATGCTACCCGTTAAAGCCTGGAATAACCCTCAAATACATCTGGATCTACAATGGAAGAGTTTAGATCATAGCTTACTGAAATGTTAGAATGGCCTAGTTGAAGCCCAGGCAGAGAGTCTGCGGCAAGATTTTTTTTTAAATCTTGCCGCATGATATTGACTGAGCTTTGTCTGTCTTAAAAAAAAGATACTATTACAAGATGTGAATCATGAACTAGCTGGTAGGGACATTCTCCAAACGACTCGCTGCCTTATTTGCAAAAGAAAGTGGTTGAATACAAAATGTACTCCACACTTTTCAGATTTTTAATTGTGAAAGATTACGAAAAACTCTGCATTATTTGTCTTTGGATTCACAGATATGCACTACTTCTTGTTGGTCTATTACAATATTCAAGTTTGTAATTGTAAATTGACAAAAGTACTGTATGAGTACCTTGCAAAATTTCATATGTATTATACTGATTGATCAAGCTGTTCATTGAATACTGGGTGATAGTGAGCTGTTTTTACCCCTGAGCCGCAGTAGCGTCCGAGTCGAGGAGACTTGGTGTCCGCTCCATCAAAGAGCTCCATGTAGTCGTAGCCGCAGTCGGCCTCCTCCTCTATCTCAAAAGTCTGGAAGATGAGCTCTACACCATATCCCTTCTCTGCCGAAATCACCCACTGACAGTCGGAGGCCCCAGGATAGTTATTGTCTCCAAACTGGGCGTGGGAAAACAGGTCTTTGGTTTTAACTTCAGCCTTTAGACGACCTCCACACTCTGGACAGTAAGGTGGAGAGAAGTTAAAGGCTAAATCAAACAAAAAGAGAGAGAAGTTCTGTGGATGCATACACAACTAAGGATTCCTCAGCTTTACATTTACCTGCAGTATGAGACGCCTCAAAGCCTTTTTTCTGCACCGAGTTATCAGAGAAGAAACGGATGAACAGCTTGTTGCCGCTTGAGATGATGGGAGGAGGTTTCTTGGAGCCACAGAAGCGACCTAAAGACGAGGCTTTCGCGTCTCGCCCGTCGTAGATCTCTATGTGGTCATACGCACATTCTAGGTGAGCCTCCATGTCGATCTCATTAAAGGCCTGTTACAAAACGCAACAAGTGAGATTAGAACAAATGGATGGGGAGCAGAACTCACAATGATGATGTAAATATAATATGGCATGGACAATGTCGAGATCTCCCCCCGCTGCTGACATTTTTTCACAATTTTTTTAACCTTCCAGACTTTATAATTCTCAACAAACATAATCTGGATAGTAGCTAGAACTTCCATGATGTTAAAGTTTTTAAATATATTTTTCTAAACATTTTTCCAATGGAAATAAACAGGAAAGCTTTTAAGTCACAAAGCCGGCGTTAAATAAATTCTTCGATGTCATCTGGCCCGTCGTCTGGATGACAATTTCCTGCTTCTATGTTGTCTGCTAATTGGAAAATGTTGCCAATAGGCTAATGCTCACACAACAATGTTTTGTTTTTAACAATTTCAGAGATTTCAAAATTGTGAATTTATTTTCTTTTACATATTTTTGTCAAAAACGTTTTCTTTTACAAACATTTCAGCAAATGTGAGCCGGTCAACCATCAGTTCAGCTTCGTCGACAGAAAAGCTCGTCTTATTAGCTTACATTCACACAGCATTTATGAAATAATATGCTTGTTTTTCCAAATTTTACATTACTGTAGTGGTAATGTCATGTTCTCGGCCCACCGCCCCCTTAAAAAAAAAACTGGTATCAACTTTGTCTTGATTTTCATTCTTGTGTTTTTAAGAAAATTATACATTAATTGCATTTTTAATATATTAAGAAACATTTTGAAGGGTATGCTCAGTCTATGCGGCACAAGAAAGAACAAAAATGTAGAAAATGTCAGAAGGGGGAGCCACACATCATCAGTAGAAATACCAGAACAGATTCTAACAGGAGCACAGTAAACACAGATGTCCTTGGTTATATTAAGCAGCTCGATTACACACACAAGCAGTGCACAAATAAACACACAAACAATGAGCGATGGAATTGGGCTGAGAGCAGGAGGAAGCGGCTCATACTATTTTGATGCGGTGGCCTGGAGTGGTGGTGAGTGCCCAGGTGCACGCTTTCTTGCTGGGGTATTTATCTGGCCAGTTAGGGCTGGTAATAACACCGCTAACGCTATTCACAGTGTGGTCGCAACCAGCTGTTTAAAAAAAGAAGAAGAAGAAGAAGTGAGAATTTGTGTGATTATGTTTTTAATACAAGATGACGTGTATGCTCTCTGTGCCACAAAACACAGGAGGCGATAATCTGAGGTGAAATACCTTCTTTGCAGTCGTGTTTGTTCTCGTGCAGCACAAAGCCGCTCCTACACTGACAGCTGTAGCTTCCAAAGGTGTTGACACACTCGTGCTGACAGCCGCCATTCTCCTTAGAGCACTCATCTTTGTCTGCAGCAAATGGAAAAAATAAAAGTGGCACGCTTGAACTCTTTTTGCTGAATACCAGCAGATCACAATTACCAACGGCAGACACAAAACAGATGGATTCTGAGAGGACTTACCTGAAAAGAATTGAGCTTTGAAGCCCTTTTTGGAGACTGTGTTGTCTGATTTGAACTCTATGCGCATGTTATTGTACTGAGAGGTTATAGCTTCTGGTTTTTCTGCTCCACAGAACTTCCCGTGCAGCCTGGAGTCTGCTGAGAGCCCGCTGCGTACCTCTACGTAGTCGTACTTACAGACCTGAGCAGAGAAACAACGCATGCGATAAGCTACGGCAAGGCTTGATTGGTTTCAATAGAGGTTGTGCTCAAGATAACAGCAGTCCAACATCATCGATCATTGTTTTTGATAGAAAGCATATTTCTACCTGGCAAATAAATTAGTAGTAGGTGTGAGGAAGAGAAAACCAATAAAGAATGCTAAAACAATCTTAAAAGCTCTACAGCAGACGGACACAAAACAAAGACTCTTCCAATGATCAGCTACTGGGTGATCAAAAAAATAATAATATTTTTGTGGAGCCAAGCTAAGAGGAACCAAGAAACAGAGGAATTCTTCAATCTTGTGCAATGGTTCGGGCTGGAATACCCGATCAGAGGTGCCAGAAATTAGTCACCAATTCTACGCAGATGTAAATATTGGTTCAGGAATTCACTGTGAATTTTTTTAATTGATACAGAAAAATGCAGATATGACTATATTTTTTAACAACCTATGATTCCTTTGTCCTTTCCTTCACCAGCAACATAATAATTTAGATTTTCTTTTGTTTACGTCTCAATCCCTTTTTGCATATTGAACTAAACGCTATAGTATGGATTTTGAACTTTACCCACAAATGTAAACACGTTGCTGTTATTTTGAGCAGAACTGCATAAAATAACAGGGAGAAGAAGAGGAAGATCATCCGCTGTAGTGTTAGAACGGACAGATGACTGAGCACAGAACAAACCCGCCCTGTATCGACTGATAAAAACCCCAGTTCTCACGTCATTGCCCTCGGTCTCGAAGACGTCAAAGAGCAGAGTGATGCGGTACTGCGTGGGGGCGACCAGCTGCCAGATGCAGTTCTTGTTGGGAGGGTACTCTCTGGGCCACCCTGGGCTGGTGATGGAGCCGTTCAGCTTGGTGATGAAGCCACCGCAGGCAGCTGGACACAACACAACATGGACAAACTGTAAGGCTCAGAAACAGTTGTGTAGAAGAAAGAAAATAAATATTTAAACTTATCCCCTGAAATATATTTTCAGCATTGCGAAAGAAAAACAAAAAAACAAAAAACAACGTTACAATCTTCCTTTAAAGATCCTAGCAGCTTTCTGTCAGCTCCATGACACACAATGTTGGAAACTGTGGCACAGAAACCCTCACCTGACAATTCCTGGCAGAAATTAATGTGCAGTGTTGATCCTTAGCAACTGCAGCAAAGGCTGTGTTGACACATGGAGTTATTAGATGTGGGGAACATTGGAGTCATAAAAGCAACACTATGAAGCTATTTTTACCAGTTTATGCAGACGCTAGATTCTGACTCATTTTAGGTTTTCACCACATGTAAGAAAAAGACTTAATTCAAAATATTATTTCATGAGGTAATGAGCATTATTTCTACTGTTAACACATTTGTCTGCTGAAGTAGTTAATGGGGATTTAGCAATGCATTTAAAATGAATCAACGCTGAAAAAGTATTAATATGCAAACATTTTTCAAAAGCTGCAAGTTCAATAGACTTTACAGTAAATGTATGTGATAAACAAACACAAATGGCACGTGTTTGTGAAGCAGAGCTGTAACCAGATACAGTTTTACTTTGCCAATTCAAGGCCTAAATATAAATGCTTGACTTTTTACCTGTTATACGTTCTGAAAACACTGCTTGATTTTGAACTACTTGTGAAAAATTGTTTGTCTATCAGAAAAAATCCCATTATATACGTCAAAGGGTGGGATTATAATATGGGGAAACGGGAAAAAGTTCAAGGGGTATGAATATTTTACCGAGAAACAGTTTATTAGTGCCACACAGAATACCATTGCTGTCCACATTTGATCTCTGCCTCTTATTTAAACATCCAAGATGGAGAGACACCTGTCTTCCTCCAGGGGCAGGAATGAAATAAGTGCATAAGTTCTTGCAAACTAGCATTTAGCTCCAAAAGACAACCTATAATTTAAGACAGAAATAAAGCTTGAGTTGTTCTGACACAAATCCCTAAAATCGCAGCGCCCCCACCGACGGAGTCCACTCTGCTGGGATCTTTTTAGGTGTTTACGAATGACTGTACTTATTGTATTTGGGCAGCTAAGTGTGTGAAGAGCTTTAGGATGTAAATGACATGGTGAGCGGGGCTGCTGGCTGTCCTCCCCTGTACTTACCCTCACAGCTGCGTTTGTCAGCCGCCAGCTCATAGCCCGGGTCACAGGCACACTTGTAGCTGCCTAGCGTGTTGACACAGCGTTGCTCACAGCGACCGTTGTCCGGTTTGGAGCACTCATCCGTCTCTGGAAACACAAAGACATGTTAGCGACCTTTAGGCTGGGGCCCCCTCGGTTCAGTGGAGAAATCGTCCAAAACAACACGAGCCGGTCAAAGCTGGTCACACGGAGCAGGCAGGACACATATGAGCAATGAACGATTCCTAGAATATGTTGGTTTTTCTGTTTTTCCTGGAACAGAAAGGATGTAGGTCCTCTCTGACCCTTTACCTTTGAAGAAATTGGCAGCGAAGCCTGCTTTGTTGACGGAGCCGTCTGAAACAAATTTCATCCACAGATGGTTGGAGCTTGTTTTAATGTCATCTGGCTTGTCGTATCCACAGAAGCGGCCCAGCAAGGGGCTGGTTTCAGAGAGCCCATCACGCACCTCTAAGTAGTCATAAGCACAGCTGTCATGTCTTTCAATCTACAGATAGAAGCGGAGTTTGGTGTTAAGGAAAGGGCAGATTACAGGTTACAATAATACTCAAGTAAAATGAAGAAAACAGGAGAGCGTACCTCAAATGACTGGAAAGTTAGACCTACGTGGAAGCCCTGAGTAACAGAAATCTTCCATATGCATACTTTGTTGGGCCGGTAGTCGTCAGGGTAGTTCGGGGACTGAATCTGACCGTTGTCCCTCTTCACTTCTCCACCACAGATGGCTGCACAGAAATAAGTCATTAAAAAAAAAGGTCTCTTAACAGCAATACGGTTTAAAAAGTTAAGAGTCCTTATTTAAAATCACTTGGCAGTGCAAGAGACATAAACACATCATCCATGTGCAAAATGTGGAAATAGTGAAGCTGAATGTGAAGCCAAAGTCTGATCAGTGCAATATAATGTTCTTGACACATCAGCGTCAACGAGGCCAGAGGAAGGCGGTGAACGTTGCTGCTGCTGCTGCAGCTTTCGGCCACATTTTAAAAACGTGGCTGTGATTTAAGTCAACATCCGACAAACAGGAACACAGGAAAATAATCGTTGCTAACCCTCGTAGACGGCGGAGAAGCCTTTCCCGACCCAGTTGCTGCTGCTGCGGAACTCGATCCACAGTCGGCTGTCGGTGGAGATGATCGGCTCGGGCAGCTTGTCGCCACAGAATCGACCTGGGTAAAAGTTTAATGTGCAAAACGTTTGCTGGACGTGAGACTTCATGAATCATGTATGTTTTACTCAATGAATTTAATTACAGAAATCTGTTATGCTGATGAAACTAATCTATTGTCTTGTGTTTTTGTGGCAGTTTTGGTTTGTTGCATCTCTGAAATGAAGAGATCCACCAATCAGCATTTCTTTTTCTAGTACAGTCAATGCCTTTTTTATGTTTTCTTTGAACTCTGATCTCCCAAACCAATCCTTATTGATTGCCTCAACACAAATAATACCAAGTCTGACAGCAGCTGCAGCTGCACGAAAAGAAATTTCCAGGTTGATAAAAGCTAACTCTGAAACAGAAGAATTTCTTGTTTTCTATACATATCTTTGAATTTTGGACTGCTGGTCAACAATGTCTTTCCCAGTTTCATAATCTACTAACAGAACAGACCTTTGAGAGGCGCCTTCCTCCAGTATCCATCGCGGATCTCCACATGGTCGTACCAACATAGGTGACTCCTGTACAGATCCATGGAGGTGAAGTTCAAGATGATCTTCAAAATATAGAAAGTAAAGTTACTAACATGGATGGGATTTGACTGGACCATTCCAAAGCACGAACATGTTTTGATCTAAATTATTCTGATAAGTCTCTAAAGGCAAACATTTCCAAACCTAAAATGTGAACTAATAATAATATTTGTAAGCACTATTACTGCTTACACATATTAAGTGTAAGTCTTAAGAAAATAATTAGGAAAGCAATTCATCAATTTCTTTCTCCTTTGCCATCATGCACAACTTTGTGCATAATTTCGTCCATACATAAAACATAAAATGTGTAAAACTTTCAGAGGCATGAGTATTTTTCTCAGTCTGTAAATTTTGATATAATACTAGAAAAAGGTTATTTTAATAAAGGTAAAGATTCCATAGTTATCACCACTCGGTGTGACCAACTCATCTAGCGTGTGGCTCTTTCTTCAAAACAGACAGTTGTTTGCACAATGACGCCAGAGTGAGCCAAGTCCAACTTAAACACCTCAAAGTTATTGGGAGTCTGGATGCTGATACCTTTTCCCCCGGTGTGACTGATATTCTCCAGATGCAGTGCATGTAGGCCGAGTATCCGTTAGGGAAGCCAGGGGAGGAGAAGTTCCCGCTGCTGTCCTGCAGACTGTCCCCGCATTCTGTGCAAAAACACACAGAAAGAGCTGAAGGTCAAGGCCAGCCGACAACCAGACTGCAAACTGTTCCGAGGTGACCCCGTCCTTCCACAAACACACACTAAAACTTTGCTTCAGAGACAGATGCTGGATTAGATCACTAGATGTGACACAAAGGGCATCACTTTAATGTTTATAGGCACATCTGCTGATAATATCATCCTCATCCTTGCTTCCCCCCCCCCATCCACTCCAGATGATTACACAGAGCAGAAGAGTGTGTGTAAAACACTGTTTATGAGCATCCTCTGAAAATAAACCTGCTGCTCTATAAATAATACAGTCCCCTGGGGGAAGTGATGCATTATGTACATGTTGCCAGTGGCAAAAAAAAAAAGGCACGCAAACAAAATAAAATAATAAAAAGAAACAGCCTTTAGTTTGACTGGAAACATGAGCATTCGAGTGTGCATGGTTTTATTCCAAGCATCGTCCCCAGACCCACTGAGCCTCTTGCCAAGTCGAGGAAAGATGTGTTTAATTAAGTCACAAAGGAACACATGAGTGGTTGGCTGTCTTCAGCTGTCCATCTCAAGAAGCGTTAATGAATTCACAGCTAACTCCGTCTTATTTTACCTTGCTACCAGCTAGGAAAACATCTTTTCCTCTTGGGCATTGTGTGTAAGCTATAAAGCTACCAGCTGAGCTTCCAGCAGAGTGTGGTCATGCTTGGCAGAGGCCTGACAGTCTTAAACCAATAACCAGGGATGACAAAAACTCTGAGGAATGCTTCGCGAATGGGAGACGTGGGTCTCTTTAAGAATTGTTTCCCCTAACAAAACGTGGAGAGACTCACCCCAATGTGCGCCACATCATTCACTCTTCTTCAGGAGGCTGAGTCAGACTGGAGTAACAGGGCTGAACGCTCGCTCTCAAACCTCGCCTTCGTCCTGGTAAATATCAGATGAGCTGGTCCATCTGTGGCAACCCAGCTCCGGGTTTATTTGTTGTAATTAAGGAAAGATTGAACAGATGCAAAAAACATTTTTCCATGATTTCTTAAGGCTTTTACAGGTCATTGTCATGAAGTCAATCAATCATGAATTACATGAATGATGGGTGTCCATTCAGCAGATTCTCCTACCTGAGCAGAGGATCTCTGCAGCTCCTCCAGAATAACTTGGCGGCTAATTAATGCTCTTTGTGACCATCTTGGCAATTTATTCAGAGATGTCTTTGTACATTTATTTGGGATACTGTTTTATAACCTAACATTTGACAGAACAAGAGAAAGTATACTGAGAATAAATTGAGTCAAGTTCGACTCTGGCAAATGGTTGCAAATGAATCTATTTATGGGGATCAGAGTAAAGAGGGTAAATTCATGCCACGTTTTCAGATTTTCATTTGTAAAATTAAATGAATTATTTAAGTCAACATTTTACTTCAGATACATAATTATGGGGCTACGTGTTTATTACATAAACCCCAATAAGGAACAAAGAAGCCTAACTTTGTAAAGTTAAAGTGAGTGAGTATTTTTGCCAGGCTGTGTACCTCTGTTAAAGGCGTAAAAGCTTTTTAACTCAGCAGTATTGAACTCCCTCTTTCTCATCTCTGGAGGCACAAACATGTTGTTTGGCCAGGGGAAAAAGGGGAGGCTTAGTGAACAGCTACACTTTATACAGTGTACAACCAGTGATTTACACACAAGTTTCTGTCTCCAAAAAAAGAAGACAAAGCTGTCCTTTTTCATCTGTTTCGGGGAGAGTTTTAACCTCCCCCTCTTCTCATGGTTGTGTTTACACACCTTCCATCCTGAGAGACTTATAGAGTGTAGCCAAGGAGACACATCATTTAACAGTAGATGTGCACAGAGTTTGCAGGATTAAGGGAAAGCTAAGGAAAGCTACTCTCAGGTTATAATGCGTAGGCATGCAAAATAAAATAAAGGCACACAGGAGGCAAGATGTGCTCTTTTGACCTTACTCGAGCATTTGTAGAGTTTGCGTGCCTGTGCAATATCGCCCTTGCTGAGACGGGTTCTCTGGCCGATGGGTGGTCGCACTCCGTTCACATCGTAGCGTGGCAAGATGGTGTCCAGGAAGATGCCTCTGTTGTTTGGGGAAACACAGAATGATGCCAAGAGATGCTTTTAACTCAAACAGGCAATCACTTCATTTCAGAATACATGCACAAAACAAAAACACTAGCACTTTTAGTAATAATAATAGTCAAATTAAAGGTGCCATTCAAAACTTATGAATTAAAAAAAATAAAATCACAGAATGCAGGAAATGGCTACAAAAAGGCACTAAAAATGTAGAAGCTACACAGTACTTTATCCAAGATGTACAGTAAGTACAGGATGTTTATAATTTTTACCATTATTATAAGCAAATGAGCATAACTGACAAACAATAACAATGTAAACAGGTGGAGCTGGGGATCACCAGCATGAAAAAGAAAAAGAAGGTGAAGGGGCCCAAAGACACAGCTCTGGAGGACACCATTGACAGCTGGTGAAGAAAAAATTAAACCAGGCTCATAAAGCGTAATCACACTTTATACATTCTGCAAATTATGAATTTTGCATATGAAAAATATGGCTCTGAGACAAGATTCACATGTTAGTATTCCATATGAGTATTAAATGTCTACTTCATGTGTTTTTGTGATCTACAAAATTTTTCTGGGAGACAAAAACCAGGGTTTCTCTTGAGTTTTCAAACTGTCCCACTTTTTCAGACGAATCAGTCAATTTCTGAGTGCTTGAATTTCAGCCATGGAGACAAAAGTTCACGTTATTTCACAGTGGTAAGACTGCAAGTATGGAAACTACAATAGATCACAGGCCATAAAGAAAGACGAATGAATGAACGGAAGAACCGATGGCTGAAGAGATGGAAGAATTGATGGATGGAAGAAGAATGATACAAAATTCCACGTGCATCTTTTTTTAATGAATTTATTTCTCTAGTTTATAACGGACTAGTTGGAGCAGCTTTGTGTATACAAACATTCATCTTGTGGAGAATGAAAAAGGGAGGAAAGACGGGAATAGAAATATTTCTGGTACTCTTTTCTATGTCCAGACTTTTCCACGCTTATCAAGAGTAAAAGAGGGACTAAGCCATTTGTCACAGATAAAAAAAAACAAAAAAAAACTTAAATCGTTCCAAACGCGTGTCTGGGCCTACACCAACAACTTCTTCAGAGTTACTCAATGACCGTACGGAACAACATGAGCTTTGGGCACAATTCACTTTCTTGCTTAAAATGCAGACCATAAAACTGATCTATTTGGGTGTCTGATAGCTTAATCAAACTAGAACAGTTTGTGCGGGAAATAAACACTCTTAGATTCAATGCTGTAACTTGACAGTTTGAAGTTTATCATATTCATTTTTCCAAGTTTTGGCCAGGGGAGGCTTGGCTCGCTGACCGTTCCCATGGCGACATGCCTACAAACGCCAGGCATGTGCAAACAGAGCAGCCTGAGCGAACACTTTGGACTCTGCCTGCCTGACTGTCTGTGAGTCTCCAGGAGCCTGTTAGCTGGCTACTGATAAAAAAAAAAAAAAAAAATAAAAAAAAAGAGGAAAAGGACGCCACTCAACCAGTGTCAGAACAAATAATGGGAGCACTGGCTGATCTCTATTTGAGTTGGCACTGGTCCATCCTCCTGTCCTGAAAAAAAAAAATATCGGATGGGGGAACACAGGGGCTATGGGTCGGAGACTAAAGGGTAGACAAAACGCGTGAGATCAGTCCTGATCGTCCCCAGGAGACAAGGCAAAACATCAAGACGAGCCATGAAATCTTCTGAACAACACCCGCAGGCAGAAACTCTGGCTTCCCACGGTGATTTACTGTAAAACACTGTGCAAACACGCCGGCTAACAATAAGGCAGCACAGATTGACACTGGCACAGGTAAACCAGCCAATCAGCACTTAAGAAAAAGTGCCTGGAATGACTTGAGAAAAGCTAACAGGAGCCTCTTCTTTGCTATTACAGCGGTGTGAAACATTCCCCAACAGAGGCAACCATTCTCTGATTCCTAAGCACTCTTATTGATCGGCATGGCCCCATGAATTAGAGCAGGAACGAAGTTACACTGGAAACCGAGCAGGGGTGGATTACCTCACAAAAGCAACTGATTGGCTCTGTTTGGCAGAAAGCTGGAGGGTGTTCTGCAAAACTGAAAGATTAAGAGGTTAAATCCAGATCTTGATCCACGAGGGACAACAACTTATAGTGCAGAAAGTGAATACGGGGTCAAATCTTTCACCAAATACCGCCTTTTACAAAAGTTGCTATAAAATTGAGCGGTTTTCCCCTAGTTTACTACCAGCATTCAAACTAACACCAAAAAAATTTAAAAAAAAATCTAATTTCTCAAAACAATATCCATATTTCACTTCTAATCTGCATGAACTACATACTTAACCTGCATGTGGGGGCACAGAGCCAGACAGGAATTTCTGTACGTTGGCCTACATCCAGCCTCAGCGTCTGTTTAGACAAAGATTCGCTCTCTGCTTCCCAGAATCCATTTGACACAAGAGCAGTAGATGTGGGAAGAGGCCACAACAGCGAAAGGGTAAACCCAAAGAGTCTATGATGTGGAATATATCAGCCAACAGCTGCTTCTTATATCAGACGGAGGATGCACTGATCGTCGTCTGGGCTGCGTCTTTTTGCTTGAAATTTCGAGATCAGATTGGAAATGCTATGGCGATCAGAGATGCTGGCCCTTTTCTGAAATCGTCCGTGTTTACTGAAGAAGCAGTTTAAGCCCCAGAAGTCCATTTGAAGTTAAAATATCACAGCTTGTACATGGCAACGCTGCAAGAAGTCGTTCTGCAAAGGGTGTGTTTATAATTACATTAATGAATCAGCGGTTGAGAGAGAGCCAGCCTCTCTGCAGCGGTCCAGTTTGGCTTTGCTGTCACCCAGCTGGTAAGTTAAGATGTGTGAAAAGTCTTAAAATAAATTAATCTTTTATGGCGGCAGTTTAACCTCTTGATGAAAAACTTTTAGGAAAAACATAACCTTTATATGAAACCTTTAGAAAGCTGGGGGGGGGGAATCATGAGTAAAGAACTTATTTTATTAAAATCAGCTATTTAACACTTCATATCACCCTTTATTGAACATTTTGTCCATAGCTAGTAGCTTCTTTTGGAGCTACTAGTGGACTTGGATTTCTATACATTTCAAAAGGTTGTAGCAGGCAGACAAAGACAGAACAGCAATCTTTCTCTCCCTCTCTGTATTTATCTGGCAAACCATGTTTGTGCTGATTGCTGTGTTTGTTTTGGGTAATTATTTTTACTGAAAGACCAAATGCTGAACCAGTTCCAGTATTTCTTGGGCAGAGCCACCAGAAAGGAATTGCGTGCCAAATGGGTTCATGGTGCTAAACACCATAAGAGGGATGCCATTTACAATGGCATCTCGTGCTGTGGGTGAAAGACACCCACAGCACCAGAAATCCTCTACCGTACTTAATAATGGACATGAGGGACTTTCCCACATATTTATCCATTACTTCTTATAAACAAACCAAGAGCGTTTCTAAGACGTAAGGAGGTAATTCAGACGTCTGATTCATCCGTGTTGCAACAGGAACAAATCCGCACCAGGGAACTAAAGCACCATTGGTCTAGTGGTTGTAATGGAGATTGGGTGAACCAAGGTGCCACTCTTTGCTGTAGTTCTGCAACCAATAATCTTTGGTTTCCTCCCTTATCTTCCCTCTGACAGTTTGTGGTGGCAGGATAAACATGGCTCCTTGTCTGTTCCTGTCTGTCACAGCTCTAGTTGTTTCAGTCTTTTTAATTATCGCTCTGGTTGTATATGTGAACAACTTTAGGAGGGTAGCCTGTTCCCGACTTATGATGCGACACAAAGCTTCATTTTTTTTTTTTTATTGAGTTGCTAAAAGAAGCATATGTATAACACAGGGAAACATGGAGTCATGATTAGCCAATTCAGCTCTTACACAATTTCATTCATTTAAAAAGGGAAAAGTATAAACTGCAAAAAGTTTATTGTAAAGGAATTGTTAGGGGAGCTCAGGGAAAAAAACAAAGCAAAAACAACAAACCCCCCAGCCTCTCCAAAAAAAACATTTCTTAATTTTTTACCTTCCAAAATAATTTAGTGAGATCATGCTGCTTTGAAGGCTTTTTACAATCTTACTGAAGTAGGAGTGTAACAACCTGCACACTCCTGTGAGAAAGGACAGCTGAACATTGTGCTCAGTTGTAGGTTTCAAGAGAGAGCCGGGAATGAGGTTAACTGATAATATCTGAGATTTAAGTAGATTTAAGTGACACTCCTACAGAATCTAGCTGATGTATTGCAACTATTTTGTGAAATTATCAATTGTAATCCATGATGAACACATTTAGAGCCAGGAGGAAACAGCTTTAGCCAATAAACTTCAATGAACTTCCTCCAGTTCTGCAGATGAATGTCTGCTTTTAATATGTTTCCCTTATAACACCTGAGTGTTTCAAAAGTGCCGAAGCGCTTTGCAGCAGATGCCGCTGAAATTAGTTCCTATGCAAGCATCCAATTCATCATGAAGGCCTCTTTAAAGAGCTTCCAGGACTATAAAGACGTGTTTTATGGGACAGGAGCACAGCTTTAACAAGAAGCTCCATACCACCACACAGAGGTGTTAAGACATGTTGCTATGACAAAACAGAGATGCTGCTGCTCACCTGAATCAGCTATCAAGAACAGAACAGCAGAAAATCTTGATTTTCCCCAAATTAATCTTTTAAAACATAGAATTAGAATGATCAAAATTATAGATTTATCGCCCAGCTCTAACTCGCCATGCACTACACAACTCAGACTAATATGGAAAATTAGTCAGAAGAAAGCCAAGAGACGTTTGCAAGTTTCAACAAGCTGTAAAGGTGAGGGAGCAAGCTTGAGGAAGAAGATAAAGATGACCTAAATTCAAAACACCCCATCCTCACTGTGAAAACACTGTAGTGGCAGCAACATGCAGCGAGATATTATTTAGAAGCTGCTCAGAGTTGATTTGAAGGTGATTGTAAACATTTTGAGGTTGGGATGGAGCTTCACGTTCCAGGAGATGTAATGTGAAAAAGCATAAAAAAATGGTCAAGGGTGTGAAAACTTTTGTAAAGCACAGAGGAGATGAAAACAGGAAAGTGGAAATGGATCCAGACAAATCCGATTGCTCATAAAATTTGTAATTCCAAACACATATGTAACTTGATTTTGCCATTAGGGTTCTCCCATAGGGACTGGAGCGCAAGGAAAAAAGGTCAAAAAAAATGGATTCAGAAATAGATGGGATCCTTGTTTCACTTCAAAAGTTTTGTAACATTCTCTACTTAGATTCAAAGATTTTCTTTTTCTTACTCTACTTTATTACAGGAAGTAAAGACTCAGACTCAAACTGACTTTAAAGGAACAAAGGGGGCTTTTTGAAAAAGCAGGATTAGCTCAAAAAACATGTTTTGCTTGTGATTTGTTACTACAGAAGAACTGAGAGTTCAATTATTCCCTTTTCCCCAAGATTTGGGAATTTTGCCATATTACTCAGCAGTAGCCTGTGGATACAGAGCTGGTGCGTTACAGATTGAGACGCGTCTTTCAGCGATATGCGCTGAAATGGAAAACAGGGCACTGGGTTAAAAGCGTAGAGCAGAGTGGAGAAACGGCTCAGTCTGACTTTATCTGAGTTTAATATTCGTGCTTGAGACATAGGGGGGGCGGACTTTGCCTGGCGCCTACCTGGAGAATGTGTTCCTAGCGTAATGCATGATGCTATCAAAGTCATAGACTTCTCCCAAAGAGTCCACCTCCCCTGGCTCCATTTTCAAGAAGTTATACTCCTGCCCTGAGGGAGAGAAAAAAAGAGTTATGAAACAGAGTCAGACTGTAAATCAGTAAGTGTGTCAAAGGTGAGATCACTTTTATATCTGCCAAAGCAGATCTAAGCACACATATGTAAAGATGTAAAATTCCTGCGAATCTCTTTGTGGTTTTTCTTATGCTGTTTTGCAACTTGGTTCACTCTCTCTGCATATGAAAAATAGGAGATGGGGATTTTGTGCGAGACTCTGGGAACATTCCTAGGCGAGGTCTGTGGTCCTCTACCTGGCTGGATGTTGTCCCTGATGATGCTGACGTGTTCGTCTCTATCAGGCCGCGTGTGTTCGTGCCAGAAGCCGATCACATGTCCCAGCTCGTGCACCACAATGCCAAATTTGTCACAGTTTTTACCAATGGATATGGCCTGGGGGCCTCCTCCTCGGCGACCCACGTAGGAGCAGCATCTATGAATCATCACACACACACACGCAGACACACACAAGCCAAGACAAACATTAAAATACCAGACTCTATGCTTCAGGGATAAAATAATTATTAACGAGTTGAATGGATACCAGGAGAAACGAAAGGATCGTGTCTCTAACAGCTCAGACGTTTGTTACTTAACTATGCAAATGGATGAACTTCTCCATACTGTCCTTCCAAGCAGGCATGGGAAAAATAAGAAACTGTTACTGTAAAATGCCTTGAAGCAAATACACACATCAGTTTCGTGTTTCGACTCCTCTGGGAAAGCTGTCCACAACATTTCCGAGTGAGCTTTTCTTAATGTTTTGCCATTGTTTCTGAGGTCAGACACTGATGTTGGACAAGATTGCCAGTTTCCAATCCAATTCATCCCAAAGGTATTCTATCGAGGCAGGGGCTCAGTCAAGTTCCTCCACACTGAACCCATTCTCCCATTACATTATGGACCTTACTTTCTTCCTGCTCATGTTGGAGCAGGAAGAGGTCAACCTCAAATTGGTCCCACAAAGTCAGGTGCATAAAATTGTTCAAAATGTGCCACTGCATCCAATGCTCTGTGTTGCATTTGCCAATAGAAGGCTTGGCTGCAGCTGCTCTCATTATATGAAGCTCTCTATGAAGATGGCTCTTGGGCTAATCTTAAAGCCAAGAGAAGTTCGGCGGTCTGCAGCTTTTAAATCACCAGAAAGTCGCTCTCCGCAAGCATCTGCAAGCCTTGTGATTTATGTGCCTTTTCACTTCATGGTTGAGTTGCTGTCTTACATTTTGCTATGATACCACTAATAGTTGACTGTGGAATATTTAGCAGAGAGGAAATTTCAATTCTGCATCTAATCACTCCAGAAAGTCTGAAGAATTACTGCACAGGCCCAATTTAGAAGATTATCGGGCAGTCTGGCTGCGTAGAAGCAAAATTTGAAGAAATGAAGGATTACACAAGACATTAACTCTGTAATGACTCCAGTGAAAGTTGATTATGAACAGCTCAACAACCTCCGGGTATGTGACCCATCATGCATGCATGCAGGTGTGACACTCATTCATCTGCCTGAGAAATAAAAATAAAAAATATGAGTGCGGCACCAGAACCTTGCTGCCTGCAGCTACCCACCTCACCGTGCCATGAAAGGTTCACTGTGGAAGTCTGCAGGACAGGCACACATATAGTGGCTCAGAGGGCCAGACAGCCGCTCTCTAATTACTGCAAGCCAGCCCGGGCTCTCTTGAGACACGCCTTGAACTTTGCACAGGACAGATGGGGGCCTGCTGAATATGCAGCAGAGTCGAGCTTTCCCACTGCTAACCGCTGCCGCCTGCGGATAATGTCATCCTTGTTGCTTAAAAGGCCAGCTAGCAGGCTAAAAATGGCAACTCGCAGTCAG
Source organism: Poeciliopsis gracilis (assembly GCA_911649635.1). Classification (NCBI taxonomy): domain Eukaryota; kingdom Metazoa; phylum Chordata; class Actinopteri; order Cyprinodontiformes; family Poeciliidae; genus Poeciliopsis; species Poeciliopsis gracilis. Next base: position 3,584,532 of record CAJVRI010000005.1, on the reverse strand, counting down.
CTGGAAAAGTTCAGTTTCAGGAGTTGCATCTGCTCTTATTTGGACTGTTGGTGTCGAACAAAAAAAATCGGTCCAAAGACGCAAATGGCTTAATGGCTTGTGGGTTGAGGTTGCCTTGAGCCTCTTTTGCTAAAAATATAGTATGTTTTAAAAGATTTAATGAGAAAATAATCATCAGGAAACCAAAAAAAAAAAACAAACCCAAAAACCTTGCATGTCTAAACAGATCGAAAGCAGTCGCATAGCAACAACACAATAAGCACTTCCCCAGAGAAAAGGAAAAACGCTGACAGGACATGTCCTCCTTCTGCTCTGTCCTGTACGCCATGAATGACTCAGAGACACTCAGCAAGTCCTGAAGTTCAATGAAGAGGCACCGGAAACTCCTGCTCACTCAAAGGATTGTCACTTTCAGAGCTGTCAGTGGGCCAAACAGCACCTTACCGACTGCAGAGAGGCTGCAGACAGAGGGAACCAACAAGGCTGCTGAGCAGGAGACAAGGAGGAGTACTCACGCGCAAAAATAATTAGCTGTGGATACCGAATCCCTTTAGCATGAGCATTGTTAAGTTCCTACATGAGCAAGATGAAAACCCCGCTGACTCACCCGCATGGACGGTAAGTGAAGACAATATAGCTCTCCTCCTGGGTCCTCTCTATAAAGGTCACACAGGTGTGCTTCTCCCAGTGCCGCATGGCTTGGCGGAAAATAGCCCGCTGGCTGCCTGAAAAGGACCACAGAGGGGATGAGAAAACACAGCTGAACGAATAAAGACTGTTTCCAACTAAGAAACTGTTGACTATCACTGGTAAGCACTCTTCAGTGTGGATCCTGCTACTGAATGAAGACTCAAAAGTATCTACCTTTAGCATCAGAGTGATGTTTAAGTGAAGTACGAACCCAGAGTGAGAGTAAGACTTTTAGTCTATAACAGGAAGGTTAAAGAGTGCTCTGCTTTACCGCTTTATGTTTCAACCTCTGTTCAAATGTTCTCAATCTTTTTAAAAAACACACTAAGATTGTGTTTTTTTGTTCTCCAAGCAGCACTAACCATACTAAACACTTAAATATTAGAACTTTTTTTTATAAATTCTTAAACAATATCTTCATGAGGAGGTCAAAGCCTCAACAAGCCACACATTTCTCCTTTTTGTTTGCAACAGTTACTGATAATCATATGGCAAAAAGATGTAATTTGTTTTACTGAAACATGACTTAATTTACCTCTTATGTATTACCAATGATCACTATAAGAATAATAAGACTGTTTTTTCTGAAAAAAATAAATTAGGTCGTGTTACTTAACGGGCAAATACTTCTCAAATGGAACCATAGTGATGACTAGAAGAGCCATTTATCTTCACTTTTACTGTACTCACAAATATTATCATCAGGTTTTTTTTGTTATGATGCCATATTTTAAAGAGATACAGAACGTAACAAGTCAGTTGTTGTTGCCTACCACTAAAGTTGCCACTGATGACATAGGGTATGACCCCCTCTGGCCAAACGCGCTCAGGTCTGGAGGTGGCAGCCCTTTTCCTGCGCTGTGCAGCCTGCCTGTTTGGATCACTGCTACTGACTGAATCTGTGGATTTAAACAAAACAAGACCACAAAACAGTCCTTCGATTAATTAAGACAGCAAAAACTAACCAACATTTTCCATTGAGGCAATCGTGAAAGTTTATTGAGCATTTATTCAAAGAGTCTCTTTAAACCCTTGATGCTTTCAAGCATAATTAGTTTTCATTTTAAATTCTGACTTTTACTTAATTAAAGAGGCATGTTTTTCAAGCAGCATTGTTCTTCCCTTCTCATGCACCCTTCTTTATGTTAATATGAGAGAAGGCAGACACTTCGAGCAAATTAATTTCACTATTTTAATGTCACTCAACCTGAGATGAATGTTACCATGGAGACCGAGCCCCAACCTAAAGACGAAGATTAACAAAAGAAACATTTCTTTTCTGATTTGATCTGTGTATAAGGTCTATCCAGAAAATATTCACAGTGCTTCAGATTTTCCACATTTTGTTATGTTGCACCCTTATCCCAAATTGTGTTATATTAATCTATTTCCACAAAATACCTCATTATGACAATATGGACATTTTTTATTGCATCTTTTGCTAATTCAATAAAACCCAAAAAATCCAATTCACATAAGTTTTCACAGCATTATAGTTTGATCCAATTTCAGCCTCAAGTTTTTTTTTTAACAGCATCCACTGAGCTTCTTTAGGCAGTTTCACCTTTTCTGCTCCAGCACCTTGAGGATGGATGGGAAACTCCTCTGCATACCTTAAAGTAATAATTTATTGGAAGTAATATTAATGCTCTGAAGTGATCCACTTCACTTGAATCTCAGAGAAACTGTGAAGGGAGCTAAAGATTAGGGTGATAGAAAAGAGGCCTTCCAACATCGCAGACTTTTTGCTCAAAACTAACATTTTCAAAACATCATCAAAAAATAAAATGTCCTGCAATTGTGAAAAATAAAAAATAACCAATTTACACAATTTTTCAAGGTGTTTTTTATATGTAAAAATGCAAAGCAAAAAAGATACTTGTTTTTCAATGTTTCTTTTATATTGTTGTATAGAGTATCAACAATATGAGATTTGTTTTCAGAAAGAAACTTCTTGGATGAATTAAAATAAGCCAGGATTATGATGGAATAGATTAGATCCAAGAACATTTCTGGCACTGGCATAGTCAAATTCCAGACCTCAGAGCCAACAAGTTTGCAAAGGCAAAGGGAACAATTTCCAGTCTGTAAATGACCTAGTCTAGTAGAGACATCCTCCAAAAGATTTTAATGTAGCAGAAACCAATACCTTACATTTGTCAGAAAGAAAACCTTTAGAAACCTTGAATCATTTCTGTTGCATTTCACAATTACGCATTACTTTGTGTTTGTCCGTCACATAAAATCCCAGCGTAATGGATTGAAGATGTGGTCGTAACGTGGAACAATTGAAGACGATGTGTGATTATGTTTGATTTTCAGTCCTAAAACAGCAAATTAAAAAACATATTTTAAAAGTTCATTATGAACTTTTAAATGAGAAAACAACATATTGTTGAAACAGAAGAAATTAAAAAAAAAAAAAAGAAGAAGAAGCAGAAAATCTGTGTAGGAGGGGAAACTGATGGGAGTCTGATGAGCAAGACTGAAAAACTGCTGAGAAAGCCAATTACATCATTTCTTCCCATCCTAGAATTGTTGATAAAAAGGGATAATTTTAACGAGCGACACAAACGCCCATTTGTCTCTTTATTTTTTTCTCATCCACCACAAAATCAAAACAGTCACTGTTGACTTGAATCGCCACAAAGGGCTTGGTCATCCCTTATGAGATTGTTCATTTGTAGCAGCAGCTGTAGAAGCACCATGAAGCTCCTGATTTCCTTTCAATTTAATAGACATGAACAATCTGTAAAGGACAAATCTATTCTGTTGCAGCTCAGTCTGCAGGAATCCATGCTGGCCGCCTGGTGAGAACAATTAGCATGTTCACTCGTGCACACGTTGTGGAAAAATGTTGACAACAGGCAAATCATCTCAGTTCCCTGATGAAACATGCAGAGACAAAGCATGCACAAAAACCAATTGTAATAGCTGATTTTTTTATATTATTAATATTAAATATTATTATATACAACTGATGAAGCATGAAATCTATTTCGTACATATCATGCATTTGGTGTCAAAAACAGAAAATTATTCTCCAAACTTTACAAAGTATTTCATGCTGCTACATTACATCCACATGGATTTTAAAATGTCAACACATGGCAGGCTTCCTTAATCTATCAACTATACATTAGAAAATTAGGGCCACTGGAAAAAAAAAAAAAATCTGACTTTTTTTTCCCTCAGAATTCAAACTTTAGACATCAGAAAACTCTGAGATTGTAACCATCATTCTGAGTTTAAAGTGGCTCCAATTATTTTCTGTACAGTTTAGATGAACAACCATGGATTTTATGTAGGGGGCTAAACTCAAATGCACATCATACTTTCTGTATTAATAAATAACCTGAACGCAGGCAGCCCTTTCCTTCCCTTTCAGAGTGATGCAGTAGTGTAGTTAGTCTGTTGCATGACATTCCACTTTAAAATATGAAGGGGCATTAGTACTGGAGACAGTAAAATGACTAATGCTAACTGCAACCCACGAAATATTACCGTTACGAAATGCTGCTTCCAGATTGTGATGCATTTTATGGAGAACTACAGCTGATAGGTGCTCATTCTGAAAATTAGAGTAGCTTTTCACTACATAAAAATGAAATGTGCTGTGACTAACCAGGTCCATTGCGTACGTACGGACAGTCTGTCTCCGCTCCAGTTCTGCGACTGAGGGATTCCCATTCACGCCACAAATCAACCCTCAGGGTAATATTTTAAGATGTTGCAATATATTCTTAATCTTTCAACGAGTCTCTCTCGCTCTACATGCCTGTTAGCAAAATCAAAAGAGCAGCAAACTAGCCCTGTTCAAACACAGACGCTGACTTGGACACACTTGTTGGTTCCTGTTTGCCTGGATCTTACAGAGCAGCAAAGCCTCTGGTCTGCTTTGACTCACAGCTGTTATTTTTTTTATTCAGCTCCACAAAGCCCAGCAAGTATTCTGAAACTTTATCTTAGCAATGTGTGCTGATAACCCGTCTTTAGGCACATTTAAAGAGGGCTTAAAACACACACACACACGCATACATACATACATACATACATACATACATGGCTGCAGGGCGGAGAGGATCTGAATGGCTTGACAGATGCAGCATGATGTCCTCAGACAACACAGGCATATATCAGCAATGTAGCAATTATGTTTATTTCACACAATTTGATTTAGAGCAATTATCCCAAACATTGCTGCTATTTTGTCTCTTTAGTCCAGTGAGTGCCTACTGTCATTACCTGCATCCGTGTGATTTATGGTCTGGACGGTTCTCTGAGCCAAATTGATGATTCGGTCCACCTTAAAAGACTTCAAGTCCTCTTCATCCAAAGCAATGTCTCCCAGAAAGGCAGCTGAAACAGACAAGCAGACAGTCGAGGCACACAGATGAGAATATATACTTTTCTTTATTTGACTCAGTTCTGTTTACGTTTCCTTGCAGAGAAATAAAATTAGCGCTGCGGGTCAGCAGTTGTTGTTGCTTTGGTTTCCAGGGCAGCCGTACCTCAGTTCAGCTACAGGAAGGAAAGAGAGCAACATTTTACGCGCCATGGGAATTGCATTGACTTCTGCAACACTGGTGCTGAAACTCAGCTTAGATGTTAACCAGCAAACAATGAACATTATATCTTCAAACACCTTAACTTGGTGAAGAAGAATCATCAGATACAGTCAGATATTTTTGGACAAACCTAAATGTTTCAGGTGACCTTAGCAAATATTAATAATCAGACGAAGACTAACCTGAGTAAACCCAAAAGCAAATGATCAATTTTACATTTCAGAAAAAACTCTAATGAAAGCAAGCTCTCCGTCTGTGAGAAAGTAATCGGCCCCTTCTGACTGGTTGTGACACCCCTGTAATAAGTTGTGTTTGGTCTACTCTTTGCAGAATTGTTTAACATTAAGCCACATTTGAAGGATTTTGAGTGTGAACAAGCTGTTTAAGTGTTGATGCAGCACTTCTGTTGGATTTAAATCCAGACTTTGACTAGGCCACTACTAGGCCATTAATGAGCCATCCAGAGATGGTCTTCCTGAAGTCCTTTGGATCATCATCCTGCTGAATAAGCATACTTGAGCTCAAGGTGGCAAGGTAATGGCCGGACTTTTTCATGGTTTCTGAGGCAAACGAGGCCTGGACGGTTTCAGAAGCTGTTCTGGGTTCTTTTGTGACTTCCTAAATAAACTGTCATTGTGTTTTTGGGGTAATTTCTGGTCAGTCGACACCCCTAGGAAGATTCTCCACTGTTCTATGGTGGAGAACAGTGTCCACCATCAGTGTCTGACAGACGGTGATGTATTTGTTTCTTATTGTTCTTGAATTTCTTTAATACTATTTTTTCTTGAAACTCCACAGACAATGTGTTTATACTCTTTTAACCTACTTTATGCTTCAAGAATTCCACTTGAGTGACTTGATGATTCAACAGATTTAATGATTTAATGATCAGATTTGATTTACTGTGCTAGTGAAACTGGACAGTAAAGTGGTTCATTACAGTAAGATCAAGATTTAACAAACCTTGATTTTCTGAAGCATTTTCTAAGGAGAAACAACTCCAAGAAAATCTCTAAGTGGGTAAATAATTTTTCTCAGCACTATATGAAACAATGACATGCTGACACTGCCTCCTTGGAAGAATATGGGGCACCTTGAACGAGTAGCAGCTCTTTAATTAGGCCAAGGAGGTGGAAAATAACCAAACAGTCCCACTTTATGAGGAATGTGCGCTATTAGATTTCCTACTAAGCGCTCCTTTGCTAGAAGCCTTCGCCACAGAGACGGGGTGCTCAAGTTTACAGGCTTTTAACAGCAGCATGTTTTCAGGATTTATGGCTCAGTTTGTACGCAGGAGATTGAGAAGGTGGGGGAGTTTTCTCTAGGAACTTGGAAAGGGGAGGAAGGGTGAGGGCAGACGATTCATTTCTGAAAAGGAGATGACATCTAGAAGGGAAGAAATTAGTGGAAAGAGACACATCCCCTCTGCCCTCAGCATGGTTCTGAATTGGAAAGGCAGATGTGCAGCAAAGTGGAAAATGACAGGCCTCTGCATGCCTGTTTGGTTGGTCAGTTTGGTGGAAAGCCAGAAAAACCCAGGGGTGCAATTAAATGTGGGTTAATGAGGTGCTCTTTGGTAGTTGTTCTAATCATACTGTTGCCCTTAAACAAGCTTTCTCCACTGCTAAACACACACATGTGGACAATTTATTGTATTTGCTCAGGTTTTAGTAGAGATACTGATATGAAGTTTTAGTTTTATTTTACATTTTGCCTCATAGTTTAGATGCTTCCTCTTCTAACAGTAGAAGAGTCCTGAATCAAACAGAAAATGAATCGATTACAAAATCAACCCATTTAAACATCAAAGCATTTGTCCCTAACCTTTTCTCTTTTTTTTTATTTTTTATAAGAAAAAACATGCATTGGGATACAAATGGTTGTTGGATTTAGTGGCTAAAAATTGTAGGAATTTTGATGCATTTAATGAATAGACCAAAACTAAACTAAAAATCCAGACCTGCCGCTCATCAATCAACTGATTTTAGGAAAATTGGCCATTTCCAAACCCTGGCTGATTGATTAATGCCTTCGAATCCATGCATTTGCAAACCAAATCATGCTCGATTATCTGCACATGGAGACACAGATGGTCCACGTCAAGAGAGGAAAAATGAAATGGAGAGAAAAATTTTGGCTGAAGTCCCTTTATACCGAAGAAGTGTGATTAAAACTTTCTGGAATCAACTTTGTTCAATGCAAAAGAATTCCAGCCACCCTGCAAGCTGCATAGGATGTTGCTCATAACAAAAGGATAAAAGGTTAATGACAGCAATAAGAAAAGGCACAAGACAGGACATGTCTTGCCCTATCTTGGGCATGACGGGTCTGAATTCCAGAGGTCCAGTGGTTCAAAGAACAGTAAATGGCCAAATTTGAGAGACAAACCTGACCGCAGGCAGCCAGCACTTATAGAGAGCCATCTGCAAAAAAAAAACGGTGATACAGAGACGCTACCAGATGTTATTCTACAAAGGACGGATGAGGTCCCTGAAGAATAAAATGTTCTTTTTTATCTTAACGTTCTTTATTTGATTCCAAGAAAAGCTGAAATGAACAGAGTACCGGAGCTGCACATGCAGAGAAGAAGTCTAAAATATTGTTCAACAGTATTCAATGAAGTGATTAAATAAGGAACCATATGGAGTTTTTTTTTCTCCTGACTGTATTATCACATATTGTTCAGTAGATTAATTATTCAAAAGCATTTATATCTGCAAGCATTTGCTACCAGCTTTGCAACAGATTCCCAATTGGATTTAGGTCTGGACTTTGACTGAACCACTCAGCTTTTCTCACAGAACTGCCCTTCATCCAGATTCATCCATCTTCTCATCAACGATTACCAACTTTTCTGCCACTGCTGAAGAAAAAACATCCCCACAGCATGATGCTGCCACTGCCATGTGTCACTGTACTAAAGGCATTTGGAGTGCTTGCTTCTGCCGCACATAGCATTTTGAGTGAAGCCTAAAACGTTTAAGTTTGGCCTCGTCTGAACTGATCAAATTCCTCACCATTTTAGCTCTCTCCCCTACTTGGCTCAGTCCAGTCTGCGTTTAAAAAATGGGATGATATATTTATTAAGACTAGCCCATGTGTGACATTGAAGCCAGTTGGTGAATTTTCCATCTCTAGTCAGCCTGGGACTGTGATGTCCAAAACAAAACAATCAAAATAACAAGCAGATACTGCTTAGAAAAGGCACATGTTTGATGTAGTTATGCCGTCATCTCTGGCTTCCAGGTAGTCATACTTTAATTTTCAAAAGAAATGAAGTTATTCAGAATTGTATTTCAGATGCAGGATGAGAAAACTTAGCTCGACTAAAAGCACTGGAACTGGCTCGTGGCAAACAGCAAACAAAAAGACTTTAGAGTTTAACTGTCAGCAGCTCCTCTGCAGCAACCTTAGCACCATTGAGTCTTTATTTGATTAATGCTCTACTTCCCCTTCACAATTATGTAGCACTTTGTATTGGTTTAACCCAGTGGTTCCCAAAGTGCGGTGCCATTGCAGGGGGGGCACGGGAGGCGGTATGGATGAATGAAATAAAAATAAAAACAGTTACACAAAAAGTGTTTCACTGTAAAGATGGTTTATAGTGTGTTTTGTTGCAACCTGAAGTGTAAAATATAAAAAATATGTGCATAGCTTTATGTCTGGTTAAAGACCATGTGTGTTTTTTGTGGGGGGAGTGGGGGTATTTTTTTATCCATAGGGGCCCTCAGAAAATGAGGGCAAACTTAAACAGGAAAGTGTGATAATGTAAAGCCCGGTTAACACTGAGGGCCCATTTCCCCCTGGGTGCAGTGGTCGTCGTAGAGACGGTGCTGCAGGTTTGTGGAAAAAAAAAAAAACTCACGGGGATTGTGAATTAATCCCCTTGTCTCCTGGCTTTAATTATCCACAGACACACGGTTTCAGGAATCTTTTTGTTCTCGGTGCAGGGCTGGGATTGAGGCCAGGCTGTGGAGAAATGCGATAAACTAGATACAGGGGCTGTGTAATAATGTGAAGCGCAAACACAATGACACTGCTGTGTCGCACCGTAGATTATAGCCAAGCTAATGTGGCAGATGGCAAGTGATCACAGGAGAGTGCAGAGCTGGATCCCTTTCCAAACATTATTCATCACGTAGATGTCACCAGCTGCGGATATAAAAATGATAATATGTGTACACTGTAATTAGAAAACAGTAGAAGGGTGGAAGTTCTTCTTTGGAGAAGGGAATTTAGATTATGCAAAACCAAAGTGCACCAATGCTTTTATTTACTTTATTTTTGTTCGTCTAAACCACCAAAATCCCGCTCATCTCCGTCTGCTCCACCACAGCCAGAAGGATTACCCATCAGAACTCAATCATATTAATCCCATTGATTTGTGAGACGCCCTTTCCTTGACCTCTGAGCCATCAGTCGCTCCAGGACCGTTCCCATAAATCTCTTATCAGGGGAATCACGCATCGGGACATCTGCTGCGGAAACCTGCACCAACATCAATACTAATCCGCTATGGACACTAAATATCGGCCTATATTTGGAAGAGCAGCTCCATTGGGAGGCAGGGCTTACGGGGGGACAGTAAGCCCTGCTGTCCCCCCGGTTCTGGAAAAAGGCCGTCGGTTCTGGCCTTTTTCCAGAACCGACGGAAACCCTGAATGCATCACAATGCAATGGCGCCGCCTTTCACGGCTCGCGATTGGAAACAAGCGCGGCAATTTGAATTCTTATAGAGGCCGGCAGCGTATCGCGTTAGGGTGATTACCATCTGATGACAGGGTGAGTATCGCTCATTTGGTCTTCAGCGGTTCACCAGGAGGTCTGCGTTTGCCCTTTACCTGAAGATTTTGTGAACTTTTCACACGATCAACCTTGCAAAGCATGACTTTCAAGGCAAACTTTGTCAAAAGCGACGCAACTCCAACTTGGATATGATGACTTGTTTCATGCAGGGCTGCTGCATTTTCTCTAACGCCTCAGCAACCACAGCTGGAGCTACTGTCACCGCATGGCAGCTTCCATCTGACGAAATAAAGAGCGGCTTCAGTTAAAAGGGCGCACAGCAAGACGCTGCCTCACCTTTAACACTTCACACTCCATCAAGCCCATTAGCAGATTGGATTCCCCGGCTCACTGTCACCGCCGCTGCTGATTACCGATACACTCCACTGCCGGTCGAACTCCCTCCAATGATTCATCATCCTGCCAATCATTTTGTCATTTGCAGGGATGAATTATTCAACATAACCTTTTCAGAGATTTTCCCCTAAACCTGGTTTCGCAATTACAGGTTATGAAGCTAACAAGTGCATATTTGCAAAGCATTAAGAGAGAAGAGGCAGATTTAAAGTAAAATTTGAATCTGGTCTATGAATCAAGCAGTGCACTGAACAGGCATCCTCAAAGCCCTTCAATTAGCACAACCAAAGCTGTTGTTGCTACTTCGGCTCCACACCCAGACTTGGTATTAGCGTTATGCAAGATTAGTTATTACTTAGCTCTGACGACAAACATATTGTTCTAACTAATGCACTGAGACCGTGCCAATGGATCAGCTCCCTAATCACCCGAACCCCACAGAGAGGGACGAGGCAGGGGTCCTGTCATGTAAAGAAAAAAAAAAAAAACCTCAACACTCGGCTTGGGCTCAGCTACAGAGTCTGCATTCCACGATAAAAGAAAAGCATCTGCTTAAGTGTTGCTCAAAGGCCCAATCCTGCAGCAGCAGTCCAGCAGAACAGAGACCCATCACCCTGCCAGAGCGTGACAGGATGGAAGGAGCTGGATAACGAGCAGCATCTGTCTCCAGCTGCCATTTTTCCCCCAAAGATCTAAATAAGGACATAAGACATAAAGCTTCTGGGGAACAGAATGTGGGGTATGTGGACTTCACCAACTCGCCCATCTCTGGATGCGCAAGACAGATGATCATCAGTACAGAAGGAAAATATAACGTCTTCCACTAAACACCAGTTTCTACGTTTTAATTGTCACGTACTTTTCGAAACGTACAATTTCAGGTTAAGTAAGTAAGATTGTTTTTTTTGTTGTCCTGACACTGGTGAGGTTTCATCGTGTTAATACCACCAGAGGTTGCGGCAACTTTTGGATGAATGCCCGCTCCAGCACACCTGAGTGGAATGAACATTTAATGACCAGGTCTTTACGAAACCTGCTGACACGTCATGGAGGTAATTCTGTCTTTTGACTCATACCCTCTATTAGGCCATTAAAGGCTCCAGCCTATTCATAAAATCCCTTCAACCTTAATCTGAAAGGTATTCTGCTTTTCTCAGCAATATGTGTTTGTGAATTTGGGTGACTTTCTGTCTGAGTATAGGGACACAGTTTTTTATTGATTTATTTTTTACTTCTTTTTTGCCTGTTTGTTTTTTTTTTTAGAGATGCACCAAGATATTAGCTATGTATCAGAATTGAACAATTTTACACTTGTCTAGACCTGATCAGGATTGGCTAACAGAGGCCCATACTTTCTCTGGTAATTGTGCAAAATGTGAATGTAATTTGCTTTAGACAGTTGAAGTTATTAACAGTGTGAATAGTGAATAATTAATAACTAATTACAATAGAAAGGTTGCTTAAGGCTCTTCTATATTCTCAATAATTTAACCCCATCTGAGCTTTTCTTGTCTCAAATGTTAGCTTGGACCCCAGCTGTTTCTTATTTTGAAATGACCATGTAGAAAACATTTCCAGTTGCACAAAAAAAGCTAGAACTTGTCAAACAAAAAGAGCAAAGAATGTGTTTGAAAATGCTTTTCAGATGGCTTTAATTTGCAGATACCTTTGTACCACAACCTGCAGGATTTTGCTTTGTTTGCAGATTTCCAGCGATTGAGAGAGGCACAGCTCTATAACTTTGGTTAGTTTTCGAAAACAATGTTTCATCTTACTATAGAAATTTGAGCTTTGTAATAGATTAAATCACAGCTGTTACTGCAATACACCAGTGGCTGCTTGGATGGAATACTGGCTAGGCTAATAGACTTCCAAGTGCCATGCATTCAAGTTCTGCATGTTAACAATAGATTTGACCATTTGGATGGACCCTGACTGCCCTTCACACCAAATCCTCTGGTCTATTTTAATATCTGTGATGATTAAGCTCATGTTACTGTGATGCAGGAGCAAAGAAAAGTCAGGAAAATGCAGGTTAATTGTCACTTTTAACATTACGCAATATTCTGCATGAACATCACAAATGTCTAATGTCATGCAGTCATAATAAAAATGTTAAGACAGTAATGTTATTGCTAATTTTAAATTTGAAAGGAAAACAATATTGTTTTGTTGTAATTTACTGTTCTATGGGAAAAACTGCAAAAAAAATATTAGTGCCGGGTGAGAGATTAAATTTTTATTTTATGAATGATTTGTAATTGGTCACGACCCCACTCCACTGATCCTTTTGAATTTATTCTGGGACTCAAAAGATGAACGCAAATACGCATTTTAAAAAGCAGGAATTCAGGGTTTGTGTATGTGCAGTTCCTCTGTATTAGCCATGCTATTTAAAACAATCATCAAAGCTTTCCACAGATAACAAAATTTATCGTTTATGACCAGCAGTGAATGGTGTTAGGAATGACATAAGCTCTGTCTGAAAGGAAAGGCTTGAACCTGCCAGAATCCTTCATGAATGGCCTATACTCACCTCACCTGAGGTGGCATGGCAGAGTGTGGCTGGCCTTGCAAGTCCTTGGCACAAGGTGAATGACTCTGTCTGTGTGAAGCGCTTTAGCCAATCAGAGAAAAGAGCTTGAGGCTTGCGGGGAAAAGAAAAAAAAAAAGAAAAAAAAAAATCACTTGCACGAGCAAGGGATGGGATTGTGAGGTTGACCTGTCTGTGGCTCCAGCCACGACGGCACAGAGGCTCAGATGCACAGGCTCAGCCAGCCCCGTCACAGGAGCCTTAAGTATATTACGATGTCTGCGCTTTGAGTCGAGACATAAGTCAAACCACCGAGACCCATTCGATTATCATCTGAGCAGAAAAACACAACGAGGATGTCTGCTTCTCATCCATTTTTAATTGTGAAAGTGAGTGGGTCTAATATTAGAGGTTCATTTAACTGACTTCCTGGGACACTGCCAAGTTGTAAATTCAGCAAAAACAAGGAATTTTCCACTGGTTTAGACCTTCACTAATTACTTTACTCTTATTGTTCTGCTTGCTTCAGTCAGTGCATATCTCCATCATGATGGAGATGCAATGAAAGTTGGTAGTTTTAATATTAGAAAATATAGTCCTTTCTACTTTGATCTGACAAGCTGGCTTTTCTCCATATTATTAGCCATTTACCGCTCAATTCATATTTATTCATTTATTTCTCCAAAAGATACAATTCCTCCAGAAATACCCATGTCTTTCTCCGCATCTCTTTCCAGTTGGAAAATCTCCAAGAGGCGAATAGGATGAGCTACGATCAAATATCAAGGAGATCATTTCAACGAATAGAAGCAGCGTCCCCTTTTGATGTGGAGTAGCGGAGGCTCTACTTCTGAGTTCCAAACCCGATTTCTGAGGCTGAAGACCCCAAAGTTCAAGACAGAAGAACTCTAATCTATAGTCTGACAAATCAGGATTAACTATCCACAACGCATATATGGATGTTTTAAGTCTCAGTCTCGAAACTGCAAAAAGTTTCTATTAATTACCTGGCCGAACTGCATGTTTTTTCTAGCTGTGTAGAATAATGCAGCACTGTCCCTCCCCATGTGTTGCTGTATACTGATGGTCAGCTGGATGAAAGGAGGCTACAACACTTGATTCGCTGTTTTGAGAAAATTCCTAGTTTTGAAAAACAAGGACGGTCAAGAACCTGAAGGAGAATTATCCATCACTTTTTATTAAGGTAATGTTTAAAAGCTACTGCTGGCTGAATAGAAAGACCATTCAGCCAGCTAATGTCACCCCTGCATATTTATGTTAGTGTCTAAAGAGCAAAATGCCAAAAGGTTATAATATACAGAAAAAATAAGTACTTGAAAACTGCTACCCTATATTTTTTTTATTAAAGTTAAAAAAAAATACATAACCTGAAGTTCATTATGCAACCTTATTTTTTTTAAATAAAAGCACTAGATTTAGTCTTACTCAAGGTTATCTCATCTCCTACTAGTCATGCCTTACTTTAGGTAAATAGCCACTGCAAAAAATACATAAATAAAATATTCTTGAATCCCTGTGTATCAGCTAATTTGCACAACAATGAGTGAAAAGCTGGATATCTGTAAAGCAGTCTTAAGACAGGGTCTCCCACCTCCCCTGACTGGTCACTGCTGAATGTAGCATTTCTCTAAGTGGGAGGACTGCAACATGAAATGCTGACCCCTAGTCACAGAGAGCGATCAAACAGACCGAGTACAGCGCCGTGAGACAAATGGGAAAAATACAAGAGGGAAAAAAAAAAAAAAAAATCAATAATCCAAGAATGGCCACCTTGCACACGCTGTTCTGGATGAGTGCTGCAAAATAGACTGTCTGAGGCAGGAGGAGCTTAGTTCAAGGGTCGGAAGAGACGGACGGATGAAGTTTGTATGGGTGACCATCTTCCAACCACCTGCCTGCAGGCGCGCCCTGAGGAAAACCGTGAAAAACAACTGCAGTATGGCGAAATGACAGCCTGGACAAACCGAGCTGAAATTGATGATAACGTCCTTGCCAAGATAAACAGCAGTCATGTCTAGTCATCGTGTGGAGGGAATGTCCCAGCTGAGACACAGAGCTGTAATATCAACAATTATTTCTAAACTAAATCAGAAAAAAAACACCACTTATCACAGAGAGCATCAAGTGCAAGTGTCCGATGAATCTGATCTTCGAATGACTCAACATAAACAAAGTAAACGCAGGAAGCAGCAACTTAATGACTTGAACATGACACACTGATCAATTGGAGTCTGACCTTTGTCGTGTTTACGCACAGCTGCAGTAGTTCCAAAAAGTTTTACGTGCAGCGTATGTACTTGGGCAGATGAGGAACGATTTTTTAAAAAGAGGGGAAAAAAAAAAAAAAAAAAAAGACTGTTTGGTAACTGAGTTGGCAGCGCAGAGATGTGCTCTGTACTGAGCTGACACATCAAAAAAAATATTTAAATTCCCAACTGGGAAGTACTTCCAGGACATCAGAGGTCGTTTTCGACTGAAGCCAGCTCTCTGTATCCGTAACCTGAATACTTTTACCAGATGGAAAAGACAATCTGCTCAAACTCCCCCCAAAGGGATTTGGCAAGACAGTGAGTTCAGATTACAAAAAAAAAAAAAAAAAGAAAAAAGGAGAGAAAAAAAGCTTACAATGGCATCTCGGGTATCTTTAGGACAATTCAATGGTCTGTCTGCTGGAAGCAGAAGACAAACATGTTTATACTGTGGTGTGCGAGTTAAGAGAATTATGTGCATAATATTTAAGCTCCACTGTACTCTGTTTTTTCCCCTCCTCCACTTTTTTTAGAGGCTGTGTGAACAGACGGTGGGGAAAAAAAGGACTATTTGTCCAGAAGAGGGGGGGAGAGAAGCTGAAAGGGAGATGAAGTTTTAATATAAAAGTCCAGAAATCAACAGATTTTTTTTAAAACAGGTCAAAAAAACCACAAACTGTAAAATCTAGAAAGATTTTAACATTTCTCAGAGATAAGGCAGCAACTTTTCAACCAGCACTGAAAACACAAACTTTTCATGCCTCTGCAAATGAAATCTGAACTCTTTTCAGGAAAAACAAAATGTGTTTCCATCCTGCCAGATGGTTTCATCTGACTGTTTGAAATGTTTCAAACTGCAGAAACTGTGCCATTCACAAAAACAATTGCACACAATGTTCTCAAGATCCTGCTGAAAACTACATCCACTGCTGTCATCTCCACGAAAAGCGTTTTTCCTGCTCGGTCTGCGCGAGCGGCGTGTTTCTACCTCCTTCGCAAACGAGAAAAAAAAAAAAAAAAAAAAAAAAAGAAAAAAGAAACCCAGAGGGGGGGCAAGAAATCTCACCAGCTTTACAGGGATCCTTGTAGTCGATCGCCTCTGATGTGGCACTGGGCTCCACATAGTAGCCCGGATCAATCGCCTCCAGATCGATCGCCAATATCACGCCGAGGCATGATAGAAGGAGCAAACACCTCGCCGAGAGATCCATGTCTGTGGTGGGGGGAGACGGCGAAAGGCGAGGGATAAAGGTAGAGGAGGAGAGAGGGACAGAGGGACAGACAGAGAGAGAAGAGTGAGTGAGAAACAGACACAGTGAGAGAGAAAAATGGGAGGTTTTTCTTTCTTTTTTTTCCCTTCTTCTTTTTTTTCAGGGGGGGAGAACGAGATCCCGCCGGGGGGCGGGTTTTAAATCCAGCCCTCTCTCCGGTGTCTTGTTGGCTCTGGGGGCCGTGATTTCTCTCCTCCAGCTGGAGCTGCGGGTTACCGCCTGAGAAACTTTGATGATATGGCAGCAGCTCCACCGGGGCAATGAAGAGAAAAAAAAAATAAAGCTCCTTCAGCCGCTGATGCCCGGCTGCATTTTTATTGCTACTTTCTTGGTCCAACTGGGAGCCCCGACGAGCGCGTAACGGTGGTTCACTGCGTTTTGGTGACCATCAGCAGCAGTTGCCTCGCAAAACCTTTAATTTAGGTCAGTAGGAACGAACCGGAGTAAATTATATGTAGCTAATGGATGATTTACGGGCTCTTGCTCCGCTGGCATTTGGTTTCTAAAAAGTGTCAGATATCCCAGAGCTGCAGTCCCACGGCCCCCGCGCACTTCAATTAAAGTTTTGTTCGCGCTCAGCTCCGTCCGCCCGCCTTGTTTACTTCCGCACACGACGCGCACTCGGCTAGTCCTCGCACGTGCGCCAGCGGTCCCTCACGCACGCGCTCAGACTGCTTGACCTTTCCAGCATTTTGCGCGAAGAATGCAATTAGCGCGCCACCTGTCGGTCTTTCATTAAAAACAAATACACGACGAATTAAAGACAATGAAACAAAATGAGGTACGCTGTTAAAGCTGTGCAACTTTAATGCCAACTACGATTATTTTTGGTGTTTCTTTTATGGCACAGGAAACTCCACTACACGGTTTACACTGTTTACTTATTTAACTCACTGAGAAGTTGTAAAATCCTTGGCCTGTGACACCAACCCGGCTTTATTCTGTGCTAATGAAGCTCCCATGTTTTCCACCTTCATGCATGTTTTTTTTTTTTTTCCCCCACTTTCGAAAAGGTTAATTGGTTGATTTAAATTACTAAATTACTAATTGGTCTCTCCTGTGTCTTTGTAATTGGCTGGCAGCCTGTCCACGGTTTACCCCCAAAGGATAGATGGTGCATACAACGACTATTTCTGCTTCTTTCTATGAATGGCTAATAATGTAATACTTTACTTACTTACTGCTACTTATCAGACAAAATCCCAGTAAAACACATTGTGGTTGTAACGTGGCAAAAGGCAACACACTGCATCTAAACGGTTCCCCAAACACATAAACATGACTTCTGAGAGGTTCGTATATCAACATGTTGGATCCCTAACAAACCACTATCAGCTTCTGGAGTTGGTAGCAAAAGTAAACAACGTTTTTCTTAATGTCTGGCACCAGTTTCCTGCACATTTTAGCACATTCTGAGGCTTACGTAAGAAGGACGAGACACATTCGTATCTTTATCTTATCTGATTGCTGTTGCTGGGTGGAATTGAAGACAGGAAGTCTGCTGCAATGAGTGTGCTGTATTTATACAGTCTCTGTAAACACAAAATCGTATCCATCCCTCAAAATACAACACCAGAGTCTCTTTACTTGTTAAACACACAGTAAAAAGTGTTTAGATTGGCCAAGCAAAGCAAATGTCCTCAGAGGGAAGAAACCAGTTGAGTGCAAACAAGAGGGCCAAATAAAATGTAAGCAATAAAACGGTACAAACCAAATACACTTAAATGAATGTTTAAATGGAACAAAGCTTTATGTGAGTTTTCCATAGGAACGTGTTTAACAACTTTTATTTACGATTATGAACAAATAATGACATTTGAAATCAGTTTAGCACAAATGTGAAGACATATCAGAGAAACCACGTAACAGTCAAAAAATGAATCCTGACATGATGTAGAGGCTTGCCTTAATATTCATACCCTATTAACCATTCTGTTGTCATATTATGACTGCACAGTTGAATGCATTTCACTGTGATTTCATGAGAATTAATGACCAAAACAGCAAAGTGTAAGGAAAATTATACTTTCATAATTTCTTAAATAAAATTGGGAAAATCACACGTATAGGCTATTTTAAAGTAGGTGACCTCTGAAGGAAACTGGATAGACCAAATTTTATTCAGCGGTAATAGTGTAAAGGTGACTGAATTGAAATTTATGCCACAATTAGACATTTATATTTGGAGTTGAAAGGGTATAAATATTTTTTGCAAGGCTCCCCAGCCAGCAGAAAGAACATTATGCTTTAAGGAATGGTGCTGAAACACATCACGCTGAAATGGAACTGAAACTTAACTTTTTTCTTCAACAAAAATAAAAAAAAAAAAATTCTGTGACATTCAAACCATCTACAACAAGCTGTGAGAGAACAATAATCTAGGGTTCGGCAAAATGAGAAGTGCATAAAAACGTCAAAGTAACATTTTAGTTTATTTTTATTTGACAATTGCCTTTGTCAGAGCTAATTTACCACAATGCAGGTAGTTTTGTGGCTTACACTCACAATATAATTTTCTCCAGAGAGGATAACATGTGATCAAGTCGTATATCTTGCTGTCAAAATGCCCTACTTAAAAGTACAATGAGGAGATCTTGCGCTGCAGCTCGAGTCCCTCTACAAACACAGCAATCACGACTTCCAAGCTTCTCCTCCCACCTCAACGGGACGCCGCTCTGGAGGACACAAGGCAGCTGGTTTTTTTCTGCACGATGTGGGGTTTTGTGTCCGTCACTGCAGAGAACAGCCGCCGATGCAGCATCACCTTACAGTGAGCTGAGAGCTTCATTGCTGTGAGAAGGGCACAGTGAAACCCAATGACAAAACTATTCTGCTCAATCTGCAGGAGCAATCAGTTCACTTCCCTATTTCGCCTGTAAGCGCTTGACGTAATTATGCGAGCCGTCAAGATTCTCACCGATTGCTGGTTAAAAATATTGGTTTCACAATAATAAAAGAAAAAAAAAAAAAAACATGAAATAAAAATGTCATATCGGCCAATTCTTTACATTTGAAAAGAATCATTTCTACTGCTGTTAAAATAACAGAATCTTTATAAAACTAACATTTATTGTGTTTCCGACACAAACTGAAGCAAATCTACACTAAAAATCACTAAATTCAGCAGCAGTTTTTAAGCACTTTTGTGCACAATATGTTGCTCCTTAAGGAGTAAAACAGTTTTCACTCTGGGCAAGAGTGATGAGTGCCACACCATTAGCGATTTTGTGACTGGAAATGGTTCAGACATCCTGATTTCCGTCTGTTGGAAGCAAGGAGACACTTTTTCCGCCAGTTCACCAGCAGCGCGCAGGAAAAAGTGAGCAAAGACGGCTGCGTGTCACTTTAACGCAATGTGCTGCAACAACCCAAGTTAAGATTTTATATGTAGACATTTTGTCTTGCCCTGCGTTCAGTCACCTGTTTCCAAGAGCAAGTCGTAATTCACCCTGATAAATTTTTGTCATTTTAAGGCAGACTTATGTTCCTAAAATAGCGTGTTCGTGCTGATGCACAGGGCAAGATAAAGCCAAGCTGTGTTCAGAGGAACTAAAAAGCTTCACCGGGCTCCAGTGACGCACCTTGGGCTCAGCTGCCTGAGCTGCCGTCATAGTTTCACCTGCGTGGCTGAAAGCTGCTGCGCTACTCGGCCGAGCTCCACGGAGGGTCACCGTTATAGAAGCCGGGGCTTTCTGCCCTCCTAACAACACACAGATAAAAACCCTGTAACAATAACAACCTAGACATGCTAGTACTCCATAGAGAACATAATTGTGCTTTTGACCCAATGGTTAGACAGGAAAATCAAAATAAAAGGAAACGATGGACAGATGAGTTTGATTCCAGTCTTTATTGCAACAGGCACAGGAACTGAATAATGCCGTGTGTTAATGTTACTTAACTCAGGTGATTGAAAGGAACAATTCGCAGCATGTTACGAGATAATGAGGCAAACGAAAAGAAACATGCAATGATAATTGTAACAAATGACTGACAATGGCAGCAGGCTGGATTGAATGTTTTAATAAATTTAGCAAACGTATCCAACATAATTTTATGTTCAATTCTTCAGAATCAAATAATTCGGCAACTTTTCCATAAACATGAGTCCAAATGTTCTACTGATTCAGAGTCAGCTGAACGTGTGACTCTGCAAACTTTCCACCGGTCGGTCGGCTCCTTCCGGGTGAGCCCGTCTTCGCACTCATCCACAGAGCTGTCCTCTGCAATGCCGTAATCCTCTCTGGTCTAAAAATGTCCTGAACTACTGTTTCCAAAACAAAGAGTGAATGAACCCCGGGGCATTCAACGTGGCCGTCGCGTTTTGGCAGTTCGACACATACCAGCGGTCTGATTGGTGATGTGCGCCAAGCCGGGCAAGCTGCTGGCCAGCTTGGCCAGTCCACCGTTGGTGAGCAGCTGATGGATGGCGGTGGTTTTCGAGATGCTTCCTGTTGTGACCACGGGTACTGCCCGGAGCAGAGCGCTGCCGCCGGTACTGACTGAGCTCAGGATCGCCTCCTGGAACAAAAACAAAAAAAAGCAACAAAAAAACGTTTGAGAGATTTTTCTTATTTACTCTCTTCAATCCAGCTTCATAGAATCAATTTAGTATTAAAAATCTTATTAGGGGACTGAAAGACAAAAGAAATCTGTGAGATAGGACTTGTCTTATCAGACATTTTGTAAAGCTTGATGGGCTTCCAGCTTCAAAGACTCGTCACCAAAGATAAATTTGAGTTTTTTAGGTTTTGGGATCCTTATTAAAGTCATGTTAATGAGTGTAAGCAAACTTCTGACAGCAAATGCAGTGGTTTTATTCCAATATACCCTTGTTTGTCATCGTCATTATCATTTGTACAAAGCATAAAGTTTCTTTCCTCACGTACCTGAGTGCTGCCTGTGCTTGTTGCTGTGGAGGGAAGGTTAGGAGCTTTGGTAACGATCTCCTGCAGACTGAAACTTAGGCCTTGCAGAAGACTGCTGGCGGAAGCTGGCGCTGCAGAGGAAATAAAAGCACAAACAGCAAATACGCAAGTTAAATTTAAAAAGCAGATATTAGGACTAAATGAATACTTTTAGAAACCAAAAGGCAAAACACATGGACACACACACACACACACACAAGCACAAACGAGGACAATTACGTCCAAAACTGTCACTGATCTAAAAAGGTTTGGATCAGTGACGAGCAGCAATGGCGCAAGAGGTGATCAATGATGATGTTTGCTAAAGTATGTTGCCCTCACACACTGTCCTCATCCAGTGTTCAGAACAGCAAACCGACTCAGGCCAACAGATTACGGTGTGTGTGTTGGAGCTGCCGTGCTGCGTTTTCTTTGCACAGCTGCGTGCAACTGAGCGTGCGAAGCGGGACAAGACAGAGATACCTTGGGCAGTAGCTGGAGCTTGCACCTGGGCTGGTGTGGAGGACACTGACACCATGCAAGGCTGCACGCTGCTGAATGAGCCTGAGCCTGGGGACAGGGCACCAGACACCTCTGAGAGACTACCAGACCTGCAGTGACACACACACCACCAGTCTGCTCAGGAGCTACACCAGCAAAGGCTGCTTGGCCGTCATTCAGCTCTCAAAATTCTGAGTACCACCTCTCATCGATCCCCTCTGCACCAGACACATTGTCGTCCAACAGGGGGAGGCGTGGACGTGGGTGTAGGTACGCTTAGGGTTTTAGGAGCTCTACGTTGTGCCTGGGAGAGTGGGCAAGCTTACCGCTGGCCTGTGAGGAGTCCAGAAAGCTCCTTGGCACCCGGCACGGTCTGTCCCACTGCCACAGTTAGAGGCTTGCCAGAGACACCCACTGGGAGAAGAGAAACAGAGCCCAAGATCAGGACAGGCAGCTACAGATGGATTTAGGAAGACAGTAAATTGACTTTCTGTGAATTACATAACATCATCATGTTTATACTCCGCTTCTATAATATTGCAGTACCAAAGAACAACAACAAAAGAGCTTTGGATCGTGTCATTTTGTCTTGAAATCTGAATATTAGTCAGTTGCTGGGAGTTCTGGTGATTTTATCACTGAATCCCCAAACAACGTCTGAGCCAAGATAAAAAAACAAAAAAACAAAAAACTTTATAGTTCTGAAAGAATTATCCAAACTATAGATGTCAGGAGAAGTATCAGCAAATTAATTATGCCGAATGTAATTTTATTTCAGGGCTAAAAGTGTGAAATAAAATAAAATACATAAATAAAAAAAAATGCAAATTACACATTTATGAACCAAAGTTGATGATTTCAAACAAAGAGATTCCCAAGTGAAGCTGAACACACAAAAGTTTGCACTTTGCTACAACAGGAAAGCACAAACCAAAACACTCCATTATGTGGAAACATAGAAGTCATCCAGATTTTCTACCTTCAGCCGGGCTGACGGCGCCTCCTGCTGACTCACTTTGGGAAACAATGGTAACTTTAATCTTTGCTCTCTTGGAGGCCTTGCTGGGCGTGGGACTGGGCGTCTGCCTCCTCTTGCCAAGAGGACGTAGTTCGTCTCTGTCCAGGCCTTCCAGCTGATCACTTGTCACTGGAACTGCAGAGGCAAAGAAGCATCAATAAACAATGACAGAAGCACTGAGGCAAACTGAGTTGAGGGTTTAATTCCTTCGCCAGCCAAAATATGATCATTTTTACCTCTCTTTTGATTATAATACAACATTTCTATATATTTTTGTAATCCTTTATGTGAATTTTCATGAAGAACTAAGTGGGAGAGAAAAGACCAGAAGACAGAAAAGAGGAGGAGAGACAGACAGACAGATACTTACCAAAAATACAAGGAGGGGTGCCAGGAGGAAGATTTTTCCTCACAAGCATGTTTTGTTTCATAAAAGCAGCAAACTGAGCTGGAATGAATCGGAAAAAAGCCAGAAAGGAAAGTTGCAGAAGGAGAGGAGACAAGAGGATGAGAGGAAAGCATTTCAGTCACGTTCCATCTCACCCCGTTGGATGTCGTGACACGATAAAACGCACTGCAATCGTTTTCACATCTCGCATACCACAGCGTCTGCTTGTGCAAAGTTCAGCCAAAGTTGAGGCGATTAACTTCCAAAAATATTTAGACAAAGGGAGGGTTGTTTATGCTCAGGTACCAGGAATGTGAAAGCTTACAGGGCGTTTTAATAGATCCAGAGTTGGGAGATCAACTAACCTTGAGCCTGCTTGTGAGTGAGCACGGTGCCGGAGCGCTGCATGTGCGTCTTGAGGAGCTGCGTGGCTGTGATCAGGCTGGACTTTTGTGCCGGAGACAGGCCAGAAGTCTTCGGTTTGGGGCTGGAGGTGGGGCTGCTGCAGACGCTGGACAAATCCTGAGACAACCGAAGAGACACGCCACAGCTCTGAGTCAACTGAAATATCCAGGATTTGTTTTATGTAGAAGAAAACTGAAGCTAATTATCAATTCTTACACTCTTCTCTCGCAGGAGGATAGAGTCACCAACAACAATGCTCCCAAGTCTAACTGTAAATTATCTATCTTGGCTTATTCTGTTACCAAGAATAAGGAGGCAGCAGACTATTAACTTAGTGAACCTGCTGCATTCTATTGTTTGAAAAAAAAATAATAATTTTTTACTTTAAGATACAAAAATAGATGTTCACTGCACCTGAACAAATCTACACAGAATAAATTTTGACTTTTGGCTTTGAAAACATTTTAAGAAAAAAGTATTACTCGTTAATGTTTTGGTACTTCCTATCGTTTTCTTCACCTATTGAGCCAGTAGTAACATTGGGTTGTTGATCACATGACTTGTGTGATTTGAAACTTTTTCCATCGTTTCAGTTTTGCAAAATACACTAATTATGAGACGACCCAAAAATTAAAAAAAAAATTAAAATCAGATTGTTGTAGTGCGAAAACTTTTTTTTTTTCTCCAAAAACTTAAGTTGTTTTCCCCAACAATTATTCAAAATGTTTCCATTAAACAAATTTATTTCTGTAATTCCAGTTTGTGCAATTTTATGGTCAATGGAAGAACAGCTACTGTACAAATACAAGATTGTAACAAACCTCTGAACCGGAGGGTGAAATGGGAACTCTAAGAGCCGGAGACGAAGGTCGACCTCTCTCCACGTCAAAGGGAAGCTCCCGTCGAGGCCGCTTCTTCTTCTCCGTGTCCAGGTCTCGCATCTCTCCGGAGCCGTGACTGTGGCCCTCTGCCCGGGTCAGGACCCCTGACAGAAAGTCAGCTATCTCATCCTGAATGCAGCGGTCCACCATCGTCTGCGTCAAACCTTCCGACTTCATCTTTGTCGAGTTGATTCTGTGAGAAATTCATCCGATTTTTTTTTTCAAAAACAGAAAGTCATGTACAAGGTGCAGCCACCTTAACTCCTTACAGTCTCTTCCCTTACATAAAATACGATTTTTTTTTTTTTTTGTAAGAGAATTTACGTTTATTTAGTGAAGAACATCTTGATAACTTGCATAAATGAACCTGCAATGAGAGGCTTACTTAATCTCTTTTCAGACATCAGCTGAGACTTCTCGGCAGGAGAAAAATAAATCATTATTCTCTTCATCCACAGACCAAACTGAGCCAGCTTTGTGCTGCTTACACGTAAAAATGTTGGCGTCGTAGAGCAACTGAGTCACCGCAGCATCAGGAGAAGCCTGTTCCAATAATACACCGAGACAGTGTACAAAGCAGCACGTTAACGCCCCCAATGAAGCAGTAGAGAAAAATCAATGACTGGATCCGCTGCGCTTCAGCTGAGCAGAAATTAGAAGGAAAAACTGCAAGCGAGCACCTCGCCTTCACGGACACACAGAGGTTCAAACGGAGCTTTGTTTCACCTTCACAGCGCTACCTGTCCTGATCCCAGATCAGCTATCTGGGATTATAAAACATTCACTCGGATTAATAAAAATGTTTCAATTTAAAATGAATTGGGCCCAGTTTAAAATCCTACAGAAGTGAAATGACCTCTTCTAATCCCCATTTTTCCAATGTGCGTTTATCTGTTAGCAACTGAGAAATCAATACAATCAGTGAGTTAGGCAAAATCTGATGAGTTGTAATGAATAAACTGCAGATAAAAAGGTGATCAGCTAAATGTAAATCAATGCTAAAGCCTCTCTCTTCACAAAATAAAGGTCAGAGCAAAATATGTCTCTAAACTTTCATTTTCCAGACTATTCAAGATTGCAGAGATTATTAAATCTATGTTGTTCATTTCAATAAAAGACCATGCACTTAAAGCGATAAATAATAAAGTCTTTTTTGGCATTACCCAGTTAAATATAAAAATCTCTTGATGCTGGTTGATCTTCACATCAACTGCTGCATGTTTTTTCAGAGTCATGCACTGATATTACTGTCTCCCCGCACAGTGATTCTCTAAGCTCAATATAACAGAGAGAGGATTTTAAATTCGCTATCGAAGAGACGGTGACCAACCTGAGGTTGTCGTCTGCTCCTCCGACCACCACCAAGCTGTTGTCTGCCCTCAGCTTCTCTCTGAACTCCTCCATGCCATCTGTGGTGCACTGCAGCGCATTCTGCCCAACCACAAACAATACGGGGGTCTTCATGTCCAGCAGCGGGTCGTCCACGTCCTGCAAACCAGCAACACGCCAGCAGCTCGTCACGGACCTGAATTCACGCTTGAAGTTCAGACTTTTTAACGGCGAGTAGGAGGAGAGTTGAGGTCTCACCCCTCTGGGTCCGTTGACCGTTAGGAGCGGAAAGCCGAGACACACAACAGCCGTCAGATACTCCATGAGGGATACCTGGCAGAAAATAGCTTCGAGTTTTTATTTAGAAAAGAAAAAAAAGAAAAAAAAATCACAAATTTCCGTGTCATGATGCATGATTGTGATACAATTATCCAACTCTTACATGACAAGCGATGAGCGCGCCAGCGTTCCAGCCGACCAGGATGATGGGCTTGTGTGGGAAGTGACTGTGAACCTGTCAAAGTTTACAAAATATTATCATTAAAAACATATTCTTTTTCTGGTTTTAGAGTCATAAATTTCATCAATAAAGACAAGGATTTTGTTAGGCTAGTCATAATATTTACAAACAAAAGCAACTTCTTAATATGATATTTTATGGGTACAATTATTTTTAATGTACACCTTAAAAACACCCACTGGAAGCAACCACACAGTGAGAAACACATATATGAAGACACACCTCCATGACTTTAGCTCTGACCGTTCCCAGCATGTGCTCCAAACACTGAGTGATTCCAATATTGGCCCCACTGTTCACATGAGTGTGCACCGGGATGACCTGCAGTAAAAACAGCACCCATTAAAACTTTTATCTGCAAGGAAAATAAAATGCCTTCCATTCCAAATGGAAAACTAGAACAGAGAGAGAGATTTTCGACCTTTCCCAGGCAGGAGAGCTGCGACTGCCAAAACCTCATTCTCCGTGAGGTGGAGAGAGCCGGGTTTGTTGGGCTAGACGGCGCGATGAGAATCAGAGGAGACCCAGGAAGCTTGCACTGCAACATACAGATGGAGAGTGCATCAAGTCACAATATCTGAGCAACATGCTGCATCTCACAATATTAGTCAAACATTAGGTTTTTTCATACAAAATTGTAATAAAATACATTTAAGTTAAAACTGTGGCTCTGTGATGTTGGAGAAATATTCAATAACAATAATAAATAAATAAAAAGGGTCTATAGTTGGTTTCATACCAACTACAGACCCAGACAAGTCTAGAAGATTTCTGACTCAACAAGCGGAGGAAAAACTTTGTTATAATTTATTCAAGACTTGACTATTACACTGAAAAAAACAACACATCTAATAAATTTTTCATTGGTCATTAGTCATGGATTTTACCGGTTTGTTCTGCGAAAGAACTCCGACAGCAGGATCCCAGGGACGCTTCAGCAGCAGAGACAAAGCCTCCGCACTCGGCGCTCCAGTCTTTGCAGACGGCAGTAGCATTCTGTCGATGAGCGTCGGCAGCTTCGCACAAACAAGACAAATCGAAATTCAGCTCTCTGACCAAGCAAGTAATGAAACATTACAAACACCGGGTTGGTCACCAAGACCTGGTGTTCAGTGACTAAATCAGACCTTGCTTTTTAAAGTCTGCAGCACGTCCAAGTAAGCAGCAAGCATGGGGAGACTCAACGACTCGATCAGCGTGGTGTGCAGCCACTGCGTCAGCTTGGCTTCCCAGTTCACGCTGGCGAGCGCGTGCCTCACCTTCCTGGCACACTTGTCTACAGCTATCCTCCGCAGAATGGGCTCGTTGGAAGCCTAAAATGCACAGATGAAGAAAAAAAAAAAATGCCATTGCTGATCAAGCGCACCACTGCGGGGTCTATCGTCTAAATACCGAATCCAGAAAAACGCATCAACTTTTACTCACAGAAAACTGAAGTTTACGGCGATTATAACATCCGAGCACAGAAAGAAAAAACAAACATTTCGATGCGTTCCACACACATTAACCGTCTAGAGTTGAAAACTAATAGAGAAACAACAGCGAAAAAAAAAAAAAAAAGTTACATTTTCATTGGCCAGTCGTGCCAGTCTTTCTCCCTGTAGAGCTTTAAGGACTTTGTTAAACAACTTGTTCTGGGTCACTGACCAGCCCGTCCTGAAAAATAAAAAATGATCTCAAAATACTGACCTGCCGATAGGTGTGTTAGACTTAAAAAGCTTCAAATATTGCAGCAGAAGTGATCAATAAGCATGTCTGATTACTTGTCTATATGCTCCTCCCAGTCATCTGGAGGTGGGGGACCATCGGCGGCTGTTCGAGCAAACAGGACATGCCTCTCACACTCCTTCATCACACTCAGAGCCTTGTGGTTGTCATACAGGGGAACAGGTGTTGGAGTGATCGTTTCCACATCTATTAGGGAATCTGCGTCTCTGTACGGGAAAAAAAACAACAACAACAAAGAAATTAAATGAATAACCAAAAAAAAAAAAAAGTAGCCACGTGTCTATTTCCTTAGAACACTTCAAACTTTTTTTTAAACTCACGATAAGGTCTCGGGTTGACGACGCGGCGTCACGAACAGCGTTCTTGTGGGCCGAGCGCTGCTGGCATCAGGGTGAGCGTTCCATGGTTTGGCGTAGCTGTGGTCCAGAAACACCAGGTCCAGCTCACGTTCGTAGGCCGACAGCTGGAAAAGCAAGGACGTCCCCATCTTGCGTGCAGATGACTGCAAGTCCTTATCCCCGCGGTGCATCTTCTTCCTGAGCCAGGCCCGGCCCAAAACGGACCCCAGCCACTGGTGGGGCGTTTAGATGAATCTAGAAAAGGAGGAGCAGGAGAGCATTTAGAGATGCTTAAAGAAATAAGAAAATAATGTTTGTCTTGTTTTACTGCCTACTGAGGAATCAATGTCAAACTTTGTGTTATGCAGATCACTATTATCCTCACTGCGATGGTTTCTGAGGGAGAAATCCTCTGTGACGTTTCAGAGACTAGTCGACAATCTCATTCTACCCAAGCCAGCGATACTGCTTTTCTCACAGAAAGACAGACGTCGCACATCCAGCTTCTTGTTTACAAATTTTACCTTTTATGTCGGATCATTTATCCCAATTGTGTTCAATGTGAGGCATTAAGCACACACTGAAAAACACATCAATACAAAATAAATTATGCTCATTTGAAACCACAAATAAAAAGTGAGAGACCTCATCATGTTGGAGGT
The DNA here is from genome assembly GCA_911649635.1 of Poeciliopsis gracilis. NCBI lineage: Eukaryota > Metazoa > Chordata > Actinopteri > Cyprinodontiformes > Poeciliidae > Poeciliopsis > Poeciliopsis gracilis. The sequence goes on along the minus strand of CAJVRI010000005.1, from coordinate 3,555,381 downwards.
GAAACGAATAAAATAGAGGCGACTATCAAAACATTAGACAGTACAGATTTAGATCATATTACAATAATCTAGATTGTTCCACAAATAGATACGTCACTATGAGCAACTTTCCAGACACTTTATTGGTGACTATGTTAAATAATGATAATGTGTAGTCTAAAATTGATGTTTCTATTCAACAAAACTATATCTGATTTTCCCAAAGCTTGAGAAAAATGTTAATAAAATAAATATTCAACTCCACAGCTTTAAATGTAAATTGAGAGACACAAATAAACCCAGACATTCTGCCTTTGAGATCCAGTCGCTTTCCTGTTTCTGAACCATAACACGTCATATTGGTGTCATTTAAAACGCAATACATTTACACACACACACACACGTCCTATGCGTGCATAGAGTTGTATGAATATTAGGTTATGACCTTGGGTGTGATTTTAAAACTGCTCTGCTGTCAAGCCTGCATTTGTGGAGGACGACTAAACACTGAATCCACAGCTTCAAAAATTATACACAGAATCTTGTCAACCCAGAAGATTTGTTACTATCCATGCCCATGTTTTGATATTCTGGCATAAATCATAAACAAATGCTCTAATTTGAAACATGTGCAGTCAGTATGCGTGGGATTAAGATCATAATTAAAAACAAAAAGCCAAAAAGGTTAAAGTAATTAAACCGAGAAGACAATTGTCATATAAATACGAATTTATATGACATTAACATTCAGTAAATCATGATAACCCCCACCGAACAACGTCGCATTATTAGTTTAAGTAAATATTTAACACCACAACACATTATTAGCTTCAACAAGCTAATGACGCTAAGGGCTCGAGAGGGCTGGCCTAGCTAGCCGCAGGATGTTAGCATAGCAAGCTAAAAGCAAAGACGTAAGACGTCGTTTCAGCGTTCAGTGAAACATACCTCCTCATCTGATTAGATCATCTTTGATGGTATCACGTCCGAGCCGAGTAAGTAAAAAGGAGGTTCGTACTAAACAATGTGATGAAAATGTTGCAAGCAACATAAATCCACTCTACGTAAAGCCCTTACTTCCTTTTGTTGTCTGGTTTATTGCCCTGTCGCGCTTCAATTATCCCCCTTTTCCTCTCGTTGATGACAGGCGGGACAGAAGAAGCTGAAATGCACCCAATATGGCAACCCAGTTTGTGGCGCCTCAGAGAGTGACGCAAAACATGGACTGGATCACTGCAGTGGATCGTAAACTGGAAACTGGTCAAAAAATACAGAAAAAAAAGTAATAAAAATGAAACTGACAGTGTTTTTTTTCCCCCCACAAATGTGACAAGCATAAATATTGGTGAGGTTGTTTATATACTACTACTACTAACAATTGTCTTAATTTCTTTGTTCAGATCTGCAGTATGACTATGCACTTTCATTCATATCATCAGCAACATGTCTCTAAAATCATAAAACGATTTAGAAAAGGGTAATCTGAGGGCCATACCGTGAAAAAAATGTATGATCACATTTATCTTTATCACAATAGTAACATAAACTATCCTGATAAAATTCCAAGTCTGTGTCGACTCACCTCTACACACACCATCTTAAAACAATCACACCTCCACAGGCACCAATAATCCAAAAGGTTGAAGGTCATGCAGGCACAAAATTGAGTTCAAGCAGTTAACAGAACAACCCTCCCAAAAAACTGTCTATTTTGCACGTTTTATGTTTTTTATTTTTTCCCCCCAAGGGGCTCTGACCCCTTCCAGTAAATTAAGTAAGCATTCCTATGTTGATGTTTGATTCCAAAGGTCTCTGCAAAAAGCAATATTTAAATGACACAATTCTCAAAGGAGATTTCAGCATATTTATCTTGACCTGGACAAAGTCAAAACTGACAAATCACTGAGCCACAATGGTAAGTTTTATTTAGCAGTTAGTTCCTTGTGAGGGTTTCTAAAACTCTTGTTACATTTTTTATGATTCGTTTGCATGTGCATGCATACATAAAAGGATTGATTATTCACATAACAATTTTATTCAGTTGTTTATGAAAGTGCACTGTGTGTCCTTAAATCTAAAGAAATATTTGGTGCCGGCTTTGCTGCTCTGTGTCGTGATGTCGCTGTCAGACTGTCAGTGCTTTTTCAATCTCAGGGCACCCGGTAAAACGAAACAGTCACAGAATACTTATGGTTCTTATAAGGTTTCTTTGCTTTAAATATTCAAACCCATATCTTGGTTTTGTTTCTCCCAGAAAGAGAAAATGAGACTCATTGCCAGGATGGTGTGGATTTGACATGGCATCCTAAAGAGACAGAATGGAGGAACAGTGAATGTCAAAATTGTACTTGTGACCAATGCTGCTATGGGTATGTGCAAAAAAGTTCTTTATGTTATTGTAAACACAAAAGAAGAGTTAGATGTGCATGCATTTCATTGTTTCTTCTGCTTGCCGTCTGATTTCAGGTATGCAACTCCAGTAATGTTCCCTGAAGATTGTGTTTCTGTGTTTGACCCGAAGGAATGCCAGTATGTTGTCCACATGAAAGACAACCCATCTGTGCTCTGTCCCATTTTTGCTGCTGTAGGAAAATAATACGGTTTATCTAAACATCCTAATGATGTTTTTATGAAATACTAAGAAGATCCTTCAATCTAACTTTGTAAAGGGCATTCACATGCCTACAGAAAAAAAAAAAAATTACTTGTGTCAATTTACGCATTTCAGCTCAGCATGGTTGTCATGGGTTTGCACAAATAAAAGATGTTTGACCTTCTGAAATCTAACTATTGATTCAAACATTTACTCAAGGCTCAACTCCAAAAGGCACAGTGACACAGAAGGCACAACGGATTGAACCTCTGATGTCCAAAACTTTTGCTAGGAGCGCCATAAATATCAAATTGAAAGTTATCATTGACCAAAAACAATAGATACAAAAAAAAAACAATTTTACAGTAAATTAATATCATTTTTAATCAAACAGTAAGCTATTTAAGTAAGGAAACTAAGAAAGGAAAACAACAATTTTGGTTTTAGTAAATCATTGATTAGCAGTGGCAGCCAGATCAAGGCTGAAACGACACGGCAAGGGGCATTTTCACATTCATCCCAGTGGATCTACTGTTTTTCATTCCTAATAAACAGGGAGCACCATATAGTGTATCTCTTTCAATGTAAGCATTTGCTGTTTGTAGTAAATAATAAGCTGTTCTGTGAATTAATTGGACATGAATATGAAAAACATATTTAGGAGAATTTAGTTCAACCTCATAGTAATGAAAGTGGGAACAAATATCCACAGATACTATGCGCCACTTTCAAAATTCAGAAGTTTACATACATATGAACTTCGTTTCAAACTGTCATTCGACATTTTTCTTATTGAGGTTTTAGTCATTTCCTAGTAAGTGTGTATCAGCATCGAATGTCCGCATCCTGTAATGTTTAAGGAAATGAGATATGCAGCCAAGACAAAGGGATGATTACTAAAAGGTTTATTACACACAAAGTGACGGTGTTGAAGTGGTCCTGCTAGATCTGGTTGCACTGGCGCATAAGGAGCACAAAAACAGAGATGAGAGTCGTGACTGGATGAAAATCAGGGAAAAACAAAGAAGAGATTTACCAGGAAACAGGCAAGGTCACAAACCAGAGACTCTTTGAATGTTGGTGTCAGCCGTTCACTGGTTCACCGTGGACTGGTCCTTTTGTTTTTATTTGCTAGCACATATTTGGCTACTAAATACAGAAAGCATTTTTGATTCATAGCATAAAATTAGTACAAATGCTCTTTTTTCTTCACAAATTGTTTTCTTGTAGGAGGGACACGTTGTTTTTTTTCCATCACTTCTGAACTGTGAGAATGTTATGTGGTATTAATCCAGAATAGATGATGTAAAAGCAAAAAAAAAAAACCCTCTAAAGTTGTTTGGAGCTCAAGACTCGAGTGCTCTCACACACTTGGGTTGATGCACTTCATAGCAAGCAATGCAAATAAAAAAGAGAAAAAGTCTTATAGAAGGAACACATGTCCAACAAATGTCTGGAAAGCTTGAGAGATTTGGCTGCCAATTTTACAAACGAACAAAGGAATGCAGTGAGTAAAAAGTATTGGTTCATCAGTTGATTGAACACAAGCAAAGCATAAAAAACAAATGGCCAATAATCAGAGACAATTTGTTCCAGCCAGGCATGTTGAGATGAGACAGTAAGTATCTGAAAAGAAAAAAGCCATGTGCAGACCAAGCATGAGGTTTGTTTTTTTTCCCCTGATATATTTGAGGATTTTCATCGACATCTTGTTGCTTTGTGTAACTTCTGAACATTCTACAAATAAGAAAAATCAAGCACTTCACACGTGATTTCAGACTCCTTCCAGGTGTTTCTTTTCTCCAGCAGGGTGATATTTAAATGAAATGTTGCAGAAAGCATTGATGTGTTGGGTTTTCTTTGTTTACACAATGGCAGGGACCTGTAATTACAGATAAGGGTAAGTGCTTAAGTGCCAAAACACACAGTGTTTGGTGGGGTCACTGCTGTCAGTGCAAAGCAGCCCTCTCCACTAGGTGGCAGGAGTAGTCAGAAGATTGCGGGGCTTTCACAACGTTGTCCTCATCACTCTTCCCGTTAAGATCCAGGGAAAAAGAGAGAAACACATGGAAAGTTTTTTGCAAACACATCCAGGGTTGGAGGGTTTTTCTGTCTACATGGCACAAACAAAAGAGCAGCTTCAGATGTAGTTTGAGGAGCTTCTCTCATCCATGTGCCTGCTGCCTTGAACCTGCAGATGAGAGGGGGCCACCAGCACCTCTGCTTTGTCTCAGTCTTCCTCTTCAAACACTCACAGAATTCCCCTTGGATTACTGCATCTGAAAACATCAATGGAGGATTGACAGAAGAATCTGCAAAAAGGATTAATCCTTTCTTCTTCTTCTTCATTTTTTAATCTGATTGTTATGAGATTTTCTCTAAGTGGAATGATGTCTCAGTGCTGGAGCCGGAGGCTCTGGTTCCCCGTTGTGTTTGGTGCCACATTGGTTCTCCTCACTGCTGTGGATGCTGGACCAAACCAGGGCAGGAGGCAGGCTCAGCAGTCCTCATGCTTCGGAGGTTTTGATCTCTACTTTGTTCTGGACATGTAAGTTGGCCAACACTTCACCTGGCACTCTTACAGGGGGAGCAAATGGTTTTTGTTTGCACATGTCGACTGATCCAGCTCAAATTGACAAGACTGGTAATTTATCGCCAGTGACAGGGCATGCAAGTCTTCCTGCCAGTCACCCACAGCTCATATTTTCTCAAAGTATGTTACCTAGTTATACTCTCCATGGCGGCAGAGTGCACTGTACATTAATGATTTGTAATGTTTAACCAGTTGTGCTTTTTGCTCTAAGTCTAACGTGTCAGTTTCACTGCAGTAAATTTCCAAATGCTTGTTAATGACCAGAGAGCTAGGATAACTAGCTTGTTTGGTTTTGACATGCAGACATCTGTGTTTGTCTAACTTGGACTTGACTCATCATTTTGGTATTTCTCACCATGTAAAGCCCATTTTACCAACAAATAAGTCAAACTGAACTTATTTGTTGGTTCTTAATGGGGTCCAAAGCCCAGAGCCCATAAGAAGAAATGCTGTTGTAGGGTCAAGGGTTAGGTTTAGGACAGAGGTGTGAATTGAGTTTAGGTTAGGTTTCAGGGTGTTGCATTGCCCCTTACAGGAAATGCAACAATGGTTGCAATGGTTGCATTTCCTGTAAGGGGCAGGATGAGGTTATGGACATAAATGGAAAAATGAATGGAAGTCAATGTAAAGTTCTTGAAAGATGCATAAATGTGTGTTTAAGCAATTTCAGTTTGTGCTCAAATGTAGGTTACAACCTTTTCAGTAGCATTTTCCATCCCCAAAGACATGGTGAATAGTCGCGGTGCATTTTCTCATTTGTCTACAATTTCCCTAGTGTCTTAATGCTTCTCACATGCTGTGATTTTACATTCACAAATCTCAAGGTTTTTTATTGAGATTTTACGTTATAGACCAACACCAAATAGTACTCAATCCTAAGGCTGAAGGGAAATGAGGGATGGTTTATGGAGGTTTTTAAAAGTAAATTCTAAAATCTGGCTGTGTTCGTTGATACACTGATGATTTTTCAAACAGTTTACAAGTAAAAATCTAAACCGTGACGAATTCACACAAGAACTGACTCAAGCCCCTGAGTCTTTACTTCTTTTTGTTGAGTTTCTATGTCTTTTGAAGTGTTTTCTCGCTAAACTTTGCAGCTTTAGAGACTTTTATATTTGGGTCCGTTTTCTTTGTAATGCAACACAAGCTCAGTCAGATGGAATGGAAAATGTCTTTGGACATTCATTTTCAAGGAATGCCCCAGATTCTCACCTGGATTTAGGTCTGGACTTTGACTGGGCCATTTTGACTCATGTTAATTTTTTTTTTTTAACTCAGTTGTCTTGGTGGGCATGTGGTGGGCTACGCAGCGGCGCAGTTGATAGCACCGCAGGAGGGTGTTGGCAGGAGGTTTTTCTGTATCGAGTTTGCATGCTCTCCATGTTTATGCATGGGTTCTCTCCAGCTCCCTCCTTCCTACGTGTCTCCTTGTTGTTGATTTGACAAAAAGTTGGGCATTAGTTCTCTAAAAACACTCCTCTTCCCGTATTTCAACATATTGTTTCTCCAAATGAACCTTTCTCTGATGTCCTTCATCTGCCCCCAATGTCTTCTTCATCCCGGACACTACTTCTTACTCTCTGTCAGCTCTGCCTTTCTCAATTTCATCCAGATGTTGAGCCTCTTGGCACAGCTGCTCGAGTTGGGACTTGTGTCATGGTAACGCTGGAAAAATATGTATTAGGAAAACTCAAGGCCTTATGAAAACACGGTTTAAATGAAAGGTCTTTTGATAAGAATCAGCGGTGACAAGCACGCAAATGCCATAAGAACCTTCCCAAATGGTATTTATCTTCCAGCAGAGCAGGAAACAGCGGCCTTTGTCATGATCACAGTGCAAGGGAATTAAACCCTGACGTTACAATGTGACAGTGAAAAGGTCAGATGTGGGATAATTTAATTGGGGAGAAGACAGCTGCCATCAGTCAATGTCCTGTCTGACAGAGAAGTGATTACGCAGGAACGAGAAAATGTTTCAGTTGCTTTTAGAGGATTTCTGAATCCTCTAAAAGAAAAGTGATACCCAAGTAAGTACGGCATCATAGATTCATCTTGAGGCGAAGCAGCTCAGAACAATTTTATGGATTCAGCTGCTTTTTCTGTATTTTACTAAACACTGCAAAGAGAAATAAAAGTAGAAGAAGATTTCAACAAAACACAATAGATAATGACTGTCAAACAAAATGCATAGAAAATGCAAAAACAAATGCTTTTCTTCAACTTTGACAAGGAAACTGAACTGAGCTAATGGCAAGATGGACGGATGAAAACAATGTAATTATGCAAGAAAACCTACTAGACTCTGTAAAACTTAGTATAGAGCATCTCTTTCCAGCAAGTCAGTAAATATATACACAGCCAGAGCTACAATTGAATGTTTTAGAGCAAGAAATATTTATGTGTTCAAACTGAGATTCATTGGCAAGAGTTAAAAAAGCTGATCACTTTCCATTCAATCGGACTGAGCTTGAGCTACGTTGAAAAGAACAATGAACAGCTATTTGGATCCGAAGATGAAAATAGCTGATAAAGACCTAAGAAAAACACTTGTAGCTGTATTTGTAGTGAAGATGTGTTCTGCAAAGTGCAATAAAAACAGGTAACATCCTTTTTGAAGGCACTGCATACTATCCTCCATCACCGTCAACTCCTGAGACGCTCAAACAGAGGCTGAAGCTCTTTCTGCTCACGTTAAGCTGCCTGCTCTCTTCTCAGATCTGGAAGTGTGCAGAATCACTGGAATGAAATCTACAGTTTTGTTGAACACCTGGCACATAAATTCATAAGGTAATAGCCCAGTGTCCGTGAGAAACTGGCTGGCACGACTTAATTACTCATCTTGCATTTTTCCGCTCTTCTCACCCCAGCCCACAGTTGCGGATGTCCTTCATTGTGTTCTCCAATGAGGGACGGATCTTGATGAGGCTGACAGAAGACAGGTGGGAGCAGATGTCTCGAACTTGTTGAAAATCCTTTGCTTCTCTGCCATTCAGCTTAAAGGAAACAGTAAAGCTGCAGATTTGCACAGATGTGATAGTTATGACACATGAGTTTTATGACTGAGCAGAGAATCCAGACAGATACTGTCTCTCGCTGTGATAGTTTTGTCAGTCGGGGGAGGTATTTTATCATTTGATTTTGACATATTGTGAACACTTCATGGATTTATATTTCCTGAGCATCCAGACCGTCTTCTCGCAGGTTTGATGCTTCCGTCATAAATAATGTTGGTAGACAAACACGTTGCTGACAATTTGAGTGACTGTCAGAAGTCATTATATGGAGAAACACAAAATGGCGACTATGGGAAGAAAACTTATCCAAGTGTTTTTAAATGCCTATACAAAGAAAAGTGTGAAAAGTGTACTTTACGTATACCTTCAGCCTCCTTTACCCTTATGCTACTATATAAAATTGGTAATAAATAGCATATCTCTGGAGGATTTACAGAGATCCATATATCAAATGGAAGAATCTGGACATCCGCTCATTGTGAACTCGGCACATTTGCTCTTCTTGGAGGAGTATCTTGCTTGACTGGGTCCAGTTTTGTTAATACTAATATTAGTCTGTTGATTATTGTCTTGTTTATTTTTTCTTTGCTTCTTTTCCTTTCTTTTCTTCACTCTTTATTTCATTCGTCTACTCAGGACTATAGATGGAATCGCTAAGTTCTGCACATTTAGTATTTTTAGTCATGTTTGTTAATGCTATAGCTTCCCATTTTCAATGAATAAAATAAAATGAAATAAATAAAATCATGCAATAAATGCTACGCTTCCATCCCCTCCATCAACATGGTGTTGGGAGCGTCATGCTTTTGTGATGCCTTCCTTTCAGCAGGGACATAAAGCTGGTCAGATTGATGGAAAGATGAATGCCGCTAATTAGAGCACAGTCCTGGAAGAGAGTCTGTTGGATGCTGTAAAAGACTTGAGGCTTGAGATGAGGCCCAGTTTCCAACAAGCGTAAACATTCAACGCTACTTACACTGGAATGGTTTGGATCCCAGGTGTCAAAGTCCAGACCTGGAGGGCCCCGGTCCTGCAACCTTTAGATGCACAACACCTGAATAGAATAATTAGGTTGTTAGCAAGGCTCTGGAGAACTGATCTGCACAAGAAGGAGGTAATTAAGCCATTTCATTCTAGTGTTTTGTATCTGTGGCACATATAAAAACTGCAGGACTGCAGCCCTCGAGGACTGGAGTTTGACACCCCTGGTTTAGGTCAAAGCACAGGAATCTGCTAGAATGGCTTAGTCCAAGTCCATATTTAATTCAAAATTTCACTGACTCTTTTCATCCAATCTGAATGGACTCAAACTATTTGTAAACCATCAGTTTGTGGATGTTCTTTAACCACACAATCATGCAGTAATTTGGTTCTGATTTTTACGTACAGTGCAAATAAAATAGTCTGTAGTTTAAATGCGACAAAATTTGTCAAAAGTTTGATCTTTACTGCTAATTTTGCAAAGCCTCATATGTACTGATTGGATTTTACACATCTGTTAAGCATTGCTTGTATTTTCTCAAAGGACTGTTGTTATGGAAACTATTATTCTGTGACCAAACTTAAGTGTGTCTGGCTTCAGTGGGGAGATGAATCAACAAACGATTCTGACAGAATAAATATTTTTGATCAGATACCATTATCTGTTACTCTGGGTTTCTGCTCAGGGAACGTATCCGTAAAGGTCTGGAGGAGCTCCAGGCGGTTCTCCCAGGAGGAGACACTTATATGCATGAGGGCATCCAGCGGGTGAGTGAACAGCGTCCAGTTCAGAGCTAACTCAGGTCTTTGACGGCTCCAGAAACAGGAGCCACACAGTCCAGAGCTCCCACTTGGCTCTTGTGTTAGAGCAGGAAGGGGCTTCACTTTCTTCACTGCTTGCTTCACTGTTACATGCAGGATTTTCTTTTATTTTTACAGGCCAGTGAGCAGATTTACCATGGAAACACAGAAGGTGGGTTTTATCTGTAGCTAACAGAAGCACAACTACAAGAGGCAGCTGCATGAGGAAGGATTTTTATTTTCACAAAACTTCAAAGTTGGAAAATATTTCGCCTCGACTTTCTGCAAATTCTTTTGATTTGTCTTTTAAAATGTCCCTTGTGGAAACAAAGAACTGGTTGAAGTGATGGTAAATAGTTTCGACTCTCTTTCTTGAATTTAGCCAAAACTTAAACTTTTGGCCACAGCTGTAATTAGTTGCCGGCAATTCATAATTCAGACTGGACAGGTATTCCTGAAACCTTTTCTGTTTTTATAAAAAAACTAAAGTTAGTACACTGTGAGGGATTCACATAGCACTTTTATAACTTTTGTGCATTGCTGTTTGTACCAGGGACATTAGGGAAACAATATTTAAACTCCGTGTGTCTTGACAGTCTTGATGATAAAGTGGAATTGAATTATATTTTCTAAAACAGGAAATATGTGCACATGTCCAAATATACATGCACACATGCATGACTAAATATCCCCATACATTGTGCTGTGTCGTACAATTCTGCATGGACTGAAACATTGTTGTCGTTCCAGCGTCTTCTAGATTATGATCAACCTGAGGGATGGATGTCTTTGGGTTGTTTTGAAACTTCCTGACCGACTGACCTTGCGTTTGTTCTCCTAAAATATTAAGAATAAAATGAGCCATGACAATAGCACATATTTTTGATTGCTTCTGCGCGCAGGTTACCGCACAGCCAGCGTCATCATAGCTCTGACTGACGGAGAGCTGCTGGAGGACTTTTTCTTCTACGCAGAGAGGGAGGTGAGGCAGTAAAAACAGAGAATATGACAAACTTTAGCGTCTGACCGACACGGTAAATGAGCCAGATGAAAGGCTGCCATGACATATATCATCTTTTGATCTCCCTGCTATCTGGGATCTAATGATTTATCTGCTCCTTAGACCTTGCAGGCACTCTGCAAGCAGATTCCCACTAGCTAGAATCTCAGCTTCTTGGAAATTACGGGGGGTCTTAATGTCATTAATTGTCAACTGCAAACTCCAGGGTGATAATTTCCTGTAAAATGAACAATCAGACCTACATATTTTGCTTGGCAGACAGACAATGACAGTGTAACATTTGTGTTATTAGGCCTTTGAGTGTTGTTGTGCTTTAAAACAGAATTGCTCAACTGCCTGTAAAGTCATGTCAGAGGCAAAAATCATTTTTAGAGGCATGTTGCGGGTGACGCTGCGAAAGGCTGAGGTGTAATTGAAGCCAGGCATGGAGCTTCTTCCTGTTTCCACTGTGATTCTGTGTGCATACCTGACAGGCAAACCGCTCCAGAAGTCTGGGTGCCACAGTTTACTGCGTTGGAGTCAAGGACTTCAATGAGACACAGGTGTGTGGTTTTGAAGTTCTTTGTTTTTGTTTTTTGTTTTTTTTGTTTTTTTGCCTCATGACATCAAAGCGTCGCCTGAAGTGAGTTGCAACTGTCAGCAAAACACAAATTTGTAAGCTTTGAAAACCCAGATTTAGCAATTTTATTACTGCAAACACGAAGTAATTGTGCATTCAGGATTTGAGGCTTGTTAGCTCGATTAATGTGTTGTGTCAAGCCAAGAAGTCTTTTTTTACAACAATCTTGCATATTTCCCCCCCGTTTTGTCCCATTATAACAAGCATCAATTTATTTTTATTGGGATGTTACATAATAGACCTACTTGAAGTAGCTCATAACTATGAGATCAAAGGTAAACAATGCATGATTTTTTTTGGGACCGTATAAATCTGAAAAGTGTGGCATGCATTTATATTCCCCATGAACCTTGATCTTAATCATTTCCTCCGCCAGAATAATTAGCCTTTTGCAGCCTCTGATAGGTTTCCTCCAGGACTGTAGATCCATTCATCTCGTTATTAACTCCACCTCGAGTTAATAATGTTAATACGTAGGCCTCGGTAGCATAATGCTGCCACCACCATGCTTTATCAGAGGAAGAAGACTTAATTATGTTCATATTAAACTGACAACCTTGAATGGGGGACATTTTTTTCAACAAATTCTCACAACATATTTGGTTCAAAATATATTCCACAGAAGATGTTTTTGTTTTTTTTTAACCCAGTGGATTTTAATGTATGCTAAGCAGCTCATATGACCAGAGCACCTTCGTCCACATGTTCTTCTACATGTTATTGTGTCTCATATGGATGTGTAAAATGCAAGCAAAACTTATTGTAGCTTTATTTTTGCCACAATGTCAATAGATTCTTGCACAGCGAATCTCTGCAGCTCCTCCAGAGTTACCATGGGCCTTTTGTCTAGTTCTCTCTGAACTCCTTTCTTGGTCTGTCAGTTTGGGTCGACAGTCGTTTGACTTGGCAGGTTTGCAGTTATCCCATAATCTACTTTCAGATGATTTATTAAACAATGTGTTGTGATTGTGTGCCAATCATAATTATTTTAGTAGCCTGTCTGTTTTCATCATCTGTCTTCAAACCCTTACCTGAGGTGTGTTGGTCTTCATGATGCTGTTTGCGCTCTAACAAACCCCAGAATCCTTCACATAACAACTGGGTTCATATTCCACCTCTTTGTGTTAGTCTGTCATAAAATCCCAATGAAATACATTGAAGTTTGTGGTTGCAAATTAAAAACACTCACAGGGTATCAAAATTTTCAGAAGGCAACTAAATTCTGACAGAGCAAACTCTTTGGTTGAGTAAACAAATGTGCTAAAGCTGCAACCAGACCATTTCCCCCCTGTCATTTGGAGCTGTAATGATTTGTTTCACTTCTAGTTGGCGAAGATTGCTGACAGTAAAGACCACGTCTTTCCTGTAAATGGTGGATTTGAGGCTTTGCAAGGAGTCATAGATTCGGTAAGCTTCTCTCTGTTGCCACACTCACATTTACACATAAAGCAGATTTTAATACCAAGAAAACAAAATGATGTTGCTTAATTGGTCTTCTCCTATTAGCCTCATATTTAGTTCCCCGTTATTCCTTGAAAGTATCACACGTCAGAACATGCATCACAAAGTGGAAAACGTGTTTTTTTATTTATTTATTTATTTTTTTCTTTTGAGAAGCAGTAAAGGTCAGACAGCTGCAGACATCTGGATCAAATTAAGAGCAAGCTGAAAGCTGCAGCTTCTTACCAATGTGTGTGTGTGTGTGTGTGTGTGTGTGTGTGTGTGTGTGTGTGTGTGTGTGTGTGTGTGTGTGTGTGTGTGTGTGTGTGTGTGTGTGTGTGTGCCACTGGGTTATGAATCAGCCCTCCTCCTCTGTAGGGGTCACAGCGTACATGTTTCTAGATAAATGTGGGTCAGTCCTTTGCAGCTCAGCAGTAACCACACATGAACCTCAAAATGCCCCGTGGTTCAAACTGGTTTACAGTGTGAGAAAAACAAACTCTAGTATTGCTGAAAGACGCAAATTGTGCTTGTTTTCTGTTTTTCTCCTCAGATTCTGAAGAAGTCCTGCATCGAGATTCTGGCAGCAGAGCCTTCCAGCATATGTGCAGGAGGTAGGACGGGAAAGACGAGGCTTTTCTTTCACTTCCTCTGTCTGTTTAATAACTCCCCCGTTCGAGAGTGCGTCCATTCCCCACAGCTTGGCAAAGTCTGACTTTTTTCTGACATTTAAATGAAAACAAGGTGTGATGGAGCACATCATGAAGCTTGGGTTTTATCTTTGCTTTTTTTGAAGGTGACAAAATACAAATCTCACAATAAATTAATCTCACTGCAAATAAAGAATGCTTCTAATATCATATACAAATGAATAAGAAGCAAATGAAGCTGAATTGTATTTAACCACATCTGTTAACTTGACGGCTACATAATATCATTGGCACACTTATTATTATTTTTTATAACTTTTCCTGTTTGGCTGTGTTCAGAGTAGTAGCTGATCATATTTAGCTCCATAAATATGATCAGCATTGAGAAATATGTAAAGAAAGAACAAAAAAAGTAATTGAAAGAAAGCGTGATAACAAAGTCCCAACTCAAATGGGAGTTCATAAGGCTTATGACATGAGAAGGGACAAATATGTAAAACAAATCCAGGCTGTTACCTAAAAGCTCTCTTTGGCAACTCCTGTCTTCTTAGTAGAAAGTCAACTGTGCTCTATTCAAATGTCATACTTTTAAGACTTGTACATTGCTGTTGGAGTGACGTACTGTACGTTTCTGTCTTACCATCTCCAACCAGAGTCATTCCAGGTTGTGGTAACAGGAAATGGGTTCCTCCATGCCAGAAACGTTGACAAAGTTTTGTGCAGCTTCCGGATCAACGACACTGTGACCAAGAGTAAGTCAACCATCACCAAACAAAACGGGTCTTACACACGCCACACATTCCGAGTGACCCGGAGCTACAGAGCTGGTAACTCAGTTGTTTCACTGTGAAATCAGCTGGAGCAACAAGCGTGGAGAGTCATCCGAACAGCTGGAATCATTCCCGATCAAACAAGCGGCTTTACTGTTGCTACTGGCATTAGTGCCTTTTTAAGGCGACACTTTGGGCTGTTTTATAGGCTGATGAAAGGGGGAGAGCAGGAGATAAAAGAACGGCTGCACCACACACAGGGCAAACAGAGATAAAAGGTCTGTATGGATCCAAACAGATCCCCCCCTGGTCTTTACAAGCGGCTTACTGTAATGGCAGTAAAAGCCGCCGTCCTGCTACGCTTGCCGCATTAAGCGCAAAGGAAACTGTTTACCGTCAGCGGAGTTCAAACATGTCTGCTTTTGTAGTTGAACTCGCAAAGGATTGTGAACTTTTTAACCTGGAAATTATTTTGCCATCTTGGCCAGGTTATGTTTTCTTGTCGATATAATTGGTCAGTATTTTTCCAATGTACTCATTTTCTCTTTTCTATGTTTGGTGACCGATTATATTATTATCACAAGCTTCCTGCAAAGAAGCTATAGCCTTGCATCCGCCCTGCTATCTCTCCTCAGGGCAATTGGCTTCATGAGAATGTTTGCACACAATCTTTCTGGAACTTATTTCCCCTAAGAGGTGAACTTTAAAGGAAGATAATTGGGTCATGGTTGGGTCTCCCAGAGATAAAAGCCCTTTTTCCTTTTGCCGATGTGTTTGTCCTTAACCTCCTGCACACGAGGCAGAGCTCGTCAAAGTGGTACAAAAGGAAAGCAGCGCTGTGCCATGACATGTGTTAAACAGATGAATTGATGTTTGAGTTTGTGTCTCCAGGAAAAAAGTAGCAGCAAAAACAGCCAGGCCCGCGGGGAGTTGGCAGGTCTTGTCCTGAGCCGCTCGCCGTTTGGTGACAGATGTTTGAGTGGAGCAGTGGGTGATTACTGCAAAACATGGAAAAATCCTGGAAGTCTTTCTTTCATTTTGAGTGCAAAATGAAGCTATGTAAACAATTTTGTCCTCTGCTCCATTTGAAAAGCAGATAACTTCCATGTTGTTTTGTTTGTTTGCAGTTGGACAAAGTATGAAACAGACAAGTTTATCTTTGGCTCAAGGATGTTGACATTTATCACATTTATAACACACTGTTCTTCCAGCTCTACGGTTGCTTGCAAAAGTGCTCATACCCTTTGGTTCCCCCCCTGGTTTTGGTGAATATGTCTCATACTCACATTGGAAGAAGTGCATCTGTTCATGCCAATTTTCAAGTCTTCTCCATCGCATTGACGTCTTGACCATTCTAACAAATAGTTATGATTAGATTCAAACAATCCAATAATTGTTCTGTTTCAGATTGTTTTGCTGCTGAAGGTGAACTGCCAACCCGGTCTGAAGTCCTTTGCCGACGATAACATGATGTGCATCACGCACAGTGTGCTATGAAAATCACCCATAATTTTCCTTTCACTTAAAAAATATGCACTCCATTATACTTTTGTAGTTATTGTGTGAGAACAATATGGAGAAATGCGTCATTTTGCTGGACAATAACTCAACCAAAGATCAGAACTGTTTCCTGTTTCTGTCAAATCTACTTTTTGTTGCTGAAATCCCAGCAAGCAAATTTGACAAATGTTCAATTCAAAGCCAATTCTCCAGCTTTTCAAACATACAACTCTGTCCTGCTGCTGCCAGCATCATCCCAGTGTTTATATTTTGTCTTCTTCCAAAGTTTATCCTTTTCTTCTCAACTCTGGGCACTTGTCTGCGCCTCGCAGCAAAACATGACCTCTCCCCGAGCAACCAGTCGAATAAAACATTGTGACGCAGGCCGAGGACGCCGAGCCAAAACCCTTCTCCTCAAAGGGTTTCTCTGGAAAATCTGCAGACGACAGCAAATCCCTTCCCACCAACTCTTGAACTGGGATTTTCTCCGATGCAGTTTTGTTTTTCTGCTTTCAATGGATCATTTGAGTCCATGACCATGCTTGGCCTCGTTTGTCGTGACGTGGAGTCATTTCTGGCAGCGACTGGCCACCTCCACCCCTGTTGCCTCCCCTCTGCATTGCTCTTTGTGTCTGTAGGAAAAAACAAAACGGCTTCTTATGCTGATCCGGTGGGTTCCTGGGTTTGCTCTCCCCCTGCGATGACAAGCACGAGGCTCAGGTGTCGACGCCTGTTAGAGAAACTTGTAGAACAATTATTTGAGCAACAGATGGACTTCCAAAACCTTGCAAAAGTCATCGCATCCCTTACGCACGTTCAGCTTTTGTCAAACTTTGTGTATCTTTTGGTGGTTGATGCTGGAGAGCAAAGCTTTTCACACTCGTTTAGCTGTGAAGTGGAAATAAAAGGTCATTTAAATCTCGGGATTTGTTTTCCTCCCCGTTACTCACATACTCCTAAATAAAGTTTCAGTGAAGCAAAGTGTGGATGCGTCATGCTGGAGCATGTTTTTCTATAAGCAGGGATCAAGAGAGGTTGAGGGGAACAAGATCTTTTAGAGTCGAGGTAAAATCCAGACCTGAATCCATTTTAAGAGTTGAACGAGAATTACTAGACGTTCTCCATCAAACCTAAGATGGGGAAAATGGTGAAACGATGGATTGTGTTTCCTTCCATTTCATAAGTGTCAACTACCATATAGTGATTTAACTCCTACGATTTCAACAATCATTGACAAGATTCATGTTAGGAGCAGTAACGGTCACCGAACCAGCTGCTGGAAAATAGAATCGACATTTCTACAAAGCTTGCCAACAGAAGTGAGCTCAAAGTGCTCTGAAATCTCCTGGCGATTTCTGTGTTGACTGTGGACTTTGGAAAACACAGTGGGCCAACAACAGCAGCTGACACGGAGCTCGAAATCATCACTAACTGAGGAAACGCCACTGGACTTCTAGACTCTCCCTTCGGACTCTGAGAGCTTCATTTCCAAACGAAGTTCAAACTTTGCTTTCATCTGAGAGGAGAAACGTGGACCACTGAGCAACAGTTCATTTATTCCTGTGTTCTTGAAAGGAATTTGTTTGACAATCCTCCCAGTCCTGCAGCCGTCCCTGCTGCTGGTGCACATTTTCCTACCACTCGTTTTTTTTTTTTTTTTCATTTTAAGAACCTTTCTGTGAATATATATATTTCAGTTGTCGGAGATGCTTAATTTGGGGTTTCTATTTGCTGTAGCCCACAGTAATCAAAATGACAAGAAATAAAGGCTTCACTCAGAGTAATGAATCTACATAATACACGAGTTTCACTCCTAATGTTGGACTTTTTTTAATAATATTCAAATTTCTTTTAGATGTACCCATAGTATATTTTTCTCATCTCTTGACTAACTTTACCACGATCAATACAGAAACAAACCAACCATGGTTGCTTCTGTCAACACAGTCATCTAGTTTGTGATCTGTGATCAGCAGTTTTCATCATCTTTTTTTTTATTTTAACTGTTTTCCTCCAGTGATGAAGCCCCTGACTGTCGAGGACACATATCTCCTCTGCCCCGCCCCAGTCCTTCAGGAGGAGGGCATGTAAGTCCTTGAGCTCATTTAAACAAATCAAGGGGTTCATAAGAAACCTGTTCGCTGCTTTTGGAAGGAAAAAGCAACGGCTGTAAATGACGGCCGAGGTGCTCTTTCTTCTCCTCTCCAGGGCAGCGAATCTGGACGTCAGTATGAACGAGGGCCTCAGTTTCATCTCCAGTTCAGTCACCATCACCACTGTGAAATGTGTGAGTATGGTTCTCTGAAGCAGCAGAAGAAGGGTAACATGGTGTGCTTTTAAAAATAACTTAGAACAATGGGTTTAAATGAAATATAGGTCCGTGTCTGAAGAATCCAGTTGCAAATTAAACCAAGGACTACTTGTGCAGCAATAAAGTCCTGAAATCTGATCTCTGCAATAGATAAAAACCAAAAGAGCTTCTGCAGTGCAAAGCAGCAAGCCAAAAGCTTTGGCTGTCTTTTAGCACTCAGTGTTTTACGACGCCATGTTGATGACTCTGTCTCCGTTACAGTCTGACGGGACCATCCTGGCCATAGCGCTGCTTATCCTCATGCTGCTCCTGGTTCTGGCTCTCCTCTGGTGGTTCTGGCCCCTCTGCTGCACCGTGGTGAGTTATCCAGGAGGCTTCTATGTGTCTTTCATGCGGCTTTTCAGGTTGCAGCAGGTTAAATTTTGTGGTATTTTACATGCGGCTGTAAAAAGTGCTTCTACCTCACGAAGGTTTTCACACATGTTGTCACGGAATAATAATCGCAAGCTTTGATGCAGCTCATCGGAATTTTAGGCGATAGTTCAGGACAAACAAATGCGTTAAAAATGTTCACTTTCCAGATCCACGTTTTGCTGCGACAGCATCCTGTGGGGTACGTGGGCATCTGAAAGGGTGTAATTTTGTAAAATAGCTCAAGTTTGATGAGAACATCAATTTTGAATTCTTACCACAGACCCTAAACTGGACTTTGGTCTGTACTTTGACTGGGTCATTCTAACAAGTCTAAACCATCTCATTATGGCTTTGGTTGCATTTTTAGTGTGTTGTTGTCCTGCTGGAAGGCGAATATGAACCCCAGTCACAAATATGTTATTGTCTCCAACATATTGTTTCCAGTATTGTCCTAAATTCAGCTACATCCAACTCAACACAAAAATGTAATCAAGTTAATTGCAGGGTTTGTAATTAATTAAGTGCAATTATTTGCATTTTAATTAAAAACTCTAGGTTGATAAAATAAGCATTTTTAATTTCTTTTTGTTTTTTGCTGCTGATAGTAATATGAATCAAGAACAACAAAGATTTATTTAAGCATCAGATTGGTGCATAGAGCCATTATTGCCTTTAAGTGTTTCAAGAATCCCTAATCATCCATGTAACTTCTTGGAAAAATACAACTTTATAAATGTGGATCCTGATGTTCGTTGCGTTTGCTGCAACAAGTTTTACATGGGGATTGTACTTTAGGCTTGGATAGCTCTGGTTACACGCCAACTCGTTGTTCTACCACTTGCATACGACAAAACTCTTTTTCCAGAGTCGCATCAAATCTTTTTTAAAAGGCAAAAATTAGCTGCAGCGGTGCCAAGAGAAGCAGCTTTGTCGTCCATCGCTGTTGTTTGCTAACGTCGCAATCTGCGGGCCAACCAGAAACCCACGAATAATGTTTAAACACACTGAAGTGTTTCGTGTAAAAGTATGTGGGCAAGAGCGATACATTTGCAAGGTAAATGCATTCTTTCAGAATATCCAGATATTGCTTGTGAACTTTCAGGTCCTTTTATCAGCCCAAAAGACTTAATGCTTTTGTCTCTGTGCAAATCCTTAGAGGTGAATTTAGTCTTCAGAAGAGGTGAAGTAATACATGAATAAGCAATTATTGTGCTGTTGGCATAATTCATGGCTCCAAGAGGCAACAGGAGGTGACCTGTGAGCTCTCCTCCCTAATATATACTCACTGAAAGAAGGTAAAATGAGTCCACTCTTAACAGGCCAGAATAATTTAAATTTCCAAGTAGTACTGTGGAAAGAAAAACACTTTGTGCCCACGACTTTTTTTTTGGAGGATAATGTCTTTTTTTTTTTACCACGAGAAAAAGACAACGTACTAGAAGTTTTAAAAACATCTGATTTGGGTGCAGTCAAATAGACAGATTACTTATATATACATATATACATGTATATATATATAACTTGTTATTTAGAAAGAAGAGAAGTTACCAGCAGTGGAATTAAATACATTTGTTACCACCAGTTGAATGTCAGCCTCTCCTCAAAATCCCCTCTGGAGTTTCCAGTGCTGGAACCTAGAAAGCCGGGAATTGCCAGGGAGAGATGTGAGCTTTTACGGCGTGCCTTTCGCTCTGTGCAGTTTTCCTGTCCTTGTTCATTTAGCGAGTCTGATCAGCAAGAAAGTGTTTTGGAAAAATGTTGCAAGGTTACCATGGAGAATCCCAGGCTGGTCCAAGATTTCAAGGGGCAGGCATAAAAACCTACAACAACAAAAAAAAGCTAATGGTATTTAAAAATATGAAAGGTTGCGTTTATTACAGACCCCATAAAAACTGATCTTTACACAGTAAAAAAAATAAAAAATAAGAGTTAATCAAATTGTTTTGATCAAATAGGAACGTCTTCAAGTTAAAATGGTAAGTAAATAATGCTTTAGATTTGTTTCATAAATAAAATTGGTGCATAATAATAAACACGTTTACGACCCGGTTACTCCTCGTTCCTCCTAATCAATGAGATCAGGCCAAAGGAATCTGGAGAGCAGGTTTTGAGTTTAGCACGCTGAACTTGTAAATAGTGGAGACTGAAATCAAACAAACAACAGTCCCTCGTTGTTGTGTAACTACCTTGTTCCAAATACAGGACGCGTTGCTGTGCGTACTTATTGAAAACCGTTCTGATAAATCTGCCGTTTTAACTTGTGCTAACATTTCGTTTCCTGTCCCACAGATCATCCACGAACCGCCGCCACCACCTGTGGAGGACAGCTCGGTAGGGACAGCCAAATCCAAGTCTGTTTCTTACAACCTAACAAAAGAGAGAGACCGCTCGTGATTTACGGGTTCGCAAGCTGCCAGTGTTTAAGTTGCGTAATTGCCGTTTCACTGCCGACTTTGTCAGCTTAAACCTCAATGGCCAGGCCGCATCATTCATCCACGGTCTGGCTCACGACTCCTGCATCTCGTTTTGATAATTCATTAAATGTTATGTGAGTTACTTAGCGCCCTGATGGGAGAAGAGAAAAATTGCCTTACGCTTTATTTGACAGTTTCTGTCTTTTAAATCACAGCTCCTGGGACTTTAGGCAAATAACATGCAAGCTTTGCAATTCATCTCGTTGCTTGATGAAAGTTTGCTGGAACCTTGCTCTATTCCGCCTGACCAAATTGTAGCCCTTTAGCCATGATATAGCTAATTTGGTGGAGTGCTTAGGGTCATTGTTCATTTGGACAAAACCATTTTTGCCAAGAGGTTCAGTTCCCAGCTGAAGTTGAGATGTTGCTTTAGCAATCCATTACTTCCTGCTTCTCAGCTGCATAAATACATGACGTGACAAGGAGAGACGTTTCTCTTTGCCACTCGGCACAACATGATAGACAAGGAAACATGATAATAAAATACGGCAACCGTGTCTCTGTTAAGAGCTAAATGTATGCAGTTTCTCGGCAGTAAGAGCAACAGCTTAAGGGCGTAAAAGCTGGAGCTGGAACAAGCTGAACTGAACCCCACGGACAACGACGATGTTGAGACAGAGGGCAGAAAACTGCAATTAAAGATTGAACTACTCTAAGGCTTTTTATACATCTTTGTTCAGGTGCCAAGAAATGTTAATTAGCTTTCTCATTTGTCTGAATAAAGGGTTCCTTTTAAGACAACATAGAGAAATAATGTTGTACTAATCAATGTTCATCATCCGCTTCATGTTGCTCTCTTATAGGATGATGAGGACTTTGACACTCCGAAGAAAAAATGGCCAACCGTCGACGCCTCCTACTATGGAGGAAGAGGAGTGGGGGGGATCAAAAGGATGGAGGTAAAATACAAGCAAATCCGTTCACAAGCGCTGAGTGAGAACCTCAGAGGAAGGGGGCGTCGAACATAAAAGACGTTGGGTGACGGTGCCATAAATCACTGATTAAAGCTTGCCACCAGGTCCGCTGGGGAGAGAAAGGCTCCACGGAGGAAGGAGCGAAGCTGGAGAAAGCCAAAAACGCCAAAGTGAAGATGCCGGAGCAGGAGTACGAGCTGCCGGCCACTCGGGTTCTCAACAACGGCATGCAGAAACCTCCGCCGCCGCACAAGTGGTACTCGCCCATTAAGGTGACACAGCAGCAGTTTGCAGCAAATTCAGCAAACCACGAACTGTTGATGACTAAAAAACTGAGTTACTCAGGGTTTCCAAACCTTGCTTGTCTGAAGTGAGATTAAAGCCTTTCCTCCATTTTTCCTACTCTGGCAGACAGCGCTCACTCAAAACAACCCTGAACTGCTACACATCTCAGCTGCTCAGATGTATGCTCTGTGAAAACAAATCTCGCATTTGTCTCGGCAAACATCTAATTCACTAAAACATCCAGAAGTGTTTCTGCAGGGACAAAGCTGTGAGCATGTGTTAAGCATAACCTGCAACATCTGCTGAAAATCATTTCATGCTAGGATGAAGATAATCAGGTATTAGCGTACTGTCGCATCGAAAGAGCTTCGAGATGCATGAAGGCAATAATGTCTGGTGACTGCCGGGATGCAGCGCCTTCCTTGAAGGCCAGCACGGGGTTAATGGAGTGCAGCGTTTCCAGTCAGCGGGGGGATTGCTAATTGAAGCCAGAGCGCTGTTGGACTGACCTCCAGGGAGGAGGACTGCAGAGCCAGCAGTTTGGGAGGGAAAACAGCTGTGTTTTCTGCACACATCCCTGAAATATTTACCGTTTTTAAAAATCTATGAGAAGACTCTTCGCACCAAATCCGTTTAAAAACATGTAAGAATTGGCTTTAAATTTCTACCACAAAAGAAGACTCCATCTGTTGTGTGTGACATTACAGTTTCCCGTTAAAGTAACGCCTAATCTCTGATTCTCTGCAGAGCAAACTCGACGCCCTGTGGGTTCTGCTGAAAAAAGGCTACGACCGCGTGTCTGTGATGAGACCTCATCCAGGAGACAAGGTAGAAAAACCTCAACGTGGATCACACGTCTTGGTTCTTGGGCCGACCCGACTCGGGCCCTTAACCAAAGACGATGGGAATTAGGAACGAGTCTGTTGCATCCGAAAACATACATCTCAAAAGACAGACCAGCTGTCTGCAGTGAAGTGTGAGCTAAAAAGCCTCCTGGGAAAACGCTTGGTGAGTTAAGATTGTGAGCGCAACATTTGGCCAGAGAGTTCTGCAATGCAAGGCTGTCTGGTGAAGTCATTACAAAGAGGCCAGAGTAATTGCTGCAAAGCCAGCTGCAGTGGGACGGTAACAATGTGGTGACGTCAAAAGTTGGCAGCTGAGATGTGAGAAAAAAAAAAAAAAAAAAGAAAAGAGGAGGTTTGAGAAAATTTTGTTTGCAATAGTCCTTTACCGCAAGAGTTTACGTAGTGCTTCACATTGGAGACGTCAGACGGCGAACTCCCAGCTGCACGTTTTAACAGCAACCTGACATAATCCTCACGTAAATTATCTTGACCTTTTTGCTTAATCTCCAAACTGTGATATTAAACAACGACTCCTGGTCTCTCACCTTTGTATAGTCTGGGCCTGATTTGGTCCTATTGTTGTTATTGAGGGTGGCAGACAAATGAGTGGATGGTTCAATTCACCAAAGAACAAACAGCTGACTTTACTTTCCTTTACATCCATATGTGATAACAAGTTAGACATGACGTCACATTAAATGGACGAAACATTATGAGCCGTGTTTCAAACTGAAGCTTTACCTGCACTATGCCAAGCGGAGAGGAAGGAAATGTACATTAGGTCCTGCAACAATGGCCCATCTGATGTGACCAAGCAGCAAAAAAAAATATATGATCACACAGGTGATGTCTGACTGTTTGATAGGAGCAGAGCGTTTTTACTGGGCTCATTTTAAAGGTTTAACTGGTTTTACGCACCGTTTTATTGCGTGTTTGAATTTCTCAACGGTATGGCAAACTTTAGCAAATAATAAAACAAGGTCTCCTTCAAAATGATTCATGCTGCGTGTCCGCATGTTGTCGCGTTACAAGTTATGGCACAAATTAATTATCTGCTTTGAATTTTGCGTGATCCATCAGAGAATTTAAAATTGAAAAGTGGAAATTTAAAGTTAGCTTTTGCAATTTTTACAAATGTTATTTTTAGTTTAATCAACTGCATAAGTCAATTAATTAATAGACAGAAGCTGCAGTTCCATTAGCCATAGAATTGTACAAATTGAAATTATGAAAAAAAAAACTAAACATTTTTTTGGTCAAAAGTTTTTGAGGATGAGGTTGAAATGGAAATAGATGTATTTCACAAAACTGCAATGGAAACACTTTTTTCACCTCATATCAGTCATGTAACAGCTGGATGTTACTACTGGAACGAACCACAAAGTAGTAGGAGGATCATGGCTTGTTTTTAGTTTTTTTTTTTTTTTCTTTTTTTTTTTTGGACAATGCCGCTGGCTCCACCAGAGCTCTCGCATCATCACACAGTTGCATGTCAGTCGAACGCCTGCATAAATAAGACACTGACATCTGATGTGTGACCGATGGTGAGCGACAACGGCGCGGCGGGATTATGTCTGCATTTCATTTAACTGTTTACATTCGTTGCTGCCATGATTTTTTTTTACAAATTGTTACGTGGACAGGTTTATTCACGTGCAATTTTCATTTTATGTCATTTTTTTATTGAATGGAAACACTGGAAAGGTGAAATTGTGTATTTTTTTTTACATTAGCGAAATATAGAAAAAGATTTGTGCACATTTGTAATGGAAACGCAGCTACATTACAACGTGTGACTTACATGTGCGTTGTAAATCCAGCAGATCTTTTTTTTTCTAAGGGAAAATGGACTCCAAGCCAGCGCTATGTTATTCTGTATCTGTTTTCTTTCTCGTGTTTTCCTCTAAGTTATTATGTTGTCCTGTTACAGTTCCGTTTTATTAGTTTTGTCATTTCATTGCACTTGAACCCAAATTGAACAATTTCCTAATTCCCTGGGAGCAGTGTGTGTAGGATCACAACACCCAGAAAAACAGACTGCTGGTTGTTTAAAAGTTGTGAGCTTCACATGTTTCTTTCTTCTTTTTTTTTTTTCCAAAATTATCAAAGATTTTCCACCGATCTAAATCCAGAGTTTAAAGATGGCAGGCAAACGTTACAATAAATGCTGTCATTTTTACAAATCGTTAAACCGGTAACTATAAAACATGCATTGAACTTATGCATCACCTACCACCACTCTCTCCAAAACTATTTAGAGCTTATTGGGTTCCCATGATGTACAAGCAACTACCTGTAGCAGCTGAAAGGGGCAAAACTTCCAGGTATTCTGGCACTACGGATACCAGGCTGCAATGCCATTACATGAAGGACAAAAGCTCATTTTATTTTCATATTTGACAGGTTTTGGTTAATCCTACTTGAATGTACAGCTTCACATCAGTCAATGTCCAACATGCTTTTTGAAATCAAAGTTTAAAGGACAATGTTCTTTACAGTTTACCAACAACTCTGTAATTATATGAAACCAGGAAGACTTCCTTCCTATAAAAACTTTAAAGAAGAACAGTTGGCCCTAATTTCCTTAAGAAGTTAAGAGCCTGGTTCTCATTGCAGTCAGAAACCTCATGTCAAGGCCCAGACTTTATGACTTAATCAAAAATGAGTTCAGTGGTTGGAGGGTGGAAACCTGTTTCTTTTCCTGCTGGCGGCCAAAGGAGAACTGAAGTTGGCGCCCTGCATGTATTCATTTCCAAGATCTTTGTATAATTTTAGTGGGCTTCATATGAGTTATTATGTTGTCCTGCTACAGTTCGGTTTAATCAAATATGGATATATTGATGTGACCCTTTTAAAGCATTAATGCAACTTATAACATTCACTAAACATCGAGTAATCAAAAAGTCTAGTCAGAATGATCACAATGAAACATTTCAAACAAAATCAAAAAAGGCCATTTTATTCATACGATCAAATTTCCATACGACTAAAAAAAATTAATTTGTTATGACAACAATGAACAAGCTGGTAGTGAGATTGAACTTTTTGTTTTTAAATTTATTCCCTCAAGATACTGAATAGTTGAAAACGATTTAACTGACTTGATTAATGTGTCCTGGTAAAAATGACAACTATTTTTGACCAAATGCCAATGAGACGGCATGAAGAGAAACTACCAGACCTGATGGAAGCTCTGAATTTCTGTAGGTTGTATGGTTGCTCATGTCAGTTACCCAGGGGTAAAATGTTTTGTAATTGCAAAAATACCCCCCCATAAAAAAACCCCCAAAATTTCTGTATCCTGTTTATAGTAACGGTACAGTCCTTATATGAGTATGAGTCACAACATTATTTAAAGTCGTCCTAAAACTTATAATAGAAAACAGCAAATGACTAATTTGTAAACAGTCTTTGGGGGAAGAAGGCTATTTCCTCCTAACCGTATTAAAACCTTAAATGTTAACATTCATTTGATTAAAGCAAATGACCAACATTACCAACAAATGACCAACATTACCAACACTGATCATAAAACATGGAAGTCTGTAAAAGTGACAGTTCTGGAAATTTTTTTCCTCGTGTTTTCGTTTGATTTAAATCAAGATTAGTTTGTCCTGGAGGCTGACAACCAATTAGAATGGAACCAAGATAAAAGCAAATCCTAAAACAACATCTAACTTCTATGAACAATGTTTTATAAACTTTTAAATGGTCATCACATTAAAAAAAAAAAACAACCTAAGGATGATTCACATGGAAAATATAAACAGGAGGCTTTGCACCAACCGTGATCTTCAAATGCAAAAGACCAGCAAGAAAAATTCAAGTATTTCTGAGTAAATCGTCAATCAAAAGTAAAGCAGTGAGTGTAAAAAGAACAACTTTGCAGTGGTTAAAATGAACACTGTTTTAACGACTGTCTTGGTTTAGGGTTTTTTTTATTTTTATGAAAGTGCATTTATTTATTCTAACAGAATACTTTCTTATATTTTCAGGGAAGATGTATGAACTTCACCCGCATAAGGTCACAGCCTCCTCGCTACCCCGACTTTAACTACCACCCCTCACCCATCTGCAGCCCCCCCCAGCAGAAGTCCTCCTCCACCACAGGGCTCCCTGCCGCCGACTCCTGGCAGCCCTCAGTCATTTTCCTTTTCCCCGCTTCCATCGCCGCCTTCAACTCCTCCTCCTGTCTCCCCCTCTCCCTCGCCACCCCTCACGCCCCACCCTTACACGCCTCCTCCCAAACGAGCCCTTCCTCCAACCACCATGTACATACCCGCTCCGCCAGCGTCCCCACCCACCCCTCCGCCCTGTGCCCTCCGGCCGGCCCGCTGCCTCCTCCTCCACCAGGACCTCCGCCCGGGCGAGCCCCGCCACCCGCCCGTCCGCCGCCTCGTCCCGGCCTGTAGGTGCCGTGGCGTCGCACGGCAGAGACGCAAAACTGAAGGACAGCAGCGATCAGTTTGCAGACTGTTTCCTGTGCTTCGAAGCAAGGACACGAGAGTCTTCTGGCCAGGAACACTTCTATCCAGCTAGTTGTCTACACTGACTTTTGTACACAGCTAGCAGAACAGTGCAATTACTCAGATGCTTGAATTACACTCCACAGTCCATACAAATGAGATCATGCAGACCCGCTCCAGAACATTTGTGCAGATGATGCTCAGAAGTGCCACAGAACACAACACCTCATCAGTTTGGACGAATCCTCAGGAGCCTGGCGGACTAAAATGTCTGCAAAGTCGGCCCTCGATAAGAAGCTAACTTGTACTGGTCATGACATTAAAACGCATGCTTGTCAGTTGTAATATTTCTGATTAGAGATGAAACTCAGGCTTCAAATGTTTTTCTTTTGTTTTTTTTATTATTTTTTTTGGTTTCCAGCAGATTTACAGGAATCTGAAAGTCCTTGACGTTTGTTTTAGGTTTCAGCCACTGCATGCAAAGAAAGCTCCTGTGAGCGTTGTGGTTTTACTTTTTAAATAATATTTTCATTACATTTTTTTAAAAAAATAATGTGTATCTAAAGAATTTTCTTTTTTTAACAGAAAAACTAAACAAAGAAGAAACAGACGATGGTTTGCAAATCACTTTACCTTTTGTACCCAGTTGAAAAGCAGCACAAGGACAAATGCATAATGCAAAACTACATTCTTGTACTTTTACCACTAGGTTTCACTATTAAGGTTTGGAAGGTTAAGACAACAGCTGTTGTAATAAAAAAGTGGAATATTTGCTTGATGTACAAATGCTTCAGCAGATCTTTTTTCTATCCAAAGTATGCCACATATTGAGTTTTGTCTTATCCCTTAAGACCTTAAATCCATCCATCTATTGTCTCTGTATCCACTTACTGCTTATTGCAGGGTCACTGAGCGTCTGGTATTCTTACATGCCCTTTATTTTGCAATGTTTTACGATAAGACCAGAATGTGTGCAATCCTGACTCTTCCATTTCCTTTCTTTTACCAGCAGCAGCAACATAGAGAGCCGACATCGTCTCTAGGATCTCAGTCGAGAGGGACTGAGTGCAGAGAAGACCTCGGTTACTCCTCGTGAAAGCATATGCAGGGCATGGCTAACACATTCCAGATGTCAATATGTTGCATTAATGTCGCATGCTGGAATGAAGCGACCTACCCTGGAAAATATTAGACTCCATTTAATCCCCAGGAAATGTGGACAAACTGCAGAAGAAAAAAAAAGAAAGGAACTTGTCTTTTTTGGGTTTGAAGCTGGGCTTTCTTCTGCACACCTCCTCTATGCAACACTGCATATATGTAGTAGTATTTCATGCAAAAGGAGCCCCAGACAGTCATTGAGAGCATATGCTGTGCAGTACTTACATACAATGTGCTGGGGGCCGACGTTCCGTGTGAAAGTCAGTTGTAATATTCAAATTTCCATTAGCCGGAGATGCAATCATCAAAATGAACTGAAATAAGCTCTAAGTTTATTTCAGTTAGAGCTTATTTAAGATTCAATATGTATCACATTGACGAGATGCATATCTCGTCTATGCACATGTATATCGTGTATCGAGATGTACGATGTACATATCGTGTATCGTCAATATGCGCCTCATGTCTGCTTTTCACTGCTGTGCTTGACTGAAATGCAGCTGGAGCCTGAATAAGTGAAGGTGAGGAAGACAGCACCACCTGCGTTCATTCACCGGGTTAATTGCCGCGCCGCTTTATCCTGTCTGGTGAAGGAGGGCCTGCACACCGAGCTGCCGCTTCACACAATGACGCTTTTCCATTTAAAGCTGCCCTTTGCCGGAGACCCGGGACTATTTCTGCTTAGACTTGCGGCCGACTTCTGCAGCTGCTGCGCGGCGGCACGCGAAGCCATCGTAACGCTGAGCACGTGCAGTGAAATCTTCCTGAAAACAGCTCTCGTCGTCACCCACATCGTGGCCTTTCACTTGACGGTCACGCTGAAGCTGAATGCTTTCCTCCGGCTGGCGCTGACCGGGGCACTTTGGCCTCCGCGGCGCCTGAGACAGTCCGCCCGGAACCAAAGCGCCTCTCTGGGCTGTGGAGGAGAGAGGAGAGCCGCGCCGTGGTTCAGGTCTGACCCCGCGGTGCTGCATGTACTGCATACAATCTACTGGCTCGTCCACATGATACTGTCGGTCCCCTCAGCGGCGTCCAGATCCCTCTGGACCTTCGTCTCCGCCGTCACAGCTGCTTGGAGCTTTGCGAGGCCGCTGGGGACAATACTGCAAACACTGTGGCTCCAGTCTGAGGTGATTGGAGTTCATGTACTTGAATTCTGTCTATATTGTCCAAATGGCTAAGAAGGAGGCTGAATGTCAGCTTGTAAAATCTCTTAACTGCATTGGGAATGTTTTTAATTGTAATAAATTAGATCAGAAACGTCTTACAGCCTCAAGCAAGATATTCCTGTGAAATCAAGCCAGGCCAAGTGTGACGACATGAAAGGTAAAAGGTCAGTTCTTCCATCTACATTCATGTGTACCTCCATCCCTGCCCTCCTTTTCATGTATTCATTTATTTTTTTTAAAAGCCACTTTCTCTTCAGCTATGTTTTATTTTACTTGGCAGAAGCAGCTAACCATGTGGATTTCAGGAAACTGCAGAAAACTTATGGAAGTGGTTTGTTAGACCATGACAGGCTGATTTATCAAAGCTCCTCATTGATTTATTATGAGCCGAGTCAAAAAAATTTGATTTAACTTAATTCCACGCTTTTTGCAGAACTGTTGCTTCGGAAAAAAAAATAAAGAAGCTTGCCCCACAAACAAACCTCTAATAATTTTCCAATCTTGACCCTAAATCATCTTGGCAAGTTATTATTCTCCCAAAAGATCATGAAGGTGTACATATGGGACTAGATTCATTTTTATTGTAGCAGAAACAAGGACATGAGTAGTTTTTCCAGTTTGTAAAGGTACTGAGCACCACCAGAGGGAGGAAGTGAAGACAAATTCCAATCACCTTGTAATCACTAAAGTCAACTAAAGTAGTGTGAAGGTGAAACGAGCAGAATACGGCATTTATTCATTCTACGAGGGCAGATGCGCACAAAAACCAGTAAGATGGAACACAAATCACTTATACCAGTTATATTTCCAAAAATAATCCTCAGCATGTGCTTCAGCTTTGCCATGGATCCGAGCGTCCATCATGGCTCAGGTCATTCAGTTTAACTCTATATCGACATTTATTCTGAGACATAAATGTCTCAGAATTTGTCTATCAAAACTGGTTCATCCACCGTCGTGTTTATAGATGCCAATTTGTCAGCTTGAACCTCCACCTTGTCAGTTTACGCTTCATAAAATAAAATTGCACCTCCGGATTGCATCTTTAAACCAAATAAATTCAGACACTTTATTGCATCAGCTCTAATAGCGTCCCACTGGTCACTTCATCTTGCAAAGAGGGGAAAAATAAGGGTTAGAAAATTACCTGCAACAATATAATCCAGTTTTCTATCCCCCTTTTTTTCCTGGCTCAGGACCCGTTAAGGCGATAAATATCTTCATACCTGAAGTTTGCATTTCTACTTCATTGTTTGTTGGAACTGTGCGAGTGTCGTTATTTCCCAGGCATTTGAAGGAAAAAAAAAAAATCAAATAAAAAATACCAAGGCTCACAGACATATAAAGCATGTAGGACTTTCTGCATCGGTAAACACAACTTGATGATTGTGCTACGTAAACTGCCTTCATTACAGGCCTAAACATGTCTTCATACATTAAAATCCAGCTTTGCTACAAACCACGGTGGGTGAACACGGAAATGCATGTTTTGGTTTGTGATCATCAAAGCCGTCACACAGATTTTTGGTTTGGTATTTGAATCAGTAACATTCTCTTTATAAAATAAAGTACCCTGCATAACAACAATGAAACAAAACCACTTAAAAAGAAGAATAGAAAACAAATGAGAAAAAAAGAAAAAAGCAACAAATGGTCCCAGTAAGCAATGGCCACTCTCACAGTGGCAGGAGAGCTTCCACTTCAGATGAGCCAAATTTTCATCACTTGATTGCAAATAAAATCAAAAGTCAGTAACAAGATCTCAGTAAGGCAACAGACAGGAAAATATTATTGTATCCATACTATTACATAATGAGGATCTGTAACATACAGAAGGAGGGGGAAGGGAAAAAAAAAAGCATTTCTCTACAGTCCGACTCGCGGTGCTACTCCCACATCGTCAGAAGAAGAAGAAAAGTGAGAGATGGGAAACGGATACAAAACAGAGCTGCAATTACGAAGTGATGACCTATGGCTTGGAATGATTCCAGTCTATGGTTTCCTTCAGCCATGGAATAAAGCGCTTTAAATCATTAGCTGCCAAGGAAAGTTTTCCCAACTAACCTACAAATCATTGCACTATAAAGAGAAAATGAGCCAGGAAGCTCTTTAAAGTAACTACTCTTTGTCGACAGCTTGAGCGATCAGCTCCCCCAGAGACCAATTGGCAACAAAACTTGCTCACAACTTTCGAAACACAACCGTAATCATATGCTCACCGATATCTAAACTGAAACGATAATGTGATGAAGATGCCAGCCCAGATAAATCTTCACTGACAGTAATTTGACGAGGACGCCCAAAGAATCTAAGGAATTAAAAATAAAATGAGACAGTGATATTCACAAGGCTCGCCTAAAATGTTGCATTAAAAAAAACAAAAAAACGAATGACAACCGGGGAGACCCAAACGGGATGTAGGTTTCTCTTCTCTGTACAGATGCTCCTTTGATGTCAGTGTTAGAACGTGTGTCTGCCAGGTTTCCGTCGCCAGGTGATGGAGCGTGGCCGTTACTCTACAGTCACCGACTTGGCCAGGTTTCTTGGACAGTCCACCTGAATTCAAGCAGCAAAATTGAACAGATTAATATTTAATAACGTAGTAGCAAGTACAACAGGACTTCACATGACCTTTAGCTGCTGGTCTTAATAAGGATAACAGGCTAAGAAGATGTTCACTGATGACTAAATGCTGCTGGTAAACTATAAAAGACAATTTAGCTAAATCTGAGGAAGGGGGGGGAAGAAGAAGAAAAAAAAACTTTATTGGGATTTTATTGGAGAGCTAGTTCAGAACTGTGAAGTTGAAGTAAAATGGTACAATGGCTTTTAAGTTGTTTTTTTTCTCTTTACAAATAAAATCTGTAACAGCTGCATTCAGCCCTTCTGAGTCAGAAGGAAACCACCTTTCGCTGCAGTTCCAGATGCAAGTCTTTTAGGGTTTGTCTCCATCAGCTTTGCACTTTTAGGAACTGAACATTTTGCCCCTTCTTCAAAAAAGTCTGGCCTTCGACTGGACCACCCTTTGATACAAAGCCTTGCTGCACATTTGGCTGAATGTTTAGGCGCTCGGGACCAAAGCCCTGCATGTTTTAGACGTTTCCCCTTCTGTCACACACCTGACTTGAGTTAGAGGGTGATTAGCAAGTTTCTGCAGCACTTGAAGCATTGTATGCAGAGTAAGTCATCCAATCTTTTGAAACAGGTGTACTGGAACAGCGACATATTATTATTATTATCTAAATTATTCAGGGCAGTGGTTCCTGAGGACTGAAGTTCAGTTTTGCTGGTCTAAAGGGTTAACCTTCATCCCAGGCTCAATTTCTTTGCTGCCAACAGGTTTTCTTTCAAAGCTCCCCAGTGTTTCGCTCCAACTCTGCTGCAGAAAAGCATAAAGCATGAAAGGCCATGTATTCGCAGGCTTCCAATAGTAAAGAGTAAAGGCAGCTTAATTCTGATGCTTAACATACTTTTTTTTTGGTAAAGGAACAAGCTTCATTTTCAATAACCACGTTGTGTTGGTCTGTCACAATAAAATCCTTTCAGGTTTGTGGCTGTCAGCACTACAGTTCTAGAACTGCTTCAATGTAGTTTCCATTCCTTTGCAAAACTGTAATTAACCATAATACAACAAATTATGCTTCGGCAAGGTTGTGCAATGACAATGTCGCTCTTTGGTGCTTCAATAGAGGCATCAGTGTTGAGTACTGCAACATGACCCAACTATTTCAAAAAGACCTTTCCTGAAAAGTCATCTTATCTTGCAAGTTTCCATCATTAAATGAAAAACTTGTATCATTTTTTAAAATCAGTCAGAAACACTTTTGTGTCCAAGTGTTTCCAACACGGTGTTTATTTCTGGTGATGGAGCTCTGCTATGTTTGCCTACAAAGCAGGGAATATGCAAAGAAACTCCTTTGGAGTGTATTGCTGAATAGTTTTTCTGGCGATAACTGAACATTTTTACCAAAGACAATGAAAGTAGGACGCTTTGGGGATCAGTTTGCACAGGCACATTTCAAGTCGGTGGTGACTGAAGTCACGTTCTGGGACAGCACTTACGTCGAATCCTCTGAGGACAGCCAGGTGGAAGGACAGCAGCTGCAGAGGGATAACGCTCAGGATGCCCTGCAGGCAGTCCACACAGTGAGGCACTTTGATGGTGCGGTTAGAGTTTTTGATGGTTTCGTGGTCGTCTTTGTCACAGATCAAAATTGGGCGACCCTAGAAATCAAGAGAGGTAGGAAAACAAAACAAATTAAACAACAACAACAAAAAAAGAGACTTCCTTGCTCAGATTGCCGTCGTCTTACTTTTAAAGCTACATGTGCTACATATTACCGCGGGAACTGATGTCATGTTCTAACCGCGCCTCTCCTTTATGGACTGAGGTGAAGAATCAGAGGTGTGGCTCAAAAAGGGATTAAATAAGTGACCTCATGGTCACATCAGCCTGAGGAAAGTTGAAAGGCTGAGGAACGTTTGATTGTGTGGCAGAGCTGCACAATCACGGCTGTCATTGCAATAACAGTGCATGCAATAATGCAACTCTAAATGACTATTTGGATGCAATACTGCATGAATATTTAATGGCATATGATTGGCCTTGATAGTGTTGAGCCAAAGAAACAGGATAGTGTGTTTTAATCACAATGTTCAGCAATAGTTACACGTTTTCCCGGTTTTGCGCAACCCTGACATAATACAAAGAAAAGGGACGCTGTATTACAAACGTCATTAATTGTAAATTTTGTCAGTTTCCAAAGTGTATAGACGTATTTAAACCGAGCCCATTTCGTTTCACGCAACGGTGCCATTTGTGATGGTTTTTGTAAATATTTTCAACAAACATTTAGTTTCGATAGCCCTTACCTGACGCGCAACGACTTGTTGCAGGGCGTTCTGGCATTTGGTGTAGGTGTGGTCTCTCATGATGATCATGATGACGGGCATGAGTTTGTCTACTAGAGCCAGCGGACCGTGCTTCAGCTCTCCTGCCAGGATACCCTCTGAGTGCATGTAGGTAATTTCCTTGATTTTCTGCAAAACAGACACAGATTAAACAAAGATGAAGCTCAAATTGTTGTAAACCAGACAACAATAAGGAGAAGACTACACAAGACTCAGCAGTCTTATGAAGAGTTTGATACAAGAATTATTCAAGACTAAATTTTTTTTCCACATGATACGCAGACATTGGATCTAGATGGATCCCCTGACACCGGATTTATTTCTAAACTCCTTCCAAATCGCATGTTGCATAAATTACGTAAATGCGGCATTAAAAGGCTCAAATAAAACTGGGGGAGGAAAAAGAAAGAACGTTCTGATAAAGCTTGTAAGAATAAAGTTGGAATTGCTTACCAGCGCTCCTTCCAAGCATGTTGCATAATGATAGCCTCTGCCCATGATCAGCACGCTCTTCTGCTGGTACAGCTCGGTCGCCAACTTCTGGATCTCATCATCCAAACTAAGGACCTCCTTTATCAGATCTAACAAAACAAACAAAAAAAATAAAAAAGCAAGCTTTTTGTTCTTTTCTCCTGAGAAAAGGGTGATTTAGAGCAACGGCACTTTGATAATTATCCACATAATCTCCATAGAGGTGTGTAATATTTGAGTAGATTTAGATATTGACAAATATCTACCATCGTCAGTAGGGAAAACATGGTTAAATAGTAAAATTCAAGTCTCATCTGTAAAATTATTCTTGGTTTATCACCCCATTTAATGACTGATAAATCTTTAATGGAAATATGTCATTTTAAGGTGATTTTGACCATCTGCGCAGCTAGAAATACTCCTCTGGACTACACAGGTTCAGTCTGATGACCATTTATTAGTTATGTGCTACAATATGTGCTTCAGGTCCAGGAAGCACACAACAAGCCAAAACCCAGTAGTGTGCCTTCCCCTCCTCCTCTTCCTCCTCCTTTTTGTTCCATTCTTGTCTCTTTTAGTTTTCCCATCCAAGCGTCTTAGTTGCTTTAATAAATAACAGGCTCTGAAAATTCTTTCGTTTTGGTTCTGACAGCTGATTTTCAGCCTTTTCTTCTTGCATTTCATCCTTGTACAGGTCTAGGACTTCCCTGGCTGAACTGTATAGAGTGTTTGTGTCTGAATCTACCTGGAAGAACTCTCAGGCCCTGGATTATTTCACGGCGTCTGGGCTGCATGGAAATTCTGTCATCGCACATCAACAGCGCGAACATGATCAGAGCCACGAACTGGCTGGTGTAGGCCTGCAGAGAGAAAAGGGAAAAAGATAACGAGAGACCGCAAAACGTTTTATGTTTATTCATTATATGTAGTCGTCTTAAAAGATTTTAATTATTGAGATGACTACAGCAGGATAGTGGAATACCGATGGTAGATGACTAAACGCCTGGAAGTTTTCTTATTTTTCATCAACATGCTGAACCTGAAGAACTGAACCTTTTGTGAAGCTCATCGTCTCCCTGTTTTTAATGGGACTGACGCTAATGTATCCCAGATGGGGAAGGAAAGGAGAAGCGGGCTTCGGCTTCAAAATGCTCATCCTGGAAAACTTGATGAGTTCGTAAAATTAGGTTTAAAATACCACTCTGTTCATTCTAGAAATGCCACAGGCTCATCTGAGCCTCCAAGTCCGTCGTCATCACCACCCGCCCTCTGGGCGTGTTTGGAGACTTTCCATGCCTACTTGTGAGATTTAAGAGAAGCCAAGTTGATTCACAAGACCCACTGGGCTACAAAAAAAAAAAGCCAGTATGTAGGACCAAAAACAGCAGTAAAACCTGTTTTTTCCCCTGATACCACATTAGCTACAGACCCTCTGAAATCTGATCGTCATTGTTGTCTGCAGTGATGCAACTATATATTCTACATTTCACTAGGTTTTTAAAGCATTGCATGACAACTGTTCTCTTCAGATATGATAAAAAGCAACCCTCCTTCTTACTGTAACTTGAAGAAAAACCTTGCAACCCTCCAAGATCCCAATAACTGCCGTTATGTAATTCATAAAGTGGACATCTTCCAAGCTCCGTCATCAGATCTGACAAAAGGATTTGCATCAAAGCGTTTAGTCTTAATTCGGCACTTTTTCCGTGAATCTTGAAAAGAACGACTGGAAAAAAAAAAAAAAAAGAGGAATAAAAGTAAAAACTGAGTTAGATGTTCCTTGTGGATCCGATGAGCTGGATTGTAAACTGTTTGGTGAAGGTGGGTCTATGGCTCAGCTCACACAGTCATAAATGATGGCGTCTCTGAGGTGTGCTCTGGGGCTTTGGAGCAGCAAGAGAATCCCTGAGCCAAAATGAAAATCTGGACCAAGAAAAGACCTGCTTCACTCTCCCTCTCCCTCTCTTTTCTTACACAAACTTGACTGAGGCTTTCAGATTTTTTTTTTTTTTTTTTTTTTGCTTTCAGTCCCAGCTGGAAAATCCTTGTGGTTATGAAAGTGAGAAGAGGGAGAGGCATAAATACCAGTGGAACTGAATTCTCATGAGACAAGTTGATAATGCTGGGGTTCTTCATCCCACTCTGGTGCTTGAGAGACGATGTTAAGCTCCAACAAGATAAGATGACAACAGCACATGGTTTCCATTGAAGTCAATAGTTTGTAAAACTCAACAAATTTATGTTGGTGATGAAAGGACAGGAGTGATATTTTCCTAGTATGTCTTCTCAAACAGTGGACTAGCATCCAGATAGGCTCTAATGGTTATTCTACAGACTTTGCAACTCAAAAGATTCCACATTATGCAGCAGATTTTTAACCAACCTCCACACTGTGTCTGATGGTATGATAAAACCCAGCTGCTTGTCTTTTCTATCACAGTTTTGGTCGTTTTAAGATTTTAAATAATTGCACCGACTGTCGATGCGAGGAAGTTCAAGCCAGAAGCATTTTTTAATACGTCCTGATTTATGAAAACCAACACATTCAAGCTGTGCTTGAATGTTATATTTGCTTTTCTTTCCTATTTTACAAAGTGGTGCCAAACTGTGGCTGTTTCGAGTTTATGTGCGTTTTTAGCCACATACACACTATGGAGATGCACAATTAAATGAGACGATAAATCAATGAATAGATCTCTGAAAAATGCATCCTCTCTTCTGAAATCACGGTTCCTCCCCTGTGTTATATCATATTTATACCCCTGGGAAACAAGTAGTCGTGGATCCAATCAACTTAAAAAATAAACTTAAATTTTTTTTTATTATTTTTTACAAGAATTCCTTGTGTCAATTTTAGAATTTGTTATCTTGTAAAAAAAACTATTCGTAATTACTTTTTACTGTACGTAGATCTACTCAAATTAAAGTTTGGATTTTTTTAAAAATTTGGTTAATTTTGTTTTGTCAACCAGTCTTTGATCAACATTTGTGAAAAGCAGTGTCCAAGAATCAAGTCCCACAAAGTCATGGAGAAACAACCTGTTGATTTGGATCCATTTAATAATATGAGCTCTCTTTCATTCTGTTAGAATAGTAACGCTTCTGTGAAAACAGTGGTAATACAGCCTGAAGGAGCAGCTCTGGCTGTCCTGCTTTACCTTGGTGCTGGCTACTCCAATCTCAGGGCCAGCGTTAATGTGGACTCCACAGTCCGTCTCCCTGGAGATGGAGCTCCCCACCGTGTTGGTGACGCCAACAGTCAGAGCGCCTCTCTCCTTACAGTAGCGCAGAGCCAAGAGGCTGTCGGCGGTCTCCCCTGCAGGGTTGGGAGAAATGCTCTGATGGTTAGGGAGCTGATTCGGCCAGAAGCAGGTCTCTGAGTTAAGAAAGCTTCAGAAGAAAGACCACAAGGCCCATCATAGAAATGTTACACACTCGGGTAAAAATAAACTCATCAATCTTCCAGAGCACATTGGACAGACAGCTCCTCTACAGGGAGAGCAGAGTACAAATGGGGAATGTGGAGTTAATCAGGTTCAGACAGCACACAGATCCACACCTGACTGGCTGATAAAAAAGCAGACATCGTCTCGGAAGACCGGGGTGTTTCTGTCCAAGAAATCGCTGGCCAGTTCTACCATGACGGGCAACTCGGTAAGCTCCTCCAGAACCTGGCGGGTCTGAAAAAGGGGATACAAAACAAGACAGTGTCCTTCTGTTAGAACAAGCCTGTCAAACTCAAAGCAGGGGAATGTGGTCAAACGTAAACTTCCAGCCTGCATCCACAAAGCACACAAAGTAATTATGAGAAGTCGTAACTGGTGAGCAAAAAATTGTGACAAGTACTTACAGCTACTCCAGCATGGTAGCTGGTGCCACAAGCAATAAGGATTAGTCGCCGACATCTTTGGATTTCTTTGATGTGGTCCTTCAGTCCGCCCAGTATAACTAAAACCCAAATAACACCACACATCAGAGGAATCCCTGGCAGGAACTGAAATGATGCATTAAGAACTGTATGCAACAGCTACGCAAATAAATCCATGTCTAGTCAGGAAATTAAGATTTATTTCAATATAGTCTGATGGAAGTAATAAAAAAAACCTTTGTTGCGTTGCAAAAGTGTTCACACCTCTTGAGCTTTGCATCTTTTTATAACATTACACATTTCAGTGTGACCAAAAGCAGTACATAGTATGAAGTGGGTTAAAAATACATGATGCTACAAATATTTCACACACACACACACACACACAAAAAAATCTTAAAAGTGAGGCCTGCCTATGTAGTCAGCCCATTTTATTTCCATATTACTAAATAAAACAGCGCAACAAATTGTCTTCATCTCATCTCATTAATAAACCAATTTCACCTTTGAGTAGCTTAAGAGTATTAATCTGCACAAATCTGGCTCTTGTAGCCGAGTGGAAATACTAATGGGATCATTTCATTAGCCACCAGCCATGCAGTGTCTGGTGGAAGAAAGTCCTCTAGTCAGAAGAGACTAAATTCAACTTCTTGACCTACATGCAAAGAACTATGTGAAACATTGAACAAAAACACTACATAATGTCCTGAACAATCCATTCCCATTGTGAAACATAATGCTGAGAGCATCATGCTTTGGGAATGCTCATTTCTCAGCCTGGACAGGGAATCTGGGTAGAGTTGATAAAAGAATGATTGGAGGCAATTGTGGAAGAAAGCCTGGTTGAAGATGCGAAATATTCGAGAATAGCGAGCAAGTCCATCTTGTGGTCGAACAATAATGCTACACACACAGGAAGAGCTACACTGGAGTGGTTTGGATCAAAACATTCCAGCAATGGCAAGAACAACTTGCTAAAGTTGTTTACAAAACAAGTGGACAAAATGTTTGGTCTTTAGATTTGCAAAGCATAGACCAAGGCAGGCTGAATGCAATCAGAGCTGCAATAAAGTACAACTTTCCTCACTTCACTTCATAACATTGGATCATAAAAAAGTCCCAATAAAATTAGTTGAGCTTCATTAAAAAAAAAAAAAAAAAAAAGTTAATAGAGTGCAAGTACTTTTTGACTTGTCTCAATAACCGAAAAGTAAAACATTTAAAATGAGAAATATCATCAGTGCACTACATAGAAGGCCAATTTAACCAAATCTCTAACCTGTGTTGTTGTCAAAGTTGATTCTTCCTCTCATGGTATTCACCACAGACTCTGGCTGCTCAAAGATCTCCTTCTGCATGAAGGAGCTGTAGTTGCCTGAGAGATGAGGAACAGAAAATGGGAAAACATTTACTACACCAGCACAACAAATAAGCTGTGATATCTTTAGAACATAGTTGATGTTATGGAGAAATCACTCTGATGTTCTACGATGTTGCCAACACTTTTGCTTTTTTGGATCCAACGACTTTGTTTTCACAGCGTTTCACTGATTGCTCTGGCTTCGTAGAACTGCAGGAAGGTATCTCCTTCTAGTCTAACGTGTGTTCAGAATTAAGATTAATTATGCAACTTTAAGGAAAAATCTACAATGAAAATAAAGAGACTTAAAGCAGATGTTTTTGTCTCAACAATAACAAACCGTGACAGTCAGAAACTCTGCTGTTTTTTTAGCCTCTCTTCCACAGCAATGTGGGTCACGCAAAGTAGGTTATTCAGCAGAAAAACTCCGGAGAAGAGACAGAGGAGAGAGAGGCTGAGTAATGACAGGACTATAAAGGAATGTGAAGTGGAATCAACATCAGTTCTGCCACTGCCTCCTGCTGGACTATTTTGGAAAAGCAAGAGGGGGAAAAAAAAAGCAAACAAGGTAGTTTCACCTTAAATTATTGCTGTGGTGAGTTCGCTTAAATTAAGATTAGAATGTCCTGTTGCACACTGACCTGGCAGGAACTAGAGACGACGAAGTTCAAGAGGGTTCACCTTTATTTTATGCGACTTTTACATTATTGTTTCAAAACATTTTTATAGGTAAAAGCAACAAAGGAGAAGGAAAAAAGTGTGATTCTTTTTTTAGATGATTTGCCCACTTACAGTTAATATTTGTACAGTTTGATGAATGCTTAAATAAACTCATTGAAATTCTAAAAAGAAGAAATATTCACTTACTGGGCTTAGTAAAAAAAAAAAAAAAGCATAATATATGCACATGAAACTCAGTCACAGAGTGTAACGAGTCATAAAATCATTTATTAACAATGCATCATCTGGGTATTGCAGCTAATGAATAAATGCTTTAACTGTTTGACTGATAACACAGTTCACCTGAAGATAAATTGTTAAGGCAGCTGAGGATTTTAGGGAAAATTACAAGGCAGTGTGCAGATGATTTATTTGCAAAGGTATTGGAATCAGTAACGGAAAGATGAGAGAAAATACAACACACAAAAAGTTGATCCTCCACTCACCCTTCATAATCTGCTGTAGCTCCATCTGCAGAGTCTGGATGGCGCGGGCCGGATAGTCCCCCACCCGGCGCTTTATCCTGTGGATGGACAGTCGGCCTTCCATCACGGCAGCAACATCGTCATCCTCCAGGAAGATCACCCGGTTTGTGTGCTCGATTACAGCGCTGGCGTTACAAGAGATCAACCAGAATCTAAATTAAACATTTAACTCTAGGAACATTTATTAAATGTACCACCCAGTTTTGTTTATGGATTCCAGAGCAAAGGGGGCAGACTACAAATTGCACCACAATTTTTTGGGATTTTTACTGATAAATAAAATTTTAGAAGTATACATATTTTTAGATCCACCACGCAATGCTTCACAACTGGTGTTGATCTGTCAAACAGAATCCTAATACATTCACATTTGTGGTTCTAATGTGAAAATTCAAAAAGTTTAAAGGGAGTCCTTGCAAAGTACTCTCAGCATTGGAAAGGGGAAGCTGCAACACAGGCGTCTTCTTACCTTGCGTCAGATGCAAAGTAGTACTCCACAGCTTTCTCATCCAATGGGAACAGGCAAGTGTCCTGGTCTGCCCTCGGCAGGGAGCTGCAGGTCTTTTTCTCTTTTCCAGCTGTCAAAATAAAACAATTAGGGTTCAGGTTCCAAACCTTCTTATCAAATCTCACTTATTCAGACTAAAAAGAGACAAGAATACTTACAGGAGCGGTAGAGCACTGGAATATGGTCGGTGGACAGCTTGTGATCACTGCGCACTCCCATCAGGAGAGGACTTCCCCTCCTGCACATAAAACACGTTACACCTTACATAAGTGGGAATTTTACAGTAGCTCCCCAACGTAAGCAAAGAAGTACAGATGTTATATCGTCATGATTAAAATAAAGAAGTTTTTATTGTCATATTTTTCTTGCATCAGTACCTTGTGCCAACTGCCTCTCCGGGGTAATGGACACTCTTGAAAACCAGGGCAAAAGCTCCTTCCTGCCAGGTGAAACCCAGGTCAACATGTTAAGGAAAGCGTTGATCTCTAGTACAGATACAATGTTCTAGAGATACAAAATGTGCGTATTTTTAGTAGCTTTCCCATACCAGCTGCTGGATCACTTGCTCTACCAGTGTGGCAAAGCTGATGTCATCACTTTCCCGATTGTCATACATGTACTTCACCAGCTTGGCAATGGTCTCAGTGTCTGTCTCCGACTCAAATTCATAGCCTTTGCTCTCCTGTGGAATTGATATGAGTGGATGAGTCGCTTTTATGAGACAAATAAAATCATTTTGACTTTTGTCGATTTTACAACAAAATAAACATCTGCTTACCAGAAACTTCTTCAGGTCCTTGTAGTTGGTAATAATCCCATTGTGAATCACAATGAACTCTGCAAACCAGAGAGAACATCGTAATGTTTATAAATCCATGACAGCTGCACACAGTTCAAACGATCTGAGCTGGATTGTTTGGTTTGGCCTTTATGAAACAACTGACCATTGTTCTTGTCTGATCTTTGTGGATGACTGTTGACTGGGCTGGGAACGCCGTGGGTCGCCCAGCGGGTGTGAGCGATGCCAAGGTGAACGTCAACTTCCACGTCCAGGTCAAGATCTTGCTGCTCTAGAGGTCAAACAGAAAAAAACAACAACACATTTAAAATGCAGATTGTTCTATGACCGACTGTTTCGGAAAAAGCTTAATCTCAGCTTACTGTGAATCTCTTCATCGAGAGCCTTCACTTTTCCACGCTGCTTGATCAGCTGGATAGACTTGGCATTTGACTCCCAGTCCTTGCTGTTGCCTCCATCGATGCCGACACCTGGCAATACAAAAAAAAGCAAAGTTCGGAATTAAATACCTAATTAAGTACTTTAGCAAATTACATCTCGACTGTGTGGTTAAAGATTCATCTGGAATAACTGGAGCTCAATATCCAAACAGTGTTTGCCACAATAGACAAATTCAATTTGAATTTGTTTATTGTTTATTATTCTGCTTTGTTGGGCAGACTTTGCTTTAAAACAAAAGCCATGCTAAAGCCAGTGCTTGCAATCAATATCTAATCATCATTAAAACTGGTCTAAATGGAGGACGGCGGTGGCGCAAGAGTAAAAGGATGTGACTCATAT
Organism: Poeciliopsis gracilis; assembly: GCA_911649635.1. NCBI lineage: Eukaryota > Metazoa > Chordata > Actinopteri > Cyprinodontiformes > Poeciliidae > Poeciliopsis > Poeciliopsis gracilis. The sequence goes on along the minus strand of CAJVRI010000005.1, from coordinate 3,511,482 downwards.
ATGGGGGCTTTAGTCCTAGATGTGGCCGTCGTGAGTTTGAGTGACGGCGGGCCCGCTTTCCTGTCTGACAACTGTCAAGTACAATACCACTAGAGACAAGAAAACCACTTTTATTAAATGGTCTAAATGAACACAGCTGGCTATTACAACAGAATGAATAAAACAGACTAATATTAAGCCTTTGAAAAGCCCTGACCTTAACTATACTAAACAATCCAGAACCACAAAAACTAACCACAGAATTTAACAAATCAGCTTGAATCTCTTTAAATAAAATATTTTATTTAAAGTGAATAACCATCAGAAATAATCTTGTTGATGGCAACAAAATCCATCTGATCAAGCTGATGACACAAATTTAACCAAATATTAATATTAGTATGTTTGAGCTTGCATGTATGTTTGTAAAATTTTCCTCGATGAAAATCTCAATAAATTCAAATGTGTGCATCTTGTTCCTTTTTTTTAAATTCACTTGAGGTGTGTTGCATCATCATCCCATCTTGACATACAGAACAATTTAAATGTGTTATTAAAAGCCATAAATGGATAGCTGAATGAGTACATCGGTCAATAGAAGTGGTTTTTAAGTCTTGCTGAAAGCTTGAAGCCCTGAACATTATGTGCAATCTTCTCTCATGTACACAATGAGCATGGTGTAGTTCTTAGATCCAGAGTGCATTTGTCTCTAACACACTCCCCAGACACTCTCAGACTGAGTTCTTTGACGTATGAAAAACAAAAACATTTTAAACAAATTATGTTCTAAACCAGCAGCCACACCAGCCTAATATAATGTTATTTCAAACATTATATTAAATTTGATTGTTTGAAAGTTTCAAACAATGAGACAATGGCCTGACATGGAAAAAACAAAGTTGTGGTTATTATGTCCTTTAACCATCTTTTTACCTGCTGAGTCGTAACCTCTGTATTCCAGGCGTCTAAGACCTTTAAGGAGGATCTCAAGGATGTCTCGGCGTGTCCTTGGCACATGGTAGTTGAGATAAGCAAATATTCCTTAGAAACGGGAAAAAAAATAAAGAGATTAATCAAGCAAAATGTTTGCTAGGCTGAAGTACCTGCATCAGGTGGCAGTTATAGTAGTTATTCAATGCTTTTAGCTCAGTGATGTACATATAGAGCCAAATAATAACAAAACAGGTCTGATTCATATTCACAATGTAAATACAATTCAAATACAGTATATTTAACACAGAGAGGAAACATGTTGGGTATTCCCTCTGACAGCCAACATTAATATTTATCAAACAAAAATTGTCAATACGTGACCATTACATTTGGGAAAAACTCAGACTGGTAAGTTCTAAAATTGTAAGTACACAAATGTTATTCCGTTTTTGGCGAGTGCCTCGAGTCAAACATTTGAAATTCAACAATTTGTCAACGTCTGTAACGTAACAAACATTACAGACCAGTTTTACAGGAGTCTAAAAACAGACATTGCTATTTGTCTTGTTTGCCTTTACAGAGCAGGAAGCAGAAGGTGACTCAGTGGAAAAGGTCCGAGACATTTTGATTTGAAGCCATTTAGTATCAGAGCGATAGGTTAATAAAGATTTCACCCTGAGACCGTCCACATTTCAGTTCAACAGCACAGAAGCAAGGACACAACTCATGGCCTGAAGAGAATATGAAATTACACAGTTTTCAGCTATGCAGGCACAGATAAATGCAAATCTGGAACTTGGGGAAAAAAAAAAAAGCTTGAAAACAGAGACCTCATTCAGTATAGCAAGAGATGGACCCAGGAGGTGAGGGGCAGGGAAAAATACTAAGTGACCTCACAGGAGCAATATTTGAGGAAGCATTGAGGCTGAAAAAAGTAAAAGATCAATCGAAAAAAGTGGTGGCAGGTGTCAAAAGGAAAAACAAAAACGAGTTTATCAGGTCCTGTTTGTCTGTTCAGATTGTAAAGGCAGTGACGGGAGACAAAGACGAGCCATCCGTCACAAATGAAAGCGAAGAAACAGGCTAACAAAGTAATTAAACACGTTTCTTACAAACGAGTTATAAACAAAAACATTATGTGTATGCTAATATGTTTCTCTTTAACATAATGCGGGTGGGGAAACACAAGCAAACAGAGCTACTGGTTAAGTTTCAGTGTCAGGACAAAAGCTACTTTTAGACTAGATATAAACATAAAAGATATTCTCAGTCATTTTAATCATTACATAATGATAATAACAGAACAGAAAAGTTAGTACGCGTCATCGACAGCCCCATTAGCCGTCTGACGTTAGACTGAAGCAGGAATTGCACTTATATTAGTCCTGCTCGCGAATACACACACACACACACACACACACACACACACACACACACACACACACACACACACACACACACCCACACACACAAAGATAGCTTCCATGTCAAAACGGAGTGAAAAACACCAAAGAAATGAGACCGTTTATATTTAGCGGACGAGCAGCATCAGTAACACCGTGGTGCTCATGTTCGCTAACTGGACAGAGGTTAGCCACCCAGCTAACAGCTTTTACACCGAACACACAGTCGACACCGTTTTATTTTGTCTGTCTTCACGCCCATATAAGAGATATAGCATAATATTCCAAAGAATGGTACACGAGTAGAATAAGCACTCACCACACATGACTGCAGCGCCGTTGTGAGATTCAGCTACTCAGGTCTAAGGAAGCTGTCAGTTAGCCTCGCCCCCTTTCCGACGCTCGTGAGCTCGAACCGCCTCTTTCTGCCCCGTTTTGATTGGTCGACGCGACCGCTAAGGTCAACCTCCTTCTTGAACAGCAGCATCCAATTGGTCGAGCGTAGTGTCAGTCGGGTTGCGCTTGCAAACACGTATATACTAATGACGTGGCATGAGGATGAGAAATTGACATCACCAATGATGGGATGACTGGACTTCCTGCAGGCTTCCAGCGACCGTGAAACAAATTAGTAAACCATTAGCGCAATTAATTGTAATGAGCAAATGTCTAGACTAATAAAGCGGAAGACATTAAACCCATTTGAATTTGAACCATCGCCACTTAAGAGCATTTCTATTTATTTAAGTGATTTTACAAATCCTATCATTTTTATTTCAGATAGCAGCCATATTTGCAAAGTAGTAATATTTTATGCTTTTACGTAGAATTACATACTAGAAATTTGGCTACATGACATTATTTATGTCTATCTCCCACCCCAACATCTACATGAACAAACATACAGCAAAACACAATGATATACACAAATGCAAATATTCAAGCACACGTCTACATTGTACACGCTAATTTTAGTATGATTACCATGACAATATTGAATGAGCGGATTATTTTCAGACATTGAATTTGACAATCTTACACCAAAGTGTTTTTCCAAGACAATGGACTCCACACTCTGAAACTAAAGATTAAACAATCACTACAATCCTAGTGGTTGGTGTTTTGGTTGTTTGTAATGGCCTCCCCTTCCTGCAATATTTTGCAAAGTCTTGCACCACATTCAGTTTTGGCAATTCTTACAAAGTAACTTAAAAAAATTTATTATTCAATAACTTTTAAAGAAAATATTGGGTCTTCAGTTCAAAGTCATACAACAAAGTCAATAATAAAATGTAAAAGTATGATTCAGCAGGGCTCCAATCCCTCTATGCTGTTGAATTTACAACAAGCTTTCAATGCAGCAAATTGCTGTTCTATCAAAAACGACAAGCACAATGGCCGCTTTATGAAAGTAACTGACAGTATCAATTATTGCCATTTTTGTACATTTGTAACTGTACAAATGTACAAAGATTTGTACATGTGAGGTTTTACGCTCAGACAAAAGGAATGTTAAACTAAACCCTGAACATGCAAGTATGAGCCATAGACACCGCCACACTTATTTTAGCAATGTTTATTTATATAGACAGCATACATTCTGTAAAGATAAAATATCCCACATGAATTTTCAGCCTATAGGCAGCGTTGACTGCTGCCTGATTCAGAAGTCGTGTAACACTATGAAAGAATAAATACAAATTATTTCAACTGTACAATCTGTTTCTATGAATTGTGTCCAACGTATCTTTCAATTCCTCAAACCAGAACTATAAAACAAAACGAAAATATTTGGAACAATATTGAGAATGAGAACAGAGCTGAGTACTTTTATTGCATCTATGGCTTTGATTGAAGGAGGTGAATTGTATAGAGAGGAATGTTGACACGTGTCTCTGGTTTCAGTAGTTTAAACTTGAGCCGCCTCCTCATCCTCTTTTACCTGCCAGAAAAAAAAATATACATGTATATATATCTATACACATATCTTTAGGCAAAAAATTTAGAATAGTTTATTTACTGCATTTAATATTTTGTCTCCTGTACTTTAGCCATAATAAAGCTCAGCAAATGAAGCAAAACAAAGCATCATTCTTAAAAGACCCACTGGAGTAACCACATGAAGCACAGCAATTTCAGTAATTTTAACAAAACAGCTGTCAGCAAAACACAAAACAAAAAAAAGAAAAAGTATCAAAAACATGCAAACCTCTTCAACTGCTTCAACCTCAGGTATGTAAAACTGCAGCATGTTTTGGATTCCATTCTTCAGAGTAACAATGGAACTGGGGCAACTGGTACAGGCGCCCTGCAGCTTCAGTTTAACAATGCCATCGTCAAATCCTCGATACAGAACGTCCCCTCCATCCTCCTGCACTGTTGGCCTGCAAGGTGAGAGCATCCACATCCGTGAGACAGCGACCAACCACAGAAACAGACAGTCCGAAAGCATCTTTAGAACCCACTACCTTATTCGTGTATCCAGCAGCTCTTTGATCATAGCAACTACTTCATCATCATCCTCTGATGGTGCTGGAAAAGAGCAGAAACGATGAGCATTTGCCAATTAAAAAAACCCCCATTTCATCCTACAGGTTGAGCAGACTGAAATCCAGACCTGTGTCTGCACTTGGCTTGCTGTCTTCATTCACAATTGGAAGTCCAGAAGTATAAAAGTCCATGATAGCCGCATAAACGTCAGGTTTAATTACTTTCCATTCCACTGTTTCATCGGACTAAGCAAAGCAATTGAGAAAGAGAAATCAAGTTATTTAATGCAATGACGTTTCATTGTTTTACAATAAATTATTCAAATACAATCAAAAGCTTAAGTAGACCCGTCATAAGTACAACTGTTGTATAAATCTGGGCTTCTCATGTGGCGTCTTAAAGTTTCACCTCCTCCCAATGCTTTCAACAACCAACTTACATAATTTTGGTTTGTTATTTTAACGACACATCTTATTTAAAAAGGCTAAAATGGTTTAAAAAAAACAACAACAAAAAAAAAAAAGGGTTAGTTTTCTGGTACCGACCCAAAAGTTAAGACTTAATTTACATTTTTTTTTAAAAATGAAAAATAGATTCTGGCAATTTCAGAATCTTAATGTTAACCTGCTTTACACTTTCCTCAACCAGTTTGGAATTATATACATTGGAATTATAGTGCATGACATTATTAGCCATCATACATGTATTTGAAGTTTGTACAGGTGCTGAACGTTGCACTGAAATTCACCTTTGTGATGGTGATAAAATCAGGGCCCAGGAACACACTCTTGACTCCATCGATCCTAAACAACTGTCTGAAGAAAACAAGTAATTGAGAAGTATAAATATATGACACAAGTTCATATTCATATATTTATACACACAACAATCATGCAGCCATCCAACATTTTGAAAGGAATTTCTGTTCATCAATTAAATCAAACTTAAAGGGAACAGCCAGCTTATGGAGAAGTCAAAAGAATCTGAGTTTTTTTTAACTTTCTTTTAGAACAGAGGCTTTTGTTTCCCACGCTGTCAATATGAGGGGGAAAAAAAAGCACAGCAGTTTTTTTAAAATATAAATCTATCTAATAAAGTGGAGGCTTTATACTATGAGGTGTGCCTGTAGTACCATTTGTGCTTCAGTAAACAATATTCTGAGAACATTTTATGAAAATGTTCTATACCTGGCTAATGGTGAGCAGAATGCATCACGGGGGCCCGCAAAATTCATGGTCCCCTCCTCTAAAACTGTCCGCCCAGGCAGAAACTTCAGACTGTTTGGATTTGGTGTGTCCTGCGTCTGCACAAACATGGTCCTTCCTGATAAGAGACAAAACACAAAGAGCAGAAATGTAGCTTGAGATGTGAAACATTCACAGTGATGTGTCTATCAGACTGCCTTCTGTGTACACATATAAAATTTTCTCACAGTACGTGAGCAGCTGTTACCACACACTAACATTCAAAACAATCAATATTGCATCAGCATCCAGGTTGAACAACAGAAAAAAAAAGAGAGGGAACACAAACCAGGAACCAGCCAGACTGCGTTTTGTGGCCATCTGTTGGAGACTCCAGTGGCTTTTGAGGGCCAATAGATTCTACTGCTCTGACAGCCACTGCTGGCCAGTCTGAAATTTTAGAAAAACACATTAAAACACACACGAGCAGATGAACCCTAATATTAAACATTAGTGTATTCTTGGGATTGGGAATTTGAGAATGTGATGTTTACATTACAGCTAACAGACAGAGATCTGGACTCAAGGCTAAAATTTAGGGACAAATTCAAATTGATTTTGAAGAAATGTCTCTTGCTAAAAAAATACTAACTGCAAGTGTCTGAAGCATGTGATTATAATTCATTCCCAGACTGAAATGATTTGATACGATATTATCGCTGGATAATCGATCCATCCATTTTGTTAGACGTTTGTCCCCAGGGACATCTCCAGAGGTCAACAGGCAACAGGTGGGGTACACCCGGATAGCTCGTCGGTCCATCGCAGGACCGCTGGATATTTGATCAGTATTAATGATGGTACACAATGATAATTACTAATGATAAGTTATTAAGCCGTGGACATGAATTAAACAAGTGGTTCCCACGAGTTATTAGGTCGTGGCCATAAATTCTTGAAGCGTGTCCACAAATTAAAAAAAGTCGTGGTCAATATTTCTTTTTCAGATTTTCTCCGACGTCACCAAGCATTATCTGTAGTCTAAGAATAAAGTAATTTTTAAAAAAATTATTAATTGTTATTATTCTTAAGGTGAAACAACCAAGTCTTTCTTTTGGTGTGTCCAGTAGCGACGTCTGCGTCACTCCATGTTTAACCAGCAAGTTACCCTCAGCGCTTCTTCACACGCTCATGTTGTCTGTTAAATAAATAAATATTTAACAGACAACATGAGCGAACAGCGCCTGCATCCAGTTCACCAACAAACATACTCACGGTCGCAAAAATCTTGCTGAAACACCCAACAACCTCCCGACCTGTGCATAAGTCGCCATGTTTGTTTTCATTAACTAAGGAGGACGGAAGTAGCGGTCCTACGCGAGGGAAGTGACGTGTTATTATTGTGCGCGCGCTAAATCCCTCCCCCAGATACAGACGACAGCTTGGTAACTGAAAGCGCAGTTTTACTGGAGGCTCAAAAATAATACTCAGACAGCGTGAAAATGCCGTGTGGCAAAAATTTCAGACGGAGAAGGGATTCGTCGGACGACGAGGACGAAGATCATGGGACTACAGAAGAAGTTAGGTAAGTACTTTAAAGACAGGTTGAAATATAGTTGAAGCTAACGCTGTGTTAGCTAACACAGCAAGCTGTGCATTAGCAATGAGTAACTGTAGTTTATGGATATAAGTGATTTTTAATAAGCTGTTTATCTAGTGAGACTGCATAATATATTTTCAGATCGAAAGTAGAAGAGGCAAAAGAGCTACAGAGCTTGAGGAAACGACAGAGCGGAGTCAGGTAATGTGATTTTATCTGAAAAGAAGACTTTGAAACTTTGAGGAATAGTCCAGTCCTTTTTGTCCTCAGCCTCAGCTCAGGTAAGATGCTGTGCGGTGGCTCTGGAAGCGCCAGAGTTCATGGAATGTGAATCTCAGCAAAACCTTTAAAGGGGTGTCTTTCTCAAAATTGGAGTTACTTACCCCGGTTGCTTGTTCAGTTTTCTTCTTCCACTCTGCTGTCCATTGTTACACTTTATACAGCACTATGTGAACAGCCATCTTCTTTAGCCATGATCATTTGTGGTTTATCCTCCTTGTAGAGGATGCCAGTGACTGTCTGCTGGACAACTGTCATGCCAGCAGTCTGTCTTATAATTGGACGGATAAAATACATCAACCTGTGTCTAATAAATCTAGATTTGAGTTTTGAACTGGTTTATTTATAAACTTTGGAAATATACCGAGGAAAGACCTGCATGTAAAAATGATTATAGATGACTAACTTTACATTTTTATCATTTCTACAGTATAACTGCCTTATTGGTTGGAGAGAAACTCCCACCAGAAGCTGAAATAGATGTAAGTCGTGTCAATAAATCCTCATTTTTGTGTTAATGGAAAACTTGCTTTAATTTCTGTTTGCTAAACTGAACATTTCTGACAGAATGATCCTTTCAAACTGAAGACTGGAGGGGTTGTAGACATGAAGAAAGTGAAAGATCGGAACAGAGACATGTAAGTGAACGGAGGGTGGTGCTGTGTATATAAAGTGGTTTGATTTCATAGTTAAGCACGCCGTATGATAAACAATGTGACCGATCCAATTACAGGACGGAAGATGAGACGGACCTGAACCTTGGCACATCATTCTCAGCGGAAACTAACAGAAGAGATGAGGATGCAGACATGTGCGTATGCTTCCTTTATTTATTAGAATAAATTTATAGACTTAAATAAATGCTTACATTATTCAGTGTAAAAAACAAACAATGGAGCTGTTTAAAATGCGATGAATAGTTTATTTTCACGGCTGATTTGGTCTTATTTTCTAGGATTAAACTTTTAGATCATTTAGAATACCTCTAGATGTCAGTGGATCTGATGAATAGATACTTGAATGTATTTGATTCAGTCAGATCAGATGCAACCAAAGAGCATTTCTCGGAGGTTCAGACACAATTTGTAGACGTGACATTGAACGTGCGTGTAACTGATCGAGCAAGGCATTGGCTTCATGTATTTGTCTTCATAGGATGAAATATATTGAGACCGAGTTAAAAAAGAAGAAGGGCTTGGTAGAGGCTGAGGAGCAGAAAGTAAAGGTGAAAAATGCAGAGGACCACCTGTACGAGCTGCCAGAGAGCATCAGGGTCAACTCTGCCAAGAAGACAGAAGAGATGTTGTCCAATCAGATGCTGAGCGGGATCCCTGAAGTGGATCTTGGCATTGAGTACGTTCAGACCATTCGTTACTAATCCTGCTCAGGTTGTGTCAGAGGAAACCTTTTAAGAACATTTTGCAGTTAGTCACTTCCTTCCAACGCTTAAATCTTCTTTATATTTCTTTCGCAGTGCAAAGATAAAAAATATTATCCAGACAGAAGAAGCAAAAGCCAAACTCTTGGCAGAACAAAGGAACAAAAAGAAAGACCAGGGCACTTCTTTTGTCCCCACAAACATTGCTGTAAATTACGTCCAACACAACCGCTGTGAGTCCATTTCCACGTGTTGTGGTGTTGAAAGCCCTGGTTGATTAGCTTGTGGAGGAACTGAATGGTTTTATTTATTTCTTCTCAGTCTACCATGAGGATGTGAATGCACCACAGAGGCATCACAGGCACAAAGAAGAACCCAAAGCGAGACCGCTGCGGGTGGGAGATACAGAGAAACCTGGTCCAGAAGGTATGAGACGTCGGCCACATCCTGTTAAACCCACTGCTGTGTAGCAGGACAACTGCAATAGTCTAAATGACGCTTTCTCTGTCGATCCGTAGCTCCGTCACCACCCAACCACCGCAAACGTCCCAACAACGAAAAAGCCACAGATGACTATCACTATGAGAAGTTTAAGAAGATGAATCGAAGATACTAGCATGGAAATACTCAACATGTCGTCTTTCCTCGACACTGAGGCATAATGACAGCTCCTGTCATTATGTTCCTCATGATGTAGGTGATGTCATCATCACCTACAGAGTGATGATGACAGTACATTGACACTGTTTGACCTTGTAATTATTGTAAAAAGCATATGTGGTCTGTTAGGCATGTAATGCTTTGTGCTGTCCCATTAAATTAGGCTCTTCAGAAAAACAATTTCAATACTTTTCAATAAAAGTGCTCAAATATCAATATCATGGTTTTAACTTTTAAAATATTTGGTTGTTTTTTAAGTACATAAAACCATTAGAATTGTAATCTACTTGCTCTGATGCAATATTTTTGTGGATACATTTACACTCAAGTGTCATGGATTTGTATTTTCATTCTGATTTGGCTGGTTGGATGCCAAATCAACCAGGTTCATTTAAAGACCATTTACATATTTACAATAATTGTTTTGTTTATATGCATTCCTAATTTTTAATTTTCCTTTTGGGTAGATCTGTGGATTAGCCTGTGCCGTTTTAAACAAAACTATTTTCACACATTTTTATGCATTGTGTTTGCTAACATTAATAAACATTGGTGCTTTTATTTATTGGTGAAAAATTCCATCTGTCAGATGTAAATTGATGCATTGGATCCCATTGCTGCACCCACACACTTTTAATGTTGGTGTCATCAGCAGAGTAGATTATCCATTGCTGTGTCATTCTGCTCAATCCTAACAGTTTCAGCTTACTTAGTTTCTAGTATTCACTTTTAGCATTAAATTTCAGCTACGACTCACCCTATGAAAAGATACAAGTAAAAAAAAACAGAAACAGCATGTTCTTTAATGTGAGCTGATTAGTTTTAACAAAGAAAAAAAGTTTCACAATATAAATCCAGGGATGAACAAATGCATATAGAGCATTAATTAAAAATGTGATGCACTAATCAGCTAACTAATAGAATAGGCCACATTTTCCTTTGTTGTCAGATTAACAAAAACATCCTTCCTGATTTATGCATCAATAATAATAAAAAAAACTATATACATATAAACAGCTTAAGAGGTGTTTATATTTTTGGGCCAGATAGATCCTCTCCAGTTGGAGGGGATCTGGAGAGGTCCAACTTCCGGGATCTCTGCAATATATTCCATTTATTGTTCAGTGTAATTTTCAGTAATGTCTGAAGTAATCATTTCATATAAAAATTGAACCAGTATCAGGAGGAATGTTGCTGTCAAAACTCTCACATTTTTGGATAGCTGGACCTCCCAGATTATTTTGTTCAGTGCGCTTCATTTCCCTGTGCTTTTCCAGTAAATAGTATATTGAATTCCATTAAACAAAACTAAACACTGTTTTCTATAGTTATACTGGCAACATCTAAACCACTAGTGCCCAGACTTAGCAGAAATATCCCTGCTTCCCCCTCATGGTTTCTCCGTGGCGCTCGTCCCGTGTCCGTTGACGTGATGTTGGGCGTTTGCCTCCTGCGACGGCGTCCCGTCGGCCTCCTCTCTGTCGTCTTGGGTCGAGCTGGAGCTGCTGTCTGGAGAGGCCCAGCTGTCCCGCCGGCGGTAGGCCTCGCACAGAGGCAGGTCAGTGCTGTTCCACTGACTGTAGCTTTGCAGCAGAGCAGAAACCCGAATTTGGAGGCAAAGAGTCAGCGCAGCGCAGAAAGAGAGGAGCAGACGAGAGCAGCAGGTCAGAATAAACACACCCATACAAATAGCAGAGCAACATGAAAGCACAGAATCGTTAGAAGCAAAAGCACAGAAAAAAAAATAAATAAAAAAATGTTGAACAGCTTTTGATTGGATTTACAACTTGATTTAAGATGAGCAAAAGGATGAAATTAGTTGCTATTTAAGACAGCAGTGCAAGGACAGCAAGAAAGTTAGGTCCACGTCAACCATGCTCCAGAGATACTTTTTGCACTTTTCAAAAAGAAAAAAAAAAACAAAATAATAAACAAAGAAACTGCTTCAGCGTTTTGTCTTCGCTTTATTTCTCAATAATTGTAAGTCCTCTGAAGCGCTTGCATGGTTACAGACTGATTGGATGGACACTACAAACGTTGGCGCTCATTTGTCTTTATCAAAACACATCTACATAAAAAACACTAGGCTGAGATTCAACCTGATTGTTAAAGTTAAAACCAGTCTGGGTTCAACAATACAAATAATTCATGAATTCTAGCACAGACTATATTTCATTTGTTTCAAGAAAAATATTCTTATATTGCTTCAGTTCTTCTAATATCTTTTCCAACTTCATATAAAACTTTGTGTTGCTTCCAGCAACTCAATGACTGAAACAGATTTAATTTATAGATTCTCTTTTTTTCTTTTTTTTTACAATTTCAATACTTATCTCTACCATGAAAGTTAAAATGTCCCATAAATCCATTGGATCCTGAGGACAGTTCTAAGTTTGAACAAAAAATAAAAACAGCAGTAAATACAGTGGCTTGCAAAGCTATTTATGACCTGTGCACATCTCAATGTTGCAACTGAAAAATAGCACATTTCATTTAAGGTTTTATGTAATAAAGTAGTGAAGTGGAGGAAAAATGATGCATGACACCCCTAAATAAAATAAAGTGCCACCAACCGCCGAACCTGTTTTAGTTCAATACATCGGCCAAAACTGGAAAAACCCAAAAAAACCCCAAAATCTTTTCTCCAAATGGTAAAACCGTGTGAACCCGGCTACTATAACGAGCCGTCTACATTGTGAAACATGGTGCTGGCAGGATTATGCTTTGGGGATGTTTGTCTTCTGCAGGGCTGTAGAAGCTGCTCATAGTTGAAGGGAAGTGGAATGGAGCTAAATAAAGGGCAACGGTTGAAAAAAAAAAAAAAAATTTTTTTAGCACCTGCAACAAACTTGAGGTTCAAGTGGAGGTTCACCTTTCAGCAAGACAACAACCCTCAACATAAATCCACAACTACAATTCAATTGTTCACATCAAAACATCTTAAGACGTTATAATAAATCTGTCCTTTGAACTTCCATTAAAAGTTAAGAGTATCAAACCAAAAGTTAAATTGAAATTGATCCTTAAGACGCCGTTTAAAAATGCATGGCAAATGTCTAGATTTTTATTCATAAAATATTAAAGACATGCATAATTTTTCCTCCACTTCTTTTCAGTTTTTGCTGCTTTAAGTTGGCTGATCACACAAAACCACAATAAATTAAAAGAGGTTTTCGGTTCCAATGCGACAAAATGTGACAATACTTACGGAATATGAATATTTCAGCAAAGCATTTTTGACATCAATCTCTTTGGTTTATAGAAGACTGTGTGATGAACGTTAAACAGATGTGTGTCACAAACATGTTGACCAGCAGACTGAGAACTTGATATGCGGGTAAAGTTGATATGTAGTGTTTGCCCCTTTACGGTCCTTACTTTGGGGAAAAAAAAAAAAAAAAAAGCAAACCACAAGGCCATTGATTAACAGTAACACCAATAGAGAAAATGTAAATAAGACCTTCAGCTGAGATGTGTGTGGATGATCTGTCTGGATTGATAAATAGATCTGACTGAGACCCTTCGAACAGGGTTCAAAGCTGAGACAGTACACAATGGGACGACACAGGAGCGGCAGGATGGGGCGGATCTGAGCCTATTTGTACCTGGAGGAGTAATACTCTTCCTCTAGCTCATAGAGGTCGATAGCGATCTCATCTCGGAGCGACGTCAGCTTCTTGTCACACTCGTCTTGCAGCGCACGGAGCTGCTGGTTCTGCTGACTGATGGCATCGTTCACCGAGGGAAAGTCATTGAGGATCAGGAACTGTTTCAGATCGGACACCAGTTTCATCAGGGACTCGCCGGCACGAACCTGGCGCAGCAAAACAGAATGAAAAACAAACAAACATGACCAATCATGGCCAATCCTTTAAGGCTTATTTTCTGGAGACAAAGTTTTCTGTACATGTATCGGTTGAGGTTTTGCCAATTCACAACATAACCAACTATCCTGCTGTGATTTCAATTTCTTTACATATACTTCTTTTGCATTTACTAGCAACTTAAGACAAAGTTGCCCCGCAAAGGCATGAAGAGCTCAGGAACTTTTTTTCACCTTTAATTCTTCTCGTTCACAGAGGAAGCAGATGGTTTAGTGTCAGTGACGCTTTGCGTCTCACTCACGATGTTCGCAGCTCTGACGTGCATCTCGTAGTGGTCTTGCTCTGCCTGAGTGGGTCGCGATACCTGAGTCTCATCCTCTATCTGGACGAAAACACGAGGAGGAAGAGGAGTGGAAACTGTGAGAGTGATGCTGTGAACTCTGAGCAGATTTTACTGCTGGGGAAGAAGAAAAAAAAACGTGTTAAGAGAAACCAGAGAGCTGCCTTTGCGGTTTTGATGATTTCCGTGAAGTTGTCCATGATGGACTTGATGTCGTCTTTGAGCCTCTTGTTGTAGTTCTGCAGCAGAGTCTCCTTGCTCTGAGGGAGCACTCTCTGGGTCGCCATGACGCTCAGCAGGACCAGCTCCTCGTTTACGTTCAAACACGGAGAAAGAACTGAAAAATACACACCGGAAGCGTTCAGTCTCGAACAGAAAACATTAACGACATTAACAGAGCTTTTGTTTGTTTTGTTTTTTTAAGTACGAATGTTTACTCATGCGAGAGCCAACTCCAGATATTACTTACTTCTTTAATGCATTCCCAGAAGCTTTGTTTCATTGAAAACCCCGTTTATGTTGCTCCTCGTCTTCTTCTTGAAGCTGTTGGAAAGTCACATCCGGTGTGTTTGTGTGTGTTAGCGCCCTCTAGAGGAACGTCAGGCGAAGTTCTACCCGTGAGAAAGTGTCGAGTTTGCTTAAAATTAAAGCGCATTATAACTAGGGCCAAACTGCCTGACGTCATTAAAGTCTTCTTTTAACCAAACAGCCTCAATATTGCTGAAGTATTGAGACGCCTTTAAATAATCGAAAGGCAAAAGTGCCAAAGTTCAATAAATAAATTGGTCAACAAATAATTTAGCATGCAATAATATAAAAGCATTTATATTATGCATTTATATATATATATGTGTTAAATAAAATCTATATTTTAAATATTGCACTGATATACAGGTACACACGTCACAACTATAAATTCAATTGAAAAAGTATTTAAAAACACAGACGTTTCCTTAAACTATTCAAAATAAGCTTAATTACCCTGGAACACTGCAGGGTGTGCAGGTGCCGTTTCGAGATGTGAAGAACGAGATCACGGATACAAGCGGCCGAAATGGGTTTTCTGCGCAGGGTGGCTGGGCTCACCCTTAGATATAGGGTGAGAAGCTCGGGCATCTGGGAGGGACTCAGAGTAGAGCCGCTGCTCCTCCACACCGAGAGGAGCCAGTTGAGGTGGGTCGGGCATCTGGTCAGGATGCCTCCTGGACGCCTCCCTGGTGAGGTGTTCCGGGCACATCCGACCTGGAGGAGGCCCCGGGGAAGACCCAGGACACGCTGGAGGGACTGTTTCTCAGCTGGCCTGGGAACAGCTTGGGATTTCAACGTAAGAGCTGGCAGATGTAGCCGGGGAGAGGGAAGTCTGGACCTCCATTTTGAAGCTGCTATGATTGATGGATGGATGGATGGATGGATGGATGGATGGATGGATGGATGGATGGATGGATGGATGGATGGATGGATGGATGGATGGATGGATGGATGGATGGATGGATGGATGGATGGAGATTTTGGACTTTCTTGATTAATCAATTGAGCTTTGGAAGTGACAGCTAACTAATTTCAACTAAAGTGTTAGAACAAACACTTGACAACCGGCATAAAACATAGAAAGAAAAGCAACGTGCGCAGACTTTCATGTACATTCATTTAATATTTTGTTGTTTATGACATTTTTAAAGGCAGGCTGTACAGCATAACAAGTATTCTGAGTGCTTTTTTTTAAATTCTCCAACAGGATTTTCTGCTCTTCCTTCAGAGGTTAGGTGTCCAACAGCACTCAAAAGTCATTTTACAGCTGACAGAACAAATTCTTACAGAACCCTGACTCCGTGTCAGTTACTTTGTGCAATCTTCCTGTGTTTAGGCTGGGTGAGACTGTGTGGGGAGAACTTCAAACAGAGAAACACAAGTTAACCTTTGGGTTGAAACAGCATGGATTCCCTCTCCAAAAAAGTGCCATGGTGGGAAACAATCAGTGTAAAAGATTGCATAAACTAGAAAAACCACAAAATATTTTCTAACAGTGAATGTTATAAATTAAACGACACGTCGTCAATCAGGCACTACTCAAGCTCTCATACAACACTCATTACAATCCCTGGCTGGAATTACAAAGATTAAGTGCTGAAGACAGTCAAACATTTTCACGTCAGTTTTACAGACTTGCATGTGTCAGTTTGTGCACATTTTGGAAGTAATAGATTTGTTTCGTATAGTGTTACGTTATGATGTTATGCACCAAAGACAGCAGTAGTATTTGGTGCTGAAAGCAAGTGCAATCAAATGTGAAAGCAGCTGTAAGATGGGCAAAACATGTTTCATGCAGCAGGTGAATCTACACGAATAATGTGCTGAAAATGTTTGGGTGTTTTGAGAACCTACCGAAAGATTTTTGTGATCTGCTTCATTGAATCTTAGCAGTAAAATCAGAGCTACACATAACAGTAAACAAACATCTCACTATCAAACATCAAAGAAAAAAAAAAGAAGTAAATATTTTAGATGAAAAGCCAAATTACATCAAGAGACTTCCTGTCAAAACACAACAATGGAAATGTTTGTTTTGACTATTTCCAGCATCCACTTCATTAACAAGTCAAGTAAGATTAAAAAGGCCCTCAAAACGGACATGTAGATGGTTTGAACATTCTCTAATGAGGCAATCTGTTTTTAACTGCCTGTTAAGCTTCTGTGAAATTATGACGCTGACTAGTTTCCCTCCGATAACAACTGTATGGGGTGCTAACAGATCACAGTTTTACAGTCAATCTTAAATGTGCAGAAAAGAATTTTGCAAACGCTTCTGCACAAACTCCCTCACAACCTGAGGTAGACAGGAAAACAATCAAATGGTTGACCCAACATTGTTGTTAGTGCAGATGCACGCTGGGATGAAAGATAACTGAAGGGTCAGGGAAGGAAAACTCGCGCTACCGGATCTCATTTTAGCAAGTTGAGGTCGAGATCTGTTCAAGGCCTGCAGTCCAGCTGCAGCACTGGTGACAGCATGCAGTAAAGCCAGTTGCAGTTTGCATAATTAATGGGTGCAAATTTCTGCTACATTGCTATCTCAGTGTGTGTTCAGGGCTTTTCTTGCGGTGCTTTGAGGTGAAAGGGTGCAGATACGAACGGGTCTACAGCATTAACTTCTGACGTCCATGATTGAAGCGGTCCGCTAGCTTGCCTGCTCAAACTGGGAGCTGCTACCGTCTGCTCGGCTGCGGATCCTTCAAAGTGTCGGGAATATTTGGCCAGCGCTTGAGGGCGGAACGGTTGCTGAGCAACCTGTCCCAGCACTCCTTGATCGGACGTTAGAGTCTGACCCCCAGCTGCTTGGGGGTACAAGGTCTTTGGCAGCGCAGCCAAGACCTCCTTTCTTTTTCCAAAGGGAGCCTGAGAGAACACATCGAGCTGATGCTGAGCTACAAAAGGGGCACGTGGAAATGGAGCATTGGCAAAAACATCAGCGGAGTTCTCCTGCGAAGTCGGGAAGGGGGCTTTGGAGAAGACGTCTGGAGTGACACCTGTCTCTGCTACATTCCAGGAATTATTCTGAGCAAAGGAGCTTGACGTCGATTGACGGAAGGCGGCAGGTGGTTGTGCTGGTGCTGTGTTGGGGGGCAGGGATGAATGGGGAGCTACCAGAGGTCCATGCTCTTCTTCATCTTCAGAGTCCATCAGGAGAGGTCTAGAGCCACTGCAGTCTTGAACAGCAACGATACTCTCGACAGCTCTCCCCTCCTGCTCCTCTTGAAGTTCCGCCTTCTCCTCGTCTTCGTCGCTGGAGTGCTCACAGCCTTCATTATCTGGATCATTTTCTTCAACCTCTTCAGCCTCCTGTCCCTCCTCTAGCACAGTGTAGCCATTACTCTCCACTTGTACTTCTATCCAACAAAGACACAAAAGAAGAAAAAGAAAAATTACGTAATACAAACACCAACAGAAAGTAGCAAGCCGAACATTTTGTCAACCACACCGACAGCCTTTTAGAGTTACTTCACACCTGTGACCAACATACCCTCTCTACACATTTGTCAATTACGGATCAAGAGGACGGAACGATGACGGACCAGCACAAGACTACAAAATAAACTCTACTATGAGGAACAAGCCACGTAGGACAGACAAGTTTAGCAACTATGCTATCAAACGTCTTGTTTCCACAATTTAGCTGCAGGTGTCTAAATCTAACCCTTCTAAACCATGTCAGGGATGAAGCAGTATTTGGACATTTTAGTAAGAATTGTTTAAAATATGAGGAGTTTAGATGGAGTTAGCAAGTCTGTGGAAACAAGTGGGAGAAATCGTCACAGATAAGCTGAAAATAGGGACAGACAGGTTAGAACAGATTAGTGG
Source organism: Poeciliopsis gracilis (assembly GCA_911649635.1). Taxonomy (NCBI): domain Eukaryota; kingdom Metazoa; phylum Chordata; class Actinopteri; order Cyprinodontiformes; family Poeciliidae; genus Poeciliopsis; species Poeciliopsis gracilis. The sequence continues at coordinate 3,493,056 of CAJVRI010000005.1, read as the reverse complement.
AGGGAGGCGAGTCTTACCTCAGAGGTGTTGGCAGAAGGTGTTAGCTGGTAGTTCTCACAGAGATGTTAGTTGAAGCCATTAAAAAGAAATGCACCTGTTTTTTTTTTTTTTTCAACTGCTCTATTTTAGAATGCTCCCATTACTTTCTAATGCAACACATTTGTACTGATCACAGCCCAAGTTATTGAGCTGTGATGAATAACTCAGCCCAATGATGATATTTTTTTATCATTATTAAACACCCCATCAATTTTAGGACTTTATTTCTGGTCAACAATTTACTACACATGTAATATTTTAGTGAAAAAGTAATTTTTGAGGGAACCAATTTTTACATTTGCAATATTGAAATAAATGCATATAGTTAATTTTTTTTTTTAGTTTGACAGGTTTTTATTTTCTTAAATAGACCTATCAAATGTAGAGTTGGGTACAGTCAGATCTGTGTTTGAGTACAAGTCGCTAGGTATTTCTGGTCCTATTTACTATGAAATTAAAAAGAAATCAAAAAGCATTATTTTTAAAGAATGTAAACTTTGTGTTGTTCATAATTTCTATTTTCACATTTCTATATGTTCAGCAGTTTCTTTCTCCATTTACAAAAAAAAAAAAAACAGCCTCTGGAGATTTAGTGGCAGGCTACATTTTTAACATTCTTAAATTGTAGTCAGGAGCCACACATGATCAGTGCTGGGGCCACAAATTGCCCCTGGGCAGGACTTCGGACACCTCTGTTTTAAAGCATTCTACAGCACCAGGAAAAGATTTTATAGTATTTTGAAAAAGATTCACTATAAAAACTCATGTGACACAGTTTTTTGTTCCTTTTTGTTCCTGATAGCGTGAACAAACACGCAATCATTTTTCTGAATTCCAGCACACTCCAAGTATTGCAACTAAGACATGTAGTAATATTCCTACATATAAGATATGAATTTAAAACAATATTGTAGATTAAGATTTTGTACAACAAATAAATCTTAAATCAGCTTTTACAAAATCAATTATAGAGAAGAGAGTACTTTATATTAAATACCTTTGATGACTGAATATGCTACAAGAAAATTGCAATACCCATTTATGATGTACAAAAACTGCAGAAAGTGTTATTTTTAAAACACGAGGCCTTACTTCTGTGTTATTACATTACTGGCTAAAGAGGTTACATTTACAAAGGATTTTTTTAATACTACTGATTGGTGCTAATAAAAATGATGCCATAACTTTTTTAATTATTGGTAATGTTATTTGCCTATTACATTTCCAATAGCTCAGTTTATTATTTAACATCATCATAATTACCTGTTTAGGTTCTGGTTGCTACAATGTCAAAGTTTTACAAAAACTGGGAATCTCAAAATTCTGATTAGTGCATCTCTTGGTATAAAATGATTGAATAATACAGTAGTTCCATAGGGTGTTAATTCCCACTGTTAATTCTTAACCATGTGACTTTCAGTGAATGAAAGCAATTAGACTTGATTTCTTAAAGAGATTTATGCATAAACCATTAACTGTAGCAGTGATGGCAAAACAGAAGGAAAAGTGCAGTTCAAGGTTAAATGCAAGGTCAAACTACGCTTAAAAATAAGCTTACAATAGACAGCAATGCAGTTAAACTTCCTTGACAAAATAAAAAGCCCTAATTCAAAGTAGAACTTGGTGGAATCTTTACATATAACAACATAAACTGCAATGATTGTCAGCAAATGTAATGCATTTTTTTGTACAGCTGCCGTTCAACTCTCTCTCATTATTTGATCAATAAAAACAGGCAGTCATGAGGAACCAAAGGTGCTCCAGAGACATCAGGAAGAACACTCCGTCATAACATCTCTTGTAACACAATCTGCCGTCACTATAACAGTAACATATCAATGGTACAATGGGAACAAAGTGCTAAAAATATGATCTGGGCAGACAACTCAGAAGCACAACATTTCATGTATTGAGTGCATCAACATCAAAAGCTCTGGCTGAATGATCGACATGAATGGAGAGAAATAAATAGCGGAAAATGAAACAGGCTGGGTCATCATTTACACTTTTAAATACACTAATTAATGTGTGTTTAATCTAAGAAATTGTTCAGCACGTTAAATGATGAGACCGCTCATACAGTTTTACTAAATTCCTATGAATATTATTCACACTATGACCGATAAAATGCCTTTAAATAACATACAACAATCTAAAATCAAAAGGGCTAAAAATAGTGAAATTGAGCAATAGAATATTTTTGCACTGAAGTTAGACATATAAATGAGTAAGGAAGAGGGAATTGACCAAGAGCCTGGTAGGTCGTTGTTGTTAATATGGTTGTCCCACAGAAAACAAACACTTGATGGTATCTACACTAAACCTCCTTCAGTGTCAGGATGATTACTGAAAAAGTCTGCTCACTCATACCGACCCTGAGAGCAGAACGTTACATCGCTAACAGCAGGATTACAAAATCTCATTTCACTTTGGTTCTCGTCCGTTCACATTAGTGTTATAGCAGTCGTAAAATGTAAAAATACAAATGAAAATGCACCAGTTTGATTAATACACATATGTGGTGTTCTGAAAAAGGCTGATATCTTTGTGTCAAGCTAGTCAGCCAAAGTTCAAACGTTTCATGTTTTAAAAAGCCAAAGATCATAACCATTATTGTTGTAGTTTTAACATTTGTAACACCCTTCATGATATTCAGAAAAAGAAATCTGCACACACCTACTTATACAGTGCATTGGAAAAGCATTTATACCACATTCTGACATGCTAAAACCACAAGTTTCTATGTATTGTGTTGGGATTTTATGTGATAAACCAGCACGAAGTAGTGAACAAACATAAAGGTTCAAGTCAAATCAATCAAATTTTAAAATATGACGGTTACCAACATTTGGCCCAAATGTTGGCAACCGTCATATTTTAAAAAAATGATTTTGACTCAATTTAAGAGATAAGTTACTTCTGATGCCAAGTGCCTCAATTCTTAGTTATTAAGTGATTAAAGAAAAAAAAAACTGAACACTGAATCCTTTTAAATTTACTTAAATAAATACACAACTTTGGACTGGTGTATAATATAAAATCCCCCTAAAAATACACTGACAGTTGTTTTGCTATGTGAACAAAAATTGACATATTCAAGGTATAGAAATACTTTTGCAAGGCACTATAACCTACCTGAATGTGAAAGATGCACATGGGAATAGCAGCACAGGACTGAATGGATATAAATTCCTACGGCTATATGCTCTGTAATCCAATTGAAGCTGTTTGAACACGATGGGTTAAATTAACTAAAACAAATGCCCTTTTGTATTGCTCAAAAAAATCTTGTTCAATGCAGCAGTAAATGATTGAGTGGTTCCTTAATGTTCCATCTTGTTTGATCCAGTCCAAATCTTTAAAAATAAAGACTTCATCACGGTATTCATAAGGTCTACATCATTCTCAATCTCGCTTCTTCAATGACCTCTTGACATGAAGGAACGTCCCGGACAGTTCTTTCAAGATTTAACCATGATAACGAACAAAACACACCAAGGACCTGTGACCAAGCAGTGCACGCTGTGACAGTCAATCACCACGAGTGTAAAAAAAAAAAATCAATGAGGGACATTGTTGCAAGAACAAGGAAGCATGAAAAACCAAAAAAGACCATGGTGAAGCCAGGACGGAAGCAGACGATATTCTCAGCCATTAACAGAAAAGGAAAAAAAAAAAAAAATTACCAGCGTGGAAATGTCAACGGCCAGCAGAGATGCATGAAACCAGCTTATCACGCTGCTAGAGATGGAGTTGAGGCCAAGGAGGCACATAAACAGAATGGCTCTACTGAACCAATCCATGCTGGCTTTTCCTCACTTCAAAAGGTTGATACAGTAAGTGCCTGTCTCTCCAACACCCTTTTTATTTGTTTCATTTTGATTTTAGGATTGCATTCTGCCCCTTCGACCTCTCCCACCCCTCTAGAGGTCGATGAGCTGATCCACCAGCAGAAGGGAGCGCGCCAAGTTGGGGATGCTGGACTCTGAACTGCCACTGTTGCTGTGAGAGTGACCACCTGAAAAAACGTGCCAGAAAGAAAGAGAGGAGACAGAGATGGACATGGAGGAGCCGAGGGAGGTTTTGAAAGACAAGCAAAAGAAAGAGTCAATAAAAGTGGGAGAAGGAAATTATGAGTAAGAACATGAGATGAGGATGAAGGAAAATCATGGCAGAGCAGAAAGGAAAAAAAAAAAGTATGAACAGAGGCAGAGAGAGAAAGAAGCAAAGAATAAGCTGGGGTCATGTTTATACAGCTGCATCATCATAGGTGAGTGTAAGGACTTTCCGCTCTAATATGAAGCGAGTCTCGAGATGAATTATACTGAGCCAATACACCTTCAAATCAGGAAACAATGGCAGTTTAACATTCGGGATGAAAGAAAGAAAAGAGGTAAGGTGAGAGTTTGATGAGCGGTGGGTTGGGGGGCCTTGATGTGGCAAACACACCCTCATGATCACTATTACAAGCTGGAGTGAGTTAACTAGGGATCAGCTCATTCATCTTTGCCGTCTTACCAGGTGTGAGTGAAATCCCTGAATTTCTTTACAACTTACCTTGATTTGAGTTTTTGGGAATGAGCACAGGAATGGGGTCAAACTCTTCATCATTGCCCTTTTTCCCACCAGACAAGAGGAAAGAGTCTGTGGCGAAGGAAGAAGAAGTGAGGTAGAAATGGAAGGAGGAAATGGTTAATTCAGAGAGGGAAGACAAGCCAGGAAAAAAGCAGTGTGTGGAAATAAAGAGAGACAGATGATGTAGAAGTCAGTCGGAGAATCAAAGTTTCACAGCTTTGAGAGCGTCAACAGAGAAGCCAAGATTCCTGAGGGTGTTATCCGCTCTATTATCTATGACACATACCTAAGTTACTGCTTTCTTTGCTTGCTGAGGCACTTAAGTGACAGGCTCACACACCCAGCACACACTCAGTTGCAAAACAAAGAGCTTACCGGCAGCCTGACTGGGTTGCAGATCCTCCAGACAGGATCCGGAGCCACAGCCAGGAGGGCCAGAGGAGAAGGAGGAAGGGAGCGCTGAAACAGGCTGGCTTCCAGCAGAAGTATGAGTTAGCAAATCACAGCCCAGCAGAGATGTCTCCCCAGTGAAAGAATCTGAAGCATAGCCAAAGCACCAGCGGGAAATCAACATGTTAGAACAGCAAAGAAAGATGCAGTCGGTTAGTAAAGCAAGGCCATATAACAAAACAGAGAGCAACACAGCAGAAATGAGTTCAAAAAAAATATTAATGTTTGCTTTGACTAAATATTGAATGCTGAATTTTCTAGATTTGAGGAAACAAAAAGTAATCATCTTTACGTTTTGATAACCAAAGAGTAAAGATGAACAAATCAGGTTGATTTTTGATCCTTGTTTTGGTGATTTTGGCAAATTAAATTGTTCTCTAAGGACAATTTGAAGAACAGCATTCAAACATGTTTTAGCCTGCCTGCAGTCACTGAGGATTTAATAGCTACATTAGCAGCTGAAGTGATCTAGCATCTTTTATTAGGTATTAGCATGGTTAGCAAGGCTAAGAATGCCCAAAGAAACAGTCTGTGTTTATCCCAAGAGAAAACAGGTCCTTGGCTCAGCTCTGAATACTTTCCAAAAGGATACCATCATTTTCTAAAAGTTCAGTCTGCAACAGAAGTGGACTAATCCAAACAAATAAAACAGAGTAACTTTGTCGCCTTCCTGTAATCTGCTACATGACCAGTCAGCATTCATCAGCAGAAAAAATAGCTTCTTCAATTTTGTTTCTTTGCACTTCACTTTTAAGGATCTCCCTCAGACAAGATAGCAAATCTAGTAACAACTTTCACACTAAAAATGATGTTGTCAGCAAGACCTATTTGTACTTGCATATGATGTGTTCTATGCTCAGAAAAAGATTGGATTTTTGAGTCTCTGACTCACTGAGATTCACCGATCAGGTTAAATAAGCAGATTTTCATCATCAGCCAATATCTCAGAGCATCTCTTCCAAAAATAGCGTGCCACACTAAAGCACCCATCCTGTCCAGAGCCCAGAGCCAAACATCACTGCTAACAACATTTTTTCCCTAACAGCTTCGTAATCTTATATCCCGACTAAAAATCAGCCTTGGATAATTCAATCTCACAAGTTATAGTTATTATTTTTTTTATCTGTGGTCCAGAATGCTGACCTGGCATGCTGGCAGCAATACGTTCTGGCTGACCTGAATGGCGCTGAGGCTGAGGAGCTTCCAAACCAGGAATCAAGGAATCCACACACACCTCAGCCTTTGCTACACCAACACAGAAAAAATGATTGTTAGTAAGAGACATGAAAGCATAAATGCAGTTGGGTGCAATCTGATGGCCTCATTTCCTTTGAAACCCATAGGAGAAGCTAAGAACACATTCAAATGTGTTTCAGTAGCCTAAGATGTGAAATTTGGAGGAAATGCATGGGGACAGGAACATAAAACTTTCTGCAAAAGTACTAAAGGAGCCACAGAAAAGGGGTAAAATGTCAGGAAGTAGCAGAGAAAACTCAGTAGACTTCAATCCCTGTAACACTTTCTAAATGAGTGAGAGATAGAAAATAGGGCCTTGTGAGGGAGCAGAGACAGCCATAAAGACAGAAAAGGCGATGGCTGGGTGGGGAATTTCCAGTAAGTTCAGTTGGAAAGTTAATGCAACATGATATGTGTATGGGCCTGTTACCAGTTATGATGCATACTGGAGTTTTAAACATTTTTCATTATTATGTTACATTGCTTAGACTTTATTAAAGTAATGGCAAGACATTACACATCTATAGATAACGAAGAGATGATAAGCAATACTTTTTTTTTTTGTTTAATTTTCGACTGAAATTAAAGTTACAGCCACAAAACTAGTTAGTCCTTTCAATCACTGAAGCATAATCTTATCCTGAAATAACTCCGGAAAATAACAAAAAAGAAAAGCTTACAAAAATTACTGGCAAACTTAAAAATCCAAATGTAAGCAAAGCAGTTTTACATTTATGCTTCACTTTTTCAAGTGGATCTCAGTGTCTAATTACTTTTCAATTAGTTGTCCAGTACTTCCTGTTTCCCTGGAGATTTAGTATGACAAAAGCTTATCTCTTCTTCTGTCAAAGCGAAGAGAAGATGGCAATCCATTAAGTACATATGAGATGATCTGCAAATCACTGAGTCCTACAAAACATGTTTGTATCTACAGTCGGAACAAAATCTAAACGGTTAAGGTGGGCATACGGTGGCTCCGAGACGCTGTTAGAGGGAACTGGCTTACTGATCAGGACTCGCTTTATGGGAAGAAAGTCCTCGTCAGCCACTTTTATCAAATTTGAATCCAAACAGCTGAACATTAAAGTACAGTTTGCAGAAAGAGAGTTTTTCCTGATTTAACTGAAGCTCTCAGCTGTGCTCATATGGCTAGTATAACACTTAATGCAAATAGGAAGCTTTTCATCCAGGCCTCCATATGTGACAGTCGCAGTGTGTCCTGGCATGGCTCATTTATTCTAATCAACAGCACGGCTGAGAACAAACGATCAGCTGGCTCCGTATGGGGCGGATTCTGCGTGAGTAAATTCATTTAAATGTTAGTAACAGTAAGTACAGAGGGCCACAAAATTTAGATTTTCAAAAAGTCTGTAGAACATTTAAGACATCCATTAGTCTTAACTGAAAACTTTTTTTAGTGCACAGCTGTAAAAAATACATATTTTTTTCCTCGGTCTCTTAATTGATTTAGTTCAAGTCAACACTGCCACACACTACACAACAGTTAGTAATGCTGTCCATTCAAATGGCGAAATAATGCTATGCTGAAAAAATGAGGGCACCAAATCTTTCTCCAAACCTTGCACTAAACATATTTTAGCACGATTCCTTTATATAAAAAGATTTAATCCTAGTAGTGACACTTCATCACAAGAACCTACAGTAAAATTTGTTAAGATAGCTTGCCATGTCAAATACAATAGTTTTAAATCGGGTGATTTAAAACATATGTTATCAGGACAACACAAACCGAAGTGGGGTGTAAATCCATGCACAAAACCACCAATCAGTTGCTGCTGCTCATACTTACAATTAAAGTGCTATGAGTCAAAATGGGGTGTGGAAGAGACCTTAACACAAGGAATGTGTTGACTCAGGAAATGACACAGCAGATGTGACCTTTTCCTGCCCTGACTACGAGGAAAAAAGGCCAAAATGTATCAAAAGGTTTACACATATCTTTTGAGTTGTAAAAAATAAAGATGCTGGAAATTACAAAGTGACAATAAAATGTTTTTTTTTCTTCTATTTTTCATGTATTAACGAGTGCTTCATAAAACTAGTCAGAGAATGTCTGCCTCACCAACAAATATAAGACGGTGACTGGTAGTTGAGTAAACATTAATGTGACTCTAACAGATGAGGGTGTGAAAGATTAAACACATCCCCTTTCCACAGAACAAAATTACTTTGAACAGCACTTGCACAAAGTAGTTCAAACATTCAACAATGATTACTGCTTAAAGGTTAATCTATGGAGAGCCTCACATGCTGGATCATCACTTTAACATGACAGTATAATTAACTTTCACTTGTTCTTCGTGGCTCTTCTGGTAAGCCCTCTTCCTGCAGTAAAGCAATCCAATTAACAAAAGGGAATTTGTCCTGCGCGTTGCCATGCAACAGTGAAAGCGCAGAGCTGCATGCGAGATGCCATCTAGCTGTATCTAAGGTGTCTATTCATGGACATGGACAAGAAGCCACTGTGAGGCTGTGAGCTACGTCAACATGATAGCACGATGTGCAAACTTCACTGCTCCTGTTTTGGTGCGGGCAGTTTGCGTTAGTTTATCTTAAGTAGAATGATTAGATGAAACGAAAACCTAATTCAAATTAATTTAATAAGAAAAAAAATAAATTGCATTATGTTTTATTTAAGTCTGATATAAAATGACCTGGTAGGATAATTTCAACCACTTTATAAGTAGGTCCAGGGAAAGATTTAAAATAGTCAGAGAAGCTAATTATGCTAATTCCACAGCTAAAATATATATATTGTCATTCTGATGGAATAAGAGCAGCAGAATAATTTTCTTTAACAGGGAGTGGTGCATTAAGTCATTATTTACCTCCAAGGAAAATGCATAAATATACATAAAATGGACATTACATGCAAGGATGCTCCTGCTAATAAAAACAACCAAGTCTGCAAATTTGTCAAATCACCCAAAACTTAAAATAAAGCTTCAGAGCCCCCAATAGAGTCCATCTCCTAAAAAATATTCAACTATGATTGTTTTGCCACCAAAGCTCGTCAAGAAATGGCAGCAAGGAGGTTTAAGTGTGTCGGCAAATACAGTGAAGTGGAAACTTTTATAATATGCTGGAATGTTATGAAGAACCAGGATTGACCATTGTCTTGTCTAATTAAGCTCCATGAAGAACATTTTAAGAGTCTCTTACAACTTTGCATAAACAATACCATAAATTAAAAGTGGAATCCAAACATACTGTAAGAGCAACTTTATACAATAACCCCAATTTGGTGATGGATACAGGTGTTTCCACCATGGAGCACAGCATCACAGGGCAAAAGGTGATCACCAAGTACCTCTGGGTTTATAATATTGACATCTGGGTCTATTCGGAGGGAATCAAAGACCTGATATATTCTGATTTTGCTTTTAGAAACAAGAAATAAAACAGGAGAGTGAGCAGAACCAAAGCCTTATGTTAAAAATGTAAGTAAATAAAACTGTAGGAAAACAAATGACTGAGAGGTGCAACTAAATGAGTTTATATCGAACTGTCATAAAAAACAAACCCAAACAGAGCAAATGAGCAACAAAATTGCTACACATCACCTCTGGCAAAGCCACTTAATACTGCTGGAGACACAGACCAATTCACAGTCAAATCTCAAAGAAGACTTTTGGGTAAAATAACGTACTAATTGGACAGCTTAAAGAAGAATACTGTAACCTTTTACCTGGAAAAGCCCCGAGCTCTGGAATGAGACTTTCACTGGATGTGAGGTCGATTTCACCAGGCTGAGCAGCTGTGCAGAAACAATACTGCGTTTTAGATTAATGACAACCAGTAGATGTACATGCTGCAGTACAAAACTTACACTCAGATAGCTTTGCAAAGTCTTTGTTCAGTAGCTCCTCTGCAGTTAGCTTGGAGAAGTTATCATCTCCAAAGGGGTTCCAGCCAGGCTGAGGATTCGGTGCAGCGAGCGCTGATGGAGCGTCACCACCTGGATGATACACATTCTGCTGGGACGAGCAGGGGGAGCCAGAAGGAGTGGTGCTTGCTGATCTGGAACATACACATGTTTAAATACATGAGGCTGAACAAGCAAAGTGAAACTGAATGGAAGGTGTAGAGTGTTTGTGTGCGCCACTCACTAAGCGAGCTTAAAGACTGAATTAACTGGTGCGACTGAAGCCCAATTCTTCTGGGTGTAAAAAGGGACATTTATCTTACTGTTGCGTTCTGCCGTATGAATGAACTCCCTCTGGCCTCCCAGACTCGCTCTACACTATGAAAAGAACTCTTTATTCCTGGATTGCTGAAAAGAGTTTATTCTGCTTACTTGGACTTGTTGAGGCTGGCCTCAGCTGCGGCTGCCTGGAGCAGCTGGGTGGATTTGCTGACTGGGACTCCAAAGATGGCACTGTGGGTGACATCGCTCAGGATTCGTCTGTGGCCGCTTTTCGGAGCCATCTTTGGTGATGAAGGAGGCGTCAAGGAGCCAGCTTTGTGCATCTCTCTGCCTGGAGTCTGCAATGAGAAGCAAATGACACAGAAGGTCAGGCTCAAAAAGGCAACACAAAATTTTCCATCAACTTGGAAAGCAAAACAGAATCTAACTCCAGACATAAAACAAAGTTAGAGGAAAAATAAGGCAAGTATTATTGGAGGAAATGAATCAAATCAACGAAACCATGCTGTGAAATTAAATCACTTCTGGGGAGAAGAACAAGTTGCTTACTTTCAGTTAATTAAATGAACCAATAAAGACAAAAAAAAAAAGCCACGTGTCGGAAAATAATTCTGCTTTTCAAACTTTTGTACATTTTACTTTCATTTGTTTTTCTTCCAATTTATCGTCACAGCGCTTTTTTTTTTGCTCAGTTTTTTCAGCTGTATGCATCACAAAAAACTGATCAGAAAAAACAATATGCATTATGAAATGAAAAACAGGGTATCATATTGTAAAAAATTAATGAGAATGTTAATTAATTAATGAAAAATAAGAAAAAAGTTAACTGAAAGTAAACTCAGGAGAACTTATGATTTATAGACAATCCATGTTGAGAAAAACGCTAGAAAAGAAAGCATACAATTTCTTTACAACTTAAACACACTTATTGACACTCAATTTCTGTACATTCACTGCCAAGACGAGGAAGAAAACAGAAAAAAAAATAAAATAAAATCGGGATGTGATTCGTTAAGAGATGATCTCATAATAATAATAATAATCAGCCCCGACCCAAAGAGCTGCAAACAGCACCAGGAGTTCGATGTTACCACAACCTCTGGGGCAGCTGTAGGAGCAATGACTGCAGACTCAGGAATGGGAACAAGATGAGTTGCGGATGGTTCGTGGACTACATGCTGCTGCTGAAGTTGCAGAGTGGAAACTGGGGAAACAGGTTTAGCTTTGGACTGCAGCAGAGCAGATGCATGGGAGGATGTTTGTTGTTGGTGCTGCAGGTTCTGTGGTCAATTGGAATAACCACACAACCAATTTAGAGAAAGGCTTACTGTCACACCATTGTTCATTACTTGCAAAAAAAAAAAAAAAAAAAAAAAAACCGAAGGGGAATTCCAGTTTTACATCGTGGAAGTTATTAATAACTAATCAATATCACACTGAAATATAAATAGACCACTTCGTTTCCATGGGTTTAAATATTAAGCGTAATTAAAACCAGTTTCATTCGAGCCATGATGCCATAACTGGCAGAACTAATTTTAATCAGGATGACTTTGCGTGATCCTCTCTGTTTAACATTATTAATTTGATATTATGAAGGCTTCCACTATTTGTTTTTGACATCAACTTATTCTGTGCGGCTGAACAATATGAGTAAAATGTCATAAATGTTGCAATAGTGATACGAGTTGGGATAAGCACATAAATACAAAACTAAACCTGCAAATATGGACACAGCAAAATCCAGCTACTGGAAAAAAATGCATCTATGATTTACATTTTACCAAAGAGGTTTTTGAATAAGTTGAATTTCTCTATATCCATGTTTGGCAATGAAACATCTTAATTCACTTGAGAAACATTTTCTGCTGCAATAAACCACAAGCACACTGTCATGGTAACATTTAATTAGCTACCATTTATTTCGGTTCAAGCTGCTCTTTGCAATTGTAATATTGCAGATATTGATATTGTGATAACGCTTTATTTGAGCTGGTAATTACTTATATAATTATGTGTCATATTTACAAAGTTGCGATTAAAAGTTGTTGCAGGGGATATGATCCAGTCAACTGAATTTTCATTCAGGCAGTGGGAGGATTCCTACCTGCTGGTTATTGTGAGGGATTAGGAAGGGTGAGGCCTGCTGTGTCTTCATGAGGACCTGCTGATGTGTCGTAGGCTGTGGCTGCTTGTTGCTCGTCTGCGTTAGTTGATGAGCGGCCTGTGCAGCTGGAGCTTGCTGTGCAGGTTGAACAGCAGCTGCGGCATTGATTCCTACCGCTCATATGGACAAAAATAATAATAATAATTTTAAAAAAGCAAATAGGTCATTCATCTTGACTCGAGACATTTTGCACAACTACTTAAACTTCCCGTGCGTGTTTATTAGCAGGCCGTGCCCCAAAAAAACCCCTTTAAATAGTCTTTATATTTTTTTTCAATGTTGACAAAACTAATGACAAAAAGAGCCGTTTTAAGTAAGAATACTATTGTCTAAACTTAATATGTTTAATACATCAGATCCAACAAAGTTGGATGCATTTTGAACTTTACCACTACTAAATAGTAGTCTAGCCAACAATACAACAAAGCAGTTTGTACCAAAAGCAGGCGGTGTCCCTGTTGCCACACTAGGCCTCTTGCGTGGGGTCAGAGCTGGTTGGATGGGAAGAATGCCTGATAAAGGCTGCGACTGTGGCTGGCCAGCTTTTGGTCGCTGTCGAGGTGCAATAGAGGTTTCTGTAGTTGGAACTGGGTCTGTTAGCCTAGGAGAAAAAAATGAAAATTCCTTTATTTGTGAGAAAATTCCTTATTCCTTATCCTTTTTCTCAGTTGCTTGGTGTTGATTTGAACACCTTGTGATATGCTTCACGGTACATGTCAAACAAAAACATAATGAGCTCAACTCTTGCCTTACAGAAAAGTAGATGAGATGTGCTGCAAATCGTTTCAGTTTTAGTTGTAACTAAACTTATCCAGAAAGAGTGAAAAATAAAACATAAATCAGATATCAGCAGGGCTATCAATTCTATGATTTTTCTTTAGAGTAATCACACTGTGCAGCTTCAAATAAAAGTATTTGTAAAAGCCTTCCAGTGTGCTGCTCACAGACACAGCTGAGGGTGTCGACTGCATCATCACAGCTCAACAAAAGCTGAAATAATAACAGATTACTCAATGACAAGTTAATCACATCTGTTGTGAGAATTCAAGTAAGGAAGACACAAGTTAGAAAAAAGTGCATAGATCTCCAAAAAGTTCACAATAATAATTCAAAGTATTTTATTTTGTCTCCCACCCACCTAGCTTTGGTTTGACTCTTTTTGGCCACTGCTTCACTGGCTCGGATGGGCTCAGGAAGTTGTGAAGGAATTGGGGAATTCTGTAAAAGAAAGACGATGAAAGACAATGAAAGCCAATATCACTACCAGAAAACAACGACTGCGTTATGATATGGCTGTGTGTTATTTACTATTACTGGCTAGGCTCAATCAACACTGTTCATTATTTGCGCTTAATAAAAATTATTAGAGAAAAATAAGCAAAGTTATAAAGCGATTTATCTTTCACTTCATACTCTTGTCATGTTGACTTACGTGCAGATTTGGGACAGGACACTCCTGCCGGGCCAGTTTGAAGGCAAAGTAGGACACTTGGTAAATATCTGGTCTCTTGTCAGGATCGGGTTCCAGCATGTATCCTGAGATGTTCACAAACATGAGAAGCTGATTTTTAGTAAAGCATATGAACATTCTGGCTAGTACACATTTGAGGAGTTTCGGACATATTTTATCAGGGTGAAACATGAGGTTACTTACTGATGAGACAATGCATTTCCTGGGAGTAACGAGAATTGTCTGGGATAGTGAAGCTACCATCACAGATAGCCACCTGGCTCTCACCAAAAGGAAGCGTAAAGAAGCAGAGCTTATAGAGCAGACAACCTAAAGCCTAAAAAGACAAGACATTCTACTAGAAAAGGCAGCAACATTCAACAAAAGACATGAATCGGGAGATTCTACTCAAAAGAAAAACAAACTTGCAGTTAATTTCCTTCATAATAGTTTAAAAAAATACTCAATTCTTACCCAAATATCTGCTTTTGTTGTGATGAGTTTTCCACCATAAAGGTTGACCATCTCTGGAGCACGGTATGACAGGGTGGTGTATCTAAGGGTGAAAAAAAAAACACAAAAACTGGCTTTTGGACTCGGTAAAGCAGACAGAAAGGTGTTTATTGAACGTTGAAAGATTGATACTTTTTAATTTCCTCTTCTATGACTGCAACTCCTTCAGTCTGTGGGTTTTGGAAATGATTTGTGGCACTCCCAAAATCACAGAGCACATAGTGCCCCTGGTCATGCAGGAGAATATTTTCCACCTACATGTGGGGGAAAAATAAAGACAATGAAATTATTTTAAAAAATGTGAAATGTGACAAAGAACTTTAAGCAATTAGTGTGGCTGGCAAACAGCCAGCAGCAAGTAGCAAAGGCATATAAACAAATTAGTCAAGCTTGCCTTGAGGTCTCGATGGACGATGGGAGTTTTGCACTGATGAAGCCGAGCGACAGCCTCACATGTGTCACAAAAGATCCTCAACACCTCAGCTTCACTGAAGCCGGTCTGTAATCGCTGGTTCATCAGGTTAACCACCTGCCCACCTACAAAAGAAACAGGCCAAGAAGAGTTTTGCTACAAAAATGGAAATAAACACACACATTACATTTATGGTCTCTACAAATCCACATCTTATGAAATAGCTTGCATTTCTCACTTTGTCACATTTTTGAAGTTTGTAATAATTTTTTGTTCAAATGTAGGGGAAAATCCTTTCATTATGTATTACACTAACTTTGTTTTACAACATATCTGCTACAGACAGTAAATCTTCGTTGAATAAATAAAAAAAGAAAACTCTAAACTTTGATCCTCTGCGTTTTAAAAACCACATGCAAATATCTAAATTTATTTAAAACAGCACAGTTAACCACTGAATGCATGTGAAGCTCTATTGACATGGCTGCTATCAGATACCATGAGCCCCTGAAGGAAATTGACCTTTGAGTTAAACAGAAGCAGAAAGTGATGCAGGTTTACCTCGGCAGAAGTCCATTAAGATCAAGACTTCCCACACATCTCCAGCTCCCACAGCTGCTATACTGGAGTCCAGGAAACCAACTATGTTTTTGTTGCCTACCAAGTCTCTCTGTGGGTGAAAAAAAAGCAAAAATGACAAATATACTTTTAATAACTTTTAGAATTTGCACCTAAATAGCTCAGTTAGCTGTCCAAAAACCAGAAATAATCCTGATAACCATCCACCGTTAGTCATGCTGGGTGTGGCTGCAGGAACTGCGTATTTTCCCCAAGCGGCAAAGACCTCAAAGTTTGATACTGGACAATCAGATAAGCTCAGAAGTCAAAAGTTTGGTGTACATTTTGCGTACTGACCAATTCAGACGTAGGGTGCTCCTCCAATTACGTCTATGCAACCACAGTAACCCGTTTCAAAACCTCAGTGGAGCCAAATGCTGAAAGCAGCCCAATTCCTTTCACAGTCGCTTGCTTGTTTTTACTCACCATAATTTGTATCTCAAGTTTGCAGATCCTGAGATCATGTTCGTTGTTGACATACATTCTTTTGAGAGCACAACGTTGCCCTTGGTGAGTTCGCACCAAAAACACAATCGCAAAACCTCCTGCAAAAAAGAACAGGAAGAAGATTAAAATGCAATCGACGCCTTTGGTTTTCATGCCAGTCATGATGCAAATTGGGTTATCTGGTAAGATAGTTGATTCAGAGACACATTTGTGTCCACAGCTTGTTGACTCTTACTGATCAAAAGCAGGTGAAGACTTGGGCACAAAACGTTCCACTTCTGATTTATGAAACCCATGTGAATACCGGTAAATTCCAATGTAGCAACAAACGTTTGCTGATAAATGCTGCTGCTGGAAACAATCGTAAATTAAAAGCCAAAGAAATATTTGATCAATGTGTGATTGGCCTCACATAGTAAAAGAAAACACAAAACCTAAAATGTAGCCTCTCACAATATTAGTTTGTAACAAACCTGCATGTAAAGTGCATTTCAGTCACCCATTAAACTCAAGAAGAACAGCAGTCATCCTTCTGAGAAATCCTGAGCTCAGACACAGCTTTCTAAATACATTATCTTAGAAGCTAAGTCTTCGTTTGTAACCAGTCAGCATCTGTAATCTCTAAAGTAACTGGATGAATAAACCAACATATTCCTTGCAGTTTTGCACAGCTAACAACTGAAAGCCAGTCAGAGCAAACAGCAAGAGCAAAAAACAAGAATAGCCCAATCTGGGATAAGATTAAGACTCTTTTTGCTGCTGAAACCGTCCTGACCATTGAAACCGCCGACCCATTGAAACAGTCCTGACCCATTGAAACAGTCCTGACCCATTGAAACAGTCCTGACCCATTGAAACAGTCCTGACCCATTGAAACAGTCCTGACCCATTGAAACCGTCCTGACCCATTGAGACAGTCCTGACCCATTGAAACAGTCCTGACCCATTGAAACAGTCCTGACCCATTGAAACAGTCCTGACCCATTGAGACTCCTCTAGATCCAAGTTGGCCCTACAATGTTAGGAACAACTGGCCGTTTACGATAAGTCCAGCTGGTGACAGAAATTCATCCTAGACAAGGACTCCATCAACAAGCATTGTCACAGAATTACATCCCTCAACAAATACAGATAAATAGTGCATAAAAGAGCAGGAAAGAAAGCACATAAACCACATAAAGAGAAAGGAATATTGAGAGCTGTAAAGCAGAAGTGGATCAGAAGTGTTTGGTCAGCCCGTCCAACAGATGCTCCATTCAAAGGGCATCCAGGTTATTGCAATGATAAAAAGATCAATGCCATTTTTCACTTCATCTGCCAGTCGTCTTTATGTTATGCCTGATTGGTGTAATTTATATTATTGAAGTCTACAGCTTTCACTCAAATGCGGGTATTTTAGCTCTCCAGTTCAATCTTAGACTATGCAGCACAGCAGCATTAATGATAAATCGTATATATTTGTTGTAACTTCAGAGCTTCAGAATAATTTTTCCTTCACAGTTTGTGGCAGAGCCATGCCCAACACTGACTCATCCGTCTGGCAACACAAAGCCAAAAACACTTCCACGTGACCAGGCGGCCTCATGTTTCATTAGCACAGCATGAAGCTGCATTTCAGCCATCTGTACTGTCACAGAATTTGGGGGAGTAGAAAGCAAGAGCAATTTTAACAACCTGTTAATAGCACCACTTTGCATGGTTTAGTTTTGAGGGGACAACCTGTGATTGGTCTGATTTCAGTGACTGGAAATTTAACAAAAAGATGCAGAAAATTTACAGAGCAGCGACATCAAAAAGAGAAATTCTTGTGAACTGGGCACAGTAAACGTAATAATAGGCCTGGGCCTATAAGCAGATAACATTATAATGCAGATCGTGATATCTGCATTATAAGGTTATTTTGCCATTATTTTTATTTTATTCACACTTCAAATTAATTATTTTCACAAATTAGTTGGGCCATCTGTCCTAACAGGTAACCTACAATCATAGGCATGGTCATTTTGTTTGTCATTTTCCCTAGCAAATGAAAAGTATAGGATACTTCTTTCAACCAGCTGACTGGCAGTGTGCAGACGGGGAGAGGGTACCCTCTATGTTCCCTGTAGCCTGTCAAAACTCTGGTGTCTCATTAGGAAAACTTTATAGAATGACAGAAAAGAATATCTTATAGGCCTTAAAAGTTAAGACTTTTTTCAAACTTGAGGATACTGGTAGCAACCCCTGACTTCATGTAACAGAAAATTCAGATTCTACTGTCCAACTTCATGTGACACTGATTTTATTTGGTAAAGAAATTATGACAGTATCATTTTCAGTAAATGTACATTTCTCTTCTGTCTCTATTTTGTGCTTCCAACACTTTTATGATTTTAACCGAGATAGCCTGTATGTCTCAGGCCCCTATTATCTGTAGGTCTGTACAGTTATGAGAATACCCAAAATAAGAAAA
Organism: Poeciliopsis gracilis; assembly: GCA_911649635.1. Taxonomy (NCBI): domain Eukaryota; kingdom Metazoa; phylum Chordata; class Actinopteri; order Cyprinodontiformes; family Poeciliidae; genus Poeciliopsis; species Poeciliopsis gracilis. The sequence goes on along the minus strand of CAJVRI010000005.1, from coordinate 3,474,529 downwards.
GAAAACATTTGCATGCAAAGTATGAGCTCATGAAACCATTAATGCATTTCAAATAATCCCTTGCGATATTAATAAAGGCCGATAATCTGATGTTAATCTGCTTGCACTATTTTGTGCAGCTTTAGTATTTACTGCCGACGTGTGAGAGAGGTTAAGAGTAACGACAGCATAACTCCTGCTGTCTCGGCCGTCCAATCTGAGGTGCATGTTGGAAATTAGAAGGACTACAAATCCCTCTTAGGCAACATGTAGCAAAGGTTTATGTTTACAGTAGACTGTGTGACTAAATGACTAAGTACATCTACAAATAGCCACTGCCTCCTGACGTAACCGATTGTCAGGATAATACCATTCAATCTCCTGCACAGGTGTGCCAGCAAATCCACGTAAATGTGTAAAAAGGACAATTCATCTAGACAACATTTATGTATCTGCAGTTGCAAAGTCTTTCAAAGCCTTGATTACATCTTGAAGTTAACAATTACATTTTGTCACTAATGGTACGGCTTTCCAGTGACTACTGTCTGGGGTTTGGGATGATGCAGATCACATGGCCCTTCAATTACTACACAGTTTACAAACAATATGCCACGAAATGCCAAAAACGGCCCCATAGATCACCTGAGCGTGATCATCTGTGCCTTCTTGAAACACTAACAAGTGGATGCAGGTATGTTAATGTTACCGTGTGTAATAGATTTAACAGAAATGAATGAGCATGGGGGCAAAATTCTGCGACGGAAAAATATCGAGTTAATGCAAAGAAAAATCTAGAAACTCAGACGATTCACTGCCTGTTAAAAGCAAGGTTACAAAACCAAATGGTGTCCAAATAGATGGTGCCTTTCTCCAGGAGAGTACTGATAAATTAATCAGTCTTTTTTCATGTATTATTCAGTCGCAGGCCCTCTTCGCTAACAAAGCATTGTAGATTCTCATTGCAAAAGACAACCAACCTTAGAACAACATGGCATACCTTTTAAAGATTTGATAACTTCCCCATGCTTAAGAATATCTTTTTTTTTTTTTGTTACCATTATTCACTTAGAAATACTAGATCTCAGCTGTTCAACAGTGGTTCCCAGTGACGTTTCAATGCACAGACAATGTTAGAATCACTCCAAGTCTGAGCATCAAGAAAGTCTGAATTTGTAAATAGCACTAAAAACCTTTTGTTATGCATGTTAGAACCTCGCTGAAAAATTCACTTCGGCCCTTTTTCTCTCAGTTCTCAAGTACAATTTAGAAAATTATCTTGGCGAAAACAATTTAAATGATTGTTCCTGTTTCACTTATAAGTATGGCTATTCAGGTAAATGTGCCTGAGTCAACAGTTTTGACCTTTGAACAAAAAATAAAAAGAGCAAGATTGCAACCAAATCAATATTTGAAAGATAAAGTTGTTTTATGCTAACACCTCACTTTCCCATTTCAGATCATGAATCAACAGTCGCTAAGTGACTCGTAGTTCACCTTCTGCAACAATTTCCTCGACAGTCACTTGATATCTTCCGATGCTGAAGACCCGTCCAATGAAGCTCCCGCCGCCGCCAGAACCGGTGCCTCCTCCACCAGCTCCCGAACCAGGCCCAGAGCCCGCAAAGTCCCGACGAGAGTCAAAGAATTTCTTCATTTCACCCAGATGCTACCGAGAGCAGGCCGAAGTCCAAAAAAATAGTTCAGAGTCGAAACGACGGCGGCAGCAAGTTATAGTCGGTCCCAATCCACCGAGGAACCGGCGTTTTCCTCCTGCAGTAGCTTTTTAACAACTGAATGATAGCAGTAAGCTACCTGGGAGATAGAAAATAGCTGAACTAGCTTGAAATAATGCCAAACACTGTTGTCTGAAGAACCTCTGCTAACTCATCGTTTCGCCAAAAGGCGGAGTCAAATGTTCAAGAAGTCATTGTTTCTGTCTGAAGCGACACCAACACCGGCTGGCTATACTAGCCTGGCTGCGAGCCTAAAAAAAAAAATCCCCAGTTAGCCGTTAGCTCACCTAGCTAGCTCCCGAGCTAAGCAGCTAGGTGACAGCTGTCAGTCGATAGACTGGGCAGCCAGGTAGGTCCTTGGTGGCCACAGTAGCCTATAACACATCTCTACTTGTGTCTTCAACACATAGTGTTAGGCAGTTCATTAGCGGGTTTGTCTCATGCGAAAAAAACAACAACAACGAAACGCTGCCCAGACGCGTCCGCAGCAAGTTGTGGATTGCTGACCAGCTCCAGGTTAGTGGCTGGGCTAACGTGGCTACAAGGCAGCTGGGGAAGCGCACCTTCTTCCCAGCTCCGGTCCTTCCCTCTGATTGGTCAAAACAGGAACTTCCTGTTGGGCTGCTCAAGTCGTCGCCTTACTGGTGACATGGGACAATAAACATTAAAATAAAATCACAAGCCGTTGCCATGATCTCATTTCAGTCTAGGAATGAATTATAATCACATTGTCACCAAAAGCTGTTATTTAGTTATTTATTTTTATTGTTAATTTTTCATCTTTATTTATTCTTGTCTTTTAGCTTTTTCCTGGAGCGGTTTCCACAGTGAATCATTTTCATCCATTTAATCCTATTCTCAGCATTCTTTACCCTCACACTAACTAACTTCAGAAACTCATTCCCCCACATCCGCATAAATCTCCTCATTGGTCTTCCAACTGCTCCAACTTGTGCATCCTTCTACAGAAATATTCATTGTCTCTCTTCTGAAACCTTATCTCTAAAACACCTGACAAGAACTGTCCCTCTCATGTATTTATTTCTGATCCTATCCATCTTCGTCGCTCCCAAAGAGAACCGCAGCATCTTGAGCTTTGCAACCTCCAGTTCTGTCTTCTGTCTTTTTCTCATTAGTGCTGTCTCTAAATCACAACATCACTGGTCTCACCACTGTCTTTTACACCTTTCCTTTCATTCTTGCTGGTACCCTCTTATCAAATGTCACAAGTGGTATTTTTCTCCACCCACTTTAACTTGTTTGCACACACTTACTCCTCTTATGCATTTTCTCTGCTGGCCTGGACTGTTTGCCCTAAAGTCCTCCTCTTTACATCTGCTCCCTCTAATGTCACCACTTCACTTGTTTACACACATGTATTCTGTCTTGCTGCGAGTAATCTTAATTCTTCTCTTTTCTAGTAAATACCTTCACTTCTCTAGTTTTTCCTCTCTGTGCACCCTACTGATATTGCAAATCACAATCCCATATGCAAACAGCATAGTCCATGGAGGCCACATCAGCATCCTTAAGGCAAAAATTGCATCTATAGTACTACTTATTGGCTGGAAACCATATGGCTGCTCACAAATGTTCCCTCCTGACCTACGTCTCTTGCTTTCATGGCTCTTTCTCACATCCTGACTGTATGACTAATTAGCTTTACTCTTCCTTGTCTGTTCAAGGGCTTTATTCAAATTCCTCCTTTAATAGTGTTTACTTTTTTCTGTATTGTTGCAAAAAAAAAGGAGAATATTTAGATTTTGAGAATGAGAAAAGCATGATAGCTTTCACAGTTTTTAATAAGACCAACTAATTTGCCCAATTCTTGCGTCTCTGATGATGTCATTGACTCAAAGTATTGTTGAGTTAGATGGGTGTTTTCTTCAATATGCTTATAAAAATATTTTTACTTTGTGAAATAATTATACAGGCATACATTCACACCCAATGACAATTTCTAGAGAGACCAATTAACCTACCAGTCATGTTTTTTGGGACCAAGCTACCTGGAGACAACTCATGCATGGAGAAAACATGTAAACTCTATGGAGAAAGACTCCAGGCCAGAATTCAAACCCAGGACCTTCTTGTTGCAAAGCAACAGAGCTACGCGTTGTGCCACTGTACAGCCATTTTGTGAAATTATGCATTATAAATCTATACTTCGGCTGTTGTATTAATCTTGTCAGTGTTCATCTGTGGGTCAATAAAAGAAACACAACTGCATATCATCTTTAAAATTAATCAAGCTTGTTTCTGAATGTTTCTCCACCAGAGGTCACTGTTTCATCATAGATTAAATATGGTGGCGCTTCACTTGTATTTTTCTTCTCAAACCATTAATCGGCTTCAGACGTGATGTTATTGGGACAGTATAAAAAAATAATAATAATTTCTGCCATTAAGCAATTTAAAAAGCAGATTTGATTTGAGACTATCTCTGTTTTTTTGTTTGTTTGTTTTGTTTTTTAGTTTACGTCATTCCTACTGAAGACTCAATTTAAATCATTTTTCAGATTAAGCAAAATTCACTGTTCTTATTTTTGAGGACTGGACGTTGTTTCCAAAACAACAATAACTAATGCTCATGTTTTCTTTTTCTGAATTGCTTACATGTTAATGATTTTTGAAGTAGCTTAAGAAAGAAAAATGCCTTTCATTTCAGACTTTATTCTCAAATCTGTTATTGATACAGTGAATGGACATATGCATTATTTGCTTACAGTGTACAGAACATTTCTTCCAACACAGTCAATGCCTTGGATTAAATCCAGCTATACTGTGAAACGTAATTGAACAACTGAATATTTGAATTATTAGACCATTTAAGCGGCAGAGAGCTTGTGATAAATCACATGCTCTGATGTGTTCTTTCTTCTCTGATCGTCTATAATGTACTGGATCTCTTCTGACAAGGAATCCTAAGGTAAACACACTTTGTTCTCATTTTGTCTATGCTCCCCTGAGAACCAAAACATCCTTACCATTCGGCGTCCGGTGTTCAGTTAGCCAGAGAGGCAATGTTGAAAAGAAAAAAAAAGGGAGCGTTATGTAAGCACATATCAACAACAGCGTTTAATGGTGTGTGGGAGCCCATCTGAGTGGGAGTTGCATCATTAAAGGAGGTGAATTTTATTTTGTGGAAGAGGATATTGTTACATTTGTTATGAAGGGATTTCCGTGTGACTTGATTTGACTCCACAGATTTACTCCAAAACAGTAAACTTAAAAGATTTTCAAATGTGAGAGTGTTGCTTACACCACGTGTAACACCATGCACTACCAACCTTTTTTTTTTTTTTCACAGAGAGAGAGAATCAAGCAAGCATCACACAGATAAATATAAGAGAATATATTAATGCAAACATTTTTAAAAAGTTTTGCTCAAAATCAGTCCAGGGAAAAGGCAACACATTTGAACAGTAATTCAAATTGGTATATTTTTTCAGTGTATTTTTTGACATTATAACCAACAAACACAATGCATTTTGTTCAGATTCTACATTTGTAAAGTGGAATTAAAATGATTTGAAGAAAACTGTATTTGACTATATATTTTGTGTAAATAGGATGGGGGCTCAACCAACTGAGCCACCCTGCTCCCCTTTGGTCTTCTGGTTTGTGGTTAGATGAAACTAAAGTTTTATCGATTTACCGCAATGATGTAGTGCTGATTTGGTGTAAAGAAAAAAAGGAGCAACTCTCAACCTCAAGATGACCATATTCACAGTCAAAAGCTTGACATCAAATAAGTGTGTGGTTGCTATAAAAACCAATAAAGATTTTTAATTAATAATTGAAACGCATAGACAAATATAAATGAAGAGCAATTACTATAACTATTTAATCTACTATTTTACACAACAATCTCCTCTTATTTTCTCTCTTTGTGGAAAAGCTTAGTCATTAGTTATTACTTAAATGAAACTAACTTGAAAACTAAATCTGCCAAGTCTATCAATAATCATGGCCTAAACTTTATATTTTCTAATTTAATTCTCAAATGCTGTAAATTACTAACTGCTCCTTAGAAAACTCTCATGCAAAAGAAGCCTCTTGCTTTTACATATCCTGACCTTTATTCTTTGAAAGCAGGAGGTTGCTCTTGTTGATGTGACTTTTCTTTCCATGAAATGACCTTTTGTTATCCTCTCATTGGTCTTTTTGTAAAACAATGACGTGTACTGTTTGTTTGTAAGTCACACCTGTCAACAGATGTGACTTCTATTCATAATTGTTAAGTGATTTGCGTTATATTTCATGCAAATGCCAGCAGATACTAAACAAAGAATCAGCAGCTATTGCTGATGCATTGATGTTTTGATTTCATATTTTCTGCTTATAAACTCAGAACACACACAATACAGAATTGATAACATGCCATAATTTGACAGGTAAGCAACAAACATTCACATTGAGATAAAATATTCCAGATCTCATTTTAAAGCAAGACACTGTAGACATGCAGAGGAGTCAGGAAAAGTCACGCAGACACTTTGTTTTTGGGAAGAGAAGCCAATGCTTGCACCTTTTTACTGTGAAGCCTCAGTATCACCTGCTCATACTCAGTGTAACGACAGCGTTTGCAGCACAGGGACGTGCTTCTTTCAACAGGATATGATGACAGACAGCTATTTTGTCGGCCATTGATGGCAAAACGGCTGCGTTTGGATTGGACTTTAGATTGGAGTGGCAGCAGGTGTGCTGGCTGGGTGCGGAGGGTGTTGATAGCGATGGTGCCAAACGGCAGCTCTGCCTGGAACAACCATATAATCTGATGATACTTGCTGCAGCTGCAAAAACAACGGTAGGAAAGAATAAAATCTGATGCTCTAGAATCTAAGTGTATCGTGTCAGTGCATAAAGTTTCAAATATGTTGTGTTATGCACTGTGCAGTGTCTTGCAAAAAGCATTTCACAACAAATTCATGTCACATTTTTCAATCTCTTTGCCACAAACATAATGTATTTTGTGTGGATTTAATTTAATTCAACATATAAAATCCCAACAAAATAGATTGAAATTCTTGATTGGAACTTGATAAAATATGAATAGGTAAAGGGGATATCAATATCTTTACCAGTCAGTCACTGTAAATTGAATGCTTAGTATTTGAGACCTGCATGAAAACATCTGGTAATAGAAAACGGCTGAGCATCTCCTCTTCTCATTAGCATCTCTTATCGGTCCACCCAGCCAACCCGCAATCAGTGAAGATCAGCGGAGGCAGGAAGACCGAGGGATGAGGGGAAAAGGCAACGGGTAAACTTCCTGTGGAATGCGGCTCCTACTTCTGCAAAGGGTGGAGTGCTTCTTACCGATAGAAGACGTAGCGTTTAACCCCATTTCTTCTCTTTAATTGTTTTTGGTCACAGAACACTAGGAAAGAATACTTTCTTGTATTAGTAAACAGAGGCCATCATTTGTAAAAATAAGACATTTGTTCAGGAATGAGGAAATGACAGAAACGATGAAGTTCTGTCATTTTGAGTGACTCGGTAAAAGAAAAGAACATCTTTTAGTGACTGTCATGCTAAGAGTCCTTTTGGACTGGGTGTGTTCTACGCGACAGCAAAGAGAACATCTCAGGAACAGTCTAGCCCATTACTTTTGAAGCTATCCCTATCTCAGATGTGCCTGAATGTCCTGTAACACTGCTCAGTCAGAAACAACCAATCAGAGCTAGGAGGAGGGTCTTAGCTCTGCTAATCATGCTTCTGTACATGCTGTTTACACTCTTGCCCTTGCTCTCTTCTACAATACAGCTAGTTCCCCATAATAGAGCCTGGCATGAATCCTAAGGAGTACCGTTTATCTGCTGCCATCGATGACAGCGGATAAACAGTTTTCCTGTAACAATAAGTTATTCCTCTGTTAGGGAGGTGAGTTTGGAAGGTAAATTATTAAATAGCAAACATATGGGGGGCTGGTTAGTGGATGCATGTTAAAGATGAATGGATGGACTGTTATGCTACAAATGCTTCAAATTGAGACTAATAAAGTTGAGTGAATCTGAAAATTTGTGAGACATGTACTAAAATTCACACTGAAATAAGGTCTTGGTGTAATGTGTGTTATTTGGTGTTGATTTTGAGAGGGTTGATGTGTTTATTAGTCTCTTTCTTTAATTAGATCATTCTTGTTTCTGTTTTACATCAGTTCAGTCCTTCCTAGTTTGCTTCTTGTCTCTAGTTATTCTGTGTTCCTCTAGTTTAATTATGTTTATTACGTCTAGTTATTTATTCTCATCCCCTGTGAAATCTCCCTCGCCCCCGTGCCACTTCCTCTCTCTCTTTCCTTCACATGCCTCCTGCTCTCTCCCCTCACACCTGCAACCTGTTTCTGATCAATTATTTCTTCTTTGTTCAATAATCAACCTTCCCAGTATATATAAAACTCATTCTGAGTTCCTCATTGTTGGTTTCTCATCTATTCCTACTGTCATTTTTCCCTGGATTCCTGTTTTTGTTTTGGATCTGGCTCCCTGTGTTCTCTGTGGTTTCACTTGTAAGGTTTTTCAGTTTCATCATTAAAGATCTTCCAGCTCTTGTCTGCATTTAGGGTCCTTCAACAAACACTTCATGACATCTAGGATGTGCAAAAATATGCATGCTTTGTATTTGGCCACAAACCTTTTGTACTCTACACAAAGATAGATGTAAAGTGGCTCTTAGCAACAACTTATTTCAGTGCATGCAAAAGATTTCCTGGTGCTCGTCCAGTAGTTTGCAGCTGTCAGAGTTAGTAACAAGAAAAACAAAAAATACAGACAGGCTGTCAGAATCAATACATCAAGCATCTCATTTGCTGACAGGGGCATGCAAGCCTACGATGGGAATTGGTGGTTTCTTTCTTTTTTCTTTTTTTTTTTAAATGTTAGTGAGGGATGTAATATAGTTTAGGAAATTGTTTGTGTACATGCATGTGTGAGAGTATGTGGGCAGGAAAGGTGTCACAGCTACTTTAAGGTGACAAGTAGAAAAGGGGTGAGGACTAACGCTTTGATGAAATGTTTTGTGCGACAAACAAAATGACACGCAAAAATATTTGCCTGTGTGTTTATAAGAGATGACAAAGCCAATCATGATGAAAATACATTTCGTCACCCACAAGGCCATATTGCTATAAAAGGAAGAAACACTCCATAAGAGAAACCTGGTTTCTGCCTTTGACATGAGAAATGAGAACGACAAGTTTGCCATATCTTAATAAGCATTTGAGAAATTACCCCCTTTTGACCCAGACTGATATTTTGTATACATGTAACTATAGTGAAAGATTTTACTCAATGATTTATTGCCCCTTTTTCCTCATATTTCTATTTACAGCCCTTATTAATTTTGGCAAGCTACTTGAATTTTAGCATTAATGTACCACAAACATGTGACTTCATAAATGCCACTTGTTATGTGTTTTTGTCTTGAAAAACAAGGAATCTGCATCTGTTTCAACATCATTATTGTTCCTTGTAAATGATAACTGATGTAATTAAATTACTTTAGCGTACACAGCAATTATGTTTAAAAATTCTCCAGGAGAAAGTTTTGAAGATATTTCCTGATGATCATTAACTAGATTATGTTAGATTTTATCATCATAATTTGGTCTCATAAAAGAGTCCAGAAGCCAAACTGTGACATTTGAGCACAGTGTTCACACAGTGCAAAAGCAAATAAAACAAACAGTTCATGTTGTAGACTCACATCACTGAGGAGGCTTTCTTTCCTTTTTCTTTTCTTTGAAAGGCAAAGTAGGATTTTTAGTTGATTTTACAAAATTAATAATTAATTTTACATGTAGAAATCACATTTGAAAAATCATGTACCACATGAAAAAATGCACATGTGGTCCACACAAATTTTCACATGTTTACTGTGATTTTGGAATACTTTGTGGAAGAAACATGTGATTCCCATGTTTTCACATGTGTATCACATGGCATCGCCCTCAGGTCACTTTCAGCAAATAAACTTGCTTAAAGTCCCAAATTCTATGTAATTTTTTGAAAATGTGGATGTCATTGTTAAAGACCTACTATTATATTTCAAATTTCATGTTTTAAAATAAAGCGTTTTCAAATATCCATGTTGTTGATGTTTGTGGAAAATTATGTAGAAAACACCCCTAAAGTTTCCAAAGTGGAAAGAATGGAAAGTCCTTTTGAGATGCGGGTGGTCTTTTGAAACTGCGATACACCCTCACATTTCACAGCTGAAATTGAAGAAGAGGGCAAAGTTTTCTGAGACTGACTTCAGAGACTAGATTGCTAAGAAGCGTCTCACTAAAGTGCATTCAGTCAAAGGAGATGACTAGTTGGTACAGAATAAGGTGTCCCCACACTCCTCAGTTAGAAAATGTTATCTTTTCTTCAATGAGTGAAACATTTTTGTCATTTGAGTGCAAATAGATCCCTGTCTTATCCAGAGATAGAAAGTCACAGATTGTAATAATAACATTTCTTATTACAGAACAGAACATTTCGCTCTCATGATGTTTTCACTCGACACTTCTCAAAATGTCTAATTCTCTCAGCTTCAAAATGACTGCAGTTATAAATCAACCCTTTTTCAATATGCATACATGTGCAATTTGCTGTCTCTATCTATATTTACAACTGTCTCAATATGCATAGCCATTCATCATATTTAATCAACATCAACTTCAGTCAAAACTTTAAAACCAAGTGGTAATCTTGACTGCACATTTTATCCATGGTTATCCTCTTAATGTTAAAAAGACCAGTTTGAGTTCATCACTGAACATTCATTGCGTACGTGCAGAACCCAGGTCTTCTCGGATGGGGCTCAGTCAAAGCTTACTTCATGCTTGGCTGGGGAAACAGGTTGACAAACACAAGACAAATGACCAGTCAGTGTAAAATGAGATGAATGGTGTGAAGTGGAGCAAGCTTTAAAAGGGGTTGTCACACGCATCGACAATGTTTCCTGAATCTGACTTCTTGTCTCTGGTCAGCAAAATAACATTTTGGCTGGCAAAGTGCTTCAGAGTGAAATCACCACCGAGCTTTCCGTGGGAGGATAATGCTTTCTCCTGCTTTGAGCCTATTTTCAAAGAGCCTTCAGATGTTGCTGCACATCATTGTAAATGAAAAAAACAGAAGTCATGCATTTAGGCTGATTATTCAGAAAAAAGAAAGGAAATGCAGTCTGGAAGCAAATGTTTTTATACCCATGCTGTTTATTACTGTAGCACTAGAAAATTTTTTATACAAAGAGTTGAAGCTGGGCAGTATGGTGGATTATTATTTGTGCATATATATATATATATATATATATATATATATATATATATATATATATATGCTTCTCTTGCCAACTGTACTTTAAAAATGAAACAACAAAAGATTACGTTAATAAGATTCAGTATACGGCTTCTTTAATTTCTACGCAAAACATGTCTAAGTTTGAATATATTTCCAGACAGCAACATTTGTCTTTATGATAACAGAAGGAATATAATCTTCTTTCTTCCAGCTGACTGGCAGTGTGGAGCAACAGCTTTAGTACTGGCAATACTATTCTACTTTATGCTCCACACAGTAAACGAAACTCCAGTCACACTCTCACTTTCTCACACCTCTATAAAGACTTGAAATCTTGATATTATTATGATGGACAATTTTTAAATTTTTACCCAATATCTTTTAAAAACCTTTTATATTCACCTGAGTCAGCTTCCTGACTAAGACAGCTGGAGAATGGATTATGTCAGTAACTTCCATTACAACAAAATCAACTGCAGCCCTTTGGTAAGTAGTTTGTTGTGTAGTTGTGGCTTTTTGTAGTAAGTGGTGAGAAGTTTAAGATATATGCCTTTTATCAGACATAGTGGATTCTGCTGTATGTTGAAGATAGATTGCTGCGATTATTTCTCACTGCTTTCCAAGAGAGGAAGAATAAAAAAAAACAAATGTGCCCAAAGAGTCAAAATCTAAAGCAACAACTTAAAGCCACCCAAGTGCATTCTTTTTATTTGTGAACTGAAGCACATAAAAAAGGAAAAATATTTACTCTACTGCTTGCACTATAACTGAACATTAGAGTAGAACGGTTGGCCTCTGAGTGGGATGAACAGCACTGCTGAGAGCTGTGATGATGTTAGTATTCAGAAATAACGAGTAGCATTGTTGCATTGTCTTTTAATGGTCGATAAACATAAATTAGTGCATGACATTACCGCCTTACCTTTCCTGACTCAACCTGCAAGAGAAAATTACCCCTAAAATTAGTTATACACACAGCTGATGCACTCTTTGTGTATAAGCTGTGTCATTTCAAAGGATAGAAAACAGCAAGTCAGTTTAATGATGTTCTTACCTTAGTTGTTCTCCAAAGCAGAGGTGTTGATAAGGCAGATCAATATGATGGCTGATGTCTTCAGGTCTGTCCCCCATTTTGGAAAAATGAAGGATCAGGTATGATCACATTATCCTGTTTGAGATGCAACAGTTCATTTTCATGCATGTATTGTTTACCATACTTTGCAACATACTTATAGATGTAAAAGTGTCAAATTGCAAACTGTGAAGAGAATTAAAGCAGCATATAACCTGAACTATGAGTAAGGTGGCAATGCAGTCAATCAATAAAAATTAACTCTCAGTTCCCTTCCCATTTATTGGTGCCACAGGTAACCAATAAATGTGTCAGAAGATGTGTGTCATTGTTTGCTACCATTCCCACAGTAATTTTTTTTATTATTTTTAATTTTCAATTAACTTTGACCTTTGTTCAGCCTTTTTTGTCTCTTTTTCATGAGTTTTAAACAACAGACAGGAAATATGTGGAAACTTAGATGAGTGTGCTTTTTCCAGCCTTTTCCTGAATTCTGAAGATCAACACACATCTTCACTTCATCTGAATATGTTCTCTTCTTTTTCCCATTTCAAATAGTGGCCAAGAGAATTGGGCCTCTGTGTCAAGTCATATCTTTATCCCAGAGAAACAAAAAGTCACATATTACGATTTCAAAGTTCACTCTCTGTTCACCATTCACAAAAATGGAACTATGCAAACACATATTGTAAATGTATTTATTTAATAGAAATTCTTATGATGTGAACAGAGATTTCTTTAAACTTCTCCACAATTTTCTTGGATTAAGAGTGAGATTTTTTTTTAAGTGCCCAATTCTGCAACTGCAATTAAAAATGTACTTTTATGGCTCATTGCACATCTTCACCAGAGGTGCCAATGATTATTATGAAGACTACACTGTGAGAGCTCAATGTAGAGCTCCTGTATAAACCTGAAATCCTGAAATCCGTTATTTGTCTAAGCCATGTGCATCAGTGGGACAGATAAGACAGATCTAGAGGGGAGTTTGAAAGAGAAATCGGTCCTTTCATTGGTTAGTGAGAACCTAAGGAATATTCTTTCCATATCTGCTGATTCAATTTGGTCTCCAGCCGCAAAGATCAACCTATTTCTCTCCCTTGAAGTAGATGGATATTATCCGACCACACAGAAACAGTTTCCCAGTGTTTTCCTCAGCTGTGGTGAGTTATAAATCACAGTACCAGATTGGTGGGTAAAGTGATGATAATGTGAAATATCCTCTGTTCCCACAAATCACTGGTTTGTGTCAGCATCAGGCTGGGAAAAGATTGATGAAGTATGAGTTTGGACTCAGTGCCCTGTGCCAAATGGGAGTGCAGCAAGAAGAAAAGCGCCAGCCAGATTTCGTTACCTGAAAAGTTTCAACTCATTTCCTACCACATTAGCTGCTCATCTCTGACCTCCGTAGATCAACGCAACACATTATCATATCATTAGTGTTACTTACCAGACTTAAGAGCCAGAAAAGAGCCAACTTTTGTTGCTGCAAAAGCATACAGTATGAGTTTTTCTTTTTTTAAAGTCTGAATTGATCAACTGTACAAGGCAATTTCTGTCTTCAAAGCAACATTTCCTAATCTCATCTGGGATGTCTAATGTGCCCCATAATCAAGCCAGTTATCATAAGAGAAACATTTAAAATGAGCTGCACTTTGGTTGTGTGCCAGTGAGTCACAACTGATAAAATTACATCCATTAATGTGATACGGTGTACGGGGCAATCAGCTTCTCAGCAGAGAGTCGACCGTTCTTGAATAACCCACCTCCGCAGATCCCAAAAGATGATCAGTGACATCACGCGGTTGTGCAAGACTGTGATTAATTCTTAGATTGTAAGCCTTTTTTGATGTTGTTTTCAGGATATTTGTTTCAATTTAAACAGAAACACCATCATGAAGTAATGAATTGAAAAATAAAAACATTTCTTTTGACCACACTTTGTACACCCTAAATAACAGACATTAACAAGCTACTCCAATCTTTTCCATTATTACCGACATTTATGAATTATTTTTAAACACAGCAAAGCACAAATTAAGTGTGTATTCATGTGGAATAAGCAGTTTGTATGTCTAACTTGCCATTGCTAGGAAACTGCGGGTGTTATGTGGCTTTATTTATGATGAAGCACTACACAAGAGCCTCTGGAGGCAGTTCATTATCATGCTTCTATTTAATTTATAAATTCCCAGCATAGTTCAAGTAGAATCGTAGCAACACTCTGTGTGGATCAAGTTTGCATATTGAGGACAGTGTGGTTTCTCCCTCATAGCAGACGCACAAGGAAACATCCTGGCTGTTTCTTTGAGCCACAGTGTTGGTTTTATGCTGCTGGGACAGAGGTTAGGTTAGGGCATTTTTAAATGAAACAATGTGGAGTAAAGAAGAGACTGGAATTAACCGCACTATTGTTCAGCGGCCCATTTCTTAATCTGTAAAATAATTTGATGTGAAATAAGAGGAATTGTAACATTATAAAATGATGATGTATAAAAATGTCAGGGGGTTGTGTTAATGGCTTTAGTTGGTTTGTACTAATTAAAGTTGAATTTGACTGCAGTGTAATTTATATGCACGATTGATAATTAGTACTTTCCTGGAGGTCTGTGTGCATAGTTTATTGCTATATTCTCCTTCCTTTAGATTATTCTTGTCATGATCTACGATGGTTTTATTTCAGTTCAGGTCTTGGCATAATCTGTTCCCCGTGTTAATGTATTAATTGTTGCTAAAAAAAAGTCTTGCCACATCAGTTTATTTCTTTATATTTTATTTCTTAGTTTATTCTTGCACTTTGTCATTTCCTTAGATTAATATTAAGCCTTCCATCATTTGGTTTTGTGTGTGTCCTCCTCAAACAAATATAAGCATGCAAAATGAGCTGCACAAGTTTAAATATGTTTTTGTCAAAACCTAATTATGTGATTTTATTTTGTGTATTTTGTGGGTATGTCTGCTGTAAGAGTGTCTCCATTTATTGAGCAGCTACCATTGAAGAAAACAAACAAAAACAGAGACTGACTTCAGTTGTGGCTGCGCTGCAGCAGGGGTGGCCCAAGGGATGACCATGTGGAGACCAGCATGAGGGCCTGAGAACGAGAGAGGAATGTCAATGTACCAATTCACTAACTGTGAAGTGCTGTGGAGGGGCCTGGAGCGAATCCCTGGGGCACTGCAAATAAATATGTAGGTTCGTGCAGCTAATTCTTCTTTTCCTGTTTTGAACATATACCTTGCATCTCCAGGGAGCAAGCTTTTGAAGACTCTAACATTACCAAGGATTTTCATTGGTCTCGGCAAAATTCCCACAGCTTCCATTGGCTGAGACCCACTGTGTGTGTGTGTGTGTGTGTGTGTGTGTCTGTGTGTGGTTGTACGTGTGTGGGAGATTAGTGCGGGTGTAAAGTAACAACCCAGACATTTCTAAGGTCACTATATCTGCCCAGCTTTAAGCCCTTATTTCCACCCTTAGCTTTCATTTCCCTTTGTCTCCTCCAGTAAAAACACCCTCTGTTATCTGCTGGATTGCTGTTAACTCTTGTCTTACAAGTGTAGGGCTGTTTTTTCAGCTATTATTTTCTTAATTCGCCAGAAAAACCTGCACTGCTGCCACTATCAAGATGAAGCCTGCAATTCACATGTAAAAACACAGCTATTCTCCCAGAAACTGTCTAGGGCCATCTGTGGTAAGTGGAACAGAGTTTCCTTTAAATTTTGCCTTGTATTCAAGGTTACACAACTTATTTACTAATTAGCATCTTCCATGTGATGCTCCACAGTGTCTCACATTGTCTAATCAGCTAAGAGCATCACTAATGCCGTGGCATTTCTATCCTTCAGGCTGCAGGTGTCTGTGAGCTCAAGGCCAGAGGGTGAAAGGTGAAAGGCAGATTTATTGAAACTGGAATGAAAACTAGAAGGAACCCTCGAGGTGACGTGATGTCTGGATTGAAATGAAACTGCATGCCATCTCACTGGTGAGGTCACTCCTCAAAGAAAGGATGGTAAAGGAAATCACAATACAGCTGTTGGTGATGAAAGGCTGCTTCTAACACCAGACACTGACGACGACAAAGAGAAGCTATTGTTGATTCTCAAAAATGAGGAATAGAATAGCTGTTTTTTTAAACATTGGTTAAGACGGGTTGATGGAGAGTTTGACGCCATTTATGATTTTTTTTCTGCATTGCTTTCAAGGTTTCCAGTCTCTTATGAATTGCTGCTCATTTCTTAATGTCATGTAGCAGCAATTGAACAACTTGCCCCCTTCATCAGTCATCTCCTCTCTTATCAATTTTCCAAAACAAAAATATGCCAATCTACTTCTATTAATATGGATTTTACCCATATACAATGAAACTGTTTGTTGATGTTTTTCCCCCCCCGAATGTGTTGCCGCTCTTTATTTCGAAAAGCGCCAGAGACAAAACATGGTCCTTTGCAATCGTGCCATCTGGGCTTAACCTGCTTTGCAGGAAAACACAGATGGAGGTTGAGTTTACACAGCACACATGGCAACGGCGTTCATTCAACACACTGACACGAGGAGCTGGAAATTTCCTTTGTGCCGTGATCAAAGTTTTATAAAAGGCACTGAGGGAAAACTTGATTCACTTATCTGGAAATGTTCAAATTCAGGAGAATATGCACCTGCTGCAAATCAACAGGGAGCTTTGAGATACTGAGTGTGGTGGGAATGCCCAGTTATTAGCAAGCTGATTTTATTTCTTCATTTTGAAAACAACTAACTTCAAGAATACAGAAATAAATTAGTGATGCAATATCACACATGTGGACAAAATTTTTAACCGTTAGTTTTGTCAGTGCACAGTGGCCACTGAAATAACTTGAAACTGACAATAATGATAATGAATAAAAATGTGACAATGCTTTTGAAATATGGTTTAAAAGAATCATTAAATTCCAGACATGGAAGAAATGTCAAAACATTCAATATGTATGAATACTTTTGTGAGGCCCTGCACAAGTGGCTTTGCATTGCAATGTAGCATGAGGAAAACGTATTCCGCTAACAATCCACATGATAGATATAGAGCAAAATCTGTTATTTTGTTGCTAATGACTGTAATTTGTGAGCCACTAATTTTTTTCTCAGACATAAAGTCACCTTCTGCTTAAGTCTGGACCTACCTTACTGACATCAGGGATTCATTACAATGTGGGGAAATGAGAGAATGCAGAATACAACCAAACATGCAGCAACACAAAAAACTGCAGCTCATCAGGAAAGCATGACTTTATTTTCAGATGAGTGAAGAATCACATTAGAAGACATTATAAGAGACGGCACAAAAGGGTAGGGAAACAGTCGTGACTGAGAAAGAAAGCATTAATTTAAAAGTGACATTTCTGACTTCATGATTATAAACTTCCAAGTTTATGACTCAATAATGTAATAGACTGAGTTGGTTTTCCAAAACTCACTGAAGCACTTTTAAACTTTTAATTCAAAGCTTTATTTTGTTATGAACTCTTCTTTCCTTGAATGCTTTTGTGGATAGAAACATCACAGTGAACAAGGTTTATCAACCCATATTAAGGTAAAAAAAAAAAACAAAAAAAAAAACAATAGCAACAGAGAGGAAAATAAAAAAAATCTTTATACTAAAAAGTAACTTTGTGGAAAATCACAAAGTTACCTTGGGGCCTTGAAGCCTCAAGGTACATGTATATCTTCTGATTCCTCACTTAGAAAACTCGCTAATATTTTCACACAGTGCGGAAACTAGATCAAATATTTGTTTTCACTTTAGCAGCTTGAGTCCCTTGTTTTGCCTGGAAGTGAACTGTCGTCATGAAATGCGGTCGGCTTTCCACACGCACACGCACCTACACACGAACAAACAGGCACACGTGCAGAATGCATGAAGTGACGGATGAAACTTCTGTGCATGGATGCTCATGGAACACGTTCAGCCACTCAGCTAAATATTTGACCAGGGGACACAGGGCGCATGCAGGGAAAGATGCGTTCACCTGCATGCTTAAGTCTCATGGGTAGGAATTTTAGGACAGAAGCAAGAAACCACTTAAATTAGACAAGCTAATCAGTTTTTGATGTTATTACATATATATATTTTTTGCAATTTCAAAACACATTTCAAGGAAAAAACTTGCAAAGCTACGGTGGTGCAGTGTCACCCAGGTTAACATAGCTCTCACTAAATATAAGCCTTTTCATAAAAATAGATATAAAATGCATAAATAGGAAATATGTAAGTAGGTCTTAAAATAGTTAAAAACATTAAAAAATCATAATAGAAACAAGAAATGGTTAAAACAGAAAATTACAAAACCTTAACTTCTTAAAAAGAACTCCAAATAACTAAAATAGATTAAAAAAGCTAAAATACAAACAAACGCAAATTAAATAAATTATAGTATCAACTTGAACTTAAATAAAACTATAACCTAGGTTTAAATGAATAGTGTCCTTTAACACCTAACAGTAGGTTTAAATTTTAAACATTGGTTGAATAAAATATTCCTTCCATCAGTCTCCCTGCTACATCCAGGAGTCCCTGGTTCAAACTCTGCCTCTTAATTTACATCAGCCAATCACCTCAGCCTTCAGAGTGAGGGTAAAAAACAAAACAAAGTTAACTTTCACATACAATGTAAATTATTTATCAACACATCAGGCAAACATTTTATGTATGCAAATGCAGAATTTACAAATTGTTTTAATCTTTTTAAGTGGGCATTTCAGCCAATGAGACACCAGCTTTTATCACTGGATCTGAAGCGGGCCTCCTCTTTAGCAGGATATCAAGATGGCTGCCACAAACGACACACCCACAAGATAACAAACATTTCAAGCATGCATACACAATTGGCTCATTTCCACATTCTGGGAACTCAAAAGTTGGAAGAAAAACGTATTACTTCGTAACACCTTCCTGATCTTTGTCCACTGTGAAATCTCGAGTTCCACCTAATGACTGGCATCTGTAGAGACCAACCTTTTTTTTTTTTGTCCGACTGCCGTCTTATCTAGAGATTATTTAAAAGGTGTGAACATACGTCCAATAAATGATCATAGTAGCCATTTCCAGAGAGCAAAGGCGCCTACTTAGAGGACATTTTGAGCGATCACATTTCTGCTTATTGCCTGATTCAGCGTCATTCGTTATCGTCTATCACTACCCAACCACAAATTGGGGCCTTGAGGTTAGCGCTGCCCACCTGATTGCGTCCATATAACTCTGTTGCTGATAGGTTGGTAATTACAGGAGCAATCAAAGTCTCAGTGACATGTAATCCTATTAGAAAACTGACCTACTCGTGTAAACTGTAATGAACACTGCGTAATCACAGTAGAGCTTCCCACTTCTTTACCCTTCGCCTGACCTAAGTACCGGTACTTATTACAAACTTGACTGACTGGAAATAAGGTAATAAAGTGAGCTGAAAAACAGCTGGAAATCTGCAGAGAAGAAAGCGCAGGGAAATCCAGGAGGATGAAGTCTAAAATGAGCATGACTTTCAACACTTTGAGATATTGTTTTGGTTTAAAGGGTAGCCAGCAGAAGTTGAGCATTTTATATAAGTGCGTCTTAAAAATGTGGCATTCACTGCCTATTATTCTGTCTCAGCGGTGAGGCAGTACCTTTAATGACTTCGGGAAAACAAGACTTGTTTCTCAAACCATGTTTTTTTTTTTTTTTTTCACGTAATGAGGATTGGTTTCCTCTAAGCAACAAGATGTCCTGTTTGCATTTTTAGTCTGCTACAGTGGCTTTGCCTCGAAGGAAAAGCCAAACACAGGGGCAGGCTGTTCTATTTAAAAATCAGCAGAACAGGTTTAAGCTTGTCAACTGCCTACATATACCATTAGCAATGTGAGCAATGTTCCAAAGCAAAAAGGAAGCTGGCTGAAAAGATGCTATCACAGGGTCCACGCTCATGTTTTCATACCATTTGAATCCTACAGCTGTCTCAATCTGCTGCCTAAAACTGTGCCCTGCTATCTTCTCCTTCAACCTTATCCCTCCTTCTCGCATGCAATCTGACGTTCGCATCTATCATTTTACTTGTTCTGTGACTCCGTCTCTCCATTGCAAATCAAGCATTAACGGGGGCCAGCCTGAATTCTTGTGCGCATACAGGTAATCAGGACTTGTTACTTTAGAAAGCGGCGCTAAGGTGTGTCTCGCTAGTCTGAGTCCAACCGGCGTTGAAGAGGTGAAAATGTCAGGGGAATTGCGTGCAGCGCAGGAATTTTATAACAAAGGAAGGCAGATGCCGACTTCCCCCAACCGCTTGCTTGACCCTTTATCTATCAAGTCCCCTGGGATAATCCACAGAGCAATTCCCGATGACGCTTGCACCCATACAAACACAGACTATGGATTGACTTTATGACGCATAGTCCATCAAAATAAAGTCACATTAGTACATGTTGTTCTTGTCAATGAGGGATCATTCAGTGCTAAATTACACATCCCAGTTCCCCTTCCTCGACATTTCCTTTTCTCAGCTTTATCTTCCATCAGCATGTTAAGCCTTATTACAATATGCTTCAAATGGCGCCAGGGGTTGAGCCCTCTGGCAGAATCTTAGAGCTGCAGTCGTTCTGGGAACCAAGTTTTTTTTTTTTTTTTTCTAATTTTTTAATAAGTCTGTTCCCCATTTAAGACTGCAAAAACATCACAAAGAAAAACTGTTATTTTACTGATAATCTGCAGCCTTAAGTTATTAAAAGATGTGTTGTCAGTAACATGAGGACTACAAGAAATCTCAAGATGAAGCGCCCATTCTATCCCTCTCTAATGGGCTTTATAATTAAATGCAGGAAGAAGGAAAACAGAAACACAGCAAAGTAAAATTCATTTCAACATGCCAGAAAAAAAAAATGTGATGAAACTATTTTTAAAACATTCTAAATGTAGATTTGTTGACATGAAAAGATGATATATTCAGAGGGACTATTTATTAGCACAGTCGCATGTAAATCCATTCATCTTAGCTATTTTTTGTTTTACATATGATATAATTATCTAAACAGCCAGGCAAGGACAAGGCATTCAGAATAAGGTTATTTACTAAGACTAAATGGAGATGTTGATATCCAAAAATGAAAGAAAATACAGTAAAATAAAACAAAAAATCTAAGATATTTATTCATGATCATCAATCAAATATGTTATTATTTGTCATCATATTTAATTGGCACATATTTAATTAATTTAAGCATAAAATCACTTTGCCTATAAGAGATGTCCACATGTTGATATAAAAGGCGCATCATAAAGAGATTCATTGTGAGGTCAAAAGTCTTAGTGTCTAAGTGTGAATACAAAATGACCAGGATCTGCATTACTTGTTTTTCTGGAAAATTTCTTCTAATCTTCATTTTTATTTTAGAGTCATGTTTTGGTGAGGAAATAAATCTGAGTCCAGTGTGCACAGTAACATACTGTTCTTCAGCGGTGAAAACACTAGTATGCCTGCTTCTTCTCTTGAGCTGAAGAGTCCAGTGGGTTTCACTGCCTCATCAATCATTTGCAATTTCCTGCAACCGCCATGAAAAAATATAACTGCACATTTTTAAACGAAGTATGCAAAACAAAACTGAAACCTGTAACCTTCAGACTTAAGTTTTTAAAATGGAGGCTTAAGCAAGAATGAACATGTAAGCTGAAGGCACTTCTACACTAATGCAATGTTGTTTACACTGATCTGAATTGAAACATTTGTAATTTATAAGGATCTGTAAATATTGTAAGTCAATAAGGATAAGCGGGATGTATGCATCCTGTAAATGGCAGAGACCTTTTGATGCTGACAGGTAGAGGTTAGAAGATGTCTGACTCGAACTTAAATTGCCTTAAAAGGACATGTGCGAGGGCCCTGCATAAAAATATGAAGACAAGTTTGGAACTGTAGGTTAACGAAAATAAAACAAACAAAATCACAGCATTCATCATGGAGGAATGCCTTAGAAAAACTCGTTGACTTCATTATGTAAACTTTGTATTCAACCTGAAACTCGTATCTAAATTTCAAGAAATTGTCAACTTTATATAAAAAGTGTTTGCACCTTACACACCTTTATTTTTGCTCTTTGTGAGGTTAAAAGGTTTTACGTCATCAAATACATTTAAATGCGAGACATGGATATTTTAAATGAATACAAAAACTAGTTGTCAAATTATAATCAAATTTAATTTAATACGAACGGAAAAGTCAATCAAAACAACTTGGCCTTATGTAAAAAGTATAATTGCCCTCTTGTAAAGCTTTATAACTAACTGATTAGTTATAAATAACCACATATTCTTGTGCAGTTTCACTAGACAGGTCAAGCATCATTTCTGCCTGATCTGCTGTAGAAACAAGAAAAATCTGAAGAGAACATGTTTGGCAACATAAAGAAGGCTAAAACAGTAACGCATTATGCAGCACTTTAAGGACATTTAAGCCCACAAGAAAAACGAGGTCACTAACATCTAACAAGCTGGAATTGTAGAAAGCTATTTATAAGGCCTTGGTGCCACAGAGAAAGCCATTATCCACAGGAAAAACTTGGGACAGAGGTGGACATGTCCAGGTGTGTTCACCTGCCAAAATTGTTCCAAGAGCACTTCAACAACTCAGTTAGGAGGGGGAGAATCAATTCCTCTCAAGTGTGTGTTCCCTGTACTGCTTTGCATCGTCCAGGCAACAAACAAAGGTGCTTGCTGATTGCAAAAGTCGCTCCAGGTCGTAATGCTCTGCTGGCACACTGGGGATGCAGAAAGTGCTTCAGTGGAATTGCCTTAACTCGTATGTGGTGGGATCTCAGGCGTAGTGTGCACAAGACGTGGACTTGAGCGCGGGTGTCTCTTGTGCGTGCGCTGCCTGTCCTGAGGCCGCATGGCGGGATGCGTGGTAGTGTTATTGTTTTGGAAATGAACCAGAGAGCGACCAGGAAGAGTTTTGTAAACTACAGCTAATGTGCAATGCAAAAATAAAGCCCAATCACTTCAGTACCCCCATGCTTCCAGTGTTTTGTTGTGTGCCACCACCATTAGTGGCAGTGTGAAATAAAATGACTAAAGTTGCATGGCTCTGTTGAGGTTGTGCCTAATCAGAGAAGAGATATATTTTACAAATGGAAGCCTGAAGGTTACTCACGTCTTGACTTATAAGTCCTTTATGTTTTAACAACTTTTCATTTCACATCAGTATTTTTTCATACCACTTTTCATGTTCACTTAATGTTATGAGGCTTGATTTTAATGGATCCATGACACTTTGAATTTGGTTCATACGGATTTGATTAAAAGCCAGTTTTGTTCTTATCTAAAATAATTTCTGTACAATTAAACTATAGATCTACAGCTCAATACATATCTAAAAATATCATGTGTTTCTGTCACATAATTGTAAGGAATCAAGGGGAATACCGGTGCTTATTTCTTTCCCACTTGAGGCTCTGACAAGGACAAACTGCTTTCTGGTCAGTGTGTGTCACACCTCACAAGAACCCGAGTCCAAAACTCCTTCAAAGGTCCCGTCTTTGCAGCATTTTCCAGCTTAATTGCCACACCCTCTTCAAATTTATGACCAATCACAAAATATTTGTTGGACGCCACACAAGAAAAAGGGTTTCTTGGAATGCGAATCAAGAATAAGCAGAAGGGAAAAAAATGCTGTGGTTTAGTACCTGCAGCCACAGGAGGGATGATTTTTATTTTTTTTTTTCTGTTCTTGTGAGGTACATTCAGGCATTAATGCAACACTTCATAAACAGAACATATACTGACTGTCAAACATTGCAGACTATGTTGCTTTCCCTGATTCGGGACCTGTATGAATTGCTGTTATTGATGGAGCCATGAATTCTGCTCTTTAATAGAAACTCTTGGTGGAGAATGTCTGGTCATCAGTTTGTGAACTTAAGCTCAAGTGCACTTGGGTTTTGCAGCTGGACAATAAGCAGAAGCACGCCAGCAAGTTTACCCCTTATAAATAAATAGATAAATAAATAAATAAATAAATAAATAAATAAATAAATAAATAATCTACACAGAGGATGGGGCTAAATTTGCTTAAGAGTGAAGTAAAAGACTGATTTTTAGATACTGGAAACTTTTGATGGCAGCCAGTTATTACGTTTAGGGGCTGATTATTTATTGCTGCAGTGCTGAGTTTGTTTGCAGAGCTCTTTTTTGTATATTTGCATTTTATATTAAATTTCTGATATAAAAATAAAATGTTTCATGATCCAAAAAATCAAAAACAACTACAAAATAAAATAAAATAAAAAAAAAATCTGTGAGGGGTAAATATGTTTTTATGCCACAGTAAATATGAGGAAAGACATCAGTGCGTTACGTAGAAGGCTTTTTTATTTTACAAAAATGTGAACAATCACAGAGTTTTACGTCGAGTCATTTTAATTAGCTGATACATGTGAGATAAGTGCTACAAAGACCCCCATCAATCCCACAGGAGCTATAATCCTGTATAGAGAAAATTATGACAGCAGATGCAAGTCAGTAAGAACTGGAGAAAACATTTTTAACATATGAACCTCATAGAAACTTAAATGAATTAGGAGTGGGGGGGGTTTTTCAAACCAGAAAAAAACCCTTAATGTATAATTACAGTGTGTGATTTTGTGCTTTTAGTAACACAGATTGAACCTTAAGTTGGTGTTTTAAAACAAAAGATATGTGCAAAAGTGTAATTGCTGGGGAATGCAGAAAAATTACTTCACTTACTGACTCCCATTAATTAAATAATATAATTCAAGGATTGTATAATTATTAACATGCTGAGTGAGCAGCATATTAATAATCATAGGGGTTAGTAAGCAAAGGATATTTTTAATAATAGTTTATGTGGATTTAGGTTCATATCACTTGAATGGGTGTTTGAAGGAGACACATGTAATGTGCTCCTTCCTGGATCTGACTCCAATTATTCAAAAAATGAAAGAGTCCAAAAGCCTTAAACTCTTTAAAAAGCTTAGAGATTATTTGGATCTGGATATGAGTTCAACAGCACTTGCATTTTATTGCCATGGCTGCCGAATTTAGCTGAGCCAGTTCACTCGTCTTTTCTTAATTTAGGTCAATTTATTTCAGTTTTTGAAGATTAATGCAAGGTTGTTGTAAGGTAACAATGCAGGACCAAAGCAGAGAGTTTAGGAGTTAATCTGAAGTAACTGCAGGCATTTATTTGGTCTGATCGACTTTATTGGAAGCACAACACTACACACATAAAACCTGCATGTGGGGCTGCAAGAGTATTTATTTATTTATTTGATGAAAACAAGTTTGTTAATTATCATCTGTCTTATAAAGACTCTAAAACTGACAATCACAAGAGAAGGATAAAAATACACATTTTATCAAATGAGCAATATTCATATTTGTGGCACTGGGATGTGTGTCTTGAATTTAAGGCTATATGTTAGCCTTAAATTTGTGTCAGGCTGTGTTTTTCATGTTAAGCTATGTTTTTCCCATACCAGGCTAATGCGAACTGGCTTGGCAAAAGAAGGAGAGTCATTTTTCACAAATCAATTTTGACAAATGTTTATATGTTTTGCATATTTTTTCCTCCTTATCTCAAACCTTAACCTGGAACACTTTGAATTTAGCTGTAAAAAGACCAAACAAACAATGTGTCCTTTGCTGTTGCTGCTGTTAACTACCTCTATAATGTTTTGTTTTATTGCCTTTCAAGTCTATTTCCAATGTTTTTTCACAATTAGCGGGCAGAAAATATCAGTAGATTAAACGCGATCAATGTTCTTCTCAGGCTGTCAACTTAGGATACCAAAAAAAATTTGTGGCGTAACATATATGGCTTAATCGGTCTCAGGGGGATATTTTTGAGAACCGATGACATGGCACACTGCTGCATGGATGCCAAAACCACTTCTATTGGGGTTGTTTTGTTAAATTGACTTGATAACATCTTGATGCATATTGTTCTTGTGTCAACATCGCTGATGACTGGTGGGGTACTCTAAATCAGCCTGAATTTAGCTTGTTTAAAAGGCATAAAGGCCACTTGCCAGCGCTGTGAAAACACTGCTCAGTTTTTACGCAGCTGTATTTATTTTCCAGATATGAAGGTCTCCGTTTTAAGCTCAACACCCAGTTGCATCTATAGTTGAGCCATTTATTTAGAAAGATGTAGAACGCTTTTTCCTTGTTGTCTGGCATTAAATCAAACTGCACCTTTCCTGTTTTAGGTCAGCGAGGATTCCAACCATTAAGCAAAATGCCAGAATAATTTCTCCTCAGAGAACTGGTGAAACTGAGTCAGGATTGTTGGCTGTCTCTGCTTACAGAGATCCTGCCTCAGTTTACCATCTTTATCCGTCTCAAAAACCCATTTATGTTTGAGGCTTACCTTCTTGATTTACTTTCTTAAAATTTTGGTTGAATTTTTTTTTAAAATGTTTTTCTTGTCATGTTGTCCAAAACCAACAAAACACACCAACAAAAAAAAAAACAACTGGGATGGTGTCCTCAATTGCCAGATTCACATTTTTCCCTCCAAATGTAATCATGGTCATTATGGCAAATACTTGTTTGTACACTGTAATGAGGTTTCTTGTGTTGCTTTAAGAATAATGGCTTCTTCTATGTGAGCGACCTTTCATACTATGTGAGCATTGGACTAATGTCACTGTTGATAATGACTCTCACTTATCAGCTTTGACAAGGTCTCTTACTTTGGTAACTTCAAACCATCGCATGTTCACCTCTGGGAAACAGAACCTGAATAGGACGCCATGTTGTACCTTGGTAATGTTTCCATTGAAGCGCTCCATCCAGTTTAATTTGACTTGAGGTGTGCAATGTAGGATAATAGGACAACATTTAAAATTCCTGTTGTGCAAAACACTTAAAGATAAACCCCATAATGTCACAGTGAAATACCACACTCCTCATATTTCCTAAAAATCTTTCATTTCACACAAATGTGGGATTGGTATCTCATTGTTTTTATATATTTTTTAAACATCATATTCATGTGCAAGGTTTAGAAGATGACCAAACAGCCTCAGTTTCCACTTTCCTTCCACACATGTGAGTGAGATTATTTCTCAGCGTCTTTCCACGGAGGTTTCTAATATTCTCAGTAGCGAAGCGTGAAGGCTGGGTCTAGATGTATAAACATATATGAGAACGTCAAGCTTTTGATTTCAGACAGGATGAATAGAATCACAGATATACAATCCATAGGGGCTCACTGTTCAGGTTTAGTGATTTGGGTTTAGACTCAGGTTAGATTCTGAGATAAGGAAATAAATAGAAGTGAGTGTAATACCCTCATAAATCTGTACAAAATGGTGGAGGGAGTATGGGTGTGTTTTTTTTCATTTGCACTTATCAGGCGTCTCTCCACATATTAAATGTCTAAATGATCTGTAGCTTGTCCAGATACACCACAGCTACATGGAAAAACAGAGTTTTAGAACAGAAATTAAGGCAGACTTCCTTCAAACCTTTTAAATTGTAATCAAGAAATTGATGTGTGGTAAGAACACTTAATGTGGGGGTGTGGTAGCGTTCGAAATACAACACGTCTTTTTTTAAACCCTGTCACTGAAGTGCTGCGCGCTACAAGCTGTGCGGAACATTTGGTCAGTGGAGAAAATGATCTCAGATTAGGGCTGTTTATGGTCCTTTTACCCAAAAAAGGCTGATTGAGTTCCAGCTTACCAGTTACAACTTATCAAATGCAGACTTCAGGCAGCCAGGGAATGTAGCTGTCACAGGGTGTTTATTAGGCAAAGCCCAATCGGGTTGGAATTTACATTATTCTTGAAAACGAGTGAATACGTTTCCATCATTCACTGTGAATGTACATACTCAAATCTTCCATTAGTATAGCTTGGGAACATATCTGTGGACTTATTTTTAGCTTTGTTTTTAGAAATCAGTGCAGAAGAGTCTGATGCCATTGTCAGAATATTTGCATGACCATCGAAACAGTCATGATGATGCATGACCTGGAAATGTGGCCCAGACGCAGAGAACATAGCAGGTCTGTATTTCAATGGGTTGAACAACTTGAGCGCCTTCATCTGAAACTGTAGATATCATATGGGGGATAAGGATGACTAGTCTCTGAGGTTATTCCTAGAACTCTTCGTATCTTTCGATCTCGAACATGATGAGAATGAGCTCTAATCTGTTCAAACCCGTCTGTCTTCACACAGGTCAACCAAAAAAAAAAAAAAAAAGTGGTGCCCTGCAGTCTAGGACACAACCTTTTGTAATTGTGTCTTCGTGCATTGTTTTGAAGGCAGTTCTTAACTCACAATCTCCTGGGAGTTCTTGACTTTGTTTTTTTTTTTTTTAAATTCAAGTGTCATATAACAGTCTAAGAATTGCTTGAACCCATCTATCTATCGCCTTTGTAGATTGATTCATCACATAAAATAAAACTGGATATTTTAAATTGCTCGATTATTTTCACTACAGGAACCTAAAAACCAGAGGCTTCACCACATTAGTAATATTTTCATTAGGGTTGGTAGTTTTCAGAAAAAAGGAAAACCTGCAAGGTTCAGTATGGGTTTTCCTCAACCTCCTTTACCCTGATACCGAATAACTAAACCCAGTGCAATCAACTGTCTTTAGAAGTCACTTAAATTAGTCAATCTTGTTCACTGTTTGTTATTCATACTGCAAATCCAACTGGTTTATGTTATTTGATGATTTCCCCAGATTTAAACATCTGACTCAGCATTCACCATTTGAAAAGAAAAGAGATGGGTCCAACTGCAAACCCAGCAAAATATGACTGTCCACTAAAACTGACAGACTGGACAAGTAGAGAAATTAAAAACCTGCAGGGTAGCTGCTGAAATGGTAAATTTCTGCAGATGCAGGAACTTACAATTCATGCCTGGGAGGCATGAACCTCGACTTCCAGATGGAGCAATATGTCTACAAGAGGAAAAGCAAAGTCATGTCATTAACCTGATAAGACCAGTCTGCAGGAGCTGCAGAAATTTTAAGTTCAAGTGGGCAAAACTGACAAAAGGACAGTAGAAAGACATTTTGAAAGAAAATCACAGTAAGTCTCGATAAAGTTTGCCAGAAGCCGTTTAGCGAAACATCTGGAAGATGAGACAAGTTGTTCTTTTTGGCCTACATGTAACATGTAATGTGTGATGAAAGCCTGGTGAGAATACTGTCCCTAAATGTGAAGATGGCAGTGTCATTATTATTTTAGAATGCTAAAGAGGTCTGAAACTTTTACAAGACAATGTATGCTTGAAGACATGGCATAGTGTGAGTTTGAAATGCTCAGCTTGAAATGTCTGCAGATATCAAAGCAAAATGCCATCAATTTAGACGAGGCTGCAGCTTGATGTTTTGCGATTGTTTTTTTTTTTTCTGTCTCTCTTTTTGCTCTCACTGCCTTTCGTGCGCCCTTATTGCGCTCTCTCATGCTCAATTAACTGTCGGCTGTTTGGTCTCACATTCTTCATGCACAGACAAGACCGGCATTGGTTCGAACATCAAGATTTCTCATGTGGCTAATCTTTATCTGGCATGTGAACCTGTCAGATATAAACTCGCCCGGTGTGGGATGTCACCGGGACATGAATCAATGTCTAACCACAGGAAGTAGACAGTAATCACCGTGATAAATGTCAACTAAATTCTGGCTGGCTTCAGGTGGCCAGCATGCAGCTAACTCTGGATGCAGTCCATGACTGGTGCAGGACCAGTAGGGACCTAAAACAGTCTTTCTCTGTCTGAGTGTTTCGGCGCCAGCTCCGTACACCCCTGCCTCCCTTTCCCTGTCCCTGATTCAGAGAGTTAGCGGTGGCAAACCACTTCTTTTATTAAGATTTAGGGTCACTGTCAGATGTTTGCTTTAATTCATTGATTCCCCTTAAGAAATATGGCAGACCTTGTGACTTTGAGTCTCTAATTGCATCTTTTAATGGCTATTGGCAACAGCGTTGCAGATTTATAGCGACGCATCGACCTGATTCCTCTGACAAGAAAAAAAAAAACTTCCAATTTGACCACATGCAAATTGCAAAAGTCACATTTATCTTAGATCTCTTTGTTTAATGAAAGAAAACAGCAGCATGGTTTTTGCTCTTGATGTATTGTGACAGGATCTTCAACTAACAAAGCAAGATGCCTAATTAAATAGTCTGCAGCCAGTGGCTTTATGCCAAAGGTACTTTTAGTCATTAGGGGCTGTTGGGGTGCTATCAAAGAAAACAAAACTCCACTATGCAAAACGGACACCTACATTACAGGCTGCTTGAAAAGGACACTTTGAGAAGAAAAAGAAAAATTAAACCAGTGTGATGCAGCAATTAAACCTTACAGAAAAGACAGATGCAATGCTGAATGGGATAAGTGTCCTGATGAGGCACACACACATAAATAAAATACTGACACAACTGCTATGACTAAGTTAAGAAATGAAGCATCACGATCCCTTTCCAGAGACCCCCCACAACCCTGAGCAGGATGAGTGATTCGAAGAGGAAACAGGTGGATGCACTTCATGGAGCCTGAACGGTACAACTGGGATAAATATAACCCTAAATCTGCCAGAGGCAAAAATAATTTTGAACTTGGGACACAATTGTGAAGTGGAAGGAAAATAATTCATGAGTTAATTTTTTGTTGTTGTTGTTGAACCAGATTTCACTGAAATAGTAGACAACCATGTCCTGGTAGGATTTCAGTTTGAACAATGTCGTAACTTTTGGATCGTTTGAATTGACAAAATATGAATACTTTCCCAAGTTACAATAACATAATATGATGTAGCATAAGATTTTATCATGTAAAACATCTCAAATCTAAAAAAAAATATGAAGAATGCAAGTAGATCTGTCTTAGGCTCTGTTCTGCAGACACCACATGTCGCACATGTTGCCGTCCATTTTGCCATATTGATGTTCTTCCATGTAAGTGAATGCCTGATGCAAATGTGACATGGTGTGAAATCCCTAATGTTTCTTTTGACTTTTTCTTTGAGGAAGAGGACATAGTGTGCATCCTGGGTTTCCCCTCTTCCTTTAATGTGTTGCATAGCTTTTCTTTTTCAGCATCTGTGAGGTTGACCCTGACGTGACAACAAACACAGTTATCTTCTCCCACAGAAGGGTACGTCCCCAAACAGCTTCAAGTGTCTTGTTTGTTTGCGATACTTCCTCTGTTACTTATCTACGTCACTATTTGCATGCGATGCTTACCTAGCAGCTAGCTTGGCATGGTTTAAAGAAAAAATGGCTGCCATGCATCACAACACTCTGGACCAATGCTTGAAGCAACCAGAAACCTGGAGAAGTCAAAGGAAAAAGGATGTAATATATTGCATTTCAGCAGAAGATTACATATATTGTTTAATATGGCTTGATGAAAAACTTATTGCTGCATATAATTGTTTTGTCTCAACTGTGAGTAAACAAGACGTTAAATGTATATATTCTTTTTTTAATGTTTTGATTTCTATTTAAATTTATGATCAAGTAGCTAGAAAATTGCACAGAATATGAAAGAATTGCTCAATGAATTTTATTTTAAAAGTTGAACAGTATCACTTCGGCGAAGCCAGCACTCAATTTGTTTTCGTCAGTAACATGTGTTTGACATTGGAAAAAAATATGCTTGTTTTCACGGAGAGTTGTCGAGATGAAATGCTTAGGATGGCCTCCAAGACCGAGGCTGATCTGGGACATCTCTCCTGAGAGTCCTGGGTATGAGAGGGCCGAGGCAGTGGATGCCCTTACACCCCTCAGAATCCCCTGTGAAGATCCCCAGAAACCCTCAGCATGTGGTTCCACTCAGAAAATAATGAGGGCGAGTTACCCACGGCATGAAAGCTGTGGAAGTCCGAAGATCTCGGCCTTCTCTCACCTCAACCCACCACCACTCCATGTTGCTCATCTGGTGGAAGAGGAGATGATCTTTGGGCTTCGGCTCCCACAGGATGCAAACAATTAGAGAGAAATGTTCTCAAGTCAAAAACATTTTTTTCATTCATACGCAGCACACATTTCCCTTTTTTTTTTTTTTCCAGAATCTGTTATGCATAGTAGTGTAATGAACAGAGATGTACCATGCTTATTTAGCCTAATGGAGAACTTCCTGGTTTAAGGAATTGAAAAAATCTAACAAACAAACAAATACATAATAATGCCAAAGTGTTTTGAAAAGTATTTCTGTCCCTTAAATTGCTTCACATTATGTCACTTTGCAATCTTAAATTTTAATGTATTTAATATTTTTATTTGTAATTAATTGACACAAAGTTGCGCATAAATGTAAACAAGAAGGAAATTAAGATGTTTGGTTTTTTAAAAAGTTCAAATTAAACTGTGAATTATCCCTTCATTCGTGAAGAAACGGTGAGCAAACAGCCTCATGAAGACGCACCACTCACTCGATCTGAAATGAACTAACTTCAATCTGTCCCTGTCTTTTTTTGCTAAATCATAGGAGCGCCAGAGCAGATCCAAACAATTTGAGGAGGCACATCACCTGCAGGCTGCAGAGCCGAACATTACGTTGACACCAGCATTTGCCACTTAACATAAGAGAATGATTGCATGCATAGTCTCTTCCAGACGTGGGAGTGTTGGCAGAAATCAGATGGATTGCTCCATGAAGTGAAATCTGGGTCCATACTGTCCAGATGGCCACAGAGAACCAGAGCTGTGCCATTTGTAACGACAAAGAAATAACATATGTTTCTTTTTTTTCTTGTCACATCTTTTTATATGTTTCCATGGAGAGGGAGAAAAACATTCCCAGCATAAGGAAACGGGCTTTAGGAAGATGTGTGAACGCTTGGATGACTTGCAGCTGTCTGTC
The DNA here is from genome assembly GCA_911649635.1 of Poeciliopsis gracilis. NCBI lineage: Eukaryota > Metazoa > Chordata > Actinopteri > Cyprinodontiformes > Poeciliidae > Poeciliopsis > Poeciliopsis gracilis. The sequence continues at coordinate 3,441,618 of CAJVRI010000005.1, read as the reverse complement.
ATGAATTGAGCAAAATCTGGACTCTTCAAAAATCAAGTTTTAGAGATGATAAACCCTTCCTGCCATTTCTGAGATCACAATACCAAAGCACACAGAGAAATGATACATATATAAAAAAAATATTTCCTCACATTAGATGCTTTAATGTACCGGAAGCATAAACTGTAGCTGTACATAGAACATGATGGGAAATTCTTTGAACGGTTTATTTAAAATGGTAACCTTGGCCAGTGATGGCATTTTGCAGAATATAATACTGATGTTACTGCTGCGGGCCTGTATCTGCAGTGGTGAGAAAACTGTCATGCCTGAATTCACTGTCAACTACTCCGCTTGTGCCAGCTGCCGTGCTTGACTGGACAAGGACCAGGTCCAGATTCACCAACAACATCTTCTCACGCAAAGACAAATGAGCAGCTGCCAAGCTGTCAGCTCCCAAGCAGTGACCTTCGTCTGAAGAAATGCTCTCTGGTGGGGCTCCTTGGTCATCAAACTTAGAAATGCACCAGTGTTTTGCTTCTGCCCACTTGTCCCCTTTTGTGCATGCATTTAAATCTCCACAGCTTCCTCTCTGATGAGTGACAAAGTGACCCAGACAAAGGAAAGAAAAACAAGGCATTCAAACTTCAACAGAGATGAAGGGAGGGGACGATATAGACGTAAAAAAAAACACCAAAAAACAAAAAAGAGGCGTACCTTCACAATTCTTAATGCATCTGGGCTCCTTCTCAGGTTTGGATTTCAAAAATGACTTTAAATTAAGATTAGTCACTCAGAGAAACTCTAAAAGAACAGGTCTGGCATAGATAAATGGGCTTGCTTGCTTTTCTCCAAACGTTAGATAAGAAAACTGACACCCTTCGAACGTCACTATGTTAAACAGGAAGCTGGTGCCTGCAGCTGGTTAGCTCAGCTTGGTGAGTGGAAACAAAGGCATTTGTTACTTTCCCTAAAGTTAGCCATTTTTCATCACATATCTTGTTTGTTCAATCTGTGTATAAACAAAGAAACCAAAAGTTGGAGGTTTTTTTTTACAGAAATAAATAGGAAGTTCTTTACATATCTTAGTGACAACATCTTCTGCACACTTGTTTTCAGACAAGGTTCAGAAGATATCAGACATGGTCCACATGCCTTCTCCTGCATTTTCTGGTTTCGTAAAGTTGAGCAGCACAATGTCATGGATTCTGTCGTCCTGTTGCTCAGAGGTTTCTTCGGCACATGGCGTTGGGATCAGTGACTGATTGTTTGAGGTGTTATTAAGGTCCTCCTGAGAGGAACGTTTCCTCCTTGCATGCTCAAGATGGTGGGATTTAGCATAGCATTTGATGCAACCTTTTGAATGGTCTTGCCTAAAAACCACCACAGTATCTGATTTCAAATTGAAACTGAACTGCACACAAAGCAAGGGCAACTATTGCTGCTAATGGCGCAACAATAGTTTCCATCTATATGAATAAAGTTTCATTTCATAAATTGTACTCACAAATTAACGCTGAATTACAATGTGGACAGTTGTTTCTCGGATATTTAGCGGTCCGTGAACTGTCCACATTTCTCCTTGTGTTACATGTTTGGTGAGAGGTGAGCATGAAGATGTTTGTTGAACTTCCTCTCTGGAGTCGTCCATCTTTCCTCCACCCCAAACTTTATGAACCACCGGCGAAAGTGTGAGTTCAAGCTGCTTGAAGAAAGCAAATATTCATAAGTCCTGCAGATATAAAACTCAACGTGGGAGTAGGCACAGAGGAGCTACAGCTGAAGACATAGAGTCATTCAAGCCAAAGAAGGAACTGCCTAGTGACAAAACAGCTCAGCAGAAGAGCACAGTGTTGGTTATCTTAAGAGAATCGCATGTAAGGTATTTGCCTGATTGTTCGTCCTCGGCGCACTGGATTGTGCAACGGCGAGATAGCAATCTATTATTTTCTTTACAGCTCAGAGTCAAATTGAGGGCACTTATTTCCCTTTCTTTGCGGTTTGGTAACAAATGCCTTGTGGTCTGAAGTGCTGACCACAAACTGCGTCTGCAGAATTCATGTGGAGGTTTAGAGATAAACAATCAAAAATAACAATTAAGCTTTCTATCTATTCAACTTTTAGAATGATAAGTGCACAATGTCTGCTTATGTAGTTGCCCTTAAGTAATTTAGCAGTTTCGTAAAGTAAGCAGCGTATGACTGCAATTTCTCTTGAGTGTAAATCTTGTCCTCTTGGAGTCTAAGAACATGTATTTTTGTTTTTAGAGTGATTGCTGACCTTAATGTGAGAGAATGATTGTGTCTCTGCAACATTCTGGCAGACTGACCAGGGTGTGCCCCTCTTTAACATGATGACAGCCGAGATACCGTGACTATTTATAGAATTCTGATTATATAATTCTACTTAGCAAACTTGCATTATTTTACACAGGGTAAATAAAACAGGGGAGTCATGGAAAAGACACAACACATGATTGATGACCCAAACAAGTTGTAATTGCAAGAACATTCCCTTAAATATTTGTCCATCAGCTCGTTTTCTGTGGCTGCTTACTTGTGTGTTAGGTTTGGGGAATTCATCAGAACACATATAGGAAAGAGAAGCTGCTGGTTACAAATCATAGAAAAAAAAGGAATGAATCACATTTGTGAGGGTCCATAATTCCTTTTCTTGACATCTTCACTGACTTCTGTTAGTTTACCCATTTCATCACACACTAAATCAATGTGTTTGATGTGCTTTATTAAATGGCATTCCCAGGTGTGTTTCCATTTTACTCAAATTTTGTAAATTAAATTATTAAAAGGGGGTATAACGCCATGACAGAGCCTTTTAGGTTGTTAAAAAGATTATAGTTTTAGAGAATGTAAACTTTTCCCTTTGACGACAGTAGGGAAAAAAAAAAAATCTCTTCCACAGTATTCTGGCATTGAGCAAAAACAAATAATTTTAATTATTATATTAAATATGATATATTTAATATAATATATGTATATATCTGGTTTTAACTGTAGATGAACCGAAGTTTCTCTGTGTGACTGTTCACATTTGCACAGCTCTATCAGGGTGCTGATCCTTGTGCCGCTTCTCCACACCCACACACACAGTCGTGTTTTCATCACTTGTGGGGACTTCCCATTGACTTCTATTCATTTCTACAGCCTAACCCTTACCATAATCCTAACCATAGACTTAACCAGTAACCCAAAAACAATAATTTCCCTCATGGGGACCAAGAAAATGTCCCCACAAGTTAATAGGTTCCCATAAGGATATAAAAACCGAGTACACACACACACACACACACACACACCCCCCCACACACACACACACACACACACATTACGCTCCTCCTCTCTGTCTCCAGTCAGGGTGTGATTACCACCAATACAATCTTATGGAACCTGCACAGAAAGAGAGGGAGAGGGAGCGAGAGACAGCAACAGAAGAGTTTGAAGTCACTCTGGTTGTTCTTGAAAAGGCGACAGTGTTTCCTTGATCTCCACACAGTTCAACTGTTGCATTGTAGTCAGAACAAGATTCTTCAGAAAACTGCACCCGCTGGACAGATTTAAATGGTCAAAGCGAAACTTTTCGTACTCCAAAACTTTTTTCACTTGATACTTTTCCATTTTTCCTGGACTCATGAACTTGATGGAACTTTTTTAGTTCTGTGGACAGTTTGGATTCATCACTTGGAAGAACATGTTGCTTATTTTGGAAAGATGGAGAACCACCACTCCCATTTGAGGGCTGCCAGAGAGAACTCCCAAGGTGCGACATGTGAGCATTCTGTGCAGGGAAGAGAAAATAATTTGCAGGGGAAAAACTGCAAACTCTCAGTGTTGAGGGATTTATGTGTGTGGGTTTTTTTGTGTGTGTCTTTTTGATGATTTTTGAACGTCTTCAACTTGTGGTGAGTTGAGCCAATGAAAGATGAATTGCTCAAACGACACTTCAGAAATCAAAACGTACCTTAATCCACCGGGAGACTGGTTCGCCGTCATGGCGGTCATCATCATCCTGGTCACCGTTGTTGGAAACCTGCTGGTCATCATCGCTGTGGCACGCACTCCACAATTACAGACTTCAACAAACATCTTAATCATGTCCTTAGCGTGTGCGGACCTCATCATGGGGGTCCTCGTGGTCCCATTTGGGGCCAGTTATGTCCTGATAGGTAACTGGCGGCTTGGCAGAACGTTCTGTAACCTCTGGACTTCAATCGACGTTCTGTGTGTGACGGCGAGCATTGAAACGCTTTGTGTCATCGCTGTCGATCGGTATGTAGCCATTACAAGACCTCTGCGATACACAGTTCTACTCTGTAAATTTCGTGCAAGAGTGATAGTCTGTTTAGTCTGGGGTGTGTCGACTTTAATTTCGTTCGTACCAATCATGATGATAGATTGGTTGTGGAAAAAAAACGACAGCAGTTGTTATGAAAATACTAACTGCTGTGACTTTGTGGTTAACAAAGAATATGCTATTTCATCCTCGTTAGTCTCTTTTTATATCCCACTCGTAATAATGTTAGCTGTGTACGCACAAGTCTTTGTCATTGCTGCACGACAGGTCAAGCTCATAAAGAAAGCTCGGCCGCGTTTGCAGAACGAATGCCTTGCACAGATTCAAAGTGGCTCCAACGTCAACAATCTCCTGCCCCCAGCATGCCTGGGCTCCAACAGCTTCAACAACGTGGCCAGGAGAAAGAGCACCAAGAGGAGACCATCGCGACTGCTGATCGGTGAGCTCAGAGCCATCAAGACTTTGGGCATCATCATGGGGACCTTCACGATATGCTGGCTGCCGTTCTTTGTTGCCAACATCATCCAAGCCTTTAGTGAAATACAGTTGAACAATCGGCTGTTCTTGTATTTGAACTGGCTGGGTTACATCAACTCTGGTCTCAATCCCATCATCTACTGCAGGAGTCCGGAGTTTCGAACTGCTTTCAAGAACCTAATCGGCTGCCCGTGGCTGTCCACGGTGTGGTTAAACTCTTTTTATAAGGAACTGCGGACTCGCTGCTCCTGTTTTCTGTGGCAAACCGAGTCAGCCGCTGTGGGGTCTTTCCAAAAGTCTCCAGACAGCAGGACTGACGGCAAGGCAGCCTGGGCAGCAGAAGTGAGGAGATATCTATTGGTCTGTCGCAGTCCAATGGCAGCACACAGCTCACTGACTGTTTGGAACCAGAATCCCAAATGTAAGTTTGCCATTTGTTTTCTGTTTATGACTTTGCCATTCTTGAATTCATTACAGCCATACAGGTACAACTCATTAAGCTCCAACAGCACATGAAATACTGAAAATAGCATGAACATGTATGTATTTTGTGTTGAAATTCCCAACTTTAAGAACATGAAACATCATTAAAGCAATAATGATACTTTTCTATATTTGAACACTCTTGAAATTTGCTTTACTGAGGCTGAAGAGTGAAATATACTGAGCTGCACAGCAGAAGAAAATCTATTCTGAAGAGGACCGAAGTTCATGTTTTGATTCCTAAATTTTCCTCTCTGCATTAAATATATTACACTTGCACATATAAAAGTAAATAAAAAAAGTATTGGTGTTCTAGATAGAAAAAAAAAGTCACTAAATAATTAATAGGTGAGTTATTTTTAAATTAATTCACTGGTGCATGTGATAAATCTAAAAGTTCATTTAGCGTTGCCGTTACAGCACATGGTTTAAAAGATATATACATATATACATAAAGAATTTTTCCATTTAATTAGCTGCTTAAAGCTGATTTGTCTCATCACATGGTGCACAGGGGTTGACATCTAAATGCTGTGGGTTTGAACCTGTCGGTGGGCCTCAGCGTGCCCTGCCCAACACTCCCTGCAACAGATAAATCTTTATCACTAATGCACAAGACTTCCCCCTCATAACTTGACAACCTGTTTACAAGACTGACAACCAATGAGATCATCACGCTGGGCTGAGGCAGCTGGAGGTTGGGGAGCTCCGTGTTTGATTCATAGCTGATCCAATACGCTTGCTGTCAGTTGACTGACTGTACACAGTGCAGCAGCAGTCATATGTCTTAACAGGATTTGCAACTAGAATGAAAAAGAAACACAAGAGCTGTAATAAATTACATAATAATTTGAAAAATATATTAAATTCTTTTCTAATTTATGTTCATTTTTAGATCAGAGAAACTATATTTTGTCATCAGAATTTATTATATTTTTGTAAATAAAAAAAAATCTGATTAAGTTATCTAAACCTAACCAGTTCTGAACCTCTTAATTATTTATTTTTTTATTTTACTTTATTTCATTTTATCCAACCATCGCCAAATCCCTCATAAGAAGACCGCATGTGTCGCTAATATCTGGGCAGGGAATGTGTCATAAAATGATTATTAAATATTTACTCTACACACTACGTGTAATTTGTGACGACACCTTGGCCATAAATTAAAGACATCCATGGGCACATAATACAAAGGATATTTAGGGCTTTATAAAAGTCTTCCATAAAAGGAGCTCGGTGTGTTCTGCAGTAAATCAGCCCAAGGGAAGGCTCAGCCGACTCACCCTACGCTCCCAGCAGGATTACAAATGTAAGCGGGAGCAGTCGATCAAATATGAGGCTGACGAGTGAAAGATGGGCTTTAATAAAGGAAATCATAATCTTTTCCAAATACATACTAAAAAGAAAAAAGATACTTTGGAGAGCTAATACTGCCATCGTGGGCATTTTTTCAAAGGAGCAGTCCATTTCAGCATTTCCACTCAGTCCACATCAAAAATAAAAGCACAACTGGGCAGCACAGTTTCTGTAAAACTATGGCAACTTCGGGAACAATTAAAGCAGGAGGCGGCGTAATGCAGGCAGATTAACGACAGAGATCCAACCTCAGAGATGAGAAGCCACCAGGCTGGAAAGGCCGCTCTGCGTGGAGACATTATCAATAGTTACTTTTTTTTTCTTCATAGAGTACATGCTGGCACATCAGCACTGCCCTCATCAACATTTCGAGCAAACCTTTGGCTTGTGTCACGCACACACGTTACATGGCAAACACCATTCTCTGCAGATTCGCTCCATGACTTATAAAACTGAAGTACCCTCACTATGCTACAGTTTGATGGGAGGAGAGGTTCAGCATAAAGACAGTGCAGAAAGAAAGAAAAAAAGCAATGGAATAAATGTTTAGTTGAAGGATGTGGCATCATTCTGTATGGTCCTTTGCCACAAGTGTTGAGATTTAAAGTGTTATGTTGGTAAATATAAAAGACTTCCATTAAAGTCTCATCTTACAGAAACTTCCAAATTTCTTACCAACCCTGGCCTCAAACTCTAACATGGCTGTTGTGCATTTAAAAAACAGATTATGTAATAAAATCTAGTTGGATTGTCCCCACTGTGTGACTAAATTCTCACTTTATCTCAGTCAACAACTGTGTAAGAATAAGAAGTACAAAGCTAAAAGAGGCTGGAATGAGTATGTTGAGGAGAGTCATTTTTAATACTGTTAAAACAAATGAATTTATTGTTGTCAGTATTGACAAAAATAAAAATGTGGCTGTGACTCCGCCAGAAGTCTATGAGGTTGTGATGAAGCTGGACAACGAACTGCACAGTTCCTGACTGAGCAGTTTGGAGTAACTGCAGGTCTCTGAAGCATCCCGGTTCTTTAGAGAGACTTGCTGCTTGGGGGTCTGCTAAATCACAGCAATTCAGCTCTAAAAGTTGACCCATGTCTTCCTGGCGCTGCTCAAGATTAAACTCCAAAGTACGCTCTTTCAGACTGTGCTGCTCTCTGATAGCAGCATGTCTTCTGCTTTACTGCAGTGGTAGGAAAGTTGTTTGCAGTGATGTTAATCACTGGCCAATCAACTTAAGTAGTCAGCTGTCAAACGTGAAATGGATATTTTTGCTCGTACAGAAACTTTAGATCAATACAACAGACACAGCAATCCCATTTGCGCATGTTTAATTGATGCCGACAAGATATTTCAAAAGTTGTATAATATCTCAAAATTTCTACTTTTTCCTGTGTTTATCAGTCAATGTACATAAAATGGGGAAGCTCTGTATCAGTTCCTTTCAGTGTCTCAAATAGTGCATGACAGGACAGCATCCAATGTGAACATCAACTTGTCAAAGCTTTTAAATTACTGTGGTACGGCCTGTTGGAAACAGGATCATCAACCACTTGACATACCTGATGATTTAGAAATCTTTTGTTCTTACTGTACATTGCTGGTTCGGATAGGAAAGAAATTTTGATATAAAATATGATCCTAAGCAAAGCACCACCAAGTCTGGTGCAGAGCAGAGCGGACTCCAATGCTGCCCTGTGACTAACTGTGGCATTTATTGATGCTGCATGAATACTGCTGAGAGCAGTGTGAGCTAAATGTTTGAGGATATGCCGACCTGCCCTGTGTTAACCTCATGTACAGATGTGTGTGTCGGCTGTGCAGAAAAACTGCATGATGGATACACTGACCAACCCTTTACTTTTGTCCTTTGTGGACTCAGTAGTATATAAGACCCTATAGACATTTTTTTGAATGAATAATGAAATGTTGCAAATTTGACAGATACATGACAACCACTGTTAGTGAACATGATCCTGTTATTGTTTTAAGTTTAAGGAACTAGGTTGCTATTAGCGGGTAATGCTAACAGAACTTAGCTTGTAACTGAGCGTCACAGTTAGCATACCAGAAGTCAACAAACCAATTCACTTGTGTTGACCTGAGGTTGCATCACTTTTATGTGATGCGATTCCCATATTAAAGTTCTGATTACAGGAGCAGATAGATGGCGAGGAGAACCAGATCTGGGTTTGCTATTATCAGCTTCAGTTTCAACATGGAGTTCTGGAAATATTCTCTTCTCTGACTTTATTTTCAGTAGTTGAGGTACAAGCAGAGACAACTCATGTTTTTGTGGCGGTCACTTCCTAACTCTACATCCTGGTTACTTTGCTTTGTTTACTTTCCAGGGTGGTGACTTCAATTTTTTAGCACCACTTGCAGAAAACAAGTATCACAACTGTCTTGTGTAGGCTATCACAGTTTAAGAACCACGGGCCTAAAGGGATTCTTAGAGTGTTGCTGTTTTTTTGTGTTTGCTTTGTCTGTCATGTTGAACTTGAAATTGTGGCCAGTTCACATTTCAGAGGTTATTGCAAAACAGAGTTTCTGTGTATTTGTATTTCATCTTTTTATAAGCAGATGATTTATGGATAACTGAGGGACCTAAAATAATAGTAATAATACAAAAATGGAAAGCAGAAATTTTGAACCTACTAGGTTGTGCAACTTAACTGGAGGATGAGAATAGAACAGGAATGAAGACTCATTTCCAGATGTCCAATAAGCTGGCATAGAGCTCCTCTTTGACACAAAGCTGCACTCGCAAATAAATGTAGACAATCCATGCTACAGCGCAAAACCATTAAAACCCCTTTTAGATTTACAGAAACATGATATGTGAAATATGTGAAATGTGCCGACATTTCCCTTTTTATAATTTAAAAACAGCGCTAATATATTCTTAGGGAATATAACGTGGAACAGTCTTTCGTTAATTATAAGATATACTGAAAATGTAACTTTCTAAAATCCCAACAAAGGTCCAGTTGAGAGCTGGTTGAGGAAGCCCAACCAGCTCCAAATGATCTTCAGACATCAATAAACATATTTCTCATGGACCCCTTGCAACTTGATGCCACAAGCACCTGTTCTCTCCCTCTGTCATTCATTTCATTGCTATCTTCCTGCGTAATGTCTGCCTGATATCAATAGTGCCCATTATGCAACATCCAGTGGACCGTATGGACAGCTTCTTCCTGCCCACCTAAGCCGCTGCACGAAGCGGCTATGTGCTATTAACTAGGTGGAAAGTGTGTAAAATACCTGCACAGATCATCTTTGTGATTACACAAACAGATAACCAACCCATTAGCTTAATGAGCCAAATAAATCACTTCAGCTACGTGAACCTATCTATGTCTTCCTTCTGTTTGAGTGTAGGGGCAAAACCTTGTTATACAGTATGCCATTCATCAAGGATTTCAATAACTCTGCAATGATCTCTGCTCTTCTACGTTCCAGTTTTGAGAGGATCTGATTACAAAAACCAGTCATCTTCGTAAGACAGGTCCCTGTTTACAAGTGTCTCCTCAGTTTAAACTTGTAAAACCCAAATCAGTTATGTCAATAATTATGTCAGATAACATTATTGCTTTTAAGAGTGTCTTGTATAATAGATCCAAAGTAGTTCATTTGTTTCTTACTCAGGATCAGTTTTGTATCCCAAAACACAGATTTTACCACAATATTTTTCCCTTCTTCACTGCACATGCAAGTTTATTCTAAAATAATGCAGTCTATTGATCTCTTTCCCCATTTAATTCTTCAACCATGAATTCATGTTTTACTTTTATACTTAAAGCAATATCATCTTTTCTGTCTATTCAGTAAAATGGTGGTTGGACTTATAGGATTTATTCAGAGGCAGGCTAGAGGGCCTAAGGAATTATAAATGGCTTCATCGCCTCTACTCTAGACTTCAAATAAGTCTGATTGGTTAATAGAATCAAAACGGTGCTATGAGACTATTGATTTTAATTGCAGGGCTAAAATATAATCAAAGAGCAAAGCATATAGATTTTTCCTTCATTTCAATTGTTTATTCAGGGAGCTGGAAACAAAGACAAACATGTCAGAAGAACTGAGGCGACATGAGAGAAAATACAGACTGATTACACCCGTAGGGTTCACGACTCTGGTTCTGAAAATATCATGCAAGTTGACGGCTCATGAGAAGGAAGTTTGATATTTATAAGTAAGATAAGTCTGCACTGTAAATAACCACAGCGCTGCGTTATTAAAACCAGTCGTGTCATAGAGTTGACTGAATTGGTGGAAATAATCGGAAATTTATCTGATGGTTTCTGTTTAGAAAAATCCTGAGGTAAAACCAATGAAAAGCATTCAAAAGGTTTTTCGACTTTGTCACACAATGTGTAGCTTAATTGTTGTTCTTTTTTTTTTTTTTTTTGAAGCTGCTAAAGTGTGTCGTCTTCCAGGACCATGTGAAATGACCCATCATTAAGAAGGGTTCTGCATGGAGCGCATATAATCAGGCATGCATTGGTGCAACCTTCCATTTCGAATGTGTTATAGTAGGGGCCTTGCAGACTCCTGAGTTATGAACGCTATAATTTTTGGATTTTCTCCTCAGCATGCTAATTGGACTTCCTATCCAACTTCACACAGTACCTTGTCCACTGTGCATTTAGTTAGCTTAGAGTGAGATCAGACCTAAGAGAGCATGAAACAAGAAGCAGGATAAAGGAAAACATGGAGCTGTTGACCTGTGGGTAACGCTGCCTTTGATGCTTTTATAATATCTGCACCAATCACACGACATAAGAAACTTTTTAAAGAAGCATCCCAGAGTTTGGCAACTCTCCAATAATTCAGAGAAAACCTTTGGGCATTTAGATTTGGTGCAAACTGTAAGATGAAATGGCTTTGTTTGCCATTACAGCGGTAGCTTAAATGAATGCCACAGACACACTTTCAGGAAAAATCATTTTGTTTCTGTTTGCAGCTCACAGTAGTTACTATAATTTCTGTGTGCAGCTCCAACACTGAAGAAATCGTTGGCGATTTATTCTGCAAGGAAGAGAAAGTCAGGACAAATGCTGACCTCGATGCACCTGCACGAACGCCAAACGGACGAACACCCCACCAGTTTGAACCTGTCCAACCAGAAGGTTCTGCTGGGGCTGACGTGGAAGCTGCCGATGGTGATGGGCCAAACTGAGCAGGAACTGTTAACTGGTATATATTTCTGGTTTCTTTTACCTCAGTGATACTTGTTGAATTTGGTGCTACGAACATAATGGACTGGCTGATCCCACAGCCTCATGTTGTGTTAAATTGATGCTACCTTGGTTAAAGACTTGTTCCTTCGTCTTTTACCAGGTCAGATACTTTATCCCCTTTAAGCTCACAGTTTCACAATAAACCCATAAGCATAAACATCCAATTATACATCACTCTTTCTTTTCACATTATCCAAGTCAATCAACGGCGATCGCACTGTTGGGATTACAGAAGCCAATTGCTTCCAACTTGGGGCGTTCACTTGAACAACAAGCCTAATGTCTTCTGCCTAATATTGTGAGGCCTGGAGCTCTGTGATGACCCCATTCAGGCTGTTCTAATTTGTTGCTCACCGTCCTCGACATTCTGTCTGTATGGAAAGCTGGACATAGATAATCTCCTTTAGGACAATAGAAAAATGTTTCCTTAGTTTTCTCTTAGTTTAGACAGACAGTGGAAGATCTTTGTAGCATTAGTGTCACACTAATTCTGCTATCCAATATTTCCCCTTGCACTTCATAGTGACTATGGGTTTGAGGCTACCTCCTGAGGCAGGTCCGGGTTGTGATATCGGCGCGTTTTGTGTTTGGATCTTTTGCGTCTCTGTGTCATACAAGTCAATCCTCATGTATTGAAGGTGGAGATTGCAGAAGAAAAGGATTGTCTGAAAAGGGTTTCAGTTTTAGGTGGTTAAAGAGAAGCCTGTTCTTTCAACTCAATGATTCGCATCCTAAATCACACAGGAGGTTCTTCATTAAAGTATAGATCCTCACAATATCATTTGATGTCTCATGGCAATAAGCGCCTAACCATCTCTGAGGTACATGATAAAAATGGTATTATTTTATCAATAATTTTTTTTTTGAAAATTTTGGCTAAAAATTCCTGATTACTTGAAAATCTGAGAAACAATAGAATATGTGATGATCATTTCCAATTTGACGTCTGTCTTTATATATTATGCAACTGACAATATTGAATATATAAAGGATTCTGAAGTGTAGTTTAGATTTTAAAATCTTTACTTCTTGGTTGTTTGTGGCTTCTGACACAAATGTAAAATATAACAGCCTTTAAAGGCTATTTAAGTTTGTAATAATAAATGGATTTGAAATATTTCTTAAATAATAATTTTCTGTCTACTTTTGCACAGTTTTGACACAGTGAATGCTTCGACTCAATGACAAAATGTAGCAAAAAAAAAAAAAAACAACAAAAAACTAAAATATGGTTAAAAATTGATCTGAATTACTTTATGATCTGATCTGAAGAAGAAACAAAATTTGTTTTATAGGTTGGACTCAAGACAAAACTGGTCCTTGGGACGACCACCATTACATTTAATGAAATGACTTGAAAACACAAAAATCACAGGCTTAGGAGAACACACACAGAAGAACAAATTAAAAACGAGCGATTGTGACGAAGCCACATTGCAAACTGTTTCTCATATTACCTTCCTCAGACACGTTTGCTCTCCTGCGAAACTTACAGTTTGCGATAGTTTATGTCTTCCTGTAAGGGCACACGCTGCGGAGCCGATAGCATCACACTGCGTGTCTTGTTGGGAGGGAAGCAAACACAGAGGAAAGAAGAAGAGGGAACATTCTGTAATTAGCCAGAAAAATAAATAACAGGAAAGAGGTGCATTGCTGCTTTTCATAAGAAAACCAGAAGTGAATCAGACATACTTTTTCTGATAGAACAGAAATGCTGTACAGGGCATTTCATGAACACGACAAACATAGGAATCTGATCAGCCCCCGAGTGCAACTCTACAGAGCTGCAGCACATATATAGATAGTAGTAAGTGAATAATACAATATGTGACAAGCATACACAAAACATATGTACTGTTGAGACACCAGGAGACATTGTTCGATCTCTGTTCTAGAAATAACCTGCTATTTATTGCTCAAAGTTTGGTCATAGTTCCTTGTGATCTTACCTACATGTCTGAGTATTTTTGGAACATTTCTTCGTCATGAGCGATAAAATCATGTTTTCTAAACCCTGTCCACAGGCAGTCACACATAAATATTTGCAAAAGAACAGAAAACAGCTGCTTTGTCCCAAACACGCCCAAACATGTCCTTGAAGGCTTGAAAACAGAAAAACAGAACGGCCTTTGCTATTTTTCTGTTAGAAAATAAAAACAGGCCACTCCTACAACTCAACGGCGTTTGAATTACGTAGATAAAAACAATTTTGAGTTGGTCACAAAAATGAAAAAAAAAAAAAAAAAGTTTAAACTTTTTTGATTTTTACAACATGATGTTGAATCTCCTTTTTATCCGTATTATTATTATTTTTCGGAAAAAGTAGTATTGCATTTTTTTTCCTTTTCTTTCACGTGATTTTAGCAAATCTGTATTTCAGAGAAAAATGTGGCACCTTCAGAATTATGCATCTGGTTAGCGACAACATGGCACATGTGAAATGAAGAGAATCTGGAAAAAAGCGACTTAATGCTACTCAACAAATTTAAAGATCAATGCATATGGGAATCATCACCAAACAGTAGGAACAGAAAAGTCCAGGCTTTATTCTGCAGACTTAACAAACCAGTTCTGCATCCATTAATTTAAAAGCATTGAAATGGATGCTTGTGACAAAACACTAAAACTCCGGCAGCATTTGAGTAAATGTGTTTACTTCTGATGCATTTCTGACCAGTATAGCTTCTCTGCTACGCGTTGGCATCAGCACTTTTCTCTTAAAAGCTGTGAATGAAATATGTTACAGTGGACCTATCTCTCAATGTTTTCTTGCATTTTTTCTTTTTTGTATCCATGCTACAGTAATGCTGCTGAACAAAACATTGTTTTGAGAACAACATCTGTCATGCCACTCAGACGCTGTAAGCGCATCTCGAGTCAGTTTTCTCACACTCCCAGCAACAACAAGTCATTTGGCCCTAAAACATGTATCAGAAGCACTCTATGCTTCTGATACATGTTCGAAGGGAAGAAGAGAAGTTAAAACATGCAATTTCATTTGGCTCAGACACTGAGAAAAAGTTTCTGAGCAACAAAGGGGCTGATTTTGGTGGATGAAGGGAGATCTACCCTCCTAATATCTGCCAAGCTCCTCAATGTTTACTACACTGAGAATATCTGGAAATGTACAAGCACACACTCTCCGTTCATTCAGTATAATCATGTCAGCATAAACACACTCTGCTGTTCAAACAACCAGTTATTAGTACATATAATATGGTAGTGGACTTTCTCATTAAGTTCATTGTGTTAGAAAATTACAAATTAAACACTTGGACAATGGATTGTATTATTTAGATTTGTACTGTTAAGATCTTTGGGTTTTGAAGCATTAA
This sequence comes from Poeciliopsis gracilis, assembly GCA_911649635.1. Lineage (NCBI taxonomy): Eukaryota > Metazoa > Chordata > Actinopteri > Cyprinodontiformes > Poeciliidae > Poeciliopsis > Poeciliopsis gracilis. The sequence continues at coordinate 3,426,429 of CAJVRI010000005.1, read as the reverse complement.
AATACAACAATATTCCTTTACATCACATATTGCATTGCTGTCTTCAGTGAAAATGTGTTACAATTTTTTTGTCGTGGTGGCAAACACTACGTTTTAACATGTGCATCTATCCACAGCAGCACATCACAATGAAAGGACGGCTGAACTGATAAATGTTGATCTACTGAAGCAAACCGTTACTGTGACTCCTGCGGCGTCCGAGACCAATCAGCCTTGAAGACAAGCTAAAGTACAACAACAGCTGAATGAAGCTCTCCCCAGCAAGGCGAACGGACTGACGAAAAGCAGCAGCTTCTGCTCGGAAAGGACCGCTACGACCTTTTTTTTTTTTTTTTCTTAAGGCAGGACATCGACTGCTGCTGCGTGCTGCTCCACAGACATTTGTTGGCACCAGATGTACTTTCTGCTGCCATCCACATGTTGACATGTTGTTTACAAAGAATGTTCATGAATAAGACAAACGCACATTCTAAATGCGTTGCTAATCTTTCAAACACAGCGCACAATATGAGCCCTGTGGTCACAGAAATGTCAGCTTCATCTAATTATTTACAGTGCATTAAGTGGTAAGTTATGTATTTATGATACACCGAATGTGTAGCAAAATGACCAGTCCTTTCGAGGCTGGCGTCACCGTAGAGACACTTTTCATCACACAAACCTTTCCATACCAACAAGCTGTGCAGTGAAATATTCAACTCTGTCCCAACCTGTTTTTGTTCTGAGCTTTGGCTCTTTCGTCGCACAAATTTCCCTCGACTCCCTTTTTGTTGTTGTTGTTTTTTTAACTTTGTTATAACGTGAAAGTATTTGTTATAAGACCTTCAATATGATGCCGATTCATACATGTTTTTTTGTGCAAGCAAGGTACAGTATTATAAACTACAGGTAAATATGTATATCAAGTAAATTTACTATATGCTGTGTTGCTTACAAGGTCTATGCCAGTATAAGCTCACTCCAAATAAAAAGAAAAATGGATTTGCAAAAGGGAACTTTGCTTGCACATCGTCAGTTATTACACAATTGTACACTAATGACAATTTGGGGTAATAATATAGTGAAAAAAGTCTAATGCTGACTTTTTTAAAGTCAGCATTAGATTTATGTATGTTGGCTTAACTTTTTTAATTGTTTAATATTAGTACGGATCTTTAAAGTATTGATGATTTCTGAATTTCTTGTCACAATGTAATTCCTGAAAGGATTGGCAGGAATGTAGACTAGTAAAGACACAACAGGTCGAAACAGTTTTTCCATGAGGGAAAAGTTCTGATATAAAGTACAATTCAAGTTCACAAAATAGGGAAAAACGTATTTCTTTGTGTAAACAGTCACAAGGCCCGTCTTTATTAAGAGCCATTACATTATAGACGCCACCTCAGCTTGGAAGGGACACGGCTCAGTAAGAAATATCTCCTGTTTTCAAGTGCATGCGAGCATATGGATGCAGCTGCCTGTGCACATTCTTGTTTCGTCCTTTCAGCCTTTTCAATACTGTATTGTAGTTTTGAGAAATGTTCTTTCTGAATGCAAAACATTTCCCTTTTTTTTCTAAGTTCGCCGCACAGTAGCTGAACTTCAACACCACGGAGAGTAACAATGAGGCATTAGATAAGGCTAATCTCCTGAATAAATCCCACTGCAAGGCTGCAGGATGACAGATCACATCTCAATTGAATTATGCAATCAACATCTTGGTAACATTAATTCATTTTAAACACAGTTGCGTTTTGATGTGCATTAACAGCCTCTTAAAAGAGCAACTTAAAGCAGTTGCAAAGAAGTCATTTTGTGCTGCAGCGAATATTTCTTAAAGTTAGACTACATATATTTTTCTTAAAGTCAGCATTAGATTTATGTATGGTGGCTTAACTTTTTTAACTGTTTAATATTCTAAGTACGGATCTTTAAAGTATTGATGATTTCTGAATTTCTTGTCACAATGTAAAATAAGTCTAGGTCATCACACAATGTAATGCTAGGAAAAATAAGATAAGTTGGATCTTGGAATATAAAAAAAAAAATAAATTTTTTATTAGTTTTGTGGCCTTAAATTTCTTTTAGCAAATCAGAACAGTTTAGAGCATTTCCCTTTGCCAAACTCATCAGATGGACGGATATTAGAAATACATAATAATTCACCGTAATTTAATTATGGAGATCCTAAGTTTTATTTCACTGATTACGTTTCAGGGTTAAACAACCTGCACACTATTTGATTTGTCTCTATAAGTCTAACCGTGTTAAACTTGTGAATTACGCTCAACATTTGCAGACCGAAATTTTATCATTGTTAATTTACCTTATTATTGTAACTAATTATTAATTTATTTTTATTACAATGAAATAGTTGAACAATTTTAAATATTGCTCCTTTTCGGACATCTGCATTCCTGTAGCAGTTGCAGCTGCCAAATTGTTCCACTATGAAGCAGAAAATGTTGTTTGTTTAAGTCGCATTCATTATTACAGTAAGGTTTTTAAAATGTCAATAACAACACATCCGTTGTTGTGGTTTTGTTGCACCGGAAGGGAAAAGGAAGAGAATGGCAACTCAGGACAAAATAAAAATGATTTTTTTTTTGTGTGTGTACGGTGACGTAATGTTTTCATTCCTTTCTCTTCTCCCTAATCCCCGTTCAGATTTATCTCAGGAGGCCCTGAGGGGTCCCGACCTCCACACTGGGAGCCAATGTTCCACAACATTGAGCTCTGGAAAACTAATGTTGCTATGAGCTCCAGACCCACAACAACTTCCACACCCCCCAGTGTTATTTCTGGTAATTATCCTCCAGGCAAAACCTACTACTGTCCTGTCGCCTTGTGTTGTGCAGCGAGGGTCATCTGCAGTTATGAGAGGAATTCGGATAATTTGGGACCTCTGAAAAACAAACTAACTGCAAGTTGCAAGACTTTGAAAAAACAAACTGTGTGCAGACGTCAGCTGCTCCAGATGTTCTCTCTGACTGCAGAATTGTCAGACGCCGCAACAAGTCAGAAGTGGAAACAATTGTTCCGTCTGAAGTTTAGCCTCTCTCCCATCAGCTGATTTCTGTTACGATGTTTTCCAATCAGGTGCAAATCAATTGTAGACATTTGTTTAGGGAAAATACAAATTGCTTATTTTTTGTGATTAAATTTACAAACAAACAAAATGGCAGTGTTTTGAATATGTGACAAAATCATATCCTTTGATATCACTACAAGACAGATACGAATATTGGTTACTTCTTTATATTCCACTTTAATGAGGGACATACCAAAAAAAAAAAAAACATCAATAATTTAAAACAAAATGTTAGAAGTAATCCAGTCCAGAACGTCTTGTGAAGTCCTGATGACCCACAGCTGTACGTTAATCTTTCACCAGGACATTACAGTCAGGTTCAAACACTCAGTAAATGTAATGAACAGATTAATGTCTGGGTGTGCCAAAATTTTCTCCAACTCAACAAAAACAAAAGTATTAGTGTTTGAACCTCAAGAGTATAGATTAAAAATGATCACCCACCTTCAATCTGTTGGTCTAAAATGCTCTGACAAAGCCAAGAATCTGCGGGTGACATTAGATCCTGATCTGAACTTTGATGAATCCATCATAAAACTAAATATTATCACAAACTAAAAAGTATCGCTAAAATTAGACGACTTATGTCCCCACAAGATTCCGAGAAATTAGTTCATGCCTTCGTTTTTAGTAGACTCGATTACTGCAGTGGCATTTTTACTGGATTATTTAAAAAAGCAGGGTTAAAAACCTTTTTATTTGCAGTTGCCTATTCTTAAAATGTTTAATTCTATTTGCTTAATATAATATTTAAAACTTTTAATATTTACTCTGACTATTTTTAATCAGCTTGAGGTTTTTCGTTGTTGTTTTTAACTTTTTTTATGCAAGCACTATGAATTATCTCTGGCTAAAAGGTGCTATATAACTAAAGTTGCCTTGCATTGCCTCACCTGTAACTTAATAATGCGTCCAGATTTTTGGTCATTTGTTGACACTTATTGGTTTTCCTTATTGGATCCAATAGATATGAAGAATATTTAGACATTTATCATAAAATTTCACAATCATGCACTACTTTGTGCTGATCTATATCTATGAACTTTAGCAAAACACGTTAAAGTTGGAGTGTTATGTAATTAAACATGAAAAGGTTCAATGGGTATTACAATCAGTTTGAAATGTAAACTTTATGCTTCCATGCAAAGTGCAGTTAGGTTGAGAAAATACACAAAAATGACGCAAAGGTATATTTACCATAATACCACTAATTAGGCAGCAAATGAATTCCTGTAGAGTGGATTCCAAACAGGTGATATATTGCGTGTTAACTGGTCTTTTAATGTAACGTGACTACTTGCTAAAGATAACAAGAGGACGGTTCTAATTCATGCATTACATCCTTATCCATCATCATTTAGCTCAGTCTAAATAAAGTCTACAATTTCTTTCCTTGCTCCTTGGTTCTGTGTGCAGAATTTGAAACAGGACTCCAGAGTCAAACTGCTAAATTAAATCGTGAATGTGTGTGTCTTGGCTTTAAGTCTTCGCTTTTGATCATTGCATGCACCTCCAGCACTCTTAATATGCAGAAATCTTTTCAGCAGAAATTTTCCGTCGCTCCCAGCTTCAGCTGAGCCAGCGGCGACGCAGCCAGGTGTTACAGCTCGCTTTCCTAACGGGACACACACATATTTCCAGGATTTGTTTTGCTGGGAGAAAAGACAACAAGCCTTTGACACCGGTGTCAGACTTCAGAGGTCCTCAGGTCAGATGCTGGAAAAGCCAGTCATCTTCCAGATTATTAGATAAAGGATTGGATTGTAGATTTGACCCGCTGACTGAGGCTCTTACCAGCAGGTTTTATTTTTAAACCTTTGCCATGACATCATCTTTCCTATAATACTCCGATGATTTGACAGCAGATTAAAGTCGTCCGAGTTCAACAGAGTGGGTTTTATTTTGCACGACGCCACGTCAACGACTCTTTTTTTTCTTTTTGTTCTGCTTGAAAAATCAACTCCTCAAGTGAGTTACAGTCTAAGAAACGTAATAGTTTTACCAATTTCAGTCTTAACCTTGCCCGACCATAAGGGCACATAATGCAGAAACATGTGGGTGTGAATTTCCCAACATTAGTTAATATGAAGGAGCCTTAGCTACTATTTAGATAGAGATATAATCTCCACCATCCAAGTTAGAACACCTAATATTTTCTAATAAGTTTCACTCTAAGATTGTTGAAGTCATATGGAGAAGACGGTCGGACGAGATGCATCTCTCTGATGTCCTGTTCTTAAGGCAGTCCTGTTCACATAATTGAAAGGCGAAGTGCCTGGTTTGCTGTCTACTGCCCTCTAGTGCAGTGTTTTCTGATGTTCAGCTCCCCACAGTGAAGTGCAAACTGAGGCCTGGTTGTACATCTGCTCTGTGAGCTACAAGGTGCTGATTCTGAGTTTGAATTTTTGCTCTGGTCTGATGTAGAATCATCGTTTTAACTTGAGAAGCTTTACAAAACGGGCTGAACGTGAGATATTTTTATGTTTAATTCAAAAATATATTTTTATATGTGAGAAAGAAAAAAAAAGTGTTCATCAGCAGCACTAATCACATGTGAAGCTCCTCAAAGTTTTATCCTTGGACCTGGTTTGTTTTCATTGTACATGTTACCTTTGCAATGCTTTGCTGCTGATATCTGAATTGATGTTTGCAAACAGTTTCAAGCAAGCGTGAAGTTATACTTTCAATTCAGAAACAAATTGAAACAGAAATCATTATATTTGAGCTCTATTTGTGTTGCCTGCTTGAGATTTTCACTTAGTACACTCAGCCTCTAGCTAGGAGTTTTGGCATGCTGTTCGCCAAATCCAATAAATTGGTTCAACTGTGAAGACGAGCTTTTTTTCTATTATGACTTCTCACATAGGTCAATAACTTCCCGAAGGCTCTGAAATACTGATCTGTGTTTTAATATATTCACATTTGGTTCACCGTTGTTCACATGGACCAGTCATCACGGCAGGTGGTGCAAAATGCTGCAGGCGGGTCTGCTAACAGAAACTAGAAATGAAGAGCATAAAACTCATAAGCCTCAGAAAGGAAGTAAATTATTTGGATTAATGCCAGAGGATACAACTAAGAGAGTCAGAAGCAGGTAATGTTTAAATTAAAACTTTTTGCAAAAATTTGCAACTATGCCCTTAAAGGTTTATTTCATCTCTAAAGTAAAGGCAGCGCCCCAAAAAACCTCAAACTGGGATGCTTGAAAGTCTGGGACCACAGATTTTGTATCAGGAATGTAAATCACTTGGTGGCTTGATAAAAAGTAAGCAGATTCATGAGATGATGCCAGCAGCAGCATCAACTGAAGAATACCCATGTGAAAAACTTTGATGAGGTCATGAAAGTTGTCTTTTTAAGTTGTCGGCTCTATAAGACGAAAAACAAAAAAGTCTCAGCTGCTTCTTGGTAAAACTGATAAACGATCAATCTTATCTCCAGCGGTGGTGTCTGTTTGATGGGAGCCCAATGTGAAGGCAAAGGTAAACGCACCAGACCCACAAATTAGGCAGTCACAAACTCATCCATCACTGTTGCCGGGGTGACATTCTCCAAATACGTGCTGCAGCTTAGCAACGGCACCCAAACAAGAGTCAGGGAGCTCGCATGCTGCCGGTTCTTGGCCGAGTTCCTGATGAGCCGACACAACAACAGCGACGATGGGAAAGAGACGAAGAGCGAGGTCGACCATGGTGGGAGACCCAGGACGTCATCTGTCCACTTTTACAAGTCAACCTCTGCAGAGTCGAGTCCTGAAATAAGGCAGGACTTCAGGGTATCTACTGAGCTCATCATGTCAAAGCTGCTCATTTCTCAAACCATAATCAGACTTTTGGAGTTTAATACATAAAGAACGGTGAAGGTTCTGTATTTCTGGCCAGTCTAAAAAAAAAAAGTCAGAAACCCCCAAATTAGTATGACTTTCAAATCCGCGAAAAACTTTTCTAAACTTTTAACCAACTCTATTTAAGTCAGAGTACATTTTGAAGTCACCTGAAGGAAACAAATGGATGTGGTGACGTTTAAATTACTTTACTGCACAATGCAGAACAATCTGTATTTATTACATAATAATAAATTAATAGCATTATCTCTTGATTATACCTGCACTTGAGGACTTTTAATCCTGATCCAGTTTCTGGGAATCCAGTCTCTTTGATCCATGATGACTCGTTTGACTTTCAAATAAAAAATAAATAAAAATTATTGATTTGCTGTCAGCATCATTTTCATTTCTTACAATTGGAAGAACACATTTTAAAAATAGACAAACCAGTTTAAACGTTGATGAATTGATGACAGCTGTTCATTACTATTCTGAAGAGGAAGTCATACATTTTCTGAGAAAAATTCTTCTAGAAAATCCATTTGAGTTTGCCAGGCTGAATGTGCTGAGGCGAATTCAAGGGCGAAAGATTTTTCATGATGTAGAAGAAAAGGCACGCAAACACTTCAGATATTGTTAAAAATGGCTCTACATGTCGCATGCAAAACCTTGTCATTTTCACTGAAATCAGTGAAATACGTAGATTTTAACAGCCTTTATTTTCCCTGAAGTTGCTTGTTCTTGAAAATGCTAAATCTGTTTAGTGTTACAGTTCCAGCAACTACTACGAGTTCAGAAATGCTGCTTCTACCCGAAGGACAAAAGGTAATAAAGACTTTAGTGCCTTTTACCCTATTGTAATTACATGCTGGGGGATCTAGATTTGCTTTAGGCGTCTAATAAAATACTGCCTTGATCCTCCCTGCAGATTCACTCAGTGTTCCAGGCAGCAGAGCTCCAAAGAAAACCCACATGTATTGTTCCTGGGATGCAATCAGAGGGGCGCCGGTCTGGAGAGGCTTCTGGAGGATGAGGAGAGACTTTCAGGGTGAAGTATTGTTTTCCCAGCCTCCGCCCACCGTCAAACCGAGTCAGACCTCCGTCAAAATCAAGGTTTCCAAGGCGAGTGATGATTTGTGCAATCAACCTTACAAAAGAAGCTGTGCTAATATTTTCTTTATCAGACACAAAGTTGTTTATTTCTTTCTTTGCCTGTTTGTTTGTTTTTTTTTTTCCACAGGCAGAAACTTTTTCTTTTCTTCCTAGAACCTTTGCAGATGTTGTTATGGAAAATAGGAGCGAGGTGTTGGCCAATGCCATAATAGAAATGAGGTCCACTCCATCATTTTCTCATTCCTCTGTGCTATAAGGCGAGACAGCGGTGCAAAAAAGTAGGAAACAACTGCATTACAAAGTCATCTGTGGTGTGAAACTGATTTACGGTACAAGTCTGGTTCTCTCCTGCTTTCAGGAAAGAATGCAAAAGGTTCCTTTAATTTCCTTTCCTCTTGTCATTGTTAACACAAAACAGAGCTTTAAGTAATACTCTTCCTGAGCGTTTGTCACCAAAGGTACATGTGTGACGTCGACTATTTATAGTCAGAGTGAAATTTGTCTCGTGAAGAGCTATTCGGGGCTGTCAGCATGTGATGTTCTCAAAGCGTAAGCCGCAGTTGTGAGAAGAGAGTGAGAATCCCTGAGTAGCTTTTAAAGCATTTAAAATACAGCGTCTCAGGATTGCAGATAATTCTTCCTTTTTAAAAGTAAATCCTGATCCATTGCTAGGATTTACATGCTCCATACGCCACAGGGGGAAAAAAAAAGAAAGACAAAAAGAGAGAAATGTAGTTCTGCCGTATCTCACACTCCTCCATTTCTCAGCTCCTTCCTCTGATTGCTTCCACCTGTGATGCTGCCCACAGAGTCAGTGGGCAGCATCGCCTGGACGATGTCATCATCGTCCAGGCGTTTTATTCTGTCCCTGGTCAGTTTTCCCTGACCATTGTCTTAGCCTGCATCCCATCTGTGCAGTATGTGACTCTCAGCCCCACTTCATGCGCCTGGATCCTGATTATTGCTTGAGGGATTCTGGATCTGTTCTGCAGTGCCTGCATGTCTTGTTGCAGACGTGGACCAAGTCCCAGTGAAGAGGTTTGGAGTGTGTACACTGGCATTCCCCACCTTTATTTGATATGTCTTGTGGTTTGCACTGGTCATCCCAGCTGCACTGATTTCCAGTAAGCAGACCACGGAAAACCAATCTTACCTAAATTAAGGATGAATACAAAAATAAATAAATGCTCCATAAATAAATAAGCAAAAACACAGCAAAATGTCTAATCAAGAACTTTGCCGCAAATAGCTTTTGTACCGAATGGATCCCTTTATCTGAAATTAATCTCGATAACACACGAGTTTCACATTTTGAAACATTTAAATCCATGAACTTTTTCACATTGTGTGACTGTGTGCCATCTGGATGTGACCTTAATGTTTTCCTTGTTTCTGAATGATGTGGTGTACAACCTCCTGCTCTGAACTGACTGATATTTTTTATTTTTTTCTAATCCTGATATGAGCTGGACAACATCTCTTCCCTTTTTAAAATATAACACTGTGTGTCACCAGAAGACCAGGACATGGAAATTATGGACATGGTATTGTTAAAAGAAAATCATGCGATGGTGAAACATGGTGACGTAAACATCATGCTAAGTAGAGACACATCCCCAACAACAAACTATGCTGATGTGATTGCAGCAAAATGACCTTTTACAAAGTACTGACTCAGCAGGCCTGAATAAAAATAAGCGCTACATTTCTCTGATTTTTATTCTAAAATGAAAGCTGAGAATGTCATGTTTGATTTCCTTCCCACTTTACAATTGTGAATTTCGTTATGTCTTCCATAACATAAAAAAATCCCCCCAAAAATATAGACACCGGAAGTGAAGGTCTCAATGGGGCAACATTAGAAAGATGTTTAAATGGCATGGATACTTTTCCTGGCATCTTAAATTGGCCAGAGCCTCGTGCTTTGAGAAATGTAGATAGCTTAGACATTATAGCTGAATTTTGTCCAGCACAGACAAAAAAACTAAATAAAACTGCAGAGATTTGAATTATTCAAAGCACAAGCCTCTTCAAGAACAAAATCACATGTAGCTATTTTAATGTTTAGTTGTCCTGCTTTACCTTCCCTTGGAGTAGTGAGTAACCCTTTGCAGCACAATTTTTGCATTTCAATGAATCTTTACAATTTTGAGCTTCAAGCATGTTTTGAAATGCATTTCATTATACACTGAGGCAGTCGTAGCCCTCAGCCTCAATCAAACCATTCAGTCCACTTTTCCGATCATACTCATTTCATAAACAGGAGTAAAAACCCTGCAGTCCTCTTCTGACCTTCATCAGAATTAATTAAGTTATTATTCAGAATACAAAATAGGATTGCATGATTGCAGAAGATTTGATTACTTCTTGTTTTTCTCAACAAAAACATTTTCTCCATTTTTATCCATCTTCTTTTCCCTGTCCACCGGCTGAAGTGTGCGCTGCCCACTGTTCGCCTCGTCCTGAGCACAATCAGAGACGAGACGATGGGATCAGTCCTCCTGGCTCAGAGCACCGCCTGCTGATCCTGTGCATTTTGATCAAGGCTCTAAAACCTTTCTGACCAGAGCTTTTCAGCCCCAGCAGAGCAACGCAAACTCAAAAAAACCTGTCTCCTGAGCGTTAAAATGTGCCGTTTCTGGCTCACCCGGTTGACTGCTGCAGGTTCAGCCATTGCTTTGTAAATGCCACAATGCTGTTAAAGCTGCAGGAACGTAGAGCGCATGACGCTAAAGCCCATTTAGTTTTTACAGCAGAGGTATATGCCACTTTAATGTATTAGAGAGCAAGCTGTGCAGGTAATGAACAGCATGGATTCATGTTTCATGGGTATAAATGCAGTGAAAACAAGAGAGAGATCAGTTATAATGAAAACCTTTGAAGCACAGCTGTGGAGGGATTTTCTCACAAAACATTATGTTCTAATATCTGACTCTTTCTGTCTTCACTTTATGTAAATGAAGACGTGACTAAAACGCATACTTCTGTCATTGAACTCTGTGACTGAGTGATGCTCTGTGCAGCGTCACTCTGTGCTTTAACTGAGGAAAATGTGTGACTATTGTTAAGACTGAGCAAAAACGGCAATTTTCAGTTTAACTGCAATTTAAATATTTTGATTTTGTACAATTTGTTTTTTGAAAAATGAAGTAAAATGGAGCAACAACTAAACAAAGATTAAAAACCAAAGTTCTGATAATTTTCCCATGTCTATTTTTTTTTTTTATTGCCAATCAAGATCCAGTCACTGAAACGTTCCAGCTGTTTTTTTCACATCCTGCTTGAGATCAGAGCATTTTTATTACCTCCTGATATTGAAAGAGGACGTACCTTCTTTTAACCACCACTGCAGTTTCGGCGCCAAAAATGTAATTAACAACATTCCTCAAAGAGCTCACTCTTGTTTGACCGATGCAGACAGAAGTGAGAGGATGGGGATTTCTTTGGGGTATTTAACACAACACAATTCACTGTGAGAACATCCAGGAAGGCCCCAGGTGGCTCCAGCATCTCCTGCAATATCGACTGCCTGCTAAACAGATCACAGTTTGTGTGAAGGAAGGGTAACTTGATGAAGCGAGTGGGTGGTCTGCAGAGCAGGAGCCTTGCAGGAGCTTTTCCTCCTTGTTTTTCTGTCATTTAAACACCTACACTTCAGGTCCAACTTGGAGCTCTGTCATCCTGCAGAAATGCTCAGATGACTCTGCAATTTTAAAATGTTTTTTTGGGGGGGTTTTTTTGCTATGGACAGTCGTAAACTAGTTCAAATTATTTAAATCCTCTATCATTATGACAAATGTATTTCCTGGCCACAACGGATTTGTTGTTATGTGGCAGGAAAGTTATAATCTTGAATTGTAAGAAGAAAAGTCGCTGAACCCTGGATCTGATTTCACCCACTTGCTAACGTTTGGTGGTGACGTACGTAATGAACCAGCTCTAACCTGAATAGAGCAACACAATCAAGCTGAAAGGAAAACTGGATGCGCTGTAAACAGCCATCCCTTCACTCCGAAGAGAGAAATGGCGAGTAGAACAAGACGGCAAACTACAATTCGCAAACAGTGCAAACATTCAACCTTGTTAACTTCTTCTGTTCTCTGATTGGCCAGGATGAAATGCAGCCTAAGAAGTTGAGCTAAATGGGACAAATCCAAGATGGAGAACTGAAGGGACATGAGAATTGAGCGGAATGAGCGCAATAGTCAAGCTAATGTGGAGTACCACAAGATCTGGTTTTGGGCTCTCACAGTTCTCTTCATATCCATTTTCTTTTTAGCGTGTTTTATTTCTTGTCACTGCTGCACAGACTATGTTCAGCTATATATCTCTAACACAGAAGACCTGAAATTGCTTTTTACATACTTGCTTTTGGTTAGTTGTTTTACTGGCCTCTTGCAGTATTTTTGTCTTGTTGTTAAGCACTTTGTAATATTTATTCTGAAAGTTAGGCAAGCCACATCATCATTTGAATTCAATCAGGTAAACGATCCAAAGTTTGGATCTTTCAAATCCAAAATTTGAAAGATTTTAATTTATTTTTTTTTGTGGGGGGGGATTATTTCGGAATTTAAATATTGTATATTTTCTCTTGTGCTTTATCAGAATCATTTTAAAAAACTGAACCTGCATCACACAGACTGTTCATCTGGAAGCATTAGTGAGCAGTGCTCTCCTCACAGTAATTCTCTAATCCTACAAAAGAAATATCACATAATTTAGGAAAACACATCGCTTTCATCTAACTAACTTCCCATCCCCGGCAGCTCTGTTCTCCTTTGAGAGATGCGGCATTGTTGTCGCTGGTCACTGTTTCGTTCTGTGAAACAGGTTGGAACACGGTGTTTAATGGAGGCAGAGTGCTCAGTCTTTTCATTTCAGTGACCCAGAGTGATGAACCAAGATAATCAGCATACACCACCATAAACACTCTGAGGCACTAGGGTCTATTCAGACCCCTTTGATTTAAATCTTAACATACCTGCAGGCCACGAGTGTAGGCTGCAGGATTTCTTTTTGAGAAAACTTGTTTACATGGTCACCTTCGTGAATAAATGTTTATCTACTACATGTAGTAATAAAGGGAACTGCGATATGAAACCACGAGTAATCAGGAACCTTTGCATTAAAGATAAGTTTTGACTTTGACATGCAGACTTTCAGTGATTCAAGTCCAGTTTGAATGAATGGCTGAAGGATTGAATGAATAAATGAACGAACGAATGACTGAATGAACAAACTAGGCATCACGTAGCAAATCCACTGTCAGTTTGTCATAAAACCAGTCTCTGGTTTATTTTTTATTTTTTTTTTTTTTAAGTTTTTAGTCATTTACAAAGTAACAAAGTAATGCACTGTAGTCCTCATTAAGCTCAATTAGGCTCAGTATTCATAATGCAATGATAAGAAAGAAACTGACACAAAAAAAAAGTTTCAAAGGAAAAAACACACACACACACACACACACACACACACACCCACACACACACAAGGACCGGTCTCATATATGCCACAGAAAATGATCTTGATTTTCCCCAAAATTTTAAGGAAATTATTTTGTGAACCAGGGAGACAAAACAAAATAAAACAACATAAAGTTGTACCTGGACTGATTCTACACCAGGATTGATTCTTGATGTACACAGGTTTTACTAATGCACACAGAAAATTCAAATTAACTTTACTTTCATGCTTGAAGACAGGTGTAGAATATAGCAATGAACAAAATACAATAATAAGATCAAATAATAAGCTGTGGCTGGTGAAATAATTAAGGACAGGTTCATTGAAGTGACTGACAGAAACCCATTAATCCGCCTTGTGAAGATATGGACGGCAAACATTGTTATCCCTGACGGGCAGAAGAATAAGGATTAAATGGAGAATGAAACATAGTGAAAAGATGAATGTAAGGCACTTCTTAGCTTAGAGGGATTGATTGGTGGAAGTGTAACACTCAGTTTTTATCAAGTATTATTATTAGTTAGCGGGCCTCGATTTGTATTCACTCACACCAGGCATTTGCTGAAGTTCCTGTCAAATCCAATGAGTCATGTTAAAGCAGGGAGGGGGCCTCACTGTTGCCAGCCGGAGAGAGTTGTTTCTCACATATTTAGCACTTAATATTACTTTAGGATTTCTTCTGATTGATTTATTAGGTTTTGTGCACATCCTAATTAGCTTCAGTCTCATTTATTGGAATAATATTGCACATTTATTAGCGTATCTATTTTGACCATTGTGTGTCCCTGTCACTTTTGTGAATAATTACCTGATTAATTGTTGTGCTTTCTCCTTGCAGATGATTGGCTGGAAGGGGTTTAAAAGGATCAAGCCCCACCCACCAGGCTGCGATCACGTCACTCTGAACCTCCTGTTTTCATAGATGCCACTTCCTGTTCTTAAGCCACCTGTCTCTGTGAAATTGTCTGTGTTAGAGCAATATTGCTGCAATTATAGCACGAGCTGATGATTTATTTAGCCCGTTTAGCCAAGGAGTTCCTTGCAGGATCAGTCAGTCCTAAATTATTTTAGAGCTCCAGGCGCGTGAAGCACCAGGGTGTTCAGAACTTCCTGAGACCGCGTTCATAAATATTAACTGTTGTCTCAGCAAAGGAGATGTTCTCAAAAGTGAAGCCGATCCAGAACCACCTGAGTGAACTATGGATCACCTGACCTCTCCTGCCACAGGCAGTGTGAGTGATGAGGCGGGTTAGCAGCTTTCCTGTGAGAACGTTAATTAACTGCAGACTCGTATTCTTAAGTGAGCGGGTTTGTTTTGTTGCTAAAAGAAATTCAAGTTTATTTCTTTTTTTTTATTATTTTTTTTTATTATTTCTCAGAAAATAACCTGCATTGATTTCTACTATTGTGTTATGTTTTGAAGCACACTAGCAAGTCTGAGTGGTATGTATAAAAAAAGGTTTTGGCTAATCAAAAAGTTTGAGGACATTGTTGTTACAAGAAAATATTGTGACTGATTTTAACAAACCTGCAAAGATAAATAGTCCATAATTCCTACACTGTTGATGTGAAAGACATAATTCATGGCAGTTGTTTTTTCGCCAGCATTAGGCACGGTTGTTTGGACAGACTGGTAAAGATTGTAATTCATAGTGTCTGAACTACATTTATATGGAAATCTTGTGCCCACATATGGCTTTAACTCTATCCACAAGCTGACTTTAAAGGTCTTGAATGTCTTTTGCTGTTTCTTTTTATGACGACGATGGACTAATGTTGGACTGATTACAGGGTGAAGGATCTCATATGCGGTGAAACACATCAAGTCAACTCAGTGGTGGTTCGGTTCATGAGCCTTTCACAGCACATTAAGCAGCTCGGTACGAGAGAAAACACCAGTCATACGCATTTTTCCAGTCTTTTACATTCTGCTTTGAAAGAATCATTTAAACACTTTAAAAACAATCAGAAGAACCCTCAACAACTTCTTTTTTTTTTTTTTTAAACCAGGGTTAGATGAGAGGGAAGTTCAGGCAGTAACATGTCAAGTGTGACCCTTTTGTTGCAATTTTAACCTAAAGTCATAAAATCAAGATAACAATGCATGGAATCCCGTCTGACTTGGAGCTGTGAATCTTTGATCGAGCTCAAAGTGTTGTCACAGCAAGGATCCTGGGTCATCCGCTGCTGTGCTCAGCGCACACACCCAAACACAAACCGATGTCAGTCGATGCAGCAGGGCAGCCGCCTGCCATGTTGTAAATGTGTAAATAATTGTCCATTGAACCTTTTGTTGTTTCAGAGTAGACCTTTCATTTTGTCTCGGCAAGAAGCAGATCCAGGCAGTAATTTGAGTTCTTCGAACTCGAGGCACACCAGGCTTCAGTCGGTAGCAGACTTCAGGCTCCTGCACTTTCACTGTGAAAAGAATGAGCTAGCCGGCCGAGATCAGCGATTAACTATGACTCAAACTGAGCATTGAGAAAATGCTACTAACAAAGAGGAGACCGTTGTACGAGCTGAGTGGCAATTATCGCAAATTGTCTGGCAACACAACTGCCTCATTGTTTCCAGTAGATTATGAATAGAAGTGATATCCTCTGTGACTCCCTCCAACATGTAGCATTTTAAATTTCTATCTTTTAATAAAGGTTTAAAGTCTTAACAGCCTTTTTACGTGGAGGTGCGTGACTCATTGTCACAAGATTTATCAAGCCTGAGAGATATTTTGAGTTCACCAGCTGTTACTTTCAGGCAATGAGTGAGAATCGGGAGACTTTTTAAATGGCAGATTTTAGAACAGGAAATACACGCCGTACAGGCATCCTATTAGGAAACCAGGCAATTAGATGAAAATCTGACAAAAATGAAAAGGTCATTTTGGAGAGAAAAAAAAAAAAAGCTGGTGTAGACTGTTGGAAGAGGGAACAGATGAGAGAAAAATGATCTGGATCACTGCAGCAGGCATCCAGAGGGTGACCGTCACGGAAAGTCATAAAAATATATCTGCTTAGTGGCAAGGGCGGAGTGGAGGCCCCGGTTTATGGAAGGACGAAAGAACATCGCAGGGTGATTGTGAATCCAAGGAGCACTCTGTCACACTGATGAATTGGAGAACTGCGATGCTTTTAGCAAGTTGTTGGGACATGTTTTCACAGATCTGCTATAAAGCACTGCTGAGTGTACTAAAAAGCATTGTCATTAAGGATTGCAGCCCGATTCCAGCTGTGAAGAGGCTTGAATACGTCCCTATCGTTGGGCTTTTATGCAAAAAAATAACAAACTCTCCTTGATGTAGAGGCTTTAACACATTTTTCATTGTGTTAAATGGGCTAAACATCAGTTCGCACATCAGGGACAGGTTTCCTACTTTACTGAAAGCCAAAGTGACCATTAGGTAGCCTACCTGCGCTGCCATTTCCCCTCTGAGATTGCATCATGGTGCTGTTAGCTTCTGGTCAAAGCACTGAAATCTGAACCTGTACCTCAGTCTATCTTATTTTTTTTTATTATTGTGGTGATGCTCTGTGTAGACAGGTCAGTGTTTTTTGTGGCTCTTGGCAGATGCACGAATGAAAAAATAAAATGAAGAGACATTCAGGTGAACACTGTGGATGCACCCAGCAAGGTGAAGGAAGCAACTGAAGGCAAATCACACTGTAGGAAAACCTGTTAGAACAAGAAAAATAAAGAAACAAATTCAAAACAACACCGCAGAAAAAGTATGCAAGGTCGTCTTTGCAAAAGTCGTAGAAACTGAAAATTTCGATCAAATGCGATTTTTCAGCTCTTAAGCGAACCGACAAGTTCACATTTACCCGTGTGTTTTCTCTCAGCACAGTAGAACTGGAGACATGAGACCATTTTAGAAATCCCTCACAGGTCTTTAGTGAAAAAAACTTGCACATTTATGCGTGACAGATTTATCATGTTCACAAACTTAACTGCAAATGCACAGCATCAGACAGGACTGTGCAATAATGTTTGATTTGGATCTATTAGAAAGCTGGTTATTATCCTGAGGGGGGAATTTGGAGATTATCACAATCCAAATTCAAGCACATTAAATAAAGTAATTGAAGACTTTCATCATTTTCCATGCTGGTCCAGAGTGGGAAATATGAGTTTTCTGACAGTAACGTAAAGCTGTTTGCAGGCTGCAGAATGACACCACATTTTGAAACATTGCTTCGCCATCCTCTTTCCGGTCCCAAGATTCGTTTTGCCAGTTCTGGCGTTTTTTCCTCAGAGACCCGTGATCTATAAGTGTGGAGCGCTTGAGTGGCTGACAACATGCTGAGCCTCATTTGACGGTGCTGGGAGCTGCTACCGAGCTCAACCAGTCAAACGTTTGTTGCCAAAAACAGAAAATTCAACTGAAATTGCATTATTTTGTAATTTGTCTGTCAAAAAATAAATAAATAAAAAACATCAGGACGGTGCACTGCAGCTTCAGTTGTTTGAAAAACAAAAACACAAGCACTTACTCGATACTGTCATTATTTTGGATGATAAATGTCATAACAAATGGTGATCAGTAGAGCCCATGCCTAACCCAAACGGTCTTTTGTTAGTAAAAACATCATCAACAACAAAAAAACTCTGCAACTCTTAAGTTTTCCTTGAATATTTAAAGGAGATCTTAAGCATTTTTCCATCATGTTGTTTGTAAAATATTTGAAAAAAATAAAAACATTTTGAAACAAATACGGTTTGATTAACTGAGATATTTAAGGTTTAAATATCTTTAAAAATAATTAAGTCAAAAAGCTTGATTTTTTTTTTTTGCACAGATTACCTCTCATAACATAATCTCACAACATGCTGCCAGCTTCAACAAATGCGTAAAAAAAGAAATATAATCCAAGAAAAAGTTCCATGCAGCTTTAATTGCAGTATTGTTGACCTTCAAATATTGATCGATGACAATTCGATGAATTGGATTTGCGTCGACAGATGGATTTCTGCTAAATGCCACAACCTACTCTGCAAACAGAAATAAATAAAAGAGCATAACCTTCCATGTGGGAAAAAAACACTGGTTGTGGTGCTTCATCTTATTTCCAGAACAACTGATTGCAGTTGTGACCTTTTGTTCACAACAAAGGGTGGGAATTTTCTTGCTATGACTGGATGTAAGCGCCCTTCCTTGTTCTCACCATCTCAAGTAGAATCTGGCAATCAGGAGCTCCAGCAGGTAGGAGGTTTTGTGCTTTTACCAGTCGGCACCACCGGTGATTACGTCTGTCTTTATAGGAGCATGCCGAAACCTCAGAAACACTCCATAAAACTCCTGTTGTGAGCAGAATCCCACAGGAATCTGGACCATGTCTGGTCGCTGCTTCACACAATGATGGACTCGGGATGAGCGCATCCCCTGACAGCACAGCTAGAGCAACATGGTCCTCTGCTGCAAACTGGGTTGCTTTAGAGAAGAAGAACAGAAAACAACTGAGATTTCATTTACATAAATCAGCCACTGCTCTGAAAGTACAGCTCAAAAAAAAAAAAAAAAATGCCACTTAACATTCACATTACATCACAGCCTTGTCAGCCTGCCCCTTTTGCCCTTTTCACAAATATCTAAGCATAGAAGGATACGATTCAGACCCTGCAGTGGCGTGGACAATAAAAGAAGGAGACATTTTGTCCATGAGGGAAACTTATTTTTACAAAAATCAACCACTAGTCATGACTCATACTAACAATCAGAAAGCAGCTATTCGCCTTATCAAAAACTGGTCAAAAGAGTCCATTTGTGGGTTTCCAGCACCACAAATGGAGCTGGAACCCCCCAACATCCGATGCTGCCTTTCCTCGGGTGAGGAAAGGATTTGGGGGCTTCACCGCCTCACAAACTCCTTCAGTGGGCCGAGACCGTCAGTTAATTTCTAGGGAGGCACCAAAGCGATCATGTCTCCGAGAACCGAACTTGTTGATTCCCCCCCTCCGTCCCCCGGCCTTTCTCCCCCTCACCTGCTGCACACAAACGCGCGCGCTTATCTGAGTCTGACACGTGAGCAATAAAAGCGAGCGCGCGTCTGCTGCAGCCTCCATCCATCCATCCGTGACCGAGAGGAGCGCGCTCGAGACGCAACAACTCCTGAGAGGAGGCGCGCGAGAGCCTGCGGCTAAAACCTGGGAAACTGAGCTTAAGGTAAGAGGATCTAATCATCTTTAGAACAAAAATGTGGAAGGGCGCTTCTTTCTTTTGTTTTGAAAGTACGCGAGCACAAGCGAGGACTTGATAAATAGGACAAGGAGAGAAATTTGGCGTGAAAACGCGTCATTTAAGGGAAGACGGAAAGTTCTTTAAGTGTGTTTGTAAATTGGTCTTTAACCAATCATGCCTGACATTTTTTTTATATTTTCTTCATCCAATTGAGACAGTGGAGATAAATAAACACCTTGAGTTTCAGATAAAAGCCAACACGAGAAATAATCAATATCAACCGTTCTGCTCCCTGCATTTTGGTCCGGGATGTGCAACAAATGACATTTCAGGAGAAGCGCGTGAATTTAACCTGAAATCCCCGTGCTGACGCGTTTATTTCAAGCGTCCTACTGTTTAAGCAAGTCAGACTTTTTTAAATGCTGCCTGCACAATTGGGAGCATCACCACATCCACACCTGAGCGCGCTCTCTGCTGCTGCTGCAGCCTGCAATTAAATGCCGTTTATATGCATATAAACATATAGGTGCATACGTGATAAAAATTTAAATTAATTTTTTAGCACGATTTGAATAGATTCGTTCTCGTCGTGCATTTGAACATATATTAGTTCATCTTGTAGTTCATCACCACGATCCACTCAACTTAAACTGCCTGAACACAGATTTTGAAAATGCAAGTTTTCCCATCTGAGTCAATTCGATATCTCCAATCCTTCCCACAGAGCTTCAGCATTTCAGACCGCACGTATATCCTTCAAATATCCTTACATGAGCTAAATATAGTGCACCCAGAGCCACCACCTCTGGGGTTGTGCACAAGAAGCTGCGCAGAGCCTGGACAGCAGTTTGTCCACAGCAGGTGAGTCACGCAGCAGGATTTGCTTTATTATTCACTGTTTGAGCTGAAGGTCGGCCGAAGCTATAGATAAGCCGAAGATAGCTTCTCTGCACTATACTTGATGTCAGAATTACACTGCAGCTGCAACTTTCATTCATGTCTTTGTGGTCTCTTAACATGGCGGTGAAATTCTTCCATTTAAATGTGTCACTTGAGTCGTTTAGTCAGGGACTCTCATTGCTCACACAAAGTTCTGAGATACATTAAGAGAAAGTCAAAAGTTCGGATTTACCACCACTGCTGTTGACATACAACTGAGTCCACTTACAGCAACAAGTTTTTCTACGGCAACGCTTATAGAAAGATTACATTTTTTCTCTGGCCTGTGTGGCCACAGAAACATCCCAACACAGCTCCTCCAGACTAGCGTCAGCCACTACTAGCAAACACCTGGTGAAACTTTGCATCTGTTGAGCTCAACATACAAGCAACTTCTCAGTCCAACGCTCCTAAGAGCATTTATGGATCGCATATTGAAAAGCACTGTCGTGATGATGTGCCGAGGCGGACATGTCGCGAAGGGCGGGAGCTCGTTTAAGAGACAAAGGTCCAATTTCAAAGCGGTTTAAGTTTCTTTTAAATCATGTTTTTCATATACTAAGATATAGTATTTCTATAACAAAATAATGGAACATTTTATTTGATTTTCTGAAGTTAATATTATTTTTGGAATGAGTGAGAAGCTCGGCATAATTCAAAATAAATAACACAAAAAAACATAGTTACTTAATTGTGCTATATTAGCACCATATGTGCCTGAAAAAAATACAGAATAGCAGCACTTTAAGAAGTAAATAAATAAATAAGAATTCTGTTTCATCACACAAAGTGGAGATTTCACATCTCCCAAACTGTGTTTAAAATCATCTATTTTCAGTAATGCCTCAACAGGTGGGGTCCCTGTTAACAAGAAGGCTTTGAAAATGTTTTGTGTGTGTGTGTGTGTGTGTGTTATTCACAACAAATAAAGGTACCATAAACATTAAATTAAAATAACCAGTTATGTGTGAAATACCTCATCAGCTGAGATCCAACCACTATAAATACTGTACTGACCTAATGCAGTACACCTGAAAAACTGAAGCACGCTGTTTAATTAGCACCTATCTCAGCCACATGTGGAGTAAAGCTTTCTTCTTCACCACAGGGTGGCATCCCATCCTGTGGAAAAGAAAGACAAAAAAAAAAAAAACTTGATCAAGCTCTATGATGGAACATTATTTCCTCCCTTCAGGTCCACACCGTCCTCTCTGGATGGAGGGCACAGGCAGCAGCTGGACAGCCGAGCGCAGCGACGCATACATGCAGCGCGACGGCGGCGGCGGGAACGACACGGTGTTTGAGGTGGTGCTGCAGAACAGCTCCTCCACGCACATCCCTCAGTTTGCCGGTGTGGAGCTACTCCAGTCGTTCAAGCTGCTTATCATACCCTGCTACACCCTGGTGGCCGTCGTGGGCATCTTTGGCAATTACCTCCTCCTCTACGTGATTTGCCGCACCCGCAAGATGCACAACGTCACCAACTTCTTTATTGGGAATCTGGCTTTCTCTGACATGCTGATGTGCGCCACGTGCGTCCCCTTCACTCTGGCCTACGCCTTCAACCCTCATGGCTGGGTGTTCGGCCGGTTCATGTGCTACCTGGTGTACCTCATCCAGCCGGTGACGGTTTACGTGTCGGTGTTCACGCTTACTGCCATCGGCGTGGACAGGTAGGTTTGTCAACTTGTGGAAAGCATGTTTATTTCTGGTGAAAGTGCTCACTTCTCAAGTAACAATGCGTCAATGTGACGGATTATATGAAATCAGAGAAGAAAATGACAGAATTTCAAGATTTATTACCAAGAGAAAAATCTGAAAAATATGGCATGGATTATTGCATTCACTTCACTATATGTTCATATTCCTAACAAACAAACAAACTAATCCAACTGTCTTCAAAAGTTATCAAATGTAATTGGAGACCACCTCTTTGTGCCTGTTTTCTTAAAGCATGATTTAGGAATAAAACAACATCCAACATGGCTTTCCTCCTACACTGAGAGCTTTAATTAGGGAAGTAGTTAATAAACTCATAGTAACTCTGGGGGAGCTGCAGAGATCCATATTGTAGGAGGGAGAATCTGTAAATAGGGCAACTATTAGATTTCAGTACAGGAATTATGAAAGAGTCACAATATGCAAGCTAATACTTAAATTAAGTCAGAGCTTCAAGCGTACCAAAAGTTATTTAGAGGACACAACATAGATGTGGAAAAAGATAATTAGGGTTCCACCACGTTGCATGGACACAGAATTCCAACAGTGAAACATGGTGGAGGCAGCATCATGCTGTAGAGAAAAGGTTCACCCAACAAACCTTCATCAAAAGTCAGAACTACGACGGAATGGTTTAGGTCAGAGGAAGTTTGTGTCAGAATGGCCCAGTCAAAGTCCAGACCTAAGGTCATCTGTTGCTACTCAACTGGAGTGAACTGGAGCTAGTTCAGTTAGGAGAATGGGCAAAACCCTTAGATGTGGAGCTGCAGTAGCTGAGAAAGGCGGCTCTGGGAGATATTGACTCTGGGAACTGCATAAAAATGTCCGCCTCATGTTTCAGATTTTTTAATGTGTTTAGACACATTCATGCCTGTGTTTTTCCTGCATTTATCTCACTAAATCCAAATAACATACATTGAAGTTTATGGTTGTCAATGCAACAAAAATGAAAACAAAGACCTGAGTCCTTTAGTTTGCTGCACTGATTTAATCAGATTTAAGGCCCTGAACTGCAACCTTCTAGTAATGGGACATGCATGAGAGGATTAGAAGTCTTAAGGCCGTTTTCTGTGTTCACAGCAGGGCTTTTGATGAAGATTTCCTGTCATCATAAAAGTGCTTTTTCAATTCTTTCTCACAGTGTTCTTCGGCTCTGAACACGTATTATCCATTAACCTCCTCTGTTTGGCTTATTCAGATGTAAATCTGCCTGAATGAAGGACAAGCAGGATGAGAGATGATTTGTCATATAGTCATACATTTTCACTGTTGCTGTGTTGCACAAATTCTACACTGTCTGACCCGAATATTTTTGAGGCCAGACAAAGTCGTATTTTTCCTCGTTGGCTTCCAACAAGTCCGCTGGCGATTTCTGAGCAGGTTTAATTCGCAGCCTACAATAATGTGTCAATTCCTAATGGCAGGCATTGTCTGAAGTTGCTCGTCTTCCACCCCTGCAGTGACTCATGTATGTTGACATTTTCCGCATCAGTTCCCATCCGTCTTTTGTAACTTTCGTTCTGCTTCCTCTCAGATATTATGCCACCGTTCACCCGCTGAAGAAGCGAATCTCGGTGTTGGCGTGCACCTACCTCCTGTCTGGGATCTGGCTGCTGTCCTGCGGCCTCGTGGCTCCCGCCGTGGCTCACACCTACCACGTGGAGTTCAAAAACGAGGGCTTCACCATCTGCGAGGAGTTCTGGATGGGCCAGGAGAGAGAGCGGCTGGCTTACGCCTACAGCACTCTCCTCATCACCTACGTCCTGCCTCTGTCGGCGCTCTGCATCTCCTACCTGTGCATCTCGGTCAAGCTGAGGAACTGCGTCGTACCGGGCCACCACACCGAGAGCCAGGCGGAGGCCCAGCGCCTGCGCAAGCGCAAGACGTTTCGCCTTGTGAGCCTCGTGGTGGCAGCTTTTGGCATCTGCTGGATGCCCATTAGCGTGTTCAACGTCCTGCGTGACATTGACATTGATCTCATTGATAAGCACTACTTCCTGCTCATTCAGCTGCTCTGCCATCTCTGTGCAATGAGCTCGTCTTGTTGTAACCCTTTCCTCTACGCATGGCTGCACGACCGCTTTCGCGCCGAGCTTCGCAAAATGTTCACATGCCGCCGCCGGATTGGCATCTCTGCCAACAACTGCGCCACAGCCAGCGTGGTTTTGTGAAGTTCCTCTGCTTCGTGCCACAGTCGAGTAGAGTTATCTCATCCTGATCCCATTAAGGTAGAGCTGTTCAAGTGCAGAGTTCTTGTCAGCCAGGTCTCACTTCGCCTTGAAAAATAAAACGCCCCTTGTTCTGCACTTCGCTTTGCACAACTAGGCGATTTTTTTTTACTACTGAGAAACAAATGATTGCCTCCTGGAGGCGTGGGCTGTGTTGAGGTTTTAAATTTCTCTCAGTCACTAACATTTGGCCATGACATATGTATGAAGCTTGTTGGAAATTTGCTGCATTGTAAACAATTATCCTCCACTGTGAACACAGAAGTGCCGAGCAGAACGAAGCTGCTGCTGTTAATGTTAATTCGATATTTGAAAAATGTTGTAAAAATGTTTTGAATTTTTCTGACTTCTTGCTCGTCTCCATCTCCCTGAGAAATCGAGATCAGTTGAGGAAAGCCCAGACAGAGCACTGAAGGGTGATGAGAATCTAACGTAATTGCGTAGAAAGGCAATGGCCAGGCTGGCTCCAAACTCAGTGTAGCCGTGTAATATAACAATGTAAAGTGTCCCATTTCGTCAAGTGTTGTTTACTTACACACTGAGCTGAAAATAAAATAAATTAAATGTATAATGTTGGGATGTCAAATTTGATTTCTTTCATTTTTATTTATTTATTTTGATAAACGAATCGTTGTGTATAGTGTGAGCCTAGGTTTCTGTTAACTTTCATAATTATGGGTCACAGCTATAATCTAAACCTGAAATTCAGTTTCCCCAGACAATTCTCACTGTTATGCTTTGTCCTACTTAGCAGACAAGTCTTCACAAGGAGCATAAGCCACAAAAGGTCATTTCTAAAAAAGCAGGCTGTTCAGCGAGTGCTTAATCAAGCAAACTATTGAAAAGTCGATTGGAAGGTAAAGGTACAGTAAAAAAAAAAAAAATGCTTGAGCAAAAGATTTTACAACAACCTTGAAAGGACTGCAAAGCTAAGTCTTTTCAAGAGTTTGGTGGAAATTCACAACACCTGGAATGTGGGTGGAATCGGTGCTTCAAGAGCCAGCAGACACAGGCGTATCCATCTGTCACATTCCTTGCGTTAGGCCACCTGTAAAAGCAGACACAATGTCAGAAGAGCCTCACCCGGGCAAAAGGTTTTTCTACATGATGTCTACTGATGTCGATATGTTTTTAAAACATTTTACTGGCCATTTAAAGGTTTGCCTTCTTTTCTCTTTTCACACTATAACAATTCTAATGTTGTGCTGTATGGGTGTTGCTAATTGGTTGAATAAGCAGCTTATTTCATCAGCGCCGTTCATAACAGACATCCAGTGGTTGATCGCATGCAGCAGCCACTTACTGGCATTAAAAGAAAGGAAGATTAAATGTGAGCGCGCTGTGGTGTAATGGTGCAGCGCTGCGTCAGACCATCACTTCTGGGTGTAAAAGCATGAATGCTGGGTTAATTTTAGATCTGTAATTGTAGGCCTGAGTGTGTTTGTAGATGGTCGCTCTCTGATGGATGAGCAGTGTGTTCAGAGCTCATCCCGCCGTAAACACGACTAGGAGCAAAGTGAGTACAGGAAACGACTGAGTTAAAAATTGTTGCTGCCGAAAAAAAAAATTCCATTTATTATTAGAGGTGATCATGAGTGTCATTTAAAGTTATCATCCAGTAATGTGTGTTTTATTTCCACTAAAGGTATTCTGATTTTAAAGAACAGTACAGATTCCACACCCCAAAAACACCCTAAATAAATAAATGATCATTCCTCTGTATATTTTATGACATCACAAGAGGCATGTGAATTGAGCTGCACTATGGCAGATGAGCAACGTTTAGAATATATTTATATATATATATATATATAAAATATATATTTGCATAATACAGTATTTTTCCGTGTTGCTGGATGTTTCAACATGTCTGGCTTGTACCATGAATTGTGAATATTTTCAGCATTTTTTCACCGTCAATGAATTGTGAGTACATCAGCACTGATGTTTCTGATACTTCAGCTTGTTCTATCAGTTTCTTGGTTTCTGAGCACCAAGAAGTGGGAGTTTTATCTCCTGTCTTTCCTTTCCAGTTAATCACTGATGACATCAAAGCCTTGTTCCTTTTTGCTTGTCCAACCCATGGCTGAAAGGTTCTTATTTTACAGTAATGACCTGCAAGTAAACATGAAAAAAAAAGATTGAAGTGCAGGCATTCCTTCCCTAAAACTATAATATAATAAAAAGAATATGAAAGTTTTCAAAAGGTATGTGTTGCCAAGTAGCTTCTATTACGTAGAAGTGTTTGTCTTATAGTTTGAGTGTGAGACCGAGGCATGCGCTTTTCTGAAATAACCTGTTTGGTCCGAATAAGAGTATTTATCAATCTTTGAAGGCAAACGTTAGACTCGTAACACTGCTGATTTTTTTGTGAAAGAAATACCTTTACGTTTCTGAAGTTCCTCTTTTAACCTGAACATTTCAAACATCATTGTTGACCATCTGGATGTAACCGTTTAATCTCTTAGACAAGTCAACTGTTATCTATTTTTCACCATCATTCTCATACCCAGATGAGAAGATATTTAAAAACAAAACAAAACTTTGGATTGTTTTCATTTAGTACAAGCTGTTGTAATACGTCATGTCATTACAGGTTTCCATGGAAACACTTTGGCTCCGTATCCTGTTGGTTATGACAATGGGCAACATTCGTCTTAGTGTAATTCAAAACTGGCACAAGTGGGGAAAACCCAGCACCTTGCTTTGAAACCAATTAAAGATTGTAGCTGTAAATGGCACAAATCTTTTGTTTTCATACCAAATTCCATATTATAGTTTTAGGCAAAATATAAAATAGATCTTGATTTTGTCGAACAGAAAACATCTCAGACAAACAATCTGGTAATACGGTCTTTATTTCAAATAAAGCAAAATTATAAATTGTGATGTACCAATACATTGGATAAATAGTTCATGAAGCTATGCATTCCAGAAATGAAAAGGAAACATTATCCATCAAATCTTTGGAAAAAAAAAAAAAAGGCTTGAAGGCAGCCGTCTACGTAGTGTATGTAAATATTTCTGCAAAGGCTTTAATTAGTATGACATAGGCAAGGTTGCATTAGTGTTATCTCTGGTTAACGTTAAACACATGCAGGAAGACAATCACAGTGATCAATACATTTATCAATTATAGAAAGGCAGGTTTTGGTACTATTGCTTTTTCATATCCTAAACGGTGTATATTCTGCTTTAAAAAAAAAAAAAAATCATATCGCACACATTATGAAGTGGCGGCTTGCTTTGAGCCACCAGTTTCCTAAACAACAGCTCCATGTAGCAACAAAGGGCACAAAATCCCTGAAAAGATTGAAAGGACAGTGTGACACTCCACAGTGTTCGCTACAAAGTGATGGATGTTGTTAACAGGTTTCGAAACAGACGCTTTCAAAAATAATACAAAAATATAGAATATAATAATTAAGACTTCAGCGTTGGGAGGAAAGATGAAGTGAGTGAAAAGGGATGAATCATCGGGAAGCAGTAAATTACACAAAGCACCAGAGAAAAGAGATCAAAGAGGTAAAGGATAGTCTCTGCCCTTTGAGTAAACTATATAAAGTTCATTAGGTACGGTTTTAAAACAACCCAATCAAACGGCGGTACCTTAAAGTTAAATATCCTCTTTCATGTCATTTCTAAAGCTTTGTTGCTTGTTAGTGATGATAAAATTCTCCGAAAACTTTTCCCCTCTAAAACTAATAAAAGTGCATATAATTAAAAGACATTCATAGTGCAGCTACCTCTTTGAACAACAACAGTACAAACACATTTCTGAAACATGACGAGTTCATAAGCCAGGCTCGCTCTGATCCCTCACACTGGCTTGGTAATGTTGAGCGCCTGCAAGATGGTGGGCTTCTCCTCTATGACCCGAACCAGGAGGTTGTCGATGTACTCCTCCAGCTCTGTGATCTTGGCGGCTTTCTTGGACAGGTCAGTCTGCTGTTTGACCACCAGCTTGACCAGCTCCTCGGTTGTCAGCTCGCTGTAAGGGCCGCTTTCCCCCGACTCTTCCAACTGACAGAAACAAAGACAGGGACATCCTGTGATTCCATTGCTGGAGGAAAAACGTCTGAATACGTATTACAAGAGACCGGTTTACATTTACAACATGTCACAGTGTGGAAAAAAAAAAAAGAGTTTGCTTATCAGTTCTCAACCTGAATTTTCTCAGACCTTTCAGTGTCAAACATTGCAAAAACAAACATTCATTTGTTTTTGCAATAATTTGTGGAGTTGACTGGGGTTTTAAGTGATACAGAAAACCAATATAGTACATAATTGTGAAGAAGAATGATGTGTTTTCAGAATACAAATTTGAAACTGAGGCAGTGGCAGTTTTTTTCTTTTTAGGGAGAAATCCAAAAAGAAGAATTTAACCTTCTGTTTTGTGTAGAATGAATGACAAACAAGACTTTTGTTGTGAGAATAAATGCACATGTGAGGAGTCAACCTGGACGACCTGATGTCATAAATGAGCAAATTTCCCTGGTAAGAAAAAAATCTGTCATAAATGAATTTAAGTGATTAAACCAAAATTCTTAGGACAGGATTTTGAGGGCGGATAACATTATAAAACATTATATAAAGCTCAAAAAGTACATTTTACATGGTACTACTCCTTTAATAAATATCTGTTGGAATCAATTCCTTTCCAAAATTAGTGAATAATTCATTTGTATTTTAATAACATCATAATAGTAGCTGTTGTAATTAAAAAAATGTTCCTCCGCATTAAATCCCGAGTTGTTAATAGACATTTGAAATTGTAAACATACATATTTGTACTCAAAGGTGGTTTTGTTTTTAGATTTTTACATTTTTACATTTTTCCCCATCTGTAACATGTGATTACCTTAGTTTTTCCAGAGGTGGTGTCCCAAACTCTGCTCTCTTTTACAGCAGAGGAGCTGGTGGATTGGTGCTCAGCTGAATTCAAGGGCTTCACTGGATGTGGCCTGTTGAAGAAAAAAAAAAAGTTTAGGTTACTATAAAGTCCACATAGGAGATAAAGTGGGTAGTAAACTGGTGTACAAAATGTTAACAATAGATTGTAAACAGATGTTAAAACCAATTAATGTAAATTTAAAGACCACATATTGGAGGTTTCTAAAGCATTATTGTTGTTAGTCTGTTTTTCCATGCCTTGGACACATTTCTACCAAACAGCTGCCTCAGTGCTGGAGCAAGAAGAAGAGATGTTAAAGAGCAGAAGCTAAGAGTGTTTCGCAAGTAGAAAACAAAAGTTTAAATGGAGCCCTTAGCCATTCCCAAATGAAATTGTATTTTGTAAATAAGCATAATAAGGATTCCTGAAGAATCATCCACCGCCAAGTGATTCCAGACAAAAAAATAAATAAATACAAAAATAAAAATCAGAATTAGGACAGTTTCCAAGAGCCAGAGTCGACAGTAACACCCAAATCCATATGAAAAACAACGAGACAGGAGGCGTATGATGGAAACAGTGAATCAGAACAAAAAATTCCCAAATACAAACTCAGGAATCAGCCTGTTCGATCTCACCTGCGTGGACTCAATCCTTGTCCACTATTGACAGGTTGAGCTTCAGAGGGGGACACCCACGCTTTCAAGAGCGGTTTTCCCCCTGACATATTTTCTGCCTGTGCTGCTGACTCCTCCAAAAGAGCAGAGAGGGACTGCGAGGAAGGAAAAGCTGAAGTCTCCGTGAAAGGTTCAGCTGTTGACTGATCCTCCTCCCCATGCATTTCAGGCCGCGGTGGGGCAGATGCATTGGAGAGACCTCTTGCAGAGAACACCTGATTATCTGTGGGTAAGGCTGTCGCCTCTTTAGGTTTTGGTTCTTGCTTTGGCATAAAAACGTTCTCAGAGCGAATTGAGGACGGGAGAATCTTTCTTCTCGATGAATTCCTCCTTTGGAAGGCGGGACTGCCCGGGTTTGATTGCTCATCTTTTTTGCTGCTCTCGCCTTGTTTGACTGAATTAAAGTCATTTACATCAGCAGATGGTTTGTACTGATTTAAGATGTTATCAGAATTACCCAGCATCCCTCCTGTTTTTCCAGGTTTCTGTTCTCTTTGCACGTTGCCTGAAACAATATCCACTTCCTGATCATGCTTCAGCTGTGCCACTGAGTCTCGAGGTAGGCGTTCAGAGCTGGAAAACTGATTAGACTGCGTAAAGTTCTCCTTTTCCTTCTTGTTCATGCTGCTGTTTAAACTGGACAATGCTTGGATGTTTGCCTTTGCAGGAGGTTCCTCTTCGTTTGCCGTCTTCGCGCCACTAGCCCTTTGTCTTGGTTTAGCTGTTGGTGCTTCTTTGTTCGAGGCGACTTTTCTTTGATCATCTGCTGGGGTTGTATCAGCGGCAGCCAATCGATTGGGTGTAGGTGTAGCTGCAGTTGAGGAATACAGCACTTTCCTTTCTCCGTCTCTTGACTTTCCGGTGCTTGTGGAAGACGCATTTACAGATAATGGGACCGCAGGTGAGCTGGACCTCTGGAGAGACTGAGGAGTGATCTTCTGACCTTGTCTCTGGCCGGAGTTCACCACTGCAGGAGGGACCTGAGAGGCTGTGGCCGAAGGCGGAGAAGGGGCTGCCACCTTTTTTGTTGACACAGGTCTGGTCTCCTGATGTTTCTTGGTAGCAGGAGTCCCCTGCGTTACTTGGAACTGAGGACTTGGTTCCTCTACTGGTCCATCCACGCTCATCTCGGGACCCATAAGGTCAGGTGTACTGTCTCTTTGCTTCAGACTGAACTCTGAGACCAGGTGGTCCCATTGAATTTGGCCTTTCACACCATGTCTCTTCTGGGGAAAGAGCATGTTGTAATCCGGAAGAGGCAGAGAAACCTTCTTTTGCTGTGATGCATCATCCTCTACAAACGCAGGGTTCTTGAACTCTCTGACAGGACCCTGATTTTCTTCAGGCTGGGTTCTGAGTTCAGGATACGAAGGTGGTTGGGTTGATCTTCTCCTGTAATCTGCCATGGGGGATGAAGATCCTTTGTATCCAACAAAGGATAGATCTTCTGTGCTGCCGTGAGGAGAACCAGATGGGCTTATGTTAGGCGGCGCTAATGATGAGTGCAAGCTGGAGAAGGTATTGGAGGAATCTGGTAGAACGCTAGGAAGGGCAGACTCAAACTGGGCTGGGGAAGGACATGGCTGACTGGGGCTTTGGTAGTCAGCTGGTTCAGACTCCAAAATCTGAGGCAATCTGCCAGGAAGTGAAAACAAAGGCCTACAAGTCAGTGTGACCAAAGTCGCTTTTAGCAACACACAACCCGCCACCAGTTAAACCAGGGCATCACCCGTCAAATTTTGAGAAAGGGCTTTATAACTTTGACAAAGAAAGTATAGGAGATATAAAAATCAAATCTCAAGATTAACATGGAATAGTAATAACCAGGTCAAATATTGAGAAAAAAAAAAACAACTCAGACATCTCCACTGTTCACAAGAAATGGATCAAGTCAAAGTCTGTGGCAGTTTTTGATCTATACACCAATCTACAAACAAAATTTACTTTCAGGTGGGATTTTTTTTTAGGTTTGAAAAATCCAATAAAAGTTGGGTATATACATATTAAATCCTAATTGTGGATATCCTATCATTTTCTCTTGAACTCAAACTACTACTTCTATTAGTGAACCAGCATCTTAGGTTATATTTCAATTTGAGAAAAAAAAAAAAAAATCTATAAAAACTATGATAAGTGTGTCATAATTCAAAGAAAAGTGTTTAGTATTGGCTGGGAAAAGAGGAGTTTTGATTGGTGCATTCCCAATCAAAACAATGGTTCCCCTCCTAAAATAAAATAAAAAATAATTAGCTCTCCACTGTTGACCATAAAGGCGAGACTCTCGAGTGTAGTGGTTTCTATTTTTAGCTGCTGCTCAGTCATGACTGTACAGTACACTGAGATCACCACATATCAGATTCAATACGCAAAACAACAGCATGACAAGAGCTGAAGAAAGCGAATGGCGTCTAATGTGACCTTGAAAGGACACAACCTTGCCCCGTCTACACACTGTAACCACTTAAACCTTTTAGAAATCAAGTTTGAATGTAAAACAAAAACAATCTCACCATCTTGACCAAAAAGCCTCCCGGTCAGCCCAAAAGACAAGCAAAGAGACAAAAAGAAAAGCTAAAAATCAGCCGTAGTCTAGAGTCGCACAAAGAGAGACAGAGAGAGACGCCGCGGCTTAGTGACTGCTTATGAGCTCTGGTCAGTCCACAACCTGTTGAGCAGCATCTTTCCCAACAGCAGCCACGCCTCCATTCAATGATGAACCAGTTTAACAGGTCTGTCAACCACTGGCTGGCATTGTGAGCTGAGATAACGCAATTCGGTTAAAAAGACAGAGTCGCAGAGAATATGAACAGGATGAAAACTTGTGAAATGCCCCAGTTTCAGTGTTTTGCAGGGATGATGAAGAGAAAGATTGCAAGGATTTCTAACTACATGTTCCTAAAGTATCTGTGAATATTGCTCCAGTATGCGTGTCCGTTTATGAAGTGCATTGCTTAGGTAAGAAAACCATATGGTAGGGTATTTACATTTCAGTCAAGCAAGACTACAAGGAAAAGGCTCAGGGTCACAACATTGCAGTGAATGGAATGACATAACTGGTGCAGTTTGGTGTAAACAGTGCAACACCTACCTGGGTTTGACTGCAGACACTTTGGCAGTGCGGTTGAGGAAGAGTGTGGCAGAAGGCGTTTGCTGGTTGCGGCTGAATTTCTGGGGGTCAGATGAACTTTCGTTGCTGACAGGTGGAGGCTCTGAGTGAAGAGGGGTGTTGTCAAATGGATTAGTGGAGTGGTGGGAGACGGGAGGTCATGGCTCTTGGACTCTGTTGCTTTAGGAGGCTGCTCGTCTTTGCTTTGCTGCTGCGCCTCGTCCTTCTTGTCCGGCTTCGTTCTGATCATGCCGAACAGAGATGACAGCCTTTCACTCATGGAGGCCTCTTCCTGGCGTTTCTGCTCTTCTGCTTTCCGGCGCTCCTCTTCAAGCTTCTGGTTCTCAGCGGCTTCCAGCCTCCCCTCTTTTCTTTTCCTCCCTTCCTGTTTTCTCCTCTTTGCTTCATCCTCTAGGTAGCGCCTTCTCCTCTCCTGCTCTTCCTGCTGCCTGCGCTGCTCTTCATCCTGCAGCCTCTTGGCCTCTGCCCTGTATTTCTCCTCTTCCTCCAACCTCTTGGCCTCCGCTATGCGCTTTTCCTCAGCCTGCCTTCTATTCTCCTCCTCTTGATGGCGCTGTTGTTCCACTAGTTCTTTATCTGCAGAATCATGACTGAATGAAGGCACAACGACGCTTTTACTGACATCTGCAGAGACAGACGTGTGTTTGTGGACGTCCTCCACAGAACCCAGGCCGGAGCTGTTCAGACTGACGGTAGATCCGGTTTTCGCTTCGGCCTCCTCTGTGTACACGTGGCTGCCGTTGATGCACAGGTTGTTCTGGTCGCTGTTGCTGTGCTTGGAGCGGCCCAGAAAGGAGAACGCACCCACAGAAACCTTGCTGTCAGAGCTTCCTGTTCGCTTGTGCCCCGGGAGTTTGAATTTCTTTTTTCCTACAAGAGTAAAGGGAAGCATGATGTCATTGTAGAGATGCAAAACACCACATTTAAATAGAACTGCACAGCAGAAGGAAGCCAGAAATGTCAACACAAACGGAGCACGCAGCATGCAGAAAGGTCAAATTACCTTCAGAGGAATCCACATTGAGGCCAGAGGAGCGGCTGCCAGAGAGCGATGAGTTCTTCTCGGGGAGCGTCCCGAGTGTGGACAACGACTGGGAGATGTTGCGCTGCAAGTTTGATTTGGAGGCAAAGGGATTCTTGATTTTCAACTTCTTTACACCGGCAGACTGATTCAGCGACTGCGCGTCGGCTTCCCCCTCACTGTCTGTGAGCACCTGGCTGACGGGGGGGACGATAGCTGAGACAGAGTCTGAGGGACCCTCCTTCTTTTTTCCCTTCACTTTGTCCTTCAGCTTAGAGATGCGAGAGCGTGGCTTGTCCTGCATTGAAAGGTCGAACATGCTAGCTGACATGTTGTTTCTCATGAACTGGATATCGAGGAGCACCTCCCCTCGCACCTTGTCCTCCTTTCCAGTCTTGTCCACCAGTTTGTACCAGCTGTAATAAGAGCAGAATGTGACACATGAAATGACACCATTTTGTCTTATGGCAAACATCTTCAAATGAGCTTTTATATGCACCGATTTCCCCCTGCAGGAAACTATCCCCTCAATATGACACCGCAACTCAAACTCTGGCCTGAGACATTTATTTATTAATAAAATCTGCTTTGGATCAGTTCATACAGCTGATTTGTACAGAACACAGGAGGAATAATACTAGCTGAACATTTTTGGGACTGATTTTTGGATGCGACTAAGAAAAAAAAAAACAAAAAAAACTAAACATTTCAAGAAACATATTTTATAATAAGCAAAGTGAACATGAAATCTAAAATTTTTACCATTTTTACCAACATAAACTCTGCTTCTCCATTCAAATGCCCGAGACCGAGTTCAGGTCCAATCAAAACAACTCCAGCCAACGCAGGGCGCTCCAAGGTCTGAAAACGTAAGAAGCTTATGACCTCATCAGCTGAAACGCTGAGAAAAAGGATTCGCTTGAATGCCTGTTAATTAAGAGACCCAGCAAGCTTTGAAATAAGTCATAATTAGTCATTCCTGGCTACCTTAGTTTGTCTTATGATTTATAAGTATAATCTTTGACGCTTTTAGTATGGAAATTCTACACAAATCTCAATCCTGGTAAAAATACAGAGAAAACTTTAAAGTAAATACCAAATAAAAGAAGCCATTTTGTCAGAATTGTTCTCTAGATGTTTTTTACCAAAATTACTAAACCTAAAGTAACATTCATTGAGAGGTAGAGAGTTGTTGTAAAGGTTCAAATTGAATTTATGTGTTTAATGTTTTGTGACTAACAGCAGAAGAGCTCAGCGATGGTGTTTATGTAAGCCTGTCACTTTAGCTTTCAGATTTCTCAAACTGTTTGCACCCTGAAATATTTTGACATATTTGTTGCATTTCTTCAAGATTCTTGTCAACGTGTCAGTTTGTGCACTGCAAAAAACATTCTAACAAATATGACAGCTGCACAGTTTTCTTCATTTTGTCTTGCTTTTACGTCGTTTTTGCAATACATTGATACATTAAAGCCCTAGTTATCAATATAAATTACTTTTGGAAAAATTAGACCAAATGGGTTTCGAAAATATCGGCACAATAGCCTCAAAGCAATTGCCATAGCTGAGGGTGGGGTCAGAATTTGGAGCAGCTACATGAGCTGAACGCCTCGCAGGCATGAAGCTGATTAGAAGCCCCATCCGCCAACCGTCGAATTCTGCAGTGAAATGTGGGGAATAAATACTAAGAAAATGATCCCCCACAGACAGAGGCTTGAAAAAATTTCCAAGGATTAAAGGAATGATCAAAATTTGATCCTTAGGACTCTTATGAAATGTTATGGAAAGACGCCCGTTAGAACACAATCAGCTGAAGGTAATGCTGTAAAGACAAGAGAACCCAAATTCCTCACTGATAAGAGAGCAGAGAGGTCACCCCAACCTGAAATACTAAAAGATAATGCTCTTAAACTAGCTTTACAAGAGTTTCAATCCAGGCTTGTTTGTTTTTACATTTTCTCCACATCCACAACGCCTCTGGATTTTGACCTATGACCTGTAAAAAAAATAACACTGTGGGACCAGAGAATATGTATATAATCTCATGTCCCGAGATATGAATCTCAAATCAATGAAATATTTAATTTTAACGACAAAAAGTGTTTTCAAATAGACCTGAAATGTTAACAGGACAATGCACATGTCTACTTCAGGTAATATAAGTTAGGTTATATGAACAAAATGAAATGTTTAATTTTATTTGGGGACATGTTCAGATGGAAACAGTTATTAACGGCATTAAGATACATTTTGAAGATATAATCTAACAAACTTATTTTAAACCAGAAAAATTAGAACAGTGTGCACCTTACTGATTTGTGTCAAAATTAAACTTTTTTTTGTTTGTTTTATTGTGAATAGAACAGACATGGCAACCTAGAGGTTGTCTGCTGTATGTAAGCAATGCAGGCAAGCTGCTATACTGACATTGTTGGACAATTATGGAGAAATTATTGTTAGTGGGGAAAAAAAAGTTTAAGATAAGAATTGTGATTTATTATGATGATAAACCCAAATAAAACCTGACACTGATGCCATAGTTTCATTCCCATTTCCACTTTTAGCATCATAAGAGCATCAATAAATGTCAATATACTTGAAAATATGATTAAATAGAATCACTGCACAATGTTTATTTGCAAAACTTTACTCCTTTATGCATTCAATGTACCAAGCTGATGTTTCACCAAAATAATATGCCATCTTATTGAACTTAGGGGAAACGTTTCCTACTTTTAAAGTGACCACAGTTTAAATGATTCATCTCAGTGACAACGTCAGTATTTTATGCTTTCTGGCGACAATAATGTCAGTGGGGTTGATGGAAATCTACCATGTTAAATTACAGTTATTGTGAACAAAGAATCACAGAGATGTAAAACGATGCAAGCAGCAAACTCGCAGAGACCGGACATTAAAGGTGATGTGACAACAATTTGAAAGCAAACTGAAGTTTGAGCCAGCTTATCAATTTTTATCAACGTTTGGTAAAACAACTCCTTCATTTGAAAAAAAAAACCCAACAAGACTGAACATAATTTGTTGTTGTGGATGTGATTTTGGATATGAACTTTCTTGTGGGGATTTGTGCAGCTTCGTAGTTAATCCGTGTGAACCGACCTTTGAGCTCGCTCTTGTGAAAAGTGAACTTGCACAATACATTTGCTGTACAAAAATCTCACAAAGCTGGATTTGTTCTAATAGCTTCCACTTCGAGTCTTCTTGAATGAAATTAAACAACCGTCTTGCGGATTGGCATCTCAAGCTTTGCACGCTTTGTTCCAGGTGCTTTTGCGATGCTAGAATAGGTGCAAACAAAGTCGGACAATTGCAGCATTGTTCAGGCACCCCCAGTCCACACCCCAGGCTTTTTGTTGTGCAGCATCACTACTTATTGTCTGTAAGGACGGGTAAGAGTGTTCTGGACAGCCCTTTTTAAAATGCAAACCAAAAACAAACAAAGTAATGAGAGGCTGGTAATTTCTGCTTTAATTACTCAAATTCGACAGTCATAAATATACTAATACTGTGGGAGAATGGCCAATATTTTCACTTCAACTCTGAAGGGAGAGTCCTACAGCTCTTTGACTTTAAGTACAAATTCATGAATCAGTGTTTTTCTCAATCAAATTCCTGAATGTGCTAACCTTATCCATATATTATGAGGCGATTAAGAGGTCTGCTTAAGACCTGAATCAGTGCATAAAGGCTCGTCTGGAGTCAACAAGTTAGTTATCTGCAGTCCATGTGGGATTGCTTCACTGAGCTTTCCTGTCGTAGCACACCTCTAGACACCCTCTTGTGGGAATGAGAGCCAGGAAACAAGTTTGGGAGTGAACCAACATTCCTCACACACTTTCAAGCCTGCAGAGAGGATCTGTACAGCATGTGCAGTAATCAGCTGGAATTACAAAGAGTCCAATTCAAATATTTCACATCCTCCCTAAACTGAAATGGCTGAGTCAAACAATCCCTAATGAACCACAAGGAGAGGCCAATAACACTCACTCAAATCAGGCGACAAATGGTTTGTTGCTGTTGTTCATAGCAATTACAGGAGGGCGGGTGTGAAACGCAAAGGCATGGAGGTGGTTATTAAAAGGGACGTCAGGGTGTTTTCAAGTTCTGTTTGTTTGAATATAATAGAGCTTTAACCCTGACGTTATGCGCTTACTGGTCCTGCTGGACAGGTTTCCTCTGTTAACTGCTAAAAGAACTTCTGTTTTAAATGTAATGATTAACCTGAGACTGAGCAGGAACAAGCTAATGAACAAGCTAATCAGAGGAGCCTCACAAAACAAAAAAAAAAAATAGAAAATCTCTCTAATATTATGTCTTTACCGTCAATATTCACTAATATTAAATTGTTAGGAGAAGCTTTCGTAATAAATGAAAATAATATTGAAGGGCACTACAAGAAAAAGTGTTCAGCTTTGATTAAGTTCAGTGTTACTGCTGGGTGAGTTTGTTAGCTTTGCTCATACGTCAAGACAAGAAACTTTGAATGCAATTGCTATGCTCTGTGTTTACACGAAAACACAGAGGCTCAAGTGTCTGGACACCTGACTCTAGGGAAGCGCGTCTGAAACACCTGTACCTTCCCCCATGATGACCGCAGTATACTGGTATCTAGGAAAAACATCCCAAGGGCCCTTTGCAATGAACTATTGGCACAGCAGAATTTGGGTCAATCAAATTCACCCGCCATGTCTTTAATGTACCTGCGTCTGCCCAGTGGGGGGCCTATTTTCCATCTTTTGCCTTCCCACCGACATGTTGAGCTAAACTGTGGGTTTTGGGCAACGTTTTATAAACTATCGATGCTCCATTTTATCAGCCAGTCACTGAAATTACCCATAAGTCACACATTGCTCAACGGCACCGTCTTCTGAGTTTAGAAAAGAAATGTTATCAGATTTTTTAAAATTATTATTAATAGTTACAGAGGAGTGCAAATCGGGTGTAGTCTGAGATTCTGGTTTTCTGCCAGTATTTCATCTGACAGCTGGAGATTTTTTTAAATGACTAAAAGAAAAAAAAAGAAAGAAAATTGGTGAGAGTTTCACTGACAAATCCCACAGAAAAAAAAAATATAATCATTTGCATTTATCTTTGAGCTTTGGCTTTGATATTATATTATTATACTTGATATAATAAAGATATTTACTACGGAAGTGCATATTGTAACTTGACGCCAATAAAAGAAAAATAATTCCTATTTTCAGTAAGAATTGTTAAAAAAAAAAAAAAAAGCGTTAGCAGCATATCTCAAACAACTTTTGCATAAGAAAGAACAAAAGTCTCCCTTTCAGGTAGAAAACAAAGACTTCAATGTCGCACACTGTCTCAGCACAACAGGGAGGACGGACAGTAATCTAACACCACACACTTCAAGGAAAACGCAGAGCATCCAATTCCAGTCTGCACACTAAGCCTTGTGGGAGTCTGAGTGAGCAAAGTGTGTCGGGAGAATGAAGGAGAAGGAAACAGCAAGATATGAACTTTGGCACTGAGCTATAAAAACAACCTGAGCAAACAGATGTCATAGATATCACAACCAATGAGGTCATTTCAGAGCAATGTCAAGGGATCTCCTGATTGTGTGGTGGCAAAAAAAAAAAAAACTTTCAGTCTCAACTCAGTTTTTCAAAAAAGGTCATTTTGAAAATGAAGGCAAATCATGAAAACGCATCAAGAGTGACGAAAACACAAAGTCCAAATTGGGCTTCTTTCATACGTACATTTTCTAACAAAAGAGGGTGTAGGCCTTCCAATTCGACAATCAGGAAGTGCTATTTTGACGGTGGCTACACTCACACCGTACGTCAAACCACGAATGTCACCCTGCTTTATGTAATGCACATCTGGGTGTGGACACATGCAGTGTACGCATCTAAATGCGTATGCGTGAGATTAGCATTGTGTGACACAGAAAGGCCTCCATCATCCGATGTCTTTGGCTTCAGACCAATTTAACAAGTAAAAGTGCCAGACAAATATTTGGAGCTCGTCTATTGATGACAGACAAAGCAGTGAAATGTTTTAAATGTTTTTCTACACTGAAAACTGATAACAGGGAACCCGATATAAGACATTCCATTAAACCTCAACTCTGAGACATGCAGGAAAGAACAAAAAGAACAAACATGTCCATCCAAACATGGATGGACATGTTTGGATGGACATGTTTGGATGGACATGTTTGGATGGACATGTTTGGATGTCCATCCAAACATGTCCATCCATGGACATGTTTCTTTTTATTCTTTTAAAATGAAAAGAAGCATTCCTGCTTCTTTTCATTTTAAGACAGTTCACACTTTCATACGGCTTAATTATTACACGCCTTCCATATGCAGGCCTGAAACCCGTTACCGGCTCAACCGTGACGGAGCTGGAAGGTTTCTAAAATATTAATTCACAAGATAAACCCTTGAGGACTGGAAAAGGACACCGCTGGCCTCAATAAAACTCAGTATCGAAGGTATTATTCTAAAGGTGTATGAAAGTTCAACCCAGATCAGGTTCCTGTTTAAAAAACACAAAAACTAAACTGGTTTCAGTGGAGCTTGTTGGTAAAGTAAAAAGGATATATTTTAATAAAAAGTACTAAAGTCATCTTTAAAAGAGCTGTTTCACTGAATAAAATGAGTTGGAATTAAAGTTAGTTTTACATTGTCGTGTCTTGCTTAATTTATTTAAACATTTTAATTTCATTTGATATTTATTCTATACATTTTTTTTTTACTGTATAGTGCAATTATTTCATATCTAAAGTTATTTTAATGGGATGTTTTCTGAGGTTGTTTTTTTTTTTTTTTTAACAATTTAAATATTAGGTTTAGAATGAAAGTTATTGTTGCTTTTTTTGTTTTGGGTAAAATCTCACCGGTTTGAAATTTGGAAATAAATGTATTCCCATGGGTCTTTTTGTTGTAAAATGTACCTTTAGTGTACTAACGTTACTTTGGTCGGCCATTTTTTTTCCCTTTGTAAAGTAGACTTGTCAATGTAATAAAGTTTTAAATGAGAAGCTATAGCTATGATGTGCGTGTGGGATGAATCTCATGAATCATAATCAAAACTGGACTGAAGCCAACGCTAAAATGTTTGACCCAATTTGAAGAAAACATCTCTGAAGCCACTCACTCCGTCTTCTTGCGGGACTTCTCTGCATGATGGTCCAGCAGGTTGATGACGGCCTGGCCCAGGAACTTGTCCAGCCCCACCTGGGCTCGGTGCATGACTATAACGTACAGCGTACATCGCTCGGCGTTTCCCGGGTGGAAGAGCGGGAGGTCAAACGACGCCTCCTCTTTCCACACCGGAGCGACACATTTCTCCGCCACCGAGGTGGAGAACTTGTCTTTGGCCACCTGGATGATGGCGTAGGCGTCGTTGGTGCCGCTCTTGCCCTTGGTCCGGAGGTTCCGAGCCTGATGGACCGTTACAACCACACTCGTTGGGAACAACTGCTGGCTCTGGTCGAGCAGAGACATCTCTAAAAGTCCGTTAAGTCTGACTGAAAGTTGACTCGAGTTTTGTAGTGACAGTAACGTCAGAACGTGTAAGCGCTGGTCAACCTTGTCGTGAACTTTACTTCTTCAGCTTCGCCGTCCTCCGTGGTTGTAGGTGTCGATGACCTCAGCGTCTGTTCGGTTCAGGAAGCTCGGTGTCGTAAATGTCCACCGTCCTTCTTCGCCCTTACGGGCCTTTTTAATTAACTTCTGGTAAACATTGCGCTGAGCTAGCCACGATAATGTATCTTTCTCTGAGTGGCTTTCTGTAGAGCGACTGATAAACACAACTCCCTCTTTAAAGCTTCGCCAAGTTTCACAGCTCACTTCCCTGATGGCTACAGGCCCCACCCGCAGGTTTGCATATGGCCTTTTGATTGGCTGAAATAAGTGACAGTTCTTTAAAGTCCAACTATGATTGGACAGAGGAAATGTTATGAGAACCGTTAATTTGTTTGTCCCACTGCTGTGGACAAGGTAGGAACTTAGACATGGTATGACAAACCACAATATGTTTATGCAAATTTTCATTTTCAAACACAAAACAAGTTAAACATGTTTGTGTGTTTATACGTAGAAAATTAAATGCTACATTTTTGGTGACTCAGGGAGATTATGCAAACAACCTTTTATAAAAAGCGTTGTAATGTGTGTTGGGATTATTGCGGTGTTGCCAAAGGACATTTGTTCTAATGCATGTGTGGTTATATGTCTAAAAGTCACCATGAATGTATAATTTTGTCACGCTATGGATTAGAGAAAATCTACAATATATTCAAATGTGCAAACTCAATTCTCGTTTTTAAAATCAATTGAAACATGTTTCAATACCAACTTATCTTTAAATGCATTGTCAAAAACACATAATGAATGTGATCATAGTGTTGAGCAGTGTATTGAATGCAAACCTCTCACTGGAACTTAAACTTGTTTGGAAGACACCCAGTTGTCAATTAAATATTCATACGGTGACCACTGTTGAACCTGCAGATAGTCATGCAGGTTTAATAGTGCAGATGGACATGTGAGTAGAACGGATCTATTTAGGAGTTTAAAATAATTTGCCACGAGAGATATGACTCACAGTCACATCCTGGTTTGCTGAGTAATTTTAGCCACAAATTATGCATCATCAGTTGCACGTTGAAACACCCAGGATTAGCAAACAGTAAGTTTGCTAATCTTACCCATAGAACAATGGAAAACTTTACAGTGTTGTGGGCAGACATGCTTTTTCCTGTTTGGGTTATTTCCTAAACATACTAAAAATAGAAGTACTCCTGTGTTTATTGTGCATATAAAGTATTTTGTGAAAACTGAATGAAAAGGACGTCAACGTCCGCACAGTAACAACAAATTTATGTATGTGAAATAAAGTTCAATTTTTGTGTTTGGAAAATGTTCAGTCTCAAATATTTTGCTGCTATCAGGGCAGTGAATCCAACATGGTTGGGGGAAAAAAGTCTTTGTCGAAAGTAAACGTCAATACATTTGAGAATAACTCTTTTTCCCTCAGAGTGGCTTGTATATTCTCGAACATTTCACATTTTGTCATGTCACAAGCACAAATATCAATTTAATTGCTATTTTATCTGACAGAACAACACATATATATATATATATATATATATAATTTTCCTTCATAAATATTACCTGCCAATGTAATCAGCACTAGATTAAGTCATGTAGCTTTTAGCCATTCAAATTACACTCCTTTGATCACGTGTCACACAGTAAGCTAGTTAGCATGTCGATCACATACAAAGATGAATAAAATACACCTCTATATGTTACCCTGTTCATTCCAATAGAATAAAACACACGCTTGAATTTTATTCAGTGTGACAAAATCTGAATATTTATGAAGCGGCATATCTTTGTGAGGCATATTGTATGTTGTTTTCTACTCAAATCATAAATTATTGAATGTTATCAGAAAACAGGTAACTCCTACTATTGTCAAATATCCCACATTTTTAATTCACTCTGAGATTGTACAACATCCATACACAGCTCTCTTTATGTGTGTGCACATACACACACATACACACACACAACGCATACACCACACGCTTACACACAACCACTGCAAACATACAAGTGCATACATGAGCACATACATTAACATAAGTGTCAAAGGTTTCCTTCAGATTAAATGCATATACATGTGCTTTGGAAACAGACGGCTTGCACTCCATTTTATGCTATAGTTCAAATGCATAGAAAATTTACAACTAAAACAATAAAGCTTTCATGAGGCATCCAAAATACAACATTGGATGCCAAATTAAAATTTCTTCTACACATTCTTTTGTAAAGTGATTAAAATAAATGTGTACGCTTGAACAGGTCAATAACAGAAACTGCCTTAATATTTCACATCAAACTTACAAAGCTACAGAGGCAAACGTACCAGTTTAGGGTCCTGGATGCCTTCTTGATATTATATCTTAAATTATATAATTGTTAAGTGGACATTAAAACACAACCCAGTCATTTCATTAAGGTCATGCACAGAAGTTCATCCAAAAATTTATACTGTGGTTTCACTTTTCCACAAACCAGTTCTCATTCCAACAGAACTCTGGGATTGGTCCGTGCCGCTCATGTCCTGCTCGAGCTCGAGCACCGAGGTTTTCAGGGTGCCATTTGGGGCAGCAGCCCCGGACACGGTGTTGGCGACACAGTTCAAAGGATATGAGCAGCGCTTAGTTTCTCGCTCTGCAGATGCTGCCATTTTCAAGTTGTCTCTGCTGGAGCATCGTCTTTGATTGCTGTGCATGGCCACTCTGCTGGCAGCAGAGGGCGGCAGAGGGAAGGGTTTGCGGCTCCCGCTGCTGCCCCCGTCGCTCCCCTCAGAGGGGCTGGTGGCTGCCGACTCCCCCAGTCGCTTCCCGTTGGTCAGCGGGGTGGCCTGGTTCTCTGAGAGACT
The DNA here is from genome assembly GCA_911649635.1 of Poeciliopsis gracilis. NCBI lineage: Eukaryota > Metazoa > Chordata > Actinopteri > Cyprinodontiformes > Poeciliidae > Poeciliopsis > Poeciliopsis gracilis. The sequence continues at coordinate 3,381,731 of CAJVRI010000005.1, read as the reverse complement.
ATGATGGATGCTGCCATTCTCACTTGTGGCTTGCTTGTAAAAAGCATGCGAGGAATTGAGGTGCTCCGAACCTGTCGGCCCTAAAGCGCCAAGACTGCCCCCTCCAGCAGTCCTCAGAGCTTTCAGGCGGTAGTGGCCTCTGCCCTCACCTCGATGATAATGTTGACTACTCCCTTGTTTAGTTCTGCTACTCACTTTTTTTCTCTGGGGATGTACCGGGGCCGAAGAGTTTATGGAGGGAAGAACATTGTTTGTCGGCTTTGTGATGTTGTCTGTACTGGTGCTCGTGTTGTTGCCTGTAGGGACTCTTGAAGCATTACTGGGATTGTCCTGTGCCACCTGCAACAGGTTTGTGAGCTTGCACGGCCCAGGTCCGACGCTGCTGATCCCACTTGGTGTGGACGATGACCTGGCTGAGGACGAGTTGTGAGAGTCAACGGGTGGATGGCAGTTGATGAAGAGCTGCGATCCTTGCTCCGATGTCTGCACTCCACTTACAGTGGTGCAAGTGTTCGTGTAAGTGGACATAGGATGGGAGCGACCATAACCTGGGCAGGAGGTCTGCACGTCACGGCGTCGAAAGCAGTGGTGCGCCACCAGAAACACCCCTAAAACTGTGGCGACTATCCCATAGAGGCAGCTGAACAGCAAGCTTGTGCGCCCTGTTAGCCACACAGCCATGGCTCCACAACACCAAAGAGTTGCGAACAGGAAGTGGGTGGCTACCAGTATAGAAAACTGTGTCTTCAGCGAGTACTGATCCTCTGGAGGGGCGGCTGGGGTTATAGGTCTCCCCGCTGAGTCTGTGGAGAGCAGGCTGGTGCTTCCTGCCAGAGCAGGATGACCCTCTGTCCCAGGAGAGGACGGGGTGGTTCCTGTGCATTCTTTGGACACACGGTGCCTCAGGCGAAGCACAGTGCACAGGAAATAAATCCAGGTCACCAACACCACTAAACCAGCAGGGACAAAGAAAGATCCTAGACTTGAGCGCCAGATCAGCCAGCAGCTGAAAAAAAAGAGGAAAGGAAGGTCAATGCAAAACAAGGATTTCTTTAACCTTGAAGAAGTCAAAGCTGCACCAAGCAAAACAAAACAAAGTCAAAAGATCACATTTCTTGAGGATAAAATAACAATTGACATACTAAGGGCTATTGTCTCCATAGTTGTTGACGTTGACAGCTGCAGTGATTCCACAAATGATGAGAGGAACTCCATCGGCTATTAAATAGAACCTGAAAATACAAACAGAAATGTGAGCACAGTTTCTGAACTTTAATAAACCAACATAATCTATTCCAAAAGAATCAGTGGGAACTTTGCATCAATGTTGACTCTGAAAGAGCTTTCCCTTTTGATCTTCATATAAATGAAGATATACATAAACAGAATCTTGTGAATCTGAAATTGTGATCTAATAAATCCTGTTCGGAAAATAATAAACCAGTGTAAATACTTTACATTTTTAACCCTCTGATGCATAAGTGGGTCCTTTTGGACCTGGTGAGATCATCTTTTTGCAGTATCTTTGTAATGAAAAGTTTTCATCACTTCATATTCCAGGTATTCCTCAACAAACATGTTATTGATATTATGCAATTCAAATTTTTCTAACCGTGGGCCTCCCATCTTAGGGTGCTACCCCGCAACCTGACCCCGGATAAACGCAAGAAGATGGATGGATGGATGGATGGATGGATGGATGGATGGATGGATGGATGGATGGATGGATGGATGGATGGATGGATGGATGGATGGATGGATGGATGGATGGATGGATGGATGGATGGATGGATGGATGCACATACATACACACTCCCATGGATGATAGAATACAGATGGCAATGTTAGCTAGCTTGGTTAGCTAGCTAGTTTCAAGAAACGTGCTCTTTCCAGTGTCATTACCTAAATCGATAACGCTTTCTTACTATCCTTACACTGTGTGGAAACATGGGGACACCCACCTGCCACAGAAAAATGGGAAGGTTGTTTGACACACAATTGCCATGTAATTTTTTTTTTTTATTCATCCACTGATTTAAGGGCGTCCTGAGTGGGCAAAACTAGCACCACTTATTGGGACTAAGTGGTATACGTTGACCAAAAATATTGATAATGTTCATTGTTGAGTTTTTGAGCTATGCAATCCACTACACTATTGCCAAACAGATAGTCAAAAGGGAAAGGGTCAGAGCGCATGCCAGAAGTCAGTGATTTATCACCTCCTGACCCATTTGGTTCTGTGGACAACAAAGGCACTGACTGGAGATCCAATGAGGTCAGGGGCACAGTGCACAACTGCAGTTTTAAGATCACAGGCTAAGGAAAAAGAGGGTTGGGGAACAGAGGGAAATTGTGATGAAGACAGTGCAGTCCTTGAGTCACCCAACTTCAATTTATGACAACTCCCACAGTTTCTGTTCTGTTGGTGTCACAAATTCTTCCTGCCCACATCTCTAAAATTATCCGGTTGCATGTCTTTTTCTTGACTCACAGCTGTACTTGGTCAGTGTTCCTCCTCCTCCGATTCTAAAGCAGTAGGACTATGGTTATCGGGCACAATGATTGCCTTTACGGGATGGCAATTTGGGTGGCCAAGCATGTCGAAAGTAAAAACCATGTGGACGGCACACAATACTGCCATGGTGCAGAAGGTGAGTATGGGATCACGGTGGCTTGCTCACTGACCTGAGCATAGGTCGCTGAGTAGGTGGAGGGGAAGACTCTCCTTCCGTCTGCCGGGGTGATCTCCACACAGCCTCTTTGTAAATGACCCTGGCGCTGACCCCAATCCACAGCAGCGTTGACAGAGAGGAGTAGTGAAGAGCGATGCCCACCTGTCGCATATAGCAGCAGTGTGACTGGATGTGAAGCATAACATACAAGTAGTTAAAAATAGCACCGTCAGGTAAAACATACTGCCTGACAGACAAGAGGATAGCTGGTTAGGCTTATGCCTCCTGCGTAGACAGCTGATGTCATGGCGATGTGGAAACAGGTATTCAGCAGCGTGTGCCAACTTTTTCTTGATATCTGTATGGAACTGTAGAAAACATAGAGAAGAGAAAATTATTAGAAAGAAGCAGCAAATAGCCAGCTCCAGCAGGAAATTTGACCAACACACTACCTGTGGTGTAGTATGTGCGTAATGATGATGGTGAAGAGGCAGAAAAGCAGCACTGCAGTGCATGCGTAGACCACAGGATGGAGCACCCTCACAGAGACCAAACTGGAGTTGGGGAAGGTGGGAACTTCCTAGAGGGAAATTGAACATGAACTGGATTAAGATTTCATCAACAATCTGTCACAGTCATCCTGAATTAACCGAATATGCTTCCGTTACCTGCAGCACTGCATAGTTGCCGAGTACAGAGCAGCGCATCAATGAAGTGCTGCTGTCAGTGTGAACAAGCTGGCAACCTTGCTGGCTCCAGCCTCCCTGCTTGCCTGGCTCTGTGTGGCTCCACTGGGCTGCCACTGCATCGGTGCCCGGGGTCAAGTGGCGCAGGGATACCCAGATGTGATCAGAATAGTTCGACATGGTGCAGCCGTCTGTCACAAAGTGGCATAAGTATAAATTTTGCTTTTGTCTTAACTGCAAAGAGTATAAAACAAAGGCACAGATTGGCAGAAAAAGGCAAGGGTCCATGCACTTTTACCCGGATCTAAAGTTATTTATATAATTTTGTTTTTGCAACAGAAGTGTTTATGTATGGAGTCTGTAAGATGCAACAAGTGTAATGTTGATTAGTAGCACTTGGTGAAATTTGTGAGAGCTAAAAAGAAATATGATAAATATCTAATTATCTGATTTTTGGTATTTGAAAACACAAACTTCTTGACTACTGGGTTGTTTAGTCCTTCGGAGGATTAAGACTCTTTTTGACTACAGACCAAAGAGAGGCTCCAGATACTTTGTCATAGCAAAATTAAAATAGTTTTTTTTTTGTTTTATTACCAAGGCCTACAAAGATGACAGGAGTGTTGACACTTCGTCTGCGAGATTGCTCAACAGCGTTGCTTGAGTTTGGCAGTAGAGGAAAAAAGCTTCCCGTTCGGAAAGCCACAAACTGCAGCTTGCAGTCCGCAGCAGCATCCAGGGGAAACAAAGTGGCTGGAACAGTCACAGAAGCGAGGGCTACAGAATTCTGAAGAAAAGAACAAAAAAAGCAGGCGGATCATAGTAAATGAAGTCCATGATTATGGCTTCACACAAAGAGATATGTTTGGTTGGTAATGGAGCAGCAGCGGGAACAGCCTCACCTTCAAGGGGAAGTTGGTGAGGGAGATGTTATGGGAGCCAGTGCTGCAGCGGAAATGAAGGAGTTGTTGAGGCGCAGACTCTGACGGCTCCACTCCTGGCCGTCCTGTTGGCAACTCGCGGTGGTAAAACGCGGTGCAGGTTATACCGGTGAAATGCGCAGGCCGGATCAGGTGAGCTTCCATCACTATGTTTTTAGACATCTTCAAAAACCAATTTGAATATTAGTGAAAAGAAACACTCCACATATGTCACGTACATTGAAATGAGACGATTTACAACAACCACTCCATGGCTTTGTTTTACCACACGGTCAAAATGGATTGCCAAAAATAATTTCATATCCTCAAGAGCGCCCTACAATGTTGCTGTCACAGAAGCGCAAGAAATATGTGTGTCACGAAAACAGATAAAACTTTAGATCAAAATTCGTTCGTACCACAGTGAAGTCTTGTGCTCGGCCGTGTAATTGAGGCCAAGCTAAAGTTTCCAGAGAGTAGACGATGGAGCTGCATGCTCTTTTCTCTCTCTGAGCAAGAGCAAGGATCTGGTCGTCCACCTGCATCAGGTTGCTGCCCATATCCACGATCACCTCCGACAACTACAGCAAACACAATTTGTTGTGAAATAGCGTTAGAAAAAATATTTTATCTATAAAAATCTTACTTTATGGCGCAGCAGTTTCAAAGGATGCTTCGTGTTAAAAGCTGTACATAGGAAATGTGTTTGCATAGATTTGTATTCACTTAGTATTGATTTCAGTTGGATCTTGTTGAGAAAATTGTATAGTTTGTGATTTAAAAAAAAGGGAATTAGAGAATTATAATTTTGTTTAATTCTCAAAGAAAGATCCAATTAGAAATTGTAACTCAAAACAATATGAGTGCATCTTCAAAGAGAGCGAACTTTGAAAATGTTCTCACCTCTCGCAGCTGCCTGACATATTCCATAAACTTCTCCATGATCTGGGCAATGTACAGCACATCGACAGAGTCAGTGAAGCCAGCCACCTCAAGCGTGTATGTCCGCACTTGATGGGCCACAGTGACGGCGTTGGACGCGTTTATGGGTGTCTGAAATGGAGACGTAACACAGGGTGAGTTTTGTTGCCAGGGCTTGAATCTATATTCAGTGGCCTCAGCAGCGTCACCGACCAAAATGAAGGTATGCAAGACACGAGTGATGCCGTTGGTGTACTGGCAGTTGGAGTAGTCGCCCTCGTGCCACTTTCCGGATCGGTCACAGTATCGGGAGGCTTTTTTCTGCTCCGTTACCCCCTCCACAGACAAGGAGGGGTAACGGAGCTGCAGACAGTACTGGTGGGAGGTGATGCCTGCCAGAGTTCTTGGCCACCTGCGGAATGATAAGACATAAAGCTGTCAGTGAAATGCTGAAACTCAAATCTACTCAAAGGAAATCACTGTCAGGACAACTAACCGGAACTCCCCACGGTTGTTCACAACTTTATCTTCTGGGCAGAAGGAGGCGCTGTTCTCCAGCACTACGATTTCAACAGTGCGCGAGGCATTGCCCCGCCCAGTAGTGACCACACACTCCCACTCTCCACTTGCCTCCACGTGAACGTTGGATAATATAAGCTCGCTGAATGCAAACAGATTGTTTTAAAAGACCGGTGCTTTTTTTTTTTCCTTCTACTTGGACAATACCTCATAGACAGGTTCTCAAAGAGGAGCGGATACTCTACCTGGTGATGAAGGTGCAATCATGCAACACACTGTCCTCCAGCTGGATGCCTCTGTCATGGTCAGATGCCACTACTTGACCGTTGTGACGCCAGTGTATGCTGGTGATCTTGTCCATCAAGGCAGCAGTGCAGTGGAAGGGCAGCCGGTCGCCTCTAAAGACCACCTGACGCTGGGACGGCAGCAGCGATAGGGTGTGCAGCTCCAGTGGACCATCTGAGCAGCAAAGTGTTAAAGGACACATGTTTATCTCTTACAGAGTAAAAAAAAAACATGTTTTTAGCCTTTGGATTTTTCCATATTTTGTGATTAAACAACCAAAGCTTTATTGTGTCCTCGTGAAATTTTAGGTGATAGAACAATATCACCTAATATTGTTCTATTATTGAGAAAAGGATCTTAAGAACAGCATATCATATGAAACTCTGAACTTTGACTAGGCCATTCAAACACAAGATCTGAATCATTCCTAAACATTTCAATGGTAGCTCTGCATGTATGTTTAGGATTCATCTGTGACAAGCTACTCTGCAGATTGCAGAATAGGTGATTGTGTAGATTTAGTTTATTTGCTGTGGAAATAAACTAAATCATCGGTTATTTTGGGGGGCAATAAAGGTGATGAGGGGCAAAAAAAATGCCAGCCAGACCAGATTGTTTTTTTTGTTAACCCTCCCGCAACTTTATTGTTCAAATTGACATGCATAATATTTCTTTCATGTCTCAGTTCCAGACTACTTTGTGTAAGTCTATTACTTAAATCAGAATAAATTGCAATGAAGTTTGTGATTGCCATGGGACAAAAATTTGCAAAGGTCCTAGCGGTATGAAAACTACTGCAAAGAATTGTGCTATGAATTTGCTTTGCAGCAGCAGCCAACTGGACGCAGACAGTTAAAGTAACCCACAGGGATGGATGCCAACATCACATTGCTGAAACTTGTGAAAAGATGGTCTTGAGCTTCATTACAGAGTGACAGTCATTTGCATGGTAATGCTCTCTGAAGTACAGCGGTAACCCTCCTCATTCCTGCGCCTCAGCGAAGCCAGGAACTCACCACAGCTTAGCTGGCTTTCACTCAGGCCTCGCAGGGGCTTTCCCCTCAAGGTCCTCGGGAAGGCGCACAGGGTATTTTCTCCCACACGCACCGAGCTGCTGTGGAGGAAGCTCGGCATCCAACGCAGCCCACAGTCACAGGACAAGTAGTCTGACTCGAAGTTTCTGCGGAGGGAATAACCACTCATTTAAAACAACAACCAAAAAAGAGTCACATGAATTCTACCTCTGGTTAAACTCATGGTAAAGCATGAAAACGAAATTAAACAAATGCACGTTTTAGCTGATAAAAAACTGCAAACTGTAATAGAATTGCCTAGTCAAAGTCCAGACCAAAGTCCAACCCAATGTCTATTTCAAGACTTGAATGTTGCTATTCCCATTTGTTCTCCATTTATTAGTGAAAAACAATGAACCATTGCGAGTGAATGGTAGGGACAAATAGTAGCGTAAACATGCTGCACTTTACATGCTACACTGTGAAAAATTTAAAACATGTAAAAAGTGTACACCAGTTCACAATTATACACTACTTTATGTGCTCTTTCATATCCAATCCTAAGAAAACATATAAAATTTTGTCGCTGTAACATGCAAAAAATGGAAAAGTTTGACTGCCCTCCTGAGGAATTGAGCTGAATTGAGCCATAGATTTGAGTCACTTTTTTTTTTTTTTTTTGCTCACACTAGTTTGAGGGAAGGCAGCTCCTCAAACACTCCTGGATTCAGGGTTGAGATGATGTTGCCAGAGAGGTTTCTGTAAAAACATGAATTAGGCAAAAACAAGTTCTCTCAGTCCCTCAACAGGAATCCATAGTGTAACACATTTCAATGCAACTGATGGGTCTGCGTCTTACAGCTTGGTGAGGTTGGTCAGTCCTAGGAACATGTCTGCGGTCAGGCAGCCGATGCGGTTGTTGGACAGGTCGCTAAGCGTGTGAAAGAACAAAGGAATGTGTTAGCTAATATCAAATGAATATCTCCTTGGCAACAGATTGTTGTGTCTTGACTCATTCATTGCCCCCAGATGCTATATTACGTGTCCATTTGACATGCAGCTGAACCGGGCAGGCCCTCTTCTGTGCCTGCTCAGACCACAGCAGTGTGCAAACTTAATTTCAGAATCATAGACGGTTCGCGTCTAAACACTGTCCCTTATACGGACCCCGAAGGACCCGACCAAAGCTCTGTCATCAGCAGGGTAAAGCAGGGCCCCTGTTCTACAGTCAACCCCTGAGTGTGATGTATAGCTGAAGCCAGAGAGGGATCTGCTCTTCTGCACCTCTGACACTACCCAGCAGAGAGCTGTCCAGAGCATGTGTTTATCTCCCCCTGTTTGTTTTGAGAAGCCCCAGACCTTGCAGGGAAAATACAAGAAGAAGGAGGAGGGACGAGGACTCACGCGGCGTAGCGCAGACAAACACTTTCGACCCACGCTACAACCAAGCGTCAAGAGTACAGAGATACAAGACGTGAGCAGCAAGCTGCTGCACAAGCTTGGCTTGTCACATTCAGTGCCTTGTGAGGAGACTTGGAGTAGCACTGATGTTTTCCACATCATGCCACAGGGATGACATCTGATGGTTTTTACTGATGTCAGATGAAAAATTTGAAAACCTCAGGTTCAGCGGTTGTTTTATAACATCTGTAGCTGCCAAAAGTTAATATCAGTTTAACTCAGCCAGTGACTTCTGGGTAGAAAAGGAGTTTTCATGAATTTGCGTTCGCATATTTGTTGCTCTGTACGTAATCACACTTTGAGGGATGTTACTACGTCTACTCACAGCTTCCGAAGCTCAGACAGGCCTTGGAAGGCTCCAGGCATGATGGTGCTGATTAGGTTGTGCTTCAGATCCCTGGAAACGGAAAAAGAGAGAAGTTGGTGTATGCATGCAGAGATAATAATCACAAAGATTCTCTGTTTTGCTTTTTATCCGCATGCAAAATGTCCAGGTTTTTAATTGTATGTCTGAGCACCATTTCTAGAGAGCAGTCAGTTCAGACATCTTGGGTTAAAATGTTGAACATGCAGGTAAAGGGTTACATAAAGCCCATTTATGGTACAAATGTTTCCTGGTTAACAAGTCATAGGCTGTTTGTGATCAAAAATGTTCAAATTTTATTTGTGTAGCACATTTCGGCAACAAGGCATTTCATTGTGATAAAACGTTCAAGCGTATCCCAAACAACCACAGCTTCAACACCAACACAATACTTAAAAGACAAATGCCATCGCTTTTTACAACCAGAAAATTTGAAAGTCTCGAAAGTATAAAATCTTAATAATATACAATAAGCATTTCTATTGTCTTTTAAAGCAGATGAGTAATTTTTAAATGCAGCGTCTCATATAAAAACACCTTTTCAAGTATGAATCATTACATAACGCACTTAAGAGCAAATCCTAATTCCAGTTGGCTTATGCACCTTTCTATTTATTATTACAAAGGACATTTAACAGGTTTACTGTTAAATTCTTGTCAGGTTATTGGAAACAGAGAGAAGTAGAGAGGGAGCGCTCACATTAAATCCTATATGAAGGAAAATTTAGTAAACTTTTGAAAGTAAATATTTAAAGCTGGGTTTACTAGACCTTTTCCCCAGGATCATTAAACATTCGGAATCAGTTTCAAGGGAAGGAGCATTAAAAAAATGCTAAGGGACAAGAACACAACCGAGTTCCTTTATGGACAACAGATAACTGTGAGTCTATCAAGGGGACCACAGATGTTGCGAACATAAAGTTCCTCAGAAAAAAATTTGTCAATTTGACACGCTTTTACTTTATGTGTCCTCTGCGAGAACAGAATGTCTGAAGACATCCATGTTGCCAAGGACTGCCAGGTCAAACACATTAAATCAATAAACACTCCCTCCTAATGTACCTCTGCATGTTTACCCCCAAACGTTAGCTGCAACATTGTCTTGTTTTTTGTTCTGTCGGAGCCAAATGATGATTATCTGCATTTTGACTTCCCTTTCAACATGCATACGAATGTGAAGTGGGTTTTTTTAGGTTCAAAAGAACATGTGAAAAACTGACCTCCACACAGATCACAAAGCTGAGGTGTTTGGAAACATTAGAGCCATGGAGAGCTTTTAAATCCCTTAATAGAGTGCTGGTTTGTTTACCTTCGAGCTACCATTTTTCTTTTTACGGTCTTTATGCAGCTGTGTTCAAAGCAACAGCAGTCCTGCATCACCAGCCAGATCAATCACTGTTGTTGATCGACATTGCAGAGAAATACAAAACCAAGAGGTGCAGCAGTCATGACATGGAGACTGCTGCTGATTATGTGAAACGGACTGACGAATTGAAAGAGTCGTGATTGAAAGACTGACAGTGTGGAGTTTTATAGGTGAGGTAATCGATTACGTGAAACATCAAGCGTGTTATTGAAAGATGATCACAGCAAATGTTTTACATAAAATGGACCACTGCAGACACTGTCCAGAAGAAGAGTGAATGATGACAAAAGGTTGTTCACAGAAGAAAAAATATGTGAACGCTGGGGCAAAATTATATAGAGTCCTCCAAAATGGAAACCAATATGACAAATATTAAAAAATAAATAAAAATAAAAACAGAAAACTCTCATTCAAGGGATTGAAGAAGAGCCAAATTGGCAACGATTAGATGATCCACCGAGGAGTGATCAGGTCATTGTGGTGTAAAGTTATCTGTGAGCACTGAAACATTTAATTATGTCAATATGAAGCCAAGTTCTAGACAAAGGCCAAATGTTGAAAACACCAGTTGAGCTGAAGAGGTCACAGTTTACTGGTGTAAAGCGTAACGGAGCAAATGATTGAAGTGACGTTTGTGGACAGTGTGTAAATGCCACCGTACACTGTGAAGCATGACGGCTCAGGCATCGTGATGTTGAACCTAATGCATATTAGGCATCAGTGATCTGTTCAATACAAGGCACTTTTCTGAAACAGTGTCAACACGGCTAAGTATTAGTTAAGTAGTGATGCTAGAAGGCTAACTTTTGTGAATGCAGCATTTACAAATGCTACACTTGTAAATAAAATAGCTGTCTTTCAGGGAAATATTATATTACCATTAAACACCCAGCAGGATTTTTATACACATTTTTCCCTTTTAAAAGAGTTTTTATCACAGCAGCCTTAATGATATGGATATCTTTATCTCCTTCTGGATGCTTCATTGCATGTTATCTGCTGCTGTTATCTCCACCCTTCTCTCGTTTCACTTTCTGAACTATTTGTGATCTACTCAGCCAGATGTTACCAACCAACCTGCATATGTTTGGAACCAAAGACTTTAATAGCTCAGTGGAAGCAACAGAGCTGAATTATGGGGGATGGATATGAGAGTTTCTGCTGGAGCTGATATAGAAGTTATTTTTGACAAAAAAAAAAAAGATCTGCAATGTTGTTGCTGTTTTTTTTTATTTTTTTTTTTAACCACAGTGGCTCAGTCTCAGTAGTATGGAAGTCCTCATGGGACATTCAGGGCACACTTTCAACAATGATTGTCTGTGATTGCTGTTCTTGACCACGCTGCCTCATGCCGTTCAAACCCTCAGGCATCTCCTAACCGCTGCTCGGTCCATTTTCCAGGAGATGAGCTTTTTTGGGGGCAAACTAGGGTAGGGGAAATTGTTTCAGAAAATGGCTTCCAGCAAAAAAAAAAAGAAAAACTACAACATGCGGTGTGGTGGGGCGCCGCTCAACAGATTATTGGTTTTGTCCTGGTCCAGGATCTTTCTAAGCCCTTGCTCATATGATTACAGACAGAGGAGAGGATCTAATGAAGGGGGCCGAAGCTTTCTGGACTCAAACCAAGGCATTGTGTTGGAGAGCACAGCCAAGCTCTGTAAGTGTAAGGCTCCATCTCAGACAGGATGTGAGGAAATCATTATTTTCATAAAGCCTGACACATATTCACTTTTTACCCTCAAGTTAAAACATATGTATCCAATAATTCACAAACAAAAAATTAGTGAAGGTAAATATAGATACTTTATATTTCTGCATTTGTCAAGTGTTAATGGCTTTGTGGATCTGTTACACTTTATGTGCTAATTGTCTTACTCTGAATATACTTTTTTTTTTCTGTGTATCAGTGGATTTGGTGATCTGGACAGCAGGAGAACAAAGCTCCGGGTTCCTGTTTGTGTGTCGTTGGGCTCATTAGCGTGGCGTTGAAAGATGAGGCTCTGCTCGCCTTTTCCTCTCACTGAGGTGTCTCTCTCTCTCTCTCTCTCTCTCCTTTTCTCTCTCCCTCCCAACTGTCCCTTTCACAGACATACAAAAGTAAGCGTTTGCAGTGTTAATACTGACCTCCATGCATTTCAGTCCAAGTTTCCCATTTGGTGACAACGATGCAACAACTATGACTGTTTGTCAAAAACCAGCTCAGATTTAATAGATTGATTTTTTAACTTTCAACAAGATAAACAATTAAAATGTTCATATTCTTTTAATAAACCCCGTTTGCACTACTGCTGCTGCCGTACTGAAACTATAGTTAGCATGACTCAATTTGATTTCATCTGGTTATAAGGGGATTATTTTATCAGCCTGTTTTGTATTAGTGTAATGCCACTCGATTATTTATTTTATCTAGATTTTGGTCAGTGTTCTAACCAATGAGAAAACTAGGGAAAAAGAAAATTTGTTTATTTTAAATAATAAGTTAGGATGAATATATTAAAATTTCAGCCGTCAAGTTTCTACACTTTCTTAGTCCTTCAGCGGACATGCATGTTTTTGGACGGCGTTAAAATGCTTAAGTCCACGACACCAATCCAAAATTTTATTTAAAAAAAAAAGGTTTTGTTTTCAAACTGGTGTAAAGTTAGAAGTTTTATCATTGTCACAAATTTGTCACGCTACATTTTAGTGCATAGAAGACAAAAGACAAAGATGAAAGTTTTGCTAAAAATAGTGTGGCCTAACAAGAACACAGCAAAGTGAGAATGTTTAGCTGTAAATTGGGGATTTGCTGACGTAGACCTGCGTATCCATCTAAGCTGCTGGTTTCAGCCTGAGGTCTCTTTCTTCATTTGTCAAAAGACATTTCTGCTTTCCGAGGAGAGTTCAAGTCTTCGGTTTACAAGATCACAGCACGCGTTTTCCTTTCATCCCTGCCCATCTGAAGAAACTTGGACAGCTTGTACAACATGGAGTGAGGGAGCGATAGACTGTGCTGCACCACAATGAAACATCAGAATATTGGAGGTTGAAAGACAATGCTCAAATGATCCCATCATCACTTAAACATGACGCTCAATGTAGACATAAACCAGACTGGTTTTGTTATGTTCAGAGAAGTCTTTTTTTAATCACAAATCATTCTGCAGGGTCATTGTTGTGCGTAGAAGTTCAAACTTGGCTTCAGCATCTAACAGGCCACAACAAAATAGCACATAAAACACACAGTCAGGTTATCGCAGATCTGCAGAAATCAGAAATGTACAAAGCAACACGATGTTACCAGCTGTCTGTCAGTCACACAGCAAGTTTTTGAAGGTGAACCGTTTAACACAGTCTAGTGGTGCTGCATTCAAAAATGAACTGAGGAGTAGACTCGGTCAGTTTTCTGCTTGACTGGGAGCCGACCTCTGACCAGTCAGAAACCACTGCGACCAAACTTTTATTCAATCAATAAATGCATCATACCAAGTGCCGTCTGGCTGCAGGGTCAACAACATGCTCAGTGTGAGAATTCAACTTAAAATTATTTACTTTTAGCACCGGTGAGGTTTCAAAATGGCTTCCAACACAAAACGTGTTATGTCTGCATGGGTTTCTTCAGGCTGTCAGACAGTGAGAAAGAGCAAGACTTTCAGTACATAACTGAAAGTTATGTACTGAAAGACTTAACTTTCAGTACTACTCAGTTAAGTCTACTCAGACTTAACTGAGTAGAGCAGTCGTGCTCTGTTTGATTATTTACAAAGTGTCTATAGAAACAACTTCATAGCTGTTGCACTAACAACACCATGATGAGTCACGATGTTGCCTCTGCTGCTAATGTAGCTCATTATTAACTGGCCAGGCTAGACGGAAAATATTTTAAGAGCTCTTAATTATAGGTCTTTAGGAGAGACCTGCTAAAATTTGTATTGGCAAAGCTTTACAAAAGTAAAGCTCAGGAAAGTTCTGGTTGGTGCATCCTCCTTAGGATTCCTGGTGAAGACATATAAATATGTATTTCCTGTTGAATAAAGGGTGAAAATTAGTTTGTGCATGGATCTACTGGGTAACAATAGCTAACCAACTCTGATTCACTGCACTCTTGTCACCGAGATGGGGAATGTGGAGGAGCTCCCACCGAGCCAGCAGGATGTCAGGCTCACATGTCGGCCCTTAACACCATCTCAGTCCAGCCAGAGCCTCAAGGCCTGAACCTCACCTGTACACTTCTGATTTGCTTCCAGCCTTAGTTTTACACTACAATAACTTTAGCTCCAGGTTTCACCTCAAACCGAGGCGATGACTTGTGTCTACTCCCTCTGGAGTTGGCGTTCTCTCTCCCTGACTGCAACTTCAAAGCTCTGCGGCCTTGACACTGATGACAAATATTGCTGGGAGCGAATATATCTCTGTCTAAGATTCTAGAAATAAATGTAGCTTTACGCATTTTTTTTCTTCTACTGTGCTTCTCAGAAGCAGCATTTTTCTAAAAGCCGCATTGCTGCTGTTAAATTGGGGTTGTGAGCGGTTCGTCTTCTTGAGTTTCAGATTATGGACTCCAAAGTGCAGTGCGCTGTCCAATTCTCCAAATGTGGCCTGTATCACTTGACTGTGACAGACTCAAGCTCCCTCCCTGCCAAAAAAGGAGCCATTGTCTGACATCTGAGGCTGCAATTAAGAATGTCCTTTTTTTCCTCTTCGTTCCTCATAAACTCCCCCTGATCAATGGAGCTGTTCCTCCGGCTGTTCTGAAGAGTCACCGCTCTGCGGGTGTGCCCGGGACGAGCACCTGGGCCCCATGCAGTCCTACAGAGGAGCCATGTGCTTGTACGGCAGCGGGAGGGTTTTAATGGAGACGTGGAGTGCTCTATTATCAGAAGGCCAGCAGCAGGGCCTGGAGAGCGGACATTGTTTAAGCCTTTGGGCCAGGAGGGAGCTGGGAAAAGCACTGGAACTAAGCAGTGGCCGCTCATTATCGCCAGACTGCCGAGGTCCACATCGTGAATGGAGCAGATCTCAGACATCTCACCTGGTTAAATAAAGATTAAATTTTAAACAAGGAGGGGAATCAAGCGTTTCCTGCTGATGATTGTTCAAGAAAAAGAAATACCACTTAGGAGATCAAATCTTTACTTTGAACATACCTTTCCCTTGATTTCAGACCAGTTTGTTTCTAATAAATACCTGGTATTAACTTGCACCTTGGCTGCTGACAGAGATCACTGGAGACCATTCCTGTGCCGCGTGTCATTTCCTGTCTGGTTGCCGTCTCTCGCTGAGGCCCTCGCTCGTTTATTTTTACAGTTTCCTTTTTCTGCTTTTTTACTAGCTAGCTTTCCCTCATAGGGAGGGGCAGGTGGGCTAGGGAAATCAGAACTGAGCAAAGATTGCCCCTGCGTTTGGCCCTGTGGAGCCCACCTCCCTACTCAACAACACACTTGCTCACAATGGGGTCTCTGTAACGCAGGGCCCAAACGAGCTCCTGCCTTCCCCCAAAACAGGAAACCAGGATTTGCAGAGCTCTTGTTTTTTATACTAATTTCCTGCTACGCCGCTCCTTCCCCAGATTATTTTCTTTCTTTTTTTCTGGTTCCTCTCAGATTGGATACACCTGATTGACTTTAGGGTTGGAAGGAACTGCTGTGCCGGAGCCAGGAAACGTCAAGAAAAAAAAAAGGTACAATTATTTTCATAAATCTGGTGTTACGCCAGCTGGCACGTGCTTGAAATATTCCTCTACAAGCTTATAAAATTTTTCATTGATCATTATGCGCAGATTGCACGCATGATAGACGTGGACACATAAACTCTGTACGGCAATCAGCAGTCTGAACGAGCGTGCTGTTAAAAGCGTACTTTTTATTTGAATTCTCATATTGCCTCAGTTGATTATATGTTTCTATAATCTGTAGCACAAAGATATGAAGACCGTCCCTGCCAAGAGAAACACTGTAACCATTAGTGACTCCAGCCGAGGCTTGTTGAGAGGCCAAACTCAGTGGTTTTTAAGAGACCTACCACCAATCAAAGTATCCAGAAACAGACATTTCAGTTATGGGTTTGATGCTGCAGGCACAGTGCCTTGCAAAAGTTTTAAAACTGCTTGAAGCTTCTCGTATTTTATGACAGCAAAGCTTCAACATGCAGCTTATTTGAAATATATGTGGTCAATCGACACAAGGTAGTGCGTAATAGTGGAGCATGAAAGGCTTTCAATACATTTTAGAAACAGAAATCGGAACGTATGTTTTCTGCACTGAAAGGCCTTTAAAACGTCTCAGTTCCAGGTTTGCACATCTGTTAAAAAAGCTCAAACTCAGACAGATGTCAGGGAGCAGTGACTTCCAAGTCTTGCTGTAAATCCTCAGTTTGAACTTTGACTGGACCATTCTAATACATAAATGTGTTTGGATCTGAACGGTTTTAGAATTGATCAGGCCGTTTTTGCTTAGCTGCTTAATTTTAACCTAACCATGCTCAACATGAACATCCCCACAGCATAATATTGCCACCATCGTGTATCACAGTGGTGTTGGTGTGTTATTTATTCAGAAATTAAAATTGATAACAGGTTAATTTTGTGACTAACTATGTAGCGATTGATACCAACCGGGTGTGCTGGATTTTATTTAGGGTTAATAAAAGTAAAGGCAGATAAAAATGCATACCCTTGACACATTTTTGCTTTTTATTTGTAAAAAAAAAAAAAAAAATTGAAAACTGCTTTTCAATTATGTGGTTATTTGTGTTGGTCTTTCATTCAAAACGTGTAAACGTTTTGAATGAGGAGTGGTTTTGGGTTAATCACATGGATACCAACCTTCAGTGTCTTTGCTAAGACCTCATTTGGACCCTAATTACATTTTTAAAGGTTTAACTTTAAATTATTTATAATAAAAAGATACTGAGAGACACCTGGTGTTGGTGCATTGAACTACTGACATCAGTTTCTCAGTAGGTTTATACCTCCAACAATCTTTCACTTTTTCTTTTTTTTTTTCACCAAACTGAAGCCAATATTACTAATTGACTTCTCATTGAAAAGGAATGTTTTATCCAGTAGGTGGACCACAGTCTGCAGAGAGCCTAACATGGAAGGAATGACCTGAGAGCCAAAGAGCTGACATGTAGAAAAAGAGGAAAAGGAGCAGAAACGGAAGTGAAGGAAGCGAATCCAGAGACTGCCTGAGTTCCTCCAGAAAAAATAAATAAGAAATGCCAACATGTTTGCAGAAAGAGTATGTGACAAAGCAAGGGGGATATGAAACGTACAATTTAGTAATGGACTTATGAGCTGACTTGCTCGCTGTTTGAATAAACCCCCAGAGCCTTGACTGAGCTAGGCTTGCAACACAAACACACCCCTTTCCTACAGTTTATCTGAAAGACACATCTGGAGTCTATCAACTCCAGCAGCACCCCCTTTTCTGTTTCCACTCTCGAGTACGCTTAACCCCTTCCTCACCCACTCCACCCCTTCATGTCATACAGTCTTATTAGGTAACTTTTGCCTAACAAGCAGCGACTCACTGTTGTGTGGGTGCAAACAGACTCATGCAAATGTGCATTTTGTTGTTAAGTGGAAACAAGATTCCTGTCTGTAACCTCCACAGCTGTCCTTTGTTTCCTTTGGAGTGGTGGGTTGCTGCAATCTGACCCTCGTCTTACTGAGCCTATTCCAGACTGAGAGGCTTCTCTCCATTTCTGAAAATGATCCACTGTTTTTAACCCGCTATCCACTTTTGATATATCATGAATATAAGTTCCTTAGATATAAAGTTAATCTCTGTTAATATAAGACAAACTGCAGTTGTAGTTTTTTTTTTTTTTTGTCTTTCTAACCCTTTATCTTCCTCTTCATGATCCTCTCTGTTCAACCACCAGCGTACCATGTTTAGCCAGCTTGGCTCCACTTCCCTTGTATCAGATGGTAAAGTTGTTTAAGTTGGACCTCTTCCTAACCCCAGCTGCACAGAATGGCAGAGGTAATTTCACAGTTCGCTCAAGAGAGATGCAGTTACTGTGACCAAATGCAACCTTCTTGTAAAAGCAGGCAATATCGTTTCCAAAGGTTATGAGCTGGGTTCGCCTAAGCATGAGGTAGTAAAGAATGTCAAGGTTTTAAAATGGTTCATGGTTCAAAACCACAAACATTTTCCATCCAACTGTTGCTACAGTTCAAGGTCCTTTTTATGAGACATCAGAGAAAGTGTCGGAGTGACCCGAGTTTTCGCCAGCTGCATGGGCACAGCACCGTCCCTCCCACATCTGTTGCTGCACCCTGCCAGTCAGCTGGCTGAAGGGAAATCTCTTCCACTTTTCCTGGTGTGGCATCTTAAGGATCATGATCCATCACATTTATTAAACTGACATGTGAGTGAAAGCAAAAATGTGGCAATGGCTCTCACACTTCTGGATCTCCCTCTTAGGCTGCCTGTAAATGTAGTGATACAGTAGCTGATGGGTTAATTAATCACCACATTAATTAAAGGATTAACTAGTAGCTTCATCCAGAAGATTATAGATTAAATGAGAGACAGGTAGTAATAGCTATTTTGATTTGAGGCGGTCTGAGATTGGGGCACATTACATTATTAATTAACGATTGATGATTGATGATGGCAGAGAGTTGTTTGTTTGCTAAGATCAAATCCAGGAGGTGGGTTGATTGGGGAAGATTCACTACATCAGCATGCTGAATATTTGAAATCCAAAGCCAAATAGTGTGACAATATATTCAATTCAACTGGCTAATATTTATCTGACCACCTGGAGGCATTAAATTACATTACTTAACGCTCTATTGATTCTTAAATGTTGAAAAAATTTTTAATTTAAAGTGTTAATTTCAACGAATATGTACGATTTAATTGGGAGACATCAAAAGTGACACAGACTCTAAAAATGTGACACAGCTCCACATCATTTCTTCACAGTTATTGTTTTCACTGCATTAGCAGGAAAAGTTGCTTTTGTTTCAAATTAAAATAATTAGATCCTGCTATTTTGTTTAAAACCATTGAGTACATAATACGACATCATAAAACTGTTTTCTAAGCATATCATCGTATTCTCTTGCCCCGGGAGTCGCTTCACACACCTTCCTATATCTTCCTGCTTTGCATGCATAAATCAAAACTAACCCTAAATCTCCTGCTGTTGAAGAAAGCTCATGTGAAATCCGCCTAATATTTCGTGTGCGTTCTTCTCTAAAGTGCAGCAGGCACAGCAATATTTTTACTCTACCTACTGTGCTGGTCACTTCAGACTCTCTTGGTGACATATCCCATCATGCTGCTAACACCTTAAACCATCAAATACTCCCAACAATAAACCTGGCTCCTGCCTCTCAGACCCGTCCACTTCAAACACCATGCTGATGCCTCATCCATCATCAGTGCTGGCCTCTGCACCCCTCCTCTCTCCACCCTCTCTCCATGTTGGGCGAACAGACCTGGTGATGAGGGCCCCTTGTGCCCTGTCTGCCTGTCCCGTGTCCCATGGTGCAGTGGGGCCTAGTTGGACAGTAGCCAAACTGCCTGGGCCCTCTTTGCTCATTATTCTCATTACCTTACCTCAAATCAGCACAGGACAGGCTGCTGGGATCTGTCCACAGCTCATAAAGTTCTTGGTTCGTTAGCGCAGCTGCCAGTGAGAGCTTCTGTCATTAAGGGTTTGCAGTGAGGTGGAGAAACTCAAATAAGTACAGAAGAAGAGGACTCATGGTGGATCTTACAGGGAATTTTGAAGTGAGGCTCTGTTAAGGTTGCAAGCAGGTAACATCTTACCTGCAGATAAATAGTCTTGTAGGAGTCATGTTAACTTTGAATGCACAAATATCATGGCTTTACGGTACTGACACGAATATGTGATATGCATACATAACACATAAAGCCTGTATCACCGCAGTTGGCTACTGAAAATAGATTAAGTTTATGGGTCCTGACCCATCCCAGAGTAACTTTTAGATTCAGCCTCTAGGTCAAACTAGTGAACTTAACACCACTTAACCGGACCTAACTTAAAAAATACAGAACTATCTTGTCAAGGTAAATTATTGTGCATGCAAAGAGCATGGACTGACCCAGGATCCAGATATGATTAATGGTTGCGTTCAGCCTTACAGTGTATTCCAAGATTCAAATGTAGCTGTTGGATGGAAAGTCAGTTTAAAAGAGTTACAAAAACACAGCAGTCCAGTAAAAGGGCAAAAACAAACAAGCCTAAATTGCCCCTCGGTACTTGGGTGGTTTGGCAGATTTTGAAGGCAACAGTGGCTTTGAGGCGTTTTGTCCCAATGAAAGAGCTAACTGTGTGGACTGCTGCGCTGTCTGGCCCCAGCCTGAAGGAGGGTGGCCTGCCCACGAGCTGGATTCTCCCAACACCAGCAGATCAGACTGCTTTCAGCACTGAATAGATGATGGTGAGAGCAGAGTGTGGATGTCAGGGTGTGTGTGTGTCTAGCAGAAGAATTACCAGACACTTTTAAAAATAACAGCCTATATGTTAAGCTTTCCATATTAGGAAGTAAAGAAGTCAATGTTGGAGTCACACCAGAAATAGGCCAAAAGGGTGTGTGTGCGTGTGTGTGCGTGTGTGTGTAGTTAAGGGAGCAGGCTTTGTTTATCCTTGTCACTTTGGGGCAGAGATGCAGTGTAATTCCCTGATGTGTGTTTACTCAGCCCCAGTGGGCTGGCCTTTGATTACAGCACTGACCACATAATATGAGTAAGTGTTCACAACTACTGCAAATGACAAGCACATGTAGACGCCAAACTGGAAACAATGAGAGGACCTGAGGAGTCACTGTGGGGCGAGGAGACAAAACAAAAACTGTAATCTCGCAGTGTGATGAAAACTAAGAGTGAAACCTTCGCTGTAAGCTCCATCCCATCAAACCCTTCCAAGACTACAACTGTAAATTTCAATTGTTATTTTTTTTTTATTATTTTTATTTTTTTTTTTTTTTACAACAGACGGTGATTTTCCTATGAGCTCAGATGTAATTACAAGCTATGTTGAGTACTCAATTAAAGGTTGGAGACGTCAGAGTGAGCGGAAAGACCTCCACTGCTTTGCCTCAGAGATGAGGCCGAGGCTGCGGCGGAGGAGTGAAATGCGGTCCGCATGATTTATGTTATCTCTTCACAGCAAAAGCTTGCATCTCCCACTGTGGACCATAAGCGACTGTGTGCGCCTGTGTTAGTTGAGCTCCGTGTTGTAGTGAATACAAACACACATATCTGACCTTTCCCTCTGCAGGTCACTTTCAAATCTCGTTGATTTGAAAGTGACCTGCAGGAAGAGGGCCGCCATCAGATCTCGTCGTTGAGATTTGACGACGTTTCTCCCGCAAATGTCGTCAGAAGTTCCAACAGGGGAAAAAAGTATTATTTGAATTTTTAGTAGCGCTTTAATGCCTGATTTTATGTATAATTATAAATGCTTTTAATTCAATCTGAATCTACAAATAAAACATATGAATTTTGATATTTAGTGAGCAAATGAGCTAAATTAGGCTTAACTCTGACTGTTGCTTCCAACTTCTTGTTCAGTTTGTTAAATCAGTTTTAGGTCCAGAGTTGTTTTTGCTCTCTCTGCTCCCTCCCCCCTTGTTTCCATACTGTCTTATTTTATTAATATCTCTGGTCATTGCTATGCAGATGATATCCGGTTGTACATTTCTTTTCCTCCTAACGAGGTTTCAAAACTGCACAATTTGGTAAAAATGCCTACATTCAATAAAAAAAAAGCTGGATGTCTGTTTTCTGAAATTAAATGAAGAAAAATAATAATCATTGCACCAGACAAATGAACTGTAAAGTTAACGGAGATCCTTGGGTTTCTTGGTATTTTAGTAGAAATCTATCACTAGAAATCTTGGTGTGACCACTGACTCAGTTTTTACGGTTTTTTATCATTTTAGAAACATGTAGCCAAACTGAGCTCCATAGTGTCTCATATGAAATGGAAATCTTAATCCATGCTTTTGCTTCATCTCGTCTGGATTACTGTAATGCGCTCTACACATTATAACCCTAACCTCTAACCAAATCTTCCCTACAAGATTTGCAGTCAGTACAAAATGCTGCTGCTGCCAGGCTTCTGACTAAATCTGCTAAATGTTCTCATGCAGCTCCACTGCTAATGTAGCAAATGCTTCCAGTGCAGGATGGAGAGGTGCATTTCAACATCCTGGTTTTGACTTGATTTTGTTTTTTCTCTTGAAAGATGCCATATTAACAAAGTTTTCATTCCCTCCATTGCTTTTAAGTTTCTGTGTCGCTTGTCCTCCATATCACTTGCTTCTGAACCCAACGTAAGGTTCAGAAGCAGGAGACAACCAATGAAGTGACCCTGAGCACAGCTGTTGTGTCGAGCAGAATGAAGCTACTATGGGAGCCGCTCCCTTGGAGTGATCCAGTCAGCTCTGTAAGCTACCTAACACCTCTATTTCCAGGCACCAGCAGGCGCTCTTTTTCTGTCCTGTCAACTGGTGTTCTGGTTTGGGAGGCTGGCACATCAAAGCTTGTTTTGAAACTTTGAATTCGTCCTCCCTTATCATTTTTCCTCAAAATTAAAGTTTGACGTTTCAGAATTTTCGTCTGTAAATTCCCTTTCCTTCCATTTCTGAGACTCTGTCAGTGAGACAAACTTACTATAAAAGTTATTGTTGAAACAGCTTAGATAATATTTTAAGTATATTATCTCAAGTGTTTGTTTTACAACCCAATTGTATGTCACTGGTTGTATCCCTGCATCAGGTATACAGCTCTGTTTGTGAGCAGGCTCGGGTTACCTAACCTATTGACCCTGCAACACCATAAGGAGCTCTGTTAACAAAAACAATCCACTTGGGTTCATTTCACATGACCTCCTCTCAGCTACCATCCTCTTTTGTTTCTAGTTTAATATCCCTGATCATCCAAATTGCATTATCGCATTCTCGTCTTGTGTCAAGAATGTGATCGATTGAGTCCACGGTGCAGCACCGATGAGGCGAGAACCGACAACTCTGGTGCTCTCAGCGTTCTCTGCATGTTTTGCTCGCTGTTCTTGACTGGCACGTCTGGTGCGAGCTCCAGCAGGTAGGCACTAACAAGTCAACAACTGTGGCAAATTGCCGTATTTTTCTATCTTTCAACGTTTTTTTCAGAAGCTCGTTAGCTTCATGGGTGGCAGCTCCGGCTGGCATGTGGTAGTAATATTCCGTCAACATAACCACAAACCTCCCCAGCAAAATAAGCGTTTCTGCCAGTCTGCAGGAACCAAACTGGAGCTGCACATGTTTATTGTTCCCATTAAGATTTACTGGGAAATAGACAAGACATGCTGTTACATCACAGAGTACATAAAAAACAACAGTTTGCTACAAGCACCGGCATGCTGACCTTTAAAAACTTGATTACTATGAATTTCCTTATATACTATATATATGTATATATATAGGGGTAATTTATATACTGAAATATTGCTGTTGCCATGCAAAAAAATATCCAAAATGATATCCAAAATTATATTTTGGATATCATTTACAATCGCGTCCATCCCTTGTCTCACACTCCACTAAGATTAAGAGAGATTATGAGTTTGTGAAGGAGGGCCAGACTGTTTGACATCTGCAGGTAGAACTGCCAACACAATCCTCTTGCCAGAGAGCTCTCTTATCTTGTCTTCTTGAGTGGAGTTTATCAAATAATGAAGGGCTGAAGTGTAATTATGTGAGGTTTTCAACATAACTCTGCGATAGCCAGTCTGAGTGTATCATCCTCCCTGCTGGAAACAAGCCCATCTCAGCGGAAAATGCACACAAAGCTGCTCAGATTTTCTCTGATGCCATTCATCTCTGGAAGGGCAAGTCCAGAGCCAAGCAGAAAAGAGGCATCGCATACATCTACAAGATCGGTTACCGCTGAAGCAGACGTGATGCCCACTATGCCAAGTGTAGAACTGAGGCTGTCAGTCGTTTAGGGTTTTGTCAAAAAAAGCAAGCTTAATACTCACAGCTTTTCCAAGGAGTTAAGTCCAAAGAAGGATCCATTTTTCAGAACTCGGATTTTGTTGTGGCTCAGTATTCTGCGAATTGAGAGAGAGAAAAAAAAATGTTACAGATCATCTATTTTGGCCCATCAGGAATGCAAAACTACCAGTCTCTAACATCTATTTCACAGCTCATAAAGATTTAATTACACGTGAAATGAAGAACAAAGTCAAACAATAAAAGCAAGAAAAAAAAAATTTCACTTGCTGCAGTCACATGAGAGATTAGCCTGACCAGAGACATTAGCTAAAGATGCTTCCTATTAAAGTTAAGACAGTGAAGGAACTGGAGAGACATTGTCATCTTGATAATCATTCAGAAATGTTTTTTTTTTTTTTTTTTTTTTTATCAAAAGAATGCCTTTACAAATGTGATGCAGGCCTTGTTTATTACTTCTTTCTCTGCCAGCAAGTCAGGCCGGGTAGAGAAGTCTTGTCAGGCCAAAGGTCAGGGCATCAAGGATAGGAGCACTTTATCTCTCACGGAAAATGGACAAACCTCAGACTATTTACAAATCATTGTACATTGATAGTTCTGGGCTGTACGATGGCACAGAAATGTTGGTGGAACTGTAAGGAGTCTGCATGTTCTCCTCTTGCTCTCTCTGGGTACTTCTGATTCCTCTTCCAGTCCAGAAACAAGAATGTTGGATGAACTGGTCTCTCCAAACTGTACTACAAAACATATGAGTCCCCGAAACCCAAAACTCATTTTAACTCCATTTTAGTTACAGCTGGGAAAACATCAGGATTTATCATCAGCTTCCCTCGTAATAACTATTAGCACATAATGTGATAACAAAGTATGCTTCTGCATCGTCTAAAGTTAGACTTCAAATGGCAAACAGATTGTAGTTACTGCTTGCATGAGCGCATGCGAACATTTTTCATGAGATGCAAGATGGCAAAAGTTTAAGAAACTGTTAAAATAAACTATTACTGGAGTTTTTTAAGTTTTAAACACACGGTGGACAGATGGCATTTTGAGGTCAGGGTTTTATTTTTCCAATTTATAGGTTGGAGGTTTTCCATTCAAGACTGCAGTGCAAACTGAGATTTATTTTTTCTTTTACTTAGTGTCTTTTGTGTGATAAAATACAACAAATGGAAAAAGACAAAATCCAGTTGCATTGCTTTTTTTTTTTTTCCAAAAAATTTTCTTTGCAGTATTTGTGGTGGTGCATGTGTGGAGTTTAGTGGGGTGGAACTTGCTCTGAAACCACACCATAAATAAGTATTTATAAAATAAATATTACAGCTTACTATGAAACCAGAAAAGTCAGTGCTGGTTTTTTTCAATATTAAAACTTAACCAACATCTGTGACCTCGCCAGTTTAATTTCAAGGAAGCAGACTTCTGCACGCTTGCCTCGACTCTGTCTGGATCCACAGACCTGCCACGGCCTCGCCCTGGCAACCGGCAGCGATCATTAACACACCCTTCAGTTTCACATCGTCTCTGCTCCTACCACATGGTGCTTAATGGGCTGTTTGTGACATTAAGTGCGTTCTTAATCGAGAGAGGGAAACTGTGTGTGTGTGTCCCTTTAAAAGTGGGAGCTGACTGTGAACAGTCTGTGAGATTTACAGATTCAGCAGCAGCCGTCGGCCCCCACCGCTCTCCCCCCCCCGTTTCCTGCCACATCAATAAAAACGCTGCCTTTAGCTCCGCGCCTTCCAGCTCAAGTTAATGACCACATTTAATCGTCCAGTCTTGGTAATATGGGGATAAACTGGACTGACTCACCTCTTTACTTTAGTCTTTCACAACCACCCACGACATCAGAACAGTTTGAAAACAAAAGCCGGCGCATGAAGCCGATGCGTTTCTGATCCAGTTGCCGTGGAAATGTTGATCGATATTGTTGGAAAGTCACATTTTCCACGATCACGTTGTTTGAAATCAGAAGTTTAATAATAATTACTGTGAACTTGTTTTACCAAGCTCTTAAGACAAAAGTGATTGTAATCTATTTAATACAGTTTGCTTAATATGTTTCTTATTTGTGTTATGTTTCTAAAAAATGTCAAATAAATAAAAAAAAAAAAAAAAAAGAGGTGATGTTTATAAACCCATATAGAGCCACTGGTTAGAGAAAAACAGCCTTTTCACAGCATAGCCTGCATTTGAACCCATGACTCCTGAGCCTTAAGGTCTTTCACTCAACTTTGGGCTCAGAATCTATTCTATAAATGGATGCAGACTGAAGCTGAAAACTGCAGAAGACCCGGAAGTGGCTGAATAATTCAACACAGATAGGAGAAAGTCACATCTGGGAAAGACACAAAGCATTTAACTCAAAGCAGACAGTTCAGATTTAGATAGTTCCTTTTGGCTGAGCTTATTATTCTGAACAATGATTATTTGTCGGGTTTAGGACACTTGTTGCTTTTGGTTGTGCTCGGATGCCCACATGTGTGTCTGTTCTCGGGGGCAACATATTTCCTTTCAAGTGTTCACACTACACCCATTGACAGAGGTGCATATTGATGTGACTTGTGAAGTCACAATTTGTCATCATAACTCTCAAGTTAACACATTAGAGCAGTCTAAAATATACATTTCTCCAACAGACCATTAAAAGGGGCTGTAAAAACCTGGATCTTGCTGCATGGACCCCGAAGCCTGAAGTTCGAAGTGCAGCTATAGCGAAACACATTGTTCTTTCATAAACAATGCAGGGAGCACAACTCTGAGAAAGAGGGCCAGGCACAACTCTGTAAACAGACAGAAATAGTCAAGCATTCCCATCAGGCTAAACAGGAAACCCAGCCAATTAGCTGTTTATTCGGAAACCGGTTTCGGAGGTCAGGGGTTGTGGAGAGAGCACTTCCTGGACAGCCATCAGACAGACGGCGCAGCGTCCGGAAGCAGGTGACAACCGAGGCAAAGCGGAGGGCATCTTTTCATCGCCGCAGCGTACCAAGAAAGTGAAGCGGCAACTCCATCCCGCAAGTCCACACAGCGCAGCGCCGGATGGATCACTCCTGAGGTTTTGGTTTCCATGGGTTGCTTGTTTCTGCACGCCATGAGACACTGATCAGAACCCAGATTGGCCCAATCTGCCTTCAAGACCCATCAGTTGTACAGCAGCACACGCTGCTAATTTAGTTCAGACTACACCGTGGATGCTATCTTCAAGCCGTTTCTACCATCTCTTATTCACTTAACCCCTTCAGAGCACAAAGGGGTTTTAAGAAACCAGACGAGCTAATTCAATTTATCCAATCATGCAACAAAAGAGAGAGAGAGAGACAGAGAGGCCACATGTCAGGCTTCAGGATCTTCTTCAGCCATTTTATTTATGCAAAGATCAAAAAGCTTAAAAGGTCGTATGAAGAGGGAAAGGTCAAAAGGAAGAACAGCTGCGAAATTGTCTCCTACTTTTCTTTCAATCTGCTCTATGGTTAAGCTTATGGCAAAGAAGAAAACTAATTTGATCAATAAATCAATCTGCACAAAAAAAGAGATGAAGAGGGGTTTTTTAGGTTTCTTGAAATAATAAAATATATAATATTTCTCATATGAAAGACATATTTCACAAAGTACTACCCAGTGACTTTCTCAGGTGAAATAAGTTTAAACTGCTATGATGAACCTCAAATATGAAACGGTGCCCTTAAGGCTTGGCATGACATTGTTCTGTATATTTGGCTCTTATTTTGAAGTAAAAAGGAAGGACGTCTGTTTATTCATCTGTCCTGTTGTGTCAAATGGTTAAGACTTCAGTTAAATTAGCACAGAAGAAGAAGAAGAATCCACGGCTCCAAAACTCAAACAATGACCGACAACCAATCACAATGTCGATACTGAGCCTGGCTAATCGTTAGCTGCTAATGACGCTAAAGTTAGCTTCCGCTAAAGTTAGCTGCCGTTTCAGAGGCTGATTATGAAAACTCAAAGCCTGTTTTACTGCTAATTATTGATCACTTCTTGTTCAGAATCAAATGTAAGCAGAAGGAACAAAAGTGAATTTTCTGCACTTTTTCACCACTTTAGAGTGTGATTATTAATCATTTATATCAGAATATTTCTCTGTACTGATGACACTGTAGTTTATTTACAGGTAAATATGGTTGCAGCAGTACGTCTGTCACAATTGTTTAACAACAAACTGATTTCAAATGCTGAAAAAAATTAGGAGTGTTGTCAAATGACAATAAAATCCCCACAGTTTTCATATTAATCATGTTGGGAAACAAATAAATCCACGTAAAAGGTGTTAAGGTAATTGGAGAAAGTGTCATTGGACGTTTGTTGCTGTTAAAGTTATATTGCAAGTATCTGCTGTTTTTATTTTATATATTATTTAAAGCTTGCTATATGTTGTCTCTTGTCATTTGTTTTTTGTTATTTTTTGCAATACTGTTGTCCTGTGTAATTATTTAAAACACGAATCTCTTGAAAATCAGGGGCAAACGTCTCGATGAGATTTACCTTTTTTACGAGAGGTAAAATAGAAAGTCTGACACTTTAATGAAGAGCCGTGTATTTGGTGGGTGAGGAAAAAACTCGGTGTTCAGCGACAACCTGGTGAAGAAAAGCTGGGAGGGAAATGATATTCTTCTGTCTTCAGTCCTGACAGCAGCTTGAACGCCGTAAATCCAAACACAACAGGATGTCCTGTGAGTTGGTCCTTAACACTGAGGGTTCGGTGTCTGTATGCTTTCATTCTTCATCCTTCTCCTCTGCCAGACGCACTTCAAACTTGGTTGTTTTTTTTTTCTTTTTCTTTTTTTTTTTGAAAGCATTTACAGGAAATACTCCAGCGTGGTTTGGCATTTAGCGTGGGATATTGATGAGAAACACTTGAGTAGAAAGCACTGATTTCAAATGGTCTTTGTTGCCCAGTAAATATTTAGCTGGACTCTGATGGAGAGATCTGCTCACCCCGACGGTTCCACAGCAAACAAACAAAAAAAGCCGTCAGAGAAAAGACGTATGGACCAAAGATTCATTAATGGAGTCCACGCTTTCTTCGTTCTCCTTCTTTTTGAAATGTGCTGAAACTCCAGCAAAATTGCTTGCACAATTTAAATGTTAAATTGATCACTTAAATTAAATATATGCACTAGCTTCTCTCCAAACCAAAGACGGCCAAAGTCTGAGACAAACGTAACTACCAAGTGGCTTTCTTGCAATCATCAGAGTGAAGAAGAGTACTACAACACCAAACCTGAATATCAGGAGGATTTATACTCAGAACTGAGGTTAATCGTCAGCTGAAGATTTTGTATAAATACTCAGTTGTCACGTGTTCAGAAAGTTCACACATTTACAAAAATCTGGAGGTTTATTTTCAGGTGATCTACCTCATGGATGACTGAATCAACAGCCTATCAAACAGGTCTACCGTTACCACCTTTCTCTACTTATTTTTGTCCCTTGGATTGAGAACAGCTGCAAGTACTTTTGGACACTTGAAGATTAGTCAAGGTTGTGCTTTTGTTTTTGACTGGCTGTACAGCCGGAGCGAAGAACTGCGTTTCGTGGACGTTGCTGCTATCCCTTCTCCAACTCATCTGAATTACCTCATCAGAATAATTCAGATCAGCAGAGGCCTCGTAAAGATCAATTCATTCGATTCAGGTGTGTTAGAGCGGCGATACATCTAAAGTTGACCTGGAGTTGGCATCCAGTTTGGTCTCTGGCGTTGTGTCTCTTTGTAGCTGTGAGTGTTTTCGACATCATTGCTGAGGGAAGCTTGCAAAGAGGAAAGAACTGTTTTTTAAAGTATCAACACGTAGGTAACTCTAAATATTTATTTGCTTTTTACACTTCCATTTCTTTTGAGGAGAAAATGAAATTATGCAGGACTGCTCCAACAAACAACCTCTTGGCCACTTAACCACTGATCTGACCCTTTGAGAATAAAAGACTCAAGTAGCATAGGTTTAGTGTGACAGTGGGGAAAAGGAGCCCGTTGGGCTGGTGTGTAAACATCAATTTAACTCTGAAATGGTCTCTTACCCTCAAGGACCTCACGCGAAGGGAAAGACAAGAGATCCTTAAAAGAGTTGGTAACATGGCAAAAATCCAGTCCCGGATTCGGAGACCAATGGGAGCCACATAATGAGACTGATTTCAAATAAGGGACTCAAAGAGTCATTACTGAGTCAAGCTGGGCTTAATTGACATGCTGATTTGATAATACACATGCTGGCCTGTGCCACGGCAGTGCTTAAGTTAATGTAAAATATAATAGAAAGAAAAAATTGAGCCCTGAGGGGACAAATTTGATTTGGTCCTTTATCACTAACAGCTCCGCATTGTTTGTATTACAACAACAACAACAACAACAACAAAAATGTACAGTCAGTTTTTGTCCAATTTTCCTCTTAGGGATTTTCCGTTTTAGCAGCGAGGCAGGACTATGTGGACTATTTAAGAATATAAACACATGACTCAAAGAGATGAGAAGAAGAGAGAGACTCCGAATTTTCATCGAAACAAAAAGAATGTAATGTTTGTCATCTGTTAACCATCAGCTTAATGGATTTGCTGCTAAGCTGTTTCACGTCACGTTTTAATTAAGATCAACGAACTGAAACTGGGGAAACTACACGTCATATATCATCATATACATTAGAAATAATTTATGTTGCAGCAAAAGGCAGTATCTCTGTTGGTGGCTTACAAATTCGCATTAGATGAGAATTTCTAACTATT
Source organism: Poeciliopsis gracilis (assembly GCA_911649635.1). Taxonomy (NCBI): domain Eukaryota; kingdom Metazoa; phylum Chordata; class Actinopteri; order Cyprinodontiformes; family Poeciliidae; genus Poeciliopsis; species Poeciliopsis gracilis. The sequence continues at coordinate 3,350,832 of CAJVRI010000005.1, read as the reverse complement.
TATTTGTGGGAAAACGTGTCATGTTTTAGATTGAGTTATCAAGTGATTTCAAAGCTCGAAACATACAGATGTCACATTAAAACGATCCGTGCAAATTTTTGTTAAAGCGAGCCTCGATGTTTTATTCTCTCGTGTCACAAAATAAATCAGTAAAATAAAATGAGTTAGATTGCATTATTGCATTGATATGGTTGCGTATTGTCATTGTGCCACTGGAATAAAATACTCTTTAGAAATAATATGAATACTCCAACTGGCACCTGAATATTATAATCATGGACAATTGATGTGCAAAGGTAAATTGCTCTTCGTGCAAAGTGGAAAACACACCGAAAATAGGAAGGAAAATTAAACCTATATTAACAATGATTCTTTTTTTACTTATAAAAGTCCAGTTCCCCGATTCACCTGATCCCTGTCAGTACAAACTCGATTGATAGATGCTGTTTTGCTGCAGATTTCCCGTCCAGTTTTTATGTTGTCATCAAATGAAAACAACCGTCTCATTTTCACGTTTATAAACTTGAATGTGAAATTACTGGATTTGACTGTTTTCTCGGTCTGAAGCTGTCTGCGTCCTGATTTATGGGGCTTCATTTTATTTCTGTAGCATTTTTGTCTTTGGCAGCTTCTGCATGTCATCTGAAAGGAGAGGGGGGAATAATGTCTCTTCATTTAGATGGGAGATAATATGTTATGAATAAAATGTTTCACTTTGTCTCTGGTGACTGAGGTTTTGGCTCAACTTGGTGTGGCTTTTGCGTCCTCGTATAGTTTCGGGAAAGTAAATTGAGATTTTGCAAAAATGCCTGTCTAGACTTTAGAAGAAAAAAACAAAAAAAATCATGACGGCGGGTCACTTACAGCCAGCCCAGTATAAAAATAATCTGCTGCAGATGCAGAATATTACCTTATTTTGTTTGGGTGAAGTATTGTGCAGTAGCTACTTTAGTTACGAATGATGTTTTTTTTTTTTTTTATTCCATTATAAATTATAAAAACTGTTTTATGGACTAAACATCCAGTTCATTCATGTGAAACGAACTTGTAAAATCTATGGCGCCTTGTGAAAAGTGGTTTGCATTTGTATTCACTCCTTCTGAGTAAATGCATTGTGGAACCAATTTTCTACTAACGTATGTCTCTACCAGCTTGGCTTTTCTCAACAATTACTCAAAAATTCAGAACAGACATTTTTTTCTCAGACACCTGCAACAAATAATATTGCTAATCAAGTACCATTCAACATAAAACTTCACGGTTTCATCACAGTTTATCAGACAACGTCCTCATAAAAATCCTTTGAAGTTTGCGATACTGCAGCTACTAACGTTTTCAACCGTCCATAAAAAAAAACATGCAGTCTCGTCTTTCATTGTTGCCAGTGGACACATTTGAAGAGGGAGGCACACAGAAGAGAGATATGGAAGTGCATGAGCTGAGAAATCTCTCAGGCTGGGAGGTGGTTGTGTCATCTTTGCTACAATGAGTACTTTATAAGAGGCCTCCAGACTATGGAGGGCCATTCAGCGCATTGGTGCATCCAGAAAGCTTAACCCTTTCCTTGTTAGAAGCACAGAGCTCTACCTATAGCCCGTGGTCCTGGGAGCCCTTTGCACTCTGAGCCTTTCCTCGTAGAGTCACGACACCGAGCGCAGCAGAGAGACTAAATGCCCTTGAGCACAACAGGCACTTTAGCAGCAAACACATGTCAAGATGTGAATGTGCCCATTGTGCCTGATCCTCCACAGGGCATGTAGCAGCGACAAGGGAACACTGCCAAGCTGAAAGCCCCATTTACCGCCTGTCATGAAAAGGAGCATCCATGTAATTGCATGCCAAATATTTTTTATGAAATCATTCTGCGTAGCCTGAGTGATTGAGTTATCAAACAAGGTAACGACATGCAGGAAGGAGGAAAATATGAAATGTGTTTAAGACAAAAATCTTGATGTCGTTTGGTTACAAGAACTTCTCATGACTTTTAGTGTTCAAGCCTCACAAACACTTTCACATTCTGTCGCGCAAGAAAAAGTCAAACGTAGATTGAATCTGATCAGCATTTTTGCTGGACAAATCCAGACAAAGCGCCATGAAAATTTTCAAAAAGAAAATTGAGACGGTTTTCATTTTTATGAATGAATGATTTGATATTGTTTATATTCGTTACTCTTATACTGTCAGTCAAACCTGCTGCTGCATTCAGAAGAGACGACCTCAGTATAACTCCAGGTTGTTAAAGACTCAGAGGTGTGTTTGACACCTTAGAGAAAAAACTGCATCACAACACCAAACAAAACAGCAGACAGGACAGAGATAAAGTTGTAGAGATGTTAAAAGCAGTTTTGAACGTCTCACTAAGAATTGTTCAAGAAGCTGCAGAAAACAACAAGTGGAGTGTGATTTTAAAGAGTGATGCACAATTAAGAGGTAGCTATCCACCTAACCATTCAAGCAGGGCAAAGGAGAGCATAGAAGCAGCCAAGAAGCCCTTGGTAACTCTGGAGGAGCTGCAGAGAGCCATAGCTCAGGTGGAACAACCTGGATAACCATTAGTGTTACGAGATACAGCTAAAGCGTGTCCGGGTTTATTTGACCCACTTTCAGGACAAACATGCAGGAGGTAACAGATGCCTGGACACTGGTCTGGAGGTTCATATTACAGCAGGACAATGACACTAAGCAAATATCCAGAAGAGAGTAGAGTGCATTAATGGCACAACTAAAGTTCAGACTTAAATCACTTTTGGAATCGGTGGCAAGTCTTGAAATTCATTAGTCTAATCTGCAGCTGTATGTGTCTGCAAGGTCAGGGATGCTGAGTCCAAACGCATGTCGAGTTTTTCAGAATTGTATTTTTCAAACATTTGAATACATTTGAATATTCTTCCCACTTTACAGCTGTGCACTGCTTTGTGTTGGATTATCCAAAGCAATACAGAGAGGTGCACGGCTACAGAAACACAAAAATGCGAAAAAGGTTCAGTGGGTACAAATGGTTTTGCGAGGCGCTGCAGTTCCCTGTCCTGATGCTCGGCATAGTGAGCGTGCCTCTGCATCTGATACGTCCAACCACTTATTATAGAGTGCGCTGCATTGTGCCTGGGTTAGCAGGCCGGGCCAGGGAGCTTGGCGTTGTGGTTTCAGGGTGTGTGTGCGGGTTTAAGATGCACAAGTGTGTGACCTATCAGTTATTTTTATGGAAAGTGTGCCTTTAACTCTGTGTGTATGCGCAAGTGGCCCAAAAGCTGCCAGTCTAAAATTAAAATCCGGGTTTTCAAAATGTCTCTAATTAGAGAGGGGAGGACTGGGGTCTATTTTGAGAGCTGTGGCGGTGCACGCCCTTCCCACATGTGTGTGTGTGCACAGGCAAACTCACACACATCCACATTTCCTCTGCTCTTGTCTTATTAGACAATCCATCAAGTTCTGCAAACAGAATGTGTCCATGGAATGTGTTTCTGTACACAATTTATTACAACAGTACAACCAGTGGCCTTTAAAGACATAAACAAGTAGCTGCCACACAATATTAACAAAAGCTGAATCACAGCTGCTTTACTGTAAAGCTTCAAGAAGTTATTGCAAAATTTAAAGTCTTAGATTCATCAAAACAGCCCAAACTGGAAGGTTTATGGCTTCAGAGCAGGAGCACAAAGGCCAGTTTAATCACTGTCTAAAGTGTTTTTACAATTTTAATGAGGCAATTTAGTGCATTTAGCTGTTTGAGAGAGAGAAAGAGAGAGAGGAAGGAATGTGGTGTATGCCTGCCTAACATTGTCTCATTGTTCTGTCTCATAACAAGGCTCTGTTTTCTGCTCCTGAGCAAAGATGGCTGGGAAATATGGCTGCTAATTTCTATAATTGTTTTTTTGAAAGGTTGTCTAAACACATTTCTGATCATCGTTCCTCTCCTAAAATGTATCTAACGTGGAGCAAAAAGCTTTGTCTGCAGCCGCTTTTCCTGAACCACGGCGGCCCAGCTCGCTGCCCGGCAACGGGTTTCAACATCCAGCGCGTACCGCAAACTATTAAACAACCAAGATAGATGTTACAAGAATATGGTAGACCAGCATGCTTTCCAGTGACTGATGTGATTACGTATTGAGGAATATGGGATTAGATTATATCTACAAACAGTGGGTTATTGCATCCGCAGACATTTTAATAAATGGCCAATGTTTGATTTCACAACTGGCTCTGCCCCACTGATTGGCGCAATAAACCAAATCAGATAAAAGTGAATGTGGCAATGGACTTTCAAATTTTGCAATCTCTTGCCATCTTCATAAAATCACAAGTAAGGACACGCATTTATAAGCAGCGCATTATTTATTGCATATCTTCCTGAATTCATTAATGACATTACTTTAAAAATCCTAACAAGTTCTAAAGTACATCCATTAAATGGACAAAACTAGTTTACTTTCTCACCTTCCTAAAGGACTTTTTTGGGTTTTTTGCCAAAAGTACTTGCTTTTTCTTTTCCATTTTTATTTATTTATTTTTTTTCAAAAATCACTTTAGGCAAAAAATAACAATAATAATAATAATATTTATTTGTATTATAAATGTATTTGTATTATTCAGTCTAAGTTTTCTCCTGCAATCTCTCCAACTTTGTTTTGACTCTTAAAAAGCCATAGTTGTACTATTTATGTGTACAAATTGGTATATAATGCATGTTATTATAAGCTGAGACTTAAAACACTGCATTTAGATCATAAGGGAGCCGTCATAAAATGAAGTCACTTCACTGCAACAATTGCCAAAGAATGCTCATATCAGAAAGAAGCGCACACAATGCAGCCGCAGGCCTCCCCAGAACAGACATTATCTCAGCCTGTATTCCTGTGTTGTTGACCCCGAGCAGGAACTTTAAGGGCCGCTGCGGTCAGACACAGGGAGAGGGAAGTTAGCGCTGGCAAAGAAACGCCGAAGTCAGGCATTTTTGGAGTAAGATAAGAAGAGAGCGGCGAGAAAGGAAAAACTAAAATAACAAAGAGCCACTTGGGGGGGATGAAATTACTATGACAACACGCGGCTGTTTTTGCCAAGTTCTGAAATATGTCAGCCGCCCAATCAACAAACACAACAAGGTGATAAGTGAAATATGCGTTCGGCATCCAGATATGCAGGAAGCGCCAGTGCTGGGGGCCGGGGTGGGGGTGGCGTGCGCCGGTGTCCCACTGTCTGTGGTCTTCCTCCAATGACCTGCATTGGCATAATAAAGTCCAGGGTTTGTGTGGCACTGGCAGGTGCTGCTCTCAAGTATCCAGTGTCAGGCCTTTGTTTGCTTTTTTGATTTATTGCTCACTGCTGCTCCGCCTAACATGTGCAGAGGAGAGCCTGCTGCCCCTTCCTCTCAACACCTTTCCACACAAAAATAAACCTGATCGCTGCAGGAGCTCCAGCTTTCTGCCCACTATTGGAATTCTCTCCGCTGATAAGAAGAAGGCCTGGGACGTTTCGTCAACATCCTCCCATCTCAACACTTACGAATCGAGGGTGTGAACCTTGAGAGCAGCTGCGGGCTCCTCGGCGGCACAGCTGAGAGAGTGGCAATGTGACTCAGAAGATAAAATGGTTTTGAAATGCACACAGAGATGTGCTGCAGCTTTTAAATCACACTGTGGTTTTAAGGAGGGGGGGCTTTGAAGTGACACAGATGCAAGAGGACTCATCAGACGCAGAGCCAGAGAATAAAAACATCAGGGTCAACCACAGGGAGAAAAAAAGGAAAACAGACAAATGTGATTAGATTAGATTTATAGCGCTTTGTAAAATTATTCAGATCCCTTAAAAACTTTAATGTGCCACAATAACAAATTTCAAGCTATTTTATTAGGATTTTATGTGGCAGAAAGTACAGTGGAAACGTGTTTAGACAATGTTACTCACGGATTTATCTTTGGACAGTGACTCCATTTTATTTGATGAAAACCTATTTATTCACACAATTATTTTTTTTTGTAGGAGCATATCTAAATTGTTGCAAAGAAAATGCAGCTGGGAAGCTAAAGTACCTGGGTGCAACGATACATGACGTGCTGCCAGCAGGCGTCTGCAAAGCAGCCAATCCAGAAGCGTCACGTATTTGCCTTGGCGCTGACTGACTGTGAGTGGAGATAAGGAAGACTGTAGGTGTGAGATTTGGCATTAGTACCATGATCATTTCCACTGTGCACATTACTGCATGTTAAAATATGTTTGGCGTTTGAACAATTAGTTCCAAGCATTTTTAGTCGGGCTAAAATGAAGATGTCAAAGAAACATAACATACGGTTTTTAAAATCTTCCACCAATAAAATCTAAAAAGTGTGATTGTTGGAAAGTGGACATCCTCGCTATTCTAAAGCGACCGCTAATATACTTTTTCTCTAGATTGCCCCACGTTTATCGCCATCCATCTTCCCATCAGGTCCGACCAGTTCTCCTTTTCCTAAAACATTTGGGGTTGTAATGTAACAAAATATCGAAGCGTTAAGGTGGTATGAATAGTTTCACACGGCGCCACATAAACCACACTCCACACACTGTCATGGCCTTCATTCTCTGTTGCTTAAACTTTTAGATACTTTCTGCTGTAATAATATGTCACAATAACTTGTTAGCCAAACAATGGCCACATTTTGTTTCAATATTTCCTCGGGGAATCTGAGCGAAAGTTAGTAGTCGTGGAAGCTGAGGCGTTGAGCCGCAGCAGAGATCGTGGAGTGTCGAATGTCGACATTCTGGAGATTAATGTCAGTTTAAAAAAAAGAAAAAGCCTGCTTAACCCGAGCTTTAAAAATGACATCCATCCACAAACACCTTCAGGTTTTTATATGTGGTTAAAATCGGTCAGTGAAAACTGAAGAAAGGACAAACCTATTGAACATTTCTAAAAGAAAAGAATCCTGCAAAATGCAAACGTATATCTATGTTTCTGTTTGTTCTGCCTCTTATTAGAACATATTGCCTTAGTGATGCTGTTTAAAGTAGCAGGAGCACTTCACTTAACGCCAGAGGCGGGGTGCAATCATAGGCGTAAATCTGCAATTTTCTTTTTTCTAGAATCCTAGAACAAAGAAAATCATCGAAGAAACCTTTGCATTTAAATAATATCAATATGAAAAGTATGGTGGCCCTGAGGTGCAAACCACTTCAGCAAATTGAAAGCACAATTACTAATGACAAAAGCACTACAACATGAACGAAACACAAACTGGAATTGCTCTCTGTTATTGTTTTTCTTCTTGCCACTCTTCCATAAAAGCCAGATTTGTGAAATGCACAATCAGCAGTTGTCCAGTCAGCAGGTTCTCAAACCTGACCTCAGGATCTCTGCAGCTCCTTCAGGGGTCAGAGTAACAGAACAAAGGGCATTGAATGAAAATAAATAAAAACACATTTTTTATGTTTGTATTTGTAAAAATAAATAAACACAATTTCCCTTCCACTTTACAGTTTCTGCATTTCATTCAGTATGTCCACCACACGAAATCCCACTACAATACATTGATTTTGTGGACACAGCGTCAGAAAATGTGAAGAAAGTCAAAGTGTCATCAGTGCTTTTGCAGGGCAGTGTAACACCCAGAAGTGTGATGCACAACTGTTCTTTTGCAGCCTCAGTGGTTGACCGTAAAAATATGTCTGCGCTGCCAGGATATTTTCGTCTCAATCCCATGGAGGCAGACAACACTCACGTTCATTCAGGGCTTCACTGCAGCTGTCTTGAATGAACAGGGCACGGTGACCCCCCCCCACTCCCCACCCTGAGCATTTGTGCCCACTCATTTGGGTTGGCACCCACCAGGGCCGAAGCTATCAGTCACCGGCGACGATGACAACTGAAATATGCACGGGGAGGAGTTCGGTTATGACTTTGGTAAAAGCCACAGGAAGAAGCACAAGCCCATTCACACATGAGCTGCCACTGTACATTCTCTCCATTTGTCTGTTATCCATTAAAACATTAAAACAGACACAGCTGCTACCATGGGGCACTGAGAGAGTCTATTTTCCGCTGTGATTTCTAAGTAATGGCTCTAATGTATCAAACCTCTATTTATCTCTAGGCAAACATATTTTTATGATTAAATTAGCACAGTGCCTTTGCCTTATGAAGTATTCTTACACCTTGTGGTTTATGTAACACAGCAATACAAGATAGTCCACAGGTTTCTGCTACAAAGAAAATTGCCCTTGGTTGAAACAGCAAAAGACATCGAGTCTTTGACGGTCACTATAAAATGAAAGACGAGAATCGGCTGAGAGACCTTTGGGAACTCGAGAGGAGCTGCAGCGATTTGCAGCTCAGGTGAGAGAATCTGTTGATAGGATCATAATTAGCTGGGCATTACAGCAAAAAAAAAAAAAATTAGTCTCTGTGGCAATGAGAAAGGTACTGTTCAAAGAAAGCCTCAAGACGTTTGCCACAAGCCGTGGTGGAGACACAACAAACGTGGAAGAATGGGCCACCGCCAGATCAGACCCAGATTTGAACTGTTTGGCCTAAATGTGAAACGCGAAGTGTGGCAGAAAGCTAACACTGCACATCAATCCGAAGAAACCGCAGCGGTGGTGAAACCCGGCGGTTGCAGCATCGTCCCGGGGGGTCGTTTTCCTCCTCTGGGGACGGGGGAGCTGGTCAGAGTTGATAGGAAGATAGATGGAGGTAAATACAGGGCAGTCCAGGAAGAAAACCACTTCACATTCAGTCCAAAGTGCTACTTTGCGTCGGTTTATCAAGAAAAATTCCAACAAAATGCCAAAATGCCAATCCCAGAAAACACGTACGAGTTCATGGGGTTTGATTACTTTTACAAGTCGCTGTGAATGCAGTTTCTTCACTTTCCTCAAAAGACAAATAATAATTTGGATGTGAGGCGGCGCTTTGGAAGCAAAGTTATGTTGCTTCTAGAGGCGCCTGGCCTCCTCCTCTCCTCTTTCACCCCAGTGCTGCAGATCTGTTAGTCAGGGGCCGGGGAGTTTTCAGTCTCCAGGGGCACATCCCTCTGAACCGCCTGCCAAGCTTCTCCCCGCCGTCCCTCCATCCTCTTTTTTTTTTGACTCCCCTCCTTTTTACTTCTTTCCCACTTCTCCTACCCCTCACGTTGAACTTTCTCCTCCTCCTCGATTTTTTCCCCAACATTTCTCTTCACTCTCACCCTTATATCTGCTTTTCCCTTTCCTCCTCTCTTCCCTCCCGTTCCCCTTTTCCCGACGCAGCGATCCGGCTCCTTTGCAGCCGTGCATAATTAGGCCTAAACACAAGCCTGCGCAGGCTCACATCTGGAAGAAGTTTGGACATGGCAGTTTCCTACCAAGTCGACTAAATATTTAGGTTGAGAGTTACTGCATGTGGATGAACTCATGATAGAAGGGGTGGGAAAAGTAGAGAAGCTGGGGAGCTGCAGATAAAGGAAAATTGGGGACAGTAGGAGCTCATGAGGGAATGTCAAGGCGACGTTCTGTATTCTAAAAGAGGAATAAGTATTCCTTTGCACAACAACAACAAGAAGAAACAAGAAGCGGTTTCATTAAAGGTGCAGTTCAGGCTCTGCAAAGTAGGAGGTGATAAAACTGGGTTGCTCCTTTTTGGCTGGCAAGAACAACAAACAGCTAGCTAATAGTTTTAATAAACAAATCCCCTCTGGGATTTCCCATGATGCTGAGGGGCCTCAGCTGGAATGTTCACAGGGGCCAGCTGTTGTGCATTATACGAAGCAGCCGGCCCCGGAAGCCAAGGACCGGGTGTCCTTCGGCCCTCGCCTGCTCGGCTTGGAAAGAGAGCGTATCTCCAGGAGAGAGAGGCATCCGTGGAACCGGGGCAGCGGAGAGCGTTCCCCCTGCCGCACCTGGGACACTGTCTGCAGGCTCTGAGCCGCCTGAGGAATGTCAGGAATAACACGAACATCAACAAGAGTTCCCAACATTCCACATCTGGAGCTAATGTCTGAATGCATCGGGAAAAAACAAAAACTTTCCAGATGCCGCAATTCTCGGGCAAGGTAACAAAAAATGGCGCCCCGGATTGTTTGCGCCTTGTAAACGTGCCACAGAGCGCCAAGTGGCTGCACAAAAACAACCCGAGCAAAATTAGTAGGTGCGGGAACAGAAGATTATCTTCAATCACCTCCACCACTGCCAACCCGAGCCATTTCGGCCTCCACTTTTCAGCAATGGGTTCTGCAGATGTTTGTCTTGCCTTTATTAAGCAAAAACACAAGGCCCTATAAATGGCCTGGTGGCTGGCTCATCGTCTTCATTCTTTACCTCATATGCTTGCTGCGGTGAAATGCATTTAACTCTCTCGTGGATTTCTTCTGCTTTTTCTTTTTCCATTTTTTGTCACAGATGAATGCTTCCGATCGTCACGCCGGTGTTCACATCAAAGATAAAACGAACATCAAAACACGCAACATCTCAGACACTGAAATCATAAATTGTCTAACAGCATGAAGCAGGCTAAACGATCCCAAATAAGTAAAAAAAAAAAAAAATTTAAACTGAAACTTTCTCAGAGAGATAAAAAATCTAACGAATGTGACACAGTTGTTCATGTTTATCGGTTTAGAAAGAGTCAAGCAGTTATTTCTGAGACTTTGCGATGCTAGCGAACCACAGCGAGAGCCATTGCATGCACTGGAAAAAAACATGGAACAGGTGGTGAGCCTTCCCAGGAGGTAATGGCTCACCAAAATTACTCCAAGAACAACGACTTAAGGAACAAAGGCATTACTTGCCTCAGTTAAGTTCAATGCGTCTGATTGGACAATAAAAAAATAAGCAGAAATTGCATCCATGGGATTTTCCACGTGGAAACCATTGGAGACCAAAAACAACACAAAGGTGCGTCTCACCTTTGCCACAAAAAGAAATAATAAATAAAAATCTTGTTGAAATTTTCTGTGGCTTGACTAAGCAAATGATGGGCTTTTCGGAAGATGCACTTCCGTTCCATCTGCCGTAGCGCTGACACAGACTTTCAGACAAAAACAAAACAAAACAAAACAAAAACATGTTGCCAACATTGAGACATGGTGATGGTGAGGTAGGAAGGGCAAATAAAGTGGGAATGAGCAACATCTGAAGAAACTATGAGCAGCTGTGAAGAAAGTTCTGCATTGCAATGGACCAAAACACCACCAACCTCCTCCCATCCCCCCCCAAAAAAATGTGTCACGAACAGATCAGCAATCTATCAAGAGTGATTGTGTGTTTTGGCTCGTGTTGAGGCGCTTTTAAGATTGCTCCAAGAAAGACCACACAATGAAGCGCCTCGTAATTAAAAATATCGAACTGGGACCAGTGGCGTTCCCGCTCTCAGAGGGAGACGGAGAGGCAGGGTGGGATGCTGTCTCTGACGTGAGAGCCGGGTCACCGGTTCAAGCGCAGACTCCGATATTAAACACTCTGAATGCGTTTCTGTTGATTCATGGGTTTTTTTTGGGTTTTTTTGCGGCATAGAGTCAGCTGGACCACGTTGTGGAGGTGGAGGGCTGAAGGCAAATTTAAAGTGACAGAGTTGTGTTGAAGAGGCTGGACTTGATGATGATCACAGAGCTTCTTAATGCTTCGCAGAGACGCTTCCCTTCACTTCAACGTTGAGAGTGGAGCGAGACGGAAACGTCTGACCTTACAAGTTCAGCAACAGCTCCAGGTTCTCAGTGCAGCGCAAACTAACAACATGATCCAAATACAGAGCCTTGCAAAAAGTAATCGTACCTCTTGGACGTTTTCTTTCTTGTCTTTTTACGTTACAACCTCAAACGTCGGCATATTTTACTGGCATTGTATGTAGAGCGACACAAAGAAACTCTTGATTGTGAAGTAAAAGGAAAATATTCTCTAAGAATGTTCACAAAGTCCCCATTGGATTTAGGTCTGAACATTGGATGGATGTAAATACTTCCATCGTAGATCAGATTGTAGGTTTTCCTGGCTTGTTGAAGGTGAATCTCTACCAAAGTTTCAGGTTTTTTGGATCCTCCAAAAGATTTCCTTCCAGGAATGCCCTGCATTTATTGTTGTTTATTTACTTATCTTTAAAAAAATAGACAATGCACATCATATAATCTGCCCTAGTTAGCCATAAAGGCTAGTTTTCATCTGTAGTCCCTAAAGTAGTATGTAGCTCCATCAAGCTTCAGGTAACCAGCAAAACCTGGTTTGAGCAGCTTTCCTGTCCCTGCTGAGCAAAAAGCATGATGCTGCCACCACCATGCTTCACAGGGCTGGAGGGTGTGTTCAGGTTGATAAGCGGTGCCAGTTTTCTGCTTCTCATGCATGTCAAACAAGTTACATTTGACTCTCATCAGGACCTTCTGCTAAGCTTACTGTGTGCCCTACATGTCTTGTAGCAAACTGTCTTTCAACAATGGCTCCCTTCTGCTTTCATTGAGGTCCAATTTGTGGAGTGCATGACCTGCAGCCCTCCCAGAGCCACCTTCTCTGATTAATGCTCTCCTTGTCCTGCCTGCCGGTTTTGATGGGCAACCATGTTCTGGTGGTTTTACGCTTTTGCCATTTTCTCCACATTAATCAGATGATGGATTGAGCCGTACGAGAGAAATTTGTTGCTTTTGGTGGTATCTGAGTAAAAGGGGGGTTCATTTAAATGTATGTCCTACTTTTTTTGTAGGTTTTAACAAAACAAAAAAAGGAAAGAAACTGATCAATTTTGAAGAGAAATAATAATCTTGACAGGGAACTGCAAGTCTGCGTATGGGAACTTTTAAGTCAATTGTGGGAATCCACAGCTGACGCGCTTTGCTCAAGAGGACGCAGTCTGACCCTGGATGCACACGAGTGTGTTCAGAAGTCCATGTTTCTACTTACAGGGTGACGGTCCTGTTGGGGAACAAACCGAAGTCCGGAAGTTCGCCCAGCTCCTCCTTGCTGCAGCTCACCCTCCTGCCCGCAGACTGCGCGCTCTGCGCCTTGGGGCGATCCTCCGCGCAGCTGCAGCCGGCGGTGGAGCCGAGTGGCCCGGGGCAAACCTGGACGAGTCCCGCGCCGGAGGCGGACAGCAGGAGCAGCATCAGCACCAGACGCCGCGGCAGCAGAGGGATGCCAGCTGCGGGCGCAGCCATCGTCCTTCGCCTGGGTCTCACCTCAGCTGCACCCCCGCCTCCAGTCACCCCATATCTCCACCATGAAGATCTCGGTCGGAGTTTGTGGGAAAGGAAGAGCGAAAAGGAGCACGCCGAGCTCGGTCAAAGCAATGAATGAAGGGTGAAAGTCTTTCGCTCAGCAGTGAACTCCCATCTCATCCGGTCAGTTCCAAAAACATCAGAGGCGCCGATCTCCCAAATGTCCCGTTATGTCATGGCAGCCCGAGCGCAGCGGCTCCCCTTTGCTCCAAAAGGTTATTAAATCCAAAGGACGAGAGTCCATCCGGCGGCTCACAGCAGCGACGGCTTCTCTGGTCCTGGAAAACTTGGTTGTGATTAAGAAAAAAATAAAAATAAATAAAAAAAAAATAGAGTTAAACTTTCTGGGATTTTTTTCCGGATTCGCGGGAGTGTCCAAATTACCGTTATGTGTCCGCGCGCCGCTCGGATTTACTCACGCGCGTTCATTCCGAGTCGCAGCTATTTCTAAAGAAGAGATGAACAGATGAACTTTACTGTCTCGTTCCGATTAATCGTTTCAGAGTTCTCCTCGGCTTTTTGTTTTTTTCCCCCCTCGATTCCCCGGAAGGTCCACGCACTCTCACGCACAGTTTAAACTGGATTTAATCGGGAGGGAGGGAGTGTGTGTGAGTGTGCGTGTGTGTGTGTATGTGTGTGGGGTGGAGAGTCGGAATGAAGTCGGACAAGAAAGGAGTTTGTTCCTCATCTGCTCCCGTCTAATTCCTCAAAAAAACTTTTGCATGTATGCCTCTGTCAGTCTCCAAACTCTCAGTGGAGGGTATTCTACCCAAAGTGCGCCCATTCCTTCCCCAGGCTGCGCTCTCCTCCCCGCGGTCCTAGCGCATCCGGATCACCAGAAATCACTTCAAAGTCCCAGATCCAAATGCTGAATGAGATGGATGGTTATTTTTAGAGGCCTGCCTCCTATAACACCTCAGACAATTATTTATTTATTTTTTTATTATTATTATTTCGTGCTTTTGCGCGCCACAGTAATTACATGAATTACACACACACAGTTGCAGTCCATGATATTATGGACATGCTTGATAACCAAACAGTTCAATAATTTGAGCTCATGTTGCAGAAATACACTCCCACAATCTATTACAGTTTTGAAAGCCCAGAATGTATTTTCAGGAAACCACAATATTCCACGAGAGCAATGAAAATCCTTTCCGGATCAGAACTGTTGTGTTTTGATGTTGCAGGCTTCGAACGTCTGACCCCAAAGGAAGCTCCCAGCTGAACAGTCCAGAAGACACTGACACCCTCACAAAAGTTACTTCCCCAAAAAAGAAGCTGACCGTTCGCAGAGAGACACGTCCGAGCGGAAAGTCGAGTGGTGGGAAATGTATAACCACAGCAATGAAAGGAGTTTTGAAGCACAGATGGGGTAAGTGTTTGATAGTACATTTCACATTTTATTTCCAAATCAAAATCCCAGAGCCTGGAGGAAAACCGGAGAGGAACCGAGTTTTATCAAGTCCAAAACTCAGTGCAGGCACAACATTTCAGACCATTTCCTCCTTCCTTCTGCCAAGAATCTTTTTGGAGATGCTGATTTTTGTTTTCCTTCAAGAGTCGGCACCGCTCCATATTGCCAAGAATGTTGATACTGACTTTAAAACCACAGGCTGATCTCCTGGTGTAGAAGGAGATCAGCTGCCAGCTGAACAGTCCAGGAGACACTGACACCCTGTGCATGCTCTCAGCCACAGTGTCTCCACTGCTCAGGTCTGCCATGCACACTTCTCTCCAGTTCACCCTACGAGTTTCTTATCAGGTTTGATTTTGATTTGATTTGAAAAAGACTGATTTCATGTCATTTTTTTCCTCGACTGTCTGGTGCTACCACTCATGTAGCAACCATGGTAACGTCTTGAGTAAATGTGCAGTGCAGTACGATCGCTTCATGCTCTCGGCCAGGTAGAACTTTTTTATGGGTCTTATGAATAGTCAAATTTCCTGAGAAGGACAAGAAAAAAAAAATGACCAGAAAAAGAGTGAAATTATATCACCTAGTGTGTAACTAGTGTAAAGTATCGATAGCATATTTAACTTTCATTGAATTATTGGAAGGTATTGTCTTGAAGATAAGCAAACACATTGAGCCTTTAATAGTTTAAATAATTATATCATAAATAAACCAGCTAATAGGCAGGATGAAGAAAACTGCTTGAGTGTCTCATCGGTTTTTCTTCAAGACAATTAAAGTATAAATAACTTTGCAGTGAAACCTCAAGTAGCTAAACCATGATGTCACGCAGGGAAACTAATATATCAACAAGTAGCCTTCGGAAAAAGCTAAATTTCCTCAATAAAGAACAGGGAATACTATTGTTTTGAATTAGCTGCCTCCATCTACAACACAGGAAGGTCTTGCTTTCAATGTGTGTCTGGGCTGGAGGAGCAAAGTGAAGTTATGAATGAATGTCGAAAGCCTGTGGTGTATTGTGTCCCTGAGCAGATCAAAGGCTGTCCATTCAATCGGCGGGAACGAGAGGAAGCAAAGACGTTTATAGATAGGCTGCACTTCGCTAAATTCTATATTGTTCCTGGAAAAAGACTTATGATCAAATGGAGCACCGCAAGCGTGAAAATGAACAAAGACGGAGGCGTAATAATGCCGGTGATAAGTGCTTGTTGGCAAGGCCGTGCATTTTACAGTGCTGGAGCACACAAGACGGCAAACCATTTTGTTTTCCACGGTGTCTCCAGTTCACCCTACGAGTTTCTACTGGGGTTTGATTTTGATTTTAAAAAGACTGATGTTATGTCATTTTTCCTAGGCTGTCCGGTGCTACCACTCATGAAGCAAAAAAAAATATATATTTTAAAAATGAAGGCCTGACTTTGCATGTTCACCTTGTGCTTGCGTTGGTTCTCCAACTTCCTCCCACAGTCCAAAAACTTGCATGGTAGGTTATTTGCCTCTGTGCATGCTGTTTGTCCTGTGTATCTGTGACGGACTGGTGGTCTGACCAGTGACCACTGCAGGTGCTGCAGCCCCTCGTTCAATTCAAGTATTTTGACAAAGTACAAAATCTAGTTTAAAATCATCGTATTAAAGACGTCATGCAGCCTAAACAGAGGGGGGAGGAATACAAAAACTGCTGCATCGCAACGCTACTTCAACTAGTTTTATGTTTGTCAAAACTGAGTGCAGTGTTAATGGCTGAAACGCTCGATCTTAATTTCTTTTGTCTGGGTTTCTGATAAAAGTTACAGATTTACAGTTGTAATGGTTGGCCAGAACAGGATTTACTTTGCCAACACTCTAAGACAATCGATCGGTATGAATATACCCAAACGGTTGCCGATGACCCATAATGCACCTGTCTACCTTGCTTTGGAGATGTGTTTCTCCTCGTCTCTGTTCGTCTTAGCTCTAGCTGTTTTAAACTTTGGTGTCGTTAACCTGGTTCTCACCAATGGCCAGTTTGGTTCAGTAAATATTTTCTTGTTGCCTATTTCTGATTTTTGAAGATCAGACATCTGACATGTTGTCTCGTCTTTCCCCGTTTTGAAGCGTGGGACCTACGATGCATCATATTTACACCCATATTTTATCTTATCTTTATTCCCTTAACGCTTTGCTTCTTCCTGGATGTCATAGACAACAGTAAGCTCATCATAGTAACAATGCACTTCAATGGCGGCCTGTTTTGTAGTAATCTCCACAGCAACACAAAGCTAATGCAGCGAAAGCCTGCTGGCTCTGAATACAAATGGGTTTTTGTCCACTTCAAACATGTCAAGCTGCAACTAAACATAAATGTTTCAGAGTTGACTGAGATTGAGAGTGTTGCTCTTTGCATACCATATGTTGTTTATGTTGTAAGAGTAGTGAAATATATGGGCTTCCAGATCCTCTGAATGTGTTTGCACAAGCGAATACTTTGATTTAATCCCGGGTGTACTCTGAAAGAAAAAATAATATCCCCAAACCTCAATTTTTTTTGTTGAAATACTTTTTTTTTTTTCAAATTGAGCTCCACTTACTTTATCTTTCACTTTGGTCTGCGGTTCAGTTTTATTTGTTTTTTTTTTTTTGTTTTTTTTTTAGCTGCGTGCACAAAAAGTTCCGAAAATACAGAAGGTTACTTCTGTTTTAAAAATACTTTTTGACATACGAGAGGCCTGGGAGGACAGAGGCTGTGGTGATTCGAATCTGGAGAGCGTTTCAAAATACGAGGCGGCGCAGGAGGAAAGCTTTTGAAAAGGTTACTTCTCGCAATTGGGCTTGACATGTGTTCACTGACACATTCAAACTACAGGTTCCCCAGTCATGCAAGCAGCCTGGCAGTATATAATGGTGCACTGTGCTCTGACCCCTGCAGCAGACCCCCGGTTTGTTATTCCTGTATGCGATACTGTACTCTGGAGCAGGCTCAGACAGCCAGCATGGTTACTAAAAGAAAGCACAAGGAGTAGATGGGCGCCTGTTCTGTAATGAAACAGAGGGGTGTTTATCCAAGCCGTTAAATAAGGCTTCAAGTGCAACACCCCCCTCCTGCCCCATAAGGCCCAAATCTCTCTCATCTGGAGAGCACAGTTTCCATTTTAAACATTGCGTCCCAAACTGCACATTACATCAAATTGTACTTAATGGTATCCAGACAAACTTTAATGTCGTTCCAACATTTTCTCTGCAGCCCCCCCTCACCCAACCCCCCCTTCACCCTGTATAGCTAAGCAAGCAATCTCTTTCTCTGTTCCACATCTGGACTCCATCCCAGGTGAAGAATGGGGAAAGCAGAGAACACTGGAAGAGAGAGAGAGAGAGAGAGTATCAGAGAAAGAGAGGGGTGAAACGTAGCAAGGCTTGGAAGTGCAAAAAAGTCAAACTATGCTAATGTTTTGATTTGGATGACAAATTTTTAGAGATAGCAGTTCATAAGAGACATGATCTGTGATTCCTCCTGAGGGACAGGATTTCCCTATTGTGTCCCAGATCAGATGGATGAGAGGAAACAATCAAAATGTAGGAAACTTTTCTCTGCACAATCAGAGCAACAGACCAAGTGACTGTTGAGATGAGGTGTAGTACAGTATTGTGTTTCTTCCAGCGAATAAACAAAAGACACTTCCAGCCAGGAAACTTAAAGAGTTTGGTAACACAGGGACATCTAGTGGACTATATATAGTACACTGGATGCAGTAGAGTAGTTCAGCTCTCGCTACTCTTTGACAGGATGGTTGGGGGCTTATGGAAAATCGACGTTTTGAATCAGTCATGTTTGTGTTTTCTTGCTCGTTAAATATCAACTTCTAGCTTCAAATTCTTAAAGCTCAAAATAATTTAGTTTGTCACCATCTGATGCATCCTAGGATCTGGGGAGTTTTATGATTGCACTTCAAAAATGTTGATGTCAGGCTCTTGAATAACTTCTCTATCACTTTCGACTCGTAAAGCAGTTGACCTGAAAGATGCACTAAAAATCACACAAGAATTGGATCAAAAATGTTACATCGAAGGACAAACTCAGGACATCTGGCAGCTCTAACCTCTTAAGAAAAAATAATGGAGCACCATCATTTATAACAAGCTGATTGTCACCATAAAAGCTTGCTGAAAAGTTAGCAAAATGCAACAAATAGCTTATTGAAACTGCACAGTTTCCCCAAATCCACATGGACAAAAGGATTCTTTCAAAACTGTAGCAATACCACCCTCTTGTGGTAGATAATAGAATTGTTACACAATGTTACACATTTATTGAAAGTGTAATATTTTACATTAAAATTCAGTGTTATGAGATGAACTAAGGCCAGTACTAATTGTAACCCGTCTACGGTAAACGTTACACACTAACAAAAACTCAATGCTGCCAGACTTCCTTGAGTTTGAATAAATATTTTGATTTCTCAACGTAAGGGCTTTCAGTGAAGCACAACCTATTTTTTTGGAGTAACAAATGAACATAAGGTCAAACACAGTTACAAAAAAAAAATGTTTTAAACATTTAACTGGTTAGCTGTAACAAAAGAAAAAAACTATTTAAATCCTATGATCTGCACTCACAATTGTTGCAGTTGTGAACCGAAACAGGCAGAAGAAAGATTACCCAAAATAACTCCAGTAAAAATGATGAGGCAGCAAATTAGTCACACATTAAATTCAAAGTCCAATCAGGAGAGACTTCAGGTTGTGCAACTTTATTATATTCCACAAAAATGTGAAGATTAAAGTCCATCTCTGAGTACTGCTGGAACTGGACATGTGCTGCATTACAACTTCGTATCACATCAACTGTCCCATGCTTACAATATGCATATTAAATGATCTACATCATATCATCATCAAAAGAATATCAAAAATATTTATATATTGAAAAGATATTTGTCCCTCTAAATTAAACAAAGAGCTAAACAACAAGCAGCTCTTGCTTTACCGATTAGCTATTCAGTTTACAAAAAAGTACAGATAAATTCAAGAGGCATTTTGCCCTGAATCTGCCACTCTCCACAACTCTACAATAACGTGGCAACCATCTTTTTTTTCTTGCCTTTGTCCTGTGGAAACGCACACAACCATTCACACACACACACACACACACACGATATGGAGCCATGCAGAAGCTTTGCATGAGAAAGCATGCAATCACACACACACTCGCACAGCACCATCTGAACAACTTTAAGGCTGCATGCAGAGTTGATTGGTTATTGGTCCCTTTTTATAGTCAATCAGAAAATTCTCATCCTCGGTTCTTTATTCAACTTTTTTTCTTTTTTTTAAAGCATCTGCGTTCTTAAATCTGGCCTGAGTATTATGTGGGCAAAGAATGACAGAGACCATGAAGGATGAACCATATTATGAAAAAAAGTTCTCATAAAACAAAACGTAAGGCAATAAAGTGTATATTATACATTGCATTATTTGATTAAAGATTAAAGATCAGAAATTAATGTAATGTCAACCCCACAAAAAAATATATCCAAGGTGTATCGGTGAGTCAGATGAGGTGGTGCTTCAGGGAGGCAAGCAGCACTCTGCAGAGCGGGACAGGCGCGCAGGGAGCAACTCATTGGCGGGGGGACACGGTGGTCTGAACGGAGTTGCCTGGGCCCTGATACCTCTCTTTGGCATGCTTCTCACAATACATTACATCTCCAACCCAAAAGTGACCTCTCATCTTCAGGTTAAGCCCGCAATCTGTGCAGGTGTAGCACTCTGGATGACGGAAGGAGCTGTCCGTGATGCGCACTGCCTGCGTCCTGTGGGGTCAAATAGAGACGTAAACATGTCAGATATTTGAAAAGCATCTTATTTTCTGTCTTCTCTGATTCGCTCTGCTGGATAAATGCAGTCTGTTCCACTTTTTTTTATTCAAAGGTTCGTCCTTTTTGCAGTTCTTACAAAATTTCTTTCTGCAAGTGCAATATGTTTTCAATTTCAGGTGGTGCTTCTGTAAGTGCCCCCTTAATGTGCATTTAATATTAAATCCAGAAAAAAAAAGATGGATAAATAAAACAAAACCTTTAGTCCACAAATACAAACGTTCCACTGCCTCCACAATGTGGAAAATCTCTTAAAGCCTAATTTGAGGAGCTTACATATACTTATTTGGAATAAATGTAATTAATTCTGAGCTTTCAATGATCCAGATAAACATATTTTTCCAATTTGGAATGATGTAACTAATGACTGCAAAGAACTTGTAAAAACAAGAATTGGCTGCCCAAGTTTGAGTTTGGATTTTCTGTTTCCCATTTAGACCCAAATTATTTCCCCCCACATCCACCCCCACACACAAAAACATTATGTTGTGATACAACATCCATATCAATGGGGATGTGAGAGTTGTTTTAGTTTTGACCTGATCTGGATTAGAGGAAAAAAATACAAACCAAACTTGAACTTATGCATCCACATCTTGTTCACAAGGTTAGTTGATTTTTTTTATGTTGTATTCTCCTTTAACCCTTAATAAATAACTGTTCAAATGCATTATCAACAGTTCAACGCGACATTAAGATTGGTGTGTGAACATAAGCACACTCTACCTCAGTGGTAATAAAACTACAGGAGGACTTACACAATGCTTGTGCCACACTTCTCACAGGTGTGGTGTTTGCTGACTCCTGCAACAGATGCGCCCTGTTTCGGTGGGTTGGGGGAAAGCTTCCCCGGAAACCGCAGGGCTGCCTCTGAAGACGAACACAGATACAAACAAACCTGCTGATAAAGACATTCTGACAGCATGCTTTTCCAACTCCCCTCACCACACCCCCCTTTCCTTTTGCCACATTCAAATTTACAAAAAAACCAAAACAATTCTCCTGACTGATGTCAATCCCTCACAGAGCTGCAAATCAGATTGCTTCTAACCTTTCTCATCAGCCTCCAGCACTTCCTGCAGCATTTTAAAGGTGTTGGACTGACGAGGTGGCGTGCGCGACTCCTTGTTCTCCTGGATCATCTTGTACACCTCCGAGTTCCTGTCAAACCTTTGCATGGCAAAGTCAGAACTGGAACTACTGCAGAGGGAAAGCAGAACAACAGATCACAGTTTATAAAACACCAGAAACCCGAAGTCAAACTAGTTTCCACCCAAACATGACATAATCAACATAATTAACCCTTCGGCCTTATAATCCTGTATAAGATTTTCGAAGTAGTGTTCACAGCGGTTTCATGCTTCTACATAAGCAACTAAATTTTGAACTAAGATACAATAAAAATTAGGACAAAAAGTAAAATAATTGCCTCTCCCTCCCACTGGTTCCACGTATCAAAAGCTATAAGTACATGAGTGTTTGCGATTGGTAGGAACTGGTTGGGCAGGTATTCTCCCGTCAGGCTAGGTGTTTGGTGCCTTGTTGCCTGTTGACAACTCGTCGCTCAGAATCAGGCACTGAAACCTGACAGGCTGTCCAACCTGTTGCCACTCAGCAAAATTCTTGGAGAGTTAGCCATCAACACAGATGTGCTGCGTGACAAATCTTCAACAATTCAATGAGCCAACCGTCAAAACAGCAGGTTGCAGCTCAAGCTGGTCAATGTAATATCGCCAAAGGGTCAATAAAGGACCTCGTTTCGAAGGCTGATTTTGGTGTTTTATTATAGAATATCAGTAACAAACTCAATAAAAAATGGATTTCCACTTAGGTTTTGTAATCAGTAATTACAAAACCTGAATATTTCATAAAACTGATGTTATGGTTTCGCCAATAAATGGACACACCACACCAAAAAATAAATCAAGGTAATGCAAAATACTGACTAGATGTTAGAATTGTAATTAAATCAAGATAATTTAAAATCTTTGATATCTGTGTTTAAATAAATGTACAAACATGCCATGCACAGCTAAAATGATGAATGGAGAGGAATCTTTATTCATCTTACAAGCTTGTGTTTAGACTTTCAAACTAGTTTCATTGAGACAAAACATGCAAACATTAAAAAGAAGTTTTTTTCAACCAAGTAGGACTTTCATACAAAAGCTTTTAAAATAGCAGCTTAGGTTTGCTGAGTTAAACTTTTGTTTCTTTTTTCGTATGCTTGTTTGACTGAATTGTATCGGCTTTACACAACGACTCTGTATCAACATGATTTCAACAGAACACAAAAAACAAACATGCTTTGGGCCTTTCCTCTGCATCAATGAGCAGAGGTCCAGATTGGAAACAGACTTCTGAAGCGCGACCTCCAAGTTTTCCACATGCACAGCTCCACCCAAAGCTACCCATTTCCCCCTTTTCCTCTCACATTATTCCAACATGCAGTCACAAAACAGCTGACAAAACAGGAACAGACAACAAACACACATTAACAAGCAGCCACATACACTGACAGCTGATTAAAAATGTACAGATCTAAAACGCTCAAATGCACCGATACTTCCTGAACACTGAGTGGAGTTAAATATTATCACATCTGTAACAAACACTTGCATAAACCATCTACATCTGACACAAAGCTGCAGCGGGTCAAGAGAAGTAATGATAACAATCGAGTACATAACCAAAACACAGAGATCAAACTGCTAAATGTCTGGACCTAGTTTCCTCCTGGCAGAGAGAAAACAAATCCAACTTTTGTGCTGAATTAAAATCTAAATGACAACTCAATGACTCACCTCAGAAAAAAAAATAAATAAAAATAAAAAATCACAGGAAAAACACAACTCCACAAAAAAAGCCCCTGTAATTTCTAAGTCTGTGAAACAATTCAGAACATGGAAAAATAAAAACTAATATCAGAGACTTCACTGAACCAGACGAGACAGAAAAACAAGATTGTGAGTGAAAGGTGTGCCCTGGGCTGAAATTCATTGGCCACGCGGCATTAAGGAGGCGTCACCGCTTCTCTGATTGGCTGCAGAGAAGCGGGGAGAGGCTTATTGAGCTGGCTGGGGGCTACAGACAGGGGGCCGATCAGGGGGAGAAGTAATTGCTCTTTTTGGGGGAATATCAAGTTCTTGGACAGGACTTGCAGCTGCAGACATGACCTGTGGGTAGCCAGAGTTAACCAGCAGGGAAGCAGGGCCAAAGCCAACCATCCTGCACTGTCAAAACACAGACTCAAGCTTCTGCAGCAGAATGTGTGGACAAAAGGATTAGAAAAGGAACAACAAACTTTTTTTTTTTTCTTTTTTTTTTTACATTAACAAAAAACATTCCAAACAAAGTTCAGAAGGCAGCATTTGAACACTGGAAAATGAGTCAAATTACAGCTCCATCAACTCCAAGGGCGCGGCTCCGAAACTCTGCAGAGTGAAACTGTACAGAGCTTCCCAAAGGCTGAACATTTTATCAGTATTCATTACTGCTGTTCAGTCAGATGTTTCTACATGTTTGTATGCAAAATCATGGAAACTGCTAGAATGCTCCAGGACGAGATTAAAGAGCCAGCTGCATAGCTTCTCTTTCATTTCATTAAAAGAAATGATTCACACTGAAATTAATTCCAGTTTTAAACCATTTTCCACACAGGCCTTTCAGAGAAAGATTAGCTAAAAGTAGGAGAAAATCTCTCCAGAAAATATATTTTTAATCTAAAAAAAAATAGTTAAACACAAAGACTTGAATTGCATTTTTAAACGAAATATATCTGAGCAAACATCATAATCATAAAGATCGTGTTAGTCTAAGCGTCTTTGACACTAGAATTTTGCAGGTATTTTCTTGAGAGATGATGAATCATCACCATCCTTCTCAACCTTATGATGAAAATACAGAAATCAAAGATTCTTTGATTTCAGTTTTAGCCAGGATGTCATTCATAGTTTCTCATTGGCTGACTGGAAATACAAGGAATCAACAATTTCTTTGCTGTTCACACAAAAAGATATTCTTCATACAGCTGGCAATATAAAGAAATCAACAATAATTATATTTTTTATTTAGGTTCACTCACATGGGTATCTGTACTTGAAAAATGACACCGTTTTGTTTTTCATCAAATATGAAGACATTTATTTGTCATGATATAGTATATTTTCAACACATTTTAAAAATAAAATAGTGCATATGGTGTGCTTTAGTTTCTTTAACCTCCTCTAATATGTAAATAAACTGAGAAACTGAAGTCAAGTTTCTTGTTTATGCAAATAAAATTGGTAATTAAAGCCAATTCTAATTGATTGCTTGACTTTAAATTTGTTGAAAACATTTTTTTTTTCTTCAAGCTGTTCAAACTTGTACTTCCAATTAAAAACAGCTCTTTGAATTAAAATATTTATTACACTTCAAACATTTATCCCATGCACGGCGTCTCAAGTAAAGCATATTTAGAATTTGATTTAATCCAAAGCTTTTTGTTAAAATTTATATATAAAACCACATACAGCCCTGTTGATCCAAAAAATGACAAGGAGTTAGACTAATTTCCAATCATAATTTCTATATAAAATATAAGAACAAGCATTTGGTCACAAAATGGGGAGTAAATAAAAACTAAGTGACAATATGAGGAGTGTTTACCTGCGCCTGGGGGACATGGGGACATCGCGGTCAGTGGGGCTGTGAGGTGAGTAGCGTCCTGGTGGGGTTGGTGTCCTGCTGGACCCAGAAGGGTGTCTGAAGTCCGAAGGAAAAAACTCCTAGTAGAATAACAAAAGAATAAATAAATAAAAAGGGACAATGATACAAAAGCAAGTAGCACAGATTAAAGACTTGCACACAGACTGTGAAAACATAGAAATTACCCCATTAACGAATTTTTTCTGCGATGCCTGACAAATTAGTGATTTGTCAGAAATTAGAATTGGGTATAGATACTATAGTACCAAAGACAGAAGAAAGAGAGGCCTATGAGCATACAAGTGTTGTGCACTTGAGTTTCTTATAAAGTATGAAACGTCCTGGGAAGAGCAAACTTTGTTCATGCCAACTGAAGAGAAATAAGTTTTTCATCTGTTCTTGTGGAGTATGAGGCCTTAAAAAGGGGGAACGGTTCTGTTTCGCTCATACAGAAAGCAAAATCCTGATTCCATCAGGCTCCAAACCTGAGATGACATCAGTTATAGCCTAAAAACACAACTACATGATCTAAAATCAAAGACCATAATAACCCATGTACTGCATACAAAACAATAGAGGATACACATCATCATATGTGAATGAAACACATTACAGTTTCATCCAGCAAAAGCAAAACATCATCTGACTTTGTTTTTGATATCCTGAGTTTCTATTAACAACCAACATCCATCTCTGCTGTGCTGACGAGCATCAGCAGCCTGCATCAACATTTTAACTCCAGATCTCCTTTTATAGGAAGAAACTTGCTTCATTCCATCAGTCCAAATGTTCTGTGTTAATAACAGTGTTGGTTTTAGAAATATGCTTTTATGCACTTTAATAGTTTTCAAATGGAGGTCAGAGGTGCAGTGCTGCTGCTGCTGCTGGAAATACTGTGAAGCTGCGTTTTACATCAGCACCAATCAGGAGAGGATGTCGATTCATTACACGCATTACCAGAAGAGGGCGCCACATACCAAGTGAATACCATCAGCTAATGAACAAGGCATCTGAACAGATGCGAATCGATGCGTCAGCTGCTTGCATAAAAAGACACCTAAGCATAAAGTTATACTTGCATTAAGAGCAATGGTGGATTTGTTCAACTTAAACTGCATCAGTATTAGAAGATTATGTAAAAATAAACTACGTGTGTATACACGCTGAACCCCAGGACAAAAAGGCTCAGTACATACATCATTCAGGACACATTTACTGTCAGGAATTTTACTATTAAACGCCTGTCTCCTTTCTAACTATGACCACCTGTAAAGCTGACCACCTCTAGAGCCATAAAAGAGTTTTTATTCATGTTAACAGACAAGGTTAATCAAATGCAAAACATATTTGAACTCTAGCTTAGAAACTATTTGAGTAACAGTTCTCATAGTCCCTAAAAACTAATGAAAACATCTTGCACAATATCGCTCAGCGAGTTTTCCTCCTTGTACAGTCACCAGCTGGCATCAGTGTTGCACAGGCTCCGTCCAAGAGAGAAACTTACTCCACCCAACTTTTCAAGCAGTACGAGGCTAAAGTCAGAGCTGATGGAGGAACCCGACAGAAACACAGTGGCGCGGATAAAATGGATGATTTTTGTGGTTGATGCCAGCACCCGCTTCCAATTCAGCAGGTCTTTGAACAATAGCTCTGTTCTCAATTGAGTCCAATTTTCCTCCTCTTTTTTCTTTCCAGAGTGGGCAGATTAGTGGTGGATGCCAGGAAGCTTTTACCAGAAACGATCATTGGGGCGGCTCCCTTCAATTTTTTCCCCCTATATAAACCCAATAATACGACTCAGGACTCATTCAATCCATCAGACCTCAAAACTACTCATCCGTTTGCTCTCCTGCTGCGAAGCAATCTAGACTTCATATACCTGATGGACACACATGCTTTAGAGACTTTTTTGAGATAGACCAACTAAAGTCCAACAGTATGTGGATATAAATCCCGGCTAATGCAAACAAGGTGGATCTTGCATAACTGTGGATCTTCAAGATCTGTAGTCTAAAAATGTAATCTATTCGAGAAAAGAGAAATGCAATGAACGCAACAACAGAAAAGCTGAAGAGTGAAAAATAACCCAGCCACTTTAAAAGGGACATATCTGTTCAATTAGGTAACATAAACAGTAAAAATTGCTTCCAAGTCAATGTGTTCAGGCATCGAGACGTGGCGAGTGAGACTTGAAGTTTACCATAAGCCCAACAGTGTGGATAAAGAGGATTTAAGTGATTTTGAACACTGAATGGTTGATGATTCCAGACAGATTGGTCTCAGTAGCTCAGAGATCACTGATCTACTGGGATTTTCCCCTCACAACTATTGCTTAGGTTCACAGAAAACAGAGTGCCAAATTTCCAGTTAGCAGCTGTTGTAAGGATGAAAATGCCACGCTCAGATCGTAGGAGAATGGGTAGGCTGGCTTGAGATGAAAAAAGGCAACAGTGCCTTAAATCATCAGTCATAACAACCAAAGAATGCAGAAAACGATCTCTGAATGCACAACATGTTGAACATTGAACCACAAGAGATTCAGTGGCAGAAGACCAGAACAGGTGAGAAAATATTGACTGATCTGAAGAATCTTGATCCATCCTCACCTCATTCACACACTGGATAATATTAACTGTATAATTCTTTATACAGGGGATCTTTTCAGTGTTCAGTAAAAATCAACAAATAACACAATTTAGTTTTTTTTGTCTCGCCTACAATCCCGTGTTCCCATTAAGGCCCTGGATGTTCAAGACAGGAAAACAAGAATTTTTGGCCATGACTTTTTTTAAAAGTTATTTTACCCTGATGCTTCCCTCGAGTAAAATTGTAGTTTTTGGAAAGAAAAATGCAAGTTTTTCCACTTACTTTGAATAAAAACAAAAAGTTGCACAACCAAAGCAGGAATCTCATCATCATTAACTATTTTTGCAGAATCCATCACTAGAATATGAGTCCAGTAACAGTGGCATAGCTGACATACCTTTAAACTGTAGGCTCCTTCATTACAGCTACAAACAGCATTGCTCCATTCAAATGCATTACTCATGGTTGATTTAAAGCTACAATGCATTTGCAAACTCCAACCTTGGCACTGCCCACAATGTCGCTTTGTTTCATCTATCCACAGACTTGGTTAAGGGTGCTGGATAAAGTTGGGAAGCCTGTTTGTTTTGTTGCTTTTTTTTGGTCTTGGATAGCAACATAGCCATAGATGGGAGAGAACGCAGAGGAATATCAGCCAGTTTTCAGTGGTTCCTGTGGCTGCCAAGAGGAGGAAGCTTTGATTAAAGCTGTACAGAACTGTAATCAAAAGTTCATAGTCAACAAACCCAAGATCATTAGGGCAAGTCTCTGGTATGCTGCCCTGGCTTCAAGTTGCACATCCAATAACACGTACTGCTTTTCACTTTACAACCCATGAGCATTTAGAGGAATGCGAGCACTTGCATTAAAAAACACAAGTATGCTTTTATAATATGATAAGGTCTTTTACAACAGCATGACTAAAATTAGAGGTCTCATCAGTCACATCTTTATTTTGACAGTCAGTTTTTAATGAGAAAAGAAGATGATGACTTTGGGGGGGAAAAGTAGAATCACATTTTCCAGTTCATTTTGAATAAACAGATCTCAAAATGAGACAGATCAATTTCTTTACATTCATGATTGTAAAGAACATTTTTTATATATATATAAATGGCTTTTTTTTTTTTTTTTTCTCTGTGTGAAGTTTGGCTAAAGAGAAAAAAGATCTTGAAGCAACGTTTTGTTTTTCTATCTCCCAAATTTTTCCATAAATTGTGGTTGGTGCTGCAAAGACAGCTGCAGAAAAGATGTTTCCCCTGTTCAATATTTATTTGAATAATCCCTTTATTTAATTTATACTCCACTTACCCATGAAAAGGGAACATGTTTGAAGAAACCAAATAATCGTTTCTTTTCAGAAAACTATTTCAAGCTGGAATCTTGCAGTCCTCCAAATCAATAAGCATGCCAGTTTGTGTGTTGCACACTACTCAAAAGTTGTATATACAAAATACGAGCGTCAAACACAGAGAAAATGATAAACTGAAGGAAAAGGGTGGCTGTCTGAGGCCGATGGGAGACACTGGGGGCAGTGCCAGCAGATGAAACTTCAGTCTGGCTCCAAGCAAACCACTTTGCATCATCATTACCACCCTGCAGCTTCAATTACAGGGCATTGGCTGCAGCATAGGAGTGATGCCTGGAGCAGTTTGTATTTTGGGACGTCTAGCGCTGCTGTGAGAGGGTGTGATAACTGATGATTTCGTATTCACCACAGACATGAGTCCAGCAGTACAGCAGGTTGGTTCTGTAGTAGTTTTGAGGAGTGCATGCTGTTTCCCATCAGTCTACTTTTGGTAAAGTTCTGGAGTGAAAATTAAGACCAAATAAGTTTTACTTCATCCATTGTTACTGAGAGACTTCATGTGAAATCTGAACT
This sequence comes from Poeciliopsis gracilis, assembly GCA_911649635.1. Taxonomy (NCBI): domain Eukaryota; kingdom Metazoa; phylum Chordata; class Actinopteri; order Cyprinodontiformes; family Poeciliidae; genus Poeciliopsis; species Poeciliopsis gracilis. The sequence continues at coordinate 3,321,264 of CAJVRI010000005.1, read as the reverse complement.
TGGGCAATAGTTACCATTTTAAAACTTGGTTATAAGAAAAACAATAAATCTTCACTTCAAACAACATTAACTTTTGAAATGTTACATCCTACCACTGCATCTCCACAGCAGCCATAAACTGTAGTCTCTATTGCAAATATAAAACTACTAGAGCAGTGAAGTCTTGTGTACATAATAACTATCAGATCCATCTACCCAGCACCTGATGGTAATACCAGATCATTCTGCTGTGCTTATAAACAGCAGAGCAATCTGGCTGCACCCATCATCATCTCTGTTGGAGCTGAGGAACAGAGCTTAATGTATGCAAACCTTATTTTAGAAAATATCAGAAGGGCCTACAAAGGTCCTCATTATAACTGTAAACTAACCATGGCCATTGTTGCTTGTTGGGCACCAGGTGCTAATATTAAAGGGAATCCTGATAAACACAGATAGCAGGAAGCAGATAATACTGCATAACATACAGTCCCAGTAGCTTAGACCAGTAATTACCTTCCACTGAGCTGGATTTGGTAGATGCCAAAGACAGCTCAGATAAAAGCTACTTGAAACAATAATTCAGCCCAACATACAGAAAAAAAACTGTTTAAAAATATTCTATTTTCTCATGAACTATTATTTTAGTGTCTATCAAATGTATCCATCATAACCTCACTGTAGTGTCCAACTATCACAGCAATACATTCAGTTTTAGAAGCACAACAAAGTCTTTTCAATCCTCTAAAGTGTTCCACATATGAATTCTGGGCAAAGGATGACAGTTCACCTTTCAATAACAAGGAATAAAGTGTGGCAGATCTTTGGGCTAAAAGGGCTAATGCATCCATCTCACTCCATTCATTCAGAACAACCGTACACCATCTGACTGCGGCAGATATAAAACATGTGTGTAAACTCAGAGGGCTTTACACTATGCATAAGACATAATGTAAACACCCAGCTACAATTTAAATTATACAGCAACAACAATCAACCAGATACCTCTATGAATATTTATGTCTGAGGACAAAAATCTGATCATTTCTCTGATGAAATTATGCACCATCTCCAACAACATTATTGTGCAAATATGTTGTGGCACAATAAGAAAGTTAGGACTGTGAAGAGGAGAGAACTGAGGACAGCAACTTAAGGTTTTTCATTGTTGGTGAGCAAATAAATATGACGACAACGTCCTTCTAAAAGCAACATTGAAGCATTAACTGTGCAGCTTGCAAATCTGCTTTAAAGACAAAGGCTTGTTTAAATAGTCTTAGCAGTGAGTCTAATACTTTGAATTTTGTTGCTTCCTTATGCACCACATATGATTCTTGAAGATCAGAACAATAAATAAGCTTTGAAGTAATGTAGGTGGTCTGAGTCAGCCTCTACCACACATTACCATTAAAAATCTGAGGGATAAATACAAGTCTCAACGTTTATTTACACATATTTGGTGCCATGGGAAACAATTTCTCCAGACTTCAATGAATTTTCCCCAAACGGTTTTAGTGAATATGAAGCTCATTTCACATCTGTAGCTCATTATGGACAATAAATGGTCACACAAATCTCCTTACTTTTAGCAAAGAGAATCAAAACATGTTCACTGTAAAAAAAAATAAATAAATAAATAAATCACAATGAAACAAGGAAAGATGGGGGAGAGCCATACGCCTCTTAATACCCTGCACAAAAAAAAAAAAATCTGAATTTAGGAGAGAAAAATATGCATACATAAGTAAATGTTTACAACAGGTTTGAGCCAAGCATGGAGCCAGTGGGTTATAAATGGAAATCCTTGTGTGGGACTCAGGATAGGGGAAAGGAATGCATAACATTTTTAAGTAAATAAATATTAAAGAGACATTTCCCATCAGCTCCAACAAAGTCCCAAAACACAACTTAATCCCATCTTTAAAACTATAAATTTTAGATTTGCAAAGTATCAAAAGAACAAATCAAACCATACACTAAAAAAACATGAGCAATTAAAACTGTTGCAGATCAGTGATTAGTATGACTGTGCACTTCTTACCATGCCTTCGTAAACATGGGCAGCCTGAATCCACAAACCTTCACCCAGGCTCTAAATGACCCATCTATATTTCAGCCAGATGTAAACATCCTACAGTTTCACCTAAAGCTAACGACACACTAAAAGCTTTTCTGTCATAATTTATACATGATTCCAAACAAGTCAAGTTTGAAGTAACTGGGAAGAGATGGCAAGTCCAGTTGGCATAAAAAAATCTCTAAAATGTACATTCAAAGTCTCAGTTAAACAGGTTTGTGTATTTTAAAACAAATCTAGATGCAGACCCATAAAGTGAGCTGATAACAGATCTGACCGCGTCCACATATGATAAAACGACTAGGTCAGACACAGGAAATGGCTTCAGAAAACAACGTGCTAGCTTCTTAGAAAGACTGTAAACATGACCAATATTTATTTATTTTTATAATAGCCAGAGGAAAAAAAAAGTGATGGCAGATTATCAGTCATGTTGGTTTACTTCCTTATTTTCTTGTTCATAAAACTCAAATTGCCTCATTATAGCCATCAACTGGTATGTTAAATCATATTCTTCATGATAATTTGTGTATTTTTATGCATCAAGTTGGTTTTAATTGGTTTGACCAATCAGATCTGATGACCCACGTCAGGTAAAGGTGTTGAGTATGATGAATAATTTGTACGTTTTTTGACCAGAAATTTGCAGAAATCAGTCAGTTATTCTGCTCAAGCTCAAATGCTTCACTAACTTTAATTTAAAACGACTATGTGTAAGTTTCAAATCCAAATCCCTGAATTTTGATGAAAATTTTCACAAATGACTTAAGGTCTGTTAAGTCAAATTTTGTCCAGTCGTTGCTAAAGTCTCCCAACTTTAGCAACAATTTATGACCAACAAATGGAAACAATTGTTCTAAAATATAGGTGTTCTCTACTATAAAACTACAGGACATAAAGTCTGTTTCTGTTGGAATGAATACATTGAGGATTCCTTATTAATGCTGTTGCCTCGAGAACAGCTTGTGGAATGATGAATCGCCCCTCAGCCACCTTCGTAAAAGGCACCAACTCACAAAAAGAGCCCTCTCCTTCCCACCAACAGCTCCCAATAAAACGCAGAAGGCCAGCTATTCCTCATGTGCACACCCGGAGGGCTGGAAAGCTCAGGGAACCAAACAGAGACCCAGTTTGCTCTTCCACTCCAGGGGAAAGGAAAACAGACAGGCTCATCAGTCAGTGGGGATGAGGAGAGGCATGCTGCCCATGGAGTGGCCACAATAGACCCAGGCTTAACGGCTTGCAGTCCACGTGAAAAGGCCTCACACTGGCCAGTCACAGAGCTCACTGTGCAAAGGAGAAGAAAACATCCATCCACTAAAACCACAGCCAGTAGCATTCCCTGGACACTGGCTTGGCTTACCCCCCCCACCAACATGCCAAACCAAACAGGAAAAGCAGGCATAGCAGACCTGAAATAGTAGATCATTCAAAGCCGTCATCGTCAAGTAAAACATGTGCATTTGTGTACTTTGTGACAAACGAGAAACTCCAATAAAGTGAATTTATCTCAGGTTTCCTCCAGTAACAGCAAACATTTTCTACCACAGCCAACAAGGTTTTTATTGGCCACAGAAAAACTTTTGTCTATGTCTGAATCTTTTCAAAGATTTGTTTCAAAGCAAAGACCACACAGCTTTGCACCACCATAACTTTGAAAATGGACCAACACAAAGCCTTATGCCGCTATGCCTGCTAATATTCTCTGGACATGTACGCAACATAATTTATGGACAGGCTGACCCCTCCAACTTTGGACAAAGTGCTTTGTGGTGACACATTTCAATGCCAAGAGAAATAAGTTGAATTTAGCAGAGAGGAAATGTTTGGTCTACAATTATCTAAAAGCGTGTGTCACCCTGACATATTTGGCCGTGCTGTGCTTGAAAGAATATTTATACAGCAACTGTTGTGTCACAGCGCAGCATCAGACGAGCCACAAAGGCAAGCCTTCCTAACCTCAAAATGGATCCTTAAAAACACAGACCGGGAGCTCAGACATAATGACCGAGTTATGGTTCATGTCTCATGAGAAGTCGTTTTGTTTTGGCCCTGTTCAGTGCAATCAAGATCTCTTTGTGGCCACTTCTTGATGACATAAACAAATGCTCTGAATCATGACAGTCGCTAAACTCCCTCAGATATAATCTCAGTTTACAGGAATCTAGGAAATATTTACCTTTTGACTCAGTGATGAGCTAGCAGATATTAAAGTCTGCAAACAAAACAACAAGTCAAGCACATCCTGGCATGACAAGACAAAACGCCACATACGTCAAAAACCATCAATATTGGACTGAAATTGAAACTTTTTTTTCCCCCACATAGACACTTCCTTTGTTATTATGCAACACATCCACATCTATGGGGTTTGTAAGGGTTTTGTATGAAGGGTCCAGAGTTTGGTTGATTCGGGACACTTTAGCAGGTCTAATACTTCTAATGCAGAAGAACATACTGTGCCTTGCAAGGGTATTTATAACCTTTGAACATTTTGATTTCAATCTTCCTTGTATGTAGGAAGATTGTGTGCGACAGACAAATGCAAACTACTGCTCTGAAAATCAGTTGTAGTTCTCCTCAAATTCACATTTTGTTAATCTAAAATTGGGGTGTGCATTGTAATCAACCCCTCTGAGTTAATATGTAGACAACATTTTCCTGGAGTTAGAACTGCAAGGCTTTTAGGTGTAATCTGAAAATGTCTGCACATCTCGATGTTGTGCTGCAAAGTTGAATGAGCAAAAAAAAAAAAAATCCTTCGTGGACTGACAACAGAAAGTCAAAAGTAAATGGATTATCTTTTTGCACATTGGCAAAAAGAGGAAAAGTTGGAACATGAATACATTTGCAAAGCACTAGATACATTGCAATGTATATAAAATACATTAAAAAGTCAAAACTCGGGTCTTAAAATGCAGTACTGGTTTTAGGCAAGAAATCTTAAGCTTTTCAGGTTATTATGCACATGTTCTGTGTAATGCTGCAGGCACAGTAAAATCCAAATTAGGAACATTTCACATTAAGGACAGCTTGGGAAATGTCAGGAGGCTCCCTGGTGTCCATTCTGCTCCACCTCGACCCCCTCCAGCCGCCTCCCCTTTCTCTGTTCATCGCACAACAACAAGCCTTGTGACACAAGGGAAAAGCAGCACCAGGCTTCCACAGCCATTACAGCCACTATTGTCAAAGGGCTTTTTCTCAAGCTATCCAACACCATGGAAAACAGGGGATCTTGTTGCGCATCCTACTCTCTCCGCTCGGGAAGCCAAGTGAAGGGTGGAAAAACCTTTTAGGGGCTTTTTCAGTGAGCTTGATCACCTGATACAGCAGGGCTCTGCACCTTTCACGCAGGACAGAAGGCCTTGTCATGGACTCTCCACATCTCCACACTCATTGGGCTGCAGTGTTTCTGCCAGCCTGAGCAGCATAATGCACAATGAAGCCATGGTAGCAATCTTCCCAGCCATTTTCCCCCAAACGAGCCGTATGAAAGAAATCTTCTCATATGGAGCTGGAGGCTCACCGTCACAACAAGGAAGTGATCAATCATCCCGCCGAGACAGGTGAAACAAAGTCTAAATCTATATTAAAGTACTATAAATAAAATACCTGGTAGCACATTAATAGATGAATAAAGTTGGTGGCAAAAATATACCTTAGGACAAAAGACCACAAAGATTCTCATGCAGGAAGAGCTAAAGACATACAAATAGATTAAACAGAAACTCCATTAATATCAAAAACATACTAGCTTGTTTCAATAGCAGTTTTCCTCCCAAAAAGCTTTCTGATGAGTCCTTCCACCAAAACATGGCCCTTAATGTGCCCTGAAGATGGCTGACTCCCAGTTCTGTCCTCCAGGATTTGCAGAAAGCCACATCAAGCTGAACCCCACTGTGGGTTTTTGAATGTGGTTTTAAATGCCAAAAAGCCCTACTCTAATATTTCAGTGGGTTACTTAAGGCTTTAGTTAGAGAAGGCACCATTTCAAGCCTGATGGTAAGTCAAGCCACAATTTGCACAATTGTGCTTAAAAAGAAGATGTAGCAAACCAGCTGCTGGCAAATACTTTTTCAGCAACTAAACAAACCAATGTCCCCTGGCCTAGAGTCAGTATACTGCATGGAAAATTCCTACAGTTCCCAAAATGCACCACAATGTTTTTGTTAGATCATTTCTAGTGAAACAGAGACAGTTCACTGAATTCAATAAATCATGAGATGAGTTGGGCTTTTAACTTTCACATGTAAAGCCTCAATTTAAAAAAATTGAGTACCAGAATATTTACTTAAAAATAACCACTTTGGTCTTAAAAAACTTTTATAAGCTATAAATAGGGAAATTAGTTTATCAAAACAACTTAATTCAATTGTTGCAAGATTTATAAAGCAAATTTTTATCTCAGACTGTGACAAAAAGCTCTGTTGTTTAAGTTACACTGACCTCAAATCACCCAGCTGAGTAAATGGCTGGCTTTTGAATCACGAGAGATAAGGAAAGATTGTGTTTAAACAGTGTGAACTCATTTTGACTTAAGTATAAAAGCAGTAAAAGCTGGTCTGTGGCAGCTCATAATTCCCCAAGAACTATTGCTTTCATTGAGAAACATTGCAGTTACTATTAGATAACTGGAAACAACACAGGGGATTAATAATACTCAACTACACTGCTTTTCTTCATTTAAAAAAACCCTCCAAAACTAAACCAGCCTTATAAATTGAGCAGAAAAACCTAAAGGTATCAGGTCCATAAAGTGAAATTCCACACTATTAGGAACAATTTGTGATATATACATATATATATATATATATAAAACAAACTATAATGATCACCAGACTTTTCAAATTATGCATCATTTTCCTTCCACTTTGATGGCCAGCACTGTTGTGTGCTTTGCACAAAAGGCATCTGGAAAGAATGCCTGGTAATAGTTTACTCTAACGCAGAACAATGGTCTCATCTCTTGCTGCAAAAGACGTTTTCTGCACTCCTGGCAGGTCTCACATGAGCAGGGAGCCAGTTTTAACACATGCAAAAGTTCAGACCGAAATCCTTAACTTCTGTTATTATCGGACACATTTTCAAGAAAACAGAAAACACCTCAATATCCTCAAGATCCACTTGGACCCACTGGACCCCGAGTTCCAGCACAGTCTCAGAAAATCATTATAGGCATTATAGGCAACAAGCAAGCTCTCTTTATGGTCTCATGAACTGGACCTTCTCAGCCAGCTGCCTTCTAAAAAGAACGCTTGATTGTTTTTAAGTTCAAACCTCTGCGTATTTATCTAACTTTATGCCTTATCTCAAGTTATAAAAAAGAAAAAAATGTCTGGAATTTTTTTGAGCCACCACAAAAGGTCGTGAATGTTTCCCCCCCTGTTGTCATTTCACATGTTTTGTCATCTACTGGGACCAAATGTATGAGATCAAGTATGTAAGCATAGCTGAAATAGCTTGTGATGAACTTTCCCACAACATTTTTCTCTTTAATTCAATGAAGTCTTTCCAGATGCCCTGGTCCCCCCTTTTTTTTGTTGAAAGGATAAATAGACTCACCATAGATTACAAGAAATCTTAGAACCCCAAGTCTGTATTTTACTTCTCGTTTGCCATGCTTGGAGAACAATGTGTCTCCTTTCAGACAGTCAAAGGTTAAAGCATTGTTCTGATACAATGCCATTTTTTGTTGAAATGATCTCTGAATGGCTCCAAACTGCTGTAAAGCATAATGCCAAATATTTTTAAAGGCTGACCTTTGAAGCCTATACACTCCCTGCTATAAAAATGTCAAAGCTCCCAGTTTCCTGCCTTTCCTGTCGCATGTAACAGACCGTCCACAAACCCTTTTTAGGGCACCTTGTGTGGCATCGGAGACCAACAACCCAATAGGAACCGCAAATAATTTAACACTTTTATTCTTGCAAACTGGGCTATTGCAGTTAAAATAAATATGGAAAGGAGGGTGAAAAAAAACACGTTTCTTAGTGAACATGAGTCCAAAACTCCAACTTCATTTGCGTGACAGATTTATTTTCAAGGAGCAAGTACAGGCTGCTTGTTTCCAGGCAATAATTCTGGTGCTTATATTCAATATAGAAAGAGTGAAAAAACAGAGATTCAACCAAAAACCGCAGCAAACTGCAAACAGTTGAGACATGAAAAAAAATATTTGTATAGATTTTATTCTTCCTAATTTTAATTAAACACATTTTACAGTACGAGAGCATCTACTCTGTCACAGAACAGACATAAATTAGCAACTGAAATGGTGGACAAGTCATAAATCTCAGAAAAGTAAAAATCTGCTCTGATGGCAATATTTACAAGAAGAGTTTGGCTGAAACCAACCTGAGAGTGAGGCCTGGACAGACGGTTGTTTTTATCCTCTGGTGACCATGAGCGCAGCTGCACACTGTAAAACATGGACAAAAATAAGTCACTGATGCATAACAATTCCTATTGGCCAGCGTCTTGTGACTTTATGAACCTCCATTAAACTTTTTCCTCAATTCGCCACATTGGTACTATATACTTATAGTACTACGTATAGGGGTATACTATATACTACTTCTACTATATACCTCAGCATAACACAACCAAGATAAAGTACAGTAAGCGGAGAGTGCAGTATCATGCTGTGGGGATGCTTTCCTTCAGCAAAGGTCAGAGTTCACGATAAAAATAGATACCAAGGCCGCAACAGACTTTGAAACTGGGACAGAGGGTAACTTTCCTGGACACGGAGTTACAGCGCAACAGTTTATATCAAAGCAAATCAATGTCTTTGAATGTTCAAGTCAAAGTCCATATCTCAATTTTGCAGAGTATATTGCAAAAGCAATGTTTCTTACAGATTTAACTGCAGCAAAAGGTTGTCAGAATACTGATGCAGGCTGAAGAAAAATGTATGCAAGTTTTTTTGTGCAAGATCTTGAAAACCCTTTTAATTTCACTTCATCTTTACAAAATGAGAAATGTTTTCCTATTTCAGAGATGAAATAGGAACAGTGAACAAGATGTTTTCTTGTATTTTCTTTCGTTTGTCCTGCAGTAGCTTTTGGGGATTTCAGAACATATTCTGCCCCAGAAAATGTCCCAACCATCATGTCCTTACAAAGCAAGAACAATTTGAATCTACTGATGATCTACAGTAGTTCAGCAGCAGATTCCTACTTATTATTTTAAAACTGATGACAAAACACGGCTGGGCTGAAACATTTATGAGTCCAGACAAAAGCAACAAACCGTTTCCAATAAAAATTGTCCAGGAGAGCGAGCAACTGCACCACACAAACAGAAACTATGGTGAACATTCCCCATTCTGCCTTTTGTTGAACTCAATGCAAAAGAAGGAATGTGATATCCTGTGCATATCTTTTGTTACAACCCCATGGCTCCACCTCCTGTGTGTCACTCGCATACCTATTGACTTGAATGTTGTGGAGTCAAGAGAGCACTTGGTGGTGTCTTTTGTCCAAATACAGCTCTGATTCTGCTCTGAATACCTGGGCTTCTGAAAGACGCTCAACTCAGTTCATGGTCTTTTTAGGGCAGGTTGAAGTTAATTTTAAATCCGTTTGTTCACTTATTGCACATTTCTTTTCTGAGCAACATTAGCAGGAGTGTGGAGTTTTTGAAATGTTATACGCTGCTTTATTTGTAACAATAAAAGGATTCCTAAACTAGCTGTTTGTCCCCACCTTCTTGGTTCAGGGTTTCCTTCAGTGTACTAAAAGCATGGCAGTCCTCCAAAGATTACTTTCCCCACTGCCAGGCCAGTAACAGTGATTGCAACATAGGTTTATAGTTGACGCAGCACAGAAGGTGCTAGGCTGAGGGGTGTGCATCACTTTCACTCTTCATGTTCTGCGTTCGCATACTCGGCTCAGAACAATGAACCTGGTCATTTTACTCTTCAAAATTTTGTTTCTCGGCACGGACCGCACACACCACATTTTACTCGAACTGGTCTATCTGGAGGAGGTTCTTTCAGAGGAGATTTGCTTATGCCAGCATTAAGATGATCCCTCCATGAAGTTGCTCAGCAGAATGATGCACTGTGTGTACATTTATATCTCACACATGCTCGCTCAATACGTGTTCTGTCACACACTTGGCTCTATGTCTTCGCCTGCAACTTGATAAGTTAATGTAAATGAACCCCACCACCAGTAAATAATAGACTGATGGGGGGTTTTTTTAATCAAAGTATTTATTCGCCTCGATAAGTAACTAATCATAACCAACAAATCAAAACACTGCATCAAGCCACAGACATTACTAAGGATATTAAACATCTTAATACAAGAAATATATGGATGGTATATCTAAGAATATGTAGTTTATGCATACCTAAAATGGTTAGTAAATATTGGTAATATTTCTTTTAATACTTGGGACTGGCCCAAGGTAATATGAGGCCTAAAGCAGGATATAATTCAGTGACGCTCTCTTCCTGCTGAGATCATCACCATGACTAACAGTGAATCAATACAGATTTGATTAGATCAAATCTGTATTGATCTCATCAATAGATCAATGAGATCTATTGATGAGGAGAGAGGAGGACACGTTTAAGAGGCCAAGATTAAAAAACGAGTGACAATTGGTTCATTTTTGCTGAGCTGTATTTATGAACACCTGGAGCTCAAAACAACTTTAGCAAAAGTTAACACAACAACATGAAGGGCTGCTGGTGGTCACCTACCACCGAGCTTAGCAGGTTTTCTGGTGGAAACTATGTGGCTATACCTTTTAGGAACAGAATCTATTTGAATCTGCATGCTTGAACACTGTGCACTGATATTTACAGTATTACATAACAATAGCTACCTCTTATTAATGGTTGGTGTCAGTCTTTCCCCTCTTCTGTCAGGGCTGACAGGAGAATATGATGAATAGGGTCCTGGGGACTGTGACGTAGGACTGGAGATTTTATACTCACTGTAGTTCTGGTTCTCGTCTCGACTCACTATGACTACCTCCTGCACAAAGAAGGAGCAAAGGAAAGAAAAATGACATGACTTCTTGTCTCTTTAATGTAACTTGATTGGACCCATGCCATACAAAAACATGGACAGTAATGTAACCATTACAGTTTAAGAAAACTGCAAAGAGGCCATTGAAATCTCACTGATAAAAAAAGAACAATGACTAAATTCCTATTGTGTGTTTCGCCGTTTTCCTCTTGACATTAAAGCACAACATGCTGTAAACGGCTGTGCAATGTATGCATGAGTATAAGTGAAGCAAAAACTGGTGTTTTTGCTTCCCTGAGGCATATATTAATATGTATTTGATAGCTTTCCATGGCATTAAAAGTATGGTCCACTTGAGTGTGTATAATCTTTACCTGATGTTTGACGTCAAGTCATCAGACCAAATAAAACATGAAAAGTCCCTCAGAGATTCAGCACTGACCTGGAAGCGTCCAGTGAGCTGATCAGGGGTGCTGATGCCGTTGGTTTGTGTAGAGTTGGGAGTCTCGGGTCTTAAAAAGAAGAAAACCACAGACTTCAGATGGATTTTAAAGTCAATACTTCACAACCCAGAGGTTCATTTCACAGCTGTGCACCTGGGTTAAGGTCTGATCCAATTTCAGCTGAATTAAAAGGAATGTAATGCAGACAGAAACTTAAGGCAAGATAAATATTCTGAGTATGTAAATCTGGTCTAAATGGGATTATGAAGATGCTGATGTACTCCTGATTATGCTGAAAAGGAGAAAGTGACCATTTTCAAAAGAACACCAAGTATTTGTGAAATATTTATTTCGCATATATTCTAATCTGAGGTGCATCTTAATTTTTTGGACTTCACTTCTATTCTAAACACGAGCATCATTCAAATGACTGTCAGCTGAAGGTCTGTAAATAGTCAGCTTCTTGGTTGATCCAATGTGGAGAGGCACACAGCAAGGCTGGGATGCTTGTGGTAAATTGCCATGAAGGAATCCTTCTAGTGGCCTTATGTCCACACATTGCATTCAGAGGAGAGATGGTAGGAATTTGACTACTAATGCACCATCTGTTTGCCATTTCTCACTGATGACCTGCTGTAGGTAAGAAAAACTAGATTTGAAGACTTCCACAGCTGCAAATGCCCCCGATGAGATGGGTATTTACTGGAATCAAGGTAAATTCAAGAATTAAAAAAAGAACAAAAAGAGAGAGAAAAAGTAATTGGCATTAATTAAATCCATATGAGGGATCAAAGGCAAAAACTACTTTTAATCAACAAGAAACAAGAACAAGGACACACTCGCAGGAAAAAAAAAAACACTGAGGAAAATATTCAGTGGACTGTTGACATAAAAGTGGAACTTTTTGGAAGGTGTGTGCCTCGTTAAATCTCTTAAAATAAATAAAAGAGACTAAAGACTAAAACAGGGGTAGACTTCACTGAAGTCCGGTCAAAATCTGTATTCCTTATCAGTCAAGAAACGGTTGCTGTTTTTAAAGAATACAACATCAGCTGCCACTTTTCCAACAAGCATGCTAATTATGCTAACAACCAGTCAACGCAATGACGGTCGTCTAGTTTCATCTCTCTTCACACAGGACCCTGAAAAGGCACCTCAGATGTTGCAGGTGGAACTGATTGTTCAACTCTCTTAAACTGGATGGGTTTTAAGCTTCATTAAGTGCAGTCAAATTTCCAAATATCCAGAAGATGGCACTGAGGAGGCTGGTATAGTTTGGCTCAACTTACATGTGTGAACAAAGTCAAACTCAGCTGAGTAAAGAAAAGCTCAGATCTGTTCTGAGAATCGCCACAACAAAACTAACACCTGGCTGTCATGCACTGGAAAAAAAGGGAGATGAACAACACTTTTCCCATTAAAAGTGAATGTCAGTATTAAAACTGTAGTGCTTTTTTATGCTTATGTTTGATATGTATGCATCTGGTGCCTGGCAGTCAAATTTTAAAAGTCGATGTAGCCCCTGAGCCAAAACGTTTCCCACCCCTGGATTATTTTGTAGTCTAGACTTAAAAGAAACACTTTTAAATTGTCTGTCAATACTCCTCCCAAATGTCTAAGTTTCTCTACTCTTACAAAAAAGAAATCTATTTAATCAGCAAAGTTGTGTGGTAAAGTACAACTTAGGTTGTACAATTAAGATGAGAAGACTTCAGTCAGCATGACGTCATAAAATATTGAAAAAACTGAGAAGCCATGTTAAAAAAGAAAAACTACACAGATTTAAGAGATGAGAAGAAGGCTGTATAGATTTTCTAAGTTGGATGTTACTTTCCATTAGATAGCCCAAATAAGTTTTTGCCAAAACCTGATTATATGATTCTTCTGTAGGAAGCTGGAACTAATACTTTGGGAAGTAGTTCACAAATAGATTTCTTTTGAAACCCAGCAGCTGCTATGCCATGAAATAAAGAAAACTGAGCCCAAGAAATCAAAAAGTAATTGGTGCAAATCTATCTTACATTCACACCATAGAGTCTGAATAATATTCAAAAGGCTTTTGAGCAACCACACTAAAGAAGGCTGTGAGGTGAGTTTTAGGTGCTGAAAACCCATGGAGGGTTTTTGTGATCAACAACAGGGCGGCGGCTGCACAGTGGCATTGTACTGGCAGCCAAGAAGTAATGGTGTTTTTGGCTTGACTGTAGACATGAGGTCAGGAGGGAAAAATTCACTCACATGGACGTAGGACATCCGAGAAGGAAATCTGTGGAAGCGTGTGCCTCAGTGGATGTTTGCATGCCATAAGAGAACAAGACAAACAGATCGGCCCAGACCACAGCAGAATTTAGGGAGGACTTCTAATCAAAATGCCAGCCGACGGAAGCATGGGCTCAGAGGAAAAGTTTTCAGTGGCATTCAAACAGGGTTTCTGCAAATCTTACAACAAGGCCTATTAGGAGGGAGCGGGGAAAGGAACAGAGTGGCTCTCATACATCCTGGCATTTCCCCTGATTACAATCACTTGTTTTGTTTGTACAGTGCTTGCTTGATGGAGGTGAACACAGCGCAAAGATTGTGGCTTTGGAACAAACAAACCATTTGGGATGTAGAAGATATTTGTGATGTTCAAACATGTCCCAAGCACTACATTTGTTTTGTTTATATATGCAACATATAAATATCTGCGACACTAAGTCCACAATTACTGAAAAAGCAGATCAGTGTTTATTGTACCTCTCCACCAAAAGCTGCAGATGGGTCTTTGAGTTCTTGATTTTATTCTGGGCCTCCACATTCAGCATGTCAGCTGTGATTTCACCGTTGATTTCCAGGATGATATCACCTGCATGCAGGTCTGCTTTCTCTGCCTTGCTGCCTCCATTGACCTGTTAAGAAAAATAAGGTCCAGTTACTGCCTTATGTCCTAAACATAACCTCCAATTGAAGTCAGTGGGCAAGCCACACAATGGGAAAATAGGAAAAATGTGCAGAGGAAATTAAGTGCTCGTTAAACTCTTTACACAGAAAAAACATGCACATAGGACTGGGTGTATTGTGCTGATTAACAGTGGAAGTATTTGTGACACTCTTGTGAAGAAATCCTGATTGTGACACTTCTTCATAACTTGATAGGATCTGATCTCTGCTACAAGTGTCACTACTCGTCAAACTCAGTACTCCACCAACACCACAAAGGGATTTTCAGATTAACGAGCCAAAACATTGCATCAGTCACTGTTGGTACCGTTTTGTTAGTAACAGGGCTGCCTCATCCATCATAAATTCATCATTCTAGCAATATCTCGGAATGCAATAGAACAGAATAGAAATATCCCTCTGTTGTCCCACTGTGAGGGCACATTGCTACTGCATGGACTGCAGTAAAACCCTAAGTACAAATGCAAACAAAAACAATGATGCACAGGATTTTATATATAATCCACCTCAGAGTTATGAACAATTTAGCTTTGTTTAACCGATTATGCAAGATCCAAATAAAAACCGTACATTGAAGTTTGCGGTTCCAATATGGGGTAGCAATACTTTTGAAAGGCATTGTAAAATCAGCAAATGCGCATCGGGAAAAAAAATATGGTAATAAAGCTGTATCTTTAGACATGAGGATAATATTTGTCTGTGTTTTACTGACAAGTTAAAAACAGGCAAAGGAGCAACGAAAAGTTTAAACATGAGGTAAAAGCAGGAAAATCGGAGCAATGAAAATGAGTCCAAACAGAAGGCCATTCAGCATCCAGTTCGCCATTCAGCTTAGAGAAGTATGAGGCCAGAGGTGCAATGTCAGGAGTTGCTGTGGTGACCTACAACAGTGCATGTCTTCTCCGATCAGAGCAAGCCTGATTTCACAAAAACAAAGATCAGCTAGAGCTTCTTCTACAAAGTTTAGACGCCAAGACAAACAGAGGTAAGCCATCTTTCAGGTCAACAGAATAAAGAAGCCAAGCATGTCAACACTGAGCCGTTGCCAAAAGCTTAAACTTCTCCAACCATATCGCTACATAACCAATCCTGTTAAAAAGTCTAAATATTTCCCATGACAGTTTTTCAAAACAATTTCTGACAACCCCATCATTTACAAGTGCAGGCTTTTTCTTTTGGCATTTGCCATTAAGTATAGGGCCAAATACTAAATGTGCTTTAAACTTCAGGCCATTGAGGCATAATATATCAATGGTATCAAGAACTACTGAAGAAGGGTGTTGCTGCAAAAGGGAAAAAATAAACTGTTATGAAGGACCAGGATGTGCAGCAAGCAGGTCAGGGTGCCTCAGTTATGCAGAAGTCTGTCTGAGCAAGGTTTCCGGATTGTGTTTATTTCACTCCACACAATTACTGCTTCTGCTTTTTATGTTGCACCTTTTGAATAAACTGGAACATATCTTGAGTAAAAACATGAAAATGTTTCATTTAAGCTGCCATTGATGCACCTGTTGATGCACAAGGGGTGAACAAAATCTGATCCCCAAACACCGCCCTGTTCAGACCAGGCATCCTTCACCTCCCACCTCAACTGTAATCAGTGGCTTCCTTCCAATACAATCCACGTCCACTTTATTCTAACACATCCAGTAGACAAGGAAATGGCCATGACACAGCAACGGTCATGCACAATGACAAGAAGAGAGATGAAAAGAGGAAGTTTGCTTTCTATGACATACCATTACGACCTGTATTTTGTGATAAAACAGAGGCTACAGCCTTTTTCCTAAGATAAGTTTGAGTAAAATGAATAAGTACCTTTGATACGGTAATGGCCTTCTTGAAGTCCCTTCCTCCATATATTCTGAAGCCCCATGGAGAGGGGCCGATCAAGTTCAGTGTTAGTGCCATCGAATAATCAGATGAACACAGGCTCAAGTCCAACCCTGAAAAAAAACAAAAAAAACAAAAAAACAAGGAGACTGTAAACATGACATTAGCTGCAAGTGATGTGCCAAACCGCAGCTTATGTACAGCTCAGCGCTTTCATCAGTTGCACATTTCTTTCAGCTAGACTTAGCATTAGATAAAATTGCAAAGACAGTCAACATTTCAATGAGCTTCCTTTCATCTCCACATTGACTGGCTTAAGTCGCCTTGACATGGATTGTGCAACCACATCAAATAGGAATGGGAAGAATCTCAAACCAAAGACATATGACTAAAATTGCTCAAGAGCCTGCAGAGCCAAAGACGCATTAACTCCGACTGCTCCTTCGAGACAACGAAAATAAATAAACAAAATCCTCCAGACAGAGTGAACAAGAAGCGAAACATTTTATCAGGGCTGACTGCATCCATTTACACATAATGTGTGTTTACTCAATATACAGCAGCGTATAAGGTTCTGGCATGTTTGACATATGGTAGCGCTTTCAGACATGAAACACTCACATTACAGAAACAAAAGTAATTTGTTTAACAATTTCATTGGTCAGGATTTCCATGATCATTTACACATTCTGTAATATTCTAGTCGTCTGTGTTTCTAAACCTATTGCTTACAGTAATGTTCAAAATTCCAGCATTTAAAGGGAATACATCATATTTTAGGTCACAAAACCTAAAAAAGTAGCATTCACTTCCCTTAGAATTCAAGTCTGCGTAATTTATCCTCAAAGTTCTTTGACAAAGCTTGAAATAAAATACAATTTGGTTCAATTTGAACCACCTAGGGTTTTTTTCTTAAATTAATATTGAATTCACATTGTGTCTAAATTTTTCATGTGGCTAAATGAACATGCTAACAATTAGCCTTTGAGGCTAATTGTTTTTGAGGCTGAAAAATAATGCAGAGATTTTCCCGAGCTAGTATTTGGAAAACGAAGGTGAAACCAAGATCAAAAGTGTCCCAAGTACCAACTTCAGCCCAACATAGCACAGGTGCACAAACCCACTATTTAATTATTCCCTTCTGTTTCAATGTATCCATTTATTGCACAAATAATAAAAAAAAATTACCTTTATTTTTGTTAAAGGATCAGCACTATTATGCTTTGTGAAGAATCTAGACATTTGGTTATACATAATCTGATTCAATTTATAAAGCAGCAGTAGCACTAAATAAAAACACATGGGGAAAAAAAGGGTTTTCAGATGCAGAGTTTTAAAAACTGAAAACCGATTTGAAATGCTGATTGGTGAATTGGACAGAAGCGTTTTTGGCAGTCATGCTCCCTGTGAGCATCAGAAATCTTTCAACAGGTTGTACAAAGACAACATCAGCAAAATGTTTGGCTTGTTTGTTTCGTGAAAATCCCCCTTCCCCCATTTATTCCCATGTTCTCTTACAAACATGATGTCAGCAAGGTACAAAGGGGTAATTAGATTTAGATAAGAAACTACAGCATCGATATCCTTTACAAGAAGTCTAAGCTTTTAATGGTAAAGGGTAAAGGACACGTTCCTCACAAGCTGTTAGTTTATGCAAATTAAGCCTTGTTGACACACATTTATATAAAATTCAGGATTTCTTTGTCCCACATGAGCTCAAACTCCTGCTCTTCGACTTCGCTATAACCTGTAATTAGACCCTGTTAATTGCTGTGTATGAAGTTTCCCTGTTATTCAACTGCCTACACAAACATATTTGTAGTAATACCATGTGATGATGGGGTAAGTACTGCAGGTACATGCACACATTTGAACTGTAAAACATACATGCAGAGCTGTTGTGACTGTGTTGGATAAAAAAAGTAAATGTGTAGGTGGATGTGTAGATGATCCTGTAAGTCATTTTATTATATACACTCTACTGAATGCAACAAATAATAAGAAGAAGAATCACCTGATATCCAATTTTCCAATTCAAATAAATAGACAACCTAAAGGAAACAATTCTTTAGCATCACAGCAGGAACCTTAGTTTTAAAGGTCAATATAACCCAGTAATAATGGAAGAAATCATTCAAATTTTAGATGAATTTATAAAAATATGATTAAATGAGCAGGGTGCATTAATAAAAGAAGATCACTTTTACTATATAAATATAGTTCATAATGTGATGGCAGATAATATGGTTGTAAAGTTATTCTCAAACTACTGTGCTTAAAAACGTGTTAATTTTATACTACTGAAAGAAATGGTTTAAAAAGCAATATAATTAAAGTTTAATTACTGCAGAATAGTGAAAATGAACTGGGAAATGTGACCAACACGTCCCCCAATGCTTTTAGCATCCAGAGCTAATATGGAGACAAAAACTGATACAAGTCAACTTATAGCAGAAAGGAAACATAAAATATGAAGATTAGAAAAAGATTGCAGGCTTGAGTAGATCTAGGACAGCAGTCGCACTCCTCCCCTCCCGCCCATTTCATTGTCTGCACATTCCACAAGTGTTTAGGACAAACGGCGCATACCTAGTTTCTCATTAAAAGTCTGGGCCAATTAACAGGGTTACTGGGCTCACCATCATTAGGGTCTCTTAATTACTGTGGCCTGCAAAAATAGGCACAGTAGTGCTAATGACAGGGAGCAACCGCCCCAAACTTTCCCAGCCTCCGGGGAGTCTTTTAGCTGTAGGAGTGTCTGCAGCCGTTCCTATAAAGTGACCAGAACCACCCCAGCACCCTGCCAATTTTGTGAGTCCTTACTGCTGGCATCACACAAATAAAAGAGGGTGACAGCTGGGGCTGGGCTCAGAGGTTGGAGAAGAGGCTAGAGAAAAATACAGCAGCAGTAAGAATCAGTAGTCAAGTTATGTATGATGTACAAGTGGTGAGATTACAAAGTGAAAGCTGTTTGAGAAAGCTTTCCTTTCCCACAGTCGCTGTCGAGCAGTTGCCAGCACACAAAAATTGTTTTGCTCTCTTCTGGTTGCCACAAAAAGTAGTAAATGACTCATTCACATAATTAATGCGGAGCATCAATTAATTAGATAATTTAGTCTGGTTCTGCATCGTCTGTAAAGCAGGACACCATCCTGATGAGAAATCGCTTTAAACTGCAGAAAACCACTTCTGACGACAGACGGGGTTATGACTTCACTGAGAATCTGCTTGCCAACGAATTAATGTCACATGATTTTTAGCAAAGGGGTAAGTTGGGACACCATACGCCCTATGGTGTAGTAGACCATTAGTAGACTAATGGTCTACTACAGGATGTTATTTCATACATGAGTCCAAGTTCTAGGTTTTGACTAGGCCCCTGTTTTACAGATCTCCACATCTTCCGTACATTTTCACTTCAACAGAATCTGAAGTCAGATTCTCTGTTCACACAATCACGGCCAATGAAGCCGATTCTCATTCTGTAGAAAATAAAATTAAGTTTCACGACAGGAACTGACAGTGAATGCAGCTTTACTTTATCTGTCTTTTTTCAGTCTGTTCATTTTCACAGGGACATTCTTCTTCTTCTTTGGGTAAAGTTCAAACATGTCATGTTCAGACGCAATATGTTAAAGACTCTTTGACACTTTGCATGTCTAAGAACGTATCCCTACAGGCACAAACAGAAAGACGGGAATTAATTCAACTCAATACTCACCACTATGTTGTACAGAAAATCTTTTCAGTTCAGCCAAAAAAAAATTAAACACTTTCATGTCCCACATTTAATAAAATAATTTGTAAGAAATGAACAGATATTATGTGAAGCAATATCTACTTTAAAATGAAGAAAATTAAAATCTCCACAGACCGAAGCACATTGACGGTTTTCTGTAGATATCTTTTTCTTGTGACAAACGGTGCATGCAACCATTACCACACAGACATATAATATCAAGCATGCAATCATCATCATTTAACCTCTGTACTTATGGGTTATTCAAGCTGAATAATTGATGCCTGTGAGCACAAGTCTGAAAACTGAAAAACTGAAACTGTGCATGTAGCTGACTGGAGTGAGGTAAAATGATCAGCCTTCGATGAGTCAGTAACTTTGTTTCGCATGGCGCCAAATCACCATGGCAACCGTCCCTTATGTTTAGAGGTAAATTTGTGTGGAAAGAATGAGCTTAAGCAGAGAATTATTGCAAAAAGTCAGACCATTAATATAATAGCAAACATCACGGGAAACAATTAAAATGATTGCATTTAACAATGCCAACTTGCTGGATTAGCACCTCATTTTTCAACAGGAATGAAATTTGGAAAAATAAGTTGCTTCCAAATGCGCTTTAACTGGAACTTTTGTACTCTGATAAAATGTAATTAGATCAATAAAAATCCTGGCCACCTGGAGTTTATGGAGTTTGTTGTTGTTGTAAGAGAGTAGAAATCTGGTTTGATCCAACTACCAGCCAGCTGTTATCTTCATCTTCTACCTGCTTTCACTCCGGGATTATGACATTATTTAATTGACTGACTAATCTGGACTTATGCAAAACAAAATACCAAGAGAGTCATTCACAGCAGGTAGGACATTACCCAGTCACACAACATCAAGCTCAAGAGATTGTACATTATAGTATATACATGAGAAGTTTTTTCATAAAAATAAAAATCTTATTTTTATTAGCAGTAAAGTTTAGTGCCAATATTAAGCTCTGAATCAGATGGTAACACTAGCATCTTATAAAAGTTATTGTCACAGTGTTGTCAAGGCTTGTAAATGGGTATGTTGCTTAATGAAAGTAATATAAAAAGGGAACCAAAATTTTATAGCAATTTAAAGGAAGACATTAACTAGCCAACAGCTTTGGTCTGCAGGCCCATGAATTTGGATTTATACTATATTAAGATACCCAAGATGTTATCGACTACGTACTTTTAGCTAAGCCTCACTTAAAAGTAACCTCGACCTATCCCTTTAAAGTTTGGGTGAAAATATGCATAACTGGCTTCCCAAAACTGAAATAGCATCAGATGAACAGAGGAGACAAAAGTAACTCTGTTGTGGAGTCGCACATAGATGAACCACTGTAGCTTCAGGGGAAATATTCCCAACGTGAATCACAGACACTTGTTTAGGCTCTCTCTCTGTTTGCCTTTCACAAAGTGTGAACCTTCCACAACCCACTTCAGCAATGACATCACGTGCCGACTCCAATTTGGGTGTTGCGCACCACGCCGACAGCTCCACCAAGTATACCTGAGCTCACACCCTGTGAACAAAAAGGAGAGGAATGCAGCAGTAAAGCCTCTCCCTGGGCAGAGAAGAGGGGAAGAAAAAAAAAAAAAACTTCATCACACCCATTTGGTCAGATATAGCTGCAGTCCCCAAGGAGATGAGAAAACATCAAACAACAACAAGGTTTGTGATGTCAAAAAGGGGTGTATGTTCCTTTTCCTTTGTGTTTAATGTCGCCATGTTTAATTGCTTATGTGTCAGCACATTAATAATAAGCTGAAACATACCTGTAATTTTTGTGGGTTACTCCCTATTCCAGAGAGAAATCTTCAAGGGTGGAGGCTCATCTGTAGCAGTCTGGTCTATAAAATGCATTACATGAAGCACCACAACAGTGTGGACTGGAGTGAGACTTTGAAGCAGTACTTGACGGAGATAAAAAGACGATTTTTACCCAAAACTCCTTGTATCGCATTGAAGATCTTGTTACCACTGTTCTTGCTAAGGAAATCAGACAACAGCCTCGACTGTTTCATAATTGGAGCAGCTCACCACATCCTCAACGCGCACCGTTGCCTTTTAGTGAGAAGAACTTTGTTCGTTTCAGTGCACCCTCAAAAACACACAGCTGCAACTTTATGTTTCCAGATTCATTGCCAATGTTCTGAGCATTCGTTTTTCATTTTCTGTGTTAAATTTGACTCCGAAACTTTGCACAGAACTTGAAATGAAAGCAAGAGTCAAAACCCGACTGCTGAAAGTAAAACACAGACTTCCTGCTGACAAGAAACATGCAGACCTCACTTTTGCTGCATATCTGCTGCGGAACACAGCACAAGAAAACGCTCATCTAAAAACATCTTCAAATATTTACTGCGCTTCAGGGGACCACAACTGAAAAACAAATAGACATCTTTTCATCAACTTCTACTTGTTTTCTTGAAAAGCCTCTGTTTGTTTCTACCCAAAATTATAGTGCGACTGCCTTTGGTTTTGGATGACTTTAAGCAGTTTTCATCTCGCAAGCGTAGCACCAATCTGTCAGTAAAACCAACACAAAGAGCAAGAGGGAGGGTAGGTGAAACACGGAGATGAAAGACTGCCAGACACAATGGAAAACACATTCAAATTGCAATCACAGGAGTATTGAGAACAAGGCTGAATTACTCTGACTGTTCGGGGCTGTGCTCTGAAACCCCTCAAGTAGTTTTCCATCTGCTGAGCTCGCAGTCAGGTCCAGTTATTTCTAAAGACCTTCTGTGAAGAGCAGCATGAGAGGAGCATGCCTATCCAGACATTTAACAAAAAAAATTAAAAAAAAAATTGGGAAGAAATGCAGCACTGAAAGGCTGACTTTTCAAAAATGAAGCATGAAAGCACATCATTACCATTCAACAGGCAGCTTTAAAGGTTACGAGGGTAACAGAAACAGCTGTTGGACTGATGTAATGGGTCTGCGGGCTTCAGAGGTTTGCACCTGGTTCAGTTCCATCACAAATCAAACTGAAAGCCTAATGAAAGAAAACCTTCTGAACAGGAAAGGCATAAACACATGTCAGTTTCTTAAAATCTCACCCCTGACGACCTTTCTTTTTTTTTTTCCCCCCTCACTGATTTTGCAAGTTCAGTTGAGGACTTTTAAAGTTTCAAAACATCTGGCCACAACATATTTATACCTCCACACCAACACACACCTTTAAGAGCACTTTGCTCAATCAGCTGTTTTCCTTTTGACGCAACGCTTGGTGCGACTGGAAAGTGTCAATATAATGTTCAAATTTGCCTGCCCTTTGACCCAAGTATACACAATGCCTTAAGCAGCTATGAGTGGTCCAATGAAACTTGCTCATGGCATCATGTCAGATTAAACACAATGGTAAACGGTCAGACAAGACAGAGTTGGGAGCCACCATGTCAGCATAAGATCAAGAGTATGGAGACAAAAGTGAGTGGAAGAGTGAACATTTTGGGTGATGCCTCTTGAGTTTAAGATTGTATGTTGAGGCTATTAGAGACATTTCAAGGACTATGAGACTTTTGAAGGTAAATGTTTTTGCTTGTTAAGAGTTAGACCCACTAAAAATGATAGACTTCGAAAGATTGCCCTCATATACCCATCAAAGAATGGGAATAGTCTTTATCAAATGATTTTTATTAAAACAAAAAAATACTGTTGTTGATTTGTTTATTGATCATAAATGGTTTGAGTACTTCGTTTCATGTTTGGTTTAAATTCTATTGTTTGTTTAACCAAATTGTACAGCTCTTTTATTAACCTTCAATGTTTTAAATCAGATGTAGAAATAATTTTTATCAAATTAAAAAAAAATAATAATAATAATAAAATGTCATTTATGTACAAATGATCGTCTCTCTCATAGTGAAGCCACAGTTGTGGATTCTAACTTTTATAAGCCCCGGAGGCTTCAGACCGACTATAAATCCAGGTGTCCTGCTTATCATTACATTAAACCCACGCTCCTTGTTACACAAAGCTGTGCGCTGTAGTGTGAACTCCCACAAGCGAGATGCGTCAAACAAAATATATGTGGATGGGAATTGGGGAGCTACTTACCAAGTTAAATGCGGTGCAATTAAATCTGTCTTCTCCTCCACCTGTGAAAAAGTTATTTCTGAGCAACAAAAAGCCTTCTGCAGCAGCCAGGAGTCAGCACGGTTCGCGTCTGCAGTCTGGCAGACGCTGTCACCAAAATAGTTATTTAAAAAGAAAAAAAGAAAAGAAGAAGTAGAA
This sequence comes from Poeciliopsis gracilis, assembly GCA_911649635.1. Lineage (NCBI taxonomy): Eukaryota > Metazoa > Chordata > Actinopteri > Cyprinodontiformes > Poeciliidae > Poeciliopsis > Poeciliopsis gracilis. The sequence goes on along the minus strand of CAJVRI010000005.1, from coordinate 3,297,008 downwards.
GAAGAGAGAATAAGAGCAGCTTTTAGGACACCGGAAAGCCGCCGCCGCCGCCGCTGCTGCTTCTCGGCCAGCCGTGTGGAAGGTTTAGAAGACACGCGAGAATGCCAGCTGCGAGCGCGCGCGCTGTGGTATAACCAGGATAAGCTCGCGACGCCATGTGCCGTTACCAAAATAAAAAGGTTGACACAAGCTGAAAGTGAGGGGGCGTGTCTTACCGCAGAGCAGAGCAAGGGAACAGCAGATAATTGAGCTATTGATCCAAAACCAACCGCGCTTGGTGCTCACGCGCCTCCTACTGACCGAAAGTGGGACGTGCAACAGGAGACAGAGTTAATTGATGAGCGGCTCTATGAGGGACATGAGAAAGCTGAGTTTAAAATGGGAAATAAGAAGACTTGAAATACCAAGACACTCCCATTTAAAGGTCATTGCGAATAAAAGCACTGATGACACCTCGATCAAAGGTGCCTGAATGTTGATTCATGGTTGGGCTGTGTGATCACTGCACGGTAAACCTATTAAAACCTGTGACCTTAAATTGCACAATCTTGTTCAAATGATTGAACAAGATTGTTCAATCATTTGAACAATGATTGAACATTGTTCAATCATTACATGTACATGTAAACACATGTACATGTATCTACGTAATACATGTATCTAGTCACATGATACACGTATCTACATGAACCATGTTGTGTAATCTTGGAGTGAATCACAGAGGAAACCAATAAAAATCCCACAGCTGAATGACTTTCATAAAACGCCATTACCTTGAAAAGTGTTCAGTCTACTAAGTTGCTTGTATGCTTTTCTATGTAAATGTGTTTCTCCATGAACTTCTGATGCAGTTTTATTTTGATTTAAATCAAAATGTTAGTAGAATAAGAAATCAGCTTTGAACTTTCATTGATCTTCTGGCTACTATATCAAACCATCAGCAAAATTACCGAAACATACAACAAACCGAAGAACTGAACACCAGTCGCTTTTTATCACTGTGATATTTAATCAACTTTAATATGAATTGCGTACCATAGATATGCAATACACTGTTCCTTTTAAGCAAATATATATTATCCTTTCAGTTTTACAAACTGTTACAATCTGTACAATCATCTCATGTGGCTAGTCAATGAAAATCATTTTTTTAGGTGAAAGTTTCACTTAAAGATGAGTCTTTTTTTTTTTTTAGATAAAGTCTTATTAACTTATCAAGTTACACTTGAACCAAAAACAGATCATTTTCTTGAATACTGCTTTCAAATAACAATGTAAAAACATCAACAACAAAAAAAATATCACAAAAGCAGCTGTTGCAAACATAGCAGACGGTGAGCTGGGAATGTTTCATGGACATTTGAACAGACGCATGTCGTCCTCAGCTACTTTTGGCACGTCACATACAGCATTAAATTTAGCATTTCAAAGGATAATTCAACCATCAGAGCATTCTCTGAAACACAGCTGCAGCTGTAGCATACATGAAAATTTATTTGAAAGCAGAGAATATGACGGTGGTCTTTACTTTTCACTAGCAGGCAGAAAACAACAGCCGAGCACTTTGCCGTAATCAAATAAACTAGTGCATGAATTACACCATAGACTTGGTGAAGTAAACAGATGACGGTATGTCAAAGCCCTTACTGTCCTAAAGTCGATTGTGATGCTTCTTCAAACACTGCTTCAGTTATTTCAGACATCTGAAAGAAAATCTGGGGGAAAATATGTGAAAGAAATATTAATAACTCAGGAAAACGCTACAAAACTCTCTATCTTTGTTTTTACGTCCCGGTTGTGGTTTGTGTAGGCACTGTGGTGACAAAAGGCTGAGTGCAGCAGTGTGCTGTTTAAGGACCTCAGAGGGAATAGTGCTGATCAGTGGGAAGGAATGCAAATTTTTTGCAGCTGCAAAAAAGTTGTGGGATAAGGAGACTAAAATGTTCGTTTTGTGCATAAAAATCAGTCACATCAGTGTCGCTCTGAAGTGTATAAAAACGCTCCTGAAACCACTGTGCAACACACGCTCGCATTCAATATGTGTTCACACATGCAGGGCAGTGAGGAGAGAAACCACACGGTGTCCCTCCCTTCTCTTCTGGAAAACAGAGTGCACATGCAAACTCCACAAAACATTAGCAGTAAATGGGACAAGGAAATGTTCATTAGCTATGCTCATCAGTCCCACTCAATATTGGCAAGCAGCGAGTGAGGAAGTCAGACTGGTGTCACGTAATTCCCAGGAAAAGTCCCAAAAGTATGAGTCCGTTCTGACGTACCTGCAGACAGTACAGTGCATACACAAGGTCACAACACAGAAATAAAGGATTGTTGATACATTTGTAACAAAGAAACATGTAATGTCTCGTTATGTCCAGCAGAGGGGGCTCTCATAAAAAGAACTTCACTTTTGTTGTTTAATGTTCTGTCATTTTTAAAGTTACTTCTTGCAAATTGACACTGGTAAAAAAAACAAAACAAAAAAAAAACAATGTGAAATGTAATTGAAAGTATAGCAATGATTGTGCAGACAAGTGATCAGACAGTAACTTCATCATCATTAGGCTGCACAGGAAGAAAATGGTCATATTTTAGTCCTTATAGGGGTAAAATAAGTACAATTTAAAGTGTAGACTTTAGTAACTTGTTGAAGATTATACTATTTAGTGCACAATCTATAAAAAATATATACAAGCAACAGTTTTCGCAATCTTTATTTTGGAATGTAGCCTTTTAAAACACAGAGCAAAAGAATCTCAATGTAACAAATGTCACATTGCTCGGACACTAGGTGGTGCAATTGAGATCTTTTTCTTTTTCTCCAGAAAATTGATGTTTATGCTTCTTTTGGTCTGATCTATGTACATTATATCCTACATATTTTCAAGGACAGGTGTGCCTGAGTTCTCATGGGTTAGTTAGCTCACAGTAAGACTTGCCTCATTTAAAGTGATGATAAAAACAGAAAGTCCGTTACCTACAAACCAGCCGTCATCACATTTTTCCATCACTTGCACAATGTCGCCTTCTCTGAGCTCCAGCTCATCTCCATTCTGGGGTGTGTAGTTGTAAACAGCTTTATACCTGCGGTTCAAAATACAAACAAATTAATGCAAATGGTTTCACATAGTCCATCTGTTCTGCAGAAAGGCTAATAAACAGACGTACGGTTGACGTTGCCCCACTATTGAACCAGGATTGCTCTGTGAGTTGACATGCGCATTCAAGGGAGCGTACAGGCTTGGTATTGCACCCTGGGGGGGGGAACAATTTTCACATCAGTTAAAGTGACATCATAAATATTGCTGTATTGACACAAACAAGGAAAACACAGGCGTGGGCATGCTGTGCTGTTTGAGGGCGGTGGTGAGAGCAGACCTGTGAGGGACCAGTGTATCTGGGAGTGCTCACTGAAGGAGCAGCCGCTCTGTGCACGGACGCTGAAGGCTGAGAAGAAGGTGAAACTGCTCTAAACGTGGAGTGTGCCGCAACCAGGTTGTTGTTCTGGTTGGTGGGAGAAGTTGTACTGGGGGTGCCGTAGGGAAGTCGATGGTGTGACAGTGTCTGGTTGGGGGAGCGTGACTGTGAGCCCGGGCCGCCATACGGGACAGGTGACGATGGTTTCAGAGGGGAGTGCTCAAGTTTGGGGCTCAGGGAAGGTGGCGTGAAAGGAATCAGTGGTGACCGCGGGGACGGGGAGTGGAGCGGACGCCCCGGACTCTGCGGCCCAGGAGACATGGGGCCTGCTGAGAAGTCATCCGTGGAGTATTTGGTGCGGGGCATCTTGTTGACCTGGACGTAACTGGCCGGGAAGATGCCGCTACGGTTCGTTCCAGAGATCCTGCCCTCCAGCCACTTATCGTCAACTTGCCTGGTTATGCAGATCACTTCGCCCTGCCGGGGAAAGGAAACAAAATTAGGAAATGTTACTTCATATATAATGTGTGGGACATTCCTGGATGCAGAACTTAAAGTGTTGTTTTCTGCTTAATGAGTTCTCTGCTGTAAACCCGTCCCAAGAGACAAGGATACGCTGCTTTTTTTAAAAATTGTTTTGTATTTCCAGCAGAATGTTTGACCTGCTATCACACACAGAATTTTATTTTTTTTTAAACTTATCTACTTTATTTCCCATCAAATCTACTCAATATTTACTTCAATATTTCGACTGTAACCGCCTTTATGCTCAAAGTTCATCTCACTATTTTTCTCCTCTGAGGACAGTTTACCGTACAAGGCAGAAAGTACAACTTACAACTATTAAGATAAATTTTGATGGGATTTTTTCAACAAGAATACTGAAAAATCTTATGAGCATAAAAAAGGAGCTTGTCTGGGAGTCATTTAGCTCAAGTCCAAATTGGTTCTGGGTCTCTGCCAAGAAAAAGACTGACCCAGTATAATCACAACAAGTAGTTATGATCCCCTCCACTTTGTCATGGATTAAACAAACACCTGACCTTATAATGAGTCTGAGCAGTGCTGATGGGTGGCTCTTACTGCAAAGTCAGGCTAGCTGATTATTCCTTTTTTTGGGATACAAAGCTAACAAACTCTTCCAAAAGTCTCTAAAAAGTATTTCTTTATATATAAATTCCAAATACTTGTTTGAATATTTGAACAGCAAAATCGTCAGTCTGTTTTGTCCGTCTTTTGTTTTGACGTCTTTTTTCTACAGTAATGAAAATCATCACGGTGAACCACTCACTTTGCGAAAGGAAAGCTCAACAGGAAGGTCAGCGTTGAAGTTATATAGAGCTAGAGCTTCTCCGTACTCCAACACCTGGAGAGTAGGAGACTTGATTGGTGTCGGCTTCTCTGTGGGAGGCAGAACCTGAAATAAAAGACAGAGTTGTTGCTGATGTATAAAATTTACTATTACATTACTTTTCGTACATCCCTTAAAGTTTTTTCACATTTTGTTAAAACTTCAGCATGCCTTATTGGTATTTTATGTGATGGATCAACACAATAGAATGTGTATTCGTACAGTTGAGGGAATAATATGAAGAGTTTTATTTATTTTTGTGCTTTAAATATTGTGATCTGAAAGATATGTGTGCAGCCCCTTTACTCAGATACCACTACTTAGATTCCAAGGTAATAAATTACCTTTTGGATTGATGGAGTCCAAAAAGTTTCCACCAATCCACCAATTGGTTTCCAGTAAGTCCAGTAATATTAATTAAGACCAGCCCTAAATCCACATGAGAATTTGTGGCAAAGTTTGAAAACTAACACGCCTCCAGTCAGATTAAGCTTCCGCCATATTACCAGTAAGAAAAGCTAAACCTTTCAGCCTCAAGATGTGTAAAACTAGCGATGTGGTCCGAAGGAAAGGCTGTTGACACAAGGAAACTTCCTTCACATCACATAAAATACACGCGCAACATCCTTTCAGTTTATCAGAAAAGTAAAAGACAGTAGGCAGAAATTCACCTCCACATAAGAAGTTGGGAAAATGCCGGCTCTCCCATGATGCTCCCCTTCAAACCAATTGGCATCGACTTGCCTGTGGATGTAAACAATGTCGCCTTTCTGCAGTGTGAGCTCCCTGAACACAGCACAACACAAGGAGAAGGTCATTTTATGAAATGCAACACAAAAGGTTGAACAATTATTACAAATTGGTATTGTGAAAATAATTTAAGTGTAAAATTTAAGTGATCACATTGAAAGCAGAAGTTTACTCTGATTTAGGTAGGCACATAGTTTTACCTGGGTGACTGAGCCTGGAAATCAAACTTGACTCTTGCAGCTTTCATCTGCAAATGCAAAAAGAAATCTGTTAAAAGACTTGCATTTACCATGTTAGCGTTTTAAAATTCTGCACAGGCTTTGACAATTCAGACTTTTCAGATCAGTGGAGAACAATAAAAATTGCACCTTTTTCTCCTCTTTTTTTGATGAAGGCTCCATACTTTCATTTGCAGTGGGGAGACGTCCTACTGGGAAACACAAACAGGCATAAAGGTATCAGAGAATATGTATGCTGGTTTGTTAGACTTGCTTATTTTTAAATGCTCTGCTATCTAAAGGCCACTGCAGCCTCAACAAAGGCTAAAGTTCAAAAGGATACTTGAACTTCCCAGGAAAAAAAAATAAAAAAAATCCTTGATAATGCTAATCTGTAATCAGGTCTTCTGAGTTTCACTTCCTATTTTTGTGAGCTTCCTCCCCACCCATTAACAGCTGTTTCTAAAAGGAAAAAAAAAACAACTGCTAAGTCTTTCCACAGCCTCACTATCGTCTTCTGATGAAAGCAAAGGCAAGAACAGAACATGAGCAACAAAGTAGAACCACGAGACCATCAGGATATATTAGATTACTTGAAGCTTTCATCAAATTTACTGGATGAATTGTCTGGTTTCTAAATATGTCAATAAAAGGCCAGTCATTCACAAGAGAGGAAAGGCCCGACAATTTGTTAACAATGCATTATTGTTCTTGAAATCCACCTCTTTTCTCATGTTCGTCTCTGAGGAAAAATAAGTTTAAATACATGTTTTTAATTTTTTTACCATGTGCAGGAACAGAAGTTGATGGTAAGAAACCAGAGCGCTGGATGGGTTGCTTAGACGCTAACAGGTTGCTGGAAAAGAGAAGAAAACCTGAGTCTTTATTGGTAAATCTTAACAAACAGTAACAACAAAAAGCAGAAACATAATTACTATTATAATTATGGGGCAGAGCTTTATAAGGGTTACGATATGACAACCACAATAACCATTCCTTCCAACAAGAGTTCATAGAAAGTCTTGTTGCCCTTTCCCCACGTGTTGCTTCCCACTGATGGTCAGCTGGCTGAAAGAAGGTTACTTCCCTTTTCTTCTCAATTTCAAATAAGAAACCTTTTTTAAGTATTTCTGGTATCAACAAACACAAAGTCATGAGTTTGTAAACTAAAGGTTCACAGCATTGTGAACAAGAAATGTAGTGCATTGTTTTTCCAAACTTACAATGAACAATCGTTTAAAATAATCACGACTTATTAGTGGTTATTGACCTAAATAACCACTAATATAATTTCCACTTAAACAGCTCTACCTAACTCTTTTATTAGACTATTATTTAAATGTATTATGATTTTGCCTATTTCCTGTTTGAGTTTGGGTCTTCCTCCACAAAAAAAACAAGACATTAGAGGGTATCTGTAAATGTTTAAGATCACAAAATTATCTTAAAACCAGTAGGAATAATTGTCTTGTTCCATTTTAAATAAATACAATTAGGTCTGCCTAAAAAGTGATTCAAGACCCAGCGTTCTGGATCAGCTACAGCTGACAGCTGATCCAGAACGCTGCCGCTGGCATTCTGACTGAAACCAGGAAGATAGAGCACTGCACCCCAGCTCCAAAGCCCCTTCACTGGCTCCTTATTGCTACAGAATAGACTTCAAAATACACTTGTTAGTTTATAAACCACTGAATGGCTCAGCACCAAAATACATTAAAGATCTGTTGTTGTCTCAACTCTGGTTGAAGTTTGCTTTGCGTCCCCAGAATGAAACGTGGATAATCGACATTTCCTGAAACTCTGAGTTTCTTTAAATCGAGGTTAAAATCACATTTGTTTAGCGCTGCTTTAAGCTGACTGGTAACAGGAACATCGTTAAGTCTGTTTCTTAACTTGTCACTGTTTGTCTTATTTGTCTTATTTTTCTTCTAACACGTAACAAACTGAATTTCCTTGTTGCTGAAAATGTGCTATACATATAAAAGTGCCTTGCAGTTCTAATGATAGCCATGATCAGAATAATGACTCAGTGTATTTCTGGGATAGGAATTGACGTATAACCTCAAAAATGTCCACCTTGCTTGACTCATTTTCTTTTTTTTTTAACTCACTGGCGTTGTTTGAGGCAGAGCATCACCGTGTTGTGTTTGCAGCTGGAGACTTTTGTATTTACACATCCAAAGAAAAATCCCCTGAGGACTGGAAGAGGTCCACAGAGCATGAGCTCAATTTAGCAAACAACAGCCAAGAATCGTCCAGGAATGCGTCGCACGCAAGGTAGGAAATGTGGAAGGAACAGATGCTGAAATTAACCCTGGCTAGCACAACAGCTTTACAGCACTCACTCGGAAAGCATAAATATTTATCTAGCAGATGCCCAACTAGTTGTTACGGTGTTGTTCTGCAGAGATGCAGTTCTGGGATTCCTGAAACAGCAGGAGGACTTCAGGAAGGCAATGACGTAATATCAAAGATTAGGAAGAGGGGAGTTACGTAAAGAGGCAAACATTTATTCGGGGGATTTTCTAAGAGATGTGGCTATCTTATGACTCTTATAATGTCAAGGATAGGCAGGTTTATTTATGTGGTACCTTCATTGCACAAGGCAATCCAAGGTGCTTTACAGAACATAATAGTAAAGATAAGAATGGAAATATGTAGTGGTTTAGGATTTAATTAAAACAATCCTTAATATATCAAACATATCAAAACGTGTAGGAGTGAAATTTTAATACAAAACCATCATGCTTTAAAATGGGGAATTAGCTAATTGCTCAGATTCTTTTGGTCAGAAGCTGGGGTAAACAAAAAATGTTTTCAGTCCTGATTTAAAGGAATCAACAATACATCGCATCACAGTTTGTTAAGGAGTTTGCTTCCGAGGTGAGAAGAGCAGACACTTTGCTATGCTTAGTTCTGGTCCTGCAATCAGACGCAGTGATGTAGAGAACAATAGCAGAATTTTAAAGTCTACTCTTTGACAGAGAGCCAGTGGAACGATTTCAGAAATGATCCATGTTCCTGTTGTTGATGAGGACGCCGCAGAGACCAGAGAATACAATCTTCCAGTAACGTATTCTGAATTTCGCGTTTATATAGGAGCTCAATAAAAAGAGGTCAAACACTGACCCTTTAAGGAGCCGCACAATTAATTTCTTCACCCAGATTTATACTTTCCACATGACACAAAGTGTTCCTTGTTTGCCAGATAAGATCCGAACCAGCTTAGCACAGCACCCGACAATCCCACTCATTCTTGTTCAGATCAACTGTTTTAAACGCAGCACTTAGATTAAGTAACACCAAGGCAGAAGGTCTAGATCCATCACTTTCGAGACGAATGTCATGCAAAACTTTTACCAACGCAGCCCTAGTGGTGTAGTGTAACCCAAAGCCTGGCCAGAAAACAACACAAATCATTTCACTTCTCAAAGCACTCATCAAGCCTCTCAAGCTACCTTATTTCACAAAAATGCTGTTTACTTTTCCACTAACTGGTAATGTTACAATGCATTATTGTAACATTACAATGGACAAAAAGGGACACATTTGTTACCCTTTATGTGCTTCCACCCCATAATCCAAAGCATTGTTGGTGGTTAAAGTCTACGTATCATTTACGATGCAAAGAAAAATTGTAATAAATCAGGTGATTCTTTCTGTAAAAGCCTGACTTTAATATGGTATTTTAAAGTTGCACATTAGTCAAATCTAAGTTTGTTTACATACAGTATGTCATGAGAGAATGAAACTACAGCGTAACACATCTATAGAACAGAACAAAAGCATCTAAACTCACACAAACACACCAAAAAACTTTTAAAGCTGCCACTGAACAAAGTCAGATGTGACTTGTATTGTTCACCAGTTTGTTTGTTTGTTTGTTTTTTTTATCAAATGATTATATTTCTGTGGTGTCTTTAGACTGACCTGTGGTTGGTGGTGCCAGCCTTTGGAGCCAGTGGATCCCTGCCTGTGGCCTCCTGCAAGCACAGGGAACAGTGTGTGAACACGCAGTTTGCTCTCTGCAGAGGCTCTCAGCCTTCTGTATGTTCTCACAGCTCAGAGGAAATCTCACAACAACTCAGACAAAGTGGAGGTGCTGACCACTCCCAGCTGAGCACAGGAATCCCCTGGGTCCTATCCTCCTCGGCGGCACAACAACAGCCCTGCTCTCAGTTTGTCTGGGCTGTCTGTGAGCTCTCCTTTGACTCAGTGACACAAAAGGGAAACAGGAATTTTCTCTACAAGTCGCTGTGAAACTGAAAAGAGAAAACGCCAAAGGGCTCGATCAAAAAGATTCGTTTTGGTTTTGTTTTATTCTGAAAGGTCTTCCATTGCTGTGGAGAAGTGGCAAGCAAGTGAATCAGAAAGCAAATCAGTCTGAGTGCAGCTCAGGCAGGCAGTCATCCAGATCAGAGAGAAAAAGAACGTTCATATTTGCAAGCAAAAGGTTCACACAACTTTCATTGGGGATGTGGGGAGGGAAGGTGTGATGTTTTTTTTTTGTTTTTTGCTAAATCACAGAGAAGCAGGGTGGGGTGGGTGGTTCATAGCAAAGATATTCAGTAGGGGGGCTCAGTACCTCACCCCGGCCTCGACGCTGCTTCTTCTGAGAAAGTGTCCTCTCCAGGCCCTGAATCTCCGAGTCCAGCTCAGCTTCGAACTGGCTCAGCTCAGACTGCAGACTGGCCTGAGCCCCGGCAATTATAGCGTTGGAATGCAAGAATAAAATACTGCCACACAGTCTGATATTTGTAGCTTGTAATTTCCTCTCTAAGCTCAAAAAACAGTGAAATATTTTTAGCATAAATTAGGAAAGGCTACATGTAGTTTACGCTGCAGATGCTCACCTCGATGGAAGGTGATGTCGGTTTCTCAGGCTGTCTCTTCTGGGACAAATGAACCTGGAGAGGGGATGAAACCACACTGCAGTGGATTTTTGGCCTCAGATTGGAGTTGAACTTGCTCATAATAACCTCCCACAATATGGTGCACCATAAGTACTTTTTACAGGAATTTAACCCTAAATAACAGCTATGTAAAATTCAAATTAAACTGGGATGAATTATCCTTAAGGCATAAACCTTATGAAGCTGTATTTAATCTAAAATTAGCATTAAAATGTTACGGTATGAAAATTACATCCCATCATTTTGCACCATGGCATGACTGTGATGATCATTTGGAGGGACAGGTTTTTAAATCTATAATGTATTTTATACCTGCCTGCATATCACTATTTTTGGTAGCTTTGGCAGACTTGATTTAAATCGATTGTTCCTTAATTAGTTTTTCAGCAAAGTCCACAATTTTTTGGTGGGATTTAGGTTAGAATCGCCCTGCAGGTTTAAGATCTTTTCTGAAACCAGTTTTGATGTATTTGTAGATTATTGTCCCGTTGGGCTTCACAGCTCAGGTTTTAACCATAACAACTCAGCTATTATCTGGCTTATTATTTTTCTTTTGAGCTATTATTTAGCTCACAGGAAATCTCTTATGATCTTCACAAAAAACCCTGAAAGCATGAAGCCTCTCGTCTGCCTCCAACTGGAAGCCTCTCGACATCAAGTGTCTCTTTTCCGGGTGAAACAAGTTCAACATCAGCGTGAACTGAGTGGCCACTGACCAGGCAAGGCCACAAGTACAGGAAGAATATGTAGTGGAGACGAGGTGTGGCTTTCAAAATAAAAATACAGTAGCGACTTTCAAGCATGGTGGTGATGGCATCATGTTCTGGGTGTTATGATCTTGAATTGTTTGGATTTGTTTCATTCTACTTTGGTTCTGTGTTCAATAGTCTCTTTCCTGGATTTGATCAGTCTTTAGTTCAGTCCTTCTTAGTGTTTCTAGTTATGTTTATTGCCTCTGGTTGTTGTTACTTTCTTATTGTTTTATCTTCATCTAAAATCAGTTGAATCTTAGACTCTGTTCGGTCAGTGAACTTGATTAGAAATGTATAAATCAGGCTAAAGCATGAAGTTTCTTCAGAGACACCATTATGAGTGCTACTAAAAATCGGTGAGTATGATCAATAGCAGGGTCCATGCAAGGGAAATTCAACCAAGTAAAATATACTCCACCATTAGAGATAATATGAGCAGTTAAATATCCTTCCAGAGTTGGAAAACTATTATCTTCAGCTAAAAAACACAGACGTAATGAAAAGCCCCAAATGCAAATATCCCAACTGAGAGTGCATTTGAACTTTCAAAATGTCGGAGTATTTAAAGTAAAGTATACTTTAGCTCAGGGCACGTCTTCCTACCCTGGTCCTTTATGTAAACTTTGGTTAGAGAAATGCTGCTTTATCTGATTTGGCACAAATATGTGGACATCTAATAAATTCAATAAATCATCAAAATCATTTTAACCCAATAATAAAAAGGTCAAATTCCAAAACACAGACATCAAAGTAATATACTTAGAACTTACCAGAGCATATTTTGGACTCCAAATTACAAACCAACACATTTTGTTACTTTTACTAGTTGAACAATATTTCTTTTATTCTTGTCAATAAAGACTTCGTACTTCCAGAAGCTGGTTCTGTCAAACATGACTATAAAAGGCACTGAAACTGAGAACCGCAAACCACTTGTCCCATTTTTTTTTTTTTTGTAAAACCTTGGCTGAATTCATCTCTCTGAATGCCAGACATGCTGGAGTCGTCCCGTCTACAATGTCGCATGGAAGCAGCGCAGCACCTGATCTGGCCCATGAGCTGCTTTTCGAAGCACCGTCCAGGGGATACAATATTGTTCATACAGACAAAATGAAATAAGTCCCCATGCTGCGAGCCATTATGCACCAGAAGAGGTTAACACCATAATACAGATCACAAGACCCATCAGCTCCCAGGGGGGAGTGGAAACAAAGATTTCTTTTCTTCACACGACCTAACTTTCAATGTGTTCACCAGATCTGGAGCAGTGTTTAAAAAAAAAAAAAAAAAAAAAACAACTTCGAAGTGCCACACCTCCGCAGGGACAGAGGGTTTAAACCCATACAGTAAAAGAGATGGTGCAGAATAAACTGCACTAAATTACATCAATCTGACACGATGAGATCAGTAGCTTAAAACGTTTACAAAATGTTTACAAGACTCCACTCTGCGGAAAATCTGATAGCTACTGCAGATCATGCCTTTTCTTGCCTGAAGTTATCTTTAAGATCTGTTGAACTCACCAACTAAAATAACTGAGCTCACCTTGTGGGACTGAACACTAGAAAAGTGGAGTATTTACAGGTTGCATTGCGTGAGAAGATGTAATCTGAGGAGTTAGACAATGATCCTTCGAGAAAAGGTGACCAATCTGCTCATGAGCTCCTTCACTGGGAAAACGCCAAACAATTATTAGAGCCAACAACAACTCGAGATCCTTTCAAAGGCTGAAGAATTAGACGAGGGCTTTGGGTTGGAATCAGAGCTTTATCGGAGTCTATATTTAAAATGTGACAGCATGGGGGGTCCATACCTGGCTGTTACTCACTGAAGCGGAGCTCCTGTCAGGCTCAAAGTCGAATATGCTCTTGGGTTGAGGTTGTTGCTTTCCAGGGTCAGACAGCTTATCCACATCTTCGCTCCTAAAACGTAACAAAGACAAACCCACAACAACTTAAACATGGTGCCATTGTCGGTGCCGGTGACAACAAACCCAAACTCGCCCCTGCGGCACGTTTTCTCTGAAAAGGAACTGGCCATTATGCGATGTTTTGGGTTGGTAATCACAGAAGCAGTCAGCTGCAGTCTGCATGATGTAAAAGTAACTCATCACTGGTGAGTTATGTGCTGAAAAATGTCAACCCATGAACTTTAGCACAAGCACCAATTTAATTTCAACAGGCCTGACTGACTAACAGTGTAATATTTCTTGATTCGGATGAGGAATTTGATTTTTTTTTCTACAATTTCTTTTATTTGTAAATCCTTAACTTTTCCTTCTCACGATACATTCTGACTCAGTCGCCTGTGGACCTCCACGTTACACTTGCACTTGGCTCGGCATAGTGCAATATCCTCACTTTACGGCATATGCAATACAGACAAATTGATTTCAGAGCTCAACATAGTTTTCATACACCATGACCAAAGGTGAGGTGATGGACACACCTTCTTTCTGGATGAGACCGTAAAGTAAAACAGGAGGAAATTTAAAGTTCATGACCTGAACTTTAACCAGGTCATGTGGTCTGAACCACAATATCATTTCCACTTTATCAGGTTGCATGATGCATACAGCAACATTTCACATTTGGGTCTTATCTCTAGAGATGTTTCACAGATTTGCAGCTCTGTCGCTTCTTTCAACAGGAGGAGAAAGATAACAAATTTAGCAGCTTTCTTTCCACATCAAAGAGTACAAGTGCTTTTCACCATTTCATTTTCAATACAAAGCTCCAGTTTGGCTGCGCTGAACAAACATTGTCCTCATACATCATAAGGTACATGCTGTAACCTGTGATCTAAGATAACTACGGCTTCTTTTGACCGAAAAATCAGATCACACAGGTGCTGAGCAAAAATAGCGCAAAATGATCAGAAAAACTACAATGCATAGAGCGAGCACTGAATCGTCACTTCAGTGTCCAGCAGTGGCCGATGACTGGAGATTAAGAAAAACATCTTCCTTCTGCAGCCATGAAAGAGCGACAGGTATAGGATCTATATAAAATGCTTCAATTAGACTCTATATTTTTCAGAATGAAAGAATTCATTTCAATTTTAAGTAAAATTTTGTGTTTTCAAAAATGTAAAACTCACTGCAGAACAGGTGAGTTTCACCTATTCTCATTTCTTCAGTTTTCCAGCCACAGTGAAAACAGCAAACATTTAAGCTATAATGAAAATGATAAAGGTGTGAAGTGAGTGACAGCCTGTCTCAGATCTTCTTTTTTTGAGCTTGTCTTCTTGAATGCAGAATAATTAAAAACTCCAATATCCAATAAACTCACCAATCTGGCAGGGATCCGTAAGGCGTCAGTCTAAAGAGACTCCTGTCTTCTTCTATGATTTTTTCTCTCTCTGCAGATGACTGGAGCCCTGTGGATCAGTGGATCATGAAAAAAGAGTCCAAAGAAAAAAAAAATGCAATGATGATAAGCAGTACGCTGGGTCCACTCACGTTCTGGTGACCACTGCTCCGAGTCCTCTGGTTCTGGTTGAAGTAAACAAAGAGATTCATTTGAAACTTTTCACAACCGTAAAACGTGGCAGTAAAAGGATGAGTAAAGCAAAAAAAATGTCAAACTGAAAATGTTCTCTATTTGCACAATCTTGAATGACTTCTTTGCAGCACGCTGGATATTAATAGTTTTAATCAGCGCGCTCGTACTAATGTGTTAAATTTGAAAAGGTGGATCTGGTTAGAGGTGCTTTGCTCAGTACTTCTCATAAATTCACCTGTTAAAAGTTGTCGACAATCTTTGAGTGGGTTATATTCTTTTAACTGGAACACATTTATTGTGTTTCATGTTGCACTATGATTTGATTTCATTTTCAGTCACTGATAAAATCCTGATTTAGTTGTCAGTCGGCTGCGTTTTGTCTCAAGGCACCAGTTCATAAGATAAGACAAACATTCAAAAAATCTCTTTTAAAACAACGACACCCAAATTCCTGCTAAAATAGCAGTGGGAAAAAAATTGTTTTTCACGGCACATGAAAGTGAAGGATGATTAAGGTTTAGGAGGGGCCGAGAAAAGAACCTGGATTACTGTCAGACCTCGTGAACACACAAATGCCAGAAGACGTTTATGCTCTTTTTTTTTTTGCCTCTGTAATAAATTGTTTGCCCGATGGTCTCACTAGAGGCTGACATATTGGGATTTATCCCGTGTTTGCCTTTGTTTAAAAAAAAAAAAAAAAGTCGAGGAAGAGTTTCTCACCCTCAGGCTTCTTGTGAATCTGTCTGAACATGCTCCTGTACCAGTCCCTGGGCTTGTTCACGCTCTGGTGCATGCAGGGAGGAGAACAGACAAGAGAAATCAACCTGACCGTGTTGTTGGATCGCCCTGGTTTTAGCCAGAAGTTCTGGTTATTTGCATTTTACCGATCTGGACGCAATGGGCATCCCGGTCTCGTCCACTGGACCGATTCCTGAGAACTTAATGAGCCTCCCCTCGTTATTTGGTACCCAGTTGTGCGGCAAAGTGGAAGAGCCCTGGACTCCATTGGACAGCTCACCTGATACAGCAGCCATGAAAAAAAAAAAAATCACATTATTTTTCTGATTTATTATTGAATGACAAGGCCCGACGAAAACATACAAAATCAGATTTTAAAGGTCCAATTGATTTTTCTGACTGGGAAATCGGAACTTCGCTGTCCCGATTACAACTGGAAAGTAGAAATGCTTTCCAGTTGTGGAAATGTGAAGCTTTAGAAATTTGAAACTTACCTTGCAACTGTGAAGGCCCATAGTACGATCCGAAGCTCTGAGTCACTGGACCTCCTCCATTAAGCTCTGGCTCCTCGAATAAACAGAAATATCTAAATCAGTCCTGCAGTACATACAGAAAGCATATTTCTGGTTGTAAATGGTGTCATCTGTGCCACAGGTGACTTTCTCTACAAAAACATTTATTGATCTGAAATTGTTCTCCAAATTGAATTTAATTGAAATTAAAGGTCGAATGAAAAATAAATTAAACATGGAGATGTTTCCATTTTTTTTTATTTTTAACACAGTCAGCAAATGTGACTGGCACATGCATGCCTGTGTGTACAAAGCATGTAGTGCAGTCTTTTTTCCACATGGAGGAGCACTTGTTTACTCTTATCACAGCCGTCACATGAATGCAGCCTGCAGGGCCTGGTGTACCTTCACAGTGCCAGATGTCAGTCCTGTGGAGCGAAACGGACTCAGCGGAGGAGTCGGGAGTCCCGGGGAGATGACCACCACATGCTCTGGAGAAGTCAGGATGTGCTGGCTTGAAGAAACGTCAGGCTTCCCAGAAAGATGACTCTGGGAGCCATTTGGATGGCCCGCGACTTCCGCACTTTGCTGCGCACAGAGGAAATGATGAAAGTATGGGTGAACCAAAACAATGCGTGAACTCTGCTTCATCGTGTCTTCCTGTGGACCCTGGATTAATAACGCTCTGTGGAAAGGTCATGTGAACTTGTTAGCAGTGCTGCTATTCTCCAGGGAATAACTGTCCTCTCTGAGGGAAGCCTGTGATGAACAGATCCTCCAGTTTATTTAAAGCACAAGCAGTGGGAAGTGGTGTTTCTTCACCGTTTTCATCATTTTTCCTCACAAAAGGTGCAGAAAGGCTTCATTGAAGAATTAAAGTTGATGGGAAGGACTAAAAGAGCATTGGGGTTTTTAATGAGCTCATCAAGTGTTCACAAGTCAGAGGGTGGACCGAGACGTCAACCGCGAAGTCCAGTGGTCTCCTTGGTGATTGTTGTCCTTCTCAGCCACCTCATGATTGAGAGTTTAAGCCCACCATTGAAACGCTCTGTGTTTGAATCAAATGCTTCGGTCCTTTCTGTGCGGTTGTCAGGGGTCGTGGGGAAATACCTGTCTCTTAGTAACAGCGAACGAAAGATATGCTGTTGTGACGCAGACAGTACTGACTAGATCAATAGCAGGGCTGTTTATCTCCTTTACTACTCCTGTTGGTGCGTACAGCTTGTAGTGACGGAGAGACTGTATTGGCTCCTGCAGCTTCATGTTTGTCTGAGTCATGTGACGTACACAGAGCAAACATGCTAACGTTAGCCTAGCATTTTAGCTAACTGGTCCACATAAAAACAGGGCAAACTGGGGAAGGCTAAGAGTTTATTGAAGGCTGTAGCCGCATGCAGCTTCACCTATATCTTTATAAACAGGTGATGAAGCTATGTGGGGTTCTGGTGGCACATTCTGCATGGTGATTGTCTTAACCAGGTTAATATTGGAGCGTGTTATTGTGGAAACTCTGATTGGGGAAAATCAGCTGATGCCAACAACAAAAAAACACAAAAAAACAACCAACCAAAGAAAGAACAGATCCTGCAGAGTCTTTAAAGCTGTTGGTGAGTGAGACACAATAACAATACTCAGTGGTGGGGTTTTTTTTTTTTTTAATTGGCCACAAATGCATTCAGTGAAGGCTTCATTAGAAAGAGAGCTGCATGAGCGCCAGTTAAAATAAAAAAAAAAAAATAAAAAAAACGTGCAATTTATTTGTCACTTGAGGCCAAAGCAAATCTTGGTACATGGGGGGAAAAAAACACATTCCCACTGATTAATAATTCTGACTGCTAACTGAGGCAGAAGATTCTGATCAGAACATTTAATGAAGGAAATGCTTTACCTGAGTCTGCATATGATCAGTTATGGTTCCTCTGTGGCAGAGATCAATATTTTGCTCTCAGCGAGAAGGATCTGCAAAGACACATAGTGAATATATCAGGTTTGTTTGTGGCTGTGATTCCATATAAAAGACATCCCACACAGTTTGTATTTATTTACTTATGTTTAGTTCATTTTTTTGTGTGTGAGTGTGTCTGTGAATATTACTCTTTTTTTTAAGAGCAAGCCATATGTTTGCCTTCTGCAAACGTTACTAAGTTGGAGTGAAGAAATGCATTCAAATTCCAAGCCTTATTTATTGTAAACTCTTTAAGTGACTTCAGAAAGTCCAGCTCAAAGCACTGAGCAGAACATAATCGTGTCAAAATAGTGTGAAACCATTTGACAAAGTTTGCGAAGAGAAACATTTGCGCTGTCAGGTGAAACTGAAATACTTTGCATAAGCTATAAACTGACAGACAGAGATTTGCTCAGTCTTTTATTCAAACTATCCAATCCATATCAATAGATGCCTCTCTGAACGCTTTAAGACTTTATTTTATCTATTTTTATTTACATGTGTCTTTAAACCCAAGTAGTTAATATTCATGAGTGATTCCCGCAGGCCTCTCTGTCATAAATGTGCTTTTTTTTTTTCTCCCAGACGGACTCGACAACTGTTCCATTATCCCATCCGAGCCGAATCCCAGTGAGGGAAAGTCAACGTCACCCGCATTTCCCTGCAAACCCGTCCAAAACAATGAGAGTGACTCACATGGCCCCCCTGGTCCCTCCCCAGTAATACAATTCTGTAATGACCCTGATTTTTGGATTGGACTACTGAAAGTTATACATCAGTTATACCTGCTGTTTCAACATCAAAGCCATTGCGGACGGCGAGGAGGGTGGGGGGAGCTCCTTCCCTCTCTGAATGAGGCGGGCGTCTGTAGCAACCACATAGTCCCTACTGACTTTGCAGGGATGAAAACCACTGCTTCGAATCCCTAAAGGCCCACCGACGAGCTGCAGCCTTTTTCACGTTCTGATGTTCTCTGCCGTCAAAACTGCGTTCCCATAGGAACGCTAACTGAGATGAGTAAAGTTGGAGAGCCAGTATAAGGTTTAGACTCTGTTCTCCAATGAAAGCTGCAGCTTTGCAGCTTGACGGTGAAGTGGGGACTAAGCGCTGGCCAGACTCCCACAGCCTGGAAGCTGCCTGACACAGTTTGCACTAATGTGTTTTCCATGTGGCATTCGCAGCTGACTATCAGAGTCCATAATCACTGTTGTCAAGGGAAGAGCGTGAAGACTAGAAACTCTCAGTCTCGCTGTCCCGCTCGCTCAATGCCTGAATCTATGCTCCGTTTGAGAGACAACAGCGTCGCTCATTTGAATCGTCGTCTCCCAATGAATTGCGTTACACAACAGGAAGAAAACAGATTGGGAGACTGTGACAATAACAACGGCGATAATGCTCAGGCATGCCGATTGATTCATCATCCTCGGTCACAGACTTCGCTGGATTATTCAACCAACTGTGCAAACAGCAACATTACAAATAGCGGCTTAAGCTTACGGCATGTGTGCTTTTACAAGCCGCTCTGTGTTCATACCTGAGCACTTTAATAGGTCTGTTGAATTTATGAACAAACGGCAGAATGAATCATTTTCAAGTTCTTTTCAAGAGGAGTCTGAACGCATGTCCAAACAGAAACTAGTGTCTTACATAAGTGTTTACATTCAACCATAAGATAAACTTCAGTGTTTCTTTCATGTGATAGGATTTATAAAAGTAAAGGTTACGTAAAAGGATACATGGTTTTCTCTATTTCTTCAAAATTAAGATCTTTATAGATCTTAATTCGTCATTTATAGGTCCTCTAGCTAGCACGTGTTAAACTGCAAATATGACTTCTCACGACTTACGACTGTCTTTAAAAATTGACTTTCTTTTTCTTGCATGAATCAAAACCTAAAGTTGTGCAGTCGTCAGATTTTTCTACCTCTGCTGTGAATCTCTGCAGCTCCTCCAGAGTAACCGTGCACCGTCAAAAGTTCAGCTTGCAGTTTGACGTTGAATGATCTTTTCATAATTGATTGAATACAGACAAAGGTGCAATTTCCATGTTTTTGACTGTAAACTATTTTAAAACCTTGTTCTGTTTATTCCATTTAATAATTATGCAACATCTGTCTCGATGAAATCCCAATGAATCACAGTTCAAATTCAGGGCTTATGAATGTTTTTCATAAGCGTTGAGTGAAAGATCAACAGAAAACCTTTGCTGCACTCAAAGAAATATTAACACAAGAACAAAAGAGACATTTTTGCAATTTACCACCGATAGCGTGTTATTCTGTCCAATGATCAAATATCAGGTGAAATATCTTTTTCAAATTTAACATAGATTATGTGTAGCACAAGTTATTTGTGTCAAGTTCCAGCACTTGACTCATCATTTGTTTTTGTTTTATTATTTCTTTTTTCAAAGAAGTAGCAGATCTGTCTTATCTCACATGGTAATGTGAAAACCTGAGTCATAACAGCGGCTTTGTCTGGGTTTTCTTGGAGACACAAAAAAGAAAATCCATCCCGGGACTGCTTCGGTCCCTCACGCATTCCCCGGCTTCGAAAGCGCCAAACACGACCAAGCCTAATAAGGAAAATTCAGAGATGATATCAAGCGAGAAAAACTTGATTCAGGAGCCTGACTCCTTGAGTTTCTTTCTGAACGCTCGGAGCATTCTTACGTAATTACAGAAACTCAAGCTCAAGACGCAGTTTCGAGCCAAAGCGTGAAGACCGGGTTTTAGGACCTTGATGCAATCCCTGTGAAACGTGAACGTCACAGTTCACATATTTACAAGGCCAGACCCCCCACAAGGTGAGAGGTCCATTATCACCGCTGGATCAGAATAAGAGGGGAAGAAAAACAGAACCATAAAAGGCTGCGCGTCTACCTCGGAGCAGGAGATGATGTTCTGTTTCAGACATGCTTTCGCCCTGACTGGCTTTTATGTCTCCAGCTCGTTTCATATCTGCTAAGGTTTCACATGCAGCTCAGCTCAACGCAGCTGAGGACCTGGGAAATGAGAATCAGAAGACTTTGACTTGAAGCTCTCCGCATCTGTTCCCAGGAAATTTAAACAGATTGTTCGAGAACTGAACCAGATGTTTCTCTGAATCTGCAGCAAACAAAACTGCACAGAATAAACAAAATGTACTCAAGTTACTTTGGTCAGGCATGGGTTGTTTTTTTTGTTTTTTTTTCTTCCCCTTTTTTATTTTTTTTTATTCTTTAAAAATAATAAAGTATTATCTGAAGTTCTTGAGCCAAAGCTGAGCAACTCAGCAGCTCCAAGGTCAGTGAACTTAACCACACCCAGGCAGTTCCTGTGAACCACAATAGGAGGTCCCTCACACACACCGCACACACGCACGCACGCACCACACACACACACACCACCACCACGCACGCACGCACGCACACACACACACACACCACGCACGCACGCACACACACACACACACACACACACACACACACACACACACACCTCCGATATTAGCTGGAGCACAACAGTGATGCAAAAGCAACTAATTTTCCTAATTCCTGATAGAAAAATAAACAAACCGGCATAACTCACATATCAAAGAGCTCTTATCTGACAGCAGGACAGAAAAGACTATCACTGAACATGCAAAAATCAGCAAAGAGAAAGATTGGGCCCCAGTGAGAAGACCCAGATGGATTATCTCCTCTGTTTCACACTGTGGTTTTTCGACCCACTGATGTAGTTGTCAAGTTGACAGACCCGCTTAGCAGAAACAGTGGCGAGGCCGACCCCTGGGGCCGCTCCGATCAATACCGGCTCAGACATGATTTGTGGTCAGAGGCTGAATCGTCCTGTCATTAAGTCAGGGACAAAGAGCTCTAATGAAACTGACCTGCATTCATTAACACATGCTTAGTCGTCTGCACACTGGGCGGTGAGCGGAGTTAATCATTGACTTCAACGGGTGGGGGCGGTTGGAGCTGCGCTGGCGTCCACTACACAGTCCATGTTCAGCCCAGCACTGATGGCCTTTTAAAGTAACTACAGCCTTTGAACTTTTCCACATGAACCTGAATGTGTTTTATAGAGATATTAAGTGACAGACTAACAAAAAGTAGATAATTGGTAGAAAATAATGGTTCAGTACAAGACCAAGTCAAATTAAGATTCTGAATGAGAGTTGATTAACTTTCTCACCTCTGTGTGTTTCAGCTGTTTCAGAGAGAAGAAAGGACAAACCTACGCAAAATTCGTAAAGAAATACCCGTAAAGAATTGCAGCTACAATTACAGCAAAAGGCGTAATTGCAACTGCATCCCACACTTTTCAGATTTATATTTGTGTGCACTTTCAGAACCGTGCACCACTTTCCTTCCAGGTCACAACAAAGCAGTTTTGTAGAAAGCTTCCACAGACAGTCGCATGTGAGTAAGATCTCATAAAATGCGAAAAGGTTTGATGGGTTTCTGTGCTGCTGTCACTTAAAACGTGTCAAAAGAAAAACACAACTCATCAGAAAAGCCAAATGTTATCACACTCGCAAGAACATAGATTTGCTTCTCTTCGGCAAGTTACATAAGTGGGCCGTAAAACCCCTTCGCCCGGGTCCTGGAAAGTGACGGGAGTGCTAATTACAAGCACATTCACTGGATAAACAAATGGACGTTTTATAGACACAATAAATGAGTCACGGTTCAGCTGCGCCAGAGGTCAGATCCGTGAGGCTGATCACACAACCGCGCTGCCCCTTCGCAGCTCTGCAGATGTTCAGACGGAGCCCATACAAGGTCCTGCAGCTGTGAGTTTATTATATCTAGTTGTGGCTGCAGATACACAAATTCATCGGGGAGGGAAGTGTTTCACCTCCATGTATGGCGCTGCTCTGGCCAGAGCAACAGGATGCGTGCTTCTTGTCAATAGAGAGGCAATGCGTTCCCAGAAGAAGCTCCGGGCTCATAAATCAGAGCCTCTCTCAACAAGAGGAGCCCTTTCCAAGTAGATGCAGTGCTGTGAAAAAGCATCCCCGCCCCCACCTTACATATCATGCAAATGTTTTTTTTCTTTTTTTTTTTTTTTTTTTGTCAGATTTGAGAGTTTCAGGTCATCAGACAAAGGTCAACGGCAGACAGAGGCCGACCTCAGCGATTACAGTTAGACGTGTTAATTACATCGAATGAAAATTACTCAAGAGTCATTTTCTCCTAAACCAGTCGAGGCTTTACAGAATCTGGCTTTGATTCTTTGACACCACTGTCAGGAATTTTACAGCGAAGATGTTTTTGTGCAGAAATGTCTTCACTCAGTCACAGTGGAGAGTTATTATGGGCTGTTCAAGGTAAAGTTACAGCAGCTCAACTGGATTCAAACATGAGCTTTGACTAGACCAATCCAAAATATACACTTTGGGGGGTTTATTGCCATTCAGAGGTGGACCTGTGAGTGCTATATGACACAAGTGGGCTTTAGCTTTCTCATTTTTTCTGTTATAGAGCTCTAATTGATGGAAACATCAATCACAGTCAGTGCTTCAGGTCCTGAAGGGTGAAAATGCTTCTTTTTTTTTCGAAGCGATATAAACCCATTCTGATTTGGTTCTGTGAAAAGAATATAATTTGAGACCAATCCTCGGTGAAGTCTCAAAGTCAGGGCATGAGAAAGAACGCTCACAATGCAGGGAAAAAAAAGAAAAGTCCCAAATCCTCCAGCCTGTCACTTTGCATCCTCAAAGCTTAGTGCAGTCTGTGGATATGAGCCTCGGCAGCTGGACAAAATGTAATGTGAAAAGAGTCACAAAGAGAGTCAGGGTCAGCTGTGAAATTCACCCCGACAATCTGGGGCCCGTTAGGCTTGAAATCTCCTGCAGGATGGGAAAAGGAGGGAATACATAAAGCTTCCCTGCTCCATCCAGTTCAGCTGCGGCTACTGTAAATACCTCTGATGGGTGGCATATTTGCAGACAATATCCACCAACTCTTTGCACGTGCGTCCTCTCTCCTCACCTAAAGCTGCCTTGTTTGCACACGCAGCGGCAAGGGACACCAGACACCACGGAACCTGCCTTTAATCCCTCAACAGTCAAACAGGTTACGCCGCACTCTCCAGAAGCCACCAGACACATCTCTCTGTTCAGCCGGGCAGGTATGTATGTTACTACCTGCTGTTTTCAAACTCAGCGCTTGGACTCACCCCCACCCTGTTGGCGTCGACCTGTGAACTCTCCGCCTCAGCAGTGCACCAGCGCCTCGACGCCGGCCATCTCTGCACTTTCTCTCACTCTGTCCGACTCCTGAAACTGGCCAGGATACACAATCTCTCTCACACTCCCAGCCCTTGTTCCGCCTGCCTCCGCGCGGAGGACTTCCCGGTTGACAGCCATCGTCATGGCAACCCACATTTCAGCACTACGTTCCACCCCCCCCCCCTCCCCCCCTCACCTCCTCCTGGCCTGTCAGTTTCTACGGACGCCTCCTCCTCACATTGTTGTGATGAGGTGATATATTTGCAGGCGGGGGGGAAAGGCAAATAGTTCATCACCTTCACCTCCCCAATAGTTGCTCCGTGACTCCCTGATGTCCTGTCCTAACTTTATCTCCCTCATGCCTCGCTCTCCTTTTTGTAGACATGGCTTTGTGTGTATATATGTGTGTGTGTGTGTGTGTGTGTGTGTGTGTCGGTGTGTGTGTGGTGAGTGGGCAAAGACCAGATCCCTGCCTGGCCAAAGGCTTGATAGGAGGGAAAAGAGCCTCTTCTGTTCCTGCTGCAGCTCTGGAAGTGTTTCAAGGTGATTACTCTATCCCACATAGTCAAGCACTGACAGCACAAGTCCTACGGAGTGGTTTCCCATGATCACGCACACACACACACACACACACACACGCACGCATGCACCCGCACGCACACAGCTGTAATTTTGTAGGCCAATGTTGGGAAAACAGCTCGGAGGCTGATAGATGTTTGCCCTGGTGAAGGCAAATTATTCAAATCAAGAGATGTGTTCTGTTCTCAGATAAGTCAGTCAAATTTCAGGGCTGATCAACGATTGTCACAGCCAACAACAGCCTGTTGTACAGGGCTGTTCCTGTACAAATAAAAAAAAAAACCAGGATTTCCAGTTTGCCCATGTCTCTTGCCAAAGAAGACAAAGCTGAAAATCTCACTTTTTGACTTGCCTCGGCTTTGACTCTGCAGCCGGCTGTTCAACACATCCTCACCCTCAATCAGGTGAGATTGTGAGTATTTGTAACGGGGGAAGAACCTTTAACAATTAGCGGTGTCGACGTATTTACTACATGGGAATGTTGAAAACTCCTACCCAGCCACAAGTTTGTTTTTTTCTTTCAGTTGCAAATGCAAAAATTATTTCACTGTGAATGTTTAGCTGTAAACTCTCCACGGTGTGCATCACTGAAATATTCAGGTTTTGTTGAAAAACCCAAATCATGAAAGGACGGGTTTAGAGTCTCATTTTTTTGGTCTGATCAATTGGTTTGTATTGTCTTGGTCTAGAAATACCTTTTTATTTGTTTATTCTAAGCAACAACAACGAGATTTGGGTCAGTCTTTCTCGGAAAACTGTTCATGTTTTTCAAGTGTTGTTAATCAGATTTCATCAATCAGTGTCTCTGAGTTTGTTATTGGGTAAAGCTTACTGAATCTTTGTGCTCCTTCCTACTACGAAACAAAAACGAAAGAAAATAATCTAGCTATTAAATCACTCTTTGATTCGAACCTAAAATTTTGCATTTGACAAAATTTTCCCTGAAAAATTAAGAAGCGTCTGCAACGACTGCCTGTGCTGGCAGCCCGAAATCCTTTGGAGAATCTGCCGTAGCGTCGATAGCCCCGGTTTAACGCCACCTGTTCAGCGTCAGATCATTTCACGGACTTCCATTTATTTTGGTACTAATAAAACAAGTGACGGTTATTTGGGAAGAGTACGTGATTGGAATAAAATGACCAGACTTCATCATCAGACGTCTCCAGTAATAACCGTGAGCCCCATTTTTATGCAGCCTGAACACCATCAGAACAGAAATCCTGTCACTTTGCAGTCAAAAAGTCAGAAGTTGTTTGAGCTAAAGTTGCATGAGATCAGACTGAAGTCAGTGCCACAGAAAAAAAAAAAAAGTGGTGTGTTTTTGTGACATCCTGTTGAAGGAATTCATGCTTCACTCCCAAACTGTGTTTTTATTGTCAACACACCTGAAGATAACATCTTTAATGAGTAATCTATTTGTTCTGCCGTCATCATGCAGCCCGGCTTTATGCTGAAACCAAAGCACTCAGCC
Source organism: Poeciliopsis gracilis (assembly GCA_911649635.1). Classification (NCBI taxonomy): domain Eukaryota; kingdom Metazoa; phylum Chordata; class Actinopteri; order Cyprinodontiformes; family Poeciliidae; genus Poeciliopsis; species Poeciliopsis gracilis. The sequence continues at coordinate 3,270,643 of CAJVRI010000005.1, read as the reverse complement.
CTTTCCATAATTTAGTGCGGTGGCTCGGCAGGGCGAAGCCTGGGGGCTGATATCCATTTACTGGGCCTTTCGCCTCGTGGGGTTGTTTTTGCCAAACACTTTAGCTCGGGAACATGATGGGCATGCTGGGTAATGAAGGCTCCCAGGAGGGGGGGGGGTTCGCTTCATAATGTGCGTCCTGCTGGAGCAGACTTTCACCCCGCAGTCATCACATCTGACAGCCTGTCACCCTGCAGCTAAATGAGGTAATCACGCAGGAGGACGCTGGGAGATTTGGCGTTCGGTTGGCAAAACAAATACAAGAACGAGCTCCTCTTTTCCAGCTCTGTCTGTTTTTTTTTTTGTTTGTTTTATTTTACCCTGAAAACACAACAACAACTGAGGCGGGATAGAAACCCGGCGCTGAATCTGGCGCTTCATGGTGAGGGATGGATTCCTGCAGGCCGTTGCTGCACCGTAAAGACCCAACCTGCTGCTCCCATAACACACGGTGCCAGCAGTGCCCTCCTGCCGAGCCTCATTAAAAGGATAACAGCCGGATTCCAGCGAGCAAACAAACCATGACACAAACTGGTTACGTAATCAAAACCTACATCACTTGCTGATTATGTCCCAGGGCTTTGTCGTTGTTTTGTTTTGTTTAGTTTTTTTGTTTCTTGTTATTTGTACCACCAGGTTCCCTGAGACAAGAGACAGCAAGACTGCAAGAAATCAATGACAGTGTCACCAAATGCAGATATGTCTACATAGAGACGTGCACATGTAGATTTAAATCAAAATGTAAAGAAAAGATAGGAGCCTGTTGCTATTAATGCACAACTCTAAGCACTGATGGAGGTTTTTTGCAAGCAGACAGCAGTTTTGGATCATAATCATAAAAAAATGTACAAATTCCTCTGTGGTTGATGCCTGTTTTGTTTTTGTTTTTGATTTTCTTCTTCCAGACTGCATGAAACTGTAACTTGGACACATTTGTAACAAGTCCAACCTAAAACAGGAGGCAGCTTTCAGATCAAGATCTGCTGATAACCTGACTCTGAACTGCAGGTGTGAATGTGGCAACGTCTGCCTCACCTGACACATGATTGCTAAAAAGTTGCCCAACAACATTGTGAAGATAACTGAGGAAACATCTCAACAGCAACAACAACAATAACAATAACCCAACAGTCGCCATGCAACGAGCCACTTTTCCAGTCAGAACTGACATCAGCGGAAAGGATCTCAGATCGGTTTTAAAATAAGAAAGGTTTGGGAATCAGAACCCCCATATGATTTTCTATGTACCTCCCTGTCAACCTGATGTTGGTAGGAGATGCACAGTACTTACAGACGAGTGCCGGCTGCACAGCGATGTCTCCACAGCTCTGCAGACGAGAGGAAGTGAATGAAAAGGAAGGAGTGAACCTCACAACCACCACTCCTCTCTCCCTTTTTTCGCCCTCCCTCTTGTTTTTTTTTTCTTTCTTTCTTTCTCTCTTTCTTTTCTTTTTGAGGACAACAGGGTGGCTTTTATCTCCGCTGAATGATTCAGCCCGGCCTCTGGATGTCTGAATGTCTGACTGGCTGTCCGTGGGCACGCACGTATGCGAGAACACGGGCCTGTGTTTATCGTGTGCGAGCTTGTACTTTAAAGCTCATCGGGGAGAAGCTGCTCAGTAATAGTTTCCATCCACAGCTGGAAATAATAGAGACTCCCATCCAGGCACAGGCTGCACTAGGAACCACCCTCCGGTGTTTCACATGCTGCTGAGAGAGGGAGCCCGTTTCGACGGAGCGTCCTAACAAACGGGACTGAACGACACGCAGTCGTACGTCATCGCGAAGGGGGAGCCCTCGCTGCAAACACACACAATCTCACCGAGGATTAACGGTTCAGTTTCTAGCACAAATATGTCGGTGCATTTAAAATGAGATAACGTTCACTTACAAGTCACTTTTCAACTAGAAGTAGGAGCCGAATGTTAGTCAGTGGCTCCTTCATGTCGAAGGTAAAGTAGGTGAAATAATCTGCCAGTGAAGCAGAACTTTTTCCCATGTTGTAAGTTGTAATATGGGAAAGTTACAAAATGGAAACATGTCTTCTTCCGCTGGAAGACCATTTCACTCATAACTCGAACTTTGCCATCGATATTAAGGAATCAAGTGACTTGCAAGTGAATTTTGTCTTATTTCAAGTGCAAGTCTCCACTTACCCTCTCAGTGAGAAGAACAGGGAACAGTCAAAAAGGCAGAGTGAGAAATGTCTTCTTAAATGCTACCGAGTGTTTTAGCTGTTTATCTGTGCAAATGTGAAGTATCTGTTCAATGTCTTGAGTAGTTTATCTGGTAAATCCCACTCCGAGGATTCCTTCACTCCGCAATCCAAGATAAATGTTTAACAGGTAGACTGTGTGATCAGAGACCAAAGGTCACGCTTCTGTCCATTCCCCTGGAGCTTATCCACACGTCCAACCACTCCGCTCTGACCATAAGCTGCTCTGACTGGATCGTTCAGATAAGTAGTAAACTCCCGTGGAGGAAAAAAAAAAGAAAATGTCAGTTTTCTGGATACTTTGTTCTTATAAAGCTGCACGAAACTTACATTGAAATCCTGGATTCTGGGGGGAAAAAATGACAAAATGCTTTCTCTGCAACAAGAAGCAGTTTCTGAACATAAAAAATAAAAAAAAGAACATGGAAACACAATGCAACTTGCCAAAAATATCACAATTGCAGAGTCTTGTAAGGACATGCTCACACTGCCTCTCGGTGGTTTGAAAATGAATTGCAGGGCCAGAGGCTTTTAGAATTGATGAATGACTGAATGAACTGTGAAGCACTTTGCGATCCTCTGAGACTAATAAAACTCTACATAAATGATAAAGTACTGGCCTTTTATCATTTTTCCATACATAAAAAATATTCAGAAATACAGCAAACCAGCAGTCAGGACATATAGAAGTGCTAATAACCATAATTTAACTCAACCCAGTATATTTGTATAGTATTTAAATAATTTATGTTACCATGGCTCCTGCAGTTTCACTCAACTTTTGCCAGATTGAGGCTGGAAGGATTGGCTCTTTTCGTTTTAAAATAAAATTTTGAATAAATTAATGCTGACTGAAGCATTGTGTATGAAGTTTTCTTGTTTGCGTGTTCAATGTATTGAACACGCAATGTTCAATGGAATAATACTTCAGTGTTGTCGATGGAGGCTTACTGGCCTCAATCACCCTTTACGTTGCACTTTTTAAAAATACAACATAAAAATTGTATTTTTTAATTCTCAATTTAAAATGAATACACAATAAAAAAAAAAAACGCCAGCATCTCAGAATTTTCCATCTTGTGTGATGTCATGTTTAAATATTATTTATAAAAAATCTTTCAGAATTTTTTTTATTCTTTTGCATCTTCATACATTTTCTCGAACTTGTATGCTCCGCAGTCAAAAGGTCAAATGTTCGTGATGTTTTCCTGGTTGCAGTCAAAATGCAGTCTTAGCGGATTCAGTTTGGTGCTAGCTGTGTCCAGCGTTGGAGATCGTGCTGCCTTCAAACGTCCCTCCGGTGTCAATCTTCATTCGACACAGTGGACAGGTGCCAAACTGCCCCAGGACTCTGGAGGTGCAGCAGGGGCAGAGGCAGCGGTGGCCACAGGGCAGCGTGATGTCAGCCTCTCCCATCATACACACCACACAGAACTCGTCTGCCAACAGAGGAGAGACGTTAAAGTTGCAACATGTCAGAATTTCTCCACCTTTACCTTTCACGAGTTAAACAAAAATCAAAACCTGCTGGGATTTCCATGCTTCGGCAGGAGATACAGTCATCTGATTTTCCCCTCCATGTCGTAGAATCGGGTTTGAGACCGGAGGGCCTTCTGACGAGAGGTTCAAGTGCAGGACAAGATGTTCTTTTGAAAAGCAAATCCTTTTTCTCTGAGCCTGCGGCAGAGAATCAATCAGATATTTTTAGCATATGCTGAAGGCTTTGTCAGCGAAGAACAAGCAGATCAGGCTGTGAGTCAAACAAAACGTGGGTGTGTTACAGTTACCTAGAAGGAAGATGGAGCACGTCTGGCCGAAGACATCAATCATGGCCCAGAGAGGCTGTGTGATATCCACAGCTGCGCCCAGCCTTTTCTTCCTGGAGTTTTCAAATTTCACACATATGTTGCCGTCATATGTGACCCAGAATTCCAGCACCGATGTTTCCTGACAGTAGGACTCGCGCACAGGGATGGCCCAGTGACCCGGGGTTTGGATGAGGTCAGGCATAGAAAACGGGGGCAGAGGCAAGGTTCTGGTAGACGGCGAAACGTTGGTGAAGCCCACGCGCATGGCTCCTTGCCAGTGTGGCAAGCGCTTCTCCACCAGCACCCGGACCTTCTCGTAGGTCTTCACAGGCCGGCTGGTGAAAACAACACCACCCTTGAAAGTGTCTTCGGCTCTCTGGGCACGTCGACCGCCCTCGCTCAGACGGATCGTATCTCCCACAGCCCTGGGATGGAAGGTCAGGGGGCCGAGGCATTGCAGGAGTCGCAGCTGTGGGTCATCTTTAGATCTGCAGGGGAAGTAAAGCACCTTTACAACCTTCAAGGAAGCTACACCATGACACGATCTCCACCACAAACATATCAGAATTCTTATAGAAATCTTCATCAAGTTTGATACTTCAGTCAAGAGATTAATGATCTCTGATGTTATTTTTCTTCATTTTGGAATGATTTTTTTTTCCCATGCTTTCATCAACTTTGATCATAACAGTTATATTGCCATTATTTAAGTCCTGATTGTCTGAAAATCTTTTTCATAAAACATTTAATAGGAGCTGAATTCATAAATGTTTCTTAATAAACCGTCAATATGTATTTAAAGAACTAGGTTTTTTGTCTGTGAAAAAAAGAATACCTTGACAAGACTGAGCATAATTTGCATATTAATGAAGCAAACACATCAAAAAGATATGCTATTTTGCTGCTTTAAAAAAAAAACTTTTAAAGGCATTTTATTGCAAAAATGATTTTTAAAGTACAAATGCTTTAAAAACGACACTTGATATTTGTTTTTAGTTTCAGGGTTTTTCCTCATTGCACTGAAATTGACATCTGTACCAAATTTCCCATCAAGATACGTTATTGGTATCATACCTGGTCTCTTATTGTTATCGTCTTCCATCATCTTCCAGCTGTGCGATCATCCGTCTCTCGCATCTAGCTCCACAACAGGACACACAAAACAGGGGCATGGTTTTGTCAATAGCCGTCTGAGGAATCATTTTTTTGTACCACCTTCCACTGAAATTACTTACCCCCTGGGCGAACTAAAAGAGTCTGCTTCGTTTCCTTTTCAAAATGGTGTCTGAATGTTATTTTTCAACAGATTCCCAGTTGGCGTCGGGTCAGGACGTTGTCAGGTCCTGGTTCCATTTCGTTGTGTTTCATTATGGAAAAAATGAACATAATACATGCTTCTGTTCACCATGTTGTGAAATTTTGTCAAAACTCTGATCTCTGAAAAAATATTTCTTTTTCTCCAATTCAGATCTCAAAGTCTAGCAGCAACATGTTTAACTAACATCTCCGTGATGAAACATTTTCTTTAGTTACGTAAAAAAAACGTATGATATGGGGCAACATTAACAACAACTATCAACATTAATTAGCACTAATTAATTAATTAACTAACTTTAATTACCTAACAACATTAACCTGGAGGGTTTTTGTATTTAGGGTATTTTGGGGGAGGGTATAGATTTCAAAACAAGGTTTCTAAAGTGGAGAGTTTTAAAAACTGCTTAGTGTGGTTTCTGCACTCTCTCAGGAAAGTAAAGAACGTTGGCGCTATGCTTGACCATATTAAATAAGTTTATAGGAACTCCTTCTTTTACACTTTCAATATTACAATAATTAGAAATATCCTGTCCAGAGACATACGTTACTGCACTCCTTCACTGTTCACACTATGCAGCATTATCCCTGAGATTGACAGTTCAGAAAGTCATCATTTCAGATCCAAATTCTTGTTTCAGAAGTGAACTGGAAGCAGTGTGACCAGAACAGGACTGCGTTCACTGGGAGTGTTAACCGGTGTGAACACTCCCAGAGGACGACCGTAAAATGTTTTGCTCTGCACTTGCACCGTTCCAAAGGTCAGTTTGCCTGAAAAATGAATCTTTTTGCTTTTCAGCATTTCCGTCATGGTTCAGCTTACAGTGGAAAATTCCCTCTGTTTACATCGTAAGTGGTAACAGCAAAATTTCTCACTCTCAAGGCTGCCAGAGTGAACGTAGCCACACTTGTATCTCAGTTTGAGATCCATGGTTCTAGAAGAGTCAGATGGCTGAGTTGAGCCGATAATCTGTCGTTCTGTGCCTTCCCTTAGAAAGCCCTATAAAACCTGTGTCAGTATTTCCAGCGCTTGCTCTGGTACAGGTTCCTACTTACCCTATGGAAGGAAACCACGACAGCTGAGTCCATGTAGAAGAAGAAGGGCTTCTTCAAAACTGTGTAATCCGGTAAAATGTTAACATAACAGTAAAATGTCTACATGGCTTTTCTGTGAATTGCCACTTAGAGGATTCCTTCTTGATTCGGCTCCACTCTGCAATCCAATGTAAATTTATGACAAGCAGACGTTGGGATCAGAGACCAAAGGTCACATCTGCTCGCTAGTGCATCCACACCTCCGATAACACTGCTCGTGTGACTATGAGACGGTTGACGAATGCAATAGATGCCTACAGTGTGAAAATGTTAGAAATTACCATGTTGGTTAGATGTTAGACCAAAACTATAGACAGCAGAGGAGTTTCTGTGAGTGGTCTTGATTTGCACAAGCCTTTGCTTTGAAAGATTTTTCAAACACCAGAAAGACATCTCTGCAGCAGTCATCAGTTACTGAAAAACATGGAAACTGAATGCATTCTGCCCAAAATATCAGAATTGATTTAGCTTCACAGTTTCGCAATGGACGTTCAGATCTTAGGTGGCACCACACTGCCCCTCAGTGGTTTCTCAGTTAAATTGCATAAATCACAGTCATTTTTTTTTTTTCAGTACAACAGACAAATCTGTGGCAAAAATGTGTCAGAATAAATTAAGTTTAGCAAGGAGGCGGGTTTTCTGGATGTGTTCTGGTCCAAAATGTGCAGACTGAAACCAGAACCAAAAGCAAAGACCTTGTAAAGATGCTGGCTGATGTTGATGAGACAGCGTCATTATCCACACGTTTCCTATAGCAACATGGGCTGGAAGCCTCTCAGCAAGGAAGAAGCTGTTACTTCAAAAGAAACACAAAAAGCCATATTGCAGCTTGCAATTGCTCAAAGGCACAAAGACCTCCAAACTTTCTTGACAATGGTGCAAAACACAACCAAAGTGATTATAAAGTGGCTTAAAGCCAACAAAGTCAATGTCTTGGCGTGACCGTCGCAAAGCTTTGATCTCAATTGTGTTGAAAAGTTGCGGGTAGATCTGAAAAGGCGTGTGCAACTGAGTCAGCTCCACCAGTTCTGCAGGAGGAATGAGTCAGAACTCCACAAAACTATTGTTGACTGGAAGAAAGAAACCTGGGGAGTTTCACCCAAGTCACACAGCTTAAAAGACAATTATTCCTAAAACTGAATAAATGCATGGCAAGGGTGTAACTTTGTGTTGCAAGTTGGTGGGGACGAAGAGAAGCTGGGTTTGGGAGGGGATGATGATGATGCACCCACAGTTACTGAAAAGCCTTTTCTTTTCTCGTGCTATATATATATATATATGCATATATATATATTCTGTCAGTTCTAGAAACAAGAAAGAATAAAGCGAATTTCTCTTTGTATTGGTCCATAATTTAATTTTACTTAATAGGACCCATAATTAAATCATTAACATTAATGATTGATGAATTAGTTAATAATAAATTTAACAAACTTTGACTCCAATATACTTTATGAAATATTTCATCCTATTTGATGATTGCTCTGAATATGAACAAATGAACAAAAGATGCAATTTGATGATTGTATATATATAAAAAAAATTTTTTCCTGAGTCTGTCAGCTTAATGTCACGGCAGACTTGTTGCCATGGCGACCAATGACCAATAAACCAATGAATAAATAAATAAAACTTCTAATAAAGGTCTCGCTGATTTTTCTGGCATTTAGCTAATAGAAATATTGTTGGTGTTTGTAGGTAATCTAAGACAAGTGAAATTTGGTCTGACTTAACTTCAGACAGTGACATAAAAAATAAAAAATAAAACTGTCCACTCGTCTTTTTAGTCAGTGTTCAACTGTATATAATGTCACATAAAATCAAAGAGAATATACTTGTTCAACTCAAAGAGAGGAAAAGCTTTTGTAAGGATTGTGTCTCCTGCTCTCTTCTTCTTCTTCTTCTTCTTCTTGTGCATTACCGCCATCAACTGGACGGAGATGTAATTCAGAAATTCATTTTTCCTATAAATCTTCAAGTCCTGAATGAACTAAACTGTATACATACGTATGCTCTCGCACACGCATACATACTGAATCCTCTCAGCCAATTTTGTATCCATTAAATATTTAATAAGTGCTTGAATTATGTCATGTGTTTGATGCTTCTCGTGGTCTCAGTTCTCGTTGGATTATTTGGGTGCCAGTTGCTACCAGGGTCAGAGTACGTTGCCTTTAATGCTCACCTGTGCCGCCTGGACTTCATCATCATTAAATTTTCATTTTCTCACTATAACCTGGGTCCACCATGTCTACTCGTAAATGGTACATCAATGGTATATCATTTATCAGTAAATGATATACCATTTGGTGGTATGTCATTTAAGAGTGATCAGACAGAGGACTTTATGAGGGGGATTTTTTTTTGTGGAAGCGGCTCTTATCTTAACACTTTCCGAGAAATAAGCACTAAACCATTTCCACACTCGTCTAGCCACTGATTGCTATCGATGACATAACTTCTGTGACCCTGATCATATTTTAAAAAAGATGATCTAAGGCAGTTTATAGCCCCGGCTGAGAATGATCTATGGAAGAAAGCCCCGCTAGAAGTACCTACAGTTATTCAAGTTTGGATGATTGCTCCTTTCGGTGTGGACACGCTTCCCTCAGGTGGATCTCGTTTCCCACAGCCTTAGGACGGAAGGTTAAGGCAAATTTTACACTTTTCATCTATGGCATAAATCCATACCCTGGCAGTCAAACTGTAAACGCATTGCAGAAATGTGACTAATTTATGGTTTCCTGTACATGTCAGGACAATAGACATCTTTGCCTATTTTGATAATTGTAACTATAAACAGATGCATAAATATGTAGAAATGAATCCTGAGGTTTTGGCCTTTAATGGTTAGCATTTATTAGGAGCGCAGCTACTCTTTCCCATAAACCGTAAAATAAACACATTCCAAGAAACAGCTACCATCTGTTGATGAAGTAACTCATGGGGTTCATTTAAATATGAATATATGCATATTCACGAACCTATAACAATCAAAGAAAGAGAGCTCCCGATTCCCTGTTATGACTAATTTCCTTTTAAAGGATGGAATATCATACATAGTGATCATGGAGCACAAAATGTTTGAAGGAGCTGAAGATGCTGAGGAAATCTGGCTTCTAGACAAAACTCAAGGACAAAAGACAGAACAGGGTCAGATTGCCCTGAGCCCTGGTCTGTGTTCCCCGAGTTTTCTCTGCAGACTGTCACATCATGGGCTTTGCACTCATGACTAATTTCCTTTTGTGTGTGAAGTGGACTTTGTCTTGGTTGCTTTTTGAAGATCAGTACCAAAATAAACCGTTCAGCAACCCTCAGTAGAAAATGTCTGAAGATGTGAAGGACCAGAGAGAGGTGATGGGAGCATGTGAAAAGAAACGGCGCAAAAAGAACCTGTTGGATATGTGGCCCGTTATATTCTTTGTAATATTTTTTTCTTGAGTGGACATTAAAACTTTTATTTTATTTTATTTTTTTTAAATAATAGGCTTAAAACATCTTCAGTTTATTCTTCGTAACAGTGAAAAAAAAAAGCAGAAAGAAGTAAACAAAGAATTGGCCAAAAAAAGTTATCAAAACTAATGGTGTGAAAGGTGGTGACAGTAACGATCTTCTTCTCATATTTAAGTAACAGCTGCTGTCCTTTCTTAATTTGCCTCATTCAGCTCTCAGAGCTCCACTTCATTGTGGGAAATATCCATGCAAAGTAATTTATGCACGACGGTTTATTTTGTGAAACCTCCATTCAAAATGAGACGATGGAAAGAAACAGCAAACCATAACAAAATAAACATTTAAACAATGAAGGAATCACAAACACTTCCTTACACTTCCTTGCTTGTGTAATAAACACTGAATTTGTTAACACTGGAGTGTCAAACAGAAAGTGAATTCAGCTTCTTTCTCAGAATGGTGAATCTGTAACCAGTCGACCGTTAATGAATTATTAAGCTCTGGATTAAATATGATTCTTGCTCACACCTTCAAGTGCTGATGCAGCTAATTTCCTGTGGCATCAGCAGCATCCCCCGTGTCAAGCTCCAACGCCTCGTCTGCGTTTTTGGATCATTAAAACCCGCCTTGTTAATCGTTGACTTTTCAGGAATGATAACACATATTTTATAGTGTATCAAATATGAAAAACAGGAGCATAAATAAGTCAGAATGAAACTGGTCGATGGATGCCGCCTGCTTTCAATCAGGACAGACACGGTGCGGAGACTCTGCTAAACCCGTTTGTTTGGTCCAAGACAGTAAAACCTCAATCTCAATTTTTTTTTTTTAACCAATCTTTTAAATACAAAATTTTAAATAAACAAAAATACTCTAATCTATGTTCTTATTTTTCAATCTGATTTAAGAATGTAATCTAATCTGCTTCATAGTGCATAATCCTGTAGTCTATCAAAAGACCTTCGCAGCTATTGCACTATTACAGAAAAGTCTAACACATCATCCTAAGTTTTCTTTATCTTTTGTGCATTTAACTGATTTTCTAAGATTTTCTTGCCTTTTTTATTTACCTATTCATCTTGTTATACTTACTGCAGCTGCTGAAATAAATTTGGGTTTTATTGATTTATTTGTCTTTATCACTTTAATTCATTATCTTATTGTTTTATTGTGCGCCATCTTTGTTTCAATGCACTTATCACCATTTTTCTTGCTATTCTTGTTCGATATTTTAAGTCAAAGTTCAGTCTCGCCGTGGTGCACATCGTTTTTCGGACAAACATCAACTGTTAGAAACACATTTATGTACATTTTTCTAGTCTTCTTTTTTTTTTTCTGCTGTTGTGTGTTGAGTGTTGACACATTTTTTGTTTTTCCAGGCTTTTATCTCTTGACTTTACTGTGTTTCTCACGTTGCGTTTATGTTTTGTGTGGTTTTAAGGTTGATCTTTATTGTACAGTGCTCTTGTGATTTTATGTCTGTGAGAAGCGCTATATAAATAAACTTTACTTATCAGTTTTGGCTCCTTCAGCCCACATTATGTCACGTGACAGTCATTTCTGCAACGAGTTCCTGTGTTAAAGTCTGCTGTCACCTCTTCCATATCGGAGTGCTGCAACTCCATTTTGATGCAGGTTTTCTTTCATATTTAAAGGACTTTATGGAAATCAAATAGGTCTAAATGTTTACTGTTGTCAGACATTTAATTGAAGAAGAAATCCCCATCGTATAAATTTGTGCAATGTATTGTGGTTTATTTTACTGTCCACAGTTTGCAATAATGGCAATACAAAAAAAACAAAAAAACATTCTATATTACATACATTTTGTCCCTGAAAAATACTTAAAAAGTAAATATCATATTTACCATATAAATAACATCTGGAGGCCAGATAAGATTTTCAAACAACAAAAGAAAGTGCTTTAAAAAAATAAAACCACATTTTCTTTTTTTTTTTAAATCATTAGCAACAATAAACAAGTGTCTTTACACTAATAGCATCTCAAAACCTTTACTCTTGTACAAGTTTAAAGTTTATTCATTCATCCTGGTTTTAGTTCACTCAAGGGATTTTTTTTTTTTTTTGTTCCTTCAGAAATCCCCCAATTATTGGCTTCTGTACCAGGACACATTCAGTGGTTGCTGTCTGTAGTGTTACAGTCTGTCAGTAGTTTGCATTTGATGCTTTCTTTCCGCAGCAGCTTCAGCGATCAGCCGGCCCCGAAGGGTCACGTCCGCATCGCTAGTGGAGTGATGATCTCCAGTCGACACAGCGGACAGGTACCGAACTCCGTCAGGACTCTGGGGTTGCAGGGACCGCAGAGGCAGCGGTGACCACAGGGCAGAGTGATGTCGGCCTGCCGCGCCATGCACACCACGCATTGGTCGTCTGTGAGCAGAAGAGAGAGACGAAATACAATTACGAGACATCCGGGTGACTCCGTCGTTCACTTTAATGGGTGAAAGAAAAAAAAAATCAAATGACATCGGCAGAAAACATACCTGCTGAGATTTCCATGTTCAGGCAGGACATCCTGTCATCAGAGTTTTCACTCAGCGTTGGATTTTCAAGACTGATAGATGATGACCGCCTGATGAGAGGCTCAGGTCCAGGGCAGGATGTTTTCTTGGAAAGAAAAATCTTTGTCGTCGAGCCTGCAGGAGGGAATAATTCAGAGAATTATTGCTATTTTTAGTGTATGCAAAAGCTTTTGCTAAGAACAAGAAGATCAGGCTGTTAGCCAAACAAAATGTGGGTGTGTTAAAATTACCTAGAAGGAAGACGGAGCACGTCTGGCCGTAGACATCAATCATGGCCCAGAGAGGCTGTGTGATATCCACAGCTGCGCCCAGCCTTTTCTTCCTGGAGTTTTCAAATTTCACACATATGTTGCCGTCATATGTGACCCAGAATTCCAGCACCGATGTTTCCTGACAGTAGGACTCGCGCACAGGGACGGCCCAGTGACCCGGGGTTTGGATGAGGTCAGGCATAGAAAACGGGGGCAGAGGCAAGGTTCTGGTAGACGGCGAAACGTTGGTGAAGCCCACGCGCATGGCTCCTTGCCAGTGTGGCAAGCGCTTCTCCACCAGCACCCGGACCTTCTCGTAGGTCTTCACAGGCCGGCTGGTGAAAACAACACCACCCTTGAAAGTGTCTTCGGCTCTCTGGGCACGTCGACCGCCCGCGCTCAGACGGATCGTATCTCCCACAGCCCGGGGATGGAAGGTCAGGGGGCCGAGGCAAGAGGAGTCGCATTTGTGGGCCATCTTTGGATCTGCGGGGGAAAAAAAATCACCATTAAAACTTAATGTCCATATCAACAGGTTATGACATTTACACAAAAACATGAGCTGCACTATAAAACCAGGACATGTAGTTTAACACAACATCCTGACAGGTAGACAGTAAAAGTGTCAACATAAATGTCTCCGATCCTGATGGATTGCGAGGCGGCAGCAGGGATAGTCGACAGAACCGTACTGGTTTCACTGCAGATGCATTTCTAAATACGTTATATAATAAAAGCCATGCGTGGTTTCACTTTGAGAAGAGTGGTTTGGCAGTCTTCCCATTTAATAATTGCTCTTAGTTCACAGTAAGAAAAGGACTTGATCTACAGTGACGACTGATCTTCATAAACCAGAAGTCCAATTCAGAACAATCCCATTTACTTCATATTCCCGTTTCCTATTTTTGTTGTTGCTGCAGGCCAGACTGTTGCTTAAGGCTTTGTCAGCAAAGAACAAGAAATTATGAGTAAATCTACCTAGAGTTGATCTGCAAACTAAATATAACGGGTTAATCTGCGTTTCTCGGAACATCCCAACATAAGCTTTTAAGTTTTTGTTTGCTTTCGTTTTCTTATCACATTACCAGCAAAGGAAACAGCGGTTGGATTGCTCACTTTTGCTTTGAAAACATGGATAGTGCTGGTGTGCGGAATAACCTGCTGGAGCCCGGGCCTGTCAGGACATGTCTTATAGCTGAAATCAGGTTAGGCTCTCCCTTGGTTTCTCAGAAACATCAGCTGCGTCTTTTGCAACGCTCCCACATCTTACAGTGAGTCATCCACAAATTCCCCGGTGCAGATTATAATGCACTGCATGTTGGTCAAAAAGCATTCCCATCTGACATCATGTTTCCCACTGTACATGGTTTATTACTCCAGGAGTCGCATTACGGATGGACACAGTTGTTTGAAGTCCTCCTAATGACTCTCTTATCATGTGTTTCACAACCAACTTATGCTGCTTCTGCTTCGTTTCCCTGCCATTCTAATTTTTCTGCAATTTTAAGAGTTTAAGTTACAGGATATATATATATTTTTTTGTATCATTATTATTATAAAACATATTTTTCTGACTTGTAATTTTAGTTTTTTTCCTACTTTCATAATCAAAGAGCATCTTACATCCTTAAATATTTTTTTCAAAACCTGCAAGAGGCATTTTCAATTCAAATATAAAAAGAAGAAAAGTTGTAGAAATCTTACCAGTCTTCTTGTTGTGGTCCTCTCTCCTCATCTTGGAGCAGGATCAGTCTTTAGTACATCGACACGGGAACTGCGCTCTCTGGTCTGTTTGGTTTGGTTATGATGAAGTGGAGGTGATCCGACCTGCTTTTAAGCCACACGTGGCTCGGAAAACAACAACATCCACTCAGTGAATGAATGAAAAGAGAAAGAGGGCGGGACAGAGGGAGGGCAGACTGGAATTTTACCCAGCGCTTTCTCATGTGACTTTTTTGGGACTTTACACCAAACACTAAACGTTTTCCCATTTACGTTTTGACTTCTTTTACTATTGCCAATTCCTATTATGTTTTACTATTGTTTTCCTTTTGCTTCTAACTTATATTGAGGACAATTTTAAATTTATTCACAGGTGCAAAAATCCAAGTTCCCCTTTCACCTGAAACAATGTAACATCATATAACATAATAATATCATAAAAATATAATATAATATACAATGTTTTGCTTTTATCACCCCCCTTTTAACCTACTTCATATCACTAAAACAGGTTTTATCAGATATTTAGTTAGAACAATCTCAGTGAAATTAAAGTAATAATCCCCACCAATAAAAGATTTTAAGTTACATTTCTTACACATGTTTCAGATCATCTGTGATGATGCGATTTATTTTGGTGAGAAAAAGAAAAGGCAAAAAACAAATAGAATAGAATAGAATAGAATAGAATAGAATAGAATAGAATAGAATAGAATAGAATAGAAACTCTCATGTCGGAAATTTCCCACTAAACATTGGGCATGTGTGTGTAAGACCTCTGACAGACTCCGCACAGTTGTGTCATAATTTTAGATGTAGCCTAATCTTCTTCTTCCTCAGAGAGCGGTTGACTCAGATCTATTGGCCAAGAGGGAATATGCAGGACTGCTCCTGATTGGCCAAGTGCTGTTTGTCTTTCTCGGGAAAAGCGGAGTGAGAGAAGCGCTGGAAAGTTACTGCGTGTCTGAGCGTCTGGCGAAGAGCCGTTCAAACTGCAGGCTGCTCCCTGCAACCGCAAATGTTTGCAATTGCACTGCAGGTGACTGATTTACAGTAAGCATGGTCAGATTCGCTTTATTGTCACCAGTCACTTTGAAACCGAAAGCTGCTCTTAAACTCCTGGAAAGCACGGGCCATAAATCAGTGGAATGACTTCCTGGCATCAAATCTTTGTCTCTGTGAGTTTTGATATTTAGTTAGTGGCTACATTTTACCTACAATACGCCGGACTCCTTAACCGAGGTTAACAGCCCGGCGTCCGGGGGGAAAAAAAACCGCCTGCAGGATTTGGAACAGCAAGCCGAGCGTGACCGTCTCTGGCTGTGTGATTCATTGGCGACGTGGACGCGCGTGGAAAGGGTCTCTAGGTCTCGGCGAGGAGAGACAGAGGAGGACGGTGTCTGTCCGGGGAGAGGCTCGCGGCAGCCGTGGCTTGTCTCCAGCCACAGAAACACGTCGCGAAACGTATCACTAGTTCTGGTTTTGAAAGAGGAGAAGAAAAAGTCACGAGAGGGTCTGAAGAGTTTACAATATGGCGACTAAGTGCAGAAGTTGGCAACAACAGCGATTCCTCCATCCCCACGCTCAGTCGTGTCTCTAGGCTCCGCCCACTTTGGTGGGATTTTTCTCAAAATTTCCATTTTTTTTTATTTTTTATTTATTTATTTTTTTTTAAGTTTGTTTTAAATTTCCAACTTTGGAAAATGGGAAATCTGAGAAGACATTACAAGTTATTTAGGGCAATCAACTGGCTTCTCCAAAAACAAACAAACAAAGAAAACATACATTGTTGTTTTTTATGTACTTGAAGCCATTATGCAACCACTGACTCCACCTAAGATTTTCCAGTCCGTTTTTCGGACTTGTCATAAGCAGAAGAAAAGAAAAGAAATACAGAAAATGACATTATTATGCAACAAAACAAACAACTTTGGTGACCTTCAAAGACAAGCATTGGGTTTATTTTCTACAGTCTGCTGCCTTTATTTCGTCCGTTTTGGACTTTGTCACTTTAATAAATAGCTGTGCCTCTCAAATCGATGCCAGTCAGACCCAGTCTGTTTCATTCTGGGAACACAGAAACTTGCTCAGTCTACAACGTGTTCCAAATTATTATGCAAATGATATTTTCTCAGATTTTCTCAAATGGTCGATGCAAATAATGGTCAGTATAATTTTCAAATCATGAACTGTTACAGTATAAATCAAACTTTACTGAACAAAGCTCCCCGTGGGAACAGAATTGTTCTCAAAAATAAAAAAGTCAAAATGCACCGTTCCACATTATTATGCACAGCAGATTTTCTAAGCATTTTATGGATTATAAAGAACTGCAAACGGTCATTCTTTGAATGTGCAGCATTAAGTGGTCACATGTACTAAAATAAAAAGTTATTTTAATCAAAAACATCTTAGCAGACCCAGTTACATGTTAATGTAGGACCCCGTCTTTGATATCACCAATTCTTGAATCCATTGAACTTGTGAGTTTTTGGAAAGTTTCTGCTTGAATTTCTTTGCAGGATGTGAAAATACCTTCCTAGCTGCTGTTTTGATATGAACTGTATTCCACCCTCAGATCTTCTGCTTGAGGAAACTCCCAACGGTTCTCAATAGGGTCAGAGGTCAGAGGAGAATGGTGACCACACCATGAGTTTCTCCACTTTTATGCCCACAGCAGCCAATGACACAGTGGTATTCCTTGCAGCATGAGATGGCGCATTGTCATGCATGAAGATGATTTTGCTACTAAAGGTACAGTTCTTCTTTTTGAACCTGAAAGAAAGTGATCAGTCAGAAAGTCCGTATTCTTTGATGAGGTCATTTTCACCCCTTCGGGGTCTCTGAAGGGGCCGACCAGATCTCTCTCTCTCTCTCTCTCCCCATGATTTGGGCCCAAAAGCTGACTCCACCACCTCCTTGCTGACGTCACAGCCGTGTTGGGATGTGGTGGCCATCCACCACCAATCCACTACTGCACAGCAGTCATCAGTGAAAGAACATATGCTTCTGACAAATCCAAAAATGATGTCAGAAGTTCATTGATCGTTACAAAAAGTGTGTGCAGTCTGCAACTGCTTATAGATTTTTTTTAAAAATTGGGGGGTCAGGGAGGATTTAGTAATACATTTGAGTTGACATGCAACATTTTAAACCTGTGCATTGGAGAAAATCCACAATAAATTCAAACTCCAGGAGTTACATTATGAACGGACATAGTCGACTCAACTCTTTGTTTTTTAAACCACTTGAAGTTGTTTCATAACCATTTTCCTCTCAAAAAACATAAGTTCAAACGCATCATTGGAAATCCCTACATTCAAATTGACTGTATGTAATCTACTGAAACGAGTTGCACATCTATCATTACATTTTTTAAATTTTTTTTATGTATATGACAAGATATTTTCATTCAAACCAGGAGGGGACCCTTCATCCTTCTCCTCCCCCTCCTCTGCTTGCTCTCGCACCATCACACTTGATCAGACATGGCAGGCCATCAAAAAATCTACTTGTTCCCACTCCATCTGTTCAAAAAACTATTAATCTGCTGCCGTCCAATAAAACGTTCGGCCCTCACCGTGGAGCCAATGGAAGGGCATTAATGCCGTGAGACCCGGGCCAATCCCGGGCTGCATTCTAATGCGGGCCATCTTTATCAAGGAACCACTCCATTTCCACATTCTGCGTATTTACGATTTCTGAGGAGAGGGGCAGCAGGAGGCATGCATCTGTAGGACACAGCCGAGGTCCGTTTCCAGAGGGCTCAGATATGGAGCTATCCCATGCAAAACTGAGGATGGGCGCTGCATGGTGCACTCTCAGGCGACTTTGAAAGAGTTCATGTTAAGACTGCTGCTTTTGGACTAAATCTTTAAGAAGCTCGCTCTGCTCCAGAACCTCGACTCCGCTTGCGGCTGTCGACGTTTTCCTCGGGGGCCCACCAGAGGCCTCTCCCCAGCTTGGATCTTACTGGATGGTTTCCTGACGCTGGGGGGGGCGGGAAAAAGATTTGGAGAACTTCCCATGGATCCGAACATCCAGGGGTCTTTCCTCTTCAACAACAGCCTGAACCAGTTCCCCTCAGACCTGAAGGCGCCGGTGTGCCAGTACTCAGTCCCCAACTCCTTCTACAAACTCAACCCGGGCCTTAACACCCAGCTGCAGCCGGGGACTCCCCACGGCATCAGCGACATCCTGAGCCGGTCCATGGTGGGGGTCGGCTCCACCGGCACCACCACGCTGCTGTCTGGGTACTCGCCCATGGGGGGGTTCGGTCCCTCCGTAACCACTACGTCCATGTACTACAACCGAGATTACAACCCCTCGCTGGGCTTCTCCAAAAGCACCGCGGAGTGCCCCATGAAGGGTCGTAGTATGAGCTGCTGGGCAGAGAGCAGCTGCGACTGGAGAGGAGGGAGACAACAGTGCACCAGCGGTGAGTCTGCAGAGGGATTCAGCATCGACCTCATCAGCGCACAGAAACATGCTGCCGCTTGCCGGGTCTCAACTAGAGCAGGCTCATGCTGGCAGGATCAGTCAGAGTCAAGAGGAATGCGATAATGCTTCACTTGAATTTAGTTTTAAATGAGACGGGTTAGCTGTAACGTCGCCGTTTTAACAAAACATCTGGAAAGGAAGAAAACTACCTTGTACTTTTACATTAGATTGGAACTTATATTCAGCATTTTCCCGTCACATCAGGAAATAAGTTGCGATGTGAATTATAACATTAGAAATTCAGTTTTAACATTCCAAATTATATATATATTTTTTTTCAATTCTAAATTGGGGACAAAATGTCCCAAATTATTGAAACAAGAAGCCAAACCTGCCCTGTTTTTTTTTGTTTGTTTGTTTGTTTCTTTTCTTTTCTGTTTTTGCTTTATACATTTTTAGGCAGTGGTCCACTTGGGGAAATGCCCAACAGGAAGAAACACACCAGACCAACGTTTAGCGGACATCAGATATTTGCTCTAGAGAAAACCTTCGAGCAGACCAAGTACCTGGCCGGGCCAGAGAGGGCAAGACTGGCTTATTCTCTGGGAATGACTGAGTCACAAGTTAAGGTGAGTTTCACCACACATCATAATCACAGCCAGCTTTCGACTGAGACGCTCATTTTTGCTCCTTTTAAAAATTTCTTGTATTTTTTTTTTTGTCGTATTTACTGATTTGCTGCGGCTCACTGCCCAGGGGGGGGGGCTATTCCATCAAGGGGCTGCAGTGGAGAAAAAAAATAAAAAGCTGTGGCTGTTGTGCCTCAAACAAGTTTTCTGCTGCTTGGTGTCATGGCGGCTGGTCAGCAAAACATTAATAGAGGACTGAATCTCTACTACTAGAATTTGTGATCACAAAGTTTTTATCTTGTGGAACTGACTTGTGAGAATCGCAAATAAAGCTCTGGAAACTCACAAAATTATTTTTATGTTTTATGTGCAGTTTATTTGTAAGTTAAGTTCCAAGTTATTAATATCTCTTAGATTAATAGATTCGTCCGAGTTTGTTGAAGCGAGTCTTGTACTTCTCAAAAGAGGTATAAGTGGCATTTTACATTTGAATAAAATGCCACTGCAAACTAAACATTCAAACAAAATCAGTGGAAAACTCAGCATGCAAACCCTTCTTTAGGCTGAAAGGCCTTTGTGTCATCGCCATTGCTGTTTATTTAATCATAAATCTCGCGGGTATGAGTGTCGTTCTGCTGCAAAACAAGTCTGTGCGTGTGTGTGTGTGTGTGTACGTGTGTGTGTGCGCGTCAGGTGTGGTTCCAGAACCGACGCACCAAGTGGAGGAAGAAGAGCGCGTCGGAGCCCAGCTCCACGCAGGCCACGCACGCCGGGCAGGGCGGGGAGGCCTCGGAGAACGAGGTGGAGGACGAGGAGTACAACAAGCCCCTGGACCCCGACTCTGACGACGACAAGATCCGACTGCTGCTGCGCAAACACCGCAGGGCTTTTTCTGTGCTGAGACTGGGGCCGCACCCTGTCTGAAACACACACACACACACGCACAGACACGCGCGCACACACACTTCACTCAACAGACCTGCATGCTGTGATTAATAAAGTAACATTTGTTTAAAGCTGGGGGACAGGGGGAACGGACTGAGCATGCGCAGATGATGTCCCACAGAGGAGAATTGGAAAGATTGGAATTCAAATGACTTCTGGCCTGTTGTTATTGTAATTGTTCAAAAACAAATGTATAAATTCTTCATTTAAAAAAAACAACAAAACCAAAATTGATATCTACTTGTAAAAATAGCAAGTCTTTCATCCCTCCAGGCCTTTCAGCGGTGTCTCTAAGGAATATATTGTTTGAATTTAAAAGGTGTAAAAGAATGGAAACGTGAAACAACCAGGATCTAGTGAATTGAGTCAGAATCACACATTTTAATATCTCGGTCGATTTTCTGCGTATACGTGTCCGATGTTTTTAAGTCACCGAACGCCCTGCAAAAAAATGTCCAGCTAAACGATGTAAAATGATCGCACTAGAAATTGTGTGCAATAAAAGATTATGGGTTTGTTATCCGACTTTGTGAGTCTGATCTTTTCCTCAGTGAAGAGTTGAGCAGAGATCTGATGCAGTCTTTTCATTTCTTTGTGTTCGCCGTCCGGTGGCGGTTAAAACAGCAAAGCACGAGGTCACAGACGCTTAGGAGAAGGTCATAGGTCAAATCTTGTGTGATTTACTCTGTTGGGGGGGGGTTAAATTGAAGACAATGGTGCCTGCAACCCAAGCTCAATTGAAAATCAATGCCAGCAGTAAATGTTTGTTAGACGTTGCGCGTTTGTCCTACTTATGCGACGTCCAGCAGACTGCAGACGATGCCACGCTTGATGAAAGGCTGAGGAATGCTGCAGGGACAGTTCTGAAGATCGTCGTCCACGATGAAAGCAAAAACAAAGTACTCATCGCCATAAACACAAAGTCCAAGTTGTCAAAATGAGTTTTATTTGTTTGACCTGCTTCTAACCTGAATCATGTCAGCGGCTCTCCGCAGTGTTAAAACACAAACTGGCATTTAATCTTTTAATAGACAACGCGTTCGTTTTCATGATCTCATCCAAAGCTTATGCTTGAAATTTTTTATATACTGGTAATCTAAGTCAAGAAATCCAATGAGCAGAACAGTAAATAAGCAGCAAAGTTTGGATTCAGACTGGAAGTTATCAGATTTTCTAACTTTGCACTTCAAAGTTTACCGATCTGAATGGTAGGCCGTCCTTAACAGTAATCGCTAACCACTTTCGGAGAACTATTTTAAACACCTGAGGAGCAAATAAAGGAGCACAATGCATGCAGCCAAAGGCTTTGAATGAAAATATGAAAACTGGACTGGCAACATATTACAAAACATCAACTCATATGGAAACCGACAGCAGGGTCAGTTTTTAGTTCACCTTATTAGTTTCACTTCCATATGTCCTAAATTTGAGCCACTGAGGTTTTGACACCTTTGGATAGATGAATTATCTGGAACCACAAGCGTGCCATTGAATAAACTAAGTACAATCATGTTTTTCTATAAGTGATTTTGTACATCATTGGAATACTTTATCCTCACAATTAGAATTTGGCTTTCCTTTAAAATTACCAATAATTTTAACATTCTCCTTATACATTTGCAATAAATAAATAGTAAAGGACATGGATAATTAATATCATAGTTTGAATTTTGATTTTAAATAAGTTAAATTTAGTCATTTCCAGCGCACGTTGTCTCTAAAGGGTTATATTAAAATAAAAACGGATCGTATAAAATTTATATGAACCCTCTTATTACCAATCAATGTGTTTTATGCAGTGATGTAATTAGAAAATAAAAACAAGCTAAAAATCAAGACAAAGTAATTTTGAAAATGGATTAGGCACGAAGAAGCAAATACCTTTGGGTACTGCACCGTTTATTCAGACACGGAAATACTAATTCCTAAATAATTAATGAAAAAACATTTAAGTACAATTATGACACACCTTCACACATATTTTCTTGTACTCAGGAAAATATTATGTGATCCAAACGCGGTGCGAGGAGATGACTCAAATAACACAACCACTTTGCATTGCATGCTTTATTTCCAAAAGTCAAAGTGAAACATGTAGTGTCTGACTAGACTTAACTAAAGGTAATACTGGTCCTTCCAACCAACTCCACTCCTGTCACAACATTACATTACATCACACACTGGTTCAGACAATGGAGACTTGATCATCACTGTGTCTTTCTATGGTGAAGCAACAGGTCAACTGTACAAACAAGACATCCAAACCGTCACTTCTGCTAATATTTGGAATAAATAGAGAGTGTGCAGGTCCCTCATCGCTTACCACAAAAATAAGCAAAACCCAGTAAGAAGCAGTTACTGTCATTAAAACCAGGTTAAAACATAAACGGATAAACACATTAAAAATATATTACTGCACTGGAGTTACAGTTTAACGACGTAAAAATCACTCATGAAGAAAGAAAACTTAAACAGTGCCTCATGCTTTATAAGTGTGTGAATGTGTTGTGTCTGCGTGTGTGGGTGTTTGCATTCTGCACATACGCAGCATCCTTTGAGATTTCAATTAAGTCAGGGAATAAAACAGAAACCATATTCCGTATTTCAGTCACGAGTAAACATAGCCGGACAGCATGATGACTAGTTTTTGGCAGTGAAAGACGACGATCCAGTGGAGGAATGCTGCACGGCACAGATGTAACGATGAACAGAGACTGAGAACAGCTGAGATGTTTTGGGAGATAAAGCACTTGGTATTATGTACAGTAAGTACATAGAAAGCCTGTCAGAGTCACACGGTGCAGAATGGTATTTAGTTCTACATGGATTATTCCCCTCTCCCCTGTTTTTGTCCCATTAAAATGTTTCAGATCATTGAACCAACCTTAAAATAACCCAGGGACAAACAAAATGACATCTCTAACTCCACTTAAAAGCAAGCTGTTGTTGAAAAAGCAATCACACGTAATGTTGAATCAACATTTTTGTGAAATCTTAATCATGTCAGTCAACTTAAAAAAAAAAAAAAAAGAACCCTCTCCCCTCAGAAATCTCAAAGGGGACAAATATGTTTTCATGATAATCTAATTTCATTTATAGCAGATAAAGACTGCTAGATATTGCTGCTGCTGCTCTAAAATTTCACAGAGCCTTCAGCCCGTCAAGTGTTATGTTTCAGTAATGTCACATTTCAATTCCAAAGCCTTTTTTAAAGGTAGATTTGAGGAGAACATTGGTTGAAACACAACAATAGGAAGGTGAATAAGAAGCAGCGCTTCTGTTTTTAAAATGCCATTGAGGAAGAAAACAACAAATGCCTTAAAATATGCAGAGTGGCAGCCGACGCATCTAATCTACAGGGCTAACGTTCAGTTCTTGATAAGATACAATCTGTTTGGAGGTCAACAGATTCCCATACACGAGCGTTAAGAGTTCTGAATGTTGAAACAACAACAAAAAAATCAGTCTTGCTCATAGTTTCACAATATATACACAATGTTTAGAACCCATTTTATGGCAATAAAGAGGGTTCACATTAAAATGTTGAGAAGTAGTAAGGATTAAAGGATCTGCCCACATGGCTGCGGGCAGGAACTCCATGTTGAGTGAAGCAGAAGGAGAAAGCTGCAGCGCAGAGATCAGATAACGTATGAAAGCAGACGGTTTCATCAGTCCTTCACGTAGAAGACAATGATGCTGGTGTCCAGGGTGGCTGAGTTGTGGAGGTGCAGCTGAACACCTGGAACAGACGCAGAGTCAGACAAAACAAATGAACAGTATGGTTTTAAACTTCCTGTCGTAGCTTTTGAATCAAAATATCACCTCCAAAGGTATTTAAACCCCATTAATCTTTCTACAAACACCAGGGTTTCATTGGGGCGATTTTGTGACAGACCGACGTAAAATAGTACAGAACTGTGACGTGGAAAGTCACTGATGCATGGTTTTAAATGCATTTTAAAAATCTGAAAAGTGTGAAGCACCTAGTGCCTGTTTAAGAAAAGAGCCTCCACAACCTGCATCTTGAAAGAAAGATGTTTTTCATCTCAATGCGATCTTCCAGGTTAAATAAAACAAAACTTCATGTTTCACCTTGGGCACAGTGAGTTCAAGGTGCAGAGCTGGATTCCTGCACACAGTGCTTTGCACAGAGGTCAAACTGTATAAATCAAGTCTTGAGCATTGGGATTATATTGTCCCCTCAAAATGTAAAAAGCAAAAAGAAACAACAGATCTTTGTAGGATATTCGTCCCTGAGAGGTATTCATTATTTGTGGCCCCTCCACACACACACACACACACACACACACACACACACACACACACACACACACACACACACACACACACACACACACACACACACACACACACACACACACACACACAGAGACACCATCATGATAAAGCAGTCCATCCTTAAACAAATAAATTTAAACAGCAGCAAAACAAAATCATGGCCGTAAAAATGCCAATATCCTGCTGGGGCGGGATGAATGCCTCTCCAGCCGGCCATCCAGATTGTAATTAATGAAAAGAAGTCGTGCAATGCACTTAATGTGTCGCGGCGGCGAGAGACCAGAGGATTCAATAGACATAGATCAGTGGAAGGTGCTGATCGCCTGTGCTTCAACTACACCAGACACAAAAGGAGCACTCGTGTCCCGCAGGTGCTTCATCTTAGTTCATATTCTGACTCCACTGGGCTGGCTTGGTTATGGCTCTCCAGGGAGAAGAACGAGATTACCACAATCTCTTTCTCAATCTGCCCTCTGGTAGCACTGCATTCTCACATATGGCGCTTTACTTATAGATATTCTTACCATTGAGAAGGATCGGAGTCAATGGTTATTCGTCTTCAGCGAGAAGGACAGGAATACGGGCTGCAGGGCACCAAAAAACACCAAAGAGTCACTCTGCGGCTGATTTATTGCCTGACCAGAATAGATGGTTTGTTAAAGGCATACCTTATGGTCTCCCATGCAGACATTAGGACCAATTGTGTTGTAAACAACACCCTCTCCATCGTAATCTCTCTGAGACAAACAGAAAATGAACCCAATCTAATATTTATCATTTAAGAGTCTCCTGGGTAAAAATGAAGTATGCAGACATTTCAATCTGACCCTGTTGATGAAATCGTTGGCAGTGGGAGACATGAGGATGCGGTCACACCAGGCAGGACAGCGCGTGTTCATGTACTGCCGCGGCTTATGGTGGTCCTCACTGTAGGGGTAGCTACAGGAGACGACAAAGTCATATTTCGATTGTCAGATAGATCAGGAGAGGATTTTATAGATCATCGTTTACCGTTGTGGTAAAATTTATTCTCACCTGGGTGGAAATGTGATATCCTCTTCTCTGACGGCATCAAGAAAGGGCGTGACCTCTTTATCGTACTTTAAAAGCTGAGAAATAAATGAAAACAGGAAACGTGCCTACTTTTAAAACTCCAGGTAAATTCTAGTGAACCGTCTTGAAGTTTGTTTTTTTTGTGTGTGTTATGGGTTTATGTGTCACGTAACCTGAAATCTTTGAGAATAGAGCCAACAGTTTCGCAACAACCTGAGTTTCTTGTTTTCATGGAGCAAAAGTCTGGAATGTGTCCCTACCGCTCTGCCGTTGTCTTCTCGGAAAACGGCCTGGTGCACGTACTCAAACAGCTTCTCCTCGATCTGCAGCAGCTTCTGAAGGGCAAAAAGAACGCCAGTCTGGGTCAAATCCCGTGACGGCTTTTTTTGTTTTCTGGCTGCTGTAATTTACCTGGTGGTCGTTGTCTCTTTCTTCAAATGTGATTCTCTCCACTTCGTAATTGCTGTCTTTCACATCTTTTACAACATCTGAATCGATGGTCAGGCACTGGCCACAGCAACACAAGCAGAAATAAGAGGCAGTGGACAGGGGTGCATATTCAAATATGAAGCTGGTGCATATATATATACCGTAATTTTCGGACTATAAGCCGCTACTTTTTTCATAGGTTTTGAACCATGCGGCTAATAAAAAGGAGTGGCTATTCTGTGGATTTTTTTTCCACCGCTAGGGGCGCTCTAACCGGTGCTAGAATCAAAACTGAGATAAAATTAATGCAAAGAAGAATGCGCTACTTCCTCTTTAGCAGTTATAACTCATAGAAGCAGATAGAAGGACGACAAATTTCCAATCCTGTTATCTTCATCTTCTTCACCCCTTCATCATGGAACCCACACGAAGAAATTCGTATGATGCCAGTTTTAAGTTGAAGGCCATCGATGTCGCTATACAGAAAGGAAACCGCGCTGCTGCTCGGAAGCTAAGCGTCAATGAGTCTATGGTGAGACGCTGGAGGAGGCAGCAGGAAGAGCTTATGCAATGCCCGAAGTCGAGGAAAGCTTTCAGGGGACAAAAAAGCAGGTGTCCAGAGCAGCTTATATGCAGGTGCGGCTTGTATGTCTTTTTTTTTAAATTTTTAAAAAATATAGCGGATGCGGCTTATATGCAGGTGCGCTTTATAGCTTTATTTTTTGTGAAATGGCAACATACCTGGACTAATGTACGTGTGTCCAAACGGAAGTTAAAATCTCCGAACAGGAAGAAGGGCATAGCAGCGCAGCGGCCGTCTAATAACCTAGAAAAGACAAACCATGCTTTTATTTGTTTAACACAAAAAGTTAAGGTTCATTTTATATATTCTTTAAATATTCTGGTTTTTAAATTGGAACAAATGAATACAGTTGCCTGGAACAACTCTACGCTGTTTTCATCTTGCAAGGACATATAAAGTATTTTATTTGGACTTCATGGGATAGATCAACACAAAGTACTGCGTGACAGAGAAGTACAATGCTGCTTTATTTATTACATTTATTTATTACTACATTTATTACAACTAAACATTTAAAAAGTGTGTCTCATTCGTGTACAGGCCTCTTTAATCTTACATCCGTAAATAAAATCCAGTGTCACCAACTACTTTAGGAAACTGCCTAATTCGTAAATACAATGTATGAATCTGTAATAATCCAGGTGTTCTGCACATTAATGTGTTTGGGAGGCCCATTCAAATTGTACAGCTCCTGATCTCACCTGTTGATGACGTATTTGAAAGCGTTCTTGCGGTTGGCTGAATAAATGGAGGGACTGGAGTTGAGGGCAATAAGGTTCGAGGCATCGTGGAAGAGGTGGATGTTGACCAGGTCGAGACCCCTGCAGGCAACACAGACGTAGGCAAAATGCGCCGGGAGAAAAAAACAAAGGAAAAGAAACAATTTGATATCAGATAAGATGACACGCGTGTGAGTAACAATGGCAGCGTGAATGCGTGTCACTTTACATCTTTCCTGTCAGTGTGTAGACTGCTGATAGCTCAGAGGTTTGTGCCTCTTGAGCCAAGAACTATGCATCAAATTCTTGTAATAACTATTGCCTCACAACGTAATACCATAACTGAAACTTTGTTTATTTTTATCTAGCAGAGGGGAAAGTCCATGAGTAATGGCAGATGATAAACCTGGTTCAATTAAAGGACCAGGTTTATACAATCTTCAGTCAATAATTGTAATTGCAGGAACTGTTCCAAGGCTTAAATTTGAAGATGGAAAATGTATGAAAATGTGCCATGTTTCATAACCTCGTGAAAACACAAACACTAAAAAGGAGTGATGAAAATATGTTTTTGTTGATAAGTTGTTACTGATCTATGATTAATAAGAAATGACAAAGAATTCTGTTTGAATTTTCAAACTGCAACAACTAATAAATGTTTGATAATGAGACATCGACAAGCATTAACATTTTTTTGTCTTCCCCCAGTAGCATCACTGTTCAACAGTTAAAGTCAACTTTATTTGTTATGCGATGCTAAAAACTACATGGAACAAAGTTGAATTGCAGGTTAAGGGAATAATTATATTTATAAATAATCAATTTATATTACATCTCAAAATATAAAAAATATTCTTTATCACTCATTTCAAAAATAGAAATTCAAATCTATTATATACAAGTGGAATATTTCAATACTTTTTTTTTTTTTTCCAAAATGGTTGGCCATTCAGTGTAGAACAAATTCACTAAGTTGTGCAAAAAACAGAATCTTTATAGCTTAAGAGCATTAAACTGTGGAGCAATAAACTTGAACTTTTGCCTTCAGAGAGGATTCCGGATGCCAGAACCAGAGTAAACTTAAACACACTATTGCAGATTATATTTTAGTTACATTTTTACAATCATCGTGATAAATGTTTATGATGTTGTTAAGGGAGGCATCTGTCTTGAGCAATAGAGATTAATTTAGATGAGCTGCTTTTCAATCTGTATCATGTCTTTCAAAATAAGTTTCCTGAAAGCTTTGATTATTTGGTGTTTAACAAGACCCAGTTTAAGAGCTTCATCCAAGAGGCCAACAAGCTGTGAATTTGTCTCATTTCACATTTTGAAGTTGTTGATCTATGTAGGTTTTATATTTTATCTGTGCGTTTCCCATCAGTGACTGAAAAAAAATCTTACTGATCAGGGCATTGGTCAAAATTGTAAGCTACATGGTGACAAATCCAAGACTGTTGAAGTCAATTAAATATAACCTCAATGAAAAAACACTTTTTAAGTTTCAGAATTTCACAATTGTGTCTTTTAAATTCTAGGCAGTATAGTAAAAATACTTTTACATAGTTAAAGCCATAGCTGAATTTCTTTTCCCCAAACTTGAAAAATAAAAAAGATCAAATAAAACGCAACCCTTTTGCAGACTTTGTGTGGAAACTCACTTAGCAACAACACTCTTCAGTTTAAAGCCGTTACTGACGGAAAAAGATTCTTTCATCAGTCAGAATCAGTGATTTTTTTTATTTTTTTTACACAAAGCCGTATTGTGTAAAAGCTCTTTAACTCTGTTGTGTTTTTAAGAAAAAAAATAATCACTGTGCTCCCTAAATGTTTGTGAAGACAATTACATGCTCTGTTCTACCCAAAAGCTAAGACGGGATTATATAAACGATGATCATTGAATCTCTGCTTTCAATCCTGTCTCTCCTATGAATGTATCAAACACTGGCCTACATATTAATCCAGAGAGACCCCAAAAGGTACTAAAAACAAGTGTTGTTAAAACTCTCTTAACAACAAGACATTATAATTTATCAAGAAATAAAGCGTTTCACTATTTCTGAGGGTTACGTACTGGTTGTGTATGAGCCAGCGGGTCCTCATGTAGCCCTTTCTGGACCACTTGAACTGCAACAGAGACAAATGAGAGAGAATCTCTAAACACCAGGGAGCCATGTCTTTAAAGCGCCAAACTGATAATTATTGATTCTTGCAGATAATTTGTCTCATCTCTGTGTCAGCCGCCCCAGCGGACTCATTTTTTCCAGCATCTCCCTTCGTCCCGTTAGCATCCCCCTCGCCGCAGCGCTCCCCACACTCTTGCATACAGACTTACATCGGGCCAGAAATTCTTTGGGAATTTTTCTTTCTCCACGGTGGCGACGCCGTCCAGTGAGCCCACGTACTTGGTCTGTCCCACCACGGCTTTAAAATCCTTAACTGGGAGCAGCGGGGGGTGCAGGGGGAGGCAGCGCGAGGGCGGTGACATGGAAAAGAGTGAGAAAACATGCAAACGGCGATCAATAAACTGGTGTTAACCTCATCAGTGCGGCATACGTGATGAGGGAATCTATAAGAGGGAGCCATTAGACTACGTTTGGCCGACGACGATCGGTTCGGGCCACACAGCGAGTGGCAGCTCCGGGATGTTTATGGCTCTTCCATAAGCTTTTCTGCCAAGCTTTTTCACACCTAACGTGACTGGACTACACAGCAGCCGAAATAACAGCTCCACTTTAAATTTGAGTACTTTGCAAATACCTGCCGAGGCAGTAGAGCCATCAAACTCTCATTACACAGAAACATCTTAAAATATCCAATGAAAAATGACAGGAATTTTGCCAATCATATGCAACAGCAAACCGGTCCCTCATGGGGTGGGAGCAATTGATCATAGCAGAGGGCTACACTGCTTCCAGTTAGATTTTAATCATTTATTTTCAAAAGAAATGTTTGGTGAAAAACCAAAAACGCAGAAATATTCATCACAACCTGATTCATTATAAACCAATAAAAATGAGTGCAACTTTCACACTTTAAGGATTTCTTACCATTAAAGTCATAATGATAGATATTTTTCAGTGTCTTGTGGATGAAGTACATGCTGCCCAAAGCCTGTGGAGAAAAACAACAGATGCTGTTCAATATCCAATAAAGTGATCACAAACCGATTAAGTAAAAAAAAACTAAACAAACAAAAAAAACCCTGTTAAATTTCTTTTTTAGAAAATAATAATAATTTAGTTGCAAAATAATTTGTTAGTTACCTATTGTAGTATTTAAGGCAAGCATGTTTAAAAAAAAAAGTTTTTTATCATTTAACATTTTTGCAACTTACCTCTGCAATAACTAATTCAAAATGTAGCAATACCTCATGTTTGACACTAATTATTGTTAGATGTGATTAAAAAAATAAACATTTTCTCTATTTAAA
Organism: Poeciliopsis gracilis; assembly: GCA_911649635.1. Lineage (NCBI taxonomy): Eukaryota > Metazoa > Chordata > Actinopteri > Cyprinodontiformes > Poeciliidae > Poeciliopsis > Poeciliopsis gracilis. The sequence goes on along the minus strand of CAJVRI010000005.1, from coordinate 3,239,673 downwards.
ACATTTACCATACCAATAACTATTACAGTGTCTAGTTAAACTCATGACATTGGTTTAATCCCAAAAAGCTACAGAGATTAAAGAGGCGTAGTATCACTTTAAAACAAGCATCAGAAGAACAAAAACAGGAAATACACTCTTGGAGTCTTATATTTTGGGGGAAATTTGTTAGTCTTTCTTAACACACTGGCAACAAAATATAAAAAAAATTTAATATATTAAAATAGTTTTATTTTTCAAAAGACACTGTTGGGTCTAACTTTTCTTGGTCTTACTTACAAGCAGCATGGAAAACTTCTAACAACACACCAGGGCATATTTGTTTCCAAAATAATAACAATAAAAAAAAACTGCAGTAGTTGAAAAATGTTTTGTAGGGGAATATTTTAACTGCTTCCTAACATAAGTGTCATGGTAGATGTAAACATGAAAAAGAGTCATCTCTAGCTCCATCAGCAGGAACCAAAACATTACCATCTAAGTCCCTAGACCAGAGGTGCACAAGTCCAGTCCTCGACAGCTACTGTCCTGTAACTTTTAGACGCTCCAACACGCCTGAATAAAATGGCTCATCAGAATCTCTGCAGAGCTCTGGTTTCATTTAAAGCAGGTGTGCAGAAGCACTGACTTGGGAACCCCTGGCCCAGAACAAGTTCCTAACTCAAAACCTTACAGAAAACCTATAGGGTAAAATGAAGAGTATAAAAGTTGACACATGGCTTTAGATGATTAGAGATTGTTTAATGGTCAAAGATGGCTCTGTCTATGGTTCAACATTTTGAAGCATTATAGTAGGCAAAGTTTTGTACTGTTGTTACAGGATTGACAGTTCGGGTGTTAACAATTGTACACCTGGTTATTTCTGTAAAAAAAAAAAAAAAAAATTCTTATCGGGATATATTTTATGTCCACTGAAAAGATTAATTAAATTAACAGTTGGAATTTTCTATGAGTTTCAGTGTGAGATTACGCTACCGCAGAAGACGCAACTCTTTGACAAATTTATCCACACCAGTGCATTGTAGTTTTATAAATCTGTTGCAGGCATCCTGACACTGCAGTCTGCAAATCATAACACGCTCACCTGTACACGAACACGTGCGTATCGCTTTATCTTCAAGTATGCATTTCAAAGAAATCATAAGCAGTTGCTCAAAATGAAACTAAAACTAAATTTAGACACAAACACATGGCTAGTCTCAAGGGCCGACTGTTTATTACAGATAGCAAAAGCCTTATCCTCCAGTTATCTACTTAGTTTTTCTACTGTGCAAATCAAAAGCCACGTGAAGCTTTTAACAATAAAAACGTTCAGCAGAGCCACTTTCAGTGTGCACACTTCAGCGCCCAATCATCCCATGACATGGAGCTGACAATTTTTAATGTACTAACTGCCTGCTCCACTGATCTGATTAATCATGGCCTGTGAAATCAATAAAGACAGAAAATTAAAACCATTTAAAAGGTATTAAGCAGTAGGCTTGCTGTCTGCCAACGCTGGCGCTCTAAGAGGGGGCCGAGAGAAAAATAAGCGAGCGCACGGAGGGGGTAAGGTCGTGACGGAGAGCTGGCCTACGCACACATACACACAGACGATCAGTCAGAGCATGAGAGATCTCTCCCTGAAGACGTCGTTTATCTTCGGTGCCACAGTCATCCTCGTTTATTAAAACAGAGGTGTCTCCATTGACGGCTTCAGTGAACAACAGTTAGTGACCGACTTGTCTGACATAGAGCGACGGAGGAAATTACTGGAACAGATCTGCAGGAGTTGAAATATTTCTACGAAGGAAAAAAAAAAGTTTGACTGTCAGGTAAAGTTCCTCTCCAGAGATTCCTGTAGCCTAATTCATGTGCGATTAGTAGCAGTGTTACGCACAGTTAGGCGCACACAAACACACACACACACACCTTCACATAGTTGGCCAAACACCCATCTTCATCAATCAGGTTTGTGCACAGTTTAATAAAAAAATATTGACTTTCAAGTGATTTTTTATCAAAACACCATTTGTACTGGGGATGCATGCCCCTCTATGTCTGCAGCCCCTGAGAAAAGAGAGCCCCTCCACCCCCCACTAAGCTCTCTCTCTTGGCTTTATAACTGATGATCCGTAGCCAGGGGGAAACAAATTGAAAATCAATGCGGGTGGCACCGCCGAAATGAGAATGAGGCATTACATGGGGCGGTGGTCGGGGGAGAGGGGCTGCAACCCTCTCAGGGCAAACAGGGAAGGGTGCAAACACTCGAGTCCAGAGGAAAACTTAGTCCCAGCTGTCCACCGCCGCCCCCCCGACGCTTAATTTATCGTGTACAGATAGCCTGGGATCAATAGTTTTAATCTAGAGTTAAATGTATTGACTTTGGCCCGTCTCTCTCTCGCACCTGGCCATTGACTTTCCCCCCTTTTGGCTTCACGCACCTTCAGTCTACAAATGCAGACATTGACCCCTACTGTCAGACGCCCTGTGTGAGGGTTTCACCTGGGAGGAGGAAGGGTTAATATTTGAAGACACTTTTCTGTATAGGAAAGTCCCTACCAGCAGTGAAACTTTGACAAACCCCATTACAGCCAACTGCAAGCACAGCTTGAAGCTGATTAGTGAAACACGAGGTTAAGAAAAAGGGTAGATGCAAGAAATGACCTGCATGACCAGTGTGGAGCCTAAGGCTCATGTTCTCTGACCTGAACGTCAACCGCACAGCAAGGAGTGACGTTCCCATGGTATAACAATCTGGAGAAGATAATAGTAATGCAATACGGTACCTCTGAATTTATAGAAATATTTTTTCAGCAAAAATGTATAACAGGAATTATTTTATGTGCCGTTAAAATAAAATGAATCATAAGAGTTCTTATAATGTAATCTAAACATCTATTTGTGAACATATTGACTCTAATACACACAGACTGAGGCAAAATGCTAAAGCTCACAGAGAGCAGTGGGAGCACTGTAATGGTGAAAAAAGGAGGGTTAATCATAGCCAGTACGGCCATTGCAATTTTCATTGGATATCGCACAGCTCTGTTTAAAACCGCGCTGTGAAATGATACAGATGTCTGACCCATCACTAGAACGGAATGACATTTGGAACTGTTCAAAGTTTCATTCACCAAACACTCCAGTTATATCGTCAGAAAGGCAACAACAGATTACAATCTGCAGTCACCGCCATATTTCATGGTGATGTGTAATCAGCAAGTATATTGCAGCTAAAGATTTTTGGAGTTTTGAAAGTATAACTTTGTATGAACTACGGCTTGATTGCACTGACCCGCTCATACCCGCTCACAGCTCCATAACAGCACTGCAGACGGCAGCTATGGACAGAAATTCTTGGTCCAGTAACTGAACGCATCACGGCTGACCAAACAAATCTGTCTTTGAGGGCCTCTCATCGCTCTGTGCCTGCACCGCGTTACAGCTCCAACATTGTTCTATACTACATCTAGAAGATCCATGTCCCATACAAAAGGCTGGGATTATGAACGCTGCTCATATTGCACGGAAAGCTTTGACGTATGAAGTCCTGCCGAAGGAAAAAAAGGTGAGCAAACAGAAAAAGCGTACAAGAAATCGGATTTCCCAAAGAGGGCGCACCCGCAATATGTCATTAAAGGTTGTGAGCCGCAGGAGTTCATTATTGCGCTTGATGAATTCACACTGTTAGGCCATCTATATTTATTAAAATAGCTAAAAAGCAGCAAACAAAGCATGCTTTCAATGTTTTTAAAAATGCCCTCCTAACATTGACACGACCTTATTACACAGTCAAATGGTTGCATTTACATTAATATCAGCCAACATCTGCTGCAGACTCCTATCAAGCGTCAGAGTGCCTCACATCTGTTGCTGAGGCCACCATTGTGTGGAGGAGAGCGCCACCTTGTGGAAGAATATTGGAATATCTCCACAGGTTTCTTACCGTAAAGCTGTCTTCCGCTTGGAACTGGGTGTCCACATAAATGCAAGTCCTGTCAAACTCCTTCATTTCCTCACTGGACTCTATGTTACTAGGAAGAGGAAGGGAAATGAATTTGCTCAGATGCAATGCAGTGTAACTACATGGTCATTGTGGTTACTTTTTTAGTAGTGTTTTTATCTACCAAAAGAAGTTTTCTGCCTTGTCCATGTTGACCATGTAGTCCTTTCCTCCCACCTCCTGGAAGTGCAGGGCGATGAACTGCGGCTTGTACTTCCGGATTGTCTGTTTCAAAACCATTAAAGTCTGATGTTCAATCTCACATTACAGAGTGCTGCCGTGTGAAGATGGTCGCCGTTGCTTTAAGGCTGACCATTACAACTCATCAGAGGTCTTGCATTTTTTTTTTCCATATTTGGAAGAGCGACAAAAGTGGGACAGAATTAGCAAAGATTGCAATTCTTTTAGCTGGATGAGATCGCCCACATAAAAAATGTAACATGTTAGAACACAGAGAGCTCTACTAATGCAAATGTAAAATGTTCAAACTTACCTTATACAGTTCTTCCAACCATCCATTTTGGATTTCATCCACCTTCAAAATGAAGAAAAAAATAAATAAATAAAAAATAAAAAAACAGAAAAAAAGTAAAATCATTTGACTAATAATCAGTCACTTATTCAACAGTTTCAATCAATGTCAAATAGAGACTACATGCCTCATATTTTGTCCACATCCCATTAAGAAGCAAACAAATATACTTTCATACATGATCCTAAAAATCTAAATCTTCTATTTGTGTCACAGAAAGAAATCACAACATAGCTTAAAGAAGCAAAGGAAACCAAAAACAATAAACACTATTCTTTCACTTTCTTTTTAGATACATCATCAAATAATCGATCAAAATCAACACTTACATCCCATCATAAAACACATAGCATACATAGTTTAAAACCATGTACAGTATGACTTGAACTGTGTCCAACAATCATTTGGGTAATGCAACCATAATCTCATAAGAATAATAAGCAGTGAATCCAGACTTGGTGCGGTTTTTTTTATCTGTGGTTAATTGTTTTTAAACAAAACCAAAATGCAGAATCACAACCTATGACTCGACGGATTACCAAAGCAGCTCCAGCAGCAACAACTAGCAGTTTCTGTCTTCTTCATGTGCGTTTCAGTGGAAACGCTTGCTAACGTGTTGCTTCAGTTTTACTCACCCAAGAATACTTTATAATATAGAGGAGCCGATGGTGTACCTACTTAGCATAAATCCCCCAAGCCCAAATCATAGAGTTTCCACCACCGTGCAACTACTGTTGATTTTCACCAAAATCTTTTGTGCATTAGAGATAAATATCTCTACTTTGCTCAAAAAAAAGTTATTGTGGATGTGCTAAACATTTTTCATATGCAGCTTTCCAGAATTAAAAATGTTATTTGGCAATTGTTTCAATGGGTGGCCATTTCAAGTAAAGATGCTCCTAAAAAAACCCAGTGAAATCATTGGACTATTGTCTATAAATTAGATTCTGTGAATAGAAAATTATAAACTGAGCACTTCAATCACTAAAATCTTCAGAAATCGGTGTCCAGTTTGTTATGCACTCAGCGTTTTTTTTGTGTGTGTGTGTGTGTGTGTGTGTTTTTCAAATCATAGTGTTGTGACCTTTTACTCTTCAAATGCTAAATGAAATATTTTACATTTGAGACGTATGGTTGTTCTGCACAGCCTTTTCTCACTCACGGAAACCAGATGGGGAATCTATTCCAGGAAAGATTAGCAGCTGTTTTGAATGTTTTTCAGTCGTGAATGCATCTTTGTTTGTGTCACTGCAGGTTGTTTGGTAATAGCTGCCATTGCCAGAGCGTCTGCTTCAATGAGTTGTTTAAAGATCCGTTTTCTCAATAATATTGTATGGAAACTCACTTTCATTGCAACGGTCCAATGAACTGACAAAACTGCAGGCTGCATCACATGAATAGTGATGAATAGTAGCCTCTGGCTGCTATTATGTTTACCTTTTAGGTTTTGCTAAACAAGTAATGTTTTGTATTAAACTTTTCTTGGTCAAGTCCAGGTGATATGGTTCCCTGTCAAAAAAAAACAAGCAAACTTTTATTCCTAAAAATAATAAATGAATTTGTAGCAAAAGAAATGCCCAACAACTAAAAGGGAAAGTTTTCAGTGTCAAAAAATTTCTGGCAAAAAACATTTATTATTCAAAACTCCATTATTTAATTTTGAAAAGCTCCCAACATATCCATTTGTGGATTGTTGTACTTTGGCCTTAATAAGAGACCTGACCCTGTTTAAACAGCAGATCATTATGCAATTTGACTCAGCAAAAAATAATTTCACTCTTCCTAATTAATTTGAGGTTCTCCTGTTCACGTAAAACAGGAATAAAAAAAATATATGCATTTCAAAATTTGGCTACAAAAAAAGGTAACGCAGCTCTTTTCTTTACAAAATGAATGAAGTCAAAGTGATATGAAGACTGTGTGATTGACAGAGATGATAGAAGCATGACTCCACTTTGCGTGCATTAACTGCACATCTACAGATAACATCGGCAGCTATAATAAGTTTGTGGCCAGTTTTGTACCCCGCTCAGAAGGTTCATCTCTAACTAACGCAACGTTATGAGTTGAAATTACTGCAACGTTGACAAACTTGTAGCGTTCTGTTCCATTTATGCATTTCTTGGATGAAATTGAGACATTATACAGTTTTTGTTGAAAAATGATGGCAGATGTTAACCCAAGACATGAAAGGTTGCAGTTGATTCATAAGGTGTTTCAATATAAATAGTGCTCTTTTTTTTTTTTTTATCTTTCTTTCCATCATTCATTTGTGAACATCTGATTGATATTTCAAAGAGGGTTCAGCGAAACAAAACGTAAAGACGTAGGAGGGAAAATCACCATTAGATTCTGTTAAAGAAACTTTCCGTCAATGGCTGCAAAAATGCTGGAGGGATTCTCCCTTTAAAGTAGTATTTTTTAGGCTAGTAAAATTCTGTTTAAACTTTTGGCATACAAACAAAACTGCATTTTTTTTTTTTTTAAACACTGTATTTCAGTAACATATCTCTGAGGAAAAAAAATGTTCACTTTGAGTTTGAATTTTCTTACACGGATGCTGCAAAACACATATTTCGGTGTGTCAGAGGTCAGTTAAATAAATGTCATGACTGCAGAAATGGCTTTGCATAGTGCATTTGCATGACAGGCCCAGTGCAGGTGAAAGGTAGGAGACCTCACAGCACTCTGCCTGCAACCACAGCCATGTTTGCACACTAATGAAGATAAACACTTGACGACTCGATTTGTCCCCAAATCTTCATTAAAAAATATATTTTTTTTGCAGTTCATCTGGACTGCAGATGAACACTGCAGTCCAGAATTTGACGCGCTAGTTCCGTTTCAACAGGAGCAGCAAAGTCTGTTTGTCAGTGTTACTGAAGCAGCGAGTGTGTCTGATCCTAAAGTCCATTTCTGTGGCGCATTAGGATTTAATCTGTGGTCTGCTTAACATCCTTCTCTCACCCCGAGTCAACGTTTCAGAGTGTTTGTTTATAAGAACAGAAGGGGCCCTGCGTTAAGTAGAAAGGCTCTACTCCCCTTAGGAGAGTAGATATTCATCTGTTTATACTTTTCCCACTGTGGGATCTCGCACAGAATCGTTGGACCTAAATTTGCTCAACGGAAATATGGTCCTGAGCCAAATTTCCATGACTGCAAGCGCCCTCCTTCCTGCTAAGTCTGAACGTTTCACCCAGCCAGCCCGGGCAGAAACAGGGGAGAGTAATGGATATTTACATACGTTTTATAACAGACTGGAGCCTCGAAGTTGATCTAAATGTGGCAACTTGCACAACTATTTAGAAATATAAATAATGTTGTGTGAGAGACCAAATACAAAAAGTTTTCTAAGACCTGGGTTTTGGGCTGGTCACTCCCTCATGTTAATCAAGTCTGTCTGGCACCTTGATGCTTCTGACTTATTGGACTTCCTGTCTTGTTCAGTAGCTTTTCATGTTCGGCATAAGCCAACATGACCTCTACAAGCTGACCCCAAAATCACAGGTATGAGATAAATGTGCCCAAAAACATAGTATGATACATATTCCCAAAACATGATGCTGAAGGGGCCACAGAGTACTGTGGCCCCTTTATTTAATGCATCATTAAATAATAAACTCTTCTTTTAAGTAGCTGCAATCACAAAGGGCTGCTGGGATGTAGTATTTGGTGTGGATTTGTTTTATTTCAAGCATATAAATTGTATTAAATTGTCAATAATTTGTGTATTTGGCTGGCTAGATGGTCTTTCCCTGTTTTTTTTTATGCTCACCTGATATATGCCAAGATGGTAAAGTTCAGGGAGAGTGCTTCGGATATCGTAACGATGGAAAAGAACGAGAAAAGTGAGAAAACTGGGTCATTTGAGATAAAGATTTTCAGTGTTTTCAGTGTCACAATAGCAAAATATTTTTTCTTGCAAATATTGTGCAGCCCTGTTCCATGTACACAAACCTCTAAGCATAGTCCAATATTTAAATAAAGAAAACTTTGTGTATTTAAAGTATGTCATGACCTTTACTTAATCAGTGCCGATCCTGGTTGAATTATATTTGCATCTCATTAAATTAGAAAATCCTCGAATGAGAATGTATTCCAGGAATTCAACTAAAAAAGTAAAACTCAGACAATATGAGTAGATTCAAACAGTAACATATTTCAAGTGTTTATTTCTGTTAACGCAGATGTATATACACCCACCACAAGCAAGGCAAGCCACAAACGGTTATGTTTGAACAAGTTGGCTGCCGCTTCATCCAACCATATTAATGGAAAGTTGAGTGGAAGGATCAGTTGCATGAGCAACAAGGATAAACTGTGAAGCTGCACAAGACATTTTAAGAGCCATCTTACACAAACATCTCACGGACACGGGCCACAGCTGTCGCTTTATTTTTATGTAAACTTGAACTAGATACAACAAAAGTAGCGTTACACTTGCGCTGGAGAAAAAGAACTGAACTCACCGGACTGAAAAGAGGTCCAAAGTCCCATCTTTTTAATAACATAAATTTTGTGTTACATTTAGAAATCAAGTTAAAGTGAAGAGGAAGAGTCCCCAAGTGTGAAGTTTCTACATTCGGTGCCGACTTGGGGAGCTGGACCCAAAGCTCCGGGCTAACTTTTTACACTGTTTTTACCATGTCTGACGTTGTTTCTGTCTGTGTGAACAGGACAGCAGAGCTGAGCCAAGCCCTTCTTGACCAGTTAAAACATGTATGAGAGTTGCAGCAGCTGAAAGAGCATAGAAACTACTGCATCAACATCCCTGCTCATTGGGAGAATTAAATGGAAATCTCTTTCCATTTCGCTTGTTGAATTCCGAGATCCTCGTTGCTGTGTTTTCTGCATGGTGGAAGTCAGAGGGTTCTGCATTTTCTTTTTCCTGGGGCAAGCGGTCACGCTGGTGCAAACTCTGATTTTTTTTTTTTCTTAGGCAAAACACTCGCAAATTAGGTCTCATGTGCAACCAGTTAAAGTGCACTCTGCAACCTGGAGACAAATTACTAGTGTTGGTCCAGCACCGTTTCTCAAATCCAAAGGCAACACAGCCGCCTGCTGCTTTTCATCGTACTGTAGGACTCTGAACCTCCTACAGAAGGTAGAAATATTGATACTTTTTACAAGTATTGGTGCATGCAAAAAAGTACCAATGCTAATTTAATGACAACAATATTACTCTGCTTGATAGGACATCACACTGGCCAACAGAGAGTCTCTACTACATGTCAGGAAAAAGCTCTGTACACAGTGATAAACTTTTATTTATCAGAATCAGAAATGATGAAAGGTCAGCCCTCCTTCAGGCAAAACGTGGTCCTGCTGTAACCTGAATGAAGGGCTAAACCAAGTTGAGGTGATCACCTCAGTAATCACCCCAACTTTGTTGACCAGTTAAAACATGAAGTAATCACCTCAACTTTGTTGACCAGTTAAAACATGAAGTAATCACCTCAACTTTGACGAGGTGATTACTGAGGGGAAAGTTGACAAACTTGCAAGGAGCTCAGTAACGGTATTATTTCCAACAAAGGTTCCACATAACAAAGCTGCCAAAGCAACTGGAGCTCCACTGCTCCAAGTAAGCTCATCCATAGTACACATTCTCTGCTCCGTCAAGAGGAAGACGAGAGACACCAGATCCAACACTACATACCAGCGGGAGGCTGCTAGGAAAGCATCCTGGACTTAGAAATACTTTTCAGTATAAAATGCCCTGGTTTTTTTGGTCATGTGCAATATTTAAAGTTTCAGAACAGAGGCTAGCTATAAGATTTTTTATTAGCTCTAGCTCTATTAGAGTTTCAACCTTCTAATAGGAAGAGAAGGTTGAAACTCAAGTTACTCAAATTTCACTTTTTGAACTGAATCACTGAAATCAACTCTTCATTCACATCCTAATGTGTTGCGATGTACCTTTAGATGTGGACAGTAACAACACAAACAGCTTCAACGGGAGGTTCACGAGTTTTGACTTCAATCCATCTTTTTACATTCATCCAAATTTATAAGGTATGTGAAGGCTCTGCTTGGATCCTGACGGGAGTTTTGAAGCCTCTCATATTTGATCATAAACGTTCGTCCGTTTGTCAAGGACCGGGTCACGTGACTCGTCGGCAGGTAGCCGAGCTGATAACGCTACTCAAGATAGCGGAAGAACACCTCTGAGCGCGGCTGTGACAAACACGACTCACTGCCTGGGTTCAACACGTTCAATAAACAACTTAACGACAAAATAAAGACAACGTGCCATAAGTTAGACCCTAACTCAAGTGTACGTCAGCACTAGAGACCTCGCACACCTCACAGTAGCCTGCCTGTAACTTGCTGGAACTCGTTTTCGGCTTGAGCCCTAATCCAATCCTCCGCTCTTGCTACCGTTGCTGCGTAACGCGCCCGTAACGGCAGGTTTTACCTTTCTGCGGGATACTCACATTGTTGAAGAGCGAGCCGACGTTCGCGGTGACGAGCAGCACGTTGGTGAACGTGTCCATGTTTGAGCCGACCACCTTCACTAACCGTCCCCGGTGGGGTTAAAAAAAAAAAAAAGAAAAAAGAAAACTTCCGAGCCGTCGGTAAGCGCCGACGTTGGGGCTTAAACAGGCTTGCAGTGCGAGGCTTGCAGTGCGAGCCAAAAATAAAAATAACAAAACAAAAACAACCTAAGTTTATATCAGCTGCGGCTGGAAGTACGCCACCATCATCTCCTTAGTATGTGAGCCCTGCTCGCGGTCCAACTCGGCTGCTGCTGCTGCTGCTGATGGCGGGCAGTCGGTTCAGGTCGTCATCACACGCCTCGGTCGGGCTCATGCTCACAGCGGAGTCTCCGGTTTAACTCCGTGGACTCCCTCCCCTCCTCCCCTCTGAGCTAATTGGACTAGCAGCTTCTTAAGGGACTAAAAAGAGTCAGGACGGAGCAGTGCCGCTGCCGCTGCCTTCAGAAGCGCTCTCTCCAACGACCCGCAGGAAGCACACAGGTTGTTTAGACAGCCGCTCCGCCCTCGCGCAAGTAGGACGTAGTAGTTTGAAATTTCAAAAACCTGACGTGACACCCAAAAAAAAAAAATGCTCGTGCCGTGTTCTACAGCCACGCACACGTCAGTGTATGTACCAAGAGGAACGAAATGCGGTTTGTTAGTGTTAAAAAGTGAAAAAGTGTTTTTGTTTGCGTGTCAGCGGGATTTAAAACTGAAACCATCCCGCAGCGTCATAATGCTAAGTTTTGACGTCTCCCACCTGGGTTTGTTGACTGGACAAACATTCATGGTGCACTGCACAAATATGCCATGCAAACTCATAAAATGTCAGGTTGAAATGTTTTCCACAAGCCATGTGGAGGACACAGCAAACATTTTGTAAGACATATCCATATATTTTTATTTTATTTAATTTTTTTACCTGCATGTAAATCCTTTGTATGGCTGAAAACTGACTCTCTGAACATGCTCTCCTCATTTGGAAAGTGATCCGGGAAGCTGGTCAAAGCTGATTTGAAGATGGAAGAAGCTAAATGTAGCCACAGCTCTGATGCAGTGGTTTAATTATGTGTTTGCACTGCCTACACTTAATCTGTGAAGATACCTGAACATTTATGTTCAGCCACTCTCTGTGGACAGTGATGGACCTATTTTTTTTTTATTTTTTTGCAAAAGAAGAATGTGCCACACTTGAGACATAGGTCAAAACACTTGCAGCTGTCATTGCAATAAGAGGTGCTTCTGCAAAACTACTGGTAAGATTTTGTTTTGCAAAAAAAAATGCTTCATCTTATAAATATAGATATTGCAGAATATTTGAATGGTGCTTATGAAAAATGCTGTTACTGCAAGAAGCACAAATCAATTTGCTGCAAAAACTAAAATAATGATCCTTCTACCACCATGCTTTTTGTTAAAACATTCTACTCTGGATGACTGAAATGCACTGTGGGGACATTTGCGTGTAAAGGAATCACACACAAATGTCCATGTTTGACAAATCACAAGATTTCTATAAATCTTGTGATTTGACTTCAAACTTGAATGTTTTTTTTAAATGCTCTAACCCACAAAGTACTAAGAAAGGGTAACATGTTTTTTTTTTTGTTTTTCTTCCACCGTCAAAAATCTCCATAAATCGCCTCATTGACCAAACGAAGAATTTGGTCAAGAAGCACTTACATAAATCATTAAAGAGGATCGAAAAACACTTTGCTGCATTCTGGACTGGTTTCTCTACATAACACACACTCACAATGTGACCTGCCAGTGAACTGGAAACCATTTTTGAGCTCTGTTGTTTGAAAAAACATTTCAAACAACTTGCATAACAAGAAATGCATATTTGTTTGGGCCATGGGAAACAATATTAGTTTTTTTCCAATTTACCCAATTATTTTTCTGTGAACTGTGATGGTGAAAGACGGCCTTGGATAGTCGCGTCTTTTAACGCAGCACCGTCCGTTGGGAGTCAGTGGAGCTATAAAACCCTGTGAAGTAAATGGATCTGTGCCATCCGGTGGTTCAGAGTAAAAGGCCATAAAGCAAAGGCTGCTGGGTGGCTGACTCTGACTCTCCATAGCTCTGCTACCGAGCCGTAAACCATGGCAGGAGTTACACAGCCAACCTATTCCTGCTTCCGCTCGGTCCTGCTCCAAGCAGTGTGCTTTCATTCATCAACGTCAACAGATCTATTTGAAACTGTTGCAAACAAAGACATGGCAGAAAATACTGCCGTGTGTAGAGTGCCGGATTGGGATGTCCAGCTAACGGCGGTTAAGCCTGGATGCCAGAAGAACTTCATGCCCGTATAAGGAGATTTTATTCATAAAAATGTTCAGCAGAATCATAACCAAACTGTCAGTGTGTGACGAATCGTTCTGTGATGCCCCGAGACAATGCTATGAAGAAGAAATGCTTAAAAGGGCAGCGACAAAAAAAGAAATAGTACATAAGAAATATTGTATTAATTAATAATAAGTGCAGTTCTGGCAACTTCAAACCATTTTTTTCCCCCTCGTTTCCTTTGTGGCAGTAAGTCTGCTCCAGACGGTGATACTCTTTATCGGTTTTGATATGGAGTTCTTTCTCTCTGAGGACATAAACAAAAAAAAGTGTTGAAAGAAGGGCATGAATTGTATTTTGACTTCATTTTTGATTTGGCCTAACATTCCACCCCAGTTCACACCCAATGACACAGCGATGGCGCAACATCTGTGTATTCTTCATGCCGAGTCAGTGTGAAAAATGTACAGCAGGGGAACTGAAACGCTCAACCAGGAAACCGCCCAATCAGCGCTTGGATCAACTTTGTTCAAATTGGATTTTCTTGGTTTTATTCACTGTAAAGTTCTTTCACTGTGTTGGTTCGGTTCTTACCTCCACGGAGGGGAACGACCCGACCTCCAGCAGCTTTTATGGGCTCAGGGTGTTGCCTCTGGCTGGATGACAGCCAACAGCAAGAGAGAAGACTTGTTGGTTTTTAGACAGTGAAGAGTATTTTACCCGACTAGATCAGTTCATTTTCTATCATCAGCTGAAGAAAATCAGAATATTAACTTTAAATTCCCCTCTGAACTTCCTTTTAATTTTACGTCTGTGTTTGTCTTTTTTTTCTTAATTAAAAAAATTCGATCACCAATAGGTTGAATGTTTAATTATTTGAGAGTGAACCCTATATAGAACCCATGTTAATGTGATCTGAGAAGAAATATGTTCTCCAAACCTTCTTTGAATCTTATACTACATGTCCAATTCAGACTGAGAATTTATATTTTCAGGAAGAAAGATTTCTGAAACGTGTTGGAAAAAATGATTTTAATACGTAATTTTTAAGTAGCTTAATGGTTAATAATCCATCTCTTACGACGCATTATGACATTGAGAACGCACACGCCATCCCGTACATCAGTGCCTCAGATAATAGTAAACTTCACTTTTCCAAGTGTTCCCATGATTAACAGGTATATTTTTATGACATAATAATGATCATAAAAAAATGCAACATGATGTTTAACAGCCCTTTCTGGCAAGATCAGATGTAACAAACCACAAGTCAAGACTTGACTCCCATTCTTAAATATTTAGTTCAATGAACTGATTTGACAGGATTTGAATGACTGTCCCTGTTAACGCCAAACCTGATCAGCTCAATGTTTCAGGGAGAAACCTGTAAAAAAAAAAAAAAGAGACTGTTCCCACGATGCTACCTCCCAGTCTAATGCAAAGCCTCAACTACAGCTACAGTCCCTTCTAGAGACCTCATTGAGATTGCAAAGTATGGGGAAGAAGACAACAAAAAAACAAACATCTTCTATTAATGGAAAAATATAGACACAAGCTTCTAGCTTTTTACTGACATGAGGTAATCCAGAAACTGCACAAAACTAAGCCTGGTTGGAGGTAACTTGAATATGAACCCGCTGATTGTTTCTTACAGCTATTGTTTCTGTCGTGGTTATTTATTCTACGCAGTTACCTTGGTGCCGTAAGCCTTTAAGGCACAACTATAGAAACAAATGGTTTAAGAAAAGACTGCACTCCTTTACTCCGTGTTGCTGCGTTGACTTGAAGAGGAGTAAGAGCTTAAAAATCAATATTCCTGCATGATCGTAGCTGTAGGTGGACAGTTTCCACTTCATATTGTGAGGCCTCTCACATTCCATGGAAAACAAACAAACGGGAGGCTTTCCTGCTCCGACACGAAACCACATGTTGATGCACGTCACACTGTAAACTAAAAATCTTCTCATACAAGATTTGTTTTGCTTTCCCCCTGCAGAAAAAGCACATAAAAATATCTAGAATGTAACAAAGTTTTGCCCTGTAGTGTAGGCTCTGGCCTTTTTAACAAATCATCCTCGGGTTATCAGATTAAAAACACGCTAGATTTAATCTACATTATCGCTTTTCTGCATTCCAGGTACAACACCTCCTGAAACGTCAACGCAAGGTGACACCGTAAAGCTTTTTAAAAGCAAGGTGCAACGAAACAAAAACAGAAGTCAAATACAGATGACCATTTGTTTCCCCCTCGAAAGAAAAAAGACACAAGAGGACGTCTTCCTGTTCACGCCAGGCCTCCCTTTTCTACAGCTAGCAGGGCTTTTATCGAGCTAATTCCAACGTGGCGGTGAAGGGGTGGGCTGGGCGGATACCCCGCAACAGTGATGCAACTTGACATGCCAGGCTGAGGCAGTGACTGGAGAAGTCAAATGGAGTGTTGTTGGCATCAAGGAGAGGGCAATCCGGTCCGGTGCAGCGGCTCCACCTGCTGACGGGTCGCCGCCGTCTGCCTGCCCCAGCCAGCGGCGTCCAGAGCGGTCTCTGAGTCCGTCCACGTCCAGGGAGAACGTTCAGGAGCGGCTGCGGTCCTCTTGGGTGCCTACGAGCATTTTGCTGTACAGCTTTTGCTGCTCTTCTTTGAAGGTATCTTTTACCTTCTCGCGCTTTAAACCTCCGTCCCTGCACAATCAGGAGTGCAGATTCAGACGTATTCGAATGACATGAAAGAGGAGCTAAAACAGATCAATAAGGCCGCTTTCTAGGACCTGAACCTGTGAACTTTAATTTGTCATGGAATGAAATAATCTCATTGAGGAACAAAATATTGTTAAGCTTTTCCAGTTTAATGACGTTTTCTAAAAGGTAGCGCAACGATCTCAGCACGTCCTTTTTTTTGCTCTCATTTAAAAAAGAAAAGTGAGGACATCCATAACTAAAAACTTGTTTTTCCACTATTTCTTTTTGGCTGAGACGCTTTAAATACTCTGCAAATACTTGGACTCTGTTGGTATTTCCATGTTAAACGTCTTAACTTGTATTAAATGATGCTTTATTAAGTCACATGACAGTCTTCAAAGCAAAATGGTTTTCATATCATTAATTATTATTTTCCTCTAAAGAACTGACTGGTAACTTGTGTGTGAAAATGGCGCCTTACCACAGGAGGTCAACCAGTCCACCCTTCCTGGCTATGGCTGATTTTACACGATTGGCAAACTGAACGGCGTCTTCTCCTTCCTGTGGAAAAGCACAAATATAATAAATACAGGAACGTTAATAAGTTAATAATAAAAGATTATAACATAAATTTTGTGTAGTTATGAGAAGTAGAAATATGGTTCTCGCAATGCAACAGAGGTGCAACTGAGTAGGATGATTCTTTAAAAAAAAAAAAAAACCAACCGAATATCATGAAAAAATATAATAAAATCAATTGAGAAAATTAACAGAAGTTTGACCAGATCATAGTCCTGCTTACTGTTCTAATAAACAATCTACAGGCAATTTTTAAAGAATCTAGGACTTATGCTTTCAAACAAACAAACAAAAATAGAACATTCCCAGACCAGATTAATTGAATAACGTATGCTTAATGCAATGACGACTGCATTTGCTGAAAATCAGTAGGTAATGTGCTGAGTCTAACCTCTCTTGACATGGGAGGAAGGTACCACACGCTGCAGACGATGGCCCAGCTGCTCATCATACGTAAAAGGTAGCTAACCATCCCAAACTTGCTGCTATTCCAGAAGGCATCTCCAAACCGAGGGTCATACTGCGAGGAACACATCAGGTTATTCAACACTTTTCTTTAAAATACAGAAAGAAAAGCTTAACGCATAAAGAAAAATAAAAAAGTGATACCTTAATAGCCACGGGGTAGACTGTGGCACCGATATCAAAACTTCCCTTCTTAAACATCATGACTGATGTATTGTTTATGCAGGTCCCTGTGAGTTTAAGATGATGACACATCAAGAGTCTGTAGATGAGACCTACAACTGTTGCACAGTTCATCCACTGAAAAGCTCACCTTCTGGGAAAATCAGGATCGGCAGTTTAGATTTATCTTGTATGTGATTGCTCAGCCTGCAACACAAAAGCAATGAGGCTTATTGCCAGACTGACAGGGATCAATTGTGATTTTTCACGTCTGGGAAAACGGAAACGGTAGAGACACAGACGGAAGTACTACCGCTTGGCCACTAGGTGTCTGTCTTTGACTTCTGAGCGCTCAAACCAAATGTGAGGGCAGGCCTGGACCATGGCTCGCTGAATAATCCCCATCAGTCCACCGTGAATCTGGCCAACCTGACAACACAAACAAATAGTAGCATCTATTTCTGGCAGGGCTGTGACTTTCTGCTGCCAACTGCAGTTAAAACAGAGATAATCAATATATTTGTTTTCCTTCCAGACTTCCCGTAATTACCATGGCGTAGCAGCCGTCGCTGGCCAGGATGATGACATCAATGGGTGAAGTGTGGTTAGCGACACAGATGCCTCCGTTTTTGGGTTTGTTCTCACTAGAGAAGTACAAAAAATGTCTTAAAAATAAAACACTGCATTAAGACAGATCGTCATGGTTAAGCATCACAGAGAATGTGAAATTAGTCCATAAAGGAAAAAGCAGGACAGAACGAGAGCAGGGCTCGTCTTGCGTGACACAAAGCGGCCTATGAGCTTGAACATATCGAGCCGACATTCCGGAGATAAAGTTACAATCTTAAATAGAGCGACACCGCCTATGTCAGCTGATTATTTTTAGCACTCCCCCTGTGGAGGAACCAAATTCAAACCGAGACTGAAAGAACTGAACAGATTTGCTAAATTCACCACAAAAGCTCAGATTCAGTAGTTCAATTTCATGACAAATGGAACATTAATGGAGATTATTATTAAAGTCACTGTCACTTTGACAGTGAAATCTCTTAAAACCTTCAGTAAAGCCTGAAACGCCCATGCCAACAAAAACAGCCCAGATGTTGTCAACTTCATCAGCAAGCACACAAACCACCAGCTTCCTCCTCCACTTCCTGTTATATGTGCCATCATGTAGATACACTTCTGCCTTTTTGCTTCGTGTTCCCCTCAGATGATCACACTTGCAGTTTAAGTACAATGTGTCCCTCCACAACCCCTGTGCATAATCTCAGTAAAGCAGGATTGCAGCGGCCCCCGAGTCTGAACTAACGTTTCATTTGCGCTGGAGAACTCTGCTGTGTTTTTGTGCTTCGTCCGGACCCTGAAATGGCTCTCGCTGTGAATAAGACTGTCGACAGCTTGAGCACAGCTTCAGGCACCTCTGCATTCCTTTTTATATGCGAGGGGATCACATTTCTCTGGGCACGGCTTGTAGGAAGTTACGTAATGGCAGAGGTCTGCTGTGGCTCAAATTTGAGAGGGGGGAAAAAAAAAAAGGTGACTTGGCAGGTGAATTTCAACCAATGACACTTTATTTCTGTGGTTAAATCCAGCACTCTTTGGAAATAATGCCATTGAAGAGTATTTGCTCGCTGACAGATTTCTCCTGTTTCAGCTTTCTTACACAATGTGCCTTTTCTTTCAAATGATCATTTTATTCATTAAAAGAAAAGGAGATTTTCTAACCAACTTGATCCCATGTGAAAACGAAATCGCTCACCATTTCTGATACCAGTTAATCGCTGTGGAGTCGTTCTGGCCAACTCTCTCTGCACAATTTATGTAATTTAATTTTGAGCATGAAGAGCCTGTTTGAGATCACAGTCCAGACTTTGACTGAGCCACTCCAACTGGAGGTAGGTGTGCTCTGGATTGCACCTTGCTGAAAGTCTCATTGTTGATTGTTGTTTGTGGGGGTTTTTTTGTACAGCAGTCGTATTTATTTTGGAACTCCAGCGCGGTTGCCGTTGGATTGTATGATTATTGATTAATAAACACTGCCGTCGATTAAAGCAAATGAGACTGGAAAAGCGCTTTAAAGGATCCCCTGGGTTCTTTTGCGATGTTTCTAAATGAGTTGCCGAGTCACGTGGAGTGATGTGAAAAACGGTAGATAAAGTAAAAAAAGAAATATGGCGTTACCACTGCTTCACAGCGTTGCACAGCTTGATAGGAAGCTGCTTTTTAGATAAAGAGAAGAGGAAGACTCAAGCATAAGACAAAAACCTGGCCTGAGCAGTAAGCAGTCTTGCTGAGTTCAGACAGATTCAATCTGCTGCTAGCTCTGTTTTTTTTTTTGTTTTTTTCTTACATGTGACTTGCTTATCATTGAGGTTTCAATAAATAACAGAAGGAAATATTATTTTTGACTAACTGTGATGTGTAACTGTGCTGCGGAAGAATCAATGACTATAAATAAATGAGAAAAGAGAAAAAGAAAAGCATAAATTGACGCTGCTTTTAAAATGTGTAAATGGCCAAAAGCAAAGCTAGATGGAGTTTCTTATCAAGTAAATGCGCATTTCAAAGTCTTTGATGTCACCTCAAGTACATTAATGCATTCAGACAATAAATCTAAAATGAGCAAGTTGCTAGAAAGCACTCAATCTGCAGGTTAAATTGTCCTAAAACCACACCACTGAACGTGCTTCAATGTGTTATGGTCCAATGAAACAATCGTTTCATTCGGTAAGTTTGAACCAAAATCAGAGTATCACCTTAAAAGCCTGCAGTGAAGTAAGAGAATAAGAGCCGAGTTCACAAGGTCTGTGGGAAGTCTGTACAATCTGATAAATATTACCAAGTCAATCTATGGAATACTAACAGATTTCTACCAAAAATAAAGACTAAATTAAATCAATAGGTGCTTAAACCATATATTACACATTCTCTCATTTGAACAATATATAATCCTCATAGTCTATGAGAAAAGGGTTAGAAATCATTTGTGCCATTTGCTACATCACATCAAACTGGCATTTTAACAGTGTGAAGTGTTGTTCACACTTTTGAGAACCAGTGTGCTTGAAAAAACAACAACAAAAAAAAAACGGTCCTCTACCTGTCATGATAGGTTATAATGGCAGTGAGAGCTCTGACACATATTCTGTAGCACATCAGATGGACTTTCTCGCTGAGGACGTTTTTCATTCTGTAGAGAAAACACACACACACAACATGACGATACCCAGGGCTAATCACTTTGTGCATTCAAACAGAAGAGATGTGATCCATCTCACCTTCCATTTTTCAGGAGTCCAATTAGAGAGGTGAGGAACACCAGCAGGCTTACACCGGTGAAGGCAAGCGTTACCCTGGGAGAGAGACAGACACGTCAACATCAGTCTTTAAAAAAAACAAACAAACAAAAAAAAACACAGGACAAAGTTACTGCTTTTATATTCTAAACATCTGTTTAGGACGTCTAGTGTTAGTTTTCTGAGAATAGGCTACACGTGTTGAGTCCTCATGCAGTCTCTACCACCATAATTAACCACAGAGCCACCGGGAATGATTATAATGATAAAAGGTCAACTAAATGTGGATGAATCAGTCATCCAGGGTTGGAGGAGGTTCTGATTAAAGGTAGAGGGGATTAAACACATTCAGAAATGCAAGGTTGCCAACACTTGACAGCACAGCCAAGATTTCACTGTACAAGGCCTGAAAGAGAGAATCTATTATAGCCACGGAGAAGACGGGAATGACATCCGTCTGTGCAGCAGTGGCCTGATTCGTCTCCCCACTGACAGCTGGAAACGAGCCAGCCACGCCGAGTCCTGAGTGGCTGTCACTGTGAATCTCTAACACGACCCCGATATCTTTAACTCGCACTGGGGAAGTGTTTACAGCCACTTTGGAGCACTGTCAGCACAGATGCTATGTCATTACTCAGAACGATTGTTGTTCCACGAATGAATCAACTAACAACATAACCAGTGATGCGCCTTTTAAATAAAAAGCTGTAAAAGGTTACAACTTATGATGGATAAATAGGAATTCCTTCATTTGATTCAGAACTCTAACAAAGACTATGCAGCATATTTCTTTGTCTGACAGTCATTAGAAACACAAATCTTGATCTCTGAAAACTGGGATAGGCAGGTTAGACCTAAAAGGAAACCAGAAATTGGTGCTGGCCTAAAGAAGCCTGATAGGTGCATCAGTAATGTTTATGTGCCTCATATTGCTTCCAGTCTTTTTAGAAATAATTTTTGTGTTTCTGCAGTGAATTAAAAGTTTCTGAACACAGAATGTCAAGAAAACGGGTCTTTTTAAACGAAGCTGCCATGCTCCCTGGTCATGGTTTCACTAGATACCAGACAGTGAAGCAGGGTCACTGCAGGAAAAGTCTGAACTGTTGGTGGCTAAACTTCTGCTCACACCTGTGATTCTGTTAGTGACACAGTCGATTATTAATTTCTTGTTTACGTTCAGTATTACAAAGGAATATTAAGGCCATTTTCAGTGCATTAAATATTTGACAAAAATGACATCACTAGATCTGGGGCTTAACATGTTGTCAGTAAAGTAACGTTCCTAATTAATTTATTAGATATAAATAGTTTGACTATCCAGGATCCTTTTAGCTACGTCATAATAAATACTGCTGCCACACATCTCCTTAAATGTCAATATGATTATTTCTCTACATTATCCAGTCCTAACTAACATATATGACAAACCCTAGAGGTGTCAGATATGTGGCTGCTATGGTGACGCATCTATATATATATATATATATATATATAGATATATAGATAGGTATATGTATTTATATTATATAACTGAGACTTGTACCTGAGAGGCAGCAGGATCCCGTAGCGGATCAGGAGGCCCAGCCCCCACAGGACGGTCAGCCTCAGGCTGATGTATTGAAAGTTGTTGTTGCTGCGAGTCAGCAGGTTCCAGGACTCCAGCTCCTCGGCAGAAAACCGCTTGGTCACCTCGTCGTCCATGATGCTCTCCACGCCTCGCCGAGCGAAGTAGAAGATGTCGGACATCTCGAACTCCGAGGCAGAGTCCAGGTCTTTGTTGCTGCCGCTCCGCCGGATCTCCTTGATCTCCTCCTCCAAGGAGGTGGGCTCCTTCGCGATTATAGCTACAGCGAGACACAGACAGACAGGCAGGCAGGCCACGCGTCAACATTTACCTCTGGAGCAGACACGGCCGCTGAAAACGTTTCCAAAACAAACGTAATTAAAACAAGACAATCGTTTCTTACCGTTGGAGTAAGGTTTGTACAGGTGGTGATTTTTCTCTTTGGCTCCCCTCTCTATCCTAAGCGTGGCCCACTGGAAATGTAGAGCACAGGTTACATCAAGGTTTAGAAGACGCAAGAACATTTGCATTTAGATCGAAAGACAGTACAGGCACAGAGAATTAAAAGTAAATACAAAAAAATACTGAAATGACGTTTGTTTTGCTGTGCTGAAGTTATTCATTTCCCTGTTCAGTTGACACTAGATGAATATATGAGGTTAGCTGGGCTGGAAGGGAGGCAATGTTTTATTTTCACTTGATCTTTATTTAACCAGGGAATATAGATGAATACAGATAATATTTTTTATTCCTTTGAATTTCTCTGAACACTAAAATAAAAACAGAGAAAATCCAATTTTTCAAAATAAAAGCAGTGTTTGCTTTTAATTTGCAGACTGACTTCTACATAAGGACTGCTCTATGTTATTGCTAAGTGAGTGAGCCAATTAATTAACCTCCAAATGAATGAGTGTTTGAAATTCAGTATTTGTTGGTCATGAAAACACATCTTGCAAGTTATGAAGACATTAAGAACATAAACAATTAATTTTTTGACGCTTTGTTCCCTGGAAAATGAATGTTCACAGTGAAATAAAGTCGCAGTAGTTGGTATGACATGCGGTTTCTTGATGCACTACAAAACAGCCGATGAAAAAGTCATTTCGAGGTTGTATTTTTGTGTGTTGGTGAGTTTTGTGTGTGAGAGTAATTATAAAGATTTCGACCAACGAAATAAAAATATCGTTTAATTAAACAGCTTGAGAAAAACTGTAAAAATCATTGTTATGGCAATAAGTTACAGAAAACCTGATTTAAAATGTTAGGTCCTAATTTCAATCCCAACTCTGAACACAAGATAATGAATAAACACCAAAGAAGAACTGGAAAAAAAAACCAGGCCGTTCCGACGCACGTCAAATCAAACAAAACGCATGACGAGAAGAGAACAGGGTGTTCCCAAAAGCCAGCCGGGAAGTAGGAAAGGATCAGGAAGTATGGACCAGGATACGCTGTATGAGTCTTATTTAGCCAACAGTCCAACATGACGCTGACACGACACATCATAAGTTCCAAGCATGTCGGCTGGAGTCAAAGACAGTCAAAAACATGATACTGCATGGAAGCTGCCTGTGTCCAGACGCTTTAACGTACCAACGCTGGGATCTGGAGTTTTTGTCAAACACAGGAAATTCAAAGAAAGTTGCACTTCTTTTCTCTCTTTATGTAAAATAATAAAAATAAACAACATCTACTGATTTTTTAAATCATTTTGAAAACAAAAAAACAAAACTTAAGTTTGAGGTTTTCCACATGCAAGGACCAGTTATTAATAGTTACCACAAAGCATTGGCCAATGAAGCTCACCTATTGCTTTCTGTCAGAGCAACCTTCAAAATGTGTTGTAACAAGCTTTTTAAAAATGCAGCAACAGGGATTCTTGGAGTGAGCAGAAACGGAAGAGTCTTTCTAGTAACAGTGGAAACGTCTTAATGAATGCACCGTGACCTGGGGCAGCAAAAACTGCATGTGAATACAGGAAACGCTGTATTCACAAACGCTTTAAAACCTGCGTTCGTCAACCTCACACGTTGAAGACAAACCTCAACGTGTGAGGTTTGTCCTCACACGTTGAATCTTAAAATGGATAACTAATGTCATTTGTAAGAAAACTGCCTTTTTTTTTTTTTTATTAAGTTAAAAGTCAAGCATTTGACCACTTTTTCCATGAGAGTATCTCAATACTTGTTCTTTCTGCTCTGCGGTTGATGCTACAACAGAGTAGAGAATAAATGAAACATTGTTTTTGCCAAATCGTCTGACAAACAGGGAAAAATAAGAAAGCACTGGAGCCACATCAGTTAGTGATCTAGGTCTGCAGCACAATTTCCCCGCTGGTTACATAAGAGCGGAAGGACACTTAGTCGGCTGCTGTTAATCTGCATCAGTCAGTTAATGCAACACCCACTGGGTGGACACTAAACGCAACCCAGAAACAGCTCGAGCTGAACACGCTAGATCGGATTCCCTGAAAAATGCTTCCTAAAATGTACAGCGATGGGACTAAAAGGTATAGGCTCACTAGAGACGAATAAAGAAACCAGCTTGATTGTTTTTTCGGCAGTCAGTGAACCCATCATAGCTACTTGTTAATGGGTTCTGCTGACACTATTTGAGTGTAGAAGTTTATTTGATTTTCTTTAACGGTCAAATAAAATGCCAACGTTTATCACACTGCAAAGTAATCCTTAACACGTCACCTTTTTTTTTACTTTGCAGAGAAAAACCTTTTCTCTCCAATATTGATATACAAAGAGAAAACATGAAGCAATGAAATGTAATATTTTCAGATATGGTTTGACAATCGGTCCTGTAAAGGAGTGATCTGGAAATGCTTTTTTCTGTATTTCTTGAAATAAGAGAAATGTATTTAGCTCTTGAAAGAGAAACCATGCTCAAAGTAAGAACTTAATATCTACATTCAGACAAAAAAAATAAATTCATAATTGGCAGATGGAACAAACTCGGCATAACTCCAGGTTACAAAGCCTCGACGCCGAGGCTTTGTAACCTGAGTTTTGTGTGTGCCATTTATGACTGCTCCGTCACGTTCAACTAAACACTTGATCCACTGACGAGCTAAGAAAAGTCGATCGAAAGGCAGCGAGCTCTTACCTCAAAGATCTTCAACAAAGTCTTCATATAAAGCCGCCTGATGCCAAATGACACCCCAAAAATGGCCGGAACAATAATGAACACCAGAAGCAGGGTGAACCATACGGTGAAGGAGATGCCCAGCAGAATGCACAGCAGATTATCAAAAGGGTTGAAGAAGAGCTCCATCCTGACGTAAGATGGGGCTGTTATTTATATTTATAGATATATATATATATATATTTTTTTTTTAAGTTAGAGATTAGAGTTCCTGTGAGTACAGGTCTCCGCAGTCTGGACCCAAGTGGCCCCTGTGGGTTTTTGTCACGAAAATGCCCTCGTTGACATCACCAGAGAATAGGGGCTTCTCCAGACATTCACTGAAAAATCAATCCAAAAGCAGCCAGACATCTTCACGCTGCCCCTCAGGGCATGTTTCCTCAGATTTCATTGGTCTGCTGAAAACTGGGATGAGTTCAAAGTCTAATAAAAAGAAGAGAGAAAGACAGAGAGAGAGAAAAAAAAAACATCCGTGTCCTGTCCTTGCTGCAGATGTCCGTTTGGTATTTCAGAGACTGAATTCCCGCTGACGACAGCGACGCAAAACAACGTAACAAAAACAGCTGGGCTCGGCAGGTGTTTCCCTCGCCAGTTGAAGGTCCGGGCTCTCCGCTGCTGGGTGTCAACCTGCAAAGACGAGCAAACAAACCGTCAGGGCCATTTGTTTAACAACGTGACGTCCCTTTCCGCCTGAATGCTGACTAGCGAAGTTAACGCAACACAGACGACGCGTCCCTGTGTACGCTTCTGTAATGCCGGCGTTCAGCCCTCACGCTAGCTTCCGGTTTTTCTTAAAAGACACTTACTGCAGTGCTTACGTTTACGACCACGTTTGTCCTTTCTGTAATGCACCCGATAGCACAATCAGATGTTCGCTGAGCGATGCTGGCTGCGGTGAGGAGATAACGCTAGCTGGAGGGAGGCCCTCCATCATCTTGAGTTCACGAGAAAGCAGGACGGCTAACAGGAGGGTCCACACCGACCCGCAACCGCCGTCTCTGTGGGTTCGCCCCGGAGCTTTACGCAGATATCCGTATCCCCGCGTTTAATAAGGATATACATCCGTGTTAATCCGTTCGGACAACCTCCGGAAGCCAGACGTTAACGATGCCCGGTGCTGAAGTGAGCTGTTAGCCAGAGCGCCTAGCGGTTAGCCCGCTCTCATCCCTCAGCAGAGGTTTGAGAGGACTAATGCTGAGCCAACCTTTCACGGGATTTAATAAGGCGACTACATGGCGCTCCGTGTATTAATAACTCAGCTGTGAGATACATGGGTGAGGCTGAAAGGTGCTTATATCCGACCAACCTTCAGTCACCGTGCGTCCACAGCGCCGACGCAGCACGGCTTCCCTCCCCGTCCATCCCTGTCTGCCTCCCTCCCCGTCCATCCCTCTCCGCCTTTGTCTCGCTGACCGCCGTCAAACTCCACCCGCCGGACACCAAGAGCGATCAGCGGGCGACCAGAACAGAGGCGACAGCCAGCACAGAGCAGAAGAGCTTCGAACAAATACCGAACAGGGAAATCTACACTGACACCTGGTGGCCGAAGTGAGCTATTGCAGCAAACTTTTAGACAACGTCCACGCTTGTCAAATTTGGGCAGCGTTTCTGGAGGTCCAGATTAGAATAAAGTAAAAAGTTAATTTATGTCACAAGATTAATGGAAGAAAAATTTTAACTCGTGTCAAAATCTTTATTATAACTTGAAATTCATCGTTTTATATCAAGTGCAGGGGTCATTAAAAGAGGTTTTGGGTATTGTTGCTGGGATCAGGCACAGATGACATCCGGAATTGTCTTTGCTCCGTCAGCAGAACGAAAACAGCCCACTGCGAGGAACACACGTAAAAACAGTCGCATTCAATGACATATGGGAAATAACAGTACCGAGGATCAAGGCCCAGGACAGACACAGAACCAAGTTCTGAAGGAATGAACAAGCTACAATGACCTGTCCAGGGTGCACCCCTCCTCTCGCCCGGAACGCAGCTGGACCAGCAACTCCCGACCCCACTATGGACAAGGGTGAACAGATAATGGACGAACGGACAAATATACTGGAAGTAATTCTGTAATCTGAGTGCACCAGTCTGAAAAAAAAAAGATTTACTGGAGTTGGGATACTCTTGTTTTTATTCACACATTTATATCCATGTACAATTTTGTCAACTAATTTTACACAAATGGCAACAAAACTTGGCACTCAAGCCTCAAACCACCACCCATCTTATTCATAATGAAAGAAAAAATCTTATAATATGCATAATTGCTATATATCAAAGCAATTTTAGCAGCTCTGAAAACACAAAAGGCAATCAGTCATCAGCATAATTTATTCAGAGATGTGGGTCGTAGTTTTTGTTTTATTAAATACTAGTGCATCTAATGCATCAGAGGTAACTGGGAGCCCCTCTGCCTGGGCGAGCATCATGTCTTGCTCTCCAGCAGAGACTCAAAGTCTGGAGAGCAGACCATTTTGTGTCTGACATTCCCCAACACCGTTAGGTTTCCTGTTTTTTCTGCCGTTTGAACAGAAACCAGCTCCTGAGAAGACAAGCAGCAGAGAAGACAGTATTTAGGACTGATTTAATAAACATATGTTAAAGCAGCACAACCCTCAAATCAGATTAATGATGAAAAAGTATCACACCTGAAGGAAAGAGCACGACGTCCCTAGACACACGTCAAGGGTGACTTGTCCCAGTATGAGCTGCACCCGGCCAGACTTCCGGACCAGCATCTTCCCAACAACGCCCTCCCTCAGATCCTTCAGATTGCAGCTGTTGTCTTCAGCTTCCTCGTCCTGTAACAAAACAAATCAACTTATCACACGCCTCCGATACATCCTCACCGACTGAAATGTCACCACCTGCTTCGTCTACCTGTGTCTCTGTCTTCAGAAGCACGGACTGCCCGTCCTCCGACTGCACCTCGGTTTTTACCGCCTTGTGCTCCTTGGTGGGAGGCTGGCCGGGCAGCGAGTCGGGCAGCTGGATGAAGAACAGCTGCTCCGCTTTGCTCAGGCTCCAGCTGTGCAGCAGGTCGGGGAGAACTTCAGGCTCAGGGAGAGGAGGAGGTTTGAAAGTGGCTTCAACCTTTTTTATCTCCACTTCCTCTGGCTCTTGCTTCACTGTGGACGTGTTAAGACAGAATCCTTACAGCGCACAGAAACGAGGGTTGCATGTGTTATCGCGTCGAGGAGTTAGAAAAGCTACTGGACATGGATGCTGGCATCCATCCCTAAATGGGATGTTTTCATCTGCATTTAGTCAATAATATATAGAACCACCTTTCAGTGAAATTACAACTCTAAGATGTTTCCAGAGACTGAAATTTGTGTTTATTTGTCTTTTAAAAATAGCTCAAGCTTCTGGGGATGATGTGTTCGGGATGAAATGCAGGGTTATTTGTGCACCAAGCACAATGGTTTGTGAGGAGGTTCAAATGCTTTTGGGCTCGTCTCCACACTGTAGGTGGGGGAAAATAATACATATACTTTAAGAAAATGATGTTTTATATTACTCTAACTTCACAATTATGCACTACCTTTGTCGGTCTGTCAATTCAAAATGGTGTGAGTGATTTTGCAAGGCAATGTCATTCGGAAACTACCTTCAACTGAAGTCTCCATGGGCTCATCTGGGTCTGTCTTTTCTACTTTAACGGCTGCATTGTTAAGCTCCTCCTTGAATCCCCACCCTGACACAGCCAGGGGAAGCTGGACTGGGCAGCTCCTCTGCTCGCTCCTCAGGAATGGGTCATCTATAAACTAAATTAAAGGAACTAAATCAGTAAGCAAACACTCACACAGTATGTACACCAAAAACGCAAAAAACAGATTGTCTGACGGCCAAAGGACGCACGTTTTCTCGCTCCAATTTGCGCAGAATCTCTTTGGTTTCCTCTTCGGTCTCCCTCTTCTCCTTTTTGATATTGATGATGGACGAGGGTCCCATGCTCGGAGCGTCTCTTTCACTCTCGTAGCCCCCTGTGTGTGTGACAGGGTTTACATGCACGGATGTGAAACACTGAAGCGTGACTTCATGAGGAGCCGCTTCTCGAGCTCGAGGCCCACCTCTTCTTTTAATCATCGTCTCTCCAGGCCCCTGCTCAAAGATGGAGTGAGACTGGATGACCTCGACGCGACCTCGGCCCCGGCCTCTTTCCCCGCGGCCCCTGCCCCGACCGCGATCTCCATCCCTCCTGTCTCGCCTCGGCACACCTTCGACCTTTGGTCTGTCGCATTTAGAAGCAGAGATTATCACCAAGCAGTCCCAGAAAAACATAAATAAATAGATCATAGATGTGCTCAAATGTTTATTTATATATATATTTTTTTTCGTTTTAAAGGCTCCCATGAACTCACTCTTCTTTAACTTTTCGGCCAATGATGTTGGGAGTAAAAGTTTTCTGAATAAGGAGGAAAACAAAGACATTAAGGCAGAGACAAGTTGCTCAGCTCTATCTCTGCATGATAAAAATGTTTCCTCCCATTTGTCCAATTAGAAATGAAAAACTACCTTCTTTACTCCTCCTAGCGTCAGGTCTCTGGATCGCACCGATGGCAGGCGTCCAGGAGAGATGCCAGCTGCTGGTCGGCGACCCGTCAGAGGTCCTACGCTGCTGCCCCGGCCTCCAGGGGCTGGAGCCTGCTGACCGCTGTGGTCACCCGCGTCTGCCATCCTGATCTGCAGACAGATCTAAACAGACAAACACCCTCTTTATGTGGAACCAACAACTATAAAATACAAACATGTGACATTTATTTACGATTTGTACTTGTAATTGTTGTTGGTGCTATCTGAAGAGTAACATGAGCCGGAACCCACAAAATGCTGCCCTGAAAAAGTGCAGCTTTCTTAATACGACAGGCTCAGGGTACAGCTAGCCTATGTTAGGGACTATGTTGAAAAATGGAACAGAGAGCCAACACCCAGTTCAGTTTAGTTTTCTTTGCAGCATGTCCAGTTTCACCTTTTGCTCCACATAGCTGGTTTTAAAGACCGTGGGATTAACTTTTAATTCTGAAAAGTGCACTTCTCCCAAACTGATTTAAGATGACTCTGTTAAACATTTATTTTTCCTGTAATTTATGTCATTTTAGGGCCCAATAAATTGTAGATGGAAACTTTATCCACGGATGTTATAAGTTGGGCACTTTTATGAGCTCAGATCAAAGCTCAAACCAGAATTATCTATAAAGATGTTTGAAAAGTAAATATTAGATCATACCAGATTCAAGTAAGAATGAATTATGAATGTTAAGTCAGAATTATTTACATTGAATAAAATGCATTAGTTTTAATTGTATATTTTTTAGTTTATTTTTTTATTTTATTTTATTTTTTTTTTAATTTAACCAAAAGACGTTACACACTTCACTACAAATAATTACAAGTAATGAAAATCACAATACAAATCCCCAACACGTGGCCACATTGCAACACAGGCAGACGCGTGAGCTCAGCACTGTAGTTTACGAGAAAGTCCCAAATCAGAATAACAACACGTGTTCCGGTTTTGTTCGGCTACTTGCTTCGTTACCCTTCCAAGGTTCTTACTGGGTCTTAATTCACAGCCAGAAATCCATCCCAGATCGTTGAATAGCAGCTAGAGCTGTTTGTTACCGAGCTCTGACATCACGCACGGCGCCATGACACCACGGCGTCGTTGTTCCGGTCTGACATCACGGGGCTCAGAGCTGCGCATGACAACCCGCATGGTGACTTCGCTGTCATTGCGTAAACTCTAGCGCAGATAGGATCTTAATGATGAACCCGAGAGGCAATTCTGCAACACATTTTCTAACAAAAAAAAACAACAAAAAAACAGATTGACTGAGATTTTTTTTTAAATCCCAATTTACAACATTTTCCAGTTTTAAAGTGCGCTTAAAATAAATAATTGAATTGAAGTGTAGGATCAAACTTACCACATGTTTATTTAAGCCATATGAACCCCTTGGAGTGACGTCACTCGCATAAGGCCCCGCCCCCATCTCCCTGCTGGAGGGCAAACAGCTGTTGACGGTGACAACCATTGTTTTTTTTTAAAAAGCTGTTAAATAGACAATACAAATCGCTAAATCATACATGTACGCCTGATCTCTAAGGGACGCAGTGCTTTGCTGTTGACTGTCAACACTACAAAAACTTGTTAAAGTCAGGAAAACGTTTTAATTCAGGAAAAAAATGGCGAGGAAGAGGAAAGTAGTTTTGTTATTCTTACTTGACTTTGACAGCCTTAACAGAAAAATGTGATGTTGAATTTGGTGTGTTTCAGTTCAATTAAAAAAAACAACAACAACAAAAACGGGCCAACCACCACACACCGACTCTGACAGGTTATCAGTAGAGCAGGTGTTTAAATGAGCTAATCACCCTCAACTGTGTTAGATTAGCTAATAGCGGTGACGGTTAATCTGTCGCAGCTACTGTTTATGTAGTAGCTGTAGTTTATGAGTTACTGCAAAATAAACCGTCAAACCTGAATACATAATACTGTAAGGGACTAACGGTTTTCTTCTTTGTGTGGGGAATGTGTGAATGTTTTTTTTTTTGGTGTTGTTGAATCCTGAAAACACACAGTGCGGTTGTTGTCAGTTGCTGTTTCAACGAGTCTAGCATGGCCGATAAAAAGAGCGAGAAAATGGTGGTTTTGAGTTATTTTTCAAATGTTTCTCTACATTATTATAATTTTTTTTTACCTTTGCTGTGGCACGGTGCATTAAATTAATGCTACATCTCCAGCATTAAGTTAACGGAATTGCTCTACCGGTGACAGCGGCGCTATAATGGCAAGTAAAAGAACCGTTAGCTTCCACTCCAGCGTTGTGCGCATGCGCAAAATATAGTATGAACGTCAGTTTTAGTGACTTTACAAGACTTTACATGTCTTCCTGTGATTTTCTGTATTATAAGATTTGTGCCACTTGAAACATGTCCAAGTGGCATGCAGATAAATTGTACGCCATTTTGTACATCCTAAAATAAAGCATGTAAAAGACATCCTTTTAATGTGTACACGTCATTAAAATAAATAATATTTTGCAACAGCCATATGAACATAAATAAAACCTCTAACATTCAACTATGTTTATCAAGAAAATCCCAGGATAAGAATCGGAATTATATAATCATACTACAATTTTTTAGCTCCTCTGTACAGTCCCATTTGCAAACAACACTAATTTGTTATTGTTATAACATAAACGGCAGGTGCATTTTAAGATCTCATGTGACTAGTTACTTGAAACACAAACCTGAAATTAAGTAAGCACCGTTCCATATTGATCATTGTAAATCCATCCATCCATCCATCCATCCATCCATCCATCCATCCATCCATCCATCCATCCATCCATCCATCCATCCATCCATCCATCCATCCATCCATCCATCCATCCATCCATCCATCCATTTCTAACACCCTTGTCCCTAATGGGGTCAGGAGGGAAGGCTGGTGCCTATCTCCAGCTAATATTCCAGGCGAGAGGTGGGGTACACCCTTTTTTGTGAAATCGTAAAGCATCAATAGGCGGTGTGAATGTGTGAAACATGTCAGTTGTGTACGCCATTCCAGATGTCTTTGTTCATCACCTTATTTGGCTCTATGAAGGTTTATTCTGTTGGACTTACTGTGCACTGCTTAATGTGTAAATTATGTAATCTGAATTTACATAAACACTTAACAACACAAACAAAGACAAAACCAGTAGAATTGTCAATTGTCATTGATAATTCTGCAGAATTGTCAATGACAAAAAATGATTCCAACATCCCTGTAAAGGAGATAGACTGTTTGCTCTTGCTCCACAGAGGGGGTTTTGGGACAGCATTGTCATGCCGTGACTAATGATGGATGACTGCTGCTTAATTACACTGTGAGCCTATCCGTTATCTCTGCTTGCCTGATAATATATGAAGCCTCTCAATACTGCTCATAGTGTGTGAAATAACTATAATACATCACGGTCACTTTGAAAATTACAACTATGATGTGGCTTTGGGAGGATTGCTCCCTCACTGTGAGTCTGGCCTGTATTGTCATATTGTCTTTATCCTGTGTTTGTGTCCATTGTTTCCGCAGCACATTATCATATTAATCTGAGGAAGATTTCTTTAATCTCTAATGGCATCCAAAATGAAGGAAACATAATAACTCTGTTTTCTCTGAAAAATAATGCCAGAGGAAATCTGCTTACTTTGGACTTATACGGTGGCATCCCTCGCCCCAGGATAGTATGGGTCGGGATGTGGGGGTAGAAGCCCTGTGAAGTTCGTCCATATGGCACGACAGTTGGCACATGTATATTTTTTAGGTCTGGTTGGCGCTCTGCGTAATCTGCTGGGACGAAAATCAGAGCTTAATCTCTTCTGATTTTGCTAACAGAGCATGTCAAACACGACTTCTTCTCGTTTAACACTTCCAGTGCCCGTAATGTCACCATATTTGAGAGTTGACATTTAGTCAAGGAGCCAAACGTGTGCAGCCTACATTGGAAGGAGAGTGTGTGTGTGGCTTCTGCACCTCCGGATAGATTTACTCCCGACTGACGTGTTGTGTACGGTTGGCTGGTGAAACCGTGATGCTGACGAGGTTGACGCCGCATGGCCCCCCTCCCGCCTCCCCGCCTCCCGCTGTGGTCGCATTTCAGTTTACAGATTTCTGCCTTTGTACGGGAGATTGAGGGAAATGGGGAGGAGTGGGGGGTATTCTTTTATGCATCCTGTATATGTGCAACTGCACAGGAGTCAAAGTAAACACCACACAGAGATCAGAGGAGAAATGAGACTGGGAGGAGGGGATGGAGGGAAGGACGGCGGGAGGGAGAGAAGGTGATGGTGGGGGTTAGGCTGTTTGTGTGACACTGTGAGAGAAACAGTCGGAAGGAGAAGGAGGAAGAAGAAAAAGAAGAAGAAGAAGAAAGGATCCTGTGTGTGCGTTTGTTTCACCTCCTAATCAGTTTTCCTTGGGGACCCATCAGCAGCAGCATCAGTGGAGGAAAGTAAGGAGGAAAACAATCGTCTCCCATCAGAAAGCCGAACCTCAGACGAGTAAGAAATGCTCTAAAACTACTCTGCTTATTGATCATTGTAAATGCCGAGAAATGAAATATGCAGAATCGTTTCTATTTACGTTATTATGAACTTGATTATTCCATCTCTACTTCCTGTCTATGTGCCTCTAAAGAAATATTTGACATGGAATGGCTCGTGGATAGTGTTTCATATCAGCTACACACTTAGTGAAATCATTAATGCTGTGGCAGGACAGGGAATGGGTTTTACGGAGTTGCATTGATTATTAGATCAGGGCTATTATCATTCTCATATATCGCTTAAATTGTGCAGATGATCCATAAGCTTTATGTTTTTCTCAC
Organism: Poeciliopsis gracilis; assembly: GCA_911649635.1. Taxonomy (NCBI): domain Eukaryota; kingdom Metazoa; phylum Chordata; class Actinopteri; order Cyprinodontiformes; family Poeciliidae; genus Poeciliopsis; species Poeciliopsis gracilis. Next base: position 3,205,111 of record CAJVRI010000005.1, on the reverse strand, counting down.
ATAAGATACCACTCAGTGGCTTTAATCCATGAGAAAGACTGGATTTCAAACTATACTTGGTTCTGATGAAAAATACTACACTTGTTTTTTTCTTCTCTTTCACATCAAAATTTGATTCAGTTCTACCTCAAAGTCCTGGAAAGCATTAAGTTCAACTCAGAAAATTGCTTAATGCACCTTTCTGTTTCAATGTGCAGGATTACTGCATCTCGACATCTGTGTGTCGCGCGATAGGAACACGGATGAGCAAGCCAACGAATGCATGTGTGGACAAATCAGGATTTATGATGTGAAAACTCATTGTAATCATCAGCCAGAGCCAGATGTCTTGGTTGAAGCAGCTGTCTATTAAAGCAGAGATAACTGACTCCGATTTCTCACCGAAACGCCGGTTTACAAATGAGGTCACGCAGTGGAAGCCTGTGAATGATATTAAGACCTTTGTCTGAACTGCGCTCACACATTTTTGATCTGAAAGTAGCGCACGAGGAGAGGCGCAGGGCTTTCTGATGACCGGTCCTGTGAGAGTCTCTCTCTCTCCCTGCCCCAGATTCTGTCTCTGAAAAGCCTCCATGGTTAGAAAAGAGAGCAGGCAGCTGGAAAGCAGACGCATGGAGACGCACGTGATGCATCCCCTCTCTCTGCACGGTCGCCGCGTGAACGAGCTACCTTACAAATTTCACAGTTCAAAGCCTTTGATGAGCTGCTGCAGCCTGTCCATCATCCTGGTCTGGGAGAGCTCCTCAGCGAACCCAGCGGTCAAAAATGACGGCTCCTCTGCACGCTTGGCTTTCATCGCATCGCACAGGCAACAAAAGGAGAATGTTATTTTTAGCAGCATCTTTGAATTAGCATATGTTCAGTGTGAGCGTGCGCTTAATAAGAAAAAAAAAACAAAGTTATATTGCAGGAGATGCTGGAATTTTACAATGCTTTGCAAAAGCAGTCAGACACAAGATTAAGTGTATTTTGGTGTGGTTTTATATAACAGACCAATTCAAAGCAGTGCTTAATTCTGAAGAAGAAGAAGAAAAAGGATGCTTGGTTTCTTTTTGTTTGTTTCTTTTACAAATAAAAATTTGACATTTGTATTCGGTTAATCTGATGTCCCTAACGAAAACCCAGAAGTCACATAACATAAAGTCATCAATTTAATCTCAACGAAAATCCAACTGTTCAGTGAAGGCCTCAGGCCTTTATCAGAGAACATTAACGAACAGGCAACATCAAGACCAAAACAACACAAAACACAAAGACATTTAAAGCTTTGGTAAATCCATAAAGACGATGGCGCACCTGCTGCCCTACAAAAACATGACCCTTCACCTGAAGTGCTTCACTGAGGAATGAGAGACAAGCAGCCTAGAGATGCTTGGTAACACCTGAGCTGTTTCATCATTAGTCTGTACTCCATACATCTGGCCTTCATGCAAGAAGAGGCATGAAAACTGCCACTGTCATGAGGAGCCAGCATGTCAGGGTCAAAGTAAAGGTCACAGCCAACATTTGCAGAAGGTGCTCTGATCAGACAAAAGTAAAGCTGATTTTTTATTTTTTATATACATCAGAATTCATCATCATCAGAAATATCAGGCATTAAAATAAATATATATAAAAGTCCAGGGATTCCTGGACTTAAGAAAACAACATCTTTTGATGCTACAAAAGATTTAGATTCAGATTCACACTCAGAGGAACATACCAACGCTCGTCTCTATTTTTTTTTTTTAAACTTGAATGAATCACAAATATTTGTCTTCCAGTTGACATTTTTCTACTATCTGTTTTGTGATACGTCACATGTAGATTAAAACACATAGTGTAAGGCACTGCGGTCAGGTATATTGTAAAAGAAGATTGCAAAGTTCCAGATGGATGATTATTACTGGAAAACTACAGAGGAGTGGATGCCTCAGGGGGCAAACTCAGCCAAAGTGCATCCACTGAGGAGTCTTCCCATCAGCTGAGAGGCGAGAAGGCGGGAGCTAATGAAACAAACACAGACTGAGCAGCAGATTGAGCCCAGTTTAATGCTCTGGGCTGTGTGCAGCCGCCTGAATCGAGTTGGCAGCGACGAAGATATGACCATACATCACTTGCTGCTGATGGGGTGTAAACCTCCCCAATTTTGGCAATACGCTTTTCTGTCACTTGTTCAGCCGTTTTGTGCAAATTCCAGCAGGGAGAGGAGGTAGAAATGTTTAATAAGTTTCCTGTAGCTTCAACTCCTGCTGACACGTGCAGAAAAGGGGCTTGTTTGTGACCCTCTTCCCTGAGAATCACAGGAGAAGACTGAGGGGAGGCTGCTGATGAGTGGTTGCTTGGAGACTGCTGTAGGTGGATTATGAAATGCACAGGCAAAACAGAGGCTACTCACTCCGCTGGGAGCGTATTGAGTTGTGTAATAACTGGAAATGTCAGCTGAGGGCAAGAAGAGGGAGGCGGAGTAGAAAAACGTTCGGAGAGCGAATTAAAAAAAAAAGCAGCCACACAAATCCCTAAATGAGAGTCTAATTAAATTCTGTCCGAAAACGTCTTCATCCGTGATGTTTTCCGCTGCTGCTCAGACCCGACTCCAGTGACACTGCCTTTGGAGATCCTGCACAGATCAAGGCACTGGTATCACAGCCTGTATTTAGACCAGCCTAACCGTGCATGTGTGTCTCCCAATCTAACGGCAGATGACAGAAATGGACGCCCCTCTCGCCACCCCGTGCAACATCCAGATCTGTGAGGTGACCTGTGACTCTTTCCGCATCATGTGGGATATGCCTCCAGAGGACACGGCCAGAGCGACGCATTTCTTCATCGACCTGAGCCGCAAAGAGAACCGGGATCCGAACCGCTTCAAACATAGGGTCTGACACTGCTTCGCTACTTCATCCTCCACCTGCAGGGCGGCTGCTCTGTCTCAGTTAATGTCCCCCCCCACATTCAAATCGGCCGACATCAAAATTCTCCACAAACACTGAGCCCAGTTTGCTCGGTGTAATGGGTCTCATTTCATCTTGGTATTCTGCATTTGTTGGGATATCAGATTTAACACAGAGTGCTTGTGCCCTTTCAGTCGCTTCCAATACAGGCAAAAAGGAAAAGGGATGCAGTCAACAGCTGCAGGCTTGTGACTCAGTTGTGAATTGTTTCCCTTTAAAGTGAACTAAAGCTGACAAATTCAGCTGCAGCAGTGAGCCGTTTCAGACCTAATTGCATCTGCTGCACTTTGAAACGACATAATAATAAAAATACCTAGAGTTTTATTTATTTTTTTGTCAGGGTATATAAATATCGAGTGTATAATGTGGAATGTCTTATTAAGCTAATCGCACCTGCCATCTTTCTGCACATGTTTCACAACAGATTTATTTCAAATATTATCTTTCTTGTGATCTGGTTCCCAGTTCACAATTTGGCGCTGGATTAAAGGAGCACTTTTGACATCTGGACAGCTTTTGGACATCTCTTTAATTCATTGAATACTAAGTCGTCACACACTGGGGAGGGATTTTTTTTAAAACACACCTTGAGATGAAAAGAAATGCAGTTCTCTTTGTGAAAAAAACAAAAAAAAAAAGCAGCTGAGGAGAAGCAGAGTTGGAGAAGCAAAGACTTTTCAATCAAGTCCCTCTCTGACACTTTGCCACGCTTTTCTTGCATTTCTACACTCAGTTTCATTTTGACGTCAACACTTTCACTCAAATGATATCCACGTGCACGTAACATGTGAATATCTTCCTTGCAGCTGCAAATCCCTGATAGTGATTATGGTTTATTGCTTCAACCTGCATCCTGTCACTGAAAAGAAAAAAAAAAAGAAAAAAGAAGAGAGGAATCAAAGCAGGGAAGGGAATTAGAGAGATGTTTCAGGATCGAGGTTATTTTCCCTCTCAGACAGCAATCGACAAAGCGGCATAAACAAAACTTTTGCATCAGAGATGTTTCCATGGATATGTGAGCCGCCGAGCCAGTAATTAGCTGTGCTGCTTCGCGGCCTGGGCCAAAACAAAGCTGCTGATTTGATTGGATGTGTCCTAGTTGCAGCAGCTCTGGCTTGGGAAGGAACATAATGCTAATAATGGAGCGTTGATGCTGGAAAAAAAAAAAAAAAAATCATGATTTCACAATTGTAAGTATAATTTACTTCCTTAAAAGTCCATTAAGCAATCGCCCCCCTCTCTGGTCTTCAGGATGTCCCGACCAAGCTGGTGGCCAAGGCCGTCCCGCTGCCCATGGCGGTGAGAGGACACTGGTTCCTCAGCCCGCGGACGGAGTACTGTGTCGCCGTCCAAACAGCCGTCAGGCAGTCGGACGGTGACTACCTCGTGTCAGAGTGGAGCCCGGTGGTGGAGTTCTGCACTGGAGGTGAAACTCATCAGCTCATTCAACAAGATAAATACGCTTTAGAACTTTGAAGGCAAGAGAAAAGTATTCACACCCCTGGAATGTTTTCACAATCCAGCCACAAGGATGAGTGACATTTATTTGGATTGTATTGGGTCGAGCAACACAAAGGCTGTTTTTTTTTTTTTTTACAAAGATAAATCTGAAAGCTGTGTTATGCATTTGTTATTCAGTGTGATCGTATGAATAGTTTATTTTTTTTATAACATTTTTGCAGACTATGCAATGGAACACCTTCAGCAGCTCCTTGACAAGGCCAGCGGTCCTGCAGGACGACTGCTGAGATTCTCTGTGTTCTATCGCAACCAGCACCCAGAATACTTTGACTATGTCAGGTTGGAGCTGTTATCTTTCTCTTTGATCTGATTGGTCCCACCAATCAGAAGAAATCCTCATTTTCTTTCTGTGTCTTGCGTTAGGAGGGAATGTGGGGGGCTGATGCGTCCGGCCCTGAAAGACACCAGCGGGAGTCACGGCTCTCCGATCAACGGCAAACTCCAAGGGGTCTTCTTCAGCTGCAACACAGAGTTTGACACGGGGCTCCCTCCCAAAGACTCTCCGTACGGCCCCCTCAGATTCCAGATTCCAGCTGGAGTCCTGCTGAACCCAAACATCTGCCTGTACTTCGCAGACTTTTACTGCATGTACACGGCATATCACTACGTGGTGCTGGTGCTTGCGCCCGTCGGCACAGAGGGGGACGACTTCTGTCGCACCCGCCTGCCGAGGCTGGACCTGGCCTCCAACCCCTTTCTGACCTACGCTGCCCCCCAGAGGCAGGGGGAGGAGCCTGTGTACTGCCACGCCAGCGACGTGATCCTGGAGGTGCTTTTCACGGAGCCGGTTCACGTGGATCAGGGGAGCGTGGAGCAGATCAGGGGGCACCACCAGCTTATGAGTCTGACCACAGCAAACGCCAAGAAAGATCCAAGCTGCAAAGTGTGCAACATCAGCGTGGGCCGCTGAGGGAAGCCCCTGACTGGCTGACTTTGAGTCGACAGTTCGAAAAGACCCAGAACTGGACAAAACAGCTGAGGAAATGATGGACTTGTCAGAGCATGGTGGAGAAATACATCTCTTGAACTGTGTTAAAGCTGCTTCCCACCCCACCTCCACCCTGAAGTGGAGGAGATTTTTATATATTACATATATTCCAGAGCTCTATACCTCCTCTTCAGGTGTCTTCATGTGTTTTCCTACGTCCACAATGTTTCTGTTTCGTCATTTGTTCCACCGTGAATTTGATGTTAACTGCCTTCCAGAAATGTGAGTTTCAGAAAAACAAGAACACTGCACAGATTTTTTTTTTTTTTTTGTCGACTTCTCGGGATTCCCTCTGTGCCGGGATTCCTGCCACCTATAACCCACAGATGCAGACTGATGTGCTGCCCCCTTTGCTAAAGATGGGCAAAAAGCCTTAAAATCAATTCTTCTACTCATTGAAGTTTTTCTTTTCCACTTAGAAAAATCCTATGACTTTAATTTGTGGACATTTATTCAGTGGGTGAAAACACAACGTTAAAATAGAACTTTGGTTGGTGGAACAGTCACCGGTAAGCCTGCTGCCAAATACTTTGTAAAACGGACAGAACTCTGGCATAGACATAGTGAGAGATCCTTCACCACTGCATTTTGCATAATGTCCATGGAAGAAGGTTGGTTTTGTTTGTGATGAACCCTTTTTTATTCCCAGTGACAACCCATTTTAGTCGCATTTCCCGCTGTTTCAAATTGTTGACGATGCCATGTACTCTAACAAGGCTTCATAGCGAATGCACATGCATGCACGTAATGAACGGATCTGGATAACGTGTCAGTGAGCTTGACTGGATTGACTATGCAGCTATATTTATATATTAAAAATCATATCAGTCTCTTTAAATTATATTTACATCAATTGCATATTTGTCAAAAAACCTGTCTGTCCGGAGGGTAAATTATCTCAATGCTGCACACTTCAAGAAACGAATGAGAGGAAAATGTGTCAAAAATACACTAATTATTCTTACATCACAATACCAACATTTTTATTTGAAATAACATTTTAATTTCTAGTCACCAAAAAAATACATCAGTAAACTGTTACCTTATCAATACTAAAATACTGCAACTATTTATTTACAAAGAAACAAGAAACATATCTTCAAGGGAAATTCTGAGGTTAATTTATAATGAGTATATTTTTTGCTGATTCGTGATTTGATTTGTTTAGATTTTCTAAATATTTGATTTGTCTTTAAGGAGACTTTGGGGGATAGAAATAAAGTAATGAACTGTAAGTGCGCCACATTTGGCCCTTCATCTCTGGTCGCCCTGAAGTGAAAAGCGGTATCCTAGTCCGGTCCAACGACAGACTGAGTTGTCACCTCTCTCTGAGAATGGAGTTAGAGGAAGCAGCAGAGGAAGCAGCAGAGGAAGCAGCAGAGGAAGCAGCAGAGGAAGCAGCAGAGGAAGCAGTTCCCATCCGGTCATCTTTCTGAAGCTGTCAGTAATGTCTTCAACACACGGTTGTACGGTAGAGAGGGTCACCCTGGGACTGGCTGGGGGTCCCTCTTCTGGTGCTGACCTCAGAGTCTCTGGTCTCTTGACTTCTGGACCGAATTGTAACCAATTAGAAAAAGTGTCTTGCTGAAATGTTGAAGAATATTAATATCAATAAAAATAAAGTGATCAAAATTTGACCAAGTTGAGCCACGCTTGATCAATACAACGGAGTAGAAATTCTTGACTTTGGGTTCCATCCATCCATCCATCCATCCATCCATCCATCCATCCATCCATCCATCCATCCATCCATCCATCCATCCATCCATCCATCTTCAGTCAAGAAAGACGCACCGACTATCTTTACGACTTCTAGAGCTTCTTTCTCTATAAACATGCTGCCAAGGCTTCTGAACTATCAAAAACATTTCCAAAGGTCGAATCGGCTTTCACACCTTTGATGCTCAATCCAGTTTTCTGACAGGACACGAGTTAGAACTGGGCTGTTGCTCAGAAAGTACAGGAAGGTGACAGGATTCCTGTCAGACTATAAACAGAGCCCAGCTAAGATTGGCTTGAGGCTTCGATGTGTGTGTGTGTGTGTGTGTGTGTGTGTGTGTGTATGTGTATGTGTGTGGGGGTGTGTGTGTGCGTGTGTGTGTGACGGCCCAGTCATCTTTGACCTTTGTGGGAATGCTGGTGATGCCTGCAGTGTAAGGGATCCCTCTGCTGTTGCACAACAGTATCAGATGAGAGACCAACAAGTGGGTCATACAGCTGCACAAGAATGTGGAGTGAAAGGAAATGATTTATTTGAACAAAGCACAAAAACAAACACTTTTAAGCTAGAAAAGCTTCTACAGTATATGAAGAAGCTAAGTAGCGACGGCACATTCAGCTACTTCTCACGCCCTTTTGCTTTTCCCGGGGCAGAGATGTGAATTCACACACACCAAAATGCTGTAGTTCTGCCCGTTGTTGTTGTCCCAAAATGGCTCCCTGTGCCCTGCGGGCAGATACATGAGGCAAAACTCTATCTTCCTCTTGGCGTCCAACACTTTAGGAATCGCTATCTCAAATTCAAAGATGTCGGTCTGGGGTCCTCCGAAGCGTTTCTGCAGGTACGTGCAGGGGACATCCCTGTAGCTGTGCCAGGAGTCAAAGGTGACGCGCACGCGCACGTCCTTCTGGTAGCTGAGGTTTCTGACTCGCGCGCTGCCCTGCAGGGCCTGTTCGGTGACGGCGCAGTTTTCCAGGGTGACCATGCTCTCGGCGAGCTTGGCTCGGAAGGACTGGAAGTCCAGCGAGGGCTGCGGGAAGCCCAGCTTGAGCTGCGTCCCCGGGCAGCAGGTGCTGACGGTGCAGCTGTACCCGTCCCCGGTCATGCTCCTCCCCAAACCCTGCAGGGAGGGCAGCGGGCCGAGGTCGCGCTGATCCTCCTCGTGGGAAAACACGCGCACGGCCGTCAGGGAGAAACCCAGCTTGTCTGCAAACACCACGCGTCTGTTCTTGACCGGTACCAAAATGTCGCCGTCGGCATCATCGCCTTCCAGGTCACTCAGGAAAGGTGAGAAGGGGCGACTCGGATGGTTGGCGACGTAGTCGGGGAGCTGATCCGTTGCCGGGCTCGGATGCAGGGCCGCTGAGGCTTCAGGATGGGGACCCACACGTGGGGACACAAGTGTTGGCGCTGGTTCAAGCACAGTCGCACTGCAATCTCCACAAGTCCCGCCGAGTGAGCCATGGAGCCCGGGCCAACCATCGGCAGAACACTTTGCGAAGAGTAAGCAAGGAGGTTTAATAAAGACTGCTGCACTGGAGGGCAGGGGGGGATTAAATTTGCAGTACAGTTTGGTCATAAGATGAATGAAAGAGCACATCTCAAGATCAAGGGGAACGTAAACATTTGATCTCATCCTGATTTTGAAGGAGTAAAGCCAGACATAAGACCCCGCGGCTACAGGACAGCATACTTACGCTGGACCGGGCATCTCCATGCTGGCAGAGTGACGGTGATGTTCACCTCAGTGGGTAAGCCTGCGGTGGAGACAAACGGTGAAGCATGTCAGCGTCACTACAAACATTCTGTTTAGAAATACAAAAATGTGTTTCGAAGCTCCCACTTACTAACTCTGGAGCCCAGGAGGCTGAGCCACAGGCTGCATTACGCCTCTGTCTGCAGGACCAGCTCAGACTGACTCCTATTTTTACCAGCTCAGTCAATGCAGCAGGGCCGGCTCTGCCCAGTTCAGCATCCTGACCAATCAGGACCAACAAAGAGACGTGTTTGTGCTTTTTTGCTCTCACAGTATTTCCACAGATGCAGTGTAACATTATGACCACCCAAACTGGTCCTGGACTCCACTGGACTGCTGAAGGTTTGTTATGGTATCTGACGCCAAGACGTTTGCAGCAGATCCTTTAAGTGCTGTGAGCTTCCCGCTCAGCGAGTAGGAAGCCTTTACTCCCAAAGAAACATAAGAAGTTTGCAAATAACTTCGTCTAATTTGTTTTTGGATGCTTTCAACAAACCCCCCCCAAAAAGGATTTTGTGTTTTATGATGAAACAAACTATGAGAAAATGTGATTTAGATGATCTCTTCAGCCATAAGCATTCCAGCGTCTGTGTGGCACTTGTTAAGCTCTGCTGTACGTGATTTTATTCTCCTGTATGGAAACCATCCCAGTCATGCTGGGCTCTATTCTCAGACACGTCAGTCGACACCAATCTCCACAGAGGCCTGAGCTTCGAGTCAACCCTCTCCCCAGTTGGCACCTGGCTTGTCTCACAAAAGCATGTGTGACACGGAGGAAGGCCAGGTGACCAACGAGTCCCAGCGAGCAACACTTTTATGATCCACGTCCGACACGTAGCGCAACAGAGATGTACTTGGCAGTGGAAACCAGATTTGATGCCACTTCGATCATTTGACATGACCTCAAAAATATTGTACGACACACATAAACCTTTTAGTTCCGATTACATTAACAACAACAACAAAAACACTCTTAAAACCAGGCAGTTGTTGCAACAGTTTAGGATTTAGTAAAAACAAAATTGCAAACTTTACTCAAGATTCTAGACTGGATTTACGGTTGGACTTTGTGCTACCCCAACATTTGGATGTGTTTTAATCAGAACCAGAGTTCTTTCTCTGGTTCTAATGATGTGAATCAAGCAGATGATGATACTTGATTCAGGTTTGTTAGAGAAGGGAGGGGGAACTCCAAAATCTGTAGGATTTGTGTGCCGGAGGACTGGATTTAGACACCTCTAATTCTAAACCACTGCACCGCTGCTCTTGGCATCATTTCTCAGTTATGGTTTTGTGATAGTATTCTACATAGCAAAGACGAAGAAAAGTATGATATACTGAAAAACATGTTTCCTAAACAACTGATTGGAGCGAAACAAAAAAATTCTACAAAAAGAATCCCCAATTTTATACACTTTTGTTCAAGTTAAATAACTGATTGAGCAATTAGAAGTTATAGTCATTCATTCGGTAAATAACCATCCTGCTAAAATAAAATGCTTAAACACAATTTAATTGTATAAGAAGTCATCTGCTGAAATTTTTTATTTTTTTTAACAACAGATCGAATATCAAGCACTTTCAAGGACATTACACAGATATCAAGTACCTTGAAAACCTTGAAATCACCTTTTTGAAATTCAAGCGCTGGTGCAAACCCTCCAAATGGTTCAATTTAAGGTAATTAGTTGTGCTGGATTGTACTTCGTGGCTTTACCATAAGGAAGACTTGACAACAAAAGCACGCCACACTGTTCAGACTTTTATTCGTAAAAAGCTTTAAAAACAACGCAGAGTTTAGAGCTGCAGCAGTCGCTTGAGAAGAGTGCGGGTCGACGTGACGGCACTTCTAAACACGGTCGCTCTCCCTGTTCTTTATCACTTCCAACTGCTGAGCGATAACAGCGAGGCCAAACAATAAGCACTGATTGCCCCCTCAGGCACGCTTGCATAACAATGCTGCTTCAATAATTACAACTCACAGTAGACCGTGTTTATTCGGCTGAAGATGAAATGCGGCGATTGTACAAATGCATATTTACAAGATGAGGTTAGCGCACGGCGTATGGACATTTGCTGAATTTCAATTAACTTAGGAACACACAGACGCACGAGTTCACGTCGATCGAACGTCGCCTCGTGGAAAAACAACCGTTTTCCCCACACAAACGACGGCAGGAACTGTGGTGCCAAGCGAACTGAAAATGACTTCCCCTTCCGGTCATAGAAGGCATCCTGTTATCGAGCGGCGGAGAAAAGGTCCAATAACGACGATGACGATGAGTCATACCGATTGAGTGATGCAGAAAGAATCTGGGAACGTGGCAGGTCATATTCTGGTGTGCGTAAGGGCAACGACCTGAAAACTTGAGCGCAGTTCAGTTCTGATGAGTATAATGATCCAAAAATAAGAGCACAGCCCTGCAGGAGCGGGATTCTTCTACGCCGTTTGTCAAGGCGCAAACACATCTGGATCTGTGTGACAGGAGTCACTCCTCTCTGAGGAGCAGCTCTCCTGATGTAATAAATCTTGATGCAGCTGTCCTTGCTGTTTCACAGGGCTGGAAAATACAGCAAATCTTCAGGAGAGAGAGAAAGAGAGAGAAAGAAAAACATTGTGTCTGAATTAGCATTTAAAAAGAAACTGTGATTCAGAAAAAGTCTCTTAATTAACACAAAGTAGAGAAATTGTAGTCATTGCAAAATAGGTTATATGAATATTTTTGTAAGTGTTATAGTGTAAACAAAGACATTTAACTGATTCTGAAAAAAAAAACCAAACAATAAATCCAAATTTCACAGAGAATATAAAAGCTAGAGAAAACGAATAAGCACAAAAAGGCTTAAGGCTCATTATTGATTATTGATTGCCCTCATGCATCCTCACTTACCCAACATTGTTTAAATTAACTGCACGGCTCCACTTGAGACCAGAGGCGCTACAATGCGATACCGCATCAGGTGCTGGGAGCCCTCTTCAAGATCCACGACAAAGTCTCTGATACAAACAAAAGAAGGCATTTCCAGAGCGTCAATGCCAGGTTAAATATCACGTCACAAAGAGGGGAGGTGGCTACACTGCCCCCTGCTGGACGCTTGGCTGAATGACAACGCATGAAGAGAACCGTAAGGATAAAATGAGCACCTCTGTTCATCCGTTTCAGGCTCGATCAGAACATTTTCCTGCCGCTCCTTCACCCGCAGAAACACAAAAGAGTCCAGGCAGGGCTCCGGCACTGGGGTCACAGTGAAACAAAGGGTTAAGGATGCTGGTCAGAGATCACTGAAGGCACAGAATCAAGATGGATGTTATCGATTGACCTGCTTTCAGCATGTCCACAGCCTGCAGGTTTGGAGGCATGCGCTTCAGCGCTACAGCCTTCAGGTAGGTTTCTGTGTTGGCGTAATACCTGGAAGCAAAGTTGTTGTTTTTTTTCTTTTTTTTAATTATGAATCTTGTCGCACGACGCAGGACACATTTGCAGCACTCACTCTTTGGCAAAGGCAAACTCCTCCGGAGAAAGCAGAGACGGCTGACCCTCGGCTAGAGACTTCTCTCTCTCCAGGACGTGGGGGAAGTACTTCTCAATCTGCGTGCGGAAAGCGCAAACGTCACGACACCGGCAGAGACGGCGGCGGCGTTTTCACACGCGTTCAACGGACCTTCTGAAGGCGGGATCGCAGGTAGCTGCTGAGGACGAAGCGGATCCTGTCCATCTCCATCCGATGGAAGCCGGCCTTGGCGTCGCCCTTCTTCACTCGCTGCAGGTTAGCTTCCTGTTGGAGGGGGGAAAAAAAAAAAAATGTTTAAGTTCAAGTAAACAGAACTTTGTTGCAAACTCATACAGCGTCTTCAAAGAGTAGGAAGATGCAGAAGTCGACGACTGATGGGAGAAATGGTTTGAGCTTACTCCTCCTCCTCCCCGCATCCATGAATCCTCCTTTAAAACTGCTCTGAGACTTGGGGTCGTAGTTCAAGTGTTATTTGAAGAATTTGAAATGCTGATCATCTGTTTTGAGCTATTACAGCTTCCTTCCCTCTCAATTAAAAGAAAGTCCTATTTCTGAGCAAATGAATGATGACTATTCCATACATGGAGCATGTTTTGTGTGTGGTAACAAGACAATGGAGCAAGTTCAGCTGAAGCCCAAACACACAGTATTTGTGTGTTTGGGCTTCAGCAGCAGGTGTAACTCAGGTTTCCCCTGGTTACTCACCATGTGAGTCAGCTGCTCCATCACACACTCCACCACCTCTGACCTGTTCTCCAGCAGCTCCGGGGAGAACTTCTCGTTCAGCCAGGCCTGGGAGGGAAACACGAGCGGCGAGCGACACTGTGAGCGGAGAGCTGGTTGTGTCTGCAGCAGCGCGGAGAAAGCCTTAAAAGTCCCGTATGTAGCAGCAAGCGGTGCCAGTGGCTCACCTGTTCCAGCTTGGCGATCAGCTCCGCCGGAGTCATGACGTCCTCCTGGCTGTCGTCATGGTGGTTGTCGCTGCCGTCCTCCGACAACGCGTCCGACATTGTTGTGCTGTAAAAAGCCCGCTGCCTAAAAATTACTTAAAAATATGTTGTGTACAGTCGCACGCTATATTTTTAAAAAAGATTTGGAAAACCCCTTGGACGAATAAGTCTGAGGAGAGGACGGCTAGTTGTACAACCGCTGGAAAAGCCTTGTTTATTCGCGCCACTGAGACTCTTCTCGCGAGAGTTAGGTTTGTTTTTAAACCCTGAGTTGTGTCTGTCAGGCAGGCCTTCTCGCAAACCGAGTTTGATATGTACACCTGCCAAGCTGGATACTTTACTAAAATCCTTAGTTTCTTAATAGAGTCAAGATTTTGTCATTTTTCGCACTACCTATATGAAGTTATGCTGCTACAGAACTCGCAATAAAATAAAATTAGAAACAAGTCCACCTGAAGTACATAACTCAGGGACTATAATGCTCCTTAAACTTTTTTGGATTTCACGAGACAGACCAACATAAACCGGAGCACATGTATAAAGCGGAAGGATACTAATAAAAAAATCTACAAAACCTGGTATTTGACTTCTTATAATTTGATGACACCCTTTAAAATAATCCAGTGCAAACAAAGAGGTTAGGGTTAGGTTATCAAAAACATTTTTTTTTGTAATGTTTCATACATCATCCAAAATTGGAAAGAGTATGAAACAATTGCAAATTCACAAAGATGCTGGGAAAGCCTCTCATTTTCATTTTGGGCAAAACATCTGAATGTCTTTAAAGGGCTGGTTGTGCCAGGATACCTTGATAAAACTACTTAAACTGTTAGAATAGCAATAAATAGCAGTTCCTCCACAATTGTGATATATATTCTTTTTTTGTTGTTTTGCTTTTTTTTTGCAGTCAAAATGACAGATTTTGTGCCAATTGAGAATTCTTGTTAGGAATTCTTCTAATGCATAATGTTAAGTGCAACTTTTTTACTACGGACTATTAACTTGACATCAAGTAAGGCTGAGGCAGCAGTCATTTTAAACTCAATGTTTTTGACTAATTTTGAAAAATTCAGATAATGCTTCTGCATGTTGGCGTCCCGCTCGCAGGGGACTCAAACTCCGCAGTCCTGCAGCTTTTAGATGTGCCACAGGTACAAAACGCTGGACTGAATTGGCTTAATTACCTCCTGCTGGTGTAGATAAGGGGAAAAAAGGCTGCAGTGGTTAGTGACCACTGCTTTACATATTATTTACTGCAGAGTACAAAATTCAAAAACTGTAGTTATAAATCTAAGAAGCATGCATTTATACCCTGAATGTCAGCCTTGTCATTGGAAATTTATTTGTACTCCTAAAGTTACTGCCCTTGATTATCACACCCAAACTAGAGAGTAAAGGCAGAAGTAAACAGACGAGAGTCTTAGAGACAGAAAGGAAAGGCAAAACTATGGTATTTTTCTCCCTATTGGTCACATTTCATGACCATATTTAACTATGACAGAAAGATTTATGACATCCTGAACTCCTGGTCCTGAAAATGAATTTGAATCCTCAGTGCGAAAATATTAACATTTCCGCAAATACTTCCTGGGCCTAAACGGCACGTTGTTTTGTTAGGGTTTTTTTTTTTTTTTCTTCTCAGTTTTACTTTACATTTACAAGAATTTCTGTTACCCGCTCTACTACTTCCAGCTGTTTTAGACCACATTGTGGCTTGCAGCATAATCTCAATTGTGTGATTTCCTCTTTCTATTTCCTCCTCATTGCTCTTGCCTAAGAATTCTTTGTTATTTTCACCACCGCTGAACCTACTTCCACCCTGCCCATGCCACAGTGAAGCTGAGCATGACAGACCACAGCTGCGCGTCATGAGCTCTGCGCTGCAGAGTCTTTGTTCGACAGACAGTTCAAAACTCAAAGAGCAAAAAAATGTGTTGGCAGATACAAAAGCTGTAACAGCAGCAACAAATAAACCGGCTATGTTAAAAAAACAAACAAAAAAACCTTAAACCATAAATCAACAAATAATTTTCCCAAAGAAGAGAGAAGAGAACCGTTATAAAAGATTTTTGTTTATTTATTTCTTTTCACAGTCTTTTTTAAATACACTTTAAAAACGGCAAGTTCTGGCAAAGACCTCTTTTTTCTATTTTTTACAAAATATTTAACACTGATAAAAGGTAAAAAAAACAACAAAAAAACCCCAAAAAACAAAGAGCGACCACATTGTTTACTGTTCTGACTTTACAATACAGTACTAAAAACAACAGTGAAGTTGCTTTTTTTTTTATTTTTATTTTTTAATTTAAGACCAAGAACTGAAACAGTGGAATCAAGCGTTAATGAGGTAAGGCTGATGTTGTGGAAAAACTAGCTCCTTCGGTTTCGAAGGAGCTAGCGGATTTGGGATGTGTGAAGTGGCTGAAAAATATGACTTTTATTTTAATGTATAATAAAGTAGAACTTTGTGAACACAAGGATGAAAATAACGCAGTTCCAACATTTACACGATACAGATTCAACTGGCCTCGGACTTAGCAGCTGTGGAGAATTGTTGCATTTCTAGTGGTTTTGTTTGACTAATAATACTGCCTTGATTTTCTCTCCTCTAGTTTGAAAGCTATTCTACCACGTTCAATTGTCCTCCTCAAAGCTTGTGAGAATAAACTGAACTCATGGCAGGTAGCGGGTATCCGACTTGTGGACTCAGCAGAGGAATGGGGTAAGGGTACGGGTAAACGGCCGGACCAATGAGAGCCGGGTGACTTGCACCGACTGGCATAGAATGGTACATTAGCTGGGGCTGAGGGAGTCTCATTCTGTGGGGAAGGAGCACCGGGGGTAACGTCTGTTGGTGCCGGGAGTCTCTCACCGATTTGTCGTAATTGGACAGGATGCACGACGTCGGCAGGGCGGTGGCGGACTGAGACAATCCCTGCTGACTGGGAGGACCTTTCTGCTGCACCGTCCTTGACCTGTCCCTCTTGTCTGTCGGGTAAGACCACGGGGTCACACCGCCCAGCTTCTTGGCGAAAGGCAGAGAGTTGTCCGTCTGGAGCAGCCTGCTGTGGAGAAGTTTGTAACCTGGCCGAATGGGAGAAGGCCGCAGCAGCTGCACGGATTTGGGAGTGACTTTGGTGAAGCTGGAGGTAGAATGCGAGAAGGAAGGCGACGAGTGGAAAGGGTTTGCGAAATATTTGCTGGGTACTTTGTGGTAAGGGTTCCAGGCAGAGTCTTTTCTTTGGCTTTTTGCAGAGTCAGTAGTCAGTGTTTGGGAGCTAACGGGAGGCGTGTCTTTCTTCTGCGCCGACGTGCTTGTAGGCGTCTGACCACAGCTCACGGGTTTGTTGTCCTCTGGCATTTTGGCGGCGATCGAACAGTTCTCGGCCGGCGTTGAACTGGGTCTGGGTTTGTCCCCGCTCCCTGCTGGAGATTCTTCCGAAGAAACGGAAAGGGGGGAAGAACTGCGCGAAGAGGAGGAAGACAAGGGCAACGGAGAGCCTTCAGAGGAATTGCAGTTCCTGCTGGAAGAAGCCCTGGCTGGAGACTGGGAGCAGTGGATGACCGAAGGCCTCTCCTTATCCTCTCTCTGGGAGCTCAGCGGCACACTGAGGCTGGCCTGAGCCATTCGCTTCTTCTTCTCCAGAGGAGAGATGACCTCTCCAGTTACAGAGGGAAGATGAGGAATCCAGTTGTTAGGAGCCTGCAGGATGTGGCCGTTTACAGGGGGGCAGAAATCTCCAGCGCTCCGGCTCGGCTGAGATCGCTCCGGGTGGCGTCTGTCAGAGCTGGGAGGCCAGAGGGCGAAGTGAGGACTCATCAGTGATTCACCTTGGCGCGCCACATCTTGGCTTCTTTGGGGTAACTTCAAAACAAGGTAGGGAACATTTTGTTACTCACATGTAGTTACGAACCGTTTTATTTTTAGGCTTTAAACATCGCTGTCCGCTGTTACCTCGGAATCCATTTCTCTCTCAGAATGACTCCTCTTCCTTTTCCCGTCAATCTTGCTCACTTTACTCTCCTGATTCCTCTTGTACGGCTTCCGTGGTTTGCTCGGAGGTAGAGGTTTGTCGTCCTCCCCTTTTATGTGTCTCTCAAACGGCAGCACCAACCTGTCGCGCGGACATCGAGATGTCGGGTTTACGAATGTCTTTTTTATTATTATTGATTTTGTAATTTCTTGACCGCCTGCGTGAATCCTCCTCACCTCTCGTAGTGTCTCCGAGTGCAAGTAGCAGCGCTGGTGCTGCCGGGGCTTCCTCCAAGCTCATCGTAGACTTTCTTCCAAAGGCGTCCCGTCGTCACCTGTTGATCAGCACAAGGGGGTTAGGTGAAATCTTTGATCATAAACGTCATTGTGAGATTGTATGAACATAAACACATTCTTGATTTATGCATGTGGTCTCAGAAATGTTAACAGTTAGTGATGCTAGCTCTATTTTAGGGGCTTTTAAAGCATCTTTTTGCTTGGCGGTAGAAGGCGGTGCACCGTAGCCCATATTCCCGTCTGGTACAGCTAAAGATTCTGATCAGCTCAATGAAAAGCGAGGGACTATATGAAAAGAGGTAAGACGGTAGCTGCCTTCTAGCTCCTTTGTGGGAATCCTGAACTATCAAGAGATGGGTTCATTTTAGAGCAAGTATCTATCAAATTGCTATCAAATTTAGGTTTGCGATCGTTTCCAACTGTACCAGCATTCCGTAATGTAGTAATTCGATCGTGCATCCTGTGTTTGGGCGTTGGTATACGCGCTTGCTTTGAGCGCTATTTTAAAAAGGTCTCACAGGAAGGTGGTGGCGGGCCATTCTTGAAAAAGTCGGTCGGTTCACTTTCCTGAAAGAACACTTTCATTCTTTTTTTTTCAGATTGAGCAAATACGAGTGGCTTCTGTTGTTGTGTTTACGCCCCTGGAACAAAGTGTCGGTGGTCAACTTTAGCCCAGTTTGGGTCCACATACATACAAGTTTCACTCTCGGTACTCACCCGAATGGGGCGACACCAAAAAGAACCTAATATTCTGAAAGCTTAAACAGATATATTGTCCCCCCCCCCCTATTGTGTGAAACCATCGTGACCATGTTGTAGCATCACAGCATGACCAATTAGGTGTTTTCCAACAAAAACCAGTGAACACTGAGCCCCAAATAAGTGACATATTACTCACTGATTCATATCCCCCGAGTTTCTCAACAGCTTTGTAGATCATCCAGAGATCAACTGGAAATTAAAAAAAATATGCATCAGTACCAACATATTTTAATGCAAACGTCATGTGAATAGTGAAACTTGATAATTACGATCTACTTACTCTGTTTAAAGCCAAGATGGGGAATCCTTTCTATGGGCGTGCCCTTATCTTTCATAAAACAGTGCAAACTTGCGACAAATGCTTTCTCCTCCATCGGCGCCTTACTGGGCCCCGTCTCTTCCTCGCATTCGGTCGTCGAGTCGTGAATTTCAATAACGCAGGGAGAAGCCTGACGGGGGAGGGGGTGGAGGGGGAAAGGGGAGGAGAGGGAGGCAAAAATCATAAGTTCACAGAGCACTTATGACTGAGCTGTGCATTCAATTTACAGTTGAATGCATCATATTATAGATGAGAAAGAGTAGTCATCTCAAAACACACAAATGTTGAAATGAAACATCAAAATCAGAGAGTAGGGTTTTACCGCTACTTTCAATAGATAACCGCTACACATCCTGTCTGGAGAGAAAGCTGCAGACTTGTGGGGTTTTTGGTCTAGAGTTGTCAGTCAACGGTAACACGGATGGCACTTTGAAAAACAAGCTGTTGCCAAAGGACTATAAGTGGTGGAAAATAAACTCTACGTTTTGTAGGCCAGATGTTAAACAAAGACTGAATGAGGTTTTGTCACATCAATCACATTTGCTCTGGTTGTTGTGCTTAGTTAAACCTTTTTTTTTATATAGAAAACTAGCTGGGGTATTGTTACAACTGCACGCCACCAAACATTTATACAACAATTCACAAAAACAAAATTATACATATATGCATGTATGTATACGTTCCTGCTATTTTGACAATTTTGTTAGTTTCGAAATTTGAAGACTTATAAAAAGTTCATTGCTCTGCAGCCTTTTTTCTGAAAGTTGAATCATTTTTCTTTTTATAAACACAAAAAAAACCTACTCTTTGTGTTTCTTAGCATGATACAGATATTACACCATGATATAGAAGATCAAAACGCTTTTTTTTTTTTTTTTAAAGAAATTCCAACCACGTATGACTAAGATTTGGCTTACGTGTCTAATCACATACACGCCGTCCCTGCAGTCAGAGAGGCAGCAGGGCGAGCAGCCGCTGACATGAAAGAACAATTAGAGCAAACTCGACTGCAAAAAATTCCAACGGACTCTGTAAATTCTACTCCTGCGTACGGTAAAGTCATCTCGATGGGTTTGGCTCTTCTCCTTTTGAGGTTTAGTTTCTTGTCAGCAACCACCAGGCCGCCCACTCTTGAGCGACATCTCGCATGTCTTTCTCTTTAAGTGGAGATGCACGATTTTTGCCTCATTGGTGACATTTTGAAAAACAGTCGCTTTTTAAACTGGATGTCGGAGAGTGTCTAAACGAAGAGCGCCACTGTGCGAAGCGTGATCAAGAAGAGCTTTAGCACTACGGGCGGAACCGCTTAATAATCAGTTTGTGTGTGTTTTTTTTTGGTTACCGCCTAGTTTTAAAAAAGCAGCAGTTTCACTGTATAATTTCAGTTTACAACAAAAATATGACCCCACATGATCCCATTGCTTTGCATTAAACAAAATAGTAATAATAATAATACAGAAAAGCAGCGACTGTTTGTGCTGCTGGAAAAACAACATCCTCCAGTGTTCTGCTGCAGCAGGACCAGATGTGTGCTTTGAGGTCGCATCAAGTCTCTTTCCACATCTACAAATGGACGGTTTGGTCGGTGACGGATGAGATTAAGCTCTCTCAAACTCGTCGACTGCATGCCGTATTTTAGTTACGGTTGTGGGGAAATTGCTGCACCGTTGGCGGACACGCCGCAGGACGCTTCCACGTTGCCCAAAACGTACGCGACAACTTGGAACGGCTGGTCAAATGATGGGTGCCTCTGCGTCGAGAGCGCAGGAAGGCAGGCAGGCAGGCAGGCAGGCAGGCAGCGTGTCTTCCTACAACACCGAAACTCGAGGCAACTGTGCTGCAGGAAGACTGAGGTTTTTTTGGTTTCATGCCATCACCGTCTGTCGTTTTCTCAACCTAAGATATTTCTAAAAGGAAGAATTTGTGGTGGATTGCGAGTTTGGTAAATAATGTCTGTTTTCTTTTGTTCAGGTACTAACAAATATCAACTCTTGAGATGTCTTTTCTTCAACACACCCGACTCAAACAATCAGCAGGACTCTGGAGAGTTATTATTATTATTATTGCTATTATTTGATATTTTGAAATTGTAACCCCGTACCACAATCCCCAGCTACAAACAAACCCGCTGAGATATTTCCACCGTCTTCTCCGTCTCAGCACACAAAACAATGAGTACAAAGTACTTCTGCCTGCCTCGCGTCCACAAAACACTGTCACTGAAGTGAAATCAAAAGATTTGAACAATTCACGCTTCACATTCAAATGCAGACTCTCACATCGCCGCCTCCCCGGTCAAATTTCGCCAGATTGGATCGTCGATATTTTACTTTGACTCATCAGGGCCCAGAAAGCTGCTATTTCTGCGGCGCTCATTGTACAACAAAACAGCTAGAGGCGGTTTCATATTGAATCAAGTTCCTCTATGTGGTTCCTGGTTCCGAGAAGCAAACCTCTAGAGTGAGTAATAGTGAAGGTGCAGAGCTCTAACCAAGACAGTCCCGACTGAGTCACAGTCAGTCGGTGTTCCCAGCCAAACGGGGAGCCGCTCTGACTTTTCCGCTGTTGTTGTGAAAATGTTTGCGATCAGATTTCACACATCGCCGGGGGTGACGGCAGAAAAAAGGCTTGGGGTCCGGCTAGAGCTTTCAGGCCACTGATTCGAGAATCAGAAGGAAAAAGAAAAGAGGGTACTCTGGCACAACAAACAAAAAAAAAAAAAAAATCTGATTGGAAACCTGCATGAAATTCACCTATACTCACAAAGGGACCCGCTTTACCCTCAACCATTGTTTTCTCGATCTGATTCACAAAAAGTTTCGGGTTTATGCATCGACGGTTGCATACAGGAAATGTCTGCGCTAGGAGCCACATACTGTAGCCCCCCCCACCTTTATTTCCCCCCTTCTTCTGTTCTCCATGCAGCTCTCGGTCCACGCCGCAGAAAGAGAATATCATTGTGAAACGCTCGTTTGATTTTTTTTGCTGCTGAAATTTTTTCTTTCTTTTCTTTTTTTTTTTTTTTTTGGAAAACTGTGTGGGTGATGATGTCAGTGAGTTGTGTTTGCGATTCTCACGATGACTGTGATCGGCGCCCAGGATCGATGCTATCTGGAGGGCAGAAGTCACCGCAGAAACCGCCGGGCTTTCAACTCGACCTGGCCTTGGAAATTTGATGAGCTAATTTATGCTTCTCATATTGTACCTCTCACTCCAGTTACCAGAACAGCGGCGTTTGAGTTTCTTTATGCGCAATAAAATATTGCAAGTGTGTTTTTTTTTTTTTCTTTCTTTCTCTCTCCCTCTCTGTCTTTCTGTGTCTCTCCTTCGCTTTCTATTTTGTTGATACTTCTTAGAATACAAAGCAGAAGTTTGTTCCTTGTACTCATTTCACAATCGGTCAAAGAAAAAAAAAACATAAAACAACTGTACACACACACACACACACACACACACACACACACACACACACACACACACACACACACACACACACACACACAACCAGTTCATCAAACTGCTACTTAAATCGAGCAAAAAGGGGAAATGAAAACACAACAGATAACACATTGTGAGCAGTCATGTCTGTAGTGACAAATTAACTGTAACTGCAGGAAACTGTCCAGAGGACCAACTGACAGGGGCTTTTTTTTTTTTTTTTTTTAAATTTCATTTCTGGTACCTGTTTCGCTCTCGCCTTGTCTTCATCGCTCCCAGCTGTTTGTTGTGATGCCTCGCTCTGGTCCTCTTCAGCTACACACACACACACACACACACACATGCACACACACACACACACACGCACACACACACACACACACACACACACACACACAAAAACACAAAGGAAGGAGAAGTCAACTCACTGTGTGAATCTGAATTCAAAGAAGCGAGCACTTCTTCATTTCGAGAAGGCTTCTAATTAAGAAAAGATTCGACATCAACATTGTGTGCGCAATGGTCAGGTGACTGATCGACACACACTCACACACACACACACACGCACGCGCGCGCTTCAGAGAGATACATAAGAAGTAATCTGTAAAGCAAATTGTTGACAGAGTGTGATATAAAACCGCAGGCTGCAAAACCACTTCCTGCTCAAGAACACCGCCGCTTCAACGCTGCACTGTATGGTATTGTAACTAAGAACAGCAGCAATCTGGAAATGGAGAAATCCAAAAATATATGAATGTTTGGTCGTTAAATTCAGCTTATTGCGACTCCATTTTGGTCACAAGAGAAGTGACACGAACAATCAGGCGAGTTATCTGTGATATAAAACTGTTTTGTTGTCATGAAACTATTTTATTGTCATGAAACTATTTTATTGTCCCAAAGTTTGAGAAGACGCTTGCTCCCATCGCAGGAATCCAGCTAAGATTTTAGGGTAGGGGGGGGAAAGTGAAACACAAACTCCTAAAGAGGAGAAATCAAAAGCCTGGGAGCGAGACGCAGTTCTGAGAAAGAGATGCCATTCTTCACCAGCCAGCACCTCGACACCCCGTGAGCCCTCCACCCACAGCGATGTCACTTTTTTTTTTCTTCTTCTTCTTCTTCAAGGCAAAACCAATATGCTTCTCTTTTGAGATCACTTGTTTCCTGTGCTTGCGGCTTAAACCTTTAATTCTGCTTTCAGTGGCCTCTTTACTTCTCCATTTTGGGCGATGAAGAAATATTCTTAATACAACATTTCACAACTCGCCGAATTAAATGATTGACTTTAAGTCTGACTTTTGACTGGGCCGTTTGAACCACTGCAGTCAGACAACTTTAAACATTTCATATTCAAGTCATAATAAATAGGAAATTCATTTTTTTCCTTTCTTTTTGTAAAGTCAACATTATAGAAAATGAGTGAAGTGTGAAAGTATAGAATCAGCTCTATTTATGTCTTTAAATATATATATATATGTATATATAGTCCAGTTTGCATACACACACATTTATGTATATATATATATATATGTATATATGCGATAATACTATCCCACATTACTATGGTGTGTGATAGTAGTGTGTACCGTCACACACCACTGAACTGATCTGCCGCTAACATTTCAGATTGTAGATTGGTTACACATGTCAATAACGTGCTGTAAAGTAAATAATGATCACTACTCACCCATTTCCAGAAGCCGTCCTCAGCTCTGTGACTCGCCTGTTTTGTGACAGTAATTCATGCGACAGCCTCTTCAACTTCACACCACGAAATAGGAAGGTGTCTCTGCGGGAGGGACAGTTTCATTGGTTGACTGATGATGCCATGACAGCGAATGAGGCTGGGAAACTGAGCTGTTTCTTTTTCTTCTTTTTTTTTTATTTTTATGCCTCGTCTCGCAGTATTGGTTCACAGTATTAGTTCTCACCGTGTAATCGTCTGATATTCAGATTGAAAAAAAAAAAACGTGCTGTGTTAAATTATTAAACAGCAGATCAGTGTCAGATTTGAACTATTGCTGGAATAAAATGTTTGTGTCAAACTGTTCGTTTGTGTCTTTGGGTCGATCATGACATGCACATTGCAGTTTTAACAAATGTGAACCAGTAGTTTAGAAGATTTCTTTCTAACACTCACTTTCACATCAAAAAGGACAGAAGTTTGCAAAAGCTGTAATATTAAAAGAAAAAAAAAAAAGGAAAAGGCAAACATCCGCGTGGTTGCATTGAAACTGATTCCTCTCAATTGGAGCAAAACCAGACCTATTATTATAAGCACACACAGCCCTGAGTCAAATTCAGCAAAAAATTGTCTGAATTTGAGGAAGCGAAAGCAGCACTCAACTGATGTCCAAATAAAGGTCTGCAGCCCTCTGAATGTCAGGGTTGCATTTCCTGGCTCTCTATGAAAACAAATATCTGTCTCTACATTTATTCTTCAAATAAAGGAAGCCGGGGCGTAAATAGTCACACATGGGCTGAGTCTAATGTGCAACAAAGTGCAGGGGAGGCCAAAGGCTCGCGCTTTCACTCTGGGTGGAATATGAGGAATAAAACGGGGTGAAATGTACATCCTGCTTCCTCAGCAGCCAATAAAACGGTCAAATTGTGGCGCAGGTTTGAACTTGCGTCACCTTTTCTGATGACATAGGAAATGCAAGTATTTTGGATCTTATGCTTTGGGTGCAGGCATGGAGTTTCTGTGTAATCGTGCCCAACATGCGGGATGATAAACGTTGCGAGACTTGCTGAGCGGAGGCTGCATGCATTGAAGTCCTCACAGTTTTAAGGAAGAGAGACGGTTCTACTTCTTCAAAACACTTTCTACTGACTGTTGCCCGTTGATATTGGTTAAAAATAAAATGCCAAGATAATGCAGAAGCAGCTTTTTTTTTTTTTTTCCACTTGAGATGAGCAGAAAATGTTTTTAAGTGCTGCCAAATACAGTATATGTGGACAAGTTGTCGTCTTCAGAGATCAAGCCGATGGAAAGCATCGCGTTAAAATACAAAGAAGATGCTTCCAAGAAGAAGCATCTTGGCGTTGGACGTTTTAAAAAGAATAAAATTTCATTTTTTTTTTTTCTTTTTAATAGCTGCATTTTCCCTCCATTCCCCTCTGGCCCTCTGGCCGCCTCTAAACTCTGCAGATCTGGCAATTGAGAAGAGTCGACAGGCGACACCCGGCGCTCCATCCACGTTTCCTCCCCGTGTTTTTGATCTCTTCGAAAAGGGGGATGCCCTGCTCTTCCATCTGCTGCGGATAGAGGTTGACATTTCGAGAAAGAAAAAAAATTAACATCTGAAATGTCAAAATAAGCAAAAAAAAAAAAAAAAAAAGAGGAAAAAATAAGCAAAAATGGTCTGATGCTCAGAGAAGAGGGGGAAAATGTTATGGAAGAAAAATATGATTTTGATTGCAAATTGCACTTCTGTTGACGCGAAAGCTCGACTAGATCAGCTTGAAACCACCTGAGATCAGTTGATAGATAAAAAAGAAAAAAAAAAAACAATATGTGCACTCAAGTTCAGAACAACTCGCAGTCATTACCTAAAAATACAACATATGATGAAGCTGTGATTATAATTTTCTTCTCTTATCTCACATGCGAGCCGTTCAAAAACTTAATTCCTTGTAATTGTGTCAATGTTTTTGAAAAACTCGTGAGAAATTCTCTCTCTCTTTCTCTCTCTCTCTCTCTCTGTTCTTCAGCCGACAACAAATGTGAAGCTGATGAGCAAAACAGACCGAGAAAATCCCCAGGCCATTCATTTCAGACTTTCAGTAGCATAAAACATATGAGGTTGAGGTGAGGATAGAGAGCTCTAAATGAGAGCATGAGGACTGAATATTGTGATTTTAAAAGACGCACGGCATGTTTCCAACCTGAAGTTGACTCAGTTTACTGGGAACGACCTGCAAAACAAAAAAAAAAAAAAAGAAAAAAAGAAAGAGGGTTTTAACTAGGACGCGAGTCTTCCAGTCTTGGGTCGTGAACAAACCGATTGCATCTTGGGTTATTTGGCGTGCGTCTGTGGATAATTTAACAAGAGCGCAGCAGTGGGAGATGATGTTTCTGTTTGTTGTTCGTCTCTAAATCGTGTGGGTGCGCTCTTGGGTGGAATTTTATTCTGAAACCACACCAAGCTGATTTATTTCGGGCCAACAATGTAAACGCCGGCGGAAAAGATTCAAGCTGGAAGCTCGAGGTTAACGGCGACCTTCAAAGGGTCACGGAGGGAAAACGAAGAGAGAGAGAGAGAGAGAAGAGCCACTGAGGTGGGCATCGCATGGCCTTGGCTGCGTATTTCATTCCCTTCATCTGCACTATTTAACCGGCAGATGCAAAAGCAGATAGGCAGAATCTTATTTTCACGTGAAATTGAAACCTAAACGTTTGGAGGTGAATTCCCCACGCGTTACCTCATTCCAGGAAACGGACGGTAGAGAAAATACTCAGACTGTGCATACATCTGAGTTCCTGTTAAACCTCTGAAAATCCCTTTAGCTTTCTATATTTTAAACCCCCTCCTTTATTTTTTAACCTGATCTAGATGGTATGAATACAAACAAACAAAAAGTAGCAGAATTTGGTAACTTCTTTTATTATCAAGAATCTCTGCATTACAGTACAGTGGAAAAAAACAACAACACACGAATAAAGCATCAGCACAATGCCCTTTTCTATGTATGATGATTTGATTTTTTTTTTTTTTTCATGATTAATAACAAAATGAAGTTGCATAAAGTCTGCTGTAAAGCCCGATGAAATGATTAAAAGGACGCCAACCATTGCACTTTCAACCCTTTATCATAACGGCACACCTCTGTCTGT
The DNA here is from genome assembly GCA_911649635.1 of Poeciliopsis gracilis. Lineage (NCBI taxonomy): Eukaryota > Metazoa > Chordata > Actinopteri > Cyprinodontiformes > Poeciliidae > Poeciliopsis > Poeciliopsis gracilis. The sequence goes on along the minus strand of CAJVRI010000005.1, from coordinate 3,178,104 downwards.
TGTGCGCGCAAATTCAACTTCGGCCCATTGAGGATCCTTTAAACCAAAAATAAACTCTGACTTTTATGTTCTTCTCCAGCTTTTCCCTGAAAAGTTACGCATGCTGAAATTATGCGGCCAGAAATGAGGAAGGACTTGAAATGAAAACTGCCGTTTTGCTCACAGTTTGAAGTCAGGAACTTGACCGTTTTATGCCCCAAGAGCCCAGCAAGCGTCACCTGTCGGTTTAAATATTCACTTCCACCACTGTCGGAATAAAAATGAACCCGAAGAAAACACAGGATAGAGGTTCAAGCACGTTAAAAAAAAAAAAACAGAACAAAGAAAAGTTTAATTCAGTCTGCCGGTATAAGAAGGCAAAACACAAGGCGGAAATAATTAGGCCGTTTGTGGTACCGTCATCTTTTCTCCTGAAATGGGAAGGAACATTTGCTACAAAAGACATCAAATATACCTGAAATCAAAACGAAGCCACTTTTGAAGGAATGTGAACTGGAAGTGGTGTTATTGATGCTCACAGCGGAAATTAAGACTCATGTACTGCATCACACTGACAGATAAATACACTTCTTTTCTCAGGGGGCACAGAGGGGACGAGGACGCCTCGGGGTGGGTCTATGGGTCTTCACACATCCATAAACTACGCCATCAGCTGCTTACAGTATCGATTCAAATGGAACTGCGCTCTAAGATTTAAAATAAAATAGAATAATAAAAAAAAAAAAAACCTGGCCCACAGTTACCATGCTCATTGGTCCGGGGATGCGGAAACTCGCTTTGTTCATTTTCAGCCTGATCTAGAGTGTGTGAGGACCGTCTTCGCCGTATGACGTGTTTTTTTTATTTTTTGTCGTCTTTTTTTTTTAACTGCAAAAGTCCTCAGAAGAGTCCCGACGGCGTCGACCCGCCGGGCTACATGAGCTCCACGTAATTGGCCGGGAACATCCCGAAGTGACCGTCCGGACCGTAGCCCCGCCACCAGCCCTCGTCGATCATTTCGATGCCGGTGATGATCTCGTCCGGGTCGAACGAGATCTCGGTGTCGTCGGCTGAAAGAGCAGAGGAACGGCGCGTCAGCATGAGCAGACGTGAAGCTGCGGTTTTATGGGCTTTATGTGCTGCGTGTAATCAGCAGAGATCAGAGAGCGGCGTCTCCGATGATGCGGGGGGACATTAGCAAGCACATGCTATGAGACACCAGCACACACATCACAAGCTGCGTTCGTGCTGGGCAATAACTATGGGGTTTGGTGCAAAATATGCTGTTCAACAACATTACCAAAAAAACCTAAAATCAACTCTTTTTTTTTTTAGCCCTCTAATAAGATGCAGTTATTGTCTCTTCACCTCCCAGATACCTAGAACATGCAACTGAAAGAAGAAGTGATGAAACGGCGTGGTCACCCAGTCTTTGAGAAGATAAATGTGCCCTTCACTTCTCAGAAACATGTTTACATTAATAACAGCTGAATGTGTTTGTAATAAAAGCTGCTGTCCTTCCCAGCGGTTTTCTACAATAGACTGTTTGCAAAAAAAATTAAATAAAGCAGCAAAACATATTGGAGTCGCTGGTAAATATCACTCTCTAACAATCTATCACTGATAACCAGCCCACAAATAAATCACATTTATTTATTCTAAATGGTACTTTGTCTTAAACACATAATTGGCCAGGTAATTTCCCCCACGCCGTTCTCCTGTAAGCTACTGTGCGCCAACATTAATGGCTTTCAATCACATTCTGAAGCTTAAAGGCAGCGCGTCTTGAAGACCTCAAAGACGAGTTAAAACGACGCTTCAGACAGCAAAAGTAACAATCTCCATCATGCGTCACCGCGGTTTACAAATGTAAGCATTTTCATGTTATTGTTAATCATTGCCACAATGATTTAGTTCTTTGTACATACAGTAAACACGGCCGTGTTTCTCTTTTAGAGAACAGGCTCAGCGTTCAGCAACATCTATCGACAAACAGCACAACGTGGAGCCGAGCTCAGCGGTTTTGAAAAACCCAGAAGGCGGCTGTCTGAATTTGATCCAAACGTGTTTCCCTCATTGGGGTTTTGTTTTCTGTGCAATAGAGAAAAAAAACGCAATTCAAAGAGACGGCTTGGGTTCAAATGGCCCGACTATTGATCATCTTCTGTGGCACATTTTACCACAGAAAATAATAACATAAGATCATTAGAAAATATTATCTCTCATAATTATTAAATGTTGGGTTCTAAGACCGTTTATGTTTTATTAGCAACATTATCTTTTAATTTGACAAGAATCTGAAAGGGGGTCTTGGTAGTCGGACCCCCGACTATCAAGAGTTTTACACTTGGACCCATTTATTAAACTTGACAAAATAAAAAAAACAAACATATCTAATCGATAAGAACTGGCAAAAAAAACTAAACATGCACACCACTGAAACAGTTTACAGAAAATATTATACTTGTGAACTGTTTTGATGGTGTTATGTTATTTTTTTTTGGTCAGTTCTGGTCCATTACATTGCATTTTTTTTTTTTTTTTTTTTAGAAATTTGAGTACTTTGTGAATTGGTAACAAGAAAAAATAACTAAATCAGAAACAGTTATAATTTAGTATTTTTTTTTGGGAAAACTAATTATTAAATTGTATCTTGCAAGTGTTTAAACTTTGGGATTTTGTTCCACTTGGCAGAGTTCGAACACAAGTTATACTTTTGTAGTTTACATGAAGTAAATAATATCACACAACTATTAGCTAGCTTTCTTTCACAGCCACTAATTGGTGACAGAGTGTTAAAATAGAGCAGCAGTGTGATAAAGACTTGACACAAAGAGCTTCAGATGAAGTCAGTGGAAACATCCTTTTTGGGAAAGGGTCTGATGTTTTAGAACTGAAGTTCTGTGGTTAAAACCACTATGAGTATCATTTCTGTCTTTTCTCTTTTTAGGTTTAGTTCTGCGTATTCCTTTTATATGTAAATGCAAAACACTGTAGCTGCTAAAAGGAGAACATTAATAGGGAAATTAGAAGTGACTAGATACCAAGATGACGCCGACGTTTTTTCTGCATGTGCGCCCAGCACCACTTGTTTTAATTTGGTGGTCTTATCCTTGCGTTTTGTCCATGTTTGTATTAAATTACGCTCGAGTTTGGTGCAAACAGTAACAAACTGATGCAACAAAAGGCTTGTGGCTAAAAAAAAAAAAAAAAACATCTTTGAATGCGGTTTATTAAAACTGCTGATATATTTAGCTTGAGAGAGAAAACTTAAGATTTTATATTTAACGAAACTAAGGCGACACCGTTTTAAATGTCAACTTAGTAAACTGCAACCACTGTTTTGTAATGATGTGTAGACCATAAGCTGAATTGAGCAGTGCTAGCTCGCTAATGTCAGCATGTTTTACTTCTGACTCTACAAAACAAGAATGAAAACATACTTTACTTAAAAACTGCAATTATATTTAGCAAGTTTATTTAATATTCTTGCAAAAATATCTGTCAATATTAGAGATAACTTCATTATGACAGTTTTAAATCAATGTTATTTTACTATAGTAGCAGGAGGAATACGTGTTGCTTTTCTGTTTTAATGAAAGCATTTACTTTTACATTTTTTTTGTAAATATCTAGCTTTAAAAAAAAAATGTTGTGAAAGTTGTTCTTTTATTTCCACCCTAACAGGCTGTTCAAATGACAGTCAGTAGAAACCCAGCACAGTCATAATCCACCCTTCTATATTGCATTGTGACAACTCACCAGCCTGATAGTCATATAATGCTCTGGCACAGATTCCTCTGTCTGACGTTTCCTCTACAGTCATTTCATAAGAGTTACTCTCGTCCACCTGCAAGAGAACCGACATGAACTCATGGAGCAGATTCAGGTATGTCTTATGGTGGAAGTGTCTTTCTGCAGAGAGGAGAACACCAACCTGGGCAGGCTCTTCATAAGGTGTTTCTTCAACATACGAGTTAGCAGCTGGTGCCTCCTCTGGAAATTAAATAAAAATACAAAAACAGATAAATGAGGTTCTCAGAGTATGTCTGCGCGATTAGGGGCCGTCGCCTGCCAGCAGGTGGCAGCACAAACAACCAAACAGAAAAAAAAAAACAGCTGCTCAAAGTAAACAAAAATAACTTTTTTTTTTTTTTGCCCATTTAAGTAAATGGCAGAGTTGGGAAAACTGATCAATGATGGCTTAAGGTGATGGGGAAATGAAATGAACCCCACCTTTCCTCTGTTCCTGGGGAGGAGTTTCCTGCTCATCTTTCTCAAATGTGGCCGGCTCATCGTTCAAATCCAGTTCTTTAGCACCCAAAACACAAGCACAGACATGCATGTAGACAATGGAGCACATTCACAAGTCCACACAGGTTCAGCGCCGCCACCGGAGCCACATAGAGCGTTCGTTACATTTTCATTGTGAAAAGACAACAACAAAAAAAAACATAGGGAGTCCACAGGATTAGCTGGGTATAAAGCGTGACGGAGAATGAAAATGAACATCATGAGAAATGAGGAGAAGATGACAAATATGACAAATGAAACACAGAGCTTTTTGTCTAGTGCGAGTCTGTAAGACAGAACACTATAGAAGCCGGAACATGTTTTACACCAGTCATTTGCCACTTTAAGCTGTAACACTGTCTTATTTCCAACACGGACGTGTCAAAGCAGCACATTCTCATATCAAGAAGAATCTTTGACAAATCTGAAAGGTGTGGTGTGCTGCTGTATTCAGCCCATCTGACTCAATACTTTGCAGAATGGCATTTCACTGTAATAAGAGCTTTCAGAATATGCCTAATCGATTTGCACATCTGGTGGAAATATTTCTCCCCATTCTTTGCAGAAATCTTAAGTTCTGACAGACTTAATGGAGAGCAGTCTTGCTGTGCCTTTCACACCAGTTGCCATGGAAATCCTGGCTGCTTCTCTGAATAAAGCTTTAAATTTCCCCACATCTATGGACAGTAGGTGAACTGTATTTAGTAATACGGTGACTTATGAATTTACTGGTTGCGCTGGATGTTATTTTGTGTCATCAGAATAAAGGGGGCTGAATACAAATCCCACACTTTCACATTTTAATGTGTGAATCAGCCAAGTGTTCATTTCAATGAGAGTAATTTTTGGAAGCATTTTTCTCAGGAAGTTGATTCTAAGTAATAAATCAATCAGAACTAGTGGGTGTGAGTAACTTTTTGTTTCGTGACAATTACTTTTGATATGACTTGGGTTTAGATGCTGGTGGGTTTCAGTCTTCCTGTCAATATGTGTATGTTTGCGTGTATGTGTGTGTGTGTGTGTGTGTGTGTGTGTGTGTGTGTTAAGCTCAGACCTGTGGCACGGACAACAGCAGCTGGCACAGGAGAAGGAGAAGCTTGGCGCGGAGGTGAGCCGGCTCGCTCAGATTCGTACGCTTGCTTAGACAGAAAAGGGCTTCGCAGTCGCCCTGAGCAGACGAAACAAACACCCCCCCAAAACACGGGTCCACAAATGGATGAGAGAGAAGACAAAGAGGAGGCAGACTCAGCGGAGGAAGAGACACGGTTACGGAGACAGAGTTAAGTATGATCATGAGCCAACTAGGCAGTCTGATGAAAGGCCTGGAGTATGTGTAGAGGCGACGATTAGTCGCACCTACCACTTCCTGACAGCAAGTCAGGTTGGTCGGGGGCAAATGAAGCAAGCAAGCTGTTAACTGGGGCAATACCTGGCTGAGGGCTGTCAGGGGCAGCAGAGGGAGCGTCCGAGTCGCTGGGAGTCATTCCTCGCTCCCGCTGCTTGAACATTTCCCTGGGGTTCACGGCGCGCTGAGAGATCAGAGAAGCCGCCTCCTATAGAGGGGGGAAAAAAAGAGAGAAATAATAATAATAAAAAAAAAAAACAGTAAAATACGACAAAACACCGAAAAAAAGATTCATTTGTAGGCGATAAAGAAAAGGTTATTAGTGAAGTTCTTTTTTTTTTTTTTTCAGAAATTTGTGCTGCAGATCTAAAGTGGAAAAAGGAAACAGCTTTAAAAATGTGAAGCTTAAAGAGAGTAGGGTCAGAGGGAAAAGGCGCTTCAGGAGAGAAGGGTTTTCTTGGGGAAGGAAAACTCACGTTGGCTTTCTCCACAGAGTCACCTCTCCTGACTGCTTTCCTTTGAGCGGCATCGTTCTGCTGCTGCTGCTCCTCCTGATGGTGTCAATATTACATTTGGCACGACTTTCACAAGATGTGCGCACTGCATCTCTGGGTCATTCCGCCCCTTCGCCAAATCACACCAACACATTTTACCCATAATTACCTTTTCGCATGCATCGATTATTTAGCAGTCCGCAAGCTTAAAATGGCATCAGCTTTCCTTTTTGTAAAAATAAATAAATATAATAATTCTGAAGAAAGCTGGGGCTTGTGACAGACGTCGCCGCACGAGGCAATGCCGAGATTATTCCCATCTATGGGCCAAAGTTTTCACTGGATTTTTATTAAGTTAAAAAAATGTGTTGATGCATTTAACAAATTGTATTTTTAAAAGATCAACCTAAAAATCAACAGGTTCAAACCAGTTCTAAGTTCTAATAAAAATAAATAAAATAAAAAAAGGTAAAATTTAAAAAATGGAGATACATTTTCAGAAAACTTGGCATCACACAGCTTCTCCACTGGTTTTGGCTCTGCTCCTTATTTACTGGAGTCACACAAACACACGTCTGATAACAGACTACCAGTAAAACTTGATAAATTGTTTTAATCATAAATTGCTCAGCTACTTAAATCATTAACTCGAAGTTAATGAAAGTGGGACTAGAAGTCACTTGCAGTGTTACATTTTCTTTTCTTGTATGTCCATTTTTTTGTAACCTGCCAAGAGACTGTAGATAATAATTAGCTTATGCCATAGTCCATCAAATGGTGACATTTATTTTTGAGCTGCATATAGCCCCTTTTTAAAGAATGTTTACTTTCATTTATCGCCAATGATTTATTGTCAAAGCAAGGGCAAAAATGTCCACCGTCAGTATCTGAAACGTCCTGCAGGAGGCGCTGCTATTTTTCACTGAACAACCGAAACAACACAGGTATGAAATGGCGAAGCAGGAAAATGCCCAGCACTCTTCAGCTATCAAAACAGTGTTTTATAATAAACCAACTCCTCTTAAATAAGTTCATCCCAGTCAGCAGACTGGAGAGCTGAGAAGCATTTGGTTGGCTGTCGGTCAGACTCACCCAGCGTTGCTTTTCCTGCTCTTTGCTCTCGGCTTCCAGCTGCTGCTGATACTTCCTGCCATGAAAAATAAATAAATAAATGAAAAGGAGGAGGATCCTGTTAAAAGATGCTGTCATGGACAAGTAAGAACCAGAGCACCCGCTACCTACTTTTGTTGATCGATTTGAGAAGCTCTCTCCTTGTCCCTTTTGTCCCTCTGCGCTGCCTCTTTGGTCTCTCGGTCTTTCCTCTCCCTCTCCAGCTTTAGACGCTCCTCCTCAGCCTTGCGGCGGTCCTCCTGGCGACGTTTCTCCTCTTCTTTCTAAAAACCCAACAGATCAGAATTTGTTGGAAATTTTACATCACTAAAAACAGAAAGAGAGAGTCTTATCACCACCATAAACAACTTTGATCTCAAAAACTTATAGGAGTATCAATGCAGTTAAAAATATTTAGCACTTCCTTTTGAACCAATATAGAAACTTAGACATTTTTTTTTCCTACACACAAAATGTTCCCATGATGCCAACCAAGCAGTTTCAGTGTGCAAACAGAATCTGCACAAGACTGATGTTCATTTGATGAAATCACCATCTGAGGTCAGAGTGAACCTCCACAGATCTCCATGGAAACGGTTCTACAACAGATGTACCTCTGCTTGTGCCCAGAAGTTGTCTTTATTGGTCTTCTTTATTTCTGACATGGCGTTGGTTTTCTGGTACACTGAACCCTGAGGGGAGACGAAGGCAGGCACAAAAACTGTGTAAGAATAAAACGCATACATGAAATCCATAGTGATGCAAAGTGTTAGTTAAACCAGACGCCACAGCACCTCACCTCTATGTTTTAGCTCTTTTAGATTCATTAAAGCCGCAGTATGTAACTTTCATAAAAGTTTTTTTTTTTTTTTTTACATATTTGTTAAAACTGTCACTATTTTATAACGGTATCAGGAAGATAATATGTGAAAAAATATCAAACTCCTCCAAAACGTCTTGGTGCCAAAGACAACCAATCAGAGCCAGGAGGAATGCATTAGTTGTCACTTTTGTGTACGCGCTGCTAAATGTACAAATGGCAGAGACACAATTTACTCATCTGCGTCATCGGTGGCTATGCTGACTAGTCTGAGCATTTGTGACATGCTCCGTTATGGGCAGAGAGCAAGCAGAGGGTGTGAGCAGAGCGTACACAAGCATGACTGACAGTCCTGAGACCCTCCTGGCTCTGATTGGTTATTTCTGACCGATCTGGATTTCTGTGGATTTTTTTCACAGATTATCCATCTCATCTTATACTTTCACAACATAGAGACAGTTTTATTAGATATGTAAAAAAAACAAACAAAAAAAAACATATTTCATAAAACTTACATACTGCAACTTCAAAGTAAAATACACAGATATAAGAACCGGTTCTATGTCTAAAGTGTGTAATGATAAAAATGTCCAAGTGTTAAGAACTCTGTATGACTTAAGCTGTTGGGGAGGGAGCATACCACGGGCCCCTGAGGGCCGCTGTCCTGAAAGCGGTTGGAGGCTTCTTTGTGGAAGCTGTAATTGGCTCCTGAAGCTTTGGCCACCTTCTGCATGATCGCCTCAGGCTCCACGTCCTCGTCTGCTCTTGCATTGATGGTGACATGGGCCCCCTGAAACCGCGGGAGAGAAAAAGTTAACGCTCTTTCAGCGCACAACCACATTTTAAATGTACCAGTCAGTGAAAATATTGCTGCAAACAGCCGCTATGTGAATCGGACAGAAAGCAGGCACTTTCAGAAAGACTAAGACTAACCAGCTCAATGCAAATGAGAATCTGTGGCAAGACATGATGATGATGAGATTGAGGTATTAGGTTGCAGTTTCCTGGCCGATCACTGATCATTGATAAGCCTAACCAATTTCAATTGTGACCAATACCGATTTTCAGAGCCGATTGATCGAAATGTTTGCCTGCTTTTGCACAGAAAAGCAGGCAAACATTTCTGTCTCCAGAGGCAAAATAGCCAAGAAGCACCTCAAAAGATTTGTGAAAATATTTTGAAAACCATGAATCATTTCCCTGAACTTCAAAAAGTGTGTGTTACTTTATGTTGATCTACTGCTTAAAGTATATTTATAATTTTATAGTTGAGTTAATGTGAAAATGTTCTAGGGCTTTTCCAAAGCTCCAAATTCTTTACTACCATAATCTTTTCAGAAACTACAACTTCCAGCAGCAGAACTACAAATTAAATAGCACTAATATTGCATAACCTGGAGGTTAACTCCAGGCTAAGTGGAGTTAGCCTGGAGTTAACCGGCTGCAGGATAACTGGGTGAAGTGATAACTGCAGCCAGTTATCACTGCTGGCTGCAGTGATAACAAGGAGGACAACGTTACCCTTTTTGTTTAGTGTCATTAGGCAGAATCATCATCATAATTTCAGGTCAACTACCGTTTTACACAGCTAAAAATATGCGATTACTAAATAAGAAGTGCAAACTTTCAATAAACAAGATTCAAAAAAGGTTTTTGACAATCCTGTGATGGCAGTTTTCTCATCAACTGTGCTGACAGGAAATGATTCAGACTAGATGCCTTTGCTAGCATTTTGCAGAAAAAAAACAAAAACAAAAAACGGAAAAGATGCACATTTCACGTAGCCTCAAACATTCAAGATTACCTTAAGGAAATTGGCCATGGCGCTGACGTGGTTTGCACAAATTCCCTTCCTGGCATCTTTTACACCCTCTCCAGTCTGAAACGTAAACCATTATTGAAGCGTTTAACAAGTGGTGACCGCGTCGCGTGTAATTAAATGCGGGACAGAACCACGCAGCACCGACCCAGTTGATGAGGACGTATTTAGGCAGACCCGAATTGGGATCCTGGACCCGGCAGAAAGCGTACATCACTTTTCCACTGTTGAGCTCCTCAACCAGCTCCTCCAGGCCTCCGTCTGATACACAAACATTGTGGAAGAATTCAATGGCTTCTTGTGGTTTGTTGTGCAACTGTGGACATATCCCCCCCCCCCACCCTCTTGGAAATGTTGGGCTTTAGAAAGCAAAGAGCAGCAGTTCTTTTGTGCTCAGATTCAAGCACCACGACTGCATGCTGACAGAGACATTCCCACATGCATTTGAGAACGACGACAACAACTGGGTTATTTACCTCCTTTTTCTACCAGGCGAATGTCATTGCTGTTTCCCTCGTACGTGAACAAGGCCCTGTGGAAAACACAAGGACGTAGAGTGTTTTATCGCTCATTAATCCATTTTAAGCGTTCATGACACCTAAGCCCCTCTTCACACAACATCGTTTAGGGAAGCAGAGTTGTGCAAATACGGCTTCTGCAGTTTTAATCCTCTTTAGAAACAGACATGTTAGTAATCTTTCTAGGCTGCTGGCCTTCGTCTTAATTAAAGGTTTCGTATCATTTTATCTGCTTGGCGACTCTAACTATTCTTGAGCTCTTTGTGTGTTTTACATGCTGCAGATTGAAGGGAAGCAGAAAAATGAAAAGCAGATGATAGACGTATCTGCCAGGTTTCAACTCGAGATGCATCGATGACGCAGACTGGGTCACTGAAAGCATTCAAACCGTATCAGTTTAACTACTTTTCATAAATATGAATCAATGATAAATCTTCCTCTAAATGTACATGCGCATCATCCAACAGTTTGGTGCGATACTTAAGTATATACTAAGTAACTATTCCAATGTTATAATCTTATAAACTGAATATTTTTTGTTGGATTAAATTTTTTTTTAAATCAAAGTAAATGGGTCATACTTTTCTTTTTTAAGTGACATAGTTCATAAGGGGGAGGCGGGAGCCGAAGGGTCAAAGAAAAACAGAAATCGGCATCGGACAGGGGAAGCCAGATCAGATGAGTTTCTAGTTTTAACCAAACACTGAAAAGACACTTCCTCTCCATTTGCAAAGTGCAAGCTACTTATTCTTCTTAGAATCAGAAACCAGCTCTCTCCGAAAGTAGCCAGAGCAAAGTCAGATCCCTATTCTCCTTTTATTTTCACCCAATCTGCAAAACATCATGGGACGATCACTGAATAAGTGAAAGAGGGCTGCAGAAAGATAAAAAAAAAACAAAAAAACAAATGAACACAGGGAAACATTCAGAACATGCATGTAGAGGGAGGCCCGAGCCATGAGGGAGTCCTTGAGTGATTTCCCATTTGGGTGAAGTAATTCAGGTCAGAGTTAAACACTGCAGCGGTCATCAACAGGTTTCTGTCTGCAGGCAGTCAGAGCTGTGGGGTTTGTTATCTGAAAGAGGAAGTCTCTGAATTTGCCTCTCACATATTCATGTCATGTTCTGCCTCTATGTCACCAGGAAGTGGCCGACAGAGGTGAAAGTCTTACCTCATTTACTTCATTAGATCACTTAACAAGTGTTACAAATACACATGAAACAACACTAACATGACACACATCCCTGATTACCAGGTTTTAGGTTAGCAAATCCCAAACCTGAAACATTTACTGCCAATCAGTTTGATTGGCCTTTCTTCCCACGAGAAGAACTCTGATTTATATTGAGGTTATTATCATTATTATTATTACCATGAATTCCAGCAGACAAACACTAACAGAAATCGAGTTATCATGTAAGTCAATCAGATTCAATGCAACTTATTTGACGACACACTCAAAGCTAGCCAACATGAAGCTAACCCGCCCTCCTGTGAGGCGCGAGCGCCGCTTTAATGGTGGCGCCCCTTACCAGTTCGTGTCGGATTTTTCATCCACTACTTCTTTATAGGCAGCTGTTAACGCAGGGCCATTTTTGCTGAGGTTAACAGCCATCGTTTTTGCCGAGTACAGCTAGGCAGCTAGCTCTCTGCGGGCTGCGCCCTTCCTACAGGAGGAGTGTCAACGATGCTGACTTTCAACTACATTCGCCCAGGGTGCGCTCCATATCAGGCGCCGCGCCTCCCGGATGGCGGGGCTCTTCAACTTGTTTACTTTTGACGACATAGTTTTATATCTTGTCCGAATCATTTCTAAGAAGCACCGCTTGGTTTCTCAAGAGAATTGGTTTATAGACGAATATTTTGCCCCCTTTTTAAATAATGTGTTGTTCTGCCCCCCGTAAAAGCCGCGCAAGCGAATTAGTTAATCAAACGTACCCCAGTGTGCGTCGGTATAAGGCAATCAGTGGCCCTCCAGAAACAGGCAGCCCCTGGGCAAGAAGCGTTTCAAAGGCCCCCCGAGTTATGAAAACTAAAGACGCTTCAAATGAAGGTTCCTGCGGGATCTGCAAACGTATTCACTGTATTCCCCCCATACACACACACACACACACACACACAACTACAAACTTCAGTGGGTTTTATGCGTTAAAACAACAGAAGCAGCACAACTTCACAAATATAATCATAAAAAAATATGTAGTCAGCTCCGTAAGTCAGTATGTGTAAAAGGACTTTTATTGTATTTAGGATTTTTACCAATTTTCCTTGGAGAAATTTGTGTTTCAAAATAGAGGTCAGACTGGGTGGGCAGTTCTGAGGACTCGCCATTGGTTCTCAATTGGATTTCAGTGAGGACTTTGATTAGGCCGTTCTGACATATGGATGTGCCTCGATCTAGCCAGGGGATGATAATGTTTACTATTCAAATAGTATAGTTTACTTGAACTTAAGTACAAAAACATATAGAATTGAAGAACACTGAAAAAAAAAAATACACCAGGTTTTAAAAAGCCTGCCAGGAAGAAAAATATTTACTTTATGGTAAAGTTTAAGAACCGCAACAGCATTTCTTTTATTAGGTAGCAAAGCAAACATTTAAAATGAGAAATACACTTTGTTGAGCAAAAAAAAAAAAAAAAAAATTATATAATTTCAGTTCCATATCAGTCAGTTATCGGGAACTTCGGTGGAGAACCTTGAGTCAAAGATTTTACTTAAGACGTCATCACTGAAGTGCACAAGGAAATTATTGCATGTTTAGTGTCATCCTCCCACTGAGGTGACATTCTGCACCAGTCCCAAGTATTTTGCAGGTGCTAACAGGTATTCCTTCCAGGACTGCCCTTCATTTAGCTCGCATCACCAAGGTGTGATGTTCTGCCACCCAAAGTGTTTTGCATCCAGGTCAAACAAAACAACTTGGGTCTTCGCTCACATGTCTGAGCTTCCCTCTCTGGGCTTTAGCAAATTCCACCCAGGACTTTTTCCATCTCGACAGTTTCATACAGGCCACATTTTTGCATGCATGACTAACAGCTCCAATTTATGTGAAATGTTTTTGATGTGAAATATTTATGCCTCTTTTGACACCATCATTGGCCCGGTAAAGCTCATCGTATAAACACACAAACACAAAAAAACAGACAGTAGTAAACCAAGATGAACTTTATTTTCATGTTATAACAATGTCATTAGTTATCTTGTTTCTATCTGTAAAGACATGTAGGTTCACGGTGGCAGTTGAAGTATAATTCACTCCAAATTTTCAGATGCGTGAAGGCAGGTTCTGCATTCCGACAAAGCCATGGCATTAGTACTGTTCAAGCAGGTTCCCGTGTCTTTTAACGGGACGAAGAACCCGATTTGGGGCTAAAGTCTTGACAGCTAATTTACAGTTAACGACACATCCTCCGGATATATAAAAATGAGGGTTAAGGCTAAAAAATGTTTTTAGTTTGAGGTGTTAGGCAGATGAAATGTAACAAAATCCCTGATATCTGGCAAATGGCTGTGAGAAGGTTCTCCAGAGTGCAAAGCATGCCAAAGCTGCCTATAAAAAGTCTACGGAGCACGCTGGACAGAGAAATTAAATGTGGCATCGCTCGTATTTATACTCGAGGGCGAATTGAGCTGCACAGCTGGAACATGTAAATAGATGACTGCACTTGAACTGAATTTATAGAGCAACTGGATCATGCAGCTAAGCCTTTCACTGCATATAGAGAATATACTTTTAACACTTTAGAATGCATTGTTTTTCTAGGACTTGCTTTTAACTGGCTTCTATAACAATAGCTAATAAAAATCTATGTCATGTGCCTAATTCAGTGTTAATTCTACAAAGCTTCTACAATCAGTCATGCTTAACTATGCACCGTCCTTGTGTTAAACCTATTCAATAATGCATCAATAGCAGAAAAAAACAAACCCAAACACTTCCCTTTATATTGGCAGCACCAGCATAATGAGACACAATCACAACTTTTCTTATCTGCCTTGTCCAGCAGTGGAGTATATTAAAAATATGACATCATGACACTTCACAATCACGTTCAGTTTTTGTGACATAAAGAAAAAAAAAAAAAAAGCCTAAAACTAAAAGCTTTCAAAAATACAGTCACGTGTGTATAACCCAGACAAAATATGTTACTGTCAGTTAATTCCAAAATAAAACTTTGCAGACCCTTCATAAACATGACAAAAAACAAAGCTTCATATCTGTTTAAAGCAATTTATAGTGTCATCATATTTAATGTGTCAAGTAACTAAATGCTCACGACTTATAATGGCAAAGTTTTGCACAGACTCCTCTCCAACAAGGGACACCGCCATAAACTAGAGGGCCCTTTTATTACAGTAAAACAGTAGCGTGTAAGTCTCATTATGACATCTGAAAGCTCACGAAATCCTGGTGTTCCTTGATGAATAATATCAAAAGTCCTGCAGAGGGATAGCGAGGGTGACAGTACTTCTTACACAGCATTTATTTGTGCGCAACACATTGCCTCTTCATGAAAAATTTGCTTTTTTTTTTTTTTTCTAAGGTGAAAAGAGATGAGCACTGTACATAAAGGGAAGATTATGTAATGGGTCGATGCTCGTCAAGTCTGATAACTTGGTTAGATACCTGAGTAACTGTACCAACGGGGTGGAGCACAGCGAAGCAGTAAGTGGAGGACTAGCCGTGTTTGTAGCTACGTAACACAAAATGACAGTAGTATTGTTTTTGCACAATGAAAAGATCGGTGACCGGTGGTTATTTCTATAGTATACAAGTGCAATGACAATGTGTGTGAAAGGAGGGGAATGGAAATCTAGCCCAGGGGGGTCCCAGAACACTGACTGTAAAACAGTAGCTCTCCAGTGTCTTAAAAATCTGTAAAATTATTTTTGAGTTTCAATTACAGAGGACAACTGGGACAATTTCTTCTTTTTTTTTTTTTTGAGTTTCACATTATTTTGGGGTAGAGACAGTTACTGCCAACAGATAATCAATCTGCTGTGCTCTTTCGTGTTCACCAAGAAACATTCTGTCTCAATTGCACATCTACTAAACAGTCTAACACAGAAAGGCCACTAAATACATGAAAGTACAGAAATAAGAAGAAATCCAGTAGGGTGCATGAAGTACCTCTGAAATGAAGGAAAAGCCACTCTCCTAGACCAAAGTGTTTGCATCTCTGCAGAACAATAGCGTGACAATGAGAATGAAGCGTATGAAAAGCAACGGTGACAATCATGACAGAATGACTACCAGTTTACAGTCAGAGTGTGGCATCAGGGACTGTAAAGAAATTCCAGTATTCCATATGGGAGTGCTTTAAGTAGGCCGCCAGGTCCTGCTGTGCACATCTATACCAGTAATGAAGGACAGCACATTGTAGCAGCTCAGCACACCAAAAGCCAAGAGGCACCGTACCGCATTGGATCGCTTCCTTCTCAAAATGTGGGCTGTTTTGTTTTTAACTTTTCGTTTCCCTCATCTCCGTTGTTCATTTGTATCAAGTAACAAATCCTTTGTGGGTTCTTTTGTTCTCATTTGTATTTTGATCTCCCTGGTGTTCTCACATAGCATACTTCTGTGTCCATTCTCTTGCTAGTTTGTTGTATCTGGAAAAGCAAGCAACAGTTTAGATTGGTTTCAAGTTGGATACTGTCCTCTTTAAACCAGTGGTGTCCAAAAACCTCCCGTTAAAAGCACTTACAGGCCCCAGTAATGTCATTAATTTTTTATTGTGTTGAAATGTTCAAAGTAGACTATTGACAGAACTGGATGCATTGTGGAGGCAAAGCATAAAATAGGCATCTCATATTTGCCTGCCTGATTAATTTTTTTTTTTTTTATTAGAAAAATTCTTAGAAATAGATTTGATCTAGAATTTATTTCGAAATGGTTCTCAGCAACAGGAACAGAAAGCAGGTCACTCTTTGCAAACACTCGCTGCATTTAGCCAAGTTTAATCCCTGGGTGCACCGAGGCGCCATCTCAGTAAAAACAACTAATTAGTCATTGAATGGTAAATGGACTGAACTTATATAGCGCTTTTCCAGTCATTTTGACCACTCAAAGCGCTTTACACTGGAGTCACATTCACCGATTCGCACACACATTCATACACCGATACACAGATCGGTAGGCAATTTGGGGTTAAGTGCCTTGCCCAGAGGCACATGGACATGTGGCCGGAGGGAGCTGGAATCGAACCTACAACCTTCCGATTGCAAGACGACAACTCTGCCACACAACCACAGTCGCACATATTAAATGAGAATTTGTTCAAGCGCTCCAAAGTCTCACAAAAAAATTTCAACGGCAGTAAATGACCCTCAGGACACATCTGATTTAAAGTTTATTCTCAAAATTTTTTAAAAAAAATCAATAAATCAGAATGCACTCACTTTTCCCTGTCAGCTTTGTATGTATGAGCAATCTCTGGAACCAGAGGGTCGTCTGGATTTGGATCACAAAGAAGGGAGCAGATAGACAATAATACTGTGGAGAAATAAATGAAAGGCTTAAAAGTTAGACAATGAATTTAATGACTGTCAAATGGAGAAAAAAACGTCAATATTTCAAAAACACATCTATTCCAAAAATCACAACGTACAGAAGTCTAATCAGATTTTCGGTGTTAGCAATCTACATGCAGACATGATGCTGAGGTCAGCTTTCTTCCAGCCTCGCCGTTGTGGTTGCTGCTTTAACTCAAACTGCTCTAAATTTTTAGATAAGCATGCAGTTGACCAGAGTCGACCTTCCTGGGTTTATCTTCTGAGATGATGACCTGCTTCCTACTACTACTTAAGCACAACCTTTAATGTAAATTTCAACCTTGAAATTACTTTCCCATAATCTTCTACTTTACACCATTAGTCAGATGTTTTCACTGTGAAGTCCACAATCAAAGTTTTTGCATAAATTACATTTGCTGACATCAATAGGTTCCTCCTCCACCAGGACTGTAGCTGCTTTAGCTTCTGTGATCTGACGACGCAAACCGGCAAACTACAGAATATGAATAAAAACTGTGAAATCAGAACAATACAGTAATAACACCGGACTGTTCATGGTGGTTTTGACAACAGCCATGACATTCACAGCCATAACTTGTGATTATTTCACACCGGCTGCAATCTAAAAATAAAGTAAAATCTCTTATAGCCCGGAGGAGCTTTGTAATTCTCACCGCCTTTACAAAGACTAAATGCTGAGTGGTGTCTCTGAGTTTCAGAGGAGCATTAACCAGCCAGACATGCAGCAGCAAATTCAGCTAATAATCCATAATCCTTGGGGTCGTGATAGTTTTACTATGTTAATATACAGTACTTTGGGTATATTGTAAAATTAGAACACCGAAACATTAACAGTTCAAACTGTTGAAAATATGGCTTTGATGAGAGTATTCATTTGTCCTGCTCCAGAAATACTTCCAGTGCAGTCTACCCACTGCTACTTTTATCTGTGCCAGTGGTTCCTTTAGCAATTAAGCTGTATTTACCTTTTGAGACTGTGAGTGCAGGTGACCACTGTGACCTCAAGATGTCCAGACAAATACTGCCATTGCTGTTGATATTAGGGTGGTATATTTTTGTTGTGAACGCAACCTGTGTCAAAACATGAAATATGAGAGCAGTCAATAATCATCTGCGTTCCGCTAGTATTAATGAGTTAATCGTAGCAAACTGGGAAACCGCTGAAGTGTGAGACCTATGAAACAACTCTTACTTTTGGTGGTTTGAAGGGATAATCTGTTGGAAAGTGAATGGTGAGGAAAAACACCCCACTCTGGTATGGACTGTCACTCTGGTAACACAGAAACAGAAACAAAGTTACAATACTTTTAAATAATAGCACTTCATATATTAGCTGAAAGCTGGAAACAGATGTACTTACTGGACCCATTATTGTTGCCTGCCAATGAAACACTATTTAGAAAAAAACAAACAAAAAAAAACATGATATCAATTTGATATACTGATATAAAATTCAAAATACACATGAGAAAATATTTATTTATTTTGTGCAACAAGGAATATGGAATTAAGACAATATCTTTTTAGACAGGGAGTCCTAGAATTAGTATTATCATCTTTATGTTTAGTCATACGTCCATAACAAAATACTTACAGTCATCACCGACTGGTCCAGCAGAACACTGGGCAGGAGGGTCCCTCTGCAGGTCGGACAGTTCCTTGAAGAAAGACAGTCACACATCTATTTAGCCTCGACTGTGTGGAACCAAATAAATGCATTTCATACAGGCTTAACAAACAAGTTTCACTAAACAAACTTTTATAGCTAATGGTTGAACTATTATTACCGTAACATAAATGTACAAGTAAACAACAGTATTTTCTGTTGTTTTTTTTTAAAACCAGTCCACGTTTTAAGCTCACACTACATAGGAACAGTTCTTACTATGAGTGCAAACTTGCACTTATCTCCATGACGCAAGGTTCAAACTCAAGCACTTGTTAAGTTATTTGACTAACTGAGATTAGTCACAACTTCTCTGCAGCATACGTGGCAAAAGAAGTTGCAGCTGGACAATCTCAATATGAATGCAGCACAAAAACATTTGTAAACATGTTTAATACTGAAATATTATGCGAGACAGTTGTCACAGCACTTCCTCCATTCAACACCGAGTTAGACACGCAGTGTTTAATTCGCAAATTAAAATGTATTCGTTTTAAAACAACTACAACAAAGGCCAGGGTGAGTTTTAGAGTTGTTCAAATTTGTTTCCTAATGCAGCTTAAAACTTATTTTTTCCCCATCTAAACTCAGAACTTGGAAGGAATTTGTCAAAAGGCATATTAGTATATTTAACAGTAAAATTCCCTTTCACTTATTCCCATTGTTTTTTTTTTTTGAAAAAAGGCAAAACCCGTCTTTTGGTTTTGATACAGAAGTCCAACTAATGCAACATCTTGCATTAGTTGGACAATGCAAGTGTTGTTTGTAAGTAATTCTAATTATCCAAATTATCCTAATTATCCTAATTATCAAATATAAGCAACACAAAACTTCATCAAAAAAAGTTTTATATTAAAAATTGTTTTTTTATGCTCTCCTATCAGTAGTGAAATAAAACTATTCACCTTCTCTGCACAAATCCAACTCAACAAATAAACATATCAACACAATCAACACGGACAGCAAAACACTAGACTCTTAAATAGAAATCAATCCTGTTATTTAACGTCACTTGAAAGGAAGCCTATTATATAAATACACACCATAGCCTGCTCCAGTGGCCCATTTGCCATTCCATATATGGCAACACTGACTGTAGGGTTCAAATTTGGCAACCACCGTGCAGCTGTCATTCAGCGAGTAAATACATCATCCGCTAACAGCGTTACAGAGAGAAATTAACAGGATTCTGACGACTTAAAAAGCCAGGAAATTATCCGGAAATCTTTGCCATGGCAACCAGTCAGTCCAACGTCCCCACTTTATAAACGTACCGATAAAAGCTAGCCAAACGTTAATCTGTGAACTGACTCCTGAACTACTTTCATTCCAACAGCAGGACAGGACACATTACAAAGTTACTTGTTTAGATAGAAAACATGTCACACGAAGAAGCAACAACATTTTAAAACGCGGTCCTCGGATTATCGTGGGCCAGCATCACTGTAGCAATGCACCAACTGGGCCAGTGGTGGTCAACTCGCCTTTGTCTTTGAATTATTTTGAAAAACAGCCCAAAGAAACACAGCGTTGAGGCCACATTTTCAAAGACATGATCTCCCTGGATACCGTCTTTAAACAGCGAGCCATTTCGAAAGAGAAACATCCACGACAACGTTTGGCCGGTTATGAAAGCAAAAAAAACATACACTCACCTTCTGAATTCTTTTCAACGCCATTGCTCCAGTGGCTGGCTATGCTAGGTAGCCTGTCAGCTAACAGTTAGCACCTCAGACATACAATTAGGATTCTGTGGCCGCGTACTGATGAATTCAGCTCTGCCTTCAGTCAACAAATCACGTCTGAGATGCGGGAAGTATGGGCGTTTGGGCTAGAGCACAAGGAGTGCGATAAACCGTGTGTCTTTTTTGTCGCTCTTACTTCAGACAGCAACAAAACATCCGGAGATATTTTAGCTGTGTGTGTCTGACTCCTCTTCGTGCTAAGCGAACAGTTGATATCGCGAGACCTATGTAACAAGGATTCAAAGCAGTTTTGAATCTATCTATATCTATATCTATCTATATTTATATCTATATGATATATCTATCTATATATCTATATCTATAATGTATACTAATATATATATATTATATATATATATAATATATATAAATATATAAATATAGATATAAACTGTTAGGGTGTAATGTATAACATAAGAACAACAACAACAACAATAATAATAAAGCAATAACCTGATTGCATAAGTGTGCACACCCATTTCGATATTCAGTCTGCTTAAGATTCTGTTAGCATTAAATATCTTGACCTGGAGTGTTTGCCTACTCCACCTTGTAAAAGATCTATCTTACTGTAAGGACATTTCTTGGTTACAACCAACCTCAGGTGACCCCACAAATATTATGCACTATTCAGTTTTGAATTTAGGGTACTTCAAAATCTTTTGTAGAAAAAGCATCTTTCTCAGGATCCTACTCTGAAGACCAGGTAAAGAGAAACAGATCGTTAGATTGTTGCCACATGTATACCAAAACAAGTTCACCTTGGAAATGTTCCTTCAGTGGATCTGCTTGTGTCTTGAAAACTTGCCTGACCATTGTCTGTGTTGTGTTTCCTTCAGTTTTGCAAAATGTTCAAATTTTTACACCGCTCCTCATTTTCAGCTGTAAGATATTTGAAGGTCATATCTGAAAAGAATGATTAAACATTAAAATAAATAAAATAAAACAGACTTTTAATTTAGTTGGGTTATCTAATTTGTCCAATATCAAAAATTGTTATTTGATCTCAATCATTTATGTGTGGGGGTAAAAAAATGGAAAACTTGTTAGAAAACTTTGCTGGGACAGCTGAACTTTTTCTCAGGTCTGCAGTAGTCTAGAACGGATTAAGTAATTGGATAAATGTTTCATGGCAATAGCTAAACAAGATTCAAAACAAGTTCTTTTTCTTTTTGGTTAACAAAGAAAAATCAAGGTTTCGGTGTTGATCTGATCATATTTATTACTGCATAATTTAAATTTTTAAAACTGTATTGTTTCATGTAAGCACATGCATAATTTAAAAATAATTTTGCAGTTCTTTCAGACAATACTTTTCATGGGAGAGGTTATTTCCTTAAGACATGATGTACTCTGTGACTCCAGGTGTCCACAAGATGTCACTATATGAAAAGAACAAAAGTACAGAAATCACTCAACAAGCTTGAAGTATCATGAAGCTTTCACTTAAAAATGTTTTTGTAAAGTTTATTTTAATTTTATTTTTAAATGAAAACTCTCATCAGTGGAACATTTTTTGTTTTGGGATAATCTTTTTTTTTAAGTGGACGTGCATAAAAATGGATCAGAGGCAATGAAAGTCAAACGGGTATATTATTTTCATGTATATAAAGGAAAAAGGGGGAGGGAGGTAGTCTTTGGAATTGTTCATTCAACACCCAATCACTGTAAAGGCATATTCATCTGAGTCAGCTGCATGCTCCGGTTTCTGCACGGCCTTGTCTCACAGAACCGCATGAGCTCCCCTTTATATGTCTTAAACAAGGGTGAAAAAAGACCTCTCATTATTTTAGAGAGTGTGCATGAATGGGACGTAGTGTTCATTCTTCTTAAATGGCTGATTCAGTGTCAGGTTGACGGTCCTATAGTCAATGTGACACTGAGAGGGACCATTTTCCTTTGGAAAACTGAAGATTCCTTCAGATAATATCTTATTGTTTGCTCATCTCAGTGCTCTCAATGACCTGCCTGTCCTCGGGGCCTGCCAGTAATCAGATTCAGCGAGCAGCAGAGGTAGCAGTTTGGGTCTTGTGCAGCAGGGGCCTTGTGTTCTCAGTTTGTCTACTTGGAGAGGCCATTTATCAGCATGCGGTTTTCAGACAAAGTCAAGCCCACGCGTTGTTGTCTTTAAGCCTCAGTTCACAAAGCCTCCCAGGGTCGCCCTACTGTAGCTCCTTCTGCGATCCCAAATTATGACTCTTTGCTTTCCATTGCTTGTTTTAAACCAGCGGGGCTTGTAGCTGCCAGAAACAGCAGGGATTTCTGCAGTGGAGATTAAAATGCTGCCTTGTAACATTTCAAGGAAATGTGTAATATTGTTTGTGTCTTTATGACTAAACACCTCTGAAATAGAGCGGGATTTCCCACTGGTGCCTAGTTAGTTTTAGTTTTAGTCACAAAATCTCGTATTATCCGAGGTTTAAATGTGTCAGAAAGAGCGACTGTGAGGTTATATGTTTTCTAAGGATTACAGTGGTGTGGTATTATCTGAAAGCACAGACTCAGCAGACTCCTGTGATCTGTCTCTTTGGTCACATGAAAGTTCAACTGTAAACGTTCCACTCACTGTGGAAATCACGCTAACGCTGTGTCTGCGCCTCTGCACATTCCCTTCAATAGCACTTCTACTTTTTCTTTTTTTTTTTCCGTGGTTGCCATGACAAAGCACATATGCTTGCTGTCATTTTCAAAATTAACTTAAATGGCTCCTGCTAATGTCTAAATTATCCAATAAAAGCACTACCAATTAATGGCTTGCACAAGCCTGGGCTCACAGTGCCCCCGAGGTGTCCTACCTTCGGTCAGTCTATTAGCTTTCTGAGGGCTCTCTTATGGAACAAAGATCCATTGTTCCTGCGTACTAAGAGATATTTGTTCACTCCTTGTATCAGTGGTCTTGATTTGATTATACACACAGGCAATATGTGCAAGCAGTGCTCATGTTTGCAGTGAAGTCAGCACTCTGCACAATCAAATAATTCTTGAGCTGAGCAACTGGAAAAAAGGGTCATTATGTATGGAGCAATCAGAAGTTCATGGCTCATTTCCTTAGCTGTGATTTGATTTTGCTTGTCAGTGTTAAGGTGGCCTCTGACCTGGAAATTTTCTGCGTTTTCTTTTTTCCCCCCTCAAAGTGTTTGTCTGTGCTTTTGTAACTTTCGTTGCAGGTAAGTTTAAAAGTCAAATCAAATATTAAAAGCAAATACTAGAGAGTTTTTTCCATAAGTCTGTGGCTTTCTCCAAGGCAGCGAGACAAGTCAGCACACGAGCGAGAGCTTTTCTTATTTTGTTATAGTTTTTTTGGCTTGCAGGGCCAGTGTGATGTAATCATATAAACATTTATAGATTCAAGGATGTGCTTATTAAACGGTTTTAACAAGCATGCAAGGGATTTAGTTTTAATTACAAGAAAAGGTTCTCACACTAAGACAAGCCTTTAAGCAACATTTTGCAACATCGTAACTTCATAGATAGATAGATGGATAGATGGATAGATAGATAGATAGATAGATAGATAGATAGATAGATAGATAGATAGATAGATAGATAGATAGATAGATAGATAGATAGATAGATAGATAGATAGATAGATAGATAGATAGATAGATAGATAGATAGATAGATAGATAGATAGATAGACAGATATTTTCACAATTTGTCACTTGAGAAACACAAAGTAGATTTTTTAAAAATCTTTTGGATGATGCAAAGAAGTGTGTTTTTTTTACTGAATGTTTTACAAAATGCAAAAAAATATATGACATATATGCAAATTCTATGTAGGAAGGGAAAATGCACATCGGTCTGAACACAATACACCTACTATGAAACATAGTGGTCACTGGGTCATGCTGAGAGGACTCTGAAGCTCCACAATCTGTTTGGAGGCAAAAGCAAAAATAATTTATATATTTCATGTAATGCAGGAAATTAAGGTATCAAGGACTTGAATACACACCCGTAGCTAAAGAGGAACCATTTGAATCGAACCACATTGATGTTAGAATGGCCCAGAGTTCAGAGATAAAACCGTTTTTTTGTCAAGACTTAAGCAAATTTGTTTTACAGACTCTCTCCATCCAATCTGACTTCCGAGTTTGTGTGGAAAAGATAAGAAAAAACCCCCCAACAAAAACGAAATAAAAATTAGAACATAATGTATTTTTCTGCAGTTCTCTAACTATGAGCCTGGTTTGTTTCATTTTTATTTTTTATTATTTTTTTTACTTCCCTTACTGATCTCCTCCTCATTGCCCATGCATGGCTCCGTGTTGTCCAGCCTAGTTTCTCACTGCTCTGGTTGATTTAAACTTCAAATTATTGTCTGAAGATATTTACGAGTTTGGTTAGTGACTATTTTCTAGAGTAGATATTTTCTTACAAGAGTTACACTTCACACTGGAATCCCAGAGTATCAAGAACCCATAGATTGCTACGTGTCATGATATTCATATTCTGATATTTGAATTTATTTGATGGTTAGAAGAACCAGTATTTTGTTTAGTAACAATTTTTTTTAAACATGCATGTTTCAAAATGAACTAAATACATGTTATTTTAAAATCTCGAGTCAAAAAGTTTTGACTCCGTAATTGTATCCTGTTGAGTGTAGCTAATGTTCTTGCTTTTTCCATAAGAACGTCGTTTTCCTGTCACACTTGAGAGTCAGTGAGTCTCGGTTATGGATTCTTTCTCTTAATTACATTTTCTTTTATTAATGATTGATTATTTTATTTCATGGAGGCTAAATAAATAAAAAAAGAGAGACTGAAATCAGATCCAGCCCCCTTGCTCCAATCCCATCAGATCCACCCTCATCAGATGCACATCATGTGGAGCACAGGCATAACCACACATAGAGTCAGAAAGCAGCAGTAATCCATCTGGGGTTAAGCACTTATAGAGAAATCCCTGGGGCCCTCTGTGTCTCTGGGTTGCACCACGCTTCTGGCAAGGTGATTGACAGCTCTGGAAACTGTTTTACTGTGCTGTTCTTGCACTGACAGTCTCCAGAGCATAGGTAATAACTAGTGTGAAATGTTGACTAATACATTTTGCGGTGACTCTCCCTAATCAAATGTTTTCCAGCTGTTTGTGCTCTGATGATAAATTCAGGTTTTCCTAGTTTGCCAAGCTTCCTTGGGAGACAAAGGAGGGATTTCCTCTGAAACAGACAGGCAGTGGCAGCACCAACAAATGACTGGGTAAAGACTTTTTTTTTTTTTAATTTAAGGTTTTTACTAAATTTCAGTTCATGATTTACTCCAAACAAATTGGAAAAAAAAAAAAAAATGGAAGAAGCGTGCGATAGCAGGGACAGCATGTACGCTGTGATAGAAAGAGTACAACTCCAAGTTAAATGATGCAAAAAAGTGTCAGTGTGGGTGTTAGGTGAAAGCAGAATATCCTTGTTATCTTTCTGCAAGTACTTGTGTTACAGCCAGAAACAAGCCCTCGCACATGCGCTTACTTCCATAAGAAAACATGAGACATTTGAACATGTCTGCTGCAACAGAGTTCAGGTTTTCGAGCTGCCACCTGTTGTTTGGCAGGATTTTACTGTGGAGAGGTGTGTGGTTAGTGTCTCTGATTGTGTGAGAAAGTAAGTGACTGGGGCATGGGGGGGAGTGAGCAGGAGGGGGCTGTCCATCCTGCTGCACAATAAACAGTTTGTTTCCCAGGAGCACCCCTCATGTTCCTGTTGTTGGCTCCATCAGCGCTCACTGGGAAACGTCCTGGCCTCTATTGTCCAAGAGGTCAGAGGTCACAGGATGCTCCTAAAGGCCCAAAAGGGGAGGTAAGAGGTTGGATAGTGAGGTCTGATAAAGAATGACACACTCTCACACACACACACACACATAGTATATTTTTCTATCTTTACTGGGATTTTGTATTGACTTCTATTCATTTCTATAAGACATACCCTAAAACTAACCTAGATTCAATTCATACTTTAGTCCTAAACTAAACCCTTAACCAAAAAAACAGCACCTCTCCTTATGGGGCCCGGGATTTAGGCCCCGTAAGGAGCAGTCGGTCCTCACAATGTAGTATTTGTTGGAAAAATGAGCCTTACACTGTAACAAAAACGAGGCCACACACTAACACATACACATGCATTTGTGCATAAACGCACACTCACAAGCGCCAATTAAATTTAAAAATAAAACCGAAACGCTGAAACAGCATCTTGTCACATCGCCTTTCATTACAAGTCCAAGTCATTATCAAGATTTTCAGGAAATGAATGAGAACAAAGATCCGACTGACTGTTTCATACTAAACATCCTGACATTCCTCAGTTCATGTTTGGAGCTCTGCTCCTTATTTGCGTTCTCTAAATGTCTTTGCAGGACGGCCTGCGTGCTTTCCTGCAGAAAGCAGGCAAATCTTATCTAAGAGCCGAAGTGGTGAAACCCTAACTGCAATGTGCTTTAACCACAGGTGGATCTGAAAATGTATTATTTATATGGCATGGAAAGGTTATTGAGGAGCTTTGGTAGAAGGTTTAAATTGTCCCATGTCTTATTGTGCAGAAAGAACAGGATGAGTGGATTCCTGTATTCCCAGGATAATCAAAGACATTTATCTGTTTAACAGAGCAAACCGGAGCTTTCAGTAGAAATCCAGATGAGTCTTGCATTGCAGTTTTGGTACTTATTTTTTGCCATATCTTACAAACTACATCATCTCAGCAACAATGAAGCTCTTCTTGTTCATGTTTGTACTTTTTTGTCTGATTTTATGTATTTTACACCAGATAAAATGTT
Organism: Poeciliopsis gracilis; assembly: GCA_911649635.1. Taxonomy (NCBI): domain Eukaryota; kingdom Metazoa; phylum Chordata; class Actinopteri; order Cyprinodontiformes; family Poeciliidae; genus Poeciliopsis; species Poeciliopsis gracilis. The sequence continues at coordinate 3,151,007 of CAJVRI010000005.1, read as the reverse complement.
TTTTCTTCTTCTATGTTTTTTGTACACCGCACTCTTAAAAGTGCCAATTGCAACTGCGCCTCCAGAAAATGCATGAGTGAAGCTTAAGTTGGGCCTTTTACAGAAAGCGCATGAACAACATCATTTAAAAGTGCAATAAATCTTTATTTGCATTTGCAAAAAGAATCAAATATATGTTTGCACCGAACTAAACCATAAATCAGACATGTTTATTTCATTGGCCCGTAATATTGATCTGAATCCATTAAGCAAGACTTTGTTCTTTCAAAGTAACAATAATTCAGGTTCTGGAGGCTTTTTAAAGCGTTTTATTAATTCTTTTGCAATTCTTTGCAATTTTGTCCCCTATCCGACAATCAACAGATACAAGATTTATAACCAGCAGTAAGCCCTGTAGCAGCCTTCCCAGAATGTGGTGTAACTCTTTGACACATCACCCAACTAGGATTTTAGAAAGCAGAAATTAAGTTATGAAGTAGAAAATAGGTTGCAAGAATTTTAGTGCCACAGAAAGAAATAGTGTTAGTTAGTTAGTTAGTTAGTTAGTTGGTTAGTTGGTTAGTTGGTTGGTCAAGTAACCAAGTTGGTTTGCAAAAAGTAAGTTTGAAACAAGTTAGTTAATTACTTAGAAAAAAATAGGCTAGTACATAACAGAAAATGAAAGTACAAATAAACTTTGTGAGTCAGAAAGTTTGCTAGTAAAAAAAAAAAAAAAAAAAAAAGCTAGTTTGGGATTTTCTGACTTCTCAATTAAGGTAGTAATTAAATGAATGAATATAAGAAACCAAAATGGCAAGTGAGGGAACAGGCTGTTCAAAGATATGTCAGCCATTTTGCTAGTGACTCTCTAAACATGTTAGCCAATAAGTTACTGGCTAAGTTACTGACAATAACTTATTGATGAGCTATTTTAGATGGTTACACAAAATAGAGACAAAGTATGTAAGGTACCAGCTAAATGGGTTTGTTAGTCATTTGGATTGGTTAGAAAGGAAAGAAAGAAAGTGATAAAATACAAGCGTACAAGTCATCAAGAAACTTACTAGGTGAGTAATGAAGCACTTAGTAAGTTGCAAAGCAAGGACATGAGTAATACAGGTATAATGTAAAAATGAGGTTTTTCAGTAAGCCATCAAGTCTGTGATTAAATAAATAAGTAACAAACAAGTAAGTAACAAAGTTAGTTAGTTTTTAGTTAGGTATTTCTCAAAGGTCAATATTACAGAGTTTCTTGTGCAGTCAGCTGATATCCGGATGAAGGATAACTGAGGCCAAGGTTTTTTTTTGTCTTGTGTGTAGGTAATTGTTTGAACAACTCATATGAAAAATGGTTTCTAAATATTAAATTACAGTCAGAGAAAAAAATTCCTTTTGTTATCAATAAAGTCTAGATGTTTTCCTCAGCTTTTCCTGCAAACACAAACCAGGAAGCTTTCAGTGTCAAAAGCCCTTGTCCTTTGCCAGCCGACTGTGCATATTCACCCGCAGAATTTGTTTTTTGGGCTTTACCTTTGACAACAGGAGCACTCTGACAAGACGTGTTGCACATCAGAGAGGTTTGCCTTCAGGGCGTCCTGCCAGGAAGTTTCTCCAGCATGACGTTTTTGAAAGCACCTAATTTAACTAGAGGTTTTGTCCAAAATAAACAACAAAACAAAACAAAAATAAAAAAAAACAGAAGTAGTTTTATTACCTAGGCGTAAGCAAGCAGTGAAATAAAACAGGTTTATAGCAGAATTAAATCCAGATGGTACGCTAATGTCACTGATATGCATTATCTCGACCCATCGCCGACTGGAGCCTATTTGCCAGGCGGACTATGTCACTAAATATCCCGCTTCACCTGACTCTAAAGCTCTTTCTGGGGGTTAAATTAGCAAAACAGTGAAAAGGCTCTGCCACTTTATGTTCCTTTAGAACGAGGGAGAACCAGCGATGCATAGATACCGTTCTGGGTTTATGCTTACACCACAATAAGTTGCGGGTGTGCAACAGGAATACTTTAAAGTACTTGAGAAGATAATTCAAGGACAATCAGTAGTTGGAGTAGTCCGTCTTCATGGAATGGCAGCATTGCAGTATTCATAGCCCTATTATTGCTGGAATAAAGACTTTTAGAGTCCACTGTAAGACGAGAAAGTGTTAAAGGTAACAAGAGAGACAAAAGACGCAGCACACTGGGATCTTCATTTTTCAACCACAGGCAATTATGAAAATAATGCTTCAAGTTTAGGTTACATGTTATGAATCTTCCTCGAGGCCCGACCCTCACCTTGCCTTGCCCTGTCAGATCGGGTTAGGAGTTAGACCGGCGCAGGGATGTGACAGCTGGAAATGGTTTGAGGATCTCTGGGTAGTTTGTTTTCAGAGCACGCTGCGGGACTGGATGAAAGACATAAGTAAGTTGGCCCGTGGCTGCAATGCTTATGCGCCTCAAGGCAATAAAAGTGTTACTGTGAATTTGATCACTGTTTAATGCCTGCACTGCAGCACTATTAGCAAGTTCTAAGTGCTCGGCGTTAAAGTGTGACAGACGGATCCGAGCTGCACAGGTATCTCGGTAATGTGTGACTGTCCCGGCTAATTGGCCTCCTCTGTGTTTTGAGCACTTTGACCTATCGGGGATTCATTTCCTGGCCTGTTGTGTTCCTAAGTATGCAACAGGGGTTCTGGCATAATTCGCACTCTCACTTCCCAATCCCTCTCAGATGGCGGGGTGCTTTTCCTCTCTTTATGACCAAATAAATCTGACTGGTGCTAAAGGAGAGAGAGAGAGAGAGAGAAGAAAAAACGGGATTAAAATTCCCCATTCGCTTTCTCGAGGAGCCCAGCTGCATTGCACTGTTTGTTTTCCACGGCGCTCAGAGCAGCTGCAGAGAGGTGGGCCAAATCAAAACGGCGAGGACGTATTTTTGTTGGCATGCGCTTTCCCATTCACTTAGCAATAATTGTATTGTGAAATTAGAAAGGAGCAACAAAAGCTAGGGATTAGTGTCACACGCTTAAAAGGTGCTTTAAGTGTAGCGGCTCCAAAACAAAAACGGTGCTCGTTGTCTTTTGTCAAAGTAAAGTTCTTCTTCCTCATATGACACGATGCGTCAGCGCACACCGCGTTACATCCACGGGCCTGAGTTACAAAGCAGACTCCTTGGACACAGGAGCAAAGTTTGCAGATGAAGTAAGCTCCCCAGATCAACATTTATTGCTGTTTACCTAAACTGAGATGATTCAAACAACACACTGAAGCTATTTTAATAGTGACACATGAGTGGCAGCCAAGTCGCACCGTGGGAGGAGAGGTGTCGATGTGCTCGCCGATAACGCCGGGGAGAAATGCGGCGCGGCAGGTAAGACATGTCTGAGCGCAATGCTATCCGGGCTCCTCGACCGATTCTCAGCAAATGCCATCTGAATGTAAATGAGTGTGACTGCCCAGCAGGTTTATGAGGGCTGTCTCACTCAGCTTAATGTGATCTCTCAACACCTGCCCTGACCTTGCAGCAAACTCTGACAGAGAAAACAAGTCGGACCGTGCGCTGTGTACCAGATCTTGCGCCATTTTGACTCATCGTGAATGAGAGAGCCTGAAAAGACTCGAAAGTCTTCAGGCCCAAATTACTGCAAACCGTTCAATGAATTAGTTGGTGATATTTAATGGAGAGCCCGAATCTACAGTGAATGAACCCGTAAGACTTGACCCCAAATCTTCGTAGAATCATCTTTGCGATGTTTTTCATTCACCAATGTTCTGTCAATTTCAAAGTTATATGTAATTGCAGTGAATAGCACATTTACAAGCAACAAAAGCAGACCGACATGCTTCACATTTTCACAAAACACCCCCAAAACAACTAAACAATAAAATCAAATACAGAATAAAGCAGGAACTAGAAGATAGTAAAGCAAATAAAAGCCAAGCGAAACTATTTAGTACCCCAAGGCTAGGGAGGAGCGATGAGTTTTCAAATTATTGTCTGGATTGAGACTAAATTATGCAGAGATTACATCACTTGTGAAGGAAAGTGGTTGGACTGTATTTTATTTAGGGGCATCAAACCTCTTGACTGTCATGCTGACTCTTCATGAACCCATTGACTTACATGTAAGCATCCACAGGGTGACAGTTGAAGGGTTGAAGCTAAGTGGGGTGAAGAAAAATGCACTCCACACTTTTCAGATTTTTCTGTTAAAAATAAAAATAAAGCAATTTTCTTTTTATTTGGAGTTTAAGTTTGTAATCTATGAAATCGTGACAGACTTAAGTGAGATGAAAACTTATGCAAGGCCCAGCCAATAGAAATCAATGTCTTGAGTCCACCGCAAACATATGACTCTTTCCAGGCTCCGTTTTCCTCGCTGGACGCCGTCGTCTATAGGTTGTAAAGAAGGCGTTTTAAAACATCAAAACTAATAATAAGCTATCCATGAGAAAAACTACGCTGCTCTCGCGGACTGGGAATAGGTTTGTCTCCTCCTGTGGGTACTCAAAGACAAAAACCAGCAAGAACACTAAAAATATGCAAAAAAGACTTGTGGTGCAGTTTCCCAAGGCCGGAGAAAGGAAATAGACTGACAGTTTCTCCCTGACCCCCTCACCAGCCCCCTGTAACCTCCTAACCACCCCTTGGGGGATCCTGTCTCTATGCGTAAAACAGACATTCAGAAAGCGTCCTGGAAAGTTCAGAGCCACAAAAACAAGGGGATGTGAGGAAGTTCAATAAGCGCGAACGAGGAGGGCTCAGCCGGTAGATAATCTCAAGGCCACACAGCGCGGGCCTCCGGGCCTACAGGGATCCTGCAGATTTGCCATTGTTACATTGATAAATTAAACAGCTCCAGTGAGGTCAGCTGCGTTGAAGCCACCTCTCTTCTTGAGTGTCTGCTCCGCGCCGCGACGTTGACATACAGGGCAGGTGCAGCCGGCCCCACTCTGCTCCCCCCGGTCCATATCTGCATCAAGTGGAACCCCAGACCCCTCCACCTTTAACCAGCATACACACACACACAAACACACACACCCCGCAAAGCTTGGATGTCACAAGACGGGGGTTAAATGGACAAAGACAAATCAACCATTTTCTTTAATATCTCTGCAACAATCAGCGCAGGGCTGCTGAGTTAACACAGGGGCCACAGAGATGGACACAAAGGCTGGATTCTTCGGGCTCGAAGATGGCTATGGGAAATGGCATGGATGCCAGTGCTGATAAGTGACCGATGGGCTCAAGTTACTTCCAGCTGTCTACTGCCATGCATGCCTCTCCAAAACGTATGGCTCGCACATAAATGCAAACTATTTCATTTACGTAACACTCATAAAGTAAACGCCGGACGTATAAAAAAATAAAGAGAGAGAGAGAGAGAGAGAGAAAAAAAAAATTCAACAGCCTCTGACTTGGGAAGGGTTTATATTGCAGGAATTAATCTCTAGTCCTCTGAGGAGGAACTGTTCTTCTTCAGCTGAGAAAACACAGACAGCTGAAAATTCGGACCTCGCTGGGGCAAAAGCTGGATCAATAAAATCCAGGGAATACTGGAAAACCTGGATGCAGCATGTGGAAAGAGTCTGACTCAGGTCTCCTGGATAATTATGCTAGTTTACATTGTTTGGCTGAACACAGTAAACAGTGTCCACGAGGACCTGTTGGCATTGTTGGCTCCGATTGTTTTTTTCCCCTTTAGCTATAAAAGCCAGATTTCCATACGGACACAGGAAAATGAAAATTACATTTCCCTTCCAGTGTTTAAAATGATGGGGAATTAAAGAGAAAATAAAATTGAGGCTGTAAAACACTATTACTTTTTAACGCAGGCTGTATTTCTGAGCTGTAAACTTAGTTGCTCTCTCAAAAAAAAAAAAAAAAAACCCTCTGCAAAAAAATAAAGAAAAAAACAGCGCCACTCTGCATTAGCATCACCTCAATACCAGTGAGGGCCTCTTCCTGTCCATTTGGAAAATATAAGTACATTTTCAAGCTGCTGCACACTCCAAAAGGAGAGTGCTTTTGGCAGGCTTTGAAGTTCTCGGAAATAATGCTGCTTAAAAGCATCCTCCACAACACAGAGAAACACGAACGTGTATTTCAGACAAGAGGTGTGAGTGAGCACTTCTTAGGAGCCATGTAAATCCCCACTAGAGGACTTGGGCTTTAATGTGTTTTTTTTCTTTTTCTTTCTTCTCTTTCTTGTTATGACGCTGCTGCACCCGCCCTATGAAGAGTATTGATTGCTTTTATGAAGGCTCATTATCATCATTCACTCATTATTTCGTCATCTCTCCAAAAGGAGACTCAGCAGTGTCATAATCCCATAATGTGATCATTCAGAAACGTTCCATAGTTTTTCCCTTTTCTTTTTGTCCTTTTTTTTTTTTCTTTTCGTGCGGCAGACGAGAGCGCGTCTCTTTTCTGGCGAAACCTGGAGGGAGATACTGCGAATGCAACAGAACACCACCGCCGAGGAGAAGGGCAAGGATAAAAACTTTGCATCACGGCCTTTTATTTTCCCTTCCCTGCACAGTTTAGTGTTTCAGCTACACCCTTTAGGCAGTAAAAACTGTCATCTAATCATATCCTCGTGCAGCCTAAAATGCCATATACGCCCATACCAGCCTGGAAAGGGGACCTTTCAGTGGATTAAAACGGATATGAGGTTATTTTTGTGAGATCCATGATTGCACGAGGCACTCCCACCAAGACTTAGTGTGATGACTGAGGAGGTGAGCTAATATGGCGTGGTGTTGATGCAAAAGGCGTTGTGTAAGTTCAGAAAATAGCTGCTGCCCTTCGACTGAATAAACAATTTTTACGTTTTATGTGCCACAAATCTGTTGCTGCTGCAGTGGAAATGAAACGGCGGCCGAAACCCTGTCTCGGACAAAACTGGTGGCTGACGGCGTTCTGCCCAAAGAAGAAAGCTCCTATAAAATAATTCACCTTTGATGACCCTGAATTTACTTTGTCAATTAAAATTACAAAAAACAGAGGTTGCTATATCCAACCTAGAATTTCTTGAATCGTTCACAATCAAACAAATTGGAGGATTTGGAGGGGACAAGAATGACAGCATGGTGTACAATACATGGAAATAAACACATTTATGTCCTCAGGAAAGGACTTCAGGTCAGTTTGCCCCTTCGGCCGGAGTGAACTGCCATTTCATTCCCGGATGTTTTTTCTAGTAAACAAACCATTTTGTGTCCTTATGTTTTTTTTTTTTTTTCACCAGGTTATAAATATTTTGAGAGTGTGAGAAAGCGAAAGAGAAGAAGTGAGGAAAAAAAAAACTTCCTTAATTTAAATTGATTTAAATCATGTTCCTACTTTTTGGAGAAATGGGGCGACATTTAAAAATGTAGGTTTTATATGAAGGTGATTGAGATAAAGTCTCAATATTGCTTCCACAACTGCTGCTATTTTAGCCGGATATTATTAATAAGCAAACAAACCTATAATCTGCCCGTTGTGATGTCATCAAACCAGTACAAGGAGAACAGATCTATTTTTTTTTTACTTCAAAATATCTATTTTTGTACTTTGAATTGTGTCAAATCCTATACATGGCAGTATATACTTCCTAATCAATCTGTTTTTGTATTATCAGTGTTCACTGGGGAGGGAGAACACATTCTATTGAATCGCATCTTTAACTTCTTTGTGAACCGGATTCTTTTTGTTGAAATTTTACGAACATTCTTTCCTCGTTTATTCTTTAATTTTCAAAGTAAAAGTGATGAATTGGTGGGGTGGGGTGAATATTCTGACTTGCCTGCTGGTTTAATAAAAGAACATGACTTCGACTTGCTTGAAGTGAGCTCTAAATAGCTTGAGCAGAAATTTTAAGTCCAACACCAGAACATTTCTTACGCATTATTAGGTAATTTGACGGGCCGGGTTTGGCCAGACAGAACAAGCTGGACAGTCCGCCGCAGATCTGAGGGAAGACAGGGAATCTCTTCAACCCCACTGAAACAGTGAGGGGAGAAGATGGGAATTAGTGCTGAATTAAGCACCACTTTGATTGGAAACTGATTGACCGACTGTTGGCAAAACATGAAAGGATGACCTTGAATTCGCAAAGGCGCACATGGATTGGCACATGGCCTCTCTCTCTCTCTCTCTCTCCTTCTCTCTCTGCCACATTCTGTCTTACACTCTTACCATCTACCAAACAGTAACACACACATCCGCGCTCACACACACACATCCGCGCTCACACACACACACACACATGCGCTTACATACAAGCACTCTGTGATAGGGACACATTTCACATAGAAAGAGAAAAAAAAAACACATACATGTGTGCTGGCACAAACACGGCTCCATCTCTGCTTTTTTCACACTTTCTTTTTTTAAGTGAGAAAAAAAAATAATAAAAAATCCACACACAGTCACGTACGACATGCCAGAGTTGTGAGAGCAACTTCAAAGTAAGGCAGATGCAGGGACAGCACCCTCTGAATAAATTTTCTGGCCACCAGTCGATCTGCCCCCAGGCTAAGATTGTGGCTGTTCGCATCTCCCTCCTGACCCCTCGTCAGCTCACTGTTACATGCTATCTCCCTCCTGACACGGCTGTCTTACAGCGGATTGTTGGGATGTGGAGGCAGATATGAAAAGAAAAGGAAGGGAGGTATTTTGTCAGATGCGTTTTCCCCCCAAACTGTGTTAGTTTTGGGAAAGAGGCCAGATTTGGTTGATTTGATGAGCAAATCGGTGTGAGAGGCTTTATGCTAACACAGATCAACTATTTACTCTGGAAGACTGGCTCAGTGTGTTCCCAATGTAAACAAAAAGTCTGCACGCAAATCCCTTCTGTTTTTGCTTTTGTCCACCCTTCGATGTTTCAGATCATTAAAAAATTGCAATGTACTACAGCAAACAAATTTGAACTTCAAATACAATAGAAAAACAAAGTCACTGACATCTAGTAATCGTTCCAAAACCATTTCTAAGACTTTGGGATGTCAGTAAGCCAAAATGAGAGTTTATATTACACAACCAGAGGCAACATACAGCAGCGTTGAACCTTCCTAAAAATGACGGGTTCACCAAAATGACCCTGGTTGTTGAGGTCACATTGAGCCTTCAGTCCAATCACACTTTGGTTCTGCAGCAGGACAGACATCTAAGCCACAGTAGCATGCCCACCTCTGAATACCTCAAAAGACAAAATAAAATCAAGTTTTGGAGTGGCCTAGTCAAAGTCTGGATCCAGTGCTATTAATACCTAAATCCCTCCGACTTGGCTGATTTAAAATATTTCATCCTTTGATGTCTGTTGTATTACTAGATTTAGGGGGATTAGTCTTTCACATAGGGTTGGTTTGGATAGCTTTTTTCTCCTTAATGAACGAAAACCACAATTTGAAAACTGCTCCTTATTTTTAATCAGCTTATTTTGATCCAATATTAAAACTAATTCGAACATCTGAGACATTTAAATGTGACAAAAAAAAAAAAAGCAAAAGTAGGATAAAAATATGTAAGTGGCAGCACTTTTTCACAGCACTCGAAGTGAAAACAAATTCATGGACTAAATCAAAGACTTTATGACTTTTTCAGTACAGTAAGAGTGTGCATTGTGAATCTAACCAAATGTACAAATTTGCGATAGAACTAAAAATGTATTTTGAGAACATTCTAATTCTAAGACCCTCCAGAAGTCTTTAATATATTTAAACGTATCATTTGAACAAAAGCAGCGAGTTCATGTGGTGAGATGTTCTTTCACAGGAATAAAACATTACAGACAACCTGGATTATTTCTCACTGTACTGTTACAGTTGACAGAGAACAACAGTCTCCTTACAGCAGTGGAGCTTAGTAGCTTGGTGCTTGAACACGTGTGTGTGTGTGTGTATGTGTGTGAGAGAGAGAGAGAAAAAGAGAGAGAGAAAGAGGCAGAGGGTGTCATTATTGTAGATATATTCCTGTTGAGTAGCTTCTGCAACATGTTCTTATTTTTCTGTGTTGACTCGTTTTAGTGCTTGATTTTATTTTATCAATCATTTATGAGGACACGGTGCATGAGCACAGAATAAATGTAATTGCACCTGCAGGGACACGAGGAGTGAATTTCAGTTCTGACATAAAAATATATATGCATTTTCTTACATTTTGGAACATATGAACGCAAGGCTGCGGGTCCGTTTCAGTCAAAGGGGTTGCGATACAGAAGTGGGTGATGAAAACATTTGAATAATGCGCTTGTTATGTTCCATGCATACTGCGGACCCCCGAAAAAGACACTGATGTGTTGCCCCCAGGCCAAATATTCACCTGCGCGCACACATGCAAGCGCAACAATGAGTATTTCGGTGCACAAGCTAACCCACCTATTACTAAAATTTATAGAAGCTGCACACTATATGTTGCTTTTAACTGAATACAAATAGACACACACACACACACACACACACACACACACACACACACACACACACACACACACACACACACACACACACAAACACCCAGAAGGAATCTGGGGATCTAATGAGGCCCGTGGAGACACTGCTGAATTGTCAGTCAACCTTCAGCTTGCTGACATGCAGTCAACAACATCAGTGGCTTCTTTTCTTAAACAAGAGCAGCCTGTCAGATGGCATCAGCAATAAAGAAAAGTCCCGGGTCCACTGGCGTCGGGCTGAAATAGGTGAAGGCGTAATGAGGCAATATTCTAAGAATAATCATAAAACTGCTAACTTGCTTGTGGTAAACCTTGGGAAAAGTTGCAGCGCTTCGGGATTGCACATAATTCTTTTTTTAGAGCTTTAAAGTACATCCCTGACCCATTGTTATGATTAAGATTTATGTGCAGGTTACACCACAAGAACAAAACAAAGAGGGAGAGAGAGAGAGAGAGAGAGAGAGAGAGAGAGAGAGAGAGAGGGGAAAAAAAGTGTTGTAACTACTACTTCCCCCTGTCCTTCCAAGAGTGCTTGCAACACCAAGCCCACAATCCTGTTCCTCAAACGTCAACGTCTGTCTATGAGAGACGGACAGGAGGATCAGAGCGCAGCCGGCCCGAGGCATGCGAAACCCCGGCTGCTGCTTAGGGCCTCCAGGCCAGCAGGGGGCAGCCAAAAAACGTCTCACGCAGAACATACGGTATAAATTTGCTTTCAAAGGTTTATGAACAGGCATTGGTCGCAAAAATGGCAGAAGCAGCGAGAAATTTTTACATTTGACAATTTCCGAGGTGTAAAGTACTTTTAATGGAATAACTGGAGTTTTTTTTTAATTTTTTTTTTAATGCAGTGCTGTTTTTCCTCCAAGTGCTGGCTGAGGTATTACACAGCTAATGCCAGCTTGTGTCAGCAGAGAATGAATGAAATAAATATTATGTACAAGTGCTTGAAACCTCACTGATAATTATTCCATTTTTGTTGTTTTTTTCCATGTACACTCAATGTAACATTACTGTATCTGTAATTATATTACTAATAAAGAATACTGTTCAAACAAAAGCCATTAAATTATGTTTTTGATTACATTTTTGTGTAAATCCCATGACACAAACAAACAAAAAGTGTTTTACTGAAGGTTATTAAGCCATAAGAATCTCATACCCAGCATGCCTTTTCATGGTACTTAAAAGCATTTGAATTCTTCAAAATGTAATTTTTCAGTACGTTAAAGAATTCATAAAGTACAGGTCGCAAACGTACAGAGGAAAATTATATTAGTTTAAAAAAGGTGTGTTAGTCAGGTTGTAGCTCGGGGGCCCAATTCAGATTCTGGGCCCCGACTCTGATCCAAACTGGATCAGAGTCAGATATCTTCTCCCACACAATGTTTGCAGTCTCTTGATTTTCTTTCCTGTTTTATCTCTGGGCCATAATGGGGAGGGCTTAACCCAGGTGTTAGGGCACAGTGTCTTTCCCCATACAACACAGACATGCAATTTGCACAGCAGTGTGTAATTTTGAGTTTTATCACTAAAAACCCAGGTCAACACTGATGAAACCAACACTGATGCGTTTAACCAATAAAGCGTGAGCGTAGCAGAGGTTGTGCGTAAAAATGATACAAATATATCATTTTGATTCCTTTAGGTGACTTCTGTGATCTCCACTTAAATCCAGTGACAAATCTTTTGTTGACAAGCAAAGGTGGGTTATGTTGTTAGATTGCAGTCGGTGTTGAACCTTCGTTTAACTGATTTAAATATAACTGGGTGACATTTAGTAGCTTTAAAAGAAATCCTTTTTGTAGAGTGTAGGGGTAGCACTGTGCTCTCTGGTGTCTGTAAATCTCAGCTAGTTGCTAAGGTCTAGGCAAATAAACAGAGTCGGCCCAAGGCATAAGCAAGCCAGCAGAGCAACCCCTCCTCCGGCCCATTAACACGTGACTTCTCACAAAGATTATAGCTCTCAAAGTTTCACTTTCATAATTACAGTGATCAAGAATAATATTTGTTTGAACATTTATTAACAGCATATTTCAAAGACGTTAAAAATCTTTCAAATTTAACATGAGAAAGGGTCTGACAAGAGAGAGTCTGTGTGCACAGGACGCTCCTTATGGTCATCATAGTGTCAGTCCATATGTAATATGGCTGCAAAACAGTTTACTGCTAAAAATCTAATAAGCAATGCAAAATGAATCGTGGAGAGCTTAAGCAAAAACACATTTTACGATAAACTTTGAATCTAGAGTATTAAATGTGCAATATTCAAACACTACAGTTTATGAAAACAAACAAATATTCATTTCTTAATGTTTACATCAAAAAATACTTAGACAACGACGTGAAGAGAAAAATCACAGGACCATTTGAGGCCTTTGAACAAACAATAGCTTGCTGCAATTAAAAGTATTTAATCCACATGGCTGGATTTAGGGGGATGCTAAACCCTGGGCTGGAGACTCATACAGGTTCCCAACAAAGTGGCACGTTTTCAAGAAATTTCTTAATAATCGCAACCCCCCCCCAAAAAAATCAACCTTTTAGCTTGCTGTCAGCTAAAAGTTAACTTAACATGGAAGCTGTTCATTTGAAAAGAAAACCAACTTAAAAACAGATTAAGTAGCTAAAATCTGCTGAAACGTTGCCTCCAGCCTTCCACAGATCTGAGAATTCATTTGCTTTTCTGCAAATTCACAGTTTACTTATTTATATGTCTTCTTCCAAATTCTGACAAGATTTTCCAAAAGCTACTAGTAATCACTTACTACTTGAATAAATATGAGATATCGCTTTAATGAAATTCTTTTTGGGGCCCTGTAATGAATAATAAGAGGAAAACAAATTTTTTGGGTGATTTTGAACAGCCTCCAGTCTGACAAGCTGCTAGCCTTCCAGGGATCTGAGAAATTACATTTTCTCTAAACTCTTCTGCAAATTCAAAGATATATATATATATATATATATATATATATATATATATATATATATATATATATATATATATATATATATATATATATATATATACACACACATAAGTTCCTACATTTGACTTTAGATATGTTTTTCCTATATGTACTTCTGATAGTCACTTTAAAGAACAACCACTTCACAAAATATGAGATATCTCTTTAAGAGCAAATGAAGTTCCCCTTTAACATCTTGAACCGCCCTGCAAATGAATAAGAGGAAACACCAAATCAGCATTATTATTATTATTATCATTATCATCGTTATTATTATGTAGTTGTAGCCACTGCGCTTGCATGTTTGTGTGTGTGTGTATGTGTGTGTGGGTGTGTGTGTGTGTGTGTGTGTGTGTGTTAGGGGGCGGGAGGGGGTGGGGGTTAGTAGGTGGGTTGAGGGTTAAGAATAGCTGATCTGCATGCTGCTGAATGAAGTGTCGGTTTTCAGCGCTCTAAACTCCTCCTCTCCGGACGGGGCTGCTGCTGCTGCTGCTGCTGCTGCTGCTTCGCTTCCACTCGAACAGCCCAAGTAGTTTTTTCGGAGCGCACTCTCCGGCAGCAATGTGGAGGGAAGGGGCGAACAGTTGAGCAGTTTTTTCTTTTCCCCACTCCCACTTCTTTTTTGAGTTCTCCTTTTTGTCTCTCCCCCGCTTCCCCCCCCGAACCCCCCCTCCCTCCTAGTTTTGAACTTTGCGTGTTCTTCTTTTATATATATATGTATTTTTTTTTTGGTCGTGGAGAGGGAGCGCAGCTCAACACTGCTCAATAAAGGGAAGGAAAAGCGGCTCTGCGACGCGTGTTTTCTCTATTTTTTTTTTCCTGCTGTGTTTTAACTTGAGCCATTGTTTCTCACGCATGGATATTAAGGAGATAAAGTCGGACGCGCTGCTTTCTCTTCGGTAGGGTCGTAGTTCAGGAGGAGAGCACTATTCTTATTCCTCAGGAGCACGAGAGCTAAATAAATAAATAAATAAATAATAATAATTAAAAAAAAAAAAACGTACAGGGACCACAAGTTTGTCCGCAAGCTGCGAAAGAGGCGAAACTTTGCCAAGTTGCCTCGCATCCGGCCGCAGAAGCCAAACATTTATCGATATATATATTTTTTTCATCCCCAACTTTTTTTTTTTTTTTTTTTGATTTTGTTTTATTTTCTCTCTTTTCAACTGTGGATTATCATCGCAAGCCTCGGTCATGGATGACGGAGCCAAGTTCAGGGGATGAAACGGGAGTTGTGAAACATGAACTATTGTAGTTAGTTGACTCCACCAGTGGCACGTTTTGGACTGTACGCTGAGACAAGAAAAACTGCTTTTCGAGAGTGTGTGTGTGTGTGTGTGCGAGTGTTTTTTTTTTTGTTGTTTTTTTTTCTCCTTCCTTCCTTTTCGATCCTTTCCACTCGGGTGCCAAAATGCCACAGCTGAACGGAGGCGGCGGGGACGATCTGGGGGCCAACGATGAAATGATCTCGTTCAAAGACGAAGGCGAGCAGGAGGAGAAGATCTCCGAGAACGTCTCCGCGGAGAGGGACCTGGACGACGTGAAGTCCTCCTTGGTGAACGAGTCGGAGAACAACAGCAGCTCGTCGGACTCGGAGGTAAAAAATAAATAAATAAATAAAATAAAGCAAAAACAACAACAAAAACGTTTGCAAATTGGTAAAGAAAGTGGTTTGGCAACAGGAAAGGAGGGGAGTTTTAATCCACATGCATGCATGTCCTCCCTTTCTGCAGCAGGCAGAGAGGCGCCCCCAAACCAGACCCGACTCAGAAAGTTATGAGAAAACAAGAGATTACTTCGGTGAAGGTAATAAACATTCAAGATTCCCTGTGTTTTATCTTTTTAAGTTGTGGAAATAATAATAATAATAAAAGAAAAAAGTGAGGAATATGTGGCGCTTTTTGCCTCGGCAAAAAAACAAAAAACAAAAACCCTTTTAAGTTCTTCCTTCTCCTCCGCAGCGCTGAGGAGACAGCAAGATGGTGGCTTTTTTAAGAGCCCTCACTATCCGGGCTACCAGTTCCTTATGTTTCCTGACCTCACCAATCCATACCTATCCAATGGCTCGCTGTCTCCCAGCGCGAGGACGGTGAGTTTTCCCCCCTCGTGGGACATTGTGCTCTCTGTGCTCGTGCATTCTCTGAAGTCTGTCATTCTCTGCGAAAAAAAAAAGAAAAAGAAAGAAAGAAAAAAAAAAGGAGGAAAAACAACTTTGGCCCTGCGTGAAAGTTCCTTGTGCACTGCCAGACCGCCATATTCCCTCCAAGTGGCCTCTCAAGGAGCAGTACTAACTACCTCTTTGTTCTTTTAGGGGGTATAAATTTCTCCCTGCCACCCACTCTTTGCAAAGCCTTACATTTGAACTTCTTGTCATGTGTTGAACTCAGTTATTTGTTTATTTTTTTGTTTAAAGAAAATGAAAAAAAACAAAAACCCAACACTTATTTTCCTAACGGCCTTGCCTTAATATTTAAGTTTTTATTTTTTTCTCTAACACTTAAGAACAGAAATGGTCTCCTTTCAATTTCTACTGCAGAAATCCTCTCAGAAAAGCCCTGCAGAAGTAAAATGGTTGTTCTTGTACCTGTGTCCTGCAGTGGCAGCAGCATAAAATCGCTGCAGCGCCCCGTGCAAGACGTTTTCCAGAGACTTTAGGCGTCCCGGATAAGGCTGATAGTCTCTAGCAAAGTGTTGTTGACGCAGGGCTTGCTGAGCTGCGTTTACTTGTTGCATGATGGCATCACGCTGTTTGTTTGCAGAGGTTTCAAACTGATTATTGCATTAGTTTGTCTGCAGCATTTGTTTTTGATTTGTGTGTTGTTGTTTTTTTTTTTTTTTAAGTGACTGGACATGCAGCAAGTTTGGTAGGAATGCTGCCTCCAAACATTTGGGGTTTATTAGACAAATTCTAACTTGGAGCTGTGCAAACTTCCTTGGGATAATCCCTGTGGTTCCTCTGAGCTTGTCTGACTCCCCCCACTCCTCCCGGTCCCTCCTCGTTCCTCCCCCAACCTTGTCACACCCCCCCCAAAAAAAAATACGAGTACTTTCGTTAAAGCCTGGCAGGCATCTGACTGAAGATACACCCCGCCAGCCCCATCCCCACCCCTCTGTCTCCCTTTTCACTGTTTCAGGCCCACTCACATCGCCTCCCCGCACCTTCCATTCAATTAGAAAGGCGTTAGTCGACCATTGTTATTCTGAGCGGCCTTGATGGCTTCATTGGAGGTCTCCATTGGGGCTCATTAACTAAATGGCTGCCTCTGCTCGGACCATGTGATGCGTAGTTGTCTGTGTGTTGTTGGTTTTAGAGGAATACCAGCAAACAGGTAGGCGTCAGCTTCGCTTCAGAGCTGAACAATATATATTTTTTCTCCCCCTCTACTTTAGTTCCCACCACTTTTATTTTGAGAAGTTCAGCCCTTTTGGTGATTAAACTCTTGATCACATCTCGCAGGGCAGCTAAAATCCATCCTAGTGGGTAGATGTATATTTCTTTTTCAGACAGAACATCAATACACGTCATCTGACTTATAAAAGGCTTCCAAATATCGCAGCCAAGCAGGTTTTTTTTTTTGTTGTTGTTGTTTTTATGCAGCTGCAGTATTACAGGCTTTAATATAGTGTTGATGGCTGTGGTTTGAGCTGTGGTTATCATAAATTATAGAGATAAGTGCTCAAATCTTACTCTTAATCTAAATCTGCCGCGTGTTACTTTTCGAAAGCTTCACTTCTCACCTTATTTCCATTTATTTTGGGGCCAGTTCCTTTTCGGACCAGATGATTTATGGTTTAAAACAGCTTGAAAACTCCTGGTCAAATTAAAATAACTATAAACCATCTTGTGCTGGGAGCTAATATTTATTGGAGACATGTAACCAGGCTTCCCTAAAGCAGATTGTATAGAATATAAGAAATAAAGAAAAATAAAAAAAATGAATAAATGGTTGTCAAAGTACGAATTTACACTTGATTGATGTAAAATCTCCAAGGCGAGCGTCCTCTACTCGTGTTTGAAAAGACTAAAACTATGAAATGGTGAAGGGTTGACACGTACCAGCATCTGTTTCTATTGATTTCTTGACTGAAGATTTGCTGTGGAATCTGACATATTATGACCTCTGATCAAGCCAACAACAGCTGCTCTTGGTGGATATTGTTTACAAGGTCTCTGCAGTGCGTTAAGGCGCCATAAAAAGTCTCACTTTGTGAATACGGCATGTCTTCATTCACTTGCTGAGAAATGCAGTTCGTGCATTTGTTTATGTTTTGAGAAAATCGGATGTTAGTTTCCGCTTTGACGAATCAACAAAGCCCAGAAGACAGCCGGACTCTGGAGCCTTACATCCAAAAGTACCAATTTTAAGCCTTAGAAAGTCTCACATATGCAATTTATTCTGTAATAACTTATTCTACATTAAGGCGCAACAACATTTTGTATTGTTAAACACATTTCTAGGCCAGTCTGTGACTTCTTTCTTATGGTATATAATTATTGAGATAGAAATACAGTAAGGCATTAATTTCTTACTTTATTTTTTTGTAAGTTAGCATCGGAAAATTTGGTGATACTTGACAAATTCACAAGGTCAAGGCAGTCATTCATCCTTTCGGAACCAGGTCTTCCAAAAAACATGACGAATTTTAGGCCTTAAAATAAATCTTAATATGCTAGGTTTTCCAAAATACTTCCAAATGATCAGTTAGGAACGTATTATATTTGCAGTTTATTCCTTGCGTCTTCCATGGTCTTTCATACAGCATCAATGTTGTTGTTAACCAAGAACAGCGATGAAGGGATAACTTTGTTTGGCGTTTGGTGTCTGAAACTGGATTTTTTTGGTTTCGCTTTACATTACTTTTTAATTAAGTTCTAAAGTTAACTTATCTGGGTTGTTTTTGTGAAACTCATATAACTTATGAAAGTGCACAAAGTTCTCAACAATAGTTGCATTCAACAAACTTCCAGAAATCCAGTATTTATAGGAGACACATAGCCACATGTTCTTGTCATAAACCATATTTACAGCGTAGAAAAGCGGTAAATCATTTCCTGACCCCGCAGTTAGACAGTTGGTCATAAAAATGACCAAAACGACATAACTGTGAAATAGGAAAGGGGCAAAAATGAGCATCACGACAATATTTTGCTCTTTTTGTGGATTGTTTCTAAGGAAACCTTGTTTGATTGCAGTGTTTGGTGTTGCAGGGAGAAACAACACCACACCAAACTGATGGACAAATGTCACTAATCTATCCTTTTCTCAGTCTATCTCTTTTTTTTGTGTGTGTGTAAGTCTCTCACTTCCTCGTGTTTGCGTTGGCTAAAGCCAAGTTTAAATTAAAACAGCCATCTCTGTAGCTTCGGGCAACGCAGTGAATAATTAGAGTCTTTTCTAGACGTATAATCCTCCATATTTAAAAAAGAGAAAGAAAACGAGGTCAATGGGACAGAATGCGCTGACTGTGTCAATCATCGCTGTGGCAGAAAACAAGCAGGCAGACAATGGCTGGCATACTTAGCGGTCGTCTTGAGGTCTCCATATTGCCCTGCCCTCATGGCTTAGTGTGAATGCAATGCAGTGAGTGTGATTGATGAGAGGCTCATGTTGGAACCTTTTTAGACTCGCATTCTGGGCGCTGGGGGCTGTTCAGACCTGCAGATCTCCGTCGTCTTCGTCGCAGTCCGATCCGACTGCTGATACTTTACAAGTCGGCCTGCGCCAGCACGTCCGTCCGGTGGCTCATTTAAACCTGCTTGAGCTCCACGCTTAAAATTTATCGCCGCATCACCACTCTTGTTTGTAAGAAAGAAAAAAAAAACGCGGAGATTAGCTGGAGAGATGGGTGCAAACAATCCTGGCGCTTGGCAAACACTTTATGGTATTGCATGGCTTGGAAAGGGCTGCTGGGACAGAGAGGTTTGTTTTATAGGCTTCGGGTGGTATGCGGTTGTACTTGTGCTGCGTTAGACGCATTAAAAGTTGCGTCTGTCAACCAGACTGTATGATTCATGGCAGGGAGCAAAATCCCCAGTTTGTTTTTTTTTTTATTCAAGGTGGGGACTTATACTTTTTTTTTTTTTTTTTTACAGCTTTGAGTAAATAATGGTGTAATTGCACGACTCCGTTTGTTTTCATACATCTTCTGCATGTGTGTGCTCGCATCTCGTCCTCTCTTACGGTATCTGGTATCGTCACATGTATGCCATGCATGCAGCAAACACAACAAACTCGAGCTGTTGCTCAAGAGTCGTCACGCGGTAGTTTCACTCAAGAATGCGCTACACGATAAAGGATTTAAAGTCCCCAACTTGATGAAAAAATCTGGATGTGGCAACCCCATCACGAGTAATGAGAGAAAGGCCTACATGGGATCAGCACAGAGTTCCCCCGAGGGCCAAGCATAACTGATTTAAAGCCTGCTCAGAGCTGACATTCCGCTGTAATCCACCGAGAGCTGAGGAGGAGGTTTTATGTTTGCAGAGATGTTCCACCAGACTCCTGCCTGCTGTGCAGCTTTTTTTTTTTTTTTTTCTTCTTCTTCTTCTCCCCCCCTCTACAAACTCAGCTCGATAAATCCGGCTCATTGTTCCAGCGGTAGACGGCCTAGTGCCAGATTTAATTGGTGAACTCGCAGCCCCCGTCGGACGCCGCCTCTCGCCACCTCCCCGCGTCACTTTTCGATAACTCCGCCGGCCACGCTGCCGTCATCGTCGCTGCCACTCGAGAGCGAAATACCTCTTGTGTGCGAGAGGTGGCAAGTGGGCAAGAGCGAGGCGCGCCGCTCAAACATATCTTCATCAAATAACGCGGTGGGACGCTCAAACTCCCGAGCATGATTGTTGAATAGGAAACTGTTAGAGATTGGGGATATGAATAGGAAAGGCTTGTATAAGTCTGAACTTGTCAGTGGCTGCGATTGCATGCCTTTCTTGACTTTTTTTTTTTTTTTTTTTTCTTCTTCTTTCCATTCTTTCTGCTGCTTTTGGTGCTTAAAACGAGCAGACAAAGAAAAGTCAACACAGACATTGTCCAGCCGAAGAAAAGGGCCTCTCCTTGCATAAGCAAAGCCTGGTTGTGTGGAGGTGTCTTTTCATCAGGTGGCTCACTTGGCATTTCACTCACCTTGCTGTGCGTGCGTGCGTGTGTGTGTGTTCAAGAATGAGCAAACATGCAGCCATGCGTGCTGTATGTTTGTCTGTAAGTGCCGGAGTATGAGGGGGGAGGAGGAGGAGGAGGTGCGTGCGTTCAGGTGAGGCTGTGTGGACATTTTGCAACAGAGGGGACAGTGTGCGCCGCTCACGTTCTGACAACCGTCTGTGTTGTATTCCTGAATCGCAAATATTTTTTCAACCAAGCGCTGTGTCAACAGAGCTGGCGTTTCTGACTAGGTTTTTAGTTTTGAAAGGAGTTTTCCTTCAAAGTCAAACACATCCACAGCAATCTGGTGGCTCTGTTCAATTAGAAGCAGAAATGCTGGGCGCTCTCGGCCTGCAGTGATTAATTTCGATAATGATCTTTTATGCTCAGGCTTGGAAAGTAAAGAGAAACAGGTGATTACAGTCTAAATAGTTACATAGCTCCACCACTTTTATATGCTCGTGGGCAATTGAGATCAGATGTAATTAGTGCGAACACAAACCAAAGCTGCTTTTAGCCTCTTCTGCAAGCCTTTCATTTTGGCTGTTACGCGAACATGCATCTCCCATTTGCATTTCCTTTTCATCACAGATGCCCATGCTCACTTCCTAACCTCGCTTACACAGATCTGTGTGAAATGGTGTCAGTCCTGGTCTGCATCCTTCCCTCTCTGGTCTCTGTGGAAGGCTTTAGCTGGCGTCAATTCCTCCCTGCTACGCCATAGCCTGCTAGCTCGCTACCTAACCCACCCACTCGCCCGCTTGGCATTAGAAATTCTGTTTATAGCGCTCTCTGGCTTCTCGAGCGCTGGGCCCATCAGGAGCATCTCTGCACCCTTTGAGGAAAGGATAACCAACATCTCCCCTCTCTAGCCGCAGACTCCCCATGTTCAGTGACATCAATGAATCCCTTTGATGTGCCAAGATGAATATATGTGTGCAAATGTCCTTCTTTTTTTAAAATCAATTTATGTGTTTTTTCGGATTTGCTATGTTTGGCCCGGGCTGCTGCTGGCTTTGGTGCATTGCTTTCCCCCTCGAACACTCGGGCAAACTTATGTTTGAGTTCAAAGACTTGGCGGGTGAAGGTGAACACCTCCAACGCACCTGATTTCACTCCAGAGTCTGAGGTTTTTACAGTCCCGAAACAGATTCGAGATATATTATTGACCTCGTTTCTGCGGCTTAACAACAACAACAACAACAACAACAACAACAAAAACTCCTGTTGCAAAGTTAAAGATCTGAGTGTTGCAGTGAACTCAGAACTTGTAGCTGTTTATCGAGGAAACTGCTGGTCATGCCCACGCTTATTCTGACTGCTTCACAGCCCTCACAAGCTGCAGAGGATAACAATCACTGCAGGTCTGGTTGCACTTAAAGACACCAATGGATTAATTCATAGAAACTAAAGCTTGGGTTTCTATTTGTAGCTAAAACCCCTGAAAACCCATGTAACACAAAATGTACAAATAGATGAATAATTTTAAAAATGACAACCTTTTTTGAACTGAATGTCTTTGACGGTCGTGTCATACTTTAGAATAAGTCTCACTGCAATGTAGGTAAACTAAGAAAAGTTAGCAAAGGGTTGAGTTCGTAGAGCTGTGAAAAGTTATATAGTAGAAACAAGATAATCAATCAATCAATCAATCAATCAATCAATCAATCAATCAATCAATCAATCAATCAATCAGTTATTTATTTCTGTTACGCTTTACACAACCACAGAGTCTGTGACCAAAGCGCTTCACTGAGTCATTATAAAGAATGACAATAGTTTAAGACATTTTATAAGAAATGATAGAGAACAAAACACTGTAGAGAACATTTTTAGTAAAGTTAAAAGGAAAAGTAAGAACTTTTGAAGCAGCGTTTTGTGTAAAAAGGTTCTCAGTAGACAACATCTTTCTTGCTTTGGGTCACCTTAAGGTTCCTGCTAACTCCTAGCACACTAATAGCTAGCCTACTCCCAAAGGCTAAAGCTAAAACCTGACCTCATTTTGACAAATGTGTAATCAAAGCAAACTTTCACTGTCTTAAAAGAAACACTCTGGTCTCAAACATATCTTACCAGTTTATGGAAATGCCATCCAGTCATTGCCGTGTTTGTATTCGATGGTTTATTTGCATAGAAAATGGAAGTAGTGTCCACCACATGCCAAGAATAGAATATGTAAAGCATTTCAGGTTAGAAAAAATTTCATAGTAAAGTCAAACTTTGCAATTTTGATCATTTTAAAAACACTTATCTTTAGCATTGAAGAACAACTAACATTTGTCTTCATTTGTAGAAAATGAAGACACTTTCAGAGATAAGTACGATAAGTAAGACGTTAATCTGAATAGAACTGTCTAAGAAATTTGGAAAAGGTTGTTCCGCAAAGTTCCTCTTTAGATTTTTCATTTGTTTTATAAAGTGATTCATTCCAGTAAGCCGTAATGTACACCTCACAGAATGAAATGTTTTCTCCCATAATTGCACCGTAAGTTTTTAAGCTTCGTTGTATTAAAATGTTCAGGAAGAAAACTCACAGAGAAACTCTTTAACAGGGTTTCATCAGTCTGGTATTCCAAGCAGCTGTTTTCAGTTTAAGCTCTGCAGGCAGCAGGAGAGGAAGAGGGAGAGAAGGAGGGAGGAAGGAGAAGGCAGGAGGAGAGATTGTCGATGAGATGTGGTGGTGGGAGCATAAACTAGGGCAGATACGGGTGCTGCTATTCGTTCCCCCTGCTATCCCAAGGTGGGCCTGCTTCCAGAGCTTGAGGCATTCACTTATCAGAGGGATTTCTGTCTCCCACAGAGCACAGATTCTCCTCTGTAGACCACAATGCCTCGCCGTCACCCTTACAGTAAGAGCCCAATCAAGAGACGGCAGCAGGATATCAGATCGTGCCCATGTAGCATCAGCAGTCCTCAAAGATTTACATCAGGCTCCTCTTCAGGTCACACATGGGGCAAGCGGTCTGCTAAAGGCCATGTAGAACAGCCTGTGAGTCGTATCAGGGAGGCTGCAGTGGCCATACTAAATTAAGAAGTGGATGGATATCTGTCCAGGATGAGGTTAGCTGACAGCGAGCGGGGCAGCTGTTCTTCTTGTTGAAGTTGTAAATCAGCTTTGTTACTTTTCTCTCAATTTGTTCTTGTAATGGAACAACATTTTTGAGGCCCCAGTCCCTTTACAGGCCTGTCACGACAATTAGACCTCCACGTGTAAAATAGATTAAAAAAAAAAAATCAAACAAAAAAACCATTTTCTTGAATGCTTGAATTGTGCTAGCCTTTGGTTAAGCAGGTTTTAAATAGTTTTACGTTTTCAGTTGCTGGATTTGCTTTTCTCTTCTTCTCTGTTTTAACTCCAAAACTACTAGAACTTCAAGTAGCGGATGAGACTCACTCACCATCTGCAATATCTATTCTCCGAGTCTAAAAACACATGCAGTGCATGTAACAGATCTTATGTCTGACTGCATAAATCTTGAAGGCAGCCAGGGGGAATTTTTCATGTTTAATACATTCATATAAGTAGGACACATGTTACTCTGTGCTTGCTTTGATGTTGAAGTTGGTGTTGAATATAACAGAAAAGTACAAGTTGAAGAAAGATGAGCCTAAAAGATTTATCAACTATACCACATAACTGATTTGTTATAAATAATTCAGGTACTCTGAGTGTTTTGTTTTGGCTCATCAACAAAATTAATATTTTGTCATGAACTTCATCAGTTGAGATTTAACAATGCACTCAGCTCACAATACCGTGTGAAGGCGACAAATGATTTTATCAAATATTTTCTGGCTTTTTAATTCCGGGGATGCCCTCAGGCCAAAAACAAGATGTGAAAACGTGAGGCTTTCAAAGTTTAAAAGGATGAAATGGATATGTAATAAACCTTCAGCTGTGTTTTAAACAATATGTCAGCTGAAGAACAATCTTATTCAGGTTTGACCACATACATTATGGTAGGTTATTAATTAGAGATTAAGCTGCACAAAGGATTGAATTGCAGTAATTACCACGATATTAATGCATTTTTGCAAAGGAAAAGAAAACATAACTGTTTGGATGCAAATTTATGTGTTTCTTTTGTTTTAGGTTTTCTTGAAACAATACTCTCCAGAGCTGGGATGGATTTTCTTATTTGCGTTCCCTCTACCCTTGTTCCTAACCCATTATGTGATGCAAAAGATCCTGAAAAGTGTTTGGATCATTGTGCTAATTAAAATAAAAGAGAGACAAATAAAGCAAACGTTTTAGGCAGTTTAAATTAATTTGGTGATATCCAACAATATTGCCGCCGCAATGTTGTGGAGTTGTAATAGAGATCAAATGTTTACCGGATTACATGCAGCTTCGCGCCGATAACTCTAAAGGCTATGCTAGCTTGTCATCAGTGGCTAATGATTAGCCAGTCATCGTAGCCTTGCAACCTTTTTGTGGCTCGTATTATATAGAAATTCTTCTGCAAGCTGGAAATGAGCAGAAGAAGTCCAGACTAATATAAACTGACATTAGAGATCGGATAGGAAGACATGGAGGAGATGACAGCATGAGCGTCATTAGCAGCGAGCTAGTCGACTAATTGTCTGTCCCCTGCTCAGCAACTCATTCCAATAATATCACAAAGTACCACAACTTTCTCAGAATGTGTTTGAGACAGGTTTTAACCAAACATATTTACTGAAATAGTTGCATGTGTAAAGAAAAACTGTTGTATTTATGTCTGTTGGATTATTGGTAAACTCAAAAAACTGCATGAAAGTATTTGATTAAAGTGTTATTGGAACAAAAATGCCCAGAGATCTTAGTTTTGATGGAATTAATGAACTTGGGAGGAAAAAAAATACACATTTTTCAGTATCTTACCTACAGATCCCCAATCAGAGGAGATCAAGGGAAAACTGGCTGATTTAGATCTTTGGTCTATTGATCGGTGCATCTCCACTCACGTTAGTTTGCACTGATTTAATCAGACTTACTGACAGAATCTGAGTAACTTTGCAATACACAGGTGTTGTGACGTTTTCAATATCGCAAGATCTCGTGTTTGCAATATGTGGTAGAAATGTGCGCTGGTTTTTTTTTTTGAAAACACACATGCCGTTTTCCCATGAAATCAGGCCTAATAATGGTGAAAGAATTCACCTTCTGGTGCCTCTTCCTCTGTCCCGTTAGCCTTATAAACCAATTGTATGAGTTAAGGAGTCACAATGTTCTGCAGACCATCAAATTCGATTAAAGCCGAGCAAAGGCGTGAGTCATCTCAAATGTGTAGGCTCCTTCTTTCGGAACCAACTTGCGGATCCTGTTAGAAAAAGCAGCCGAGGCAGCGGAAGCCTGTGACGGACCGAGGTTTTTCTTTCGGATGTCGTGTTTTTCCTGACCTTATTTGCTCAATTTGAAATTATGAGGTAATGTTCTTGATTAGTAATGAGCAATGGCTGTGATTGAGGGCCTTGTGCTAGGCAGGCAGACATAAGACAGTCTTCAGTGATAGCGGGATTCCCCTGGTGCCCCCCCCTCCCCCCCCAGATAATCAGCATGATTAGGTTTCTTTGTTCTGAGATGTTATCATGTGATGCTCTCAGGTTGAGGTTTTCAAGACACAGGCACAGCTTATCTGACACGAAATTGAGGCGAATTTCGTGTCAGATATTCAAAGTGTTGCACCTTTGCAACACTTGTTGCAAGGTACAATCTTGCCCGTAAATCTGCTGATTTACTTTCTTAAAATGTAGAAAAGCTACATTAAGGGGGAAAAAAAAGATCTAATTAAGGCTATACGGCATGGAGAAGGCCGAGGAGTCCTTTTTGTTTGGTTTGTGCCTGGTCTGGAGGGGCTGGCTATTGGAAATCCCTGAAGCAGGCTTTAGGGGCAGGTCTGATTCTCGTGTGAAATGGGCAGGCTCTATAGCTCTCGGCTGACTTGACTGGGGCTGTATGGGTGTGTTGGCAGGGGGAGCGCCGGCCATGAATAGGGTCTTTGACTACCTCAGACTTGCCCTGAAAGGCAGGACAAAGACCCTAGGGCAACGGCTTAGAGCCTCACAGCTGAGCTACAGAATGCTTGGCCCAGTCTTCCTCCCTCCTTGCCCGATTTAAATACTACAGTGGCTTTCAGCATTCTAGTGACGGAGGCTTGCATTCACCGCCAATCGACCACCGTTTCTCTGTTATTGTTTACAGTGAACTAATCCCGCTCCTTTACGTAACCCCATTGTACAAAACCCATCAGTGGGGCTGGTCAATATGCATCAGCGAGTCTCTTAAACCGCTCTGGAGACAGGCTCATGTTGTTCATATTAAGCAGAAGTTATTTTGCTGTAGATGAGCTCTTGGCACTTCTCTCAGAGTTGTTAATAATGGAGAACCTTTGTCCAGCTGAGATGTTGGCAAGTGAAGGAGATGAAGCTCGACGCACACCTCTCATCCGCTTGATTATTTTTGACGGCTCCGTCAGCTTTCGAAATTTGTAAGACGCGGAAAATAAATAGCCATAAATCTTTTCTGCGCAGTTAATGGGGTTACTTGAGTCCTGTCCAGACACTCTCTCCCCACAGAGTTTCTAGTTTCAGATGTCACTCAGAGCTTTGTTTTACCCCCTCCCTCCCTTTTCCCGGGTGAAGGGTCGGAGGCCAAGGTTCAGGGCCAGTTGGCTGAGTGGCCACAAAGGCTAAGGCTTCCCCTCTGCACATCCGATCCCTCCGTCCACACCGGCCAGCAGCCACAATGAGGGGATCAGCTTGCAACATTTGTCTTTTCTTATTATAACCGAAAACTTTCCTGGATTTATGTCAAGAGTGTAATTGTAAGGGCAAAGTTCAGATTTTCACAGTAAAACCATAAAACCGGTTTGGAAGTTTAATTGATTCCAAGCTGAAACGTCTAATTGTTTTCTTCCTCGCTCTCCTGCTAAGGCTCCGCATCTTTCCATTTGTATTATCTGCACAATTCGAGACCTCATATCGCGGCCGCTTTTGTTCGCTCAAATGTCATGTCCTCTGCTAAAATCAAACAAACACAAAAATGGCAGAACACCTAAAACCTTTAACCCCCCCCTC
Organism: Poeciliopsis gracilis; assembly: GCA_911649635.1. Lineage (NCBI taxonomy): Eukaryota > Metazoa > Chordata > Actinopteri > Cyprinodontiformes > Poeciliidae > Poeciliopsis > Poeciliopsis gracilis. The sequence goes on along the minus strand of CAJVRI010000005.1, from coordinate 3,123,424 downwards.
ACCCTCCTCCACCCCCCAAAAAAATCCCAACTTCTCTCCCCGCCCCACAGCCACCACCCAAACATGTCCTCCAGCCAGGTTTATTATGCCGTTTCACGCAGACCAAAATTGCAGCTGCATGGAGAACAATCTGGAGCACATTAGCTCAGGCGCTGTGATTTATAAATTGTTTCTCAGGCCATAAATCCCTGCTGTAATTGTGCACAAGCACCCCTCTCTCTCTCTCTCTCCCTCTCCTCCCTCTCTTTCTCCAGTCACTAACCCCCCCCCACCCTCCACCACCACCACCACCACCGTGCTCTGTCTCTCCTTCTCTCTGAGCAGCTTACAGTCCTTGGGTTAACATTTAATTGTTTGCAGAAGTGTGTGCAGTTTGGAGTGAGCAGAAGTTTGTTGCTTTGTGGGGGTACAACCTGAGATTGCTGCAGCAGCAGCAGCAGCAGGAGCAGTTTCTTCTTATTTTTTTTTCATGCTAAGTTAAATGCTAACTTTTGAACGGTGTCCTAAAACTATTTTTTCTGCCACATGGTGTGAGTAAAGTTTTGCAAAATATAATGGGAGCGTAATGTCTTCAGCTCCGTGTTCCTGTGGTTCGTGCTCAGCATTCCTGAATACTGTGTAATTGAGAGGGGCCTCTCCTCAACCCTGTCCCTGGGAATCTGATATTTACAGCAGCCCCTGATTGTAATCACCTCACCGTTCTCATTAGATTGTATTGAGAATGAAAGATAGCAGCAGCTGTATGCATTCTTATGTTCACCCTTGAGGTCCCAGCGGCCTGGTGAATGTCATGGAGACTTTTTTCTTTTTTCTTCTTTCTTAGGTAATTCCAAATAAGTCAAAACAAGGTCTTTAAAACACGTTTCATCTGTCAGATTGTGCAGAACAATATGATTTCGATCAAGTTTCCGCGTCTTGCTTTTGTTTCTAAACGACTGTTTTGCTTTCTGGAGCCCCGAAAAGCTCCGAGCGGTCCTCATCCCAACGTGGCCTCCCAGCCTCAAGACCTTTGTTTTGACGGAAAGATTTATTCCTTACAGAATTTCAGACACTTAAAGGGGAGCCCTGCATGTGAACACGCAATGAATTTATAGCCGAGTGCATCACCACGTCGTGATTTAGAAGTGAGTATCTGAGAGTTGTGTGTGTGCACGTCTGCAGCTTAAGGAAAATGAAGCCTGTAGACTGTGAGGATATGACTTTTATAAAGGTTTCAGGTAAAAAGAAAGAAAAGAAAAATGTGCTGGCAACCTTCCAGACCTCCCTGCAGTGGGCTGACAATACGCATAACTAATCCTGGGGAATGTCATGGTGATTTTGTGCTGTGTCACACATTGTGGAAGGCTTAAAGTGCTTTAAAAAATATGTTCTAATCACATGCAAACTGGGAATTTGTTTTATTCCTAAACTATTAAATAAACAATTTTATGGCTCGTGTTGTCATCAGGTAATCCAGGACTGGCTCACCTTTTGATACGTTTTTGTTTTGCCGTTATGTCGTGAACGTTTGAAAGTCTCTCGACCTGCTTGTCTATTATGTTTGTTGGTTCTGCACACGCACCAATCAGAATTGTATCGTTTTGAGCTGCCGACACTGGAGACAGTTTCAAATGTTTATTTCTGACCTTTTTCCTGCTAGCGATCACAAATCATTCACAGGATGAGGCGACGTGCCACTGGGTCTGAGGGGGATCAGTTGTAAAAGAAGATTTTACAATTACTTTTGAAGATAAATTACACAGTAATTTCAGGGTTCACATTTTAAGATGTCTTTAGCTTCTTCCATTATGTCTAATATGACTAGCAACAGTGTGCTCCATGTTCGTTTTCTAGCAAATGAAGATTTTTCCCAGATTCTGGGATTGCCAAACAGTTGTTGAACGTTTGCTGTACTTTGTTGGACCTTCCTGTTATTTGCTCAAAGTATTGCTCTCTCTCACTCTTTCTCAGCCTAAATGAATTATAGACATGTTTGGATTTTTCTAGAAGATCCGTATCTCTTGAAATAGTAGCACCTTTCAGGGCACCGCTTGGATCATTCTTTGTCCCTTCATTTATACTAAAAATAGTTCATCATTAGTCTATTTTTTTTCTTTTTTCTGACCTGGGAAAGCTCTCTCACTGATTGAAGAAATATCACATTTGTGAGTTTTCAGCCTTATAAAGTTGTTGATGCATCTTCAGTCATAATCTAAAAATAAAGACCTGATTTCTTTCAAATATAGAAGTAACTGTGCGTATAAAGTTATATTTATTATGTTTCACCTTCAAGAGCCAATCACAGTGACAAAAAAAAGAAGAAAGAAGTCAAATTCCAGCTATTTCTCGCTTCCGGTCTACTATTTCTCCCGATCTCTCGAGGTGCCTGTGTGACAGGGCCGACCAATGAACCTACCATACCTGTGGCAGTTCTGTGTGTGTGTTTGCGTAGAGCAGAGGTGGAGGAGATGGAGGGTGGAGGGAATGAGGTTAGCAATGGGGTGATAGCAATGTCAGGTAGTAAAAACTGAGATGAGGCAGGGCCCAGGAGTCTGAGGGGCCTGGAGATTTGTGCCTTTGCACTCAGAGAGCAAACACAGAAGGCATCTGCAGGCAGCTGTGTGTGTGTACGTGTGTGTGTGTGTGTGTGTGTGTTGGGGGGGGTGCTGCTGCTGCTGTTGCTGCTGCATGGGACGGGGGGTTGAGGGCAGCGGAGCTGGGTGGTGTTGCAGAGAGAGAGACAGAGGGGAGGGCAGGGGTGGAGGAGGTGGTGGTGGGGGAGATTGGACTTGCAGAGTGAACACAATCAGCCCTCTGTTTTCATAAGACTTGTGGTATGTGAGAGCAGAAACAAATGTGTTTAATTTAGGCTCCTTTTTTTTCTTTCTTTTTTTTTTTTTAACTTGCCTTCTCTGCTACACCCACTTATGCCCACCTCAGTTTTTCAAAACTGACTTCTCTCCTCCAAGTTGCTTCATTGCCTCTCCTGCCTTTTAGGAGCTATATATATATATGTGTGTGTGTGTGTGTGTGTGTGTGTGTGTGTGTGTGTGTGTGTGTGTGTGTGTGTGTGTTTTACAGGAGCCAAAGAAACAATTGCCTTCTGTGCCCAGTCAGAAAAAAAAAAAAAAAAGACCTACTTAACTCTACTCTTTGAGGGTGGAGGTAAATATTTATCTGGTACTTTTAGAAAAAAAGAAACGACAAGAGCTGTTTTTATATTTTCGCTGCACATTCGGGGTGACCGAGCCCTCCGTTCGGCGTTCCCGACTCATTACACCCACTTTACACACCTTGGCAGGAAGGGCGCTGTCTCTGACGCTGGCGACTCGCGCCGTCTCCGTCCAGTTTTGTGCTCGGCCATAAACGAAAAGTCCAGGTCTCACACCCGCGTGTCGCTGTTGCAGTCTTTTGACACACGCATTTGATTTCTAAGTTGAGCTTTACTGTAAACATCCCGCCGAGTGCTGGTAACCACCTCCAGCTCTGGAGTCAATTATACAGACGTTTACAGCTGGGAGTTTCAATGAAACGAGGCTACTCCCTTAACAATAAAAGAAGAAGTTGTGTTCCTGCGCGACGGGCTAAACAATACCGCAGGACATGGGATAGGGGACAATGTCTCTGACAATCAGAGGTGTACCTCGTCCTGACACCAGATCGCAGTGACACTAGTGGGAGTGAGAGGGAGGCAGGTATGGAAAACCACATTACTGACTTTACCTAATTGACTGGAATAGCTTCTTGCTTTCCTCTCTGCCTTTATGAGATAGCCCTACTCTTACCAGATGCATAATTATTTTCTCCTGCGTCTAATTACGCAGCGAGTTTTTTATGTGACCTGCTGTTGTGCTCTGCTTTACGAAATTACTCACTTATTCCTGACTGTAGCCTCGGCCTCCTTTAACCGTTTGATTGAAATTACCTGAGAGTCAAGGAGACAGAGCGGGTATAAACCGTGAGCCAGATGCAGAGAAGCCATAACTTCTTTTTTTCTTTTTTTCTTTTTTGAGGAAAAAGAAAATAAACTCTGAAACAGAAACAAACAAAAAAAAAATGCTTGTGTTGCAGAAATGCCAACGCCTGCTGAAGCCGCAGCTCGCTCACCAGGTTAGAGTGTTAAAGAAGTTCTACGAGGGGAGTTTATCACGGCCTTGTGTTCTGGTGATGCGGTTTTATTACTGAAACAGCACTAAATTTGGGGCAAGGACTTTTCAAATAAACCGAGGCTGCTGCGTAGCTTTGCCTCGCGCTGAACCCACCGTTGCGTTTTCACGTTGTGCGGTAGATATAGTGATTTTCGAACTCCGATCTCGGTCTGGACTGAACTGCATTTAGGCCAAGTTTCAATAAGCTGCCGTAACACCAGTCACTGAGTTATTTCGCCTTTAAAGAAAAGCGTAAGAAGAGAACAACTTGTTTTGTGTTTTCTGTCCGCGCAAGTTTAAATGGAGCCACAAATAAAGCGCGTTGTGAGCTCAATCACCGACAAGGCATATCAAAACAGAGGGGAAGGGCGATAGCAATGCCCTGCTGTTTTGTAAGAATTTCAGAACGATACTTTAGGAAATGCATTGTGAACGACAAATTCACATCAAGATTCACATTTGATTTTACGAAAAGACACTTTAAGTAGTGTAAAGTCGTGGTAAATTTTGAATACTTAAAGTTAGCTGATAGCTGATTTTAGCCGATTTTAAATTATTACCAATTAATTGTAGGACTATTTTACTGCTGAACTTTTAGCTATTATGATTCGAGGTCAGTGAACATGGTTACTCCATAGAAAGACATTTTGGAGACTTTTGAAGTACTTTTATCATTTCATTTTATTTTATAGGTAGTCTTTTATGACTTCAATCTATCAAGTAATCGTGTGTGAAAAAAGCAAAATAACATAATTTTGAGGTGAAAAAACCCCAGAAATATGTGAATTTGGTAAAACAAGTGTAATGGATTCCAGTCGGACGTTAGGTTCAGGCGACCGATTGAATTCAGACAATAAGTGGAGTTTTTACATCACGTGTGTTATAACTACTTCTAGGCCTAAGCTTTGCTCCCACTGTTTTGATTTTAAAGTGTAAAGGCTCTGTTTAAAAGAGTAATGGTTTGAATTCAAACTTTCTTATAGATTTAGAGGTTTTATCACTCTCTAGCGCCTAAACAAGCAGCTGCCGATGTAAACCAATTCATTAAACAAGCTTTGCTCATTTCTGGTTGTTCTGGATTATTTCGAAATCGACCTTGAACGCGACGTTTTAGAACGCCTGCCCTATATTATTGCATTTTTCCTTTCAGATAAACTCCTGTCCTGAAATGCGGACGTGTTGAGGCATCCTGGACGGCGGGCGGGCGGGGAGCCTCGCTGCCGTCCTGCTCGGACCTCCCCTGCGCTGCCGCCCCTCTCCGCTGCCCTCTCTCCCTCTTTGCGCTAATAGTTCTTTTGTGTACAAGAGCATGTTAAGAGGCCAATGAGCCTGGCCTTAATAGGGCCACGTCGCCATAGAAACCGCAGCACTCTGGATGTCTGACCTTTGACCCAGTTTTTTCTGCAGCCCGTGAATAAGAGCGCGGGGACAAACCAAACGGGTCACAATGGAGGCCCTGACAGAACGAGGGAGTGCTCCTGTCATAGTCACTTAACTTCATTCCTCTACGGGCTAATGGACACTTCAGACGTGCTTCGCCATAAGCGGCGTGCTAAATTTCCACCGCCGCATCACGGGTTAACACGTTGTAAGACCGAGAGAAGAGGCTTTAAATGAAATCTGAGTGATAAGCAGACACAGGGTGCGGGGTGGTTAATCGTATGTTTTTCATGAGTGATTGATTAGACCACAGATAAACGCAGTCAGATGAAAGTCATCAGCGCTGATTTCATTAAACGGAAGAAAAGCCGTGTCATATTTTCGGATGTAGACAACAATGCGTCCACTCTTCCTCTGAAGTGTAGCTTTGGGTTTAAACTTTTGCTTTAATCTAGTTTTAATCGATAACTCCCCCCCCCTCTTGCTGGGAAATGTACCTTATCTGAGAAGTTTCCAGCGGCTCTGTTGTACAGTCCTGATCTGACCAGCTGAGCTGCTTGTCATCTCCCCATCGATTACACACTAATTAGCACAAAGACTGCCGAGGTTTGCTCAAGAATTGTTAGTGTAATTGCTTCTAACGTCGGCAAACAATGGGTCACCTGAGACGAGGCGGGGCCTCTACTTATCACGTTGTCTTTGTGCTGTAATCTTTTAATTGTGTTTCCGCGCATACGTCAGGTCGAGGTGTCAATGGCCCCGGCGAGAGCAGGTGATCTCAGCAGAGCGAACCTGGGAGGAGCCGGCGGCGCGGGGGGCCCGACGGGGTTATTGTTAGAAGTTGCAGGGGACGATAATTAACACCTCAGCCAAACAGCAAGCTGTGTGGCCTCATTTGTTTTTTGTTGGGGTGGGGTAAAAGAAAACAATGGGGAGGGGCTCTTCACACAGTAGGTGAGTGACATTATCTGCTGGAGCGATCCCCCCAGGCATTCCTGCAGCTCTGTGTTTACCATGAGCCGGGCAAAGGCATTTCACAAGTGTAATGTTGGCTCTGGGCAGACACCTTGGGTTTTTTATTTACTCCCTTTATTTGCTTTTTTGCTCCTAATTGATTGACTGAATCCATTTTGGTCAATCACGCAGAAGAAGTGGGATAATAATAGGAGGGTTCCTGTGCACTCAGGAAAAGTGACAAAAAGTGTTTTGTAGATCCATCCATCCATCCATCCCCTCCATCCATCCATCTATGCTTTACAAATAGGCTAGAAGGGCTAAGAATATCAAAAATTGGAAATCTTGAGTTTTTATCTCTCAAAACGTGTTCACTCTCTCTGCTTTTTACATGACTCTTATCACATTTATGTACCGAAAACTTTTCTTTTCTTGCCACCAAACTTTTCATCACATTTTCAGGGTGGCCCCTTAAGTCGACAGATAGTTTCTAGCAAAGTTTGGGATCCTCTTTCTGTCTCCTTGGCAGAGAGTCTGACTTAGTTTGACAGCAAATGTCCAGGACATCTGTCTCCTCTCGGTGCTCTGATGTCGGCCCGCAGTATGGCACCGCAAACACTTCAGAGATGACAAAGACACTTGGCCGTGTTTTTTCCCTCCCGCTCTGTGAGAGCAATGTAACAATTAGAACCCAGCTCTGGCAGGCCACATGCCCCAGAGCATATGTTGCATTCTCTCTGTTCAAAAAACCAAAAAGGGCTCCAGTGTGGCTCGTTGGAAAAATTTTGATGGCATCACTGCCACCTTTGTCGCATCTGGGCCTCTTATAAAACTAGCACATTCTACTGATGTCTATTCTGAGCGTTGGAGGCAGCAGGGAAAGCTGGAAGACAATTAGAGAGCGACGAAAATGGACCAGCTAAAACTTCTCTTCAGACACTGCTCTCTTTCAGTTCTCCATCCGAGCGCATTTACAAGAGTTTCCAGGTCCCATGCTGCAACAGGCATAGCTATGGGCCCTCACCATATGTCTGTATTTACTTCTAATAAAACAAGGCCATGTGTAAAGCATTAACTGAATGCCCCGCAGTTGGGCTGATATTACTTTATCTAAGTTTCAATCTTTCGCAAACATCTAATATCACTTAAGCCTTGGCATAGCCATTTGAAAAATCCAGTTTTTATTGTTCTAACTTTTTTCTGACACTTTTCTAAAATGCTAAAATGCTGAGAAAGTTTTTTTTTTTGTGTGTTTTTTTTTTTTGCATGGTGTAGCCCACAATTCCTCGCCTTTTGTTTCCTGAAACAACTCAAGCACCCTCCCCGTCCCTCTCTGCCTCTCATGTCCCAGCGAGTGGAGTCCAGGACAGCAGCTAATGTGACAGTGTGCGGCTGCTTGCTACCTTGCAGGATGTTTCAGGGAACTGTGTGTGTGAACAGTCGCTGCACGGGGGCACACTGGCAATTAGAAGCAAAAGTAGGTGCTCAGGAAAAAAAAAAAAAAAAGCGCCCGGGGGCATGTTCCTCAGCCCTGGCAGAAGCTGTCAAATAAGGGACGGGATCGGGTGGGAGAGCCGGGGTGGGCACGGGCGGTCCAAACCCGAAACGCTCGCAGTGGCGCTTGCTTCGTTCGTGGAAGGGTTTGTGATTGACATAGATTAGACAGTGAAAACGGCATTGTTTTGAATTTCTCTCTCCAGAGAGTAGCATTCATTAGGCGCCATGCACAGAGCAGAGCAAAGTTTCAATGGGGAGCTAGCAGCCTTTAAAAGCGACTGCCTCCTGACAGTTGTATGGACTCGGGCCCATTAGTTGGAGCCCACGATTCAGCCTTGAGCAGTATAGTGAAAATGAAGAGGGCTGATGTCAACTCCAAGAATTCCCCTCCTTTTTCGAAGGGGAAAAAGGGAGCCCCTTCCCCCTGCTTTGGTGCTCTGTTGGACCCCAGCTGTCAGGAAACAATACCCTCTGCCTGCTCCGACAAACTCATTCCTGAAAATGTTTTTTTTTTTCTTTCCTCTCTCTCTCTCTTCCCTCCCCTCTCCTCTCCGTTTTCCCCCGCTTACTATAATGTCTTTTCCATTTTTAACCCGCAGTCACCCAACCTTCCTTCCTCTTTACAAACCCGGAGTGACGAATGGAGTTCTGAAAATCAAAACCTGAATGCACGACTCCTCCGGTTTGCTTGTTTGTCGTCATTTATCCTTCACGCCTGTGAAAAGAAGTCAAAGCTTCACATGGATTCTTTAGCAAGATTTGCCTTTCAATTTTTTTTTTCGTTCTTCCAAGAGTCGAATGCTGTTTATTTTCTGTTATCATTTATCAGATGTTCGCAAAGGGTAGGGGCCAAACTGTCTGTGCAGAGGAATTCACACGTACAATCCTGCGTAAACCGCAATGACAATCAGGTTTCCTACAAGCTTGAAAAGCATAACAATATTTAGCAGATCTTGACAGATATAGAAACAAAAAGATATAATCGTAAAATGTTTTTTTTTTCCCTCTGGAGTCGCTATCTAATTGTCCACCTGGTAAATACCTGCGTGTGTAAAGTTGCTGCAATAAGACAGCTATTCATAATTATCTTTTATTTAAAAAGATGGATCCTGTTTTCATCAATTAATCCTCATATCTGTTTCTTTCCGTCCTTCCTTCTCGACTTGTCTCATTGTTTCTTTTCCTTTTCTTTCTTTTCTTCCTTCCTTCTTACCCAGTATTACACCAATATGTCATGTCAAATATCGTTTTTTAATTAATTTGAAATTATACCACAGAGACAATCTGCATGCCTGACAATCTGCTCTATCCGGTGTGCGAACTGATCCATAAACCAGATGTTTGCTGTGCTTTTGGAGTTATGGATTCAGGCTATCGTCATTGCTGAAGGACACAGCAGATGAAAGCAAACAAAGCTCAACTTGTTCCACAAAGCAATAAATACAAAAAGCGAACAACAGCAAAAAAACATTTTCTTTCTCGTTCAGAGTTTTATCTTGATCGCGCAGCGACTACGGACCTTAAGGGCCAGCTGTCCTGATTGGACCGGCAGTTGTAAAACTTTTTGTGACAAGTAACAAAATGAGGGAGAAGCAGCGGACAGACAGCTCTTTATGATGGCTTTCACACATGTGTGAATTATGGCGATAGTGGGGGAAGGAGGAGGGGCCGCGTTGGGGGTCAAAGGGCCAAACGAATCGGACAGTCGGGGAGCGAACAGCTCAGCGTCTCCTAGATCTGTAGATGGGACTTCCTTCCAGTTGTCTCTTCCCACCCCGGCAGCAATGGGCGCCCACAGCTGGCCTCTTGTTTTTCCTTGACAAACTGCAATTTCACAGTCGCTCACCAGTCCGCCGCGTTCACATCAGTCTTCCTGCTCTCCGCCGTGCCAGAAACTCCCTGTCTTGAGTCCAGCAGCCATGTTGGTCTTGTACAGGTGTTTGCCGGAGGCCTCTGGGGGTTTGACACCATTCTTGTCATTTCTCATGGAGGAGATGAGGCACATATTCGTACATGAGCGATTTTTAGAGACATTTTGACTCACATGGCCTCCCATAACTATTCATACCTCTTGATGTAGTTTGCTTTTTTTTTTTTGTTTTGGTCCGGACACAGTAGCGCGTTATTGTGACGTTGAAGGAAAACAATGCATACTTTTACAATTTTTAGAAAGTAAAATCACAAAAGTGTGGCATACATTTACATTTAGCCCTCCCTCTACCTTTTGGTCTGATACCCCTAAATAAAATATAATGCAATCTGTTGGGTAAATCCTTCTGTGAAGACCTTAAAGGTTTGTTGGAGAACATTAGTGAACAATCAGCATCATGAACTCAGCAGACAGGTCAGGAATAGAGAACATTAGAGCAAGAGTTAGGTGATAAGACAATATCCCAGGTGTTGAACATCTCAGGGGGCGCTGACCTGTGGTGGTCCACCTAAACTAACAAGACAGACAAAGAGAGCATTAATCAGGGAGCAGGCTTAAGACCCTTGGTAATTCTGGAGGATCTGCAGAGATCCTCAGCTCAGATGGGGCAATCTGTTGACAGGACAACCATTAGTTGTCCCCTCCTTAAATCCCTTCCCTTAAAGGACGATTGGCAGGAAGAAAGCTCCTGTTGAAAGAAGGGTAGAAGAAGTCTAGTTCGCCACAAGTCATATGCAGCTTATTGGTCTACATGCAAAATGTTGAGGAAAGCTGACATTGCGATGAAGCATGGCAGCATGTTTTCATCTCTTAAAATTCCAAACAAATACATTGTCTGTGAATGAGTTTCCACGTGAAGTCTCGGCTTCCTGCCTTTATTTGAATCTGTTTAGCCAAGTTTTTTATTAGTTTTCTTTTTTAAAAAAAAGATTTTATAGTTGTGGATCTGATCCGATTAATGTGTTTATGGCTTTTCTTTTAAATCTGCCCTCCTTTCTCTTCCCGACACAGTACCTGCAGATGAAATGGCCTCTCTTGGACGTTCCCGGCTCTGCAGGAATAAAAGATTCTCGTTCTCCGACACCAGGGCATTTAGTAAGTACGAACTTTAACAAGTACGACTCATCCAAACAGGAAACCGAAAAGAAAAACAAAACAAAAAGGAAAATGTTAACAAAACATTTTGAGTTATTCATTCACTTCAGGCACAAATAAATACATTCTCCAAGGGTTTGATTCTGAAATGAGTTGTAATTTGGTGTCATGGAGGATAAAAACAAGCAGCATCAGCATGGTGGAACTTCGTACACCAGCTAACTTCTCCCACCATTCAGCTTCTCATATTTACGGCTCTGACAAGACGCTTCCTGCAGCCAACACTGCTCAGCACATTAACCCAATTATTGAACAAATCATGTAAACTTATTGTGGAAATCCATTTACTGTGGAGATGGGGAGGGGGGGATCCAAAACGCTTTAATCAAACTATAACTGTAATATGGTTATGTGCAGTAATGAAGTTATGGCCCAGTGTTCCCCAATTCCTCCCAGTTTCCCAGCGCCGCCCGTTGCTGTGCCCGCAGGCCAGCTGCTGGGAAGACTGTCTGTCTTCACCGCAATAACTCAGCCTCCCCCATAAATCTCCGGAGCCTGATGCGCCTTGCCATTCTTGAACTTTCCCACACAGGTGTGAGCGAGTCATCGCCCTGTCTCGCTCCAGTTAGACAATGCGGGGCCTCAGCAGACCTGTTTGGTTTGTGGCGCTCGCTGAGGGACGTGCGTTTTTGGATTGGAAATGTGCGATAACTTTTGAGCCTGGAGAACATCCAGCTGACGTCTCACCTGCGCAATTTTATCAGGCTGCTTTTCTACTCCAGCAAGTTATTTTTAATGCAAATTCACCCTATGTCTCCTTGGTGAAAAAAGAGAAAGAAGCAGAGAGAGAGAGAGAGAGCCATTGTGAGTCAGCCCTTCGGCCCTCCATGTACTCACTGCTTGTGCTTGCTGAGTTTGCGGTTTATTCTCTTGATTGCAGAGATGAATATTACAAAGTCTTCATTGAGACCCGTAAATGGGAAATTGTGAGTGGGACATGGGAACCCAGCAAAGATTTATATCTCAATGCAAACCAATTAGGATATTTTATTGGAAAAAACACTGACCCGGTGGCGACCCTGTTGTAATCTTTGTTTTGTTTTTGTTTTGAGCATTTAGTCGACATATAATGAAATATGTACGTCAACGTCACAACAAAACAAAACAGAAAAAAAAAATGATTGGAAAACAACAATTAAATCCGAATCCAAAACATAAACTGGTTTAAATCTCAGCTTCCTTCTTTTTAAATCCCTTGCTGCTACTTTAACATCCTCGATGTCTTCTAACCAGAAAATTCAACACAGAAGGGCAGAAATGTAGAAGAACGAGAACGAAAGGAACCAAACTGTTTTATTGTAGGAATGTTTTTTTTCAAAGCTGTCAGGATTCTGGATGCCATTTGAAGAGGCGTTTTGCTCTTTAGCCATTTCATCACCAGTGGGGAATTTTGTGGAAGTAAGTTGCAACTTAAAAGTATCATTTTTATCCAAACCGCTTGGGAACACTTGGGCTCCATGCAGTCCCGAAAACTCTAAGAAATTCTGGAGTTTAGTTTTAGAAATGTAAAAAAAAACAAAAAAAAAGTATAGAAAATTTTTTTAGAATTTATTATAATTGGAATCGGCACAATCTGAATTTTGTGGCCAGTTCACTTGTCGACTGGGGGAAATTGAATTTAGCTCATGTCCACTTCCTTTGAGAACGGAAATACAAAAAGATTTCAGAAAAAAAGTATGATGTCACTCTGCTGTGTGTTAGAGCATTTACTGTAAAATGGGGTTTCACTGTTATTTTAGCTCATGGCAAAAATATTACAGTGTTAATGTTATAATTATATCACTGAACTAGACGAATGTTTTCCAGTCAGAAAGGGGAAGAATCTTCTGGAAAAGTAGAACCTGTTGAAGTGGAGATAAAGTCTCGTCATGCAAATGTGACGGTGAAATAACACGATGGTCTCAGTTGTCATTTGACACTTTTGTCATACCGAGGCGTAAAAAAGTCGGCGGGCTAACCGTTTTAATCTGGTGAATTAAAACAGAAAATTTCTCTGCAGAGTTCAGTGTCCGGTGATTGGGAGACTTTGTCCAATGCGGAGTAAAAAGCTCTAATTCTGGTTGTGGTGTACTCTGGCCACAGAGGTTGGAGAGTGTGACACCCCCAGTGTCCTTTACCCCCACCCTCCCATCTCTGGGCGAGGTGCCCACATGCCCCTCTGGTGTGCTGCTGCTGTCAGGGAGCCAGGATGATTATGTGCTCATTACTCCAGCCGCAGAGAGGAAGAGATAGAGAGGGAGAGACGGGGGGGAACGGGAGGAGAGCAGCAGGCTGCCTCCCCAGGCCTGCAGACTCCCCAGGCCCCCAACACCGCACTAATGAGAGCAGGGGGAATGGATGGGTACACACAGGGGGCCAGGGATTAATGCCCAGGGCCAGGAGGAGCCACGGAGAAGGGAGCAGGGACTCCTGAATCTGACCTGCTCCCCTGCAGTCGAGCGTGTGTAAAATCTACTATTGTTGAATTTGTATTATTATTATTTTTTTATGTCACAGTGGCTGGGCAAGGTTTGGTTTATCTGCAGAGACCTGCATGCAGGAGTGAGCGTATCTCGCTGCCTATCGACATGTCAGCCATTCTTATTGGCAGGCTACCCGTGTGGGTAGTTTTTATTTTTAAATGGCAGAGCGATTCCGGAAGTTAATTAGATTAATGAATGGGTTAAAAAATAAAAAGAAACATTGTAAGACAAAAACTAAACACTCAGCGGACACAAAAAGTCCATGGACACGCCGCGCCGCCTTGTCGCTGTGCAGATTGGGCCCATAAGGCCCGTATGCTAATCCGAGCCTGAGCCCGGCCCGAGTTCTTCAATTATTCAACAGACAGGTTTGTTTAGCATGCAGTTGGTATTGCTTTTGCCAGTGGTGAAGGTGAGCTGGGAGGACTGGGAGGACAGGAATGAGCTTTTCCGTGAGCGCGCCTGGTCCTGCTGTGCATACGGGAACTTGTTTTGTCCTCGTATCCGCAAAGACACCCAGGATCTAGACCCGTATTTGCTGCCGGGTCCGGTGTGTTTCCATGAATAATCCATCAAAGCCGCTCCAGGGCCAGGTGATGCAGAATGAATTTTGCGTCTGTGTGTGTGTGTGTGTGTGTGTATGGGATGGGGGGAGAACTCGTCAGCCCACCAGTAGTGACCATGCTGGACTGAGGAGGAAAGATAGAGTGAAAAAAAAGAGGTGAAGATGTAGTGCAATACTCATCTCCCTTAAAGTAAAGATCCAGTCATTATCATAGATGACGATGTCAGGGCCGCATACTTTACTTTCTGAGGTCACTCAGTGCCAATTTGTCCGCAAGATCTACTCCGTGTCTCATTATGGACTACACCGCCTTACGCTGTTATTGTGGATTAAAGGAAGCTGTGAGTCGCTAATGAGATAGAAGTGACCAGAGTGTCTGACATGGTGCTCGGAAAAGGCCTGATCTACACCTGACAGGGGCCGAAGAATCCCCCTCTTTGTTTTTTTAATATTGTACCAGTGTCTGGAGCCATCGGGGCGCGGAGGAGCCGCGTCCTGTCAGCGCACCGTGTCACTTAGTCGCAGAAATGTTTAAATGAACTGAGGAGCCAAGGTTCAGAGCAGCATTCCAGAAATACTTTTTTTCGTGCGTGTGTGTGCGTGTGTGTGTGTGTGTGTGTGTGTGTGTGTGTGTGTGTGTGTGTGTGTGTGTGTGTGTGCCTCTCCTCAGTCTCGAGCTCTCGGGACCGAGTGACATTTTTAAGTAGAGATTTCAAATAAAGCTTTTACTTAATCCCTTAGAATTAGCCGAGCCAGATTAAATGAAATAATGAAAATGTGCTCACTTTCAACCCAATTTTTGCCCTAACAGAACTTTTGACTCGGGGAGCAGGGGGGGGGGCCGGGGGGGTCCAGTGAGAATATTTCTTATTTTGCATTAGCCAGTGAACACCCGGGATCCATCATGAAATCAAAGGCTTCAGGAGGCCTGAACTGAATACTGATCTGAGGTCTGCGGTCCTGCTGGGCTGCTGCAGAGACAAGATCCTCTGCAGAAGTGTGTTAGGGAACAGGCGCTTTGATTCCTGTCAGTTTCACTGGGGCAGCCGACTCAGATTAGATACTTTTTTATAAGAGGTGGGTTTACAAGAAAATACCAACGTAGGGCGGTTGGTATTTTATTGCCAGCCACTAAATGTTGGAAATATTGCAGCGTACGGTATTACTGTATATGGTAAATAAAGTAAAAACAAATAACCTACTATTTCTCTCACTGTAAATTTTTTTTTTTTGAGTAAAGGACAGCCTCACTGATTCCCTTTTAAGAAAGCAACAGCTTAATAATAATGACGGGCGGCGCTCCATGTGTTTCCAAACATGACTGTGGTTTGTTTCCACTGGGAACGTCTCCAGATTATTTCTTCTTGTAACCAGCAGAAGAGTATGGTTCTCTTCTTTCAGCCAGCTGACTGCCAGTATTCAACAACACGTGGGGGAGGGGCAGCACTGTGTCACTAAAAGTCGATGGAGGCATTTTACGCTGTAGGATTTACAAATCATTTGTACCTCAACCATCAAACTCTCACTGTACCTTTCTTTTCTGTCGGGAATCTGGAAAATCAAAAGGTGATGGCGGCTTCTTGAATGTTTCCTTAACTTCTCCAGAGGGCAACTTCTTAGCTACTTCCTTTCTGTCTTCAAAATAAGAGTCTCAAGCTAAAAAAAAAAAAAAAGAACAAGGAAACACTTGGTTATATAATTTAAATATCTGGGGCTCACAGTTATAACGTAGACTGACTTCAACAGATGAGGCATTATTTTGATGATTAATGCACAAAACATGTTTGGGATATTTTGGATCACCTCCTGTCACCAAATATTAGAGATTTTCTACCAATCTCTAAATATCGAGAAAATAATTTTATTTGGCAACATTTTTTATACAATAATAATCAATATATTGTTTCTTAACAGAATAATTCAAAAGAAATGTAAGTGATTGAGTCATCTTGCTTTACAATGTTTATGTAAATACCCTAAAACACTGATGCATAAGGTATTTCTCACTCAGGATTATGATGCTTGAGAATCACATACAGACCCCTTGGTGCGTCAATGAAATAATCTCATTATATACCTATTATACACAAATATTTACAATCCCTCTGCGTTTTTTTTTCTTCTCTCCACATAATAACGGTCTCATTTTTGGTGCCTCTTCTAAATTATTTCATAACCTCTCTGGGATTTTCACTCCAGTAACCTGACGCTGCTTTGTGCTGTATTATTCTAACCTAGAATTATAACGCCGCTGACCTTTTCAGAGGCGATGACCGGCGCGTAAAGCGCACATCGCCCGTGATGAATAGCAGAGTTTTTTGGAGTGGTTGATTTTAAAGACATATGACACGGTCAGTCTCCCCTCACGTCCGCTTCCTGTTGGCGTTGACAAACAGGGCTTGGATTTCTCAGCATGCCAGGCATTCTTTTCACCCTGTCTTTCCTGGAGTTTTGAAAGGCCTCTGAGCCTCCCACCCAGAATCGCCGAGCATAAAGACACACAAAGCTGCGGGGTTATTCAGTTTGTTCTAAGCTCTCTTCCCCCGTCGGCTGTTTGCCTAGTAATTCAATTCAGATGTTCAGGATCCAAAAACATGTTTGCTTGAATGAAATCCACCCCTCCACCCACTTTTGACCAAGGACTGTGCTTTTCTTAGCTCTGGTCCAAGTTGGACAGCCAGGCAAGGTACTGCCACCTCTGCCTTTTTTAGCTTTAAGCCCTCGGAAGAGACAAGCGTCTCTCCCTGCACTTCCTCAGCCGCTATCTGCTGTGTTTTTCCTCTTTAAACCTTCCCGTGTCTATGTGAGGTCACTCCCTCGGAGTTTCTGCTTCTCTAACTTGAGATTTATGTGCTACAACAAGCACGCCTGTGTAAAGAGCGTGATTTCCATCTGCCGGTGCTGATACTGTCTAGTATCCGCTCTATCACGTCGATGTTTACGTTTAAAACATAGTTTATGTTCCTTGTGGTTTTTAGATTACGCTTTCCACGAGGATTGCGAAAGCAGACATATGAATCTGTCATGGGCTAAAAGGAATATAACCTCGGTGTTTTCACTGAGTCAAAGAAGGCATTGATGCATTTCAGTTTGAATGATTAGGACAGTTTTTCAATAGCAGCGAGTCATAATTCATGATTTAATGGTGTTAGAAAGCTTAATTAGTCAACATTGATTGATTTACATCAGATTCTTCTCATGAAGGGTTCAGACGCCATCTTTATTGAGAAACCGGCAGTGCGGTGGGAGGGGTAAGCCTTCGAACAGGTTGCCTGGGACTGCTGAACTAAAAGTCAGCACCGAGTCGAAACTGGTGCCTTGAAAACTTGTGTTTAGAGCGCAACGAATCATGTATTCCAGGATATGAATTATTAATGGGGATCATTTGAAATTCTCACTAAACTGCTTCCCAAAATGTGTTGGCACCCAGGTCTGGAGGTCTCAGACAACCCTTTGCAACACAGGGAAAATCCAGGCGTATTGTACATGAAGTGGAACAACAAAGCACAACTTAAATATACATGACGTGTGGGAGCGGGGATTGTAACCCAGTAAGTTAGCTGCGTTTTCTGAAACTGACTTTTATCAGGTCTGTCTCGATCTTCTTATCAACTGTGCCCGGAGCAAGTTATTTTTACTTTATAGCCTTAAAGTCCACAAAGTCCATAAAACTCCAGATCTAAGCCATCATAATATAAGTGCCATGAAAAGCTGTTTTGTCCTCAAATTCCTTCTGTTTAAAGTTTTTTTTTTTTATTTCGTCACATTTTCAGACTGTGGAACAAACTTTGTATAACCTGAGTAAATACAAAATGCAGTTTTCAAACACTGGTTTAATTTATTAAGTGAAAACAAACAAACAAACAAACAAACAAACAAAAAAACAAACAAACAAAAACAATCCAGATCAATGTGGAAAAGTAATTGCTCCTTAAGCACAAAGTCTTGTGAATCTTTTGCATTTTCTCCGTTAATAGCTTTGACCCCATCGTCTTGACAGCATCATTTCACGTCAGTCACACTAACTTTGGGCTATTGAACGGTTTTTGTTCAGGCTCGTTCCAAATCAGTCTGATAGGATTCAAGTCCAAACTTTAACTAGACCTCTCCAGAACCGCATTGAGCCATAGAGAGATTGACTTGCGTGAGCTCAAGGTCATGAACGGATGGTGGGATGTATTCGTCTTCAGGATACTGTATGACACTGCCACCATGTTACAGGTACTTTTCTTTCTGCAATGTTTCACCAAAGACAAGTGAGGCCTGGACAGCTTTAGATGTTGTTCTGGGTGCGTATGTGACCAAGTCCGTTCTCCTTTGTCATTCTTCTTCTTCTTTTTTTTTTAGATCAGGGTGTCATGCATTACGTTTGAGGATTTTCAAATCCATTTCTTGCGCACAACCAACAAATGAGGTTCATAGATAATTTATGATTCAAGTAAAGCAATGTTTGATATTGAAATGAGTTTGAAGATCTGTCGACAAAACAGCAAAAACAGAAAATGTACTTATTCACAGCCATGTTTAAGCAGCAGCAAATGCTTCCAACAATCCAACTTTAAAAAGATCTAAAAGGAGCAAAAAGTTGGACCTTGAAAGGAGGCAATAATACAAAGTTAAAGATTTAGAACAATCCTGAGCAGCACGAAGTAAAAGAGAGTACAGAATCCTCAATGCAAACCTTGTTCCCCAGCAGACCACGTTGGGGAGAGACAGAGGTTGAGAAGGGGGTGGGGAAGGATATTGAAGAAAGGTTAGCCTGGAGGAACAAGACTCCTTTCTCCCCTCCCACCCCTTGACCCTCCCATGTGACAAGTTGAGCCAACAAGTGGTCTATTCAGCCAGGCAGCCAGGGGAAATGGCTGCTGGGCTGAGCTCTGCCTAATGAAAGCAGAGACGCTTGTTATTATTATTGTCTTCATCGTTCCCGTCGTAGCCGTAATGCCGATCAGATCTCGGCGGGGAGCTGTGCTTCCTTTGGAAAGACACTCGCTGCAAGCAAAAGCAGGTTTCATCACTAAACCCCAGCAAATATCTGAGGCTATACAGAATTTTAAGTGGATTTCCACCATTAGCAACGTTTATAACCCCCTCCTGGTAGCGGATTGCATTCAGACACTGCGGGAGATGATGTCTCGGCAATGTTTATAGGGATCCAGTTTACCTTATCGTGATTGTGTTTGTTTGCGGTTGGCTGGTGCAACTTTTCTGACTCGGTGGCACCGTTGTTTTTCCTGTTTGGACTGAACAAACAGTTCTCTCCTCAACTAAATGACCGTAATGATCCTGGCATGTGTCTGCGAGGCTTTTTAATGCTCCTTGGTGCCGGGCCAGATTGCATCACAGGGCCAGTCACACGCATAAACTGTGATGTTTACCAAGGGAGGCATTTAAAAGCGATGTCCCATTCAATCTGCGAATTTCTTTTGTTTGTTACAGTTACAGGCATGCTATCCCATTTGCACACATAAAACAGCAAGACAAAAGGGGGCTCAAATTAAAATCAAATGTGTCTTTTCTGTGCAAAGGTTGCACCTGAATGCTGCATGTGAGAAGCAGCCAGGAGGCACTTTGAGATCCCTTATGGTCTGACATTGTTAAGTCGAAATGCCCCAGCTTCACAGTATCATGGTTATTAGCAACTCAATCAAAATTGTATGACATGATCCAATTGTCTTTGATCCAGCTTTATAAACAACTTCTGCCCTATCAGCTGTGTAGCAAATGTTTTATGTTGTCATTTACTCATAGCTTATCTAACATTTTTAATTGGAATATTTTATATCATGCTTTTTATCTCCTCTGAGTTACTTTTGTGTTTTAATATTGCCATGGAATGCATTTGAATATCACTGATATTATTTTGATTTTGTAACATAGATTTAAGCAAAAGTGTAGGTTAGTTTCAGGTGTTTAATAATGCGCAGTCATATTTAACACGCCTCCCATTCACTTCTTCAATAACACAAAGCTTAACCAGTTTCTGTTTGCCATGTTGGAGCTAGTATGCAGTGTGCAGCAACAGGTGGGGAAGGGGCATCACTTTGTTGCTCTATGCTCCACTCAGATATACAAAATATAAAACTCTTTTATCAATCTGCATTTTGAGAAAACAACACAAGCATGGCATGCTCATATTAACTGGTAAATTATTTGCGCTGCTTGCCCAGGTGGCCGGTGCTCGTAGTTTTACAACAGCAGTTTAATAAAAGCGACGGAAGGCGCTCCTGATTATTGTCCCACAAATTAAATAGGACAGTTTTTGGGACTGAAAATGTTTCAATCCATTTTCCCTGAGGAAGAATTAAGGGAAAAAGTGTTGTAGCTGCTTTTAAGCCAGCTAAAATGCAACAGGTGGAGACAAGCATTAAAGGGCTTTTCTACATTTATGTGCTCCATGGAGTCAAAGAAACTTCCTGTGTCTTTTCCTGGCATCTCCTTGAGAGCATTTCAAGCCATAGAAATAATAGGAAGGAACTTTTCTTTTTCAAAACTTATCATACCTTGGGTACTGGCTTTTCCCTGGTGAGACGTTTGTTGCTTACTTTTCCGTCTTTGCGTCTCCTGTTTCAGTCCAATAAAGTTCCCGTGGTACAGCATGCCCACCATGTTCACCCGCTGACGCCCCTCATCACCTACAGCAATGAACACTTCTCTCCCGGCACGCCTCCATCACACCTCTCACCTGAGATCCTCGATCCAAAGACAGGTAAGATCGTCGCCTCGTGCTGTAGACTTCAAGTTCAGGAATTTTTAAAAGGGAGCTTTGTTTTCAAAGACGAACTTCTCATGATGTGACCTGCTTTATGTGACATTTATAGTCTTATCATTTAGTATAGAAAGCTGAAACTAATGGCTAATCTGAGTGCTACTCTGACCCAAAACTTCTACTATGTTCCATTAGCGGTATGTGTTTCAGACAGGAAGGTCATTGTTGGTGCACCGCCTCCGACCTTAATTTCCTGTATAAATAATAATTGGTTTTAGTGAAAATAGCTCCCCATTGGTTCGAAGGTTCATAAAAAGTGTTTGCAATAATTGTTAAGACAGTTGTCACAAGATCAAATGTTGTTTTTAAAGCTAAAACAAGTCCACTTGTGTTTTGGTTTTCATTTAGATTAGCCCTTATATTTAACCTCCAGCACCAAGCACCTTCATTTACATTAAGATTAGAGGCGTATCTATTATGAGAGTTATCCACTGCAGGTAGCATTGCAACTATTCGTAACTTTTCACCAGAACCTTAAATTAAAAATGCCAGGTTTTTAATTTCCGGCTTACGTTAAATGCCAATCAGAGCTGAAATGTTGTGTTTATTGAACTGAACGTCTTTCCTGAGCCGTTCAGTAAAGCTTCATGTTGTAGAGGTTTTAGAAGCAGACACTTGTTACAGTCGCAGCGATATTCCAGTATTAACCCAATGAAGGCTCTGCCATTTTGAGCATAAAATAAGGTTGGATAGTCAGAGTAAGCAATGACCGAATTAGGCGCTGATGAGTGGGCTGATCTTATTCCCATTATTTAGACATGTATACATCTTAATCCCACTATTATATCATCTCAGAGTTTCCACTGCATCTGCCTACACACTGCGCAGCTTCACAATGCAGAGTTTTTAACGACTCAGGACATCTTTTTCTTTAAGAACATGGGTTGCTTGTTTAGGGTTTGTTCCCACAGGTCTGGTGAGGATGGGAAACAGTGCTGGGTGGATATGGCTAAATTAGAAAAACACACTTCCAAAGCTGTGGGAAAACCACCATGTTCGCAGACTTGACTTGGGTGGGACGTATCACTCAGCCTGTGCACCACCTTGTAGGCGAGAACATGAATGAAACTCATTTCATTCACCTCACGTGGATAATATTATACAATATAAAGTCTAATATATTGCAGACCCGTCAGTAGTGTAGAGCAGGACATGAAAATATAAGCATTGCGTTAAACTTTTATTGGCTAAAAGCAGCATACATTTGTTTGTGCTGCGTACATATCTGTGAATTTCATGTGGATACAGCAGAGATGTATTGACTGAATATGAAATGTCAGACATTACCAAAATAGAAATAGGTACATGTGCGCTGTTTTTTAAAATAATTTCTTCTTCTTTTTTGTCCCTGCAGGTATTCCTCGAACACCTCATCCATCAGAACTCTCTCCGTACTACCCTCTGTCTCCTGGTGCTGTCGGCTCGATTGCACATCCTCTCAGCTGGTTCATGCAACAGTGAGTGGCCTATATCGTAAAATATAACACATATATTTGGACTCGTACTAGAAACACAAAGATGTAGATTTTGACCGATCCTCTACTTCTCTTTAAGATGTGCTTTGATACCTTCATGTCCTGAATAGCCAACAAAACATCTGTATCTGCAGAGATGACATTAGGACACGTATGTGAGAGAGCAGTCATATCAAACCAAAGACAAAGTGATTATAATTCAAAACATCTTTGCTGTGGAGTTGAACGATTTTAGCAATTAAGCATGAATAGCCTTATTGTTTTTTTTTTTGTTTTTTTTTCTGAGAATATACATTTCCAAAAGGTTGTAAATATTTTGGAAGGCAGAATATTTACAGAGATGTTGAATGATCAGACATATAAAAGAGCAGATTTCTTCCTGTTATCCTTGATCTCTCTTTCAACCTAGATAATTTAACCCTTTAAACAGCTTCTTCCTTTTGTGAACACATTGCTCTTGCTGGAAATAACTCGCTTTGAATTGTTCTCACTCAGTAAAAGCATCCACACCAAAGAATGTTGTCCCATAGTGACCTTATTATATTTTTGAGGTTCCAGTTGTTTAGGGAAATCAAGCTGAAAACTGACCAAATTCAGTCATCTGCTCTGCCTCAATGTTTCTTTTTTTTTTTTTTTTCATTAGAAGACTTTCTAAACATTTTGTTTTTCAGGCTACTTAAGAATTATACTATCATTTTTAAACATTTTGACCAAGCATTGTGTCTCTCTTGGGATTTTCTTTATGAATGTGCTCTACTTCATAACTTACAACAGTTCAATCAGTGCTGTGCAGCCAAATTTAAAGCGACATCGCTCAAGTCCAGTTGCGCCATATGATAATGAAAATATCTGGCGGAATCTCTAAACATTTACGGGTTTTTCTACGGTTCCGCTAATCGATTGCAACGGTCCCGCTCCGCCAGCAGAGGATTTGAGTTGATGAGAGCAGGATTAGTGCTGCTGGGTTAGCTGTCAGCTGTGTTTGATCCACCTCATACTGGAGCTTTTTGCTCTCACTCCCTGATTCTTG
Source organism: Poeciliopsis gracilis (assembly GCA_911649635.1). Taxonomy (NCBI): domain Eukaryota; kingdom Metazoa; phylum Chordata; class Actinopteri; order Cyprinodontiformes; family Poeciliidae; genus Poeciliopsis; species Poeciliopsis gracilis. The sequence goes on along the minus strand of CAJVRI010000005.1, from coordinate 3,100,080 downwards.
TCTTGCAGGCAGGGCCAGCCCATGTACTCCATCCCTCCGGGGGGATTCCGTCACCCCTATCCGGCGTTGGCCATGAATGCGTCCATGTCCAGGTGAGTGGATCGTGTTCGGCAACACGACCACCTTCCCGAGGGGCGGCGGACATTTAATACGTGCTGCTTCTGTGACATGCTGTAATCACATTTCCCCCTGCTCTCTTTGCCAGACTGTAACAAAAGAAACGACTGTAGCATAGTCCTAAAGGCGCATTGTTAACGGCGCAAGATTGTTGGAGAACGTGCTATTTAGTCGCGTGAATTTGGGATCTTAAGCAACACTAAATAAGATTCTTCTACTTGGATAAGACGTTGTCAGATCAGGGGCAGACTCGGGTGTCGGGTCCACAGAGGGATGAGAGCTATAAGTCTGAGAGGCAGGCTCAGCTTCTTAAACAGAGTGAGCACATTATTGGCATTCAGCGCTCCTCTCCTGGCTTCTTTTTCTGAGCTAAACTTCTGTGGTCAGGCTGGTGTTCTGAGCCACTTCACACACACGCATGCGCACGCACACACATACACACACACACACATACACACACTAGTAAAGCAGAGATGAAAGGGCTGGGAATCGATTAGGACAAATCAAAGCTTATCTGAACCCACATGTCCCATCAGACTAAACTCTCAGGCTCTCTGTCAAAATTGGAAAGATTTGTTACGAGGCTTCCGGTGTTAGTATGAGATGAAATATTCAGAGGGTTCTCTGTGATCAATAGCTTGTGCATCTCTATCCACATATAGACTCACAACGTTCACCAAATGTGGTGTCATGAAAGCGACGGTGCAGGCAAATGCTTTAGGTTTACCTTTTCTGCTGCTGCGTCACACATCGATGTAGCGCAGCTCCGACTTGGAAATAAATTCAATGACATGAAACGTAGGAATTTATTTATTTACGAATTTTATTAGGACAACAAATTCCTATTATTTCTTTCTTTTTTTTTATTTGTATAGTATTTCAAAGATGTTTTGGAATATATTTGTAAAGATTCTGGTGTAAAAAAAGTCAACGTGTCGCAGCATTCCTCCAAAAACTGTACGAAGAGGTTAAAAAAAAACCCAAAAAACCCCCATCATTACTGCTGCTGTTTGTGGTTCCTGTAATTTGGATGCACACACTTAATTGAGAAATAGTAATAGTTTACGAGTAAAAGTGCCTAATCCGCAGAACAATGTGCCGTTTCGCCCCTCTGATCTTTATAGAGTAAAAGTTACAAAAAGCCTGTATTAGCTGGCTAATAGGTCAGACTTCCTTCTCCTCTCCACACAGCGTCTCTGCTTCAAATATCTGTCCTCCGCAGTGTTAGAAAGAGAGGTGGGTGCTGTCGCTATAGTTTCCGCCATCCAGGTTTTAGGTGACCAGAAATATTTTCAAGCAGCCGCATTTGCCTCTGTCGTAAGTTACGGAGAAATAAGACACGTGCGTGCCTTTTTACAGAGAGCTGTCTGGCAGTGTGCAGCAGCAGGTGAGGCAATGCATGGACGTTCTCTGGCAACTCATTAAAATGACTTTAAACTTTTGGAGCAGCGGGCATGGAGAAGTTTAGTGGGGGGAAACAAAAGAAAGTTGCTTTGAAATCTAAAATTGGCTTTAGAAACTTTAGCGTGATTTGATTGGTCCATTCTCACCAGGGGGTCAACACCCACTTGTTGATACGGTTTATATTGTTAGAATAAAAAAAAAAACAAACAACTTCTCTGTTCATTTAACAATTGATTTGGTTTGTTCTTTGATAGTATAAAATGGATTATTATTGAGCATAAATAAAGCACCGATTTTCTTTCAGTTCTACTCCACGCAAACATTTAAGTTTGACATGAGATGATCATGACACAAAAAATGAGCATTTGTGTTGTTTTTTTAGTCACCCAACCCAGATTAGTCATTCGAGCAATGAGCAACTTGAAGCTCTTCTGACACATTTAAGTAAAAATGTGTTAACTAAGTACGTAATGTTTAGTTTCAAATCACTGATTTGCATCCAGCTGCATCAGCCGTGAAGCACAGTGACGTCAACAAACCTCTGCATTGTTCTTTTGTGATCCCCTAATTTGTGTTTGGTAGGGAGTGTTTCTGCACCAAATCGCCCTCTTAAAATGCAGCTCAGCAGGGTTTTACATCTGGCGGTTGACTCGACTAACCTGAAGCTTTCACTTCTTTCTACCAACGAACTTCCTTTTGTGTCAGCAACAAGAGACACCAGACAGGCAGATGTATCGATAAATGCTCTTGGCCCCGTCTTTGATTTTTCCTCGAGGTGCATTGATCACTCTTTTGTGGCAGGTTTCCTCTCCTCCGGTTTTAAAAGGCTTCAGTATGCTGATAGAGGTTCACACAGATTTACTCAACTTTCATGTTTTCTCATTTCAGAACATTTTTTTTTTCAAGCCTTTCTGCTGTGAACCTTCATTTGCTATAGATTTTAGGAGCAGAAACCAGAAATGAACTCACTACTGCTTTGCTTCAGTCATTTTAAGCTCTTCTGCAGATTCTTTTAGGGGCTCATTTGTTTAAGCTTTTGTGACTAAAAACGGTCGTTTTTGTTTGTGAAAGTTTCGGCCCCTTACTGCTGGGATTTCCACAAGACTAACATATTCAAATCTGTCATTTTCATTAAAAGAGGTAGGAAGCTCTTTTAATGGTTGACTCTTCTCTGTTTTCTTTTAAATAGTCTATTTTTTTCTGTTTCCTCTGATTTTATTTGTACACACACCACTGATACTGATGATAGTTTGCTCCGAGTTTTCTTTAGTCAGCTTTCTTCCACACTAAATGATGTTAGCCCAACAACCTGTTAGAATATGTATAATTTATTCACTAACTGTACTTTCATTTTCTGACTGACTGATCATTTTTTTGGCTTGTTATACTCAGTATGACAGCACATTTTGACTTTTTGGCTATAATATTAGTTACATTCAATCGCATTTTAGTCATCTGAAGTCATTTCAGTCATTTTGACTGTACATTTTTGTTGAGTCGTTATTTTTCTAGTTATTGGGGAATGTATAATTCCCCCAAATAGAAAGTTGACAGAATATTTTGTCATGGTTTTTAGTTGGTGAAACTGACACTGCGCATGTTCATCTCGGTTCATCTCTTTTTTTTTGTTGAACAGATCGAGCCACGGTGTTGACCTTTTAATGTCACAACATATTTTCTTTGCCAATGGAACAAAAGAATAAAAAAAAATCTGTCTTGTTCTAATTAAATTGGAGGAGGAGCTTATTAGTTGCCCGTTGGCTCACTAAATGGGATCAAGACGTTAACTTAAATTTGCGTGTCTGTGATCCAGCCCCGTGGAGCTGAATGTTGCCCTGTCTCAAAATGCAATGCTCCTTTGCACTAACTACTGGAAATGGAGAGGGCCACTTTGTAAAGGACTTGTGTGCAGGAGGCTTTCTGAACACTCTCCGTGGTCTGGAAGGTGGTGAGGAGAAAGGTTTCAGGTGTCACGGCCATGCCGTCACTATGGTAACACCACACTCCACTTTCCTTCAGCCGTTGGTGAATAAAAGGGCTTTTGAAGAAGTCTTTATTTGAACAAAAAAAAAAAAAAAAGAGAGAGAGAAAGTAAGGTAGTCTTTGTGTGTATGAATTTAGTCTAGACAGAGGCAGCAGGCTCCGTAAATTTACCCAGAGGGCAAGACAGCGCTGTAATCTGCCAAACGAGCCGAACCTTTTCTCGTCAAGTCGACAGAGGCTCCCTGTTAAAGCCCGGCCGTTAAAATGTTGCCTCTTTTCGCCTTCCCAGCTTGGTGTCCAGCCGTTTCTCCCCTCACATGGTGACCCCTCCTCCTCACAGCCTCCACCAGACCGGCATCCCCCATCCTGCCATCGTCTCTCCAGCCATCAAGCAGGAACCCAGCGGCGACAACATCAGCCCCTCCATGCATGCGTAAGAGCAAATAAACGCTGATCGCAAGCAGTAGCCCGCCCCGGCATTCAGGCATCACCGACAGAACCTTTGTATTGTTTTTGACCAGCAGGAAGTCTCCCGTTCCTTCCAAGAAAGAGGAGGACAAGAAGCCTCACATCAAGAAGCCGCTCAACGCTTTCATGCTGTACATGAAGGAAATGAGGGCCAAGGTAGTCGCAGAGTGCACTCTGAAAGAGAGCGCTGCGATTAACCAGATTCTTGGGAGACGGGTAAGAGGCACCGGCATCGACATGAAAGTTGATTTGTTGTTGAGTGTGGGGAAAAACACATCTAACATGTTCACTTTTTTCACCCTAAATATGTTTCTAATGGGGCTATTTACATGAAACTCCCACGGGAAACAGTAACTAACTAAGTAATCCATGCTTATGAAGAGATCAGATGTAATAAATCCAAAAAAATGTCCATCAGGACTACATGCCGAACAGTAGGCATATTGATCTGCTGTGCCTTTTCTTCACCAAACTTGACTTTTCCAGCTTTATGTAGTTAAACAAATTACAGTGCTACATTTTGTGGTACAAATGTTCTTCAGCACAAACTTCAGCATCATTTCATAATTAATTGAACTGCAGGATCTCCCTTTTTGAGCCTCTAAATATGCCATTCACCTACATTTGTTGGGTCAGGACTGAGGAGAAATTAATGTGCTAACGATGTGTTAAATTTAGCCTTTTTCTGTCATTTTCTTTCCTCCTTTTCATCTATTTAATCTGTATTTAAATAGCTTTTCATATATATCTTGCTAGAATATAGTAATTGTATTACCTTAGGTCAGTTTCCAAGAAAGTTACTTATTTAAAAAATGCTTTTCCTTCAGCAGTGGAGTCTTGTGCACTGGTCGTACACGGAGGCCAAAACTGTGACTGTTTTCGTTTCTATATTTCTGGTTATTCCAGATGTTCTGAATCTTTCTTTGAGTTCTGCTTGGCTTTTGGACAATTCTTAATGTTTTTTTTGTACTATCAGAAACATTGTGAGACATATCTGTCTCGTCTGAAGTCCGTTCTCCTTCCACATTATCCTGCAAACAGTGTTCACCAGTTACATCTATATCTATATCTATGTATTCTAACTGTACGGTTGAGAAAGTCTTGAGAGTCTTTTACATATCATAATGTACTGACAATCAGAAACTCTTTGGCTCACTGTAATTACTGTGGATTTCTTTCCCTTTTTTGCTCCTTTTTCATGACGTGTTCAATATTTTTGCCACCTGTAGCAATTATTACATGTAATTTAACTAATGCACTAATTTGTCCATAAACAGCCAATTAGAAATACATTGGGATAAAAACGCTCAACGCGTTCGACCCTCCCCACCCGCCTTGCTTACGAGTGTGTGCGTGTGTGTCTGCAGTGGCACTCGCTGTCCAGAGAGGAGCAGGCCAAATACTACGAACTGGCCAGGAAGGAAAGGCAACTGCACTCGCAGCTCTATCCCGGCTGGTCGGCACGAGACAACTACGTGAGTAACGCGTTTCCCCACATCTGATCTCGCTTGAGTAGGAGAAGGTATCAAAATGAGTGCAAGTCCTGCCAGTTTCAGGCGGCTATGACTGTATTGGTTAATTTTAGCGTGTGCACTTTTGATCTCATGAACCAAAGTTGTTGAGGTGGTTTTACTTCCGCTGCGAGAAACAGTTTTTAACAGCATTGTTGTATCTGCGCAGGGAAAGCGGAAAAAGAGGAAGAGAGAGAACAAGCCAGACTCAAAACCAGAGGGTAAGAGGCCTTTCTTCTTCCTGACTGCCTGTGTTTGTTTTCTTTCTTTTCTTGCCAAACAATTGAGAGGGGATCTGGTTCTTTATTTGCAATGCATCGAACTTCACGTTTGACCTGAAACGGAACATCCCTTCGATTATTTTTGTTTATTTCGTTGCACTTACTAATGTTTTTCCTGCTTTTATGCTTTGACAAGCAGCTTATGAGGTTCAGTGCTAATAGTGGCAGGTATGTTTTATAGCACAGCAGCTGTAAATGGCTAGAAATAACACGCACAAGTCCTCCACCCCTCAGCGCACATTTTTTTTTTTTTCCCGTTCATTTTGTGTCATGTTCCTTTTTTTAAATCATACAAGCATACCATCTGAATGAGCCCTAACATCCTCTTTTGCTCGCCTCGTTGTGATGTGGTGACCGGTTGATTTGAGAAATGTCACGTTTCAAAACTTTCACATCTTCTTTGGTTTTTTTATGTTGTTGTTTTTTTAAAACAATTACTCATTTGCTTCAGTCGGCCTCGTGGCACGCGAAATGAGCGGGTTGATAATTTGGGTCTCTCTCGATCTGCTTTGTTTCCTTCCGTCGCAGACTTCTCAATAAGGAGCAAGAAACAGTGCGTGCAGTACTTGCCCTCAGAAAAGATGTGCGACAGCCCGGCGTCGTCTCACGGGAGCATGCTGGACTCGCCGGCCACGCCCTCCGCCGCCCTCGCGTCCCCCGCCGCCCCGGCTCCCACTCACTCCGAACAGGCTCAGCCGCTGTCGCTCACCACCAAACCGGAGGGACGGATGCACCACCACTTCTCTGTACCCGGGAAGGCCTCTGGCTCCGCGTCCTCCTCGTCCTCCTCGTCCTCTTCCTCTTCCTCCTCCTCCTCCCAGCCCTCCATCGCCATCCCCGTCAGTACTTTGGGAAGCCAGTCGAGCACACCCATCCTCACCCGGCCAATCCCCTTCACCTCCCTGCACCCCTCCATGCTCTCCCCGCCGTCCCCCTTCCATCAGGCGGCCCTTCACTCCCATCATTCCCTGTTCCAGTCGCAGCCGCTCTCCCTGGTCACCAAACCAACCGAATGAATTTGCAAAATGTGTTTTCTTTTTCTTTTGATTACTTGTGCTGTATATTGCTCTCCTTTAAGAATAGGTATTAGAACAACTTTTTTTCTAAATGATGAAAAGGAAGAAATATTATTGGTCAATATTTGACCGCCTCCTTTTCTACATCTCTCAATGAAAACAAAATGTATTTTTTGTAAAGTTTACTGCAGAACTGGGTTCCTTTGTTTGTTTGTTTGTTTGTTTTGTTTTCTTTGATGCATTTATCCAATGAACCTCTTGTATAAAAGAACCAATGTACATAAAGTTTCTTTATAAAAGCAAAAAGGAGACAAAAACATTTTCTTTTTAGCCAAAACCTAATTAATGTTAGTATGAAGTTTTCAGTTCTAGTCCCGGCCAATAATTGCAAGCCCTTTTTTTTTTTTCAATTCACGTGTGTTCCCCTTCTTTGACATGTTAAATAAACATTTGAAATGGTTTCTTAAATAAAATGTCTCTGTTTGCCTTTTTACCAGAGCTAGCCCAAGGCATAAGCAAAGTGAGCTGCTGTGCAGGCCCAAAGCCAGTAGGGGGCCCCCAAGAGCACATGACTTCTCATCAAGGAGATATATTTCTGAATGTTTTGTTTGCAGTTATGTTTATTAAAATCAAGCCTCAATCTAGCAATCAAACTCTTTACATAGCTGCCAGTGTGCTTTCAATGATAGCCAATCATAATGTACATAATACACAATTACCGTGAATGTACAGAAGCAAAACACTTGGCAGCTTGTATTAAAAAGCAATGAAAAACAAAAATAAGAGCAAAGCTCCCTCGCTATCTTAACTATATGAGGAAACTCCAGTGACATAAATGTAGTTTTTATGTTACCTAAGATAAATCACATATTAAGAGAAAAAAAAATCAATTAATCAACTGTAAGAAAAGTCAACATTTACAGGTTAAGCTAAATAAATGCACAGATAAAATTGAAAGTATAATTGAATTTTTTTTATCTTACATCAGCAAAAAACAGAAGAAGAAAAAGAGAGAGATGCCTAAATAACTTGAAGGAAATTAAACAGATTAAGTGTCCAACTCATCCTTACTCAGTTTTTTTGGGGGGAAATTTGTTCCAAAGGCAGGAACCATAATCACAGGTTGAAATCTCATGTCCAAGTTTCCCAAATCAATTGAGATTCTATAAACGTTTGTTTTATCTAAAATGGAAAAGAACTAAAGAACAAGATTAAACATTTATAGTTTTTTATAGACGCTTTACAATAAATCTCAGTTGAACAACGTCCGTGTTGTTCCTGACTCGGCTTTGCTCCGTCTCACTTTTTCCAAACTCGGAGACCTGAAAGTCTAAGGTTAAGCGGTTTTGATGCAGCCTGTCACAAAATCCAGAAGCTTGCTCCACTCTCGCCTGACTCCAAGCGGACTGATAGTTGTGGAGGTGGCTGGACACAGTGGAAACTCCATGTAAACATCTGTTCATGAAATACCACAGGTAAAAACATTTTAAGTTTGAGCCTGGAATCGCTAAAGTCATCTAAAATGGAAGTACCTGTAAGCCTTTCAACACTTCATTCTGTTCACTTTTATGAAAATTATCTTGTGATGCAGTATTGACAAGTAAGGACACTATTACCAACATAGATTCAATATTTTAGCCTTGCTTAAAATAAAAATCCATTGTTTGTCTTTAAAAATGGGGCATAAAAAACAGTTTTGCCCAGAACCACATAAAATCTTCGTCCGCCTCTGCCTGAAACATTTATTTTTAAGAAAGTTTCTTAAACTTGGGAATGCAGCTTGAGTTCATTTTGCCATATTACTGACCAACAGTAATAATAGTGAACTAAAAACTGCAGTTGCATTGTTAATGAGCAGTTAAATTTTATCACAGCCATACGTTGAAAAGTGTCCACAAGCACTCACACCTGTCATTTTGCTCCTAAACAGAACCTCCCTTATAAAAACCTTGCTGAGGGTGGCGAGGAGTTTTAATGTTTAATAAAGCAGAATTAGGCTAACCGCACTGGAAAATGAGAGCCAGAACCCAGAGAGACTAACATCTCAGGCCCAGAATAAATACAAATAAAAGAATTATAGACATCTGCTCCGTCTTAGAGTATGAGATCCCATAACAATGACAAAAAAGCAGGTCAGCCCCATCCCCGGCTCTGCAGACCCTGCTCGGGTTCTCGATCCCTTTCCTGCACTTTTACAACATCTTTATTCACCGTTTGGCACGCTGCGGAGGCTTTAATTAACTCTGAGGTAATGGGATGGAACTCCTGGGACCTCATTAGGCATTTCAATTAGTGAAAAATACACAAGGTAGGTTACAGTTTTTGGTGGCTTTGGAGATGATGATTGGTGCCAGGGCTGGACCAATTATGTGTGAGCAGAAGGGGAGCTGGCCCAGACAGGCCCACTGACAACCACCACCGCCCACTTCACCGAAAGTTAAATCAAGATGGAGTCCACAGAAAGATATCGAAAATGTGCTAAATGTCAATTTTAACATTCAGTTTTGAGCTCTTGTTGAACAGATCACTTTTCATATGGAGATCCATTTCAGTCCAAAATAACAAATGATCTTATTTCAATAATCCAGGTCAAAAAATTGAACTCATGCACAGATCTACTCTGTTTATTCATGTTAATTTTGATCATTTGAACAGATCAATAAAACCCCAAATCGAGTTTCACTTCAAACTGTTAATATTGCACTAGGTCATTAAGATATATTAAAACAGAAAGGATCTACACAGTCATGGGGAAGACTGCTGGCATTGTCGTTGTCCAGCAGTCGCTGGCTCACGGACAAACTCCACAAGAAAGACGAAGCAGAAGAAGGTCATTCACAAAGTAAAAGATAAGAGTAAACAAAGAAACCACTGGATTAACCAAAGTCATTTCATTAGATGGAATCTGATTTCACATTTGTTTTTGAAATCAGTGTCTAATGCTATTCTTCTAAAGTGAGTCAATGCAATAATTGATAAGCAGCATTAACAACATCAGGAAAGAGTGTAAAATATGACAGAAGTTAGTTATGGCTACTAAACGTATTCATTTTATGTTTTTTGCAACAGAGTGGTCTCTGTCACAATTTTAACTCCTTCTCCTAAAACACCCAGCTGACTGGCAGCCTGAGGATGTGTTTCTGCTTTAGAGCCCCCTATGGTGACACCAAACTGTCAGCCGTGTCCTGCTCTGCTTTAAACAATCATTAGCTATAATAAGTCTTTACTTGTTTTCCCCGTTCTGCCTTACATCATTCCAGCCCCAAATCACGGCTGCCTGCTGTGAGCCACTTCACCAATCCATCAATAAGATTACAGGTAATAAGGTGTCAAAACAGCCAGCAAATCTGCCGCCTCATGCATCCAGGATTGTTCCTTTAGTTTTTTTCAACTCTTACTCCATATATGCACTTTACATAGGGATTGAGTATTTATGTAAACATACATGAAATAATTTACGTATCGCTTTCTTTGACTTTTCATCATTTGTCACATCGCAGACTTTCAGATGACTCAAAAGAGCGCACTATTGTTATGTACGATGAAAAACATACCTGTGAAGTGAAAGTTTGGAAGGTGTTGCGTTCTGTTCAGCGCCCCTCGTCTTTGCAGCACCACCTTTAGCAGGAAGTTGTCCGGGTTACATTGTTAACAGCTGTCCACACATTAAAAAAAAAAAAACAGTTAAAATAATTGGTGAACATTTTTATTCGAACTGTCAGACAGAAGGATGTCTGCAGACAGTAATTTCAAATGATGTGGCAAATTCTTAATTAGATATCTGGTGTTTGACTAGATCGTTCTAACACGTGCATTAATCTAAACTTTTTCTTAATTTTTTTCTGTATGTTCATGGTTTTGGAAAAATAAACCTCCACCACATAGAGTTGGACAAAATGGCTCCAAAAGTGGGGAAAAACCTGAACACCATCTGACCGAATGTGGGTTGTTTATCTCTTTTGACTTATTTTGCTTTGGAGTTCAACCACTTGTTAACTTTTTTTTTTATACATTATTAATTTGGAGGGGCTCAGGGAGGGGAGGAGAAGATTGTTTTTGAACAAACTTTTGTCTTTATCTATGTTTGGTCCCTCACTCAGTGCCTATGTCTCACAGGATTGCCCTCTCTCTTGCTCTGTTCATGTTCTTATAAACTCTGACCAGCTTCCCCGTCCCTGCTGGATCCGTACAGCATGATGCCACGTTTCACTGTGGGGATGAAGTGCTCAGAGTGATGTGAAATGTTGGTTTCCACTGCTTGTTGTGGTCAACTTTGTATCTTGGTAAAAAAATAAAATAAAATAAAATAAATACAAATAGTATGAGCAACCATGTGGCGGAAAAATTTTTTTTGCTTAGAATGTCTTCTTGACACTTTTCCATAAAAGTTAGATTTTCTGTTTGATTGTCCTTCTCTCTGAGATGTGCATCTCTGCAGCTCCTCCAGAGTTTCCACAAGCCTTCAGCTTGTTTTCTGTGATTAATGATCTCCTCCCCCTCTTGGTTCAGGTGGACGACCATGCATGGCTAGTAAGTGTCTCATCCTCACTCACTTCACAGCCAGGGGATATCATTTGATAATCTTACCATGTTTTAAATTTCTCAATAACTTCCACCCAGGCCTGCCTGCTGCGCTCGCTGGTCTCCATGATGCTGTTTGTTCCTTAATGTTCTCTTTCAAACCAGCTGGGTCTTTGCAGAACAGCTTGATTTATACAAAAAAATTTTATTGCCCACAGATGGACTCCTTTTACTGTAGACATCTGAAAGGTGATTTAATTTAATGGCGTCATAGTCAAAGGAATTGAATATAAATGGATGCCATGATTTGAAAAAAAAAAAAAAACATCCTTGAATCAATGTCACAATTATGCACCAGTTTGTTGCTGGCACACCCCATAAAAAAAGATCTAGTAAAATACATTAAAGTTTGTGGTTGTAACCTTGCAAATTGTAAGAAATATCCCCGCGAGGCACCGCGTGCCTGCAGCACTTGTATCTGATCTCGAAGAAGAACCTGCAAAATCTAAACGATGATCGATTTGATTTGTTGATTGAGATCAGCTGCAGGCTTTGCGTTGATCTTTTTCCTTTTTTTTTTTTTTTTTTTAGGACATTTTCTGGATGCGGCTCCTCTCAACATCTGCCATGTGAGCACGAGGTCAGATTTAATTCATGTTAATTTTTGCTCATTAGAGTTCTGCAATCTCTTGCCAGGTTTGCTTTTTTTTTTCCATCCCAGGTTTTACTTTGATCTCGGATTTATTCCAGGCTAATCATTTCATTTCAGGCGTCCTGAAGCGGCTCGCAGAAAGTCGCGCTGTATAAACGCGGATCAGCGACCGCGAGTGGAATCGGAAAGACTCGATTCTCCTTCTGCTGTCGACTCAAACATGACCTTACAGTCCCGCTAATAACAGGATGCGGTGCTGGCGTCACACGCGGTTTCCCAAAGTGATATTAATCGATTGTTTCTGTAGCATTCACCAGGCTTAGCAAGACTCAGCTGGTGCCTTTGTGACGACAGGTATGGCGCGCTGCGAGCTTAAGACTCTCCTTAATGTATTATTCATACCCGTTTGACCTTAAAGATGGAAATGCAAATGGGTGTCAAGAATGAGAGGGATCGTTGGACTTTTCAAATGCCAACTGGCCTGCCACAATTAAAACATATTCATTACAACAGCCCACAGGTCCCCCGCACCCAGCTGAGATGTAAAACACCTCCAATTAACATTTAGATCATTATCTCCCCTCTGAAGCCGCTGCACGCGTCCAGGCGCAGCACTGCTACAGGTATCACCGGGAGGGGCGAGGGGATCAATGAGTGCTGTTTTATTTCTGAGAATAATAATAATAATAATAATAATAATAATAATAAAAATAAATAAATACAGTAGACTGCCAAAGAATATAGCTGCACTTGCTGGGAAACCTTTTTAATTAGCAAGAGTTCTGCGATCTGCTGAACTGTTGGTGGTTCTGAAATGTGCAGCATGTATCAATACTGCCATCTGCTGATGGAGTCCAATATCGACCACAGCCTCTTCGTTTTGAGGTCAGTCCGCGTCACGTCACTTTGCAGCCACATGATGGCAGTAGTGACAAATTTTGATGGATTTGGGGTAAAACCCTGAGATGTGATTCAATGAATTGAATATTTCTCCTGAATTATTATTATTATTGTTAGTTGTAACATTAGTATTAGTAGTAGTAGTAGTTGTAACAATATTACTTTAGGGTTCTCATTAGAATTTTGAAGTGACATGTTTTGATTTTGCTCATTTTATTAGACAAAATAAAAAAAAAAAATCTGATCAAAGTTTGTTTTATTTATTTATTTGAGTTAAACTGCTTCTTTTTAAGAGCATAAAAGTAGATGACCACATTCATTGAAGCTCCTGCGTTACACTTTCACTGAGGACACCAGTGTCTTCATGGACTCATCGACTGGCCTTTAAGTGTTTTTGGGGTGACAGTTAAGGGGTTAGTAAAATAATGTTCCAGACTCCTGGTCCTTTCCTCAAACTGTATGTGCTGACTCAACACCTTGAAATATCAGCAATGCTTCTAACGACATGACACATCATCACCTGCAGCTTTGATCCTTCTCCTCTCTGATTTAGGTTAAGAGTGATCTTTTATTTGACCAACATGATTACTCTGACTGGAGGTAAGATTACTGTGTCTATAAAAATAACAGTGGAAACTTGCAAGCAGTTGTTTAGCAAATTTCTAGAAAGGCTTGGAAGAAGTGAATGGAAAGAATTTCCCACTGATTATTTAGGAGAATTTTATTTCATTAAATTGTACAAGTTTATCAAATCTATTTTTGAAACTATTTCGAGAAATGCCTCCTTCATTTCGTATGAGAAAAAAAATCTTCTTGGTGGAATGAAAGTACATAATATCTTGTCTTTATAACAAACTTTTGATGTGAGGCAGCTTCAGTCAACAAACGCCTGAATTGTCTTAAAATATTTTTCCTGTGTATCTTAGGAGGAAACTTACCAGCGTCCGTTTAGTCTGAATCCTGTTCCTTATCCAGGTTGTGCTCTGCTGAGTAAGGAAGGGCAAATATACAAAAGGAGGATGTACATGTAGCATGACTGGATCTGGACTTAGTTCAAATATTTGTGTTTCTTTTAACATTTGCAAACCAAATTTAACAAAATGCCACAACTATCTCCTTTCTTCCAAATACACCAAATACCTGTTTGGACCTCATACCATCAACCAATGTCTCAGTTTTAACAGGAAAGGAAATTTCGTAATTCCTCACTAAGTCAATAATCCCACAGATATCAATGCATAGACATTTATGGACCTTAGATCCTTTCAGTCGTTGACCAAAGGTAGTATGTCAGTCTTGTTACCATGGAAGCAATAATCATGTAGGTTGTCTCCAACACCTGGTAAAAGCATCTCTACGTCTTGCACTTTTTAACACTGTGTCACATTACAAAAGATATTGTTTGACAGACCAACAACAAAAGTGAGGACTGTGCCATGGTTTGAAACCACTCAGCCTGCATGTTGAGGGTTGGTGGTGAGCTCTTGTCCTTTGTATTTCACTTAAGCTGTGCACTTATTGGAGATCATTTTTGTGTATAGGATCATTTTGTTTCTCACTCTCGGTTATTCCAATACGCAGCTAGTAGTACTTATTTGAGTATTGTTTTAGTGTTAGTCTAACTCTTGGCTTGGTAAAATCCTTTTTTTCCTCTGTTTATTATCGGACATTCAGGTGAAATGTCCTCAATTAGACTATACTCCGTCATTATTTAAAAAAATAAATAAATAAAATGAAAAATAATTGAAGCGGTTTTCTAAATTTCTACACTTTCCAAAAATGAAAATACAATTAGCAAATTCCTTACATACATACGAAACATACAACGACTAGCAAAGTCAGGGTAAATAAACGCAGATTGGCCTCCGTGTAGGGCAGATCGGATGAAGCAGCAGCCATGTAATACACGCACTCAACCGGCAGGGGGCAGAAGACAGCTCCTCCTGTTTGGTGGAGCAACAGAAGAAAAGCGGTTTATACACGGAAGCAAAACCACGACGTCGACGTTACAACCTGTCCGCTCTCGTTTGTCTCTTGGGATTGAGTTGAGAGGACTGGACAGATTAGATTAAACAGATTTGGTTTACATTTCGCCGGCTGGTGGACGCAGCGGACACGATGCGGACGGCTTTGTTGTCACTTTGTATTTTAATGCTCTGCGTGTTGGCCGCAGGTGAGTGAAAGTTTGCGTAGTTTAAATGATGTAGTTTGTTATTTGGAAGTAAAACACTAACAAAGGTCGCGTCAGAACGTAACTCTAATATCAGCCATTGTTTACTGGTTGTTGTTTTTACTTTAATTACGTAATGCAGCCGTTGGTCAAAAACAGTGAGAGTTGACAACAAGCACGTTGTATTAGAAAATTCCAGAAATGCGGATATCCCCCATTAAGCTGCCATATTATCAGGTAATTACAAACCAGGACGACCTGAATGCTCAAACTCACTTCAGCATAATTCGTCAACAAGTTTTTAACCTTTTGTCCTCTCTCAAGCCAGTCGATGTTATCTTTATAGTGGAAGTAAAAATCTTTCCATTGCTAAATGATCTCAAGGGATTGGGACTGAACAACTGTGTGGCATAAGGGTTGGACTCTGGAGCAATGCAAGAAGATCACGTTGTCTGATGAGTCCACACATATCCGCCGCAAGGGTGAGAAGAGAAGCAGACAAAAATGATTTCACCCATCTTGTGTGTCTTCAGTGGGGGCAGGTTCAGGTTAAACAACATCATGTGGCCCAAAAAAAAAATGAGGTCAGATGACTCTCTAAATACAAGTTATTTCGCCACTGGGGCGTTTTCTTCCCTGTTATTGTTAAACCAAGATAACAATGCCAGGGTTCATTGGGCAAAAATTGTGGAGGACTGGTTCACGGAGCACGAGACTTCGATTTTATGCATGGATTGAACCTTGACTCCATTGAGAGATTGTTAGAGTTCACACATTTCGTCTCCAAGGTTTAGAATCACAGCAGATGCACAGGACAGAAAGCCTCATCTCCTAAACCATGTGCAGCAATGAACAACTAGATTCAATTTTAATGTCATTTTTTTCCACTAGTGTGACAATTATCTCAGCCTCACCCGAGTGTGGTTTTTGTTTTGCCATTTTTTGAAATTTTGTCTGAAAAAAAAATCAGCTTTCAAACAAAGAAGTTTAGGTGTTATTGAATCATGTATTCACAAAGACTGAAAAAAACACTTACAGCAGGGTGACAACTATATTGCAGTTTAAATATTTACCTTTATATGACTTTGATGGAGTGCTCAAGTTACCTGAAAGAGGCACAACGTAGATTGTTTCCTGTTCCAGATGCAGACGCCCACTGCATGCAATCTTCATAGTCAAATAGATCATTCAAAGACTGTCATTATATGGCATTTGCCTAAAACATTAAAATTGCCAGTATATGGCAAATGTTTTAGTTGCAGATTTAAAACATAATGTTCATAATTACAATAAAAAAAAAAATAAAGACCTTCAGCTCAGTTCACCTTATCCATATGTATTGCTGTAAAAAATGGTTTGCCTTTTACAACTTTTATTGGTTTTGCATTTTTGTACATGTTTAAAATCACTGGATAAATGTTATCAAGGATCACGTAACTAAATGCAAATGCAAATTTTATATTATTATTGCTTAATCTATTAAGGATAAAACAGTTTGCAACCTAAACCTAATTTGTTGGCTACACATCAAGTGGTTACAATAATTATTGTACAGGTCAGACAGTTGGGCTTGTGGTAATTTGATTAATTGATGGTTTAACAAGGGGAGTAGGGCCAGGTTGTTTCTTTACTTGATGAATAAAATTGCCATTTAATATGTGTTTTAGAATTATCAAGTTTATTTCTGTCTCATATCATGTAAGTTTAATGATCCAAAATGTTTGTGTGATTAAAAATAGAGGACCTCTATGTTGTGGCCGTTTTTTTTTTTTTTTTTTTCCTTTAAAACTGTAGATTCCAAATGACTGTGCAATCTTGTATAGTGATGTCTTGAGTATTTTCAGTTTATGTCACCCAGAGTTGGCTTCCTTACTTTAGAAAATGCTTCCAGAATGAAATGTCATAATGAAGCCTTGGCAAAGCCATTCGATTAACTTGTACATTAACATGACATCGGGGCTTTTAATTTTTATGACACCAATACTTTCATTGACACAGACTCATTTCTCATGTCTTTGTTGTTTTTATATTTAAAATTTTTCATATTTGTTCAAAGCAGTTTGTCGCTCCAGTTGTTAATGTAAAACGATACTCTGATTAGGTTCACTTTCTTTAAGTTGTACGAAATTATCGGCAGGTTAACTTTTGCAAGAAATCAAGATGGAAGGAGATTCAGCAATAAACGAGCTGTTGCCATTCAGTCTGTTTTGTGATATTTTGAATTTAATTTCTGCTTTTTCTTTTCTCAGGGGCTCCAACAGAAGTCAAGACAACGGCACAGAAAACTGATACTACAACAAGTAAATTGGATAGTAAAGACCAAAGTAATGTAGATGGTCAATTGAACAAAAATGCAAATGCAGCCAAAACGCAGGGAAAAGACATTCACCTGTGACGCGGACAAAAACTCAAATGCAGAAAAGACGCAGGGAAAAGACAATTCACCTGTTGATGCGGACAAAGACCTAAATGCAGAAAAGACGCAGGGAAAAGACAATTCACCTGTTGACGCGGACAAAGACCTAAATGCAGAAAAGACGCAGGGAAAAGACAATTCACCTGTTGAATCCGATAACACAGACGATTTAGATGGTGAATTGGATAACACAGACCTTGGGAATTAGAAAAAAACACAAATGAGAAAAGAGCAGGTGAATTGGACAACAGAGAAATTTGACAAAACAATGGATTCAAGAGAGATGGAAGGGGAAAACAGTCATTTCTTTGCCTACCTCGTCACTGGAGCTGTGCTGGTGGCCGTTCTCTACATCGCTATGCACAACAAGCGCAAGGTACTTTAAACATACAATGAAATTGAACTTTATGGAACTCCAAATTGGTGTGTGAAGGACCCTAAGCACAGTTAGACCACAGTTCTCTTATTGACAGCTAGTCTATATAAACCTAAAGCAAATTTTTGTAAAACAAACTGATCAAAATGTTATTTTTTACATTTTTTTTTTACATTTTGTATCCAGATTATCGCCTTTGCTTTGGAAGGGAAGAATTCCAGATCCGCACGTCGACCCAAATCTTCAAATTACCAGAAGCTGGAACAAAATGTAAGTTGTAGCAACAATAAATTATGAAAAACCATCCTACTGCACAAACTCAGTCTGAAAGAGAAAATCTTTACCTTTTTATTTAGAAAAATCTTTCTACAAAATGTGAGATTGTAAATTTTCATATTTAATGTTTTTTTTAAGAATGAATTGACATAACAAGAGATTGAAAGAACAACAGTAAAGAACAGTTTGCAACTGAGTTACGCGTTAGCTTTAACCTGAGAGGGGAGTAAAAAGGGAGTTGGAAAGAAGTATTGATCTGTTGGCTTTTAGCACCACCACAGTCACAAAACAGCAGAATAAAGGCCCTTAGTGCATCCCAAGTCGAGCTGTTGCCACTTGCACTTAGTGAACTAACTGGATCTCAGCAGGCCTACAGTTTGGACCTCATTCCTCTCGGCTTTGTTGACAGAAAATTTGTAGCACAAACAACCGATTTGTGCTCCCTGTCCTGGCCCAGGTAACTGGATAGGCAGGTTGTTCCAGTCTTTGGACCACACTGGAACAGGATTAACAATCTGACAAAGGGAAGCACCTCTGGATAGGTTTTTGAATATGTACAGTTTGTTGAAGGTCATGATGGAGAATCTCAGTCACAGTTTAGTCCAAACTTTAACTAGGCCACTCAAAAGCCTTCATTTAGTGTTCTTCTTTTGATTCTTTAATTTGAAATTCAAAGGAGAACTTCAAAATTAATTCGGGCGCTGAATCAATAAAACACCCCAGACCATCACACTACCACCACCATGTTTAAGCATTACTATGATGATGATGATGATGATCATCATCTATTTCACCACCTGCATGGATGAGAGGCTCATCAAATCCATTCAAATTTCGGTGACTTTGAACTGTTTTTCTTACAGATGTGATCCAAAGTCGCCCACAGACGTTGAGGAGAAAACGGCTTTATTAGACTGCGAGTGGACACAAATCATGGATCTACACTAAATAAAATTACCTGTTAAATGGACATTCTTCTATTCTTCTAAATGTTGCATGACTATGCAGACGACACTGATGCCTTATTGGGAAAGGGAGGGAGGTGGAGGGGACTCAGATAGAGGGAAGTGAAAAAAGGAAGTTATGTGACATAGGCTTGCAGTATTTTGCACTGCTTTTGCAATCTGGCCTGCCGAAGGTCCTCACTCAGGATGTAAATCAGTTGTCTGCACTTCCGTCTTATGTTATGATACTGGACATATTTCAACATGCACCCGAGTAAGTCGTCAATGTAATGTTTCTGTTTAAATGCCTTTATTTGTGCTGTTTCTTTAAACAGTCTGTTTTAGAACCACTGTTGAAATCTTCTCAGTCAGTTATCTATGCTTGGGTAATGGTGACATTTTTGCTGTTTTGGGTGTTTTGTTTGTTTTTGTCTCGACTTTAGTACCACTTGGTGGGTTGGATCTGTTGTCCATAATATGCTGTTTCTACCTTAAATTGTATTTGTAGGGTTGAATTTGTCTGCAGTCTTTGTTTTGGTTCTTTCAGGAAAAAGATTGCTCTGAACACATGACATGACCACTAAAATAAGAAGTTTGTTCTTTCCCCTTGAATGAAGTTGTTTTTGTATTTAGAAAAACAAAATGCCATACCTGTGCCAAATTATTTAAGAAAGTATTGTGATTTATTGTGCTGCTGTCTTTTTTCTTTGCCTCATACTTTCAGTAATCTTTTTTTTTTCTAGCAAGTTTTGGTGAAAGAGAAAATAATTTGCTGCTTCCTGGAAGCCATGTTTGTAGTATGTTAATCTTTTTGATCCTCTGAGTTAAGTGTCACAATTATAGATAGTTTCAGAAGGAATTGTATAGACATTCTGCTGTTTTACTTCATATCAAATATGAACAACTGACTGCTTCTATTAAAAAGCTATTTGCTAACTTTCTTCTGTCACTTTTTTTTTTACCCTTAGAATACTTTAAATAGCATATCAATAATCCCTGTTATCTGCATAAAGGCATGGGTTAAAAGGGAAAAAAACTGCAAAATTACATTATCATTCCAGGACGGAAAAGAATGCTTCTTAATATCTCTGGTTAAAGTCGATATGCGCAGCATGACTCTCAACTGGATGGATAAAACAAAACATTTTATTATAAAACCGCTCTAGTTTTAAAAAGTGCCCTCAAATATAACAAGACTGCATGCTATTGCTTTATTTAACAGACACAGTACCTTGCAGAAGTACTCCCACATCCTGAACTTCCCAATATTTTCTCAAATTTGCAACCTTAAAGTATTTTATTGATATTTTATGAGGTACACCAATACAAAGTAACAACTTTTTAAGAGTTCAAAGCTGGCAAATACAGCATTCAAGTGAAGCTGATCCCACCGAGTCGATGCTTTTTTTGATGTACGTTTCGCTCTGACAGCAGTTTTCCGGTCCTCCCACAGATCGTACATCTAGATTCTGACTGAACGTTCTGACACATGATGATGCTTTAATCTGAAGCTTCCTGTTTGAGGTCATTCTGCTGAAAGGTGAACCTCAGCAAGTCTCTTGCAGTCTGGTGTCCAAACTCCACAAAGGTCGGCATGTAAGGGTGGGCATTTATCCTATTGTTTATCATTTATCGTGAAGTGATTTCTTATAATGCTAATTATTATTGTCACACCCCCAAAAATGTCCACACAGTGAGGATTTTAGCCTTTTCAATTTTTTTCCCACTGTTTTCCCAGTGAAACCATCAATAAATTTGAAAACTTGACTAATGCAGGTGTGATTTACAGTGAAACAAATCACTCTTCATTATGTGACTCCTGGTGTCCTAACGATTACGTAGGAATGTTTTTCAAGAGCAGTATTTGTGCTTGTGGGACCTTGATTGCTGTGACATAATTGCTTGGTTAGGTCCCAGCCAAACCGGGACCTAAAAAAGCAGCAATAAATAGTTCTTATTGTCACATTTGTTGTTATGATGCACAGGGCTTTGACAAAAGCATTACGAGACAGCAGGAGCAGTGAAAGGCTCCATCCCATAGCTTAGATTTTAAAATGTTTCAGTGTCCTGGAACGGTCATCTTGATGGACCTAATGCTCAAGTATGCAAATAGTTAAGAGTAACATTTTGCTTGAATTTAAGCATCTGTAATTTTATAACCATTTTCTGATGTAATCTAATCCCAACCTAATATCTATGTCATTATTCACAACTGGACATTTTGAGGATTAATTCACTATCCTAGACATTTTTAAGTGGCCACCGATCCATTGCCTTCTGGTTTAGCAGCAGGTCCTGGAGGGAAACCCAGGCAACACACTGGGTGTATGTTGCCCAGTATGTTGCACTGGTGCCTTTTGTCCCATTGACTCATTTTGATGATGAGGAGGAACTCCCCTGCTTGATGGAGCTCATCAGTCACCCACCATTAGGGTAGACCTTGTGGCAAAAGCTCGTTTAAGCCTCTTAAATCTGACCTGATCTGGTTCTTAGAAAAAGAGAAACACATAATTTGTTAAATAAGTTAAGAAAAACACAAACACAGGACACATACAAACAAGTATTTATTTCGATACATGGTGTCTCTTCACAGAAGCACCATGTTCCGGGTCTCCTCTTCATAAATGTCCGGTATCTCTCCTGCAGAAGAAGGCACCATCCTGACCGAACTGCTCCCACGCAGCTCCGCCTCGTACTGGATGAGCTGCCTCCAGAACCCGGGGTTCGGCCTGACGATGGGCCGGCAGCTCCTCAGCAGCCGGTGGGCCTCCAGCAGGCTGGCCCCGCGGTGCTTCATGAGATAGGCCAAGCAGAGGGCGGCGGAGCGGCTCACCCCGGCGTTGCAGTGCACCAGAGTGCAGCCGTGGCGCTCTGCCGTGCTCTGGATTTTATCCGCCACCTGGTCAAAGTGGTCTCTGAGCGGGGACTGCGGGGAGTCAGGCAACGGGATGTGGATGTGCTCCACTCCGGGCGGAGGAGGCGCAGAGTCGTCCTTCGTTTCTGTGGCGCTTATGATGCAGGTTATCCCATTTCCGGCCACCTGGGAGCAGTCCTTAGCGGCTCTGCTGCTGCTCAGGAAAAGGTGCTCGGTGACCCGGCACAAGCCAGAGAGGCTTGAGGTGCCAGACTGATGCATAAACGATGAGAAACAAACCAGCCGGATGTCTGCAGTGCTTGTTAAAATGCGCCAACACAGAACGGAGGAATGTACGGTAACCGAGAGAGATCAAACATGAAGCAGCTCCGGTACTATGTCGCCCCCTAGTGGATGACATTTTTTTAAAACTGAAGCTACAATATGTCTGGTGGAAATAAAGAAAGTTTATTATATATAATATATATACAGTATATAATAATGATATTGTACCGGTCAAAAGGGGCATCGATTGCACAATTACATTTTGGTTATGTCCTAAACTGCTGAGAGTCTGAAAAGCTATCTTTGAGATTTCTCTGAAATAAGTGGACAAACTATAAATAACTCTGGGGATTATGTAAACATGATGTAATCATGATGTAAACATGATTACCCTCTCTTATCGACAGGAAGCTCATTCTGCTCCTGGAATTGGGCGTTCTCCCAACATTTCTCCTGGATCAGAGGTTTTGGTGATATTAATCTGCTAATGTCCTGACAACCATTCTCTCCTCACTAGAAACTACAACAACTTTAGCAGAGAGACTGACATTTTCATAAAACTCATTGCACTGAATCTGCTACTCGTGATTATAGGATGTGGTTTAACGTGTCAGCTATGAGATATCTCAAATATATTGTAATGGTACTGCTGCTTGTAATATTAATGTCTGCGAATAAATATTTTGAATTATGTTCTTATATCTTCGACTATTGTGATTCTGAAATAGAAAATAAGAATAAATTCACCATGGGAAGACCCACATACAGTCATATTCAAGAAATTTGAGTAGCCTATTATTGAAAAGCTCATTTTTTTTCAGTAATTCATTTCACAAAGTGATGTAACAACATACACTGATGAATTCATGCTTTTATTTCTGCTAATCATGACGAGTTTTGGCAAACAGCCAATGAAAGGCCAATATTTAGGATTACAGTATTATATCAAGAAATAAAAAACAACAATACAGAAACGAACTTAAGGAAAATATGTTTCTGCTGAGTGATCGATCTCTGGGAGTGTGAATGCAACATACAGTATATATATATATATATATATATATATATATATATATATATATATATATATATATATATATATATATATATATATATATATATATATATATATATATATATATATATATATATATATATATATATATATATATATATATATATATATATATATATATATATATATATATATATATATATATATATGGGCTGCACAGTGGCGCAGTGGGTAGCGCTGTTGCCTCTGCAGCAAGAAGGTCCTGGGTTCGATTCCCGGCCCGGGGTCTTTCTGCACGGAGTTTGCATGTTCTCCCTGTGCATGCGTGGGTTCTCTCCGGGTACTCCGGCTTCCTCCCACAGTCCAAAAACATGACTGTCAGGTTAATTGGCCTTCCCAAATTCTCCCTAGGTGTAAGTGTGTGTGTGCATGGTTGTTTGTCCTGTTTGTCTCTCTGTGTTGCCCTGCAACAGACTGGCGACCTGTCCAGGGTGTACCCCGCCTCTTGCCCGGAACGCAGCTGGAGATAGGCACCGGCAACTCCCGACCCCGTTAGGGAGAAGGGTGACGGAAAATGGATGGATGGATGGATATATATATATATATATATATATATATATATATATATATATATATATATATACAAGAATAACATGGATGGATCTGAATCTTTCATTCGAACCAGATATCACTAGTTTAGATATCTACCTTAGCCCACTGTTTTTAACTCTGGCAGCCTTCCAGTAAGATAATTACTTTTAAACCATCCTTTAGGTTCAATCTTGTGGCATTAAACCTATAATCCAAACTTGTGCTAAATTATCCCCAGGAAATGATTACTGCATATTGAACTCAGGACAAGTAAAAAAAAAAAAAAAGATAAAAAAAATAATAAAATTGCATTTTTTTTTTTTTTTTGCTAAAAGATTAGTTTGATTTTTTGGCACGTGATTAAAAGACGTAAACCAGCCTCGCAGCACCTGTTATAGAAATGACAGTGCAGCAATAGTGTGTGGATTCGAGGTGGCTGCGGTGCATTAGCCGGTGCCTGCAGGCAATCCTCGGTTGCCCAGGAAACACAGATGGTGGATAAAGGGGTTGCATACAAAAGACCATAAACCTGTAGCAGCAGCTGGAGACCGAGCGCCGCTCATTCTCCCAGGACTGCGCAGTCCCGCTCATTCAAAGGAGCCTCTGTTCTCATTAATACCTTCGCTTCATCATCTTTGTCCAAAGCTTCCTGCTCCACTTTGTCCTGCTCCCCACTCCTCCATCACCACCAACCCCCGCCGACTGAACCACCGTCTCCTCCGTCAGTGCGCAGCAGCAGCAGCAGCTGCTGGCACTCCCACATCTGCTCGTTTCAGCTCGGCGGCCATGAAGAGGACGCCGAGCCTCGGCTCACGGCGAACGGCTGGAGACTCGGTGCGAGCAGCGACCTCCTTTACGCGGCGAAGGCGGATAAACTGCGCCAGCACAGCGGGGATGCGCACGTTGTGCAGCTTTCTCCCAGGATGCAGGGAGAAGCGGAAGAAAAGGAAGAAGCCATGATCTCTTCCCTCCCTTTTATGCTGCGGGACAGGTGGAACCTGAAGAGCTAAGGTATGGAAACATATTCTTCATTTTTCAATACAAACTTCTTTTTTTTTGTTTTTTTTTGTTGGCTTTTTATGTCCACTTATCAAATTGTTCCAAGTAGTACGTGGGGTTTTCTTAATAACACCCCTGGTACTCCCTTGGCATAAAAAGGCCTTGAAGAAAAAAAAGAAAGAACATTCTCCAATTTGTAGGCGGTTGTTGCAAAAATAAAAATATCTACATGTAATAAATGTTTACAATGAATAACATAGAAATCGGAAACAGAGCCGGCCTAAGGCAGAAGCAAGCTCTGCTGGCCGGGTTAGCTGGCCAGCAGGGGGCCTTCAAGAGAGGTTTCCTTCTGAGACAAAACTTATTAAGCATTGCCCTGCTTTTAAATTTTCTGCTGATCTGTATTAATGCCAAGCAAATTTATTTGCTCAGGTGAATTACGCGAAACGAAAATATTCATAGTGATACTCAGCCATAATGTAACATGATTAGTTGAATCTGGTCCCCTTTGTATCTGTAGTTAAATATAAATGTCAGGGATTAGTGGGTAACTACCAGAGGAAGTTTTTGATAAAGTGGCTCCCCACCTCTGGTGCTCTGCATAAAAAAATAAAAACAAAAACAAAAAACTACCTGTCAGTTTAATCCGAAATCACTCCTCTATTGCTTGTTTGCAGAGTTGACTGAGTGGCCCTCGTGTGTTTTACACTTTGTAAGCACTGCAAGTAATTATGACACTTTATTGAACTGTTATGGTTTTCTGTTTAACAGAGTCTGTCTTAGATAGACTCCGCATCCGATCGTTTCTAGTTTAAAGTCTAAAACTCATGCAACTGTTCAAAGCTGAAATGGGTTATTTGACTTTATATATTCGTTAGATTATTCAGGATTCATAAAAACTTTTATTTGTGAAAACAAAAAAAGAGACCTTCATGCCTTTTCTCAAAGGAAAGTGTAAAGGGCAATGGACACTGGCAGCTCTTTACATTGGCGCGGAAATCATTCAAGAGAGTTTTGACTTTATAACAGAACATAAAATAATACAACTACATTACAGCTTCTTCATCTGCTTGTTTTTTGTATAGCTTTGGTACTTCAGGTTGTTGCATTGCAGCAACCTTTCTACTGGAAAAAGGTTAGAGGCTGAAATATCTATCTGTCTGTCTGACTGTGGAAATAAACAATGCTAAGCTAATGTTGCTTAAAAGATTCAATGTATCACCTGGTCACGGCTCAGCTGAATTATTGTACATTGATTGCTGAGTCAGTGAAACTGTGAGAACTTGATCAATGTGATAATTATGCACAAACAATTAAACGGAGACATTTTTTCCTTACTCTACCGGAGTCTGTACTGAAAAGCTGTTCATCACATTCCCTAATATATCAGAGAAATTAACACGTCTCTACAGTTTGTTTATTTTATATTTAAAATGCAGAGCGTCCGCCGCTGAGCTGAAGACTATGGGCGATAACACAGTTGTTGATGACGGCACTCTTATCTGACATGCCACACAACAGAAAGTGGAGAGGAATAAAGAATGACCAAAACTGATTGAGAATAATGTGTTTGCTGTTTTAGCTGACCAGCGTTGCACGGGCTGGACTCGTCCCCAGAGCTGCTGACACGGCACCAAACAGGACTCTGGGAGGATCCAACGGCAGGGCAGGTTATGTGTTATCTTTGTTAAAATTGCTGGAGCCGATTAATCTTCACAGATCAGTTTCTGGTCGTTTAGTTATCAGTGTTATGTTCTTGTTTGGCGAATAATGAAAAGCTGTGACGGGAAAGAACAGGAGCCAGATCCCTTTGGGGTTCTTGATAGGACAGTTGGGTTGCGTCCCACTTTTCTGCTGCTTTGTGTTGTGTGTCCCATCTCCAGTTACACTGATGAAAAAGCAGATTTGGCCTCAACCAGATCCCATTGTGCCCCAGCTGGCGTTCCTCCATCTCCTTTGCTGCGCTGCCTTACAGAGCGGTACTGAATCTGCCACTTTCATGGTGACAGACCCTTTATTTCCCTCATTTTCATTTTACACTCTCTTTACTTTACTTGATTTTAACCACTCAGTTTATTCTTTATTAACTGAGTGTCCCTCGAGCTCTCAGACAGATTTCAGTGTATTTGTGTTTAGCTCCTGCATTATGGAAACATGAGCTGCAACATGAGATTAGCAATGTGTTAAGCCACTGACATGTTTCTGTTGATGTGAATCTGCCTTATATGCAGGATTACAGAATAGAGATAAACCAACATGAAAGCATGGATCAAATCTGATTAACATAATCTGCCTCTCAGATTTATTTATTCAACATTATGTAGGATTATCCCAGAAAACATTTTCCTTTTTTCACGATGAAGCTCTTTATGTGTCTCCTACACAGGCACCGAAACATTATTCAGTAATTCAGTTCAGAAAGCATAACCCCTGCATCATAGTGATTTTACAGAGTGATGTGTTTCCATTCATTATTTCCGTCCACTTGAACGTTCACAGCTAATAAAAACTTCAATCCGCAGGCGGTATGTCTGGCAGCGTGGGCTAGTGCCAATCCTCTTGGAAAATAAAATTAGCTTATAACACATTGGAGCATTGGTTCTCAATTGAGATGTTTTTTCGTCTTAAAATAAGACTTTGGACTGCTGAGCAACAGTTCAGTCCTTTTTTCCTCTTAGCGCCACGCAGGTAGACGTTTCTGACATTTTCTCTGGTCCAGGGGTGGCTTAAAGCAACGAGTGTAAAGGCTGTAAGCCATGTCCCGGATACATTAGTGTGTGGTGATTCTCGTCAGGATGTGACTATTCATTTTGCTGAAGAACCACTTTTTCCTTCCAGTCAACCTTCCAGAACTCTGTGAACAGTGAGGGTATTTTGGCAGCGCATTGTTTTGTTGCCCACCCTCCTCTGTCACAAGAGCTTATTTAAAATGCGATTAGTTTTATGGCATTTGCATCTAAATGAACAGAAATGAAATTCTTAGTAATATCACTCTGACGGTTCTTAATCTGTATGAGTTTTACTGCTTGAACTGAATTACCCAAATTAAGTTTTCAATGAGTTTCAAACTGACAAAGATTCACCTATGAGGTTTGAAAATGGATCTTTATTCGCTGTGTTTGGTCTGTTTCTCTTGCAGTGCCAGAGTCTTGTGCCGTGATGCGTCTTCGAAGGAAAACCTTCAGCACTAGTGTGTCTCTCTACCAAGAGACAACGTCTGCCTCTGTTCATCAGCCAAGAGAAATTAGCTATTGCTTTGCCATCATTATCCGTTTAATCATGTGTTGCTGCTGGAAGGGACTTCATTCAGAGCCGTTTGCTGCACTGTTAAAGCTGTTTGAAAGCTTAATTCAGTCCCTCTCCTCTTACTTTTTCTGTTGATTAGATGCATAGAAACCTTTACTGTAAATCAACTCCACCCGAGTTACATTTTCTTGCAACTGAGATCATTTCTCCCAAGCTTTCACCTGTTTATGTAACATTACCTTCTGTGTCTTTTTGTGAAAACGGACCTGCAGTGTTTCCAGATCCAAATCTATGAGGGGTTTGCATTCAAGGCCTGTATGAACAAAAATATTATGTGCTAGTGTGTGAAAACGACGGATGTTCTCACCTTCTAATAATGTGTAAATCGCACATTTCTGTTTGTTGAGAAACCTCGCGAGCTCAATGCGAAACCGGTTATTTTTACCGTACTATTCTGCAGTCGAACTGTAGGGGGTGTGTGTGTGTGGGATGAATGCGTGAGTGTGTGTGTGTGTGATAGAGTGCATGTGTTTCTCTGCATGCGCTCCATCTGTGTTAGTGGCAGTACCTGTGCACGTGTGTCTCATCAGTCCGATAAGATGTGTCTGTAAAGGGCCTGAAACTGCCGCTAATACTGTTTTTAGCCACTGGATGTACCAGATGAGGGATAAAACATTATTTACTGATGGTTCTTAGCATTTGTTACAGCCTCATTAAAAAAAAAAAAGAAAAAAAAAAAAAACAGAGCTACTTGTGATTTAGATCACAAGGATGTCATTGGAAATTAGTGTGGTGCAGTTTTCTCAACGATGCCTGCTGGCAAAAGTCAGACGGTTTCAGTGCCAGCAGCCCCATCATTTAACACTTAAGCAAATTATAGCAAATGCTAATAATGATGTGTAAATAGCCTTTTACCCACGTCTGGATTGCACTAACAGTATCTGACTAATATCTAACCGTACTAACGTCTGCTAACAGTCGAAGGAGTACTAACCCGTGTTGAGAATGCAGACGGCTTGCATTTCTAACCCACTAACTTCCCTTTCTGCTTTATGCACACTTCAAAATGCACACTTCTCTTGCATGATCCTGCAATTCTTCTTTTAGAGGCGTCCAACTCGGGAGGTCCCAAAGCGAGCATGGAAAGAAGGGTTTCAGGACCGGGGAAGGGCAACGTTGAAAACCGAACAGCTAGAAGAAAAGCAGCAGCAGCAGCTGAGGTCAAACTCGGTTGACCACATACTTTACAAAGTGTAATCTGATTGCAAGCGATTTCATTTTACAGGCTAAATTTGCATGTTTTTAAAATTTTTTATGCAGCAGTTTTCTCTCTCTCTCTGATTGTATTCTGTGTGGTCAACCTTTTTGTCTCTGCAGGTAGTAACTAACTCCTAATAGTGCTCATACTAACAATGTAGAGGCTGTATCTGCCACTCTTACTAACATCTTCCTGTCGTCTGATTGATTTCACGTTAATTAAAGCATGCGTTGTGGTATCCAGTGATGCTGATTATAAGACAGTCAATTGGCTTTTCCCTTCCCACCCCACGAAAGCATCAACTTTCCCCGAGTGTGTTTTAAGAGCTGAGTTGAGGTTTTATCTCTTAAAAAGCAACTTAAATGTTACTAACCAGAGGAGCTTCCAAGAGCTCTGCAAACTAACAAACTAACCTACTAATAAACTAATTTTCTAACCTTCACTAACTGAAATCACTAACTGTGTTTTTAATGTGACAGTCACCAGAGCGCCTTCAAACCGAGGAGCTGCATTGCTTCCTGAATGTATTTAAGAGTGTTTGAACGGATGTTGGAGAAGAAAGAGTGCGTGCTGCAGTCAAAATCACCAATATTCTTTATATAATTGTCATTAAAAATGTTTTTCAAAGTTACATGTTTACACCAAAATTGATTTGCGTCACCTGAGCCATCTTCTGCCAATCTGCGCTGTCTCTCTCGATGAGCCTGTGCTGGAAGCTGGAAGCTACCAGGAGGTCGACAGGAGGGCCTTAAACATTGTATGGAGGCAGTTTATCTTGCAAGGCAGAGAAACAGGAAAAGTCAATGAATTTCGCGAGTCACTGATGATAGCGCAAAGTGGAGTGAGTCGCACTACAAATTTGGTAAAGCACCCAAAGAGTAGAAACTCTGATGGTCATGAGGAATCTGTAGAGGTCAGTGAAGCTCCTATATTTGCAAGTGTAGTATTCAAAATGCTTGACTGCATAATGCTAGCTGTTTAGATATGAGCAACTTCCTGCTAGTCACACCACGTCCTTCCTGTCACCTACGAACTGACGTGCGTTTATTGTGAAACTTCCAGTTGCAAGCCGCTCCATCAGGTGGGAAATGATCAAAACTACAAAGCAAAAAGATTTGAGGCCCTAAAATGAACAATGAATCCCCAGTTATTTCTCTGTTCTGCATAAAAGGGGCACTATTATGTAAAATCAACTTATTTTTTAACTTTACATCATGTTGGAGAAATCCTTGAATCTGCCGTGGCAACCATTCAGCTGTGTTATATGAGCCACGTCTCAGTGAAACGCTGGTAGAAATGTTGTCAAAGAGTTAATATTTGTGATGATGTCCTGAAGGCAGAGTGTGAGAACGAGAAAGATCTTCCTAAAGAAACAGGCCTAATTTGAAAGTGTTAAATTACAAAGTCAAATTTCTTTTTTAAGTCAAATTTAATCTATATATTATTTCCATAACTGAGTTACTTGATCATGTTATAAAATGGCTCTATACATGAAAAAAAAACTCCACAATACTGCCCTTTTTTGGGGATTTTGCTATTTTTAGAAACTCTTAATTGAGGAAAGATTTTTTTTTTTTGCTGGCAATATTATTATTATTATTATTATTATTATTATTATTATTATTATTATTATTATTATTATTATTATTATTATTATTATTATTATTATTTTTGTTGTTATATATTTGAAGACCCTGAACTTGAGGGTCTGGAGCTGACTTTAAGAGCACCTCTGGAAATATGAATTACCATTAACAGAAACTGAGCAGGGCTGAAAAACAAATATATGGATTGTTGTTTAAAGAATGTTTTCCCCTAATAACTTGTTCAACTCAATCCAACTATTTGCATCAACATTCTTATAAGTTCTAGGAAGTTTTAGCCTGCTACATAGAAAAAACACATCAAGTTATTTTTCTAAACTACACATTACAATTTTTACTACCAACTATTATTTGTCTGTAATTAAGCAAATAAGAATTACTGTCACATTATAATTAATTAAAATTTTCTGATCTTTATAAGAAGATTAAGCTGCAGAGAAGGAAAGGATTGTTTCTAATCAGCAGATTCTCCTTTTCTGCAACAGGAGGTTAGATTGCTATAAGACATTTCCTAAAGTATGTTCCCGTACTTTAGGAAAAACACACATTTTCTGAGAAATATGTTTAATAGTCCGCTGTACTAAGTTTTCTTTGCTGTTTTTGGCAATATAAGCATGTTTGTTTTTTTTGTTTTTTTCAGATTATGTTTGTCATTCTGTAAATCAGCATTGATAAATTGTCCCACGTTTCACCGCAATGCTTTGAAAATTTAATAATACCTCAGCAGTCGTCAGATCAGCCGGAAGAATCATGAATGTAAGAAATGTATGAACTTTTTATCGCTTCATTGTTTGTTGTCTGAACTATTCCTCTGTTAAGAGCAGGTTTTGTGTACAAGTAAATAATTTTTATTGTGTTTCTTCTGTTATGTCGAAATAAAGAAACAATGTAAGACAAGTCAGGTTTTCAATAATAACCAATGATAAATCTGAAAAATAGCTTTCTAAATCCATTTGAAACAGATTTTTTTTCTATGTTCCTCCCATTCTTTTCTTTCTTTCCTTCTTTCTGTCTTTAATCCTTTCTTCCATTCTTACTATCTTTTTCTTATTGTTATTAGATTGAATATCATCAGAGTTTCTGAAGACAATCTGTACATTACACACACACACACACACACCCCCACGCACGCACGCTCACACACACACACACACACACACACACACACACACACACACACACACACACACACACCCCCGCCCCCCCCCACACACACACACACACACACCAATTATAGTGTAGGTTGAAGGTCAGTTTATAGTATGAATATAATAATAATAATAATAATAATAACAACAACAGTAATATTATTATTACTATTATTATTATTATTATTATTATTATTATTATTATTATTATTATTATTATTATTATTATTATTATTATTATTATTATTATTTTTTTATTATGGGGGCCTGCTATAGAAATGCATTGCTGGCCCCTATTGTTCTTCACCTCAAAATAACTGTTGCTTCCTACTAGTGTTAATGCGACCCGTGCCGCTGTGTGTCTCCTCACAATACAGGATATATATCAAAACGTGCGGCTCGATCCCGACATTGGAGCTATTACTTTTGTTGGCCTTTCGAGTAACTGGCAACATAATTAACAAAAAACAAGCCAAATTCAAGTCAAAACAAAAGATGAACTGACATAAAACAGTGTCAGTTTCACTCAAAATCTGAGCTGCTGTTTAGAACTACAGTGATGGCAGAATGTCAGAATTACAAACATGGCGGAACAACTGATATAAACTCATTGCATCTCTGAATAGTGCTGTTTTTTTATATCCTATTTGCATGTCATCTAATGGTGGCAAAAGCAACAAAAAAAAATCTAGTATGCTCTGGACTTAAGATGGAGTACATGCACACATATTCATGACATCTTTCATTAAATTAATAAATGTAATTCCAGTACCAAAAAATTAACTTTATACCAGGTGAGTCTCTCTAAGCTGAGAATGTGAACCTGTACTGGGCTGATTCTGTGTGTCTTCAAATCATTTTAACAATGCTCCTGTAGAAGATTCATAACTTATAACTTATGTCTGAAACAGGAAGAGGCTTGAAAAAACAGTCTGTCTGCTACACTCAAGAGAGAGATTCATTTAATGCATCAAAGAGCGATGTCATCACTGCTGATGTCATTGTTACCATTGAAGCTGGACATTCTAATGGTGCGTTCACATTAAAAAACGCTTTGAGCGTCAGGAGGTTCTGGTTTATAGTCAAAGTCTATGTGGAGTGTTGCATGTGCTGGATGTGTCAAACACTCCAAACGGTTCAAATCGCGTCGCGCTACATAGACTGAGTGCAAACCAGACGCGCCTGACGCTCAGAACGTATTTAGTGTTAACACACCATCATATGTCCAGTGTCACATTAGGTCAGTGCTTCTCAGTTCCAGTGCTCAGGCCTTCTGCTCTGCATGTTTTACATGTGTCTCTATTTCAGAACAGCTGATCCAAATGATTGCGCGACCTTTTTTCATAAAAACTGACTGGGTGTCTCACAAAGATAGAATTCTTTCTCCATCTTTCTGTCTCACACACAGACAATTAGCAGAGGATCCATTACCATAGCAACGAAACACAGTCCTAATCAGAGCAGCTGATTAGGACTACAAAAACGCATCACTGTAGTTCTAACTATGGCAGAACTCTGAGGAATGAGCTGCACTTTGGAACTACTTGTGTTTTGGGCCTTTTATAACTGATTTTAACCAACCATTGTTACACACAGGATTAGTGTGGCAATTTTATATCAAGCTTAATGAAATGTACAAAATAAAAGACTTGACAATTTTTACATCAAGTAATTGCTCTCTTGGGCATTATGTGGCATTTTTAAAAAATAAAGCCACTGTTACAATTTGGATTAGTTTGGCAATTTAAAATGAAGCTTAATGAAAATTTCAAAAGTAAAAGCCTTCACATTTTTTACATAAAGTTGTTGCTGTTTTGGGCATTTTAGAAGTGATTTAACCCAATCAGTGTTACTCATGGGATTAGTTTGGACATTTATAATGAAGCTTACTGAACATTTCAAAATACAAGCCTTAATATGTCTCTCTGGCTAATTAATATTAGCTTGCATTATCTTTTTCTCTCAGGTTAGGGCGCAAGGCAGTGCATTAACATCAGCACAAACGTTAGCATTTCACTGCCCCCCACTAGTGTACCGAAACAGCAGGCCCCGGTTAAATTTCTTCAGGGATTTTCTAGTTATTATTATTGTTGTTATTATTAATTAATTAATTAATCAATTAATTAATTTTTTTTAACACATTCCTTAATAAAAGAACCTGAATGTGCTAATTGTTCTGCTTAAATCATGGACAGATTTTTATGTGCAAATATGGAGATTTCCAGCAGAGAGCAGCATCTGACCAGGCAGTGTGTTTTGTGCAGTTTGCTCCATCGCTTGAGGTGTTAGATTTCATGCTGATATTGATATTCATGTGATAATGGCGCAATCACATCACATTATTTGGTGATCAATTGTCCAATAGAGAACTTCTACAACTCTTCATTCAAATGCAAATCTGTCTAGAGCCCCACTTAGGTGGATCAACAAGTTTAGAACTGAACTCAAATAGGAAACAAAAAAAAAAAAAGAAGAAAAAACTTTCATCACTTCTCTGTCCTGGAGTTTGTTCTCCTAACAACTTTTCCTTCTAAAATAGTGTTACTGTCAAGGTGGATGATAACAAAGCAGAGCAGAAGGCAGCTTCACTCCAGTGGCCTCCTCCTCTGTTTGCATCAGACTAATGGAGCTCTGCCCCTCCCTCACTTGAGCGCCGATGCGTTCCAGATGACGAGGGTTTCCAGAGGTAGGAGCAGCAGGGTCCAGGTCTTCATGGGTCAGCTGTAATTCACCACAGAAACTCAGAGAAAAGAGTCCAAACAGAAGGCTGGGACTAAGTTAAAGTCTTAAATATCACATAAAGTCCAGTTGAAAGGTAGCGATGTTGGAATGAGAAGCATAATCGACTTAAGCAACATCTTGTGGTGTGTGGTTCTTTCTCCAAACACACCGGGACTCAGGTTTACTGGGTCGTGGATACCACAGGGACATTTATGTGCTGAAGGAAAACAATGGGGGCTGGTGGCAGAAAACTGCAAAATCTATTTTAATTTTAATAACTGGTTCAGAATATCTTTTAATTGTAGCCAATTCTTCACTCCTGACTCCCTGTTCTGCCTTTACTAAAATAAGGAATGTGATGACAGAGCTTGGCTGTTTACATCTCTGACTGCGTCTGATCCAGAAGCTGCTCTCTGAAACCGGAGCCTCCACCGCTGGGTGGATGTCTGCAGAAAACAGCTCTCTACTTTGAAATAAAGAATGCAGCTGTTAAAGATGGCTAGGAAGCAAAAAGAAAGAGAAAAAGAAAAGTGAGTTTAGGAAGTTTTTTTTTTATTTTCTCAGAGCTGCTGTAATCAGAGGTGCTTTGGCCCCACTGAGTTTTAAATAGTAAATCAGCTCAAAGACAGTTCAAAGCATGAAAAGAGATTGGTTTTCTCTGAAAGCCCACGCTAGGCTGTGTGTCTGAGTGATTCTGAGTGTTTCTCAGCTCGTAAAGTTCAAATAAAGGCACAGGAATCAGGTTATTATTGTGCAAAGGCTTTCTATTCTTAACTGCACGTTTAGAGCCGCTGTTGTCAAAAGTATTTTTAAAGCGTACAGCTTTTTGCATCTCATCAATTATCATCTCCAGCCCAGGCTCAAGGTTTTTTTGTGGATTTTCCTGGATTTACTTCAAGGCTTCTTCCCATTTTATCTGACCAGCTTCACTGTTTAATGTTGAGAAAAGCAGCATAAGGTTGCCAAAACTACAGTCACCTCAGATCAGAGCACCTGCTTCCACATATTTCTTGACTATTTGCTCCACATTGCTTGCAGTAAACTGAAAACAGAGCTTTTTTTTTTTTTATGCAATTTGTTTTCTAAGTTAATGCAAAGATTTCCAAGGAATACTGTATTCAAGTTATCCCGAATTGCACTCTTTTTTTTCCTCATGACAACTGGTTGCCAGTGTATTTATTTTGGGGTAAATGAGTGACGGGAGCTGAATGTAAATACATGTCAGACTTTAGATCTTAATTTGTAGGTTTTTGAAAAACACACAACTTTCCTTCCCTTTTGCAGTTATGCACCAATTTAATGCACTAAATCCACTAAAATGTTTTTTTGTTGTTGTAAAGTAAAAAAAAAAGGATCAATGGGTATGAGTATATTTAATAATGGTTATTAATGTCTAGGCCTACTTCATAAAAATAAAGAAAATCTTTCCATTTAATGATGGTATAATTTAGCCAGCAATACCACAAAAAAAAAAAAAAAAAATTATAATGTATCTTTTAGAAGACAGACAGAAAACACTGAATATTTTATGCACATGTTCAGTCTGACTGACACTTCATTGAGTTGGCAAACGCATGAGATCACATCTCTATAATGTTGCAGATCAGCAAACGTATCACAGAGCAGCAATGGAAGAGTTGAGCTGTAAACTTTGGGTCAAAGGTTGAGGGTCTTTAAATGCACATAAAGAGGTTAGCATCGCAGCAGGGAGGTTTCGAGGAAACTCTTTGCAGACCCATTTGAAAGAGATGAAAATCTGGGTCGTCTCTATGAACAATGCATTTACAGTCTTCATAAGGTCAAAACATTTCAACTCTGTGTGCGCTGCAGTAACACAAAATGTGTGTTATTTCTCTACTCTA
Organism: Poeciliopsis gracilis; assembly: GCA_911649635.1. Classification (NCBI taxonomy): domain Eukaryota; kingdom Metazoa; phylum Chordata; class Actinopteri; order Cyprinodontiformes; family Poeciliidae; genus Poeciliopsis; species Poeciliopsis gracilis. Next base: position 3,063,462 of record CAJVRI010000005.1, on the reverse strand, counting down.
CATTAGTCTGGCGCATATCTTTATTCTTGTTGCAGGTGTCTATTCACTGCATTGCCACCTTATCCCTCACTGCTTGTTCCTCTTACTGTTTAACCATTAAACTATTTAACATAGGATCCACAGCATTTCCTCCTCCTTCTCCTCCTCCTTTGTCTTCCTTCTAAACACTTAGTTCAGCTAATAGAATAGAAATAGTGATAGTAAGTCAGGGAGATGCTACTTCTTCAATGTCTTCCCCTTTCTCAGCGACATCAACCAAACGCTCAGATAAGCAGGCGGACTGAGAGAGCCAATCAGCTCCGCTGGCTGTTGAGTGATGGACAGTAATTAAAAGTTAGCTAATAACCTCTTCACACCTGACATTTCAACAGGGAGGTCCCGGACACCATTATCTACATATAGATTAAACAGCGTAATTGGTAGAGAGATAGGGTTAGGAGGATGGCAAAAAGGAAAGGGAGCGGGGTTGGAAAAAAGGCCAAGCCATTGCCAAACCATTAGGCAGAATATCTGAGTGACACTCTGATTTTGCTCCTATTGCTAATGCAACAGGAATTGAGCTGACCTAAAACGCTAAATGAACGGACGCCTATCTCGGTGCGGTTATTAACGGGGCAAACAGCGGCCATGGAAAATAGCTTTAATTTCATAATAATTGCCAGGCAGACGTGACACGCTGCAGACACAATGTGATGGCGCAGAGAGGGGGAGACAGAGAGGCAAGGAGGACACGAGGAACTTCCTCTCAGGATAAATATGGCTGGTTGGCGCCTCGCTTCTGCCGTTTAAAGAAAGTGGCTCTGTACAATGGAATAGGGAGAGAAAAATTGGGACTACGCACCAGTGTCATTACCATGGTGGAAACAGAAAATTACAAAAAAAAAAAAAACATTCTTGAACAAGTTTCAGTAAAAGTGAAACTATTAGGAAAACTGATTGTGCTCACTGATGTTGAAACACTCAAAACAAAAGTTAGCCAGTAAGCTTTGCTAGTGAAAACAGATTCCCTGATTTAAACTTCATGATTTAAACATGAAGCAAATATTAGAACATGCTGCATATTTAGCTGCTTGTATCTTTCCTTCAGTTATGTGGTGTTGCAGACACTCTGGTCTGGTTAGCAAGCCAGGTTTGTGTTTCTCTCTCTATTTAGCACAGACAGTTTTGAGGTTTCCCCTCAAAGACATTTACTTTTATGTTCTTAAGCCACTTGCGACATGTTTGGCAGTGCGATGAGGGTCACTGTCCATTAGTGCCCAAGCTTGGGATGTTGTTTCAATATTTTCCCAAAATATTCTGTCCCTGTGACTCATCTGCTTGTGAACAGCATCAGTCCTTTCTTAAGTGAAACCCTGACTCAACATGACGCTGCCAACACAACTTCACATTTAATCTTCACATGTTCTCAGGCCAGCAAGCGTAATGTAATGGTGATCATTAGAGCCTCATGTTCAAATTCCAGAGGAATCGAATCACATGACAAATAATAAGAGTGTGTCCCTCGATGCATTTTCAAAACTGTAATCATGTTTTTTTTTTAATTGTAGTTTTTTGCTTCTTTTCTTCAGAGTGACCGTTCAGTCTACGTTGATGCAGACATAGTTTCACTTTGGATTGATGACACTCTCACTCTTCTAAACTCAATCAAGCAAGGTTTTTGCTTGATTTGCACATCCATCTCTTGGACTCAGAACCGGTCTCCGTCCTGGACAGTACGACGGATGCACATTCTCATGCTTTTACATTCGCACACGTTTGAGCAGATCAACATGGAATCATCCAGCATCTGGAAAATGACTGAATCAAACTTTTGGAGGTTCACAATTCTCCTTATGATATATTGGCAAATTTTTCTGTATTCCTGTGTGTGTGAGGCGTTGCCTTAAAAGACATTCACAGCTCTGTCTCTATCAAACCTAAATGATGAACCTATCAGAAGCTCACAAAGGGATAACGTCATCATATCTATCTAAACCCATGAATATAAGAAAGTAATAAGAACTTCTTTTTAAAATACATTACCTGTTATTCTGTCATTTAATAAATATAGAAATATGGCATTCACTCACTGACAACTTGACTGACTTACAAGAGTAAAGGTTTGGCCTTCAGCTGGAGCTTGGAGCTGCAGTGACACGTTTCTCCACTAGATGTCCCTGTTGCTTTAGTCTAGAAGCTTCACTTTCGGTACTAGAGTGTGTATCTGAGTCATCTGTCCATGAATTGTCTCTCCAAACCTCGGGTTCATCCATCATGCCCAGAGCTGCTTGTCTTTCTTAAAATCAAACAAGAAAACATTTCTTTAATCCTCTGTGCTTCGTCTTTTCTATCCTCTTTCCTGTACTCGTTTTTTTTTTGTCCCCCTTCTCTCTATCCCCTTGGCTTCGATAAAAGGATCACTTTACTGTTTATACAAGCGAATTGGCGTTGTTAACAGGTGTAGGGTAACAGGATACCTACGCTGGCAGGAACACACAGAGCGGGTCGCACCCCTCCTCGTTTCCTCACCCTCACCAGCCATACTCCACTGATGGATCGCACCCACCATTCATCTAAATTATGTCACCGACAATGAGCTATCAGTTCAATCTGGCCCAAACGAAGCCCTGGGTTTGTTTCTGTCGACACTTCCTCAGCACTCACTTCTCCTCCTGATTACTGTCAGGGTCGGCGGGAAGTGAGGCTCAGCCAAGGCTCGGTCCCGGGGTTTCACTCCACCGCACGTCACTGGTGTGTGTGGTCCTACTTTTGCTGCCACTTACAGCTGTTATCAGGCAGAGGAGTTTGCATTCATCAATGGCACGTCTCATTTGCACGAATCCTGAAACGCTGTAAATTTAGCACTTGATGAAACTTTACTCAAGGTGCAAATTACCTACATCGTCATCATAAAAAGAGGCTTAGCTTGGAAAGGTCAGCATGCAAGTCTGGTTAAGAACCAAAGTTAATCATGCCAGCAAAATGAGTCGTGTCTGACAGGAAAGTTCAAACAGGCCATTATGGCTGTGTAAACAGAAAAGTGTTCCTTAACTCCAGCCATTTTAATCCAGTCCAGCCATGTTGGATCCTATGTTCGTCTCCCCTCCCAGCTTTCTCCGAGCGGCCCCCTCCTTCTCTCCATGATGTGTTTAATTCCTTTTTCTCCTGGCGTCCCTTAGAAACACTCCCAGCTGCATGACAGATGCTAGATTTCTATTCTGGTCTTTCTCTGTTTCTATCTTTCTCAAATGTTTTTTCTTTCTTTCTCAAATTCATCTCTTTGGTTCTTTGTTTGTGTCTTTGTCTTGATGAGTGCTAATATTATCCACAGAGCTAATGCAACACACCAGCTAAACATGGTGAATTACTACACTATTAATGCAGACAAAAGGTAGTGAGAATCACAGCTCTAATCTTTTATTGGAGGACATTTAACTTTGAGTGTCACACACCGTCAGTGTGGTAGGAGCCGTAATTGATCAAAAGTCTTTTTTTTACAAAAGTGTTGTACTTTGAACCACAAGGAAACTCCAACAAATCTCAAAAGTAACAACAAATTACTTTTGTAATCCTTTGACCAACTCAGTCATCTCCGTCTCATCATAGTGCCCCCGTATCATCTGAAGTGCCTCCATGTCTTAATACTGTGTAGTCAGATTTAGCCATTGCTTTTGAATGGTCACCTTGCAGTGGAGTGCCAGCCAGTCTTTCCTCCTACAAGTCAACAGTACAAACATCTGTCCCACTGTGCAGAACACAGTATTGCCCCTAACCAACTGAGGCAATACCATATCATCATACTGTCAGAAAACACTGAGCAATAATACTCCCCCCACAGGCTTATACAGTGTATTCACCCCTTCACCTCGTCTTCGTACCCTGTTGTTCATCTCTCTGGAGCGAGGTAAACCTGCACTCATCTTCCTGTTGCTCTTCAGTCCAATTGTATTTTCTTCAAGTCTTTTACCGACAAATGACTTTCTTAAAAAGGTGAGTGTTTAGCTCTGTTAACTTGAGCTCTCCTTGTAAAGGGAGTGTGGAAAAGCCCTTATTATGACTATGAGGCTTTTTTAAACAATTTGTTTTTAAATTTTGAGCAAATGTTATTAGTTCCAATAACGAAAACCCCCCCCAACATTTTCATCAACGTTTTAAGGCACTTTACCATCAGGTCAAACATACCACACTGAATAAATAATTGTTCTGTGTAGCGGGTTTCTGTTATGACTTGGACAAACAAATCGTGGGCCAAAGCCGTAGTTCACTTCAGGTGGTGTTTATTGTGCTTATCTTCTGGTGAAAATTGTCATGTATTCATGTCTGTTGATCTTTCTAGAACCACCTTTTGTGTCATTTACAGCTGCACATATTTTTGGGAACATCACTGCCAGATTTCCACCTCTGAATACCTTCCTTCTTTACTGAATAACTCAAGCTGATGGCACTGCAAGGATGTTCAAGTCGCAGATATTTGTTTAAGTAAATCCAGGGGTGTTACTGACTTGCCCTTCTTTGGTCTGTCAAAGTTCTGTTCCCTCAACTTTATGAATCACACGCTGATGAACTTTTGAGCATAAAAAGGTCCTCCACCAGCACTGAATTTATTACACAGAATCCTACAACTTCTGAGCCGTCTGGAAGTGAAAAACAACAGATAAAAAGATACAGAGATCATAGGAAACAGAGGAATTACAACGATGTTGCACTACCTTTCTGATTGGCTACTTAACTGAGCCTAACTACAAATTTGTTGGCTTCTTATTTCATACAAATAACCCAATGTTTTTCCTCAGATTGCATCACTGCAGTTTTAAGATGCGCCCAGTAAGTTCCACCTCTACATAAAATCTTGTGATTGTGCCTCTTCCAAGATCATTGTCTTTCTTCTTTATTGGATTTTAGTTCTTGCACAGAAGCCACAGAGAGCTTAAAGTGTGATAGAAAAAGATGCAATACTTTGTTTTTTCGTATCTACCCTTCCAAACATTTTAAAAGGCACATTTTACCCATGCCTGACAGGAGGTTCACAAGCCTCACAAAAGAAAGCCCTTTCACAACATTTGCGTCATTTCTTTGATGTCGAGACATTATATGTCTTTCTAAAAACCCAACATCAGATGGGCTAGCGTGTCATCTCCTAAGAGAGAGGCACTTGACTGAAGTCGCTGTGCAGACAGTACAAAGCCTCCAGATTGGTCCATATTCATGAAGGTGTAGCTATTACTGACATATTTTCTTATGGGAACAAATCACCAGCAGGGCTCGAGGATGCTGCGGTATGTTCTTAAATCTCTGGAGCTTTTCCTCACGTTTGCATTGTGTGGTACTTGTCATCTGGGGTTGTTCTCACGGACCGGACAGGTTCAGACCTCTCTGACACAGGAGTTGCTGGGTGGGTGCCGATGTACCCACTCAGCTGAGTTCATTGGATCTGGCTTTCGGGGAAGTCAGATGTGAGGAGTTTGAAACAAAGTAAGAAAATCCAAAACGAGAATATTTATGGTTTGATATTAAAAGCAAATATTGGCATAAAAACAGCAATGGAAGTTCATAGTATAAGAAAGCAAAGTTTAGATATAATACTGTAGTTAGTGATTGTTCTGCAACCTAATTATTAACAGCCAAAGGAGAGTTTCGAGGTGATTTTTGGATAAGTCTGTATAAGTTCTTTGTACAGAACCTTGAAAAGATATATTCATGTCTGTTGATCTTTCTAGAACCACCTTTTGTGTCATTTACAGCTGCACATATTTTTGGGAATATCACTGCCAGATTTCCACCTCTGAATACCTTCCCTTATCCTTCTTTACTGAATAACTCAAGCTCAGGCAGGTTGGATGAACAGTGTTATTCTTTTCTAATCTTTTCACAAATTATTGACTGGATTTCAGTCTGGATTTTGATTTTGACTAGTGTCAAAATCCTTTAGGTTTTTATTTACTGTAACTGGTCCAATTCATTAGTGCACAATTCATTCATTGTTATTTACCAACCATAGTACTGCAATGTTTTTATGTTTCTTCTAGTCTTTATTTTTTATTATTACTATAATAGAAAGTAGTTTGGTTAAGTGAAGTGCTATAAAAATGAATTTTGATTGATGGATAGAAAATTCTAAGACCTGTTTTAATCTGTTTTTGTCCTCAGCTTCAGCACACCTGATTCCAACATTAGCACATTAGCTGATTCTCCCATCTGAACTGTGGATCTCTGCAGTTCCTCCAAAGTTACCACAGTGGCTTGTATTTATTAATGCTCTCCCTCCCTGGCCTCTCGGTTTAGATGGACGGCGATGGCATAATAGGTTTGCACTTGTCGTATTCTTTCAGTATTTGATTGCTGGGCTGTCTCCACAACTTTTTGTGCTTTATTTCTGATCTGTCTGCTGCGTTTTTAGTCTTCTTTATGTTGTTCTTTAATGTTCTCCAACAAAACCTCTGAGGTCTTCACAGAAAAACTGCTTCTTACTGAGATTAAACTACATGCAGGTACAATCTGATGACAATTAATTGCACTGCGTATTATTTATGGGCAGTAGAAATAATGAGTCTCAATTCAACAGTTTTCAAAATTTTGTTTGTGGATTATTTTCAAATATCTTATAAATTGGTGTCCTTCTCGTTCACAGTGATCCGCTGCTTTGTGTTGATCTGTGAGATACGTGGTATAAATGTATCAGAGTTTCCACTGCTCTCCAGGAATTTATTTTTATTCTTTTTTAGGAATCTGCCAATCCCTAAAGCCAGATGACTTCCTAAGTTGTCAGATATTTGCATGAGATCTTTATTTTTCAAGCAAATTCATCCAAATGTGTTCACTTAAACCAGTGTCCCACCAGCTTTTCTCTGGAAATGTCCTCCCACCTCCAGAATGACATTGAACATGCAGCGAGTGGCAAGCACAAGAGACTGAGGGTTAGCAACAAGTCAATAACCAAAACACAGCGGAGCACTGAAGGTTATAAAGGTGTTGTGTGTGTGCAGACTGCTTAAACGAGCATCTACCTGTGTGCTTTGGAGTGCTTGCTCAGGAAAGCGGTCTGTAGTCTGTTGCAAACCGAGGTATTCCTCCTTTGCCTCATTAGTGCTGATTTACGCCACTAGTAGGTAAAAAAAAAGGCAGGATGGACCTCCCTCTCACCCACCTCTCCCCCTCTCTCTCTCTTCCTGCCATTTACACACACACACACACACCCAAATGCGCGCGCACACACACACGCAGACACACTGCCCTGCAATGCTCCTTTTTCTCTATTTTCTTCCTTTCTTTCCTTATCTCTCTCCTTCTCATTCTCCTGCCACGCACAGACAATGGGGCCCTGGAGAATACCGGCTTGTGCTGAATTATTCAAATCAGCAGTGGCAGCAAGCCGGAGAGCAAAGGAGAGAGGCAAGAAGGTAGAGGAGAGAGAAGGGTAGCTGGAAAAGTGAGAGAATACAGGATAATGGGGGGAGGATTTGGAGGGAGAGGAGCAGGCAGAGACGGAGGATTGTAGCAGAGGTGAAACTCGTTGTCTCTGCATGCAAATAGCCTCTTGCTCCTTTTTCTACCCCCCCTCTCCCCCTCCCACTCTCCGTGAGTCACCCCCTGCCCTTCACCGCTTCATTAATACACATCTGTACCCCGGCCCTTCCATCCACCTCTTCCCCAACTCACTCCTAGTGGGGGGAAGAAGAGAGAAACATACGACTGAAGGTGGGGGGGAGGAGGGGTGAGCTCAACAGCAGCAGCAGCAGCAGCACGCTGTTGGCAGGGGGGAGAATGCGCCGGTAATTAGCCAGCACCAGTACAAACGAAGAACCCAGGAAGGAGAGAGGAGAAGAGTGGGAGAGGAAGAAAAGAGCAAAGCTCTGAAAACAAGCCTCCTGCCAGGCTGAGCTCCCCAGAGGCAAGACCTGGACATGACGGTGTGCAGTCTGGGAACAAAGGGAAGAGAGGAGAGCCAGGGAAAAGATGGGAGGCTGAAGAGTGGGCCCGTGACAGCACCTGCAGAGATGGAGAATCTGATTTTGTGTTTGTGTGTGTGTGTGTGTGTGTGTGTGGGTGTGTGTGTGTGTGTGTGTGTGTGTGTGCGTGCATGTAGGTATTATTTTCTTGTGATTGTGAATGCCACTCGGTGAAGGATGCCTTTAGGTGTAGAGTGACAAGATGCCTCTGTCTCCCTCTGACTCAAATCTGTATTTTAATTCGCCTTACATTCAGCATAATCCTCTTCAGAACTACCAGCACCCTTTTGATGACAGTGGATCCCCCCATCGCCGGTGCTGTCTGGTTGTCTATATAAACCGCCACATAATGCATCACAGACGCTGCACAGCGTGAGCCGTTTAGACAACACAAGCCGAGCAAATACCGAATAATAGCTAACAACAATAATAACAAATAAATGCGGTGATATTGCACATTATTTGCTTGGGAATTAATTCCAAACACGAGTTATTCGTATGTCTTAAGCCCTTTAGGTCACAATAACACACACCACAATTTTGTTCAGGGGAAATACTTCAAAAAGCAAATCATTTCTCTTGAGGTCACGCAGGAGTGTCATTTCTCCATAAAAAAGAGGACACTCGTCATCTGGTGTCATAGCTGGGCTCCAAAATGAACTCCATAATACGAGACTCTGACCCGTCCTTTATAATTAAGTAAGAGCTTGTAAAATTCTGCAGCTGGTTCTTCAAAAGTGAGTCTGAGCAGCGACTGTATGCGTCTGTGTGTGTGTGCGTCTGTGTGTGTGTGTGTGTGTGTAATTGAGAGACAGAAAACTTGACCCTGGAGTCCTTTGCCAGCCTCATTAGTGAGAGGACTTGGTTCATTACATGACGTGAGTGAGTGGTGAGGGCTCAGCAGAGATCACACACCAAGAGGGTGTTTGTGTGTTTTTCTACTTTTTGATTAAAATACACAATGTTCTTTTTAAAAAAAATAGCTCAATATCTGGTTTTGTAGCAGAAAAGTTTGTCTGTTGTGGCATTTTAGATATAGATAGATCCCTATTTTTGTATTGGTGCTTGCAAAAAAATAAATAAATAAAAAAACTGATGAAAACGGGAAGAAGTTCAAGTAAATATGGGTAACAGGAAAAATACATGAAAGAAAAACATTAACAGATTCTGATAGACAAAGATATCCTGAATAAGTACAAAGAACAACTTTCAAATTTTGATTTCCTTTATTAAGGGAACGAAGCCGTCAAAACCGGACCACATGTAAGAAAAAGGTATTTGCCACTGGCTGCAACAGAAGACTTTTTACCCACTGGGCAGAATAGTTTTAATGAATCCACATTGCAACCGTTTAAGCATAAATGAACTGTTTAATGTCACAAAATACAATATAAATGTTATTTAAGTCCAGACTTTATTTAGGACCCTACAAATCATCTTTTTAGCCTTTCAGAGGTAAACTTGTCGGTGCGCTTTGGATTCCTGTCCGGTCACATAGCCAAAGTGTGCTTGACTTTGAGGCCATAGGATTTTCTCCATCAGATACCAGAGTTCATTGATCCATCTATTACTAAAGGTCCTTGAGACCTGAAGCAGCATAACATCCTCCATCATGTTTCACTATTATGACTTACTTCTTCTGAAATTCAGCATCAGTTTTACCCCAGATGTGACAGGATGCGCAGTTAAGAGCAATTCCATTTTTACGTCATTAGTCCACGGCGCATTTACCCCAAGCACTTGGAAAGCATCAAGATTATAGGTGGTAAATGTGAATCAGACCTGCATGTTCTTTGTGATTTGGCTGTAGTTTTTTCCTTGGAACTCTTCCACAGATGCCATGTTTTTTTTATGCCAGTCTTTTTCTTGTTGTTGGATGATGAACACTGACCTAAACTGAGACAAGATGGACTGGAATGCTTCAGATGATGTTCTGGGTTATTTTTTGACTTTTGGATGAGTCTTAGATGCTCTTTCTCTCTCTCTCTCTCTCTCTCTCTCTCTCTCTCTCTCTCTCTCTCTCTCTCTCTCTCTCGTTTTTAAATTTTATTAGCTAGGAAAGGTTACCACTCGTCCATGTTTACTACATTTGTGGATAATGTCTCTCACATTGTACTGACATCTGTCAATAATTTTCTTCATGTGTGATTTCATTAGAGTGAGGCATAATACTTTTGCTTTCAAGGTATTTTCATGGCTACATAGTGTGTGTTCTTGGAGCAATTTAAGCTCGACGGGATAAAATAGAACAAAAGAGCGTACAAATAAAAGAAACTGATTTATACACAGACTATTTTTCCCTTTACTGTTTTGTTTTTGCAGCATTCTTCTACTTAATACAAAATGACTTGAGAATTAAAGGCTTTCCCACTGTTCAGGTGTTCAGATGGCTATCATGTAAAGACACTAGATGGATGGATATTAATGTTGAGAAAACTAAGATTTCTATTTCCCTTACCAAAAATGTTTTCAGTTTTAGTGCTAAAAGCCTTCATCTTATAGTAATCTTTAATATGTAACTTCAATGTAGATCGAAAAGTAAATTGTGATGCACAATTTTCAAGAAACCTGTCCTCATGTGTTGCCTTTTTCCACTCATTTCCCTTTAGTTTTTATATTTCAGAAATTAATCCTGTAAAGATTATAAAGATTTCCTGTGTTTCAGTTTTCGCATGTCGCATATATCGTTCTGGTTAATGTAGTTGCAGCCAGTCCTGCAGGAAAATCTGCAACCATTCATTCCTAGAATTAAGAGTGGCCATCAGTAAAATTTGATAAGATGTATGAATTATTACCATATAGATAGGGGGAAAAAAAATAAATGAAAGATGTCTGTTTTTGGAGACACACGCACAGGGATACATGACTCATTTGTGGTTAGTATATTTTCAATTTTAAAAAAATGCCACAATATTAAGTTTAATGAACAGGAAATTTGATGAATACTCTTATAAGTATGCATAAAAGTTTTAAAAGCATACATAACGATGAGCTTTTTTTTTCTCCTTACCCTCATTGACGTGAAGAAGCATCTCATGCCGGCTGTGGATCGATGCCTCCCTGCGGGTCGCAGCGCGTGAGGCCCGTCCAGCCATGCGGAACCCCAGGAGAGCTGGCTGTGGTTTGATATGCCGCATGATGTCTTCCAGCACAGCTGCAGCCAGCCAACCTGCCCCCGTCTCTCCACACACCATTTGGATTTTTAGCCCAGCGCTCTACTGGGAACCGGGCTTGGCAGTGTTGGTTACAGGTCTCAGGCGGACCATTGATGGGCCCTTCTGCTCAGCATCCCTTTGTGAGCAGGTAGAAAAGGGGGGAGGGAGACAGGTGTGTTTATGTTCCACTTGTTGCACACAACCACCCGGAACAGATGCCCTCTGATTTCTAAGAGGACATTGAGGAGGAAGACAGTATGAAGAGAAAAAGGGACATGGACTGGAGGAAAATTTAATGGTGGAAAAATGTAACTATTTTCAATGAAAGAGTATTAAAAACGATGTGACCAAAGGTTCGCCATATGTACATTTCCCCATCGCAAAAATGCTTCCAGCTTAAAGCCATAATTTTTTCCCAGGAAAGTTTTTCCCAAACAGTGTCCTGGATTGGTTTGAGAAGATGGTTCCCAGTCAGAGTTTATGAAATCATATCAGCATTACGCCATGCTCCTGGAGCAGACCTTATGCACAGTGTCTGAGCTGAAGAGTGCATTGGAGTCGGGATGTTTGGCTCAGCAGGTTGTAAGGAGTCTGAGTAATCAGGGTTTGGGGATTCTAATTAGGACAATTAAGTCCTAATTACAATGTAAACACATACTGCTGCCAGAACTGCAGCCCCCTAGAGTGAGGCCTTTGTAGCATGAACTCCCATTCTGCTCCGTTGTCAGCAACACCCTCATATTCTGCGGTCCTAACTTGAATAGATGATACGGCTATTAAGTCCAAGCAGAAGTGACATACAACCTTTAATCAAGCAAGTCCATCTTTAGCTGCTTTGCCTTTCAGATTTATTATCGTCGTAGTTGGTGAGGCTTTACATGAAATGTTTATGGTGTTCAGCTGGAAGACAAATAGCAGATCTGTTTGAGTACGACACAGGGATCAGTACGGACCTGCTAGACGCATCTGGAGAACTTTATAAATATGTTAAGCATTTAGAAGTTACTGCCTGCCGTCCATCCATCATCCTCAGCTCTCCCAAGACCCCGCTGCAAAGTCCAGGAGGGAAACCTCCACATTCACCTTGCTGGTGTGTCCAGCTTTTCATAGGATCACAGGTCTATCCCAGACCAGGAGGGTAACACTGTCTGTCCAGGACGGTCTTGGGCACAACTCTGAAAAACTTTCATTCAACGTTTGTGAATTTTTCACCAGCAATCCACTGATTCTGGCCGTGCTCAAACTGTTATATAAACATATTTTTGTGATGGATTGTTTAAATTTCTTAACATAAATCATCATTGTAAAATGAGATTGACGGAATGACTTAGTCAACCTATGAGCCTTTCACTCCTCAAAATAAATAAATAAATAAAAACAAACACACACAAAAAAACTAATTTTCTAAAGTATTGCACCAGGTCAGCTCAGGCTACTATGGATTTATTTTGAACGAGGCTTCTGGCCAACATTAATATATGAAAAAAAATAAAGCACTGAAGTGAGTGACCGTGTGGTCTATTTGTTTAGTCAGATGTCAGCTTGCGGGATTTATATTAAAAGGTTGGGGTGGATCACAGTTTTCCTTGGAGATAATTAAGGGTAAAGGGGTTGATTTAGGCAGTCCCCCAGAAGAGCTTCTAAATGTAGATGAGGCAAGAAAGCTTTGTGCCGTCTGTCCTCCCTCTCTTAAGGTCAGTTCATTTTTATCCTCGCCTGACATCAATTTCGTCTTCTGGCTAAACCGTTGACGTCCGTACACTGCCCAAAGTGCGCCAGTGTGTGCTAAAAAATGCTAAGGTGGATGTTTGTTTTGCACATTACATTCCACAAAAGAGAGCTTCTCTTCTTGATGTCTGCTGCCCACAATCGGGGTTTTCAGTCTGCAAGTTGGAAATGTCTGCCTATGAATATCACTCAGTTTAGTGTGTGGAGAAGCTTGAACGCTTCCAAGGATCTCAAGTCTCAACTGTATAACCTGCACATAATTAAAACGTATTAGCATCAAAAGCAATGAAATAGAATATGATCAATAGCAAAAGCATTGGTCAGAATGAAATAGAAGTTTGTAGAAGTGTAACCTATTTTATTTAGGTTACACTTTGCAGCTTTACTGCAAAAATGTCTCCAGTGAAGCTGCAAAGTCGAGAGCACAAACTGAAGAGCATAACAGGAGCAACAGGTTTAGCAATTGAGGAGATGGGCTGAAAGATGGGATAAGGAACAGGAGGATCTGACAGGGAACTGGCCGAATAAAGGAGTATTTAAAAACTCGATAACTCTAACCTGACAGCTGTGTGGGGATATACATATGGAGGTGGGGAAATTCACTCACTGATCCAAAACTTTGTACACAATATAAGATGGAACTGAGGAAACAGAACAGAACACAGGAATAGCTAAAGACTAAGAAAATCCCATCAGTGACACAAACTGAGTAAAAAATCTTGTTTAAAAGACTCAAATGGCGGGTTAGTGTTTGAGTTCAACCAATGACAAACTTCTTTAATCCTTTAGTGCAAACTTCCATATTTGGATTTTGTTATATAGACCAAGATTTAGATTTAGATATAGACCAAGAAGTATGTACTTCTTGGTACCAGGTTAAGCGGGGACAGACGATGGGTGGATGGGAGGAAGTTTTTAGACCTTTTTAAAGTTTCTGACTGAAAAAAAAAAAAACCTGGGACCTTCTTTGTAACTCTTGACTCGTCACAACTATGCAAAAAACAACAACATTGTTTCCAATAATGTCAGCAGCAAAGGCTGTTATTAAAATGGAGGTGGAGTAAACAGACAGAAGAACCAGACAGGTGGGTGCACCTTGCTCTACCGATTGGTAGATGAAGCAAAGATGCCCCTTGGGGGAGAGAGCAGAGAGGTGACAGGGTGCTGTCACCTCTTAGGATATTTGAAGTACGGAAAAGAAAGAAGTCTGCAGAGGTCAAAGAGCCTCAGAGAGGCGTTACACCCGCAAGGAAAAGAACAACTCAGATATTTCTGCCCTACCTTTTCTCACCTTAACAACCCCGTAGAGTCCCTTCCCTCCTGCCACCTTCTCTACGTTCATCGAATTCATCATTGTCTTGTCTTTTTTGTAGCAAGTCTGACAGCAACTGACATCGATCCGCTGGAATCAAAAGACTGCGAGTTTTCACGGATTTTAAAGCGTTTTACCTCAAGGGCGTAGATAAAACATCCTAAATTCGGACTGTCGCGAGTTTAAGGATCTGCAGAGTCATACAGGTTTATAGCCGACTGCCACAGCACAACAAGCACACCAGCGTCGCATGAGCCCCCTAATTGTTATGCCACTTCCCATTACACATGTCATTTCTCTTACCACGCTTTCATGCCCATGAGCCTGGCCAGCTGCTCAGAGGCAGGTGGAAGGTGAGGATAGGGCGAAATGTCAATGTTTCACTGCATAGAAGGCGGCATAAAGGAAGACTTAAACGAATAATCATGAATTAGGTGAAGCTTCTTCTTCCTCCCCAGAATTCAAGTTTATTTTTGAGTTGGGGATGTGCGATGAAAATTTAATACTCTGCGTTTTCCCGACGAACGCAAGTTCAACATTAGTAAGAACTTGTGCACTTACTAACTGTTTCCAGTCGCTGGTTTTAATCTAAAGTGTTGTCAAACATTCGATTTGAACAGGCTGTGCAGATATCCAGACTCGGTTATTTTTCATTCAAGTAAAAATCTCCTGCTGTTCTGACTAAAACTTCAAGAACAAAAGATTGACTGGCACAAATCTATAAATTAATGAATAATTTCAGCACATTGAAGCATTTCAGTATTTATTTCACATTGTAAAGATGATGTTAATAATTTAGAAGTCATGAATTTTTGCCTGGCTCGTTCTGCTTTTTTTTGTTTGGATGTCAACAGTAATAAAATAACTAAATTTAGACTTCTCTCAGCTGACAACTTCCAGGAAATGTCAAAAACAAATCGAAAAGATGTTCACCTTTTGATTTTAAGCATGGTTAGATTTTATTTGAACATATTTAAAACAAAGATTTGTTGACAGGGAAGCTTGACTGTACAACTACAGCTCTTTGCTCTGGACTGAAGCCCAAGTATGAATATTTCCAGAATAACACGATTAAGACGAGAATGTTGCTTTTAAAAGAATGTTGTTAAAGGTCAAGCAAAGATTGACATACTTTTAAGCTTCAAGGCAAGGACTTTTGGAAAAATAAAACTTTAAATACACGAGGACTTCATCTGTGACACTTCATGTGGGACAATGTTTAATTATTTTAGTGTTTCTTTTCTAAATTAGTAAATGTCATCTTGGATTCATCAAAACATCCCGCATAGCGTGTATTCATCTTCCACATGTCCCCATATGACCTGTGTCAAAGAAAACAGAAAAGAAACTTAATGTTATAAGAATTTAAAAGAGATGATGATTGTTGGTGCTATACTGTGGCATGACCTGTGATTATTTAGTAAATATCTTCAATCGATCGATCAATCAATCAATCAAATTTTTGACAAGAACAAGGTTTCTGAAGAGCTTAACTTCAAACACAGCTACAGACTTTTTAATGGGGTTGCAACTGTATCCCTAAAGCACGCTGTCATTATAAACAATGCACTGTGAGCAGGAGATATATTGTGCAGGGATAGTTGAAAAGTAAGACAGGCTGTGTGCAAAGCCTCCCCGTTGCCACTTCCTCTTTTATAGCTTGACCTTTCTCTTAATTGGCTGCCATGTCTTTACACTGAGATTCTGTTGGTCTCCCAGCCGAGTAATTTCACTCCCTCTTCCCACTAAAGCGTCTCCCTCTGACCCATAAATTGGAAGTACTTTAACCTTTCCTGAGTGTTCACTTTATGGTGTGCTCTTTATTCTTTTATTATGCAGATGAGATGAATTTTCATGTTTGAAATACTGACTCCGATTAGCTGCTCACGCTGTTTATCAAAGTCTCTCGTACTCAGATTTGTGCAGTAAAATTACTTCTGAAAAAGAGCTCATAATGAATGACAAATTACTGTTGATGACCTGCCTGTATAATTTTAGATGCAATGTAGGTGAAAAGAAACCTTATTACAGTTAGCAAGCCCCAAATTATTAAAATTACCAGGCACATGCTTCCAAAAGACAGTGTTTAATATCTCTGTGATCACAGTTCAAACCTTGCATTCAGTTGTGTGGTTCGCTACGATCACCATAACATTTATATGCAATTCTTACATTCAGTACCCTGCAAACGCACTGATACCGCTTCCACTTTTTAACACTATTTTACAAATTACAACCAGAAATCTATTTTATTGTTACTTTGTCTGACCGGCAAACACAAAGCAGATAGTTCACAATAAGGCACATGCAGTTTTTTATCCCCTTTCATTAAATAAATTCCAGGGCAACCATTTGCCTCCCAGAAGTTGCATGTTTTCTGGAGTCCAACCACACATCACATTTTACCAACTTCACAAAAGTTCACAGGAAGCGCCAGTGAAACGCTTTGACGTTTGCGGTTTTGACGTAAGAAAATGTGGAAGAGTTTTATCCCAGCATCGATAAAAGCCCTTAATCGACAATCAATTAGTCTAAACACGGTTCATAATGTATTCGAGGAAGTGTATTTGTGTACTGGTGGCGCAATCTACTTGATGTATTGATATGTTTATTTCAATTTATTTCCAAACCTCATTCTATGACTGTGACCCTGAAATCAATACTTTAATTTACGGTCCAGCAGCTTCAATCCATTCTTCGGCGTGTGTTGCTTCTGACTGGACAGATGTAAGCAGAGCTCCAGGTCTCTCTTCCTCTTTACTGGCTGACTTGTCTCGCCACTGAGTGGGAGGTAAGGGGTCACTTCAACCTGTAACAGGCTGCAGATCGTCGTCCTCCAACCTTTACAGTCATTGCTTTTTTTTTTTCTTAATTGTTTTCTGCGCTGACTTTCATGTTTCTGCACATATTGCAGGGAGCACAAGGTTCTGATGCATGAAAGACAAAAGAGCACAAGAAAGTGGTCGTGTAATTCCTTTGAAATACTGATGCTGCAGCCCTGCCTGAGCATATAGTCACACGTGCACCAGCAGATGCAAATGGCTGAAGGGGAAACTAAGAATGGATGCTGATTATTATGAATCAACTCCAATTTCCACATCAGTTTATGCAAATGCTGTTTTACCAAGCTTTACTATTGTAACATTTGTGTGTTGTGTTCTTTTTAAAACAGACAGCAAACAGGTTGCAGGGTGGGTCACCAGTGATCTCCCTGTAAGAAGCATGCACTACTTTCAGATTAGCGATTAGCTTTAGCCCCTTGGTGCTCTCTTGCCAAGTATTCAGATTCATCTTTTGTGTTTCTGTTTTTGTATGTAAAAAATAAGCTGCTAGTGGCTAATTAGCTAATTGCTCATTTTTCTGGCATTAAGAAAGACTTAGGAATAAAAATACAGATTTGAGGGAAAGTTGAGACTTCCTTTCTTTTTTCAAAATTACAATTATGATTTCATTTTAGAGTCTTTGTAATGACGAAAAATATTTCTACTTACTAACTTAACTGATAATAGTTGATTGCTAAACATCTTAACCAAGTAAAAGTTTAACATTTTTCATTTTAATTTAAGATGTTCAACTCCAGGATTTGACTATATTCATATTACAAATAAACTTTGCAATGCAATGTTTGGTCCGTAGGTTTTAGCCATCGACCAAGTTTCTCTGCCATATTTCAAGATGAAGAAGAAATCCATGCCTCCAAAGTTAAAGACCAAGTGTGCAAATTTTAGATGTAGATCAAGGTGATTTAAGAAC
Source organism: Poeciliopsis gracilis (assembly GCA_911649635.1). Lineage (NCBI taxonomy): Eukaryota > Metazoa > Chordata > Actinopteri > Cyprinodontiformes > Poeciliidae > Poeciliopsis > Poeciliopsis gracilis. The sequence continues at coordinate 3,045,589 of CAJVRI010000005.1, read as the reverse complement.
ATGGATGAGAACGGTGGGTGGTTCTATGTTTGTTGTTTTTTTTAAGACTATGCAAAAATTGTGGCATCCAGGAGGATTGTTGTGGTTACAAAAAAAAGAAAAAGAAAAGTCACAAGAGAGTCAATTTAGTACATCCAAACATAATCATACATGAGAAAAAACATGTCTAAAAGTCTTAACTCTTCACAGTAAGACAGCGTCCGTCTTTCTGCTTCTTTTCACACAGCCACTCTTCTGTCAACAGTGTCAAGGACCAACTAAACTTAAATGAAGACACCATGAGTCATCAACAGCAGATTAGATTTTACCTGCATATAAACCAGTAACAGAACCTGACTGAGATTTCTCCCTTTAAGACCTTCGGCTGTGGAAAGTGAGGAAGAGTTGGCCCTCCAGGCGAGATCGCCTCCTTTTTGGAAAGCATAAGGCTGAGCTAGGACAGGAGGTTTTATTCTGCATGAGCTGGTGGTATCGCTCAAACAGCCCTTTGCCTCTTCTGGATTTATTAGCCAATTTCCACTAGCATTGTCTTTCACTTCAATCTCAGAAGTGAGGGTGCAGCAGGCAGAATATAGGGCTGCAATCATCCAAGTGTGTGGCGACAAAACCTCTTGCGCTTGCACCTGGAACTCAATAGATATTCATGAACATTCTCGTATTTAGAGAAGGAAATAACTTAATACCGACAGTGTCGATGGAATAATAGCCATTTCCTGCCTGACTTGCAGCCCTTCAGAAAATGAGATTGCGCTGGCCGTCATTTTTCTTGTCTGCCGGGTGTTTCCGCGCGCGAGTCTATGGCCGCCGCTATGCTCTCTGCATTGGCAATGAGGTACAGACTGAGAGAGAGGGCTTGGAGAAAGAGGGAGGGGCGGGAGAGAGCAGGGGTGACTTCTGCAGGAAACAGAGGACTGGCCACCTAATTCTTTATGAATGAAAAAGCAAGTTAAGTGGAAAACAAAGTCATAAACTAGTTGAATCATATGTAAAATGTACAAAAAGGTAAGCCTGGCTGTACTTTATTTTTTTTTGCAGCAGCATCGCTTCCTCTTAAAAAACAGCTTGATCCAGGCTAAAGGCACTGCTTCCATGTAAGCCAGGAAAACTATTGCATTTGTGCCATGATTAAGACTGATTACTTTCGTAAGAGAAAGAGAGGCGAGCATCTCCACTGCGTGATGGAAACAGAAAAGGCGAGAGGGAGAAAAAGATAGAAATGGGAACTGAGTGACGTGGATGGATTCCTAACCCGAGAGACAAAGGAATCTTTCAAACTATTCCTTAGCATTACCCGGCCTGTCATGGTTCCTCCACTACCGCTCTTATAAATTAACCATCTCACAGAGGACCTGCGTTCTCTTACCCGCTCTTCCCTGCACAATTAGGTTTCCCTCCTTTGCAAGCCTTCCTTATCTCTGCCTCTTACTCAGGCCTCCATCAGCGTGGGCATATATCATGATTTTCTTTTTAGTTTCATTTGTTTCCAGACTTTTATCCTAGAAAATGCACTACATTTATCAGCAGTCTGAGTACACAGCAAAGCCGGTGTTGCTACTGTCACAGAGACGTGTCCACATGTATACATTTAGAGACCAGTAAGATGTCAAGAATTGATGCTAAAGAGCCTTTTTAGAGCTCTGGACACCATATTGAGATGTCGAGCACAAGGAAAAAAGGGTCGTGGTTCCCATTGTGCGTCTCTGCACGGAGTTGGTTCACCACTTCCAGAAATAGGTGGCCGAGTTTTAGCCGTTTTATTGCTTCCCTCTCTTCTGGACACACAGGAAGAATCAGGCAGAGAAGATGTGCTGTTTTTGTCCTAGTAGACAAACACAACTCTGTGAGCTTCTACGCTAAAGGGTAAAAAAAAAAAAAGTTAATAATTTTTCGGCAAGATAATAGCTTAGACTTTATGGACTAGAAAAATGGATGTAGAGGCGGTGGTAGTGTTGTAGGGGGTGTTGGTGGTGGAGAGCTGAAATTAATTTGATCTCAGATGCCTTCGAGACGAGGGCTGGTGTGAGTTAGCCCTGCACCCAGACAGAAACCCGAGCAGATTGCACCACTACTTTGTATTCCAAATTAATTGGCCTCTGAAGATCGCCCTCTGCTCCTCTCAATACTACTGATGCGCATTTTCCTTCCCTCAATTAAACACGCGTGCCCCACATGCAGTTCCTGTCGCTGGTTCCCGGCCACTTCTCTCTCCCCTTGTCACTGGGAGCAAACTGGACCCTCAGACAAACAATCAGTTTGAGTCTGCTGCAAGAGAGCAAACGTTGCGGCTTGAGGAAAACAAAAAACACTTTTATTGTCAAGTAATTGCTCTTTCTTTAGAAATGTTTTAATATGTAGTGAATAGTTGTTGTTTTGCTAGCAGTGTAAATGTGGAACATAACACAGAAAGCATTAAGAAGAGGTTTGGGCATCCCACAGCATTCAATCCTTCCTGTTATTTTTTTTTTCTCCCAGGGGTAAACAATTATTCTGTCATCAACAGGTAAATGTCAGATTATGCTTATTTCTTAGCTTTTAAATACCTTTCTCTCTCCAGAAACCTCAACCCGATAACAAGTCGCTCAATTTGTATTTAGACGTCAGAATTTCTGAGTTCTGAGACAGAAAAATTAAACTAAACACAAGTCCTTTGAAGACCGAATCGTAACTTGGAAAAGTTGGAGGTCCCCCAACAAAGCTGAGGCCAGATCCAACATGGCTGCTGCAGATAGAAAATGTGGTAAACATGTTGGAGCGGGCTTCTTTTTGCACCTTTGATGGGTTGTGGTGGTGAGACACAATAACAACTCTGACTTGTGAGCACCAGCCTTTAATGATTAAGTGCCTTAAATGGTGAAAATATGTTAGCAGTTTTGGTTAAAATGGAAATGATCTCAGAAACTGGATCACAGATTTATTTGTCTTCAGGCACATTTGGACTTTTAAAACTTTTTAAATTAAACTGCAGGAATATTTGAATTATAGTTTTCACCATCAATGCGTTTCATAACAAACTGACTCATCGTAATTGTTAAAATTAAGTTTAAATACATAAATAACAACATGGTATGTACATCTATGGCAGTTTCAAATTAAACAATGGCCAAAAGCACTACTTGCCATTGTCATTAAACTCCCATGTACTACTTTTTTTTCTTTTAGAATGAATAAATCTACTTTAATAAGACAGAAAAAATGTTATTTAATATACATTATTTTCTAGTTAAAACAATATTCACTTTCAAAACACAAATTAATTTGTTCTTGCCAGGTTTTTAGAGGAAGAAGTTTATGTAAAATGCATTACTAAAGAGTTAATACAAGCATCCCAAGCATTGCACGGTACGTCTTTCATTTATTTTGTAAATTGTTGTTTTCCACTTGACACAGTAAATTGGCCTCATAGGAACTTTGGCTGTTATAACATGATTAATTATGATCTTCTATAAAGTGAATGTACAAATGTTTTATTGAGCTACCGAGAGCCATTTTCCGTGGGTACAAATTACCAGGTTTGATATGTGGCAATGTGCGCTACATAAACCGTGAAATGTGACCTGCATTATGCTGCTGATTGTTTGATTCATTAATATTTTTGTTTGTACCATAAAAGGTCCCTGAGCAGCAGAGGGTAATTTACAGCTTTAGCCACGGTTCACGTTAGACTTTATCAACAAGCTCAAAATAAGTAAAAATGCTAATTATGTTTGAGGAACAAAATGTGGCGTTGCCAAAAAGAGGCGATGATAAAACAAAGCCCCAGGCGGTGGGCAGGTTTATTCCTGTGGACGACGGCAAACTTCCTCGGAAAGTCAGAAGTGGAAAACTCTTCTATCTTCAAGGAAAAATAGTAGGGAAGTGTTTACTGACATATTTATTTATGAGAGTTTAGAAGTTTGGAGGCGAAGGGAGAATGTCGGATGAGTCTATTTATTGAACAAAGGACAGCAAAACACCACAACAAACACAAGACACTGAGGATCCAAGATATTTCAGTCGGGAGATATGTGAAAATGTTCTCGGAGGAGAATTGCCCCTGCGGACGACAAATGCCAAAACAACTCTGACAGAGAAAGAAAGGAGGAAAATACGAGCGAACAGAAGGAACAACAATTATTTATGTAAATAATGTGCCATTGCTGCTTATAATTAGTGGGAAAATTAAGCAGAAAAGAAAAGGGGGGGTGGAAAAAACATCACGCATGTCACCCAACTAATTTTTCTTATGCAAATTAACAATTGAAATTATAAATGGAAATTGTGTTGTTGTGATCCAGAGAGGAAAAAGGGAGAGAGCGCTGAGAGATGGCCTGTTTTTTTTTCCCCCGCCAACTCTGCTTCGAATTCATTTGCAGGAGATGCAAATAGAGGCAGATGCAGTTTGACAAAAAGGATAATGCTGATAGTAGCAGCATGAAAGAAAAAGTTAGGATTATTGTTTTAGACAGAACGGTCTTAAAAATAAATCTGTTTCATCCATAAAGGAGGAAATTAAACCTCCCTCTGACTTCCAGAAGATGGAGAATTGCCCTCCATTAGTTTTTATATCTATTTTTATTTCTTTCCAGATGTTTAAACTCAATAACTCTGTGAACGACAACGGTATAAACATGAGGAAGCTGAGAAAACAACTAACACCTAAGGAAAAACAACGCAGTAGGTTTTGGTTTCGCCGTGCCTGGTTTGGAGGTTCATTTTTGAAACTGCGACGCCATTGCATGTAAATGTTTGTCTAACTTTTTCTGTGCACAATATGATGAAATATGATGGCATTGTTATATTGTTCTATGTCCAGATGTAAAACTTTGGCCCTTTTGCAGGGGATTTCCACTTGAAACTTATTGTACAAAAAAAAATCATAGATGTTGCACTTACTCAAACCAAAGAAGGAAGTGACGTAACAATGAATCTTTTTTTGGCCAGTTGTTTGGTTAGGTTTTGAAATAATTACACTAATTTGAACTAAGTTTACGTTTTGTTCATGAGAACTTTGTAAAAAATAAAATACTGACACGATGTGAACATTTTCATAAATTGTACAGAATCAGATGAAATCTCCTCGACATGAACGTCTCCTTGACGTTGGCTCCCTACCTCACCGAAACACAGAAAAAAGCGTTGAAGGAAACAAGAAAGCTGACCCACTAAAACTGCTTTTACAGCTTCATACAACTTCCAACTGTCTGCTTGTCGAAGATTTTCCTCAGATCCCACATTTCACATTTGTCGAAAAATAAATAAATAAATAAATAGTTTTTTTGGTTTTTTTTTTTTTTTTTTTTCTTGGTCCAGCTGTTGTTTGCAAAAAGCATGAGTGTGATGTTAGTCCCTGTCCATAAAATCACTGTGTCAGTGTGTTCAGATCTGGTGTGCCGAGGTGCTGACACAGTTATCAGACACAAAATCCCTGCCGCTCTCCCAGTGAGATCTGCTGGTTGTAGGAACTAAAAAGGCAGTGTCAATGAGGGTGCGATAACTGTGAACGTCTGTCTACATGTGTCTCCTGTCGGCTCATCTCTCTCCTGTTTCCCCTCGTTCTCCGCCAACACCTCACACTCGCACACACACACACACACACACGCACACGCATGCACACGCTGCACCCCGCTTTCTGCCTCCCCTCTGTCACTGGGAAGTTAAAAGGATAAAAAGGAGCTAGGATCAAACAAAGTCGGAAAATGCCTGTCTGCCGTTCATCTGACAGCACTGCATCCTGAACCCTGTTAAAAGAGAGTGCAGAGGGGGAAAAAAAAGAGAAAGAAAATAGGACATATTTCGTACAATTTATGCAGCGTTAATTTTTCCAGCCCCCGCGTCGACTGTTTACACAGTCCTGCACATCTCAAACCTCCCTCTCTTGTTCTGTGCCCCCACTTCTCTCAAACCGCAATCCTTCCTTTACTTTTTCATCCCACCTCTCTCACTTTTTTGTGGCTTATGTTATTCAGATTTTCATTTTTTATTTTTTTCCCTGCAGTTTTTTTTTTGTGTGTCACAAGTGAGGATGCTCTCCCATGGGGTGGCTAAATTTACATCTCTACGTATGACAAACACAAACAAAGAAGGAAACAAATCAAATGTTCGGAAGAAAGAGAAAGGAAAAAAAAAGGCCAAAAGAGGATGTGAGTGTCAGCCTCAGAACATATGTAAAAATACAACAGAAACATCATGATAATCTATGAATAGATTAAAGTTGTGCAGCACTGGTTGGATAGTCTAATGACTCCCTTGGAACAATTTCTAACATATTTATTTAAAGAGACGGCACATAAATCACCTGTGTGAAAATCAAAATCATCTCAAACCATTTCCCCCACTGACAGATGTATAGACGGAAGCTTTGATGCTAAAATGTAAAAAAAAAAAAGTATGAAAATGACAGACGCTCCATGCCATCCAGAAGTAATCATGTGCCTGGCACTGTTCCACATTTTGTTCCATTAGAGGCCCCACAAAATATGTATTTTATTATACTTGGAATGTATGTACTTGGCTCGGATTCTGTATAATTGGGCTGAATTTACGTTTTTTCTTTCTTTCTTGTTTTTTGGAAAGAGCCCTGGCACAACATGTGTTAGAATTGGAAACTGAATTGGAACACAAAGCAGTGCAATATTGTAAAGTGGACGGAAAATCGGTGTGGAGGAAAAACACTCCTTAGTTTCCAAAGTGTGGCATGTATTTTTACTCAGTTTCCTTTATACTTTGACACCCTGAATAAAACCCATACCATCCAAGGCACTTGGTTGGTGGACTCAGTTTCCAACAGTCCACCTGTTGGAAACACAATCTTAATTTAAATCCGTTTTCCATGAAGGCCTCCCAGACATCCTACTGAACGTAAGTGAACAAACAAATCATGAAGACCAAAGAGTCCAGCAGACAGGAGAGACATTAAATTACAGAGATGTTAGGTTGTAAAACAATATCTCAAGCTTTGAATGTCCTCATTTGAGAGTGGAAAGAGTATGGCACATGGCAAACCTACTGAAATTTGGTTTTCCCCTTAAGCTAAGGAGCAGGGGAATAAGAAAAGAAATGAAATAAGCAATGAAAAGTCTCATGCTCACTCTCCAGTCGCTGTGGCTATCTACATTTCAGGAGAAAAAAAATCTATTGACAGGGACCACTGCTGGCTATTTGTTCCACGAATCTGGTATTTATGGAAGAACGACAAGATGAAAATGGCAGTAGCAACACAAAACATTCACTTCTGGAAGCCATGCAGGAAACACGGCAAATGTGTAAGAAGGTCAGTTTTGGTGCAACACTGAACTTTTTACCCTGCATGTGACACTATGATTGTGAAAAAACACCCAAAAACATCCCAACTGTGATGCATGGTGGTGGCAGTATAATTCTAATGTAATTATCTAGTTTGAAGAGGGAGTGTGATCGGAGCTGAAAGAAAAATGGGTGGAACTACTTGCAGCTTTTCCCTGGAATAAAAAAACAATAACAATTTGACTCATGAAGAAGAAATGCAAAATACATCTCAGGTATTAGGTTGTTCTGGTCTATCCCATCACATCCCATTAACATATATACTGTGATAAAATCTATTTATTGGATATGAATGCTTTCGCAAGATACTTTATGCTGTTGATTTCCTTAAAACAAAGGGTTTATGTGGCAGAAACTGAAGAGATTAGACCTTTACTTCAACATCATCAGCGTCAGCTGTCCTTACCTGTCAGGGATCATGAATCATTTAAACTAAATATGGCAGCAAGTGCAAACATTTCTCCATGTTTGCAAGTGAAGGAAGTAACCCACGTCACCTACTAGTTACATTTTCCACCATTAAAGTGTGCAGCTACTGTGAACCAGTGAGGATTCGGCATGAAGTCGGATTCACCAGCAATCTACCATCATGTCTTGAGAGGCAGGTACATGTTTGGTCCCGCTGCTGCAGCATTCGAATACCTGGAGGAGATTTGGGAGGAGGCCCCCATAGAAGAAGGGGGGATTGATCAACCTCTACTTAAATGAAAGTGTGTGTGCGTGTAGGTGTGTGTGTGTGTGTCAGCGTTTGTGACAAGCAGAGGGGCCCTGCTGTGTCTCACCGCGTCCGCTCTGATACATTATTAATTAGGCAGTGTTTAGAGTAACGAGCAGAGCATTTGAGCACACCCCCCCCCGCCCCACACACACACATACACACACGCACACACACACACGCATCCCCACCCCCGCCCTCGATGACATGCTCGTTGGGAATCCGCTGTGTGACTGCAGATCAGAGGAAGCGACAGTCTGACACCGCATCACCACCTTTCAGAAAAAAAGAGAAGAAAGAATCAGAGAGCTGAGCTCCCAGGGAGAAGGAACACAACACCTCCAGCAGTTTCTGTTTGCCTGCGTTAGCGGTGGTTTGTCCGCCGACATGATGCAATTACTTCTCTTTGACAGACAGAGCCAGTGGACACCGATGACCCGGGGCTGAGACACAATGCAAAAGCAGCTCCAGCTCACTAATAAACACAATATTTTCCATGATTATCCCATATTTTTATTTCACTTCAAGATCACTGAAGTTAACTAATAACTTGAATGCTATAATGCCCGTTTGTTTGCTGAAGCTCATTAAAAATCATAATAAAGTGGTAACTTCTGGCTCCCTTTGAAATCAAACCTCTTACGTTTCTCACAGTTAACTCACTTCATTAATCTGCAGAGATACTGGTTTCAAACACGTCCTATAAATAAATCCTGGCGTTTCGAGCTCCAGACTTTGAGGGAAGCAGCAGGTTTTAACTGCACTCATCCAATGGCTAACAGCTCTCTGACAGTTTGTTTCACAGTTTCCACACTATCAAAAATTCAATGCAGTCTCACCCTGGAGCACGCTGTAGCGCCGTTCGCCACAGCACAACATGGAGCAGTTTCACGTCAAGGATTCAAGAAAATGTTTGGCCTTTAAAATGAACAACATGTTAATTTTAATGACCATAATGTGCAGATGTTTATGGATGTTATGTAGAAACGTGAGGGGAAAAAAATATTTCTCATTAAGTACTTTTTCAAGGCATTGTGTTTTGTTCAGGCCTGTTGTGCAGCGAAATTCACACATGCTAATCATTTGCCACATAGCAAAACTTTATTAAAGGTATTTTAGTAGCGTATGAACAGTAATGTCATCCAGTCTTGACAGTTTTTTTTAATATATATATTTCAATAATCTTTTCATAAGAACTTTCCAGTTTATACACCAATTTAGTATCAGCATGTTACCATTTTTTTAATCAATTACATGGACTCTTTAAAAAATCACTCTGTACTTAACCATTTTAATGATGATTCATCATTCATATTTTTCATTTAGTAGAGAAGTACTTTTGATTAATTATGAAGATAAATTATCGTGGAAATGCTCAAAATAATCACAATCAGTGTATCTGCACATTATTTTCTGTGTTTCTTTGATTTCATTGCATTTCTATATTGGTTCTAATCTGGATTTGGATGAGCTCTTTCCAAATTTGAGAGATATCGAGCCTCAATCAAACAAATATAGACAAACAGAATAATTATCTCTTGCAAGAAGATTTTTGCAAATATAAGACATGTAGCTACATTTCTTAATAATAAACTACAGTAGGTATTGGAAGACCTGGTTCAAAACATTTGTAGTCAAAGAGGTTATAAAAATGACGTGAACTGCTGCACTTTTGACATGAAACGCTCTGTGACAAACAGATCCTCGAAAACAACTAAAACTGCAAAAAATGACCAGCATCTGGTGTGTGTTCATTTCTGTACTCTGATAACAGCCAGTAAATATAATCTCTTAAGAAAACAGCAGAATATCCTCTAAACATCTTCATAATGCAACTAGGAAACAACACAAACTACAAAACCCACCATCATGATACAAAAGCAAATTGACAGATTATTCTGTCGTCTTTAAATATTTTGCTAAGTTGGTTAAAATCAAGGAACTTGTCACTAAAAAAACAATCGAGAACAACTAAACTTCTGCTGCTGTGGTTTTGCTCACAACTGCTGTTGATCATCTAATCAAATACATTTGATTAGTAGCACCTGGCTGCTACTTACTGCTGCTCATATTGCGCAGAGAGAATCTCATTCTCACTCTGTGCACGTAAATCAAAAGATGAGGCAACAGCTTTTGTTCATTTTAGGTTGTGTTGGCAAAAGGGTAAAAAATTGATAATTTAAAGTATGACTTATGAAAAGTAGGTGTGATTTATTTCCTATAATTGTGTGTGAACTCAGAGTTTTGTTCAGACTTGAAAGCTATTAGATGTAGTAATAATAAGACATAATTCTATATATACTGTATATGTCTATTGCACGTAAAATGCACTCTGTAAGTTTACCATCGTATGTGCATCTCTCTGTTTGCTTTCCTACATATTTTGCAGTAAAGGACCTAAGATTCTCCCAGACATAAACCAAGGACTGTTTGTTATTCACAAACCTTCTTTGTGATGCTGATCTTTCAAATTTTTACTTGCTTCACCAAGATCTATACATCTTCAGAGGTTTTTGAATGAAATGAAAGCAAAACAAAACACAGAGGTTGTCAAAATGATCTCCAATAAAGTGATTTTTTTTTTCTAAAGTATCAGCAATGATCAATTTAGTACTTGTAAGCATTTTGCATTTAACTTCTGTGTAATTATTGTTTGATTTGCTATTCATTTAATGCTGACTTTGACACTAAAGGCATAGTATTTTCCTTACTGCAGTTCACAGCACCAGTGGTTTGCACCATTTTAATTTTGTGCATTTTATTTTCAGTCATTGTGTTTAAGTAGTAATAATCCCACAACTTTTGTGGAGATCAATTCCTTTTGAAACATACTGAGTGAATTTGTGAAACAGCTGCAAGAATTGGCTTGTCAAAGAATAAATTTTAATGAAAATGTAGGATGCATTTTATATCGTGTTTTTTGTAATTGCTTTATTAATTTGGCTGCACAGATCATAACACAAGAAGGAAGGCTTGTGGCATTAAAGGATGAGCGTCAGGTTAATTTGGTGAACTTTTTCTCTGTTCACTATCTTATTCTCCTACTTTGAAACTTGCATTTGAAAATGGGCCTGTTTTTTTTATTTATTTATTTTTGAGTATCACACATCTCATAAATAATGCAGATGCAAATTTTCCCCTACCAATCAACCTCCAACTCTTTCTTTCAGCTCTGTCACCGTTTTGCATGAACTTATTTGGGGTCACAACCACTCTCCCCTTCCCCCAAAAGCATGCTCACATTACACTCATCTCTTTCTGCCATTACTGTCTGACTAATTTGGTATTTTTCTCCTTCCCTTTGCCGTCTCTCCCACACTCTCGCTCCGCTGCTCGTCTGCCCTTCAAACCTTCTGGGTCTGGCTGAGCGTCTTGTCTGCTTTATTACTGACTCTTCTACGTTTCACTTCTCCAAGGCGACTCCTGCGCTGCTAAGCCGAGACCTTATCGTCTCCATACACTTCTCGTGTGCATGTATCTGCACGGAGAAATGCAAATGCAATCATTTAAAAAGGCTTTTTTTTTGTTTCTTCCTTCCTGTATGGAGCATCACAGACGTTGCTCGATTTCAGCATTCCACCTTCATGTTCGGAGCCCAGACTGTGGGCACTATTGTAGTGCTGAAAAGGGTGATGTTGACAGCTAAGATTTAGCTTTTATTTTTCCAGGGGCTACTCAGCAGAATGTAAAAGGTGCCTCCATAAAGAAGTGTATCTGAGAGCGACTGCGTGTGATTCCACAGCACAGTTGATGATGACACCACCATCCCTCTTGGTGACAGATGCACTGTTGCATCCTCCCGACTCTCTGGCCCACTCTGGTTATGAATGTTGCTGGCATACCATAGAAATACTGAGGTAAGTCTTTATTTTCCCTCCATTTAGTATGAGGGTAAATTTCACTCCACAGAAAGCAATGGATAAAAAAATAAAAATATAAATGTGGTGTATTCCTTCTTTATGTGATGGTACCAAAAAGTGATGTAAAAGCAGAAGTTTCAGAATCACATCCAGCTGTTGAGGTAATGCATTTGCCTATCTTTATCCTTCACCTTCCAGTTGAAATCACATCCACCATAGCAGAGCAATGCAATGCAGCCTGCTGGTAGAGTGACTTGATAAAGTGGGGAAAACATGTTTGGCTCAGTAAACATATGTGCAATCCAAGTAACGCTCAAACGCAAAGAAATTAGAGCAAATTAGTCATAAATGTGAATCAAATAATATTGATCACATGAAGAAAAGACGCATGAAAAGAGAATTAAAAGACATGAAAATAAATAAAATTGGTCTGTATTGCAAATCCTGCTGCCTATGTCAAATAAGACCCATTACCCCGATGGATGTTGTTGAATATAGCAAACATCCAAAATGAATATAAAATAACACAAATAGACTTCACAGAATTGAAGTAACAATATTCTTGGTAAGAATTAGAAAACCTAATTTTCTTGCTAGCTTGATTAGATCCTCATTTCACACACCAAACTAGCATACTAGGTTTATATGATTAGACTGTGAATCAAAAGGTAAATGTGAGTTTGTTTAACTCAGATTTTCAGTTTCAACATTTCAAGTGTTTAAAAAAAAAAAACTTCAGGCTAAAGCGAAAATGATTTTGTTCTCTCTCGTTCTGTCTGTGTTCATGTGCACATCCACCCGCACACATGCAGACGTTTATAGCAGCACACCTGCAATCTGACTTTTCATTATCTCCCCCCCTAGAGCAGTCCAGGGGGGCAAACTGTGTGGCCGCAACAAGCCAAACATGCTTGGAGGCTGCAGCCACAGTGAAATGGGCCAAGCACCTGCCCCAGGTGTCAACAGGCCTCCTTGGCCCAGAATGCCAGGCTTCCTTCTGAAAGAGAGACGAGATGGAGAGCCAGATAGAGAGCCATCTCATTAACTACTCCCCTGGGCTGCAACTAAACAGGGGGATGGAGAGTGTGAAGACCATGTCAACTCTGTGGATGGCCCTCGTGAACTGCGGTTAATTGAAATCTGATATATCTGAGTCCCTACTTGGAACCCAACCAGTCAAACAGCAGGCTGGGCTTCATCCTGCCAAGGGAAGCCACGGGAAAAAAAAGAGAAAGAGCTCAATCTTTCACTTTTTTTCCCCCCACATCTTCCCCATCTCCAGCCTTGCAATCTACAGATTTATTGATTTGTTTGCGAGCTGTGAACATGGCCCATCACTGCTCTTGGACGGTAAGAGCTGATCACAGAGCACAGTTTGATGCTTACATGTATTTTTTCCCCCCCCTTTTTTCAGTGTGCTGACCTTGGCTGAAGTAGAATGCAGGTTTTCTAATATTCCCCTCTCCTGGAGAGGCGAATACCAGCTGGGGATACAGGCAGCAAAGACACATCCACACAAAGAGCTGTTTAACTGTCCAGAGGCCCTCTGGGTACTCCACCTTTCACTTTATCCCTTTAATATTTCATGTCCTGGCCCCAGCCGTGCTCTGGCCAAATGCCTCTGCCTGGGTTACTGGAATATGGATGAGAGGGCACACTTACCCATTTACCTGGATGTCAGTGGGAAGTGGTTCTAAACAATACACCTTGCCTCTTCACAACTTCACCTCTGCTCACCTCACTGGGCCCAGAGCTAGCTTGTTAGAAAGAGGAGGAGGTAAGGAAGGGGGTCAGAAATAGACAGAAAAAGCCTACAGAGGAGTCTTGGGATAACAAATGCACAACATCAAGTAGAGACCATGGAGGATGATTGTGCTTCTGTTAGGATTGACGGCTTTGTGTGAAATAAACATGCAAGCTGCTCATTTAGTTATTGTGACTATATAAAGGCTCTTGTTCTTGTGCAGTAATAGCACACAGCACTGATTGTAAACACTTGGTGTGCTTTTGTGATAGATTGAAATTTGTGTAGTGTATGTAAACTTGCATATACTATGTGCATACTGTATGCATTACAGATTTGAATGTTTAAATTCATAGTGCCATTACCAGCAGTTTGAGTTAAATTTGTGTTAATGTCTCATTTTATGTAGTAGATGTAGTAACCAAATGCCACCAGCAGGGGGAGTCTAGTGATGGTGAGCTATTAAAGCAAGAAATCTCTTCCTCTCAATGTAGCAGAGGAACGAAAAGTGTCCGTGACTCATTTATTGAATTAAACACCTTTTCTATAACTTACCTTTACTGATGTAATTTGGTTCACTAAATGCAAGAAATCTTGAGAACACGTTTTGTTACAGGCCACATTTTAGGCCTGTTGTAAACAAATAATTTAGTAATCGAGAAATCTATCGATAATTCTTTCGATTAATCGAGTAATTGGATAAAAAAAAAAGATAGTAAACATTGGTAAATTTAACATAACAGTAGTAGTTATATCGCAGTCCAATTTTCACGGTTGAGCTTCCCTAACAATAACTATTCTTGCCTTAAGCATCTCATGCGGAGTCGCCCGCAGTTTTCAGTCTATCCACTTATACCTGTATAAATACACCTGCAGCGCCCCCAGCAGGCAGGAGAAAAGACTACTGCACTCCAGGCATCGCGCCAGTCATTTTAAGGATGCTTATTGGTCCCCCGATAAACAACAAAGACCCAGACATGATCACCGATCAATAAAATCCCCACGGCCGAACTTGAAAACTGGACATTACGCTGCTTACACGTGGCTCCCGTCAACAACTCAGCGCAAATAATAACCCGGCCGAAACAGGTGTATTAAATAATAAAATATAACTTAGTGAAGCTTCGAGGCAGATAAACTTTCCTCGAGGAATTTTAATAATCGAGGTAGTCGAATCACTCGAGGAATCGTTTCAACCCTACGACATTTACATACTTTGTTGTTGCTAGTGCACAAGGTTTAGTCACCACTGGCAAGCAGCTCACAGCAGACGGTGATTTCTCATGTCATTATAATGTGTATTCTAACTGCCTTTGCAGTGATAAATTAATTTATGCATTATTGAGCACAAATATTTTGTGCTCAATAAAATATTTGGGGTTTTGGAAATGGAGTTGTACAAAAAATGTTATTGCTGCATGTTGGTTTGTCTGTTATTTGTTGCTGTCATATTTGTGTATAATGGCTTTGTGGCAATTTTGTTCTGTATTTATGTAAATACAGACTGTAGCAGAGGAAAGAACGTGTTCCTGGCTCAATTATTGTCCCTTTTCAGGGCTTTTACACTTTGAGATACTGAAGCATCACAATAAATCTAGTCAAAGTCTGGGAAGAAACAATCCAGGTGTCCGTGATGGTTTACTTAGACATCCAGGTAGGAACAAACGTCTTCAGAAAGTGTTTCAGCAGCTGGAAACAGTTTTCTCCTAGAGCCAGATCCTAATGAGTCATAATACTTGTGTGATCATTTTCATTAAACTTAAAAAAGATTCTTTACGCCAATCATTTTGTGACATTAGACAGTATGTCAAAAGATCAGAAATGCGTATAACTTGTGTAAAATGATGCTTGTTTTTAATTTTCACTATTTAAAAAACCTGATTACATAAAAGCAAGAGTTTAAATTCAGAGATGCAGCCTTTTTGGAAATATTGCAAGACACTACTAAATGTTGATTTGATGAGTCATATACCATTGCTTTATTTTTATTTGTATTTATATATGATATGTTAACCCATTTTAAATTTAATATATATATTTTTTCTGTTCTTTGCCTCTATACAATTTTTAAGCATTTATTTACTAATTTGTCTTATTCATTTTAAGTACTTGCTTGTGAGCAACCTCAGTGTCGGACTAATTGCACAAAGTTTGAGATGGACAGCCTCAATGTAAGACCTCACTTAATGCAATTATGTAGCAGCTTAATTGTTCTTTAATATCTATGCATAAAGCCAATGCATTACATTGAGTAATTATGGCTAATGACTGTTGTGGGAAAGGAGAGCAGGAAGAAGTGATGTGCGTTGAAAGAAAGCGCTGAATTCGTTTGTGCCTAATAGACCTTTTGTTGAATTGGTTCCGTCCGCATGTGATAAGGGTGTTAAAAATTAATGATTTATAACTATTGAGCCAGCAATCACATTTTAATTAGGCAGTAATTTATGATAATTTGTCTTCTTTCACAGCAGAACAGTTAATAATTGCTAATTAGGCGTTGATGATTTGTCCTTTGAACATATACCCTAGTGGTCGATTTTTAAGTCCGTGAGCAATAAAAAGCCTCATCTGAGTATTTGTTTAAACACATGTGAGAAGGAAGAGAAAAAGAGAATGTAAAAATATTAGACAAGTACGTAAAACAGCAACATGTCATGTCCATCTGCACCATCTCTGCATTGGCACCAGATTTTCTCACATCACCAGGCTGGTTGTCTGCGCTTGCCAAGTCCATCCATCTATCTCTGTCTCAGTGTGCCAAGGCTGCAGAGAGAGAAAGAAGACAGGAACACACTCCAGGGGAAGCTCCAACAGGGACAGAGTTTCAGGTTCAGAGGGAGAAAAAGAGCGACTGCCATAAAAAGGCTGAAATCATACCTTCACCAGTCCTTTTCCAAGCAACTGTTATTTGTTTTACAATTTCTAGGGTCTGAAAGTGCCTGTGTTTCTAAGTCTTCAGGTCACAGAATTGACCCCAGGCTGCTTTCACTATAAGTGGTAGCAGATTGCTGGAGGGGCTTTCCGCTCTATTCTGCAATACCTGCTAACCAGTGCGGTTTAGTACTTGTTGTTTTCTCTTCCTGGACTTCCATGCAGACACTTTGTATTTGATGTGATTCTTTTCATATGGGAAAGAAAAGATGTGGCGACTATTTTTGACATAGTTAAATGTTGCAGGCCACCAACTGGACCGGAGTTTGACATTTTTGCTTTACATGTTTCGTTCTTAGTGCATCTTTCAAATAGAAAGATTATTGGTACCAACTTCCCATTGTATATAGTACTTTAATCATAAACTTCTGCATAAATAACCATCCTAATGCAGACTTGATGATGGTTTAAAGGTTCATAAAACTGCATTTGCAGGAATTGATCAAATGTTTTTTCAATTTGAGTTATTGTAAGATGTCAGAAGTCCTCTTCACACCACCTGGAACGAGCAGCTTTAACCTCCAGGACCAACTAATCTGGATTTATACAAAATAAAGACTCCAAGAGACTGATTTACTGCAGGAAAGACATCAACTGCTTGCAACCTCAATTTCAAAATCCTGATCTATCTATTCAGGGTCAATAAGCTAAATAATGTTAGAAAATGGCTATGGCTGTTTAAATTCCTGTGTTAAACAAACAGGTTGAGAATGATTTTGTTGAGAAACGTCCACGCACAGCAACACCTTTGATTCGGGAGGATGTGATAGAAATCTAAAGAGGCTGTCTATCTTTGGTTAGAAAAAAAAAAAAAGCAACGAGATGAAGTTGAGCTAAACCCTTTTAAACCCTGCAACCGATGTGAACTTTTCATTCATTCTGCCGTATATTTTAGTCTTCAAAGAAGCCGTGTCAAGGAGGCAGGGAGAAGGGTGTTCAAAAGGCTGTGACAGTCAGAAAAGTCTGGAGAGAAAATATGGTTTCCTTTGTAAGATTTGCCTGATGTTTGATAAGTGGAGTACATCTTTAAGATATTTAGCAGGCATAAAAATTAATAGGAGTACTCCAAGTTTTGCATATTAGATACATATCTATTTTTTAAACTTTCCCTTAAAAACACCTCTTTTTTTTATTGAAATATCTCTGCAGTTGTTACTAGTGATGTTGCACAGATTGCCGAAATGGTGGTGAACAGGTTGGAGTGCAGCACATTTAATTAAAACAGAACTGGAAACATGCTTGGATCATTAAAAACAATTATTTCATTATCAGAATTTGTCAATTTTCTCCTAATTGTGTAATTTTCTTAAAAATGTGTCCATGTGAAATTTCTATTTTTTACATTTTTAAAACTGTCAAAATTTTCAGTCATGCTTTGTGCCATTTAAAGTCATTTTTAAGAGTGAGCAGAGTTTGCTCTTGTACATGAAGCATGCAGCATAGTGGAACAGTGATGCTCCTTCTCAACCTACTGCTGCACACTGCTGGTCAGCAGGCAAACTTAAGGAAGACCGCCCATAAGTAAATAAAATGTTTTCAAACTACATTTTTGAGTTTCAAAATAAAACTAATTGGGTGCATCCCCACAAAGTAGAATCACATCAGAAATGTAACGTAATTTTGTTAATTTTACAAAGTGTAGTTATTAATTAAACATTGCAGTAAATCTGTAAAAAATAAAGTGGCAATAACTGTACAGATTTATTATACTCAGATTTATACATTTCAAGCACTTACTTTTGGATGAATTAGGAATCCAAGGCTGGGACAGATTGAGTCAGGTTAGTTTTGGTACTTTTAGCAGTGTGAGCCGGCGCCAAGTCCTATTGGACCCAGCATCTCCATAAAGGGAGGGATGAAGAGTTTGACTTCAGACTTGATAAAACACAGCAGACCAACAGCAGGCGACATGATTCCTAAAATCATCACTAAATTCATGTTGCATTAATTACACAGCATTAAGAATAACTGCAGCTTTTCCATTTTAATTAAAGCTTCATGGATTTTCAGATTGTACATTTAGTTCAATTGTCTTGTGCTGTAACTGTACTCACGGTTGTCAAACCGTTTGTATCGCATACCAGGCGATGCCGAAGTGCCACAGCTGAACAGTCTTTCTTGTCCATCTACAAACTTGATCCTTTTTTTTTTTTGTTTTGTTTTTTTAGCTCATTCTAACATGTCATAAAGTCCTTGTTTTACCATTTCAGGCTTTTAATAGCAGTGTGGTGAACTGGGAACTCACTACATCACAGAGCAGCACATTCACATGCACTGAGATAATACTTTGGGTATTTTGGCCTCTGACGAACTGAATGAACACAGCATCATGTTTGTATTTCAGGCATATTTTTATGTATATGGCTCTTATTGACTATGATAAACAGAACTCGTCATCTCCAGGTCTGTCTGGTTAGTCTTTCAACTCTGACCCTCGTGCTCCACCAGCTGTGCTTTGGTGACCTGTGATTGAAATATTTATCTGTCTGTGCATGACTGCATGACGGTAATTATAGTGACGCAGCTAAGCGTTGTCATATGACTGCCTTTATTGAGCAGGCTGTATAGGGGGGGAGTATATGCATCTCTGAGCCCTTTTGTGTGAAGGCATACCATAACCCTGCACTGACACAGCAAGGCAGCTGCTAATTAAATCAATGTGAGACAATGAAGTGCAATTAGAAGCTGTGGCTGAACTGATCCTTCGCTGTAAGCACTGTTTCTCCTCCCTTTGTGCCCGTGCCTCTTCAGAACCTGTTAGTTTTTCTCTTTTAGGAGTGAAAATCCCCACAGCAACCGTTTACAGGAGTGATCACTGAGCCTTAGAGGCTGCCAACACATTCATACACTTGAGCAGAGCACTGCTCTCCATTTCTCCCCACCTCACTCTGCACACATGGAGCGTACAAACGCCGTTTTCACCTCTTATGCCTCTTATGTAGCTCTTCCTCTGCACGTTCACTTGTCATTTTGTCCCTGTGTGAATTTTTAAGGCACAGAAATTTGGGATTCGAATATTTATCACCAAATTTATTTGTTTTGGAAACTTTTTTTTAAAATGTGCACCGTACACAGCAATTAGACATGTCTGTTTTAGACTCTACAGAAATGTTTGTCAAAATTACACACTGTAATAAACTTACACTGTATAAAAAGACATGCTTTTCTCACTGACTGACATTGATTCTGTCTAACTTTCGCTGTTATTGCCTATTTAGTATTACAACAGTTTTCACATTTCTATTTCTGGCTGTAATTAGTGCCAAATAAAGACACTTCATTACTTTATTCAAAATCAAACTTTTTTTAAAAAAAGCATTGTTTTTGAGAAACAATGCTTAAACTGAGATGATGTTCTGAGGCTTGCAAGCTTTCCCCTCCACATATAACAATTACTGCAATTGTTATGGTCACACATTTATAATTTAGTTTCTGTCTCCAAAAGTAAGCATATTTGCAAATTGTAATCTGCCGTTTTAAATGGGTTTTTATGTTGGTGGAGTTTGTTTACACTTTGTGGACACTTTGCGACCAGCTTCACCTAGAACGTCCACAAGGCTTTGGTTGATTTCTGATTTGAGGCTGATTCTCACATTTCACGCCAAAACACGTTCTGCCTTGAGACACAAACACATCTCTACGTTGTTGATACTTGAAATTGTTTGAACAGATAAACACGGCACCGGTCCACACTTCTCGTCCTCAGAATTTCCCTTGACGTCTCAGGAAGAAATGGTTTAAGGTGTGCTGAAATATTCACATGTGCCTTTGTTTTCCTCGGTAGCTGTAAATCGAAAACTTTCAAAAGATTTGCCATTATCATCTGGGCATTTCAATATTGTCACAGACGTGTGCATCTGACTGAGAAAGCAATAAAGGCATTAGAAAATAAAAATCTTTTAAACCTGAAATAGAAATTATTTGATCTGATTTAATGCCAGACAGTGAGGGAAAACAGGTTCTGAGTCCCTTTATGTGGCGTATGTAAATATCTGGTTTCAGCTGTACTCATTGCATTAATACGTAGCGAGGATGAGCTATATTTATAGCTTAAATGTCCATTCTTATCACCTTTATTATCACTTTCAACACCATCAATGATAACTACCTGATTCTCAAATGTCACCAGATGGCACTATTTAGCTTCCGCATTCAATGCAAAGAACTCAACAAGTGTATGATAATGGATGCTTTCCTACAGCAGTGGTCACGCTTGACCTCCGCTGTTACCACAGGATCACATTGAGCTCTGCAGGGTTACACTCCAAGATGCTGCTCCACAACAATAAGGGGAGCGCTCCTGAGAAGTCGGCTTCCGCCAGCCGAACGTCTGTTTCACAAGACGAATACCGAGGGTGTCATATCTTGATCTGAGGCGTGCTGTCACTCTCATATTTACCGCATAAAATGAACTGAAAAGTCAACAAACATTTTGAGATGGAAGCGGAAACAGAAAGTGTTGTGCATCAAGTTTGTCTTCATGCCTTTCCTTTGCCATAAGGAGCACTTAGCACCGGCGTCGTCGATGCACTGGTGTTGTCTAATGGGCTTTTAAGAGCTTCGCGAGGCACTATTTGTGTACCATCAGTGCAGGCCTATGATCGCTATGTGACAACAGTATTTCTGAGCTAGCTCTGCAGCAGCACAAGGATGAGTACCCTGAGCTGCGGCTTTCCCCAGGGGAGCGTGTGCTACTGAGATCTAACAGCTCAACTTTCCAACTCTGGTGTCTGTTTCCTGCGAGACAACTGAAAAGTCTTGATTCCTCCATTTCGCCAGAAAAATGAGTGTTTGTGAAGAAATAGAACAAGACTAAACAGGGCGTTTTCGACACCCGCTCTGCAGAAGAGAGGGAAAGTTTTGATTTGTTGCAGGAAATGTTTGCTTTTCCCCAGAGACAGAGGAGGCGCACTTATTTTATTATTTTTCTATTGACGCCGCTACATTGAAAATAATCCTGTTTGCAAGAAAACTAGAGCATCTCATTGATTTTTGTTTTCTGTTATTGAGTGCAATAATTGCAAACTTCAAATACTCGTTAGCCCACAGTTTACTTAATTGTTGTATGGATGAATCTACAAATGCAATCCCCTTGCGACAATATTGATAAAATATGACTAAGATCTGATTTGTTTTATATTTATGAGTCTTTAAGGACAATAATTCAGAATGTCAAATACATTTCTTCTCTTTGCAGGAGAATATGAACAAATTAGTGAGGTTTTAAGCTATTTATCCTTTTAGCAGCGCCAAAACTATTGAACAACCTAAATTGTTATTTAGTTGAGCGGTGCCAGCATTTCCCAGTCAAGTTCCCTATCAGACACAGGATAAAGATCAAACAAATGGCTCTATTACAGATCAACAGTGAAGCAAATTTATCATACAGGTTCATTTAGGCTCCAAACAAGAACTAGAGCAACATAATGAAGGCACTTTTAAAAATATTATTTTGGGACATTTAGTTTAGCAAGTTTGAGATATGAAAATTGTCCGTGACACAAACTGTGCAAAAAAGAAAAAAGAAAAATAAATAAAGAAAATACTTGAAGGGTTGGAAATTGTGAAAGGTCAGAATGACTAACATCCTTAGCAGTCAACAAAAAGTGTATTTTTGTGGAAAAGATTTGGAAACTTTAACATGAATGAAAACCAGTGATGTGGAGTTTTGAAAGTATCCTTTTGACTTTGATAATTGGCCATGAAAATATCAGTGCAATGCATTAATTTGCAAGTGAAAAATAAAGCTTATGTTTACATTTTGAAGAAAAGGTTTTAGACATATTTCCAATCAATAAAAAATAAAATCAACTAAAAGTTGTCTGTAATAAACTCCCCTTATCTCCAGCATTGGTTGCAGAGTTCCCTTCTAATTGCTTCTAAAGGCTCTCCATTGGAAACAAGAAATTAAATTCAGGGGACACTGGGCATTACCTCTATGATAACTGAGTAATTAGTTGTGTGCATTCAGCTTCTCCTTAAGCTTTCATGTTCGTATAGGACAAACACAGAACACGTGCCTTAAACTGTCAGAAGAAAGGTTATGATGGTCCGCGCTAATTGTTTATTCTGCTGTTGAAAATAATAATATATTCCATCAGCTCAGCTCACTGGTCTTTTTGCATAATGAATTCCTGGAGGACTGAATGGAGTTATGTGAGGGGAGGACCTGAGCTCGGTCTGTGATGAGTGCCAATCATCTCCAACCCTACTTCATTATCTTCATCAAATGACACGATTGAATCTGACACAGTGTAGCGCTCCACCCGTTCGTTCTTACATGTTGGTTTTTCAGCGCACTTTTCATTTACAGCAAGTAAAATTTTTAAAAATATATATATTAAAAAAAAAGAATAATTTGGTACATAAATCACCTTGGGAAATTATTTCTGTTTTCCAGTTTGTCCTGATGTAAGTTGGAAAGGGAAAGAATGATTCATTGTTTTCGTTAAATTTTTTCTGCAAAGGAAACTCAGATAAATGTGACATGAAAAATCAGTCAGATTGGATGGAGAGCATTTCTCATCAGCAGCTTGGTACAGATACTCAGGTTTTGGTCTAGACATAAGTTGATCTAAACTAGAGGACTTTAAATCCAGGCCTCCTGGCCTGCAGGCCTGGATGTAAAGTCAATGTCCTGCAACATTTGTATGTCTCTGCTTCAACACACCCGAGTCAAATAATGAGGTCATTGGCAGACGCTGGAGAACTTGATTGCTTACTGAAGTGGGAATTCAGCCATTTGGCTCAGATGTGTTGGACCAGGGAAATATCTAAAGGTTGCCTGATACCAGCTCTGGAGGATTTGAGGAGCCCAGATAAATAGCTCCATTATTGCTGTGGCTGCTTGTCTGGGGTCATGGCTCTGCTGTGAAGATGAACCTCGTATTTTATAGCCTCTAACAGGAATGCTTCCAGCATCGCCTCATATTTAGCATCATGATACTTCCTAATGAATTTGTCTAAAGAACAGTATCGCCAAAGCATAATACTGCCACTGCCATGCAGTGTTATGCATGGTGGTGGCAAATTAATCAGTGATTTGTTTTGTAATCTGTTTGTTCACTAAATATCTCTTTAAAAAAACAGTCTGACATTTGGTTTAATTACACAACTGAATCCTCCTTTTTAAATTACTCCATTTCTTAATCTAGGGGTGTTGGGGTAAAAGACACATTACGAATTACAAATGCAGCCACACATAGACATTTTTTTTTTGCTAAAAAATATCTGTAAAAGAACATGAATTATTTTTTTCTAACTACATGATTAAATACTTCTTTGTCCTTGTCTAATCCCAAATAAAATACATTGAGGTGTTTGGTTGCCAGTTGTCAAAATTTGCAAAAATGAGGAAAAATCCACTGCATATTAATAATTTTCCACTGCATCAAGAACGAATTTCCAGAAACTGCCACACATTTGTGTTGCACTGATTTCAGCTGCTGAACTGCCCCGGCTGTATTTGTAATAAAACATGTAAAACTCTTATCTTTGAAACAGTTGGATTTGTTGCAACATCAGCAGAGGAGCACGGAGAAGAAGAGGAGGGAAGGGAAGATGGATAGGCGATTAGGGAAGTAGAGAGTGGGATGTTATCTCAGCTGAGAATGAGACAGTGTAATTACAATATGGAAATGGTGCTGAAAGAGGAAAGTTGAGTCGACTGGAGCTTATCTGGTTAGGGTGTCACTTCGCCTGCCATCTCCAATATCAATTACTAATCTCTCAATAAAAAAAATTTAAAAAATCACTGAACAGTTTATGCATATTTATTTATTTGAGATTGCATTCTTTTCCCCGAGTAATGACGTTATACACGTGAAATCAATTTGCTGTGCTCCTTAAAACAGAAAAATTAGCTTGATGCTATTTGTGCACTGTTTACTTTGGCGACGCCCAATAACGCCGAGCGCGATTGGCCAAAATACAGTGAGACAGAGGCTGTTAGACAGAAGGAACTTTTGGCAACTGTGTGTACAGATTACACCAATGGTCTCTTCAAATTCAAACTCCTTTTTTTCCTACATTTTAACACGCGCTCTCACACCGATACGCACAGACACACGCGCGAGGAGAGTGAATCTGCCATTTAATAATTATGAAGCGTAAAATCCTTGCCGACGGCGAGCATACTGAAGGATGTAATTATGACCTCTTTCAGAGAGCCCACGCTCAGTGGCAATGCCTACATTTCCACCCAGAGAGAGAAAAACACTCCCAAGGAATGATGGGAAAACGTGCCCTTCATTGCAATTAAGGACAATAATTCTCTGCAAGAAAATTGTTTCAATTGCTTTCCAGCCTAGGAGCAAAATGGCATTGATGGGGGTGATGGTTTGAAATAGAGGTGACAGTGGGATGAGGGAGTGACATTTTAGATGGCGGGAAGTGTTGGTTAAGAGTGCGTTAGGAAATAAAACCGTGTGACAGTTTGCAGCGAACTCAGGAGGTGGGGAGTAGGAGCATTACAAACTACATCCAAAAGGAGCATATCAAAGTGATGCATGTAGCGTTGAAGCGGGGATAAGGCACAGAGAAAGAAGAAGGTACACATAAAATGAGTCTTTCTAAGGAGAAGAAAGGCGGCTGCTGTGCTACTCGATCTAACCTCAAATGTAATTATGGCAGCTGTTGAAATCCTATCATGTTTTTTGTAGTGTAACTCTATTAAAGTATATGTGTAAAAAAAAAAACAAAAACTTTAATACACCCTTAAATTTTATAAATTGAGTGCTTAATGAGCTGCAGTATGTCTGGTGCTTTGCACAACTGTTTGTGGAACTTGAACGTTTTCATGTTTTGTTTCATTGGGAGAAATTTTAAAATATATTATTGTGATTTTTACAATAGACCAACACAATGTAGAGCATAAGCGCAATGTGGATGGTACACCGTCCGTACCTCGCTGTCACGATTTGAAAAATAAAAACTAGATACCGTAAAATGCATTTGTATTCAAGCCCCTCTACTCTAATTCTCTTAAATAAAACACTGCATGTGCCTTCAAAGGATTTGTTTGCATTTTTACTCCCACTCTAAAGGCATCGGTGGCACCATTGCCACCAAGGTGCGGACTAAAGTTGGTCAAAAATGCCGCAATTTGACTCCTGACCGGCACACCACAATCAGGTTGCTTTAATTATTGCCCCATATAAACTCCACTGTGGGAATCTCTGTGAATGCCCTTCGACTTACCGGCTGTTGCATCATGACTGACCCTGACCTTTGCTCCCCCTGTACGAGTAAAAGGAGAATTCCCTTAAAGATCAATACTGCATATTTATTATTGACTGTAAATCAAATCTAGAAATGATTAGATTACACAGTGGACTCAAAATAAATACAATTCATAACTAAATCGGCTCCTGAGATTCAGTCCAACATTTCCAAATGTTAAACATCTCAGTGCGACAGACGCTGCTCTGGCAGTCTGATCCGGGTTCGAAAGAAAATTTGAAATAATGCATAAAAGCAAACTTAAAAGAAAGAGCTTTATCTTGAAGTCCAACGTTTGAAAGAGGAGGCAGTTTTTACGGGTTGTGCCTCCAAATGGAACCCAGAAGGGAGTCTTTGCATGCCAGTCAGAGAGGGTCTGCGGATAATCTGCGGGGATATTGTTTAAACACATGCTCGGTAAATCTCATAAACAGTTTCATTTTCTGCCTCAGACGTGACGGCACGTAACGTGATTATTGATGCAACTTCTTGTGTGAGTTTTGTGATCCGCCTGAAGCTGAGGGGCCTCGGTAACGAGGACAGCAGGGCCGCGAGAGCGGCGGGGCGCAGGCGCGTGATCCAGATCCAGTGTTTGTGTATGAAATCCCGCTGCGGGACCAGATCCGTGGTAGCTGCTGGAACAAAAGGTCTTGGTTGGAGGAAGGAGGGGGAGGGGGAGGGGGGGAAATGGGCACTGAGTGGGGGGGAAATGGAAAGCAGCTTTACTGCGAGCAGGCATGAGCGCACGTGCGCCCGGCTGTTTACATTGGGCCGGGACGCCACACGCTGACGCATTCCAGCGCTCACGGTGGGCCCACCAGATCCGGATCCTTGTTTTCACGCTTGACTTTTCCTTACCTAAATGTGTGCATCTGTGTTTGTCCGTGACTCCGGCAGAAGGCATATTCTTCTCTGAGAACTTCGGGTCGTTTTCATACATCACTGTACGGCTGACAGCTTCAGAGTGATTGTCGCGTGGTGAGCGCGAGGAGGAGGAAGGAGGAGGAAGGAGGAGGGGGGGAGTGAGGGAGGTCACGTGCACCCCGCATCCATTTTTTTTCTGCCGCCGAAGTTGACGCCTCCCGGGTCCAATGCTCAGCAGGCGGAGGGTCCGCCGCCTTTACTGCAATCAAAATTCACAAGAAAATGGAATCCTTTATATGCAAACAAACAATGCGGACGAAATAAAACATTCAGGGGAGCTGTCAGGTCCTTTCAGGAATCAATACGAGGCTTTTCATCTGTGTCTCAACCTCTTCCTGGTAATTATCCTGCATATTTTATGCCCCCTTCTATGCCTGTTTTACACACAAACTTGTTTTCACCTACGAAGCAGAAACGCACACGCTTTAATGGTCACCAGCCATTTGAAGCAAACATTTAAACACATAAACATCCACAGATTATCAGCGCTAACATTTCCAACGGGTTCAAACAAGGACATCTGTTTGGCTACTGCAAGTTTTCTCTCGCGTAAAATGCAGCATTTTTGTCTTTTTGGTGCTTCGCATGTGAATTAGATGCTGCAGTAGTCGCCGTATGTAAAACGTGAGAACAGGTTGGAAAAAGCATCATCTTGTCTGACACCTTGATCAGGATTAAAGTGTCGTCGGTGACAGAGTGACGTGCCCTTGAACAGAATCACCCTTAAAGTGAACCGTCATCACTTTCCTGCCTCCCATTACCAGGCCTGGTCAGGGCGCCTCTGGGACAAAAAAAAGATGATATGGCAAAGCCTTCCCTCTCCTAGCCAGAGTAGAGGCCCTTAGCGGAAAATACAAAAAGGGGGGGAGAAAAGATGAGATCGTAATGGTCCCAAGGTGGAGATAGTTAGAGAACTGTGAGATGAGAGGAATAATTTAGTGGCAGCAATAAAAACAAAGGTGAACACGTCTCGCCTCCTAAGAAGTAGCAAAAGCTGGAAAACTTGGATCCAAATCTTGGATCCCAATCAGTGATAAGTTGCTGTCATATTGCTTTAATATTCTTTATATATATAAAACTTTGGGGACTATAAAATGTAATGTAACTCTAATGAAACCTCGTGTGGGTATAATCAGAAGGATTAAAATGAAAAAGCGATTCCCGTTTCACCAAATACAAAATGTGTGAAATTTGCACAATTTAAAAAACTTGGTGACAACAAAACAAAACAGTGTCCACAAACTTCAATATATTTCAGGGATTGACCAACTTAAGATGTTATGTAACTATAAAGTGGAAGCAAAAATAATCATTTTATCATCAAATGAAAATCTGAAAAGTGTGGTGGGCCTTTGAGTTCAGTAACTTTTACTGACACACCGATTTAAATTTTGAATTGCCTTCAGAAATCTCCTAATTAATAAACACAATCCAAGCGTTTCGTGCAATTAAATCATAGTGTAAATCCAGCTGTTCTGTGAAAACATCAGAGATCAAACATCACAAAGACCAAGGAACCGATTAAAATAATATCCAAAGCTTTGATCCTACCAAGATGTCTGTCCACCTAAATGAAGTATTGAACAAGAGGAGCGAAACACAAATGGACACCAAACTAAATTTGTGTTTATTTCAAAAAGCATATAGCATAATATAAATAATTTGATGATTGTGGTTATAAAGTGAGGAAAAAACATTTACTGAACACATTTACATGATTTTTGTGCCACAGTGATGGAATATCAAAAGTGATATTACGTTAAAATAAACTCAAAGCTTACCAATCGCAGTTTACTCGTCTGCTTCTCTTTGTACTCAGAGTCTGCAGAAAGATACTGACAACTAAACTGTTTCACAGTGAACTACTGTGTTTTTTTTTCTCTGCAAACCCAATATTTTCCCAGTTCTACTTTCAAAGTGGAAAATGTTATTTAAATGTCTGACCCATCAAATAAACAGAAGTAAAAATGATAGCGATTTGATCAGAATACAGCGAAAATTGCCTTGCATTCTTCATATAAATGAAAACTATTGGCCACCTCAAGCAAATTTACCATCTGTTTAAATGCTGACTGGTGTTTATGGAAGAACCAGAACTGTATGGTTGTGCTAACCTTAACCCCAATCTATTATACCATGTGTTTTCAATTATGACAATGTTAAACCACTCGGTCCACAATTACCGGTACCTCTGCTAAAGATGTGGAAATGTCATAAAATAAATAAAATCAATAAATCTCTCACTGCTGTAGCTTTCAAGATCAATTGAGCCAATATTTTGGCTGCATTTGTTTATAGGAAAAATGGGTTAAGGAGGGTTGAATGTGGGCCTGAGTCTAAAGCCTCCATAACCACTTTCTTCTGAATAAAAGTATGTATAGAATGAATGAATCTTTTTCCAATGCGTGTTATATAGAACAGTTGTTCTATATAACTCTTTTCACATGTTCACACGGATCATGCAGCCTAAACTCAGAGCTCATCTAACTCTCTCAGCATTTGCTGAACTAATAAGTTCGGTGCTTCACTTGCAGAGAAACAGAAGCATTAAACAGCTAACAAGCTCCCAAAAAATTAATCTTTTAAATCCTGCAAAATAAATAAATAAATAAATAAAAAAAAGCAACAACAACTGAGTTTTAATACAGAAACAGAAAACCTGCGCAGTGAGAAACCTCTGAGACACAGAGACTGTGTGCTGGTACTTATGGACCTGAGAGGCTATGATGGAAGGGCTCTAATGAGGCATAGCAGAGAATGAAATATTAAAGTTTCTAATTAAATAGATAGACCTCTTCACTATCGTCAAGGTTGTTTGGGCCATTATCTGAGCCATGTGATCAGCAGTGTCCCGGCCCGTTAAGGAGTTCCCTTGTGCTGAAACTGACAGAGCATACACACAGTCAGGAGGTAGATTTACTCTTCAGATATATTGTGCAGAGGTACACACGCACGTACAAACTCGATTCTCTTAACAACCCGCCGAGGAGATGCATCATCTCCCACTTCGGTGATTTTCAGTGTCCACATTTTAGACAACTGTTATCCAAGCATAGAGCTGGAAGTCTTTAAAACCTCTTTTAAGAGCAAATGTTCAATTTATTGGACACAAAAGGAAAAAAAATAACAGGAAGTAGGAGGAAGAAAAGAACGAGAGAAATGGAGAACAGATGGACTTGTGTTAGAGGTAAGGCAAGCCTCCATCTAGAGCTCTCCTCTGGTGGGGTTCATGAATGTCTAAGCAGCTTGTTTTCTCAGACTGGGTGAAAATGTAAAAAAGACCTTGCTCTTTTCATGCACAGAGGCCTGGGACAAAGAAACCTGGGGCCTGCATATTGCTCAGAGTTAAGCAGACAGTCATTGTGTGTGGAATAACTACAGTCCTTGCTTGAATTTTAATCATAGTGTTTTATTAAGCTCACTGGGACTTTTTTTTTTTTTTTCCTGGACGTGGTTTTAATGATTTGTCCAGCGCGCCTCTTCCATTGTATCCAGTCTCTTAAGGTCAAAGTCACAGAATAAAGAAATGTGGTCTCATACAAAATGTATTTGATTTATCCCTTTATTGACTTTTTTTTTTATCCTTCACTGTGTCACAACAGATTTCCATGCCGGTCCACCTCTTGCGTGTCAATATTTTCCTACAAATTTGCAGTGACATGTGCTAAACAATTTACAGTGCAAAGCCTGATGTATTTTATTTACTTTTTAAAAAAATCATAGACAACAAGACAGCAAAACCGAGCGCAAAATGTGAAATGAAGGAAAGTAAGGGTTTTCAAAAATATCCAAATTTGTATGATTATGAGCACTGGTAAATCTATAAAAACTATCAGGCTATATGCCCACCATCCATTCTGCTTTATCCTTTTTAGTTTAGTAGATCAGGTCTAAAACACAACCTTATAAATATAAACTACCACAATTTGCCCTACTGAATCTACTGAACTTTGGTTTCTCACTCCACAGGTCCAACAAAATTCTTGGATATGATCAATATGGCATTGTCAGTAAGTTTCTGTTGCTGTGGAAGCGCAAGCCCTCACTTTGTCCTCCTTCTCTTTTCTGTTTTCCCTCCAGACTTGAGCCTGATTGGATTGTGAAAGACAAATCGAACAAAGAGGTCAAGAAAGGCCTTAAGGAGGGCTCTCGTTTGTATTTGTGCGCCTCTGAGTTTGTGCTACGCTGAACCTTTTGGTCTGCATGTTGTGCATCTTTGCAGAAAGTGAACATATGTTACTTTATACCATAAATGCCCACAACGTCCTACCAAGAATAAACCCATCTCACAAGTAGGCATTTAGTTCAAGAACAGCGAATGTTAAATATATTTTGGGGAAAACAAAATGTCCTGATTCGTTTTTAAAATGTAAATCTGTGATTTGTGAAGAATAAAATCAGTACAGATTTGTTTATTCAATATACTTTGATTGTTATAGTTTGGAAATTCTTCTAGTATTTTTTTTTTTTGTAGTGATTCTGTTTTTACTTAACCTTATGAACTAAGCGTGATTCAATTTTTTATTCATGCAGGGAAAAAAAAACCTATTAAAAACTCTAGTGAGTGATTTAAAAAAGGAAACCAAACATACAAATTAGGGCACCTAATGGATTAGTCTGTTTTTTTGAGCTGAGGTTTATCGAAGTTATTTTATGAATAGTTTCCTTAATTGCAGTAGAAAGAAGTTTTATCCCCATGAGTTTATTGGAAAAGTGAAGAAATCGTCCCTTTGCCTCTAGAGCTCCAGTTGTCATGTGATTTTGAAACACCTAGATTACAGTGTCAAATTTTTGCATCTTTTGCAATTTTCTTTAGTTTGTTTCTGCTATTTAAAGAGTGTTGTGGAAAGAAATGATTTCCAAGCACTGTCCTTGTTCTGTTGTTCACAGGACAGAGAGTTTGTAAGACAGTCAATAATGAAGACGTTCCAGATGAAACGTTGTCACAGGCCAACATGAGTTTTACACCAAGAATCAGAATCTTTTTGTGAGCGTTCACAAGCATTTAATACAACATGATCACCAGATGTTAACTTAGAATAATTTTCCCAGCACAAGAGCCAATGTTTAGAGAAAACTTATAAAGCTCAGGTTTGATTGAAGTATTTCAGGTTTTGAACAAAAGACTAAATGTCTTGAATTCATTAAAAAAAACAATCTCATTTTAGTTAGCAAGAAGTAGGGGTTTGTGTGCGTTGCTAGTGGCTAATGATAGCCATTGCTTCAAATATTTAATATATTGTCTGTTTTTTTTAATTCTCTTTACTCCCTAAGCTACTAAATTGCTACATGATAAACACTTAAAAGCGGTGAGGGGACTCTTCTGTATTGAATCTTAGACAGCTAAATGGCAAGTCTTTTTTAGCACACTAGGTTAAAACAGCAGGGCAACAACTCAAGAGCTGCTTCCTGTTATTTTTTATAGTAAGAGTCTCCAATAAAGATCCAGGGCTCATGATAATATTATAGACTTTGTTCACCGGAAAAAGCCATTGCATTGGATTGCACTTCAAAGGACAAACTTCTTCTAGACGATTCATTGTTACAAGATCCCCTTACACACCTAGTTATCACCATTACATACTACAATATATTGAGCATTTAGTAAGTTGGATCGTGCTGTAACCCACCAGGTCTGCAGCTGTTGGAGCACACAGTACAATACTAATAGAGGCTGCTGCGCCTGGGTTAAACCCACGCTCAGCCATATAAGCACCGTGAAGTCAATTAATTTCTAGCTGCTTAATGACTTGGAACCGCAGTGATGCAGACGCCCCTCCCTTCTCCCACATCTCCTGATTGATTGAGTGGATTTCTTGGATGAGGTGCCGAATCAACAGATATGCTGTGAGCAACGATCATATTCAATTTTCATATTACTCCCCGTGCATAAATGCCACCAGGATCCAACGCTGCACTCTGCAAAAAAAAAAGAAAAAAGGTGAGATTAATATATTAATGTCAAAAAGTGAATTTCAAAAGGGACCTCATGCAGGGGCAAAGAAAGCCAAGTGTACTTTAGACGACAGAACTATCTTTAGCATGTGTTTTGGCATAACCTATAAAGTATATTGCACATGACATACAGGCAGAATGTGAAGGTCACTCTGTGTATGCTTGACATGTGTTCACAGTCTGGATCTTATTTTTTTTTTTCTCTTTCAGATATCATCATTCTAACTGCACAATGCAAGGAGGCGAATAATTACGTCACTCAGAAAACCATCAGTCCTCCACGCTTGGATCACTTTCTTGCCCCCCCACCCCTTCTGTTTCCCTTCTTTTGCCCCTTTTGCCACTGTAATGTTTCCTGCACTGATAAAAAGATGTCCCTCTCCACAAACCAACCTGTTATTTATTTCCCATGTTTCTTGTTGGAAGAAGAAAAAAAAAAAAGTAAAAATAAAAATCACTGATCTCAAAACCTGCCCTTCAAGACTACCTGAAGGTCCGCTCTGTCTGTTTTCAGCACAGCGATGGCAGATAAAGAGGGAGAGCGGAGGAGCAGAGATACAGGAGATGTGGGGAAGCAGGTTGTAAGTGAATGAAAGCGCTTTGGTGAGGGAAGGTGTGGTGGGCAAGCCGTGAAATTGCTCCAACACAGGCGACACCGCTGCGCAAACTGTTTCCAGCAGGGCCTCAGCCGGTCCCTCAAGGTAGGCACACCCCCACCACCCCCCACGCCCGCCTCCACCTATTCTACTGCCCCACAAACCTTCAGCTCTCAAAACCCCGGCCCTCCTTGCTCCCACTCCCCCTCCTCCTGTCTGTCTCCCTCCTTCTTTTTTTCAGGTCTGTTGCACACGGGGCGGAAAAGATCGTATTTATCACCTGTCAGCATTTGGCAGCCCTGAGTTACGCGACGCAGGACAGCATAAAATTATCATACACAGGCATGAAATTACAAAACCGCCCGGGGACCCCACAACAAAATTATTTCATTTCCCACCCCCCAAAAAAAGGATGGAGGGTGTTTAGTAGTGAAGTGAGGAGGTGACAGGTGAGAAGTGGAGGGTGATAGACACAGGGCTGCAGGAGCAGAGATGTGGGAAGTGATGTGATAGAGAGAGAAACTCAGAGAGGACATATTGAGGAAACTGTCCTTCACACTGAGGGAGAGATATATAAAAAAGACAACGCTCAGGCTCAGTGGAGGAGACACCTGCACCTCTCTGGTGCAAACGCACTTGTGAAAGGGGTCACATTATCATCTGGAGCTCGTCTGTTATCCCTATGTTATACCTGAACAAATGAGCATGACTGAAATCGAATTGAAATAAACTTTTCATTATCAATTTATACCCCGTTTCTATTTGTTGCAGTTTTGACACCCCCTTTGGGAGGCTGACTCTAACGCAGTGATGCCTACATCTTAAAAACTGGAGGTACTTGTTGGACTTTTGTTGACTCATGTTGCATAAAAGAACAAGGTAGAAAAAAACAGGCTTCTATTTTACTGGAACTGGCATCGATTATTTGCATTTCTAATCAAAAGTTGCATTTTTATGTATCTTGTAATTGTTATGTGCTGCAGTGGATGCAACAATCTGAATATTTTCTTCCTTGTAGGATCTTTGCACTTTAACAATTCATCCTTTTGACTTGTTCCTCTAGAGATTTTCTTTATGTTAATAACATTTACTATGAGAACCACCAGCAAACAGTTTGATAACCATTCTGTTACGACAACCTCGAATTGAACCAATACATGTCCTGCTTATATCTTTTGGAGTCACATAACCACATTTTCTTACTTTAGACTATTAGTAGATTAAAGAAAATTGACAAACTGGTGTAAAGGGGTCTCTTTTCACTTAAAAAGGCTTTAATACTGTTTATTTTTATATATTTACACATGTTTTTTTATATATATATTTTCCAACAACATCTACACAGCCAGAAAGAATAATCAAGTAATTTGTAGAATGACTTACCATATACTCAAGGAATAATATATTTAATTTATTTCCACTTTTACAAGAAGCAAAGCGGTAAATACTTTCTGTATGTCTAGTTACGGCTTTGAAACAGGAGTAGTTCCCCTTTTCAACAATTTCATTACTCCTCTCATGTTTTGTTTTGTTTATCAGAGAAAGGAAACATGCAACAGAAACTTTTATGTGTGCTAAAAACACATATAGCATTTTTTTTTCCGTCAAGGCATGCAGCCAAACTGAGGCTACAGCTCCATCCACCAGCTGATTCATCAGCTGTTTTCATTCTGCGCCTTTCAGAAGATAAATCTCAGTCAGAGACAGCTCTGTATCTCTTCAAGCTGTTTGGTAACCTCCCTCCCCAAGATTCTTCTCCAGCAAGCTGTGCCTAAATTATAAATATAAGTTTTTTTTTTATAAAGAGGATACCGATCGAAAGACATTCACTTTTGTTTGTGAAACTACGTGACACAGTGTGTTTTTATTTTAACAGTTTTTTAAAACTAAAACCCAAAGTTTTTTAAAAGAAAAATATACGCAAAATCAAGTGAAAGTGACTATTATTATATGACAATAATCATGAGAGCTAAAAATCTTTTGTGTTTAGCTTCTTCAAGACAAAACTGTGAATGTGTGAATGTTGGTGAGCTTGTATGGAAAGAAACCTTACGAGCGCATGAAGTGAGGAGTTGGAGGCGCACAGAGACGTGCAGTCAGGTGAGGCGCGTAATTACAACGATAAAAGATAATCAGTTTGTGCATTAGGTTGACTGTTCTTTAAATTACTTTAAAGAACATTTTAATGCTTGCTCAAATCACTGAGTTTAGCCATTGCTCTCTCAAGTTCAGGTTGGGGCAGCGAACATGCAGAGGCAGCACATTGCTGCTTGAACTGCCCTCAACCCCTCATTCCTATTCTTGGTTCTTGATTAATTCTCGGTAATTCCTTATAGGTCAACATTCATAATGTAAAATATATTTATGGGGCATGTAAACACCTATTAGTGCTGCAGGAGACATGACCATGCATCATATTGTACACCTAAAAAAGAAGAACTATGCAATGCCAGATGAAATACATCATGAAACAGAAGGTTTTTTTTTTTGCCTTTCCAGTGTTATGACAGAAGCTAAGTTTGATTTTTTTTTTTTTTTTTTGCTCTGAGCAATTCTTAAAACGACTTCAAACTGAGAAAAAAGGCTCAAGATCCCTTGTTTGTCCACTTTTAAGTTACACAAGTTCTAATATTTGTAATTATTCAAAATTACAAATATGTTAATTTTGCTATTGAT
Organism: Poeciliopsis gracilis; assembly: GCA_911649635.1. Classification (NCBI taxonomy): domain Eukaryota; kingdom Metazoa; phylum Chordata; class Actinopteri; order Cyprinodontiformes; family Poeciliidae; genus Poeciliopsis; species Poeciliopsis gracilis. Next base: position 3,009,688 of record CAJVRI010000005.1, on the reverse strand, counting down.
TTAACCAAATAGTCAAACTGTTTATATAACTGGGAAAACTGTGGTTGGTGTGCCGTCCAGGGCATGTTAGAAAAATGATTTAAAGTTATGATTTGATTTTTGAAAACAAAGCAACAAGTCCTTTGTTTTGAAGTACGTCCCTGAAAAATCTGTTTTAGAGGACGCCCCTTAGTTATTCCACACCACCAGGACACCCTTCACCTCTTTGAAACAAGGAGTTAAAGGCTAAGATTGAGGCGCAATGAGTGAAATGGATTCTGCCTTTGTGGATCCTTCTGTACTGTGTGTAGGAGGGAATGGCATTGAAAAAGGAAGAGGTGGCTTTACACAGGTCCACCATAATGCTGTGGGTATACTAAATGCTTCATTAATGCCACACACAGGAAATGGAGGGTCAATATTTATAGACCCTGCACAGAGCACTATGTAGATACAGGATCTATTGGCTTGCATTCTGCGGAGGGGAATCAAATTAAGTCAACGAGGGACTGGAGTTTTACTCACGGTCTCTTTTCTACGATAAGACGGTCAATTTCCCAACGATTGCTAGTGGTGGCGATCTGCCACCAGCTTGACCCCAAATCTGTGAGGAAGCAGACCTGCAGAAATGAAGAAGTCAGTGAAGGTGGAAATATAGATAACTCTAGCTTGTATTTTTACGGTGAACAAATTTAACTTCAGCTTTTTCATATTTTGTCTTGTCGCAGCCACAAATTTCAATGCTTTTTGGAGGATTTTATGAGATAGAACATAAAAAAAGCTCGTATTTGTGAAGTGGAAGGAAAAAGATCTATGGGTTTTGAAAAGAAAATGGTGTATAAAAATCTAAAAAGTGTGGCCCAAAATAAAATCTGGTGCCTTCGGGTGTCTAATAGTTAGTAAATTAATTACTAAATGGTTCATGTAGCATTATCTCGGCATGAATCCAGTTTTCCTCAGAGGTTTCTTTTGGAGAACATTAGTGAACAAACCATATCATTAAGACCAAGAAACACAGCAGACCGGTCAGGGATGAATTTGTAGAGACATTTTATACAAAGTTATGTTATAAAGAAATATCTAAAGCTTGGAACATGACTGCATCTTTTAAATGTGTCAAATAATCATGTCAGTAGTAGGAAATTTGTTGCGAATATATATATATATATATATATATATATATATATTTTTTTTTTTAACAAAAATAGTGTTTCTCTTTAATTCACACTTTGGTGCCACTTTGTGTAGGTCTAGCTCATAAAATCCTAATAGCATACACTGAGGTTTATGGTTGTTCAAAGGGAGTGAATACGTTTGCAAGTCTATGCTCATACTTTATTTACCTCTTAGCAACAGCAAGAAAAAAAAATCTAACTTTTCTAAGACATTATATTGTCTATGATCAGAGGAAAGAAAATAACTTTTTGGACTCATACTGCGAAGTCTAAAAAAAAAGCTGTAAAGTAAATAGTTGTGGCATATGCAGGAGAAGCAAAGGTGAGACTCAGTGTAACATTAGCACAAAATGAAGGATGAGGAAGAAGAGGAGAGAAGAAGAGAGGTCTGGTGTGTGTGCGTGTGTAGGTGTGTGTGTGTGCGTGTGTGTGCATGTGCATTAGAGGGAGAAAAAAGTGAAGGTATTGCCATAATTCCTGTGCGTCGGCATGGCTGTTAGGAGCTCAGGTGGTTGAGCGTTTGCCCCGGCCAGGCCTCATCAACGTGAAGGGCGATCTCATCCTTTCTGCATCTCTCCTCTCCTCTGCTTGATTAATTGGGTTCCAAACACGCCGCCGGAATACGTAATGCGCCCCTCACGACGACGCCCCCTCCCTAACACCTCCAACACCTCACCCCCCCCAACCAACCCCAACCTGCCTCACCCCCCAGCCCCCCGTCTCTCTTTCCTCCATTTCCCACCCGCTCCTCATCTCAGACCCTCTCTCATTCTCATTCCTCCCCTACCTCTCCCCATCTCTGTGCACGCTGGCAATCTCCAAAACACATTAGCATACACTTGGCATTCCAGACAGGAAGAGAGGGGAGGGCAATGGGGGCGGGGAGGGAAAGAGAGAGAGGGTAGAGGGAAAAAAAGAAATATGAAAAACAATTTAACAATAATAATGACGCTGATGATAAAATTAATTATGCCCAGGGATGGAGGATGAGAAAAAAAGGAAAGGAGCCCTCAGCAGCAGTCGCTCACTTAATTTGATTCCCAGACGCTGGCGGATATCAGGTGCCATTTGACAAACAGACGCAAGGAGTGTGTACTGCAAAAAAAAAAAAAAAAAAAAACCCCTACATTGTTATGAGTGTGTGTGTGTGTGTGTGTTTGTTTCATGTGTAACTTGCAGCAAAGTTTCTTCAAGAAAAGGCGCAAGCTACAAGCTCTCAAAACAACAGATAGGGTAGTTCTTTTTCGTCTCTTGCAGCATGCTCTATCTGAGACATTGTTGGTGATGGCAAGCCTGCAGCCAGAACTCAAAAAGTACACGTGGGCACGCCAGCCCACCCACATCTACGCCTGTGCACCCCACACCCTGGTAAAAGCTGGGAATAAGAAGCAAAAGGGGGGAGGGGGGGATGCGTTCTGCTTTTCAACTCCAAACCACATCAATATCTGGCATAAGCATCCAACTCTGCAAACATGTTGCAATGAGTGATGTCACCATCATTTACCAAATGTTAATTTTTCACAACATGTTTTTATTTTCTTAGTCTTCAAGTACGCGCAGCCTCCTCCCCTGAGACTGTGATTGACATGTACGTACAGGCTTTAGGGATAGGAGTCAAGCATGGCTGGCTCTCTTGAGGGGAGGGTGTGTGTTGGAGTTAGCATTTTGGAGTGTTTTCTTCCGTAACTACCGCTCTAGTGATGTCTTTTATAGAAATGCAGTCTTGCGCTGCTACAGTAACTCATCTCATTAGGAGAAATGGTGGGCTCGCGGTGGGTGGGTTCTGTTTCAGTCTCCCCCTACATCTCATGTTGGATTATTGCGCCTGTCATCATGGATGTGCTGCGCTCTTGTGTCCCCTTTGTGATATTTACTCTGCAGCTTTGCACTTCCAGGTTCCTTTTTCAAGCAGGATTCCAACGGTGTGAAGGTTCAGAGCAATAAAAACATTCTTATCTGGGGAATCTTCACTCCGTCTTCCTCTACAGTTGGGAGTGCATGCACATGTGGAGGGAAAAAACAAGCGGGAGAAAGAGATGTTGGTGGAGTTGGGGAAGGAGCGTGTGGGGAGGAGTGGGGGACTTGATAGAAGTGAAAGGGGGCAGAGACCAGAGGCTGCATTGATTTAATTTGTGGAGGTTTGCACGACGGCGAGGCATCCCTTTTAACGATCACTAAATTGTTTTCTGACAGAACCCCACCAAGCAATTTCTCCCCACTCCCCCTACGACATTTGATTTACATATGATCTTTAAACACCACCGAGGCCGTGCTAGCTATTTGGTTATCATTCAAATCACTCTCCTCTGTGTCACACTCTGGAATAGGTCACTCTCCTCCTGCCGGCTCCAGAGAGAAGAATGAGAGAGAGGCGAGGGGGAGGGGAAATAGAGGAATGTATAACTAATGAAACAGATTGATTAAGAGCCCAAATCAATTGGTTTGCAGCCTGCAATGAAGATCTAGTGCTTAATTTAGCATGGTCTCTGCAAGTCGGGGCATTAGCAGCAGAAGGGGGAGCTGAAAATCTAATTGGTGCTAAATGAACTATTATATAGAAATGCAGGCATTAGCATTTCGGACAGAGATTTACCTGCTTTTAATTACATGTTCACCTGCACATGAGCAGATCCTGCATCCGCAAAAGTCAAAGCAATGCATCTGCCGGACGCAAAACACACATGATGAACGGGAGAGGCAGCACAGACAGAGTCAGAGACCATGACTGGGTCAGCAGTTGTTCCAAGAGAAGCAGAAACAGTCTAAAAGTTGGAAAACAATACACAAAAAACACACTAAACATGATAGCAAGGGTTGCATGAATTGTAGTGTATTGTAAATGTATTGCCCACTGTAATCAGGGCGCTGATTTGAATGTACACCTTGGTTTACCAATGCCAGATCTCCACGCCTCACAATGTGGTTCAGGACCATAGAGAAACTATGTCGTCTTGTCAGTCTCAATCGTGGATAGTGTAGGAATAATCAGTGAGATTGTGATAGATAGCATCCTCAGTGTGAAAGCTCAGCTCTGATGACAGGCAGGCAACTACAGTTTTTAAATCATTTTAATAACAACAAACTCATAGTAGATGAGCATATCTTGACAATCCATGGGGGAAAGACAAAGACTGCAAAGGAGGTTTCCTGAAGCAGTGCGTAGACAAGAGGTAAAGCACACTTCCTGTGATGAGAGACAAGATTAGCTTAACTTTCAAACTTGACAAATGCAAGATATGGTCTTTTATTTCAGTCTATCTGCCAATGTATCACTGTTAACCAGATGACAAACAGGGAAGGTGTACATATAAGACATCAGTCTTTCAAGTTGGAGCTTGATGGCGTTGGATGGGCAGCAGGTGCGCCTTGTAATCATGCAGAGCACACTGGTGGCTCCACCTCACACCACCTGTAAACATAACAAGGGAGAAGGAAAACTGTCATGAGTTTCCACACAAGGTTCTTTGAGGGTTCCTTCATCTCTCGGGTGGTTGGACTTTTGAACTCTGTGGCCGTACAGGTCAGCTTCTGGGTTGACTGCCTGAACTTTGGGGTCTGATTTTTGTTTTCCCTTGCCCTCCTGCAAGGGGTCCCTCTCCACCCACCATGTTTGTGTTTTTTTTTTTTTTGTTTCATGGACTTTTTGCGTCAGGTGTGCATTGTTGGTTCCCATGTTATTGTTAAAGACGATCACAATTCTTCTGTTTATTGACATAACTCTACTCACATGCATTTGCCATTGACTTGTCACTGTTTAAGTCCTTCACCACCAGAAAATATGACCAAAAACAACTCACTAGAGAAGACGATGGGAGCAAATTAACTGGATTCAAACATCCAACCCTTCTTCATCTCTTGGTATTCCTTAAAATGTTGGGGACGACGTCTGACTGCATCAGAGACGACTGATGTTTGGAACAGTGTTTTATCAGTACAGTTATTCTTAATGCACCGCTGCAGAAACAAGAAAATAGTTCTTAGAATAATTGCCATCTTCTCTCTACACTCCCGACTCTGTAAGTCAATAAGCATAAGAAAAAATATCTCCAAAAAGCAAGATTTTTAAAATGTGTATTATTAGCTTGGGTACGGTTAAAGTTGCATGTCAGACCTGAGAGGAGTTCCTGTATTTTTGCCTTTCGAGCTTCTATCATCATCCCCTTTGAATTCCCTCAAAGCACACCTCAACTTTGATTCTCCCTAATGCATTTAATAAGGCTGGTTTACTGGAATGAAGGTAGAAGACACAGAGAGAGAAATTTGCATTTCTTTGAAGAATAAAAGAACGCTCTTTCACCTGAGTAGTAATAGTTTCAGAATTTGAGTATGCAGCTAGAGAGAGCAATGATGGAGGTAGATTTTCTAAAATTATTTCAGTGAACATATAAAACACCTTGACAGAACTGGATGAAGGAATCCTGCAAACCCCTGAGTTCTTTTCCTTTAAAAGACGAGGGCAGACTCGCATATCTTGCTGCTTTCTACCCACAATATTCCAGCATTGTTAAAAAAAAAAAAAAAAAAAAAGGATAATAATCGACAAAGGTTTATGGCAATTTCTAAAAATTGTGTTGCTTTACAAAAGATCCATTTATGGTGTCATTTTTGACTGCCATTTTAACAATAAAGCTGCAGAGAGGTTAAGTTAAGTTGAAGCCAATTACAGCTGTGCGGAGGATGACAGGGTCTTCCTGAACGGCGGCACAATTAGGGACTGATCTTTAAGATGAGAGACGTTGCCAGGCAAACCTCTCCCCGTCAAAATGGAGCGGCAGCAAAAGCGCAGTGACAAAATGACATTATCTGTCTGCTTGTTCTACACTTCAGCTAATGTAAAGTGAAGCTCTGACATTAAGAAGAGTCATTTTGAATGTACTGCTGAACGCTCAATAGAGGCTTATTTCATGCAGACCCATTTATTCTAAATGTTAGCTCGAAGACTAAAAACTCTTAAGTATCTAAATTGGTTATGACATTTTCTGTCAGTGTTCAGTTTGGCAAGAGAGAATGGGATTAGAAAAGGAAGTGTGTTTAGGGTTTGGTGTGAAACTATCGAATAAGGAAGCAGGAGGAAAAAGATCTCTTCGCTCCCCGCCACCCACAACACGCGCTCACACACTTCTGTGAGTGCCTTCCACCTTATTGTTACCTTCCTGAGGCTGCCTTTTACAAGACAGGTTTTAGTGAGTCACCATAAAAGCAATGAAGAGCAACTTAAGTGCACAACAGGGACAGACCCCTGTAAAGATCATCAACAACCTTCCTAAGCCTTTGCCTCTTTCAGAGGAGAGTGTGTGGGAAGAGGAGAAGAAGAATGTAACAGAGTGATGCGAGATAAAACTTGACTTTAAATCTGGATATTTTTTAAATGTGCATTTTAGGGAGCTGCAGAGTCGAGATACAAAAAAACTACCTGGATGCTGTCCCACGTACGACGCACATACAGGCAGATTAAGCATGTTTCCGTTTGTTATCGATGAAATAAGAAGCTTTGAATGCTTCCTCATAACACTAAATTTGTAGATTGTGGTCTTTGGTTGGGTCACACTTTTTTCATTATTAAAAAATAAACTTTAATTACTTGACAGACAGAATTACAAGCAATAAAAAATGGTCTTTGGAAACATAAAATGAAGAACCAAACATTCAAATCTCCTTCCATTTCTTAATTACGCACAACTTTAAGTGAATCTATCCGAGTTTGCCGCTATATTGTGACAATATGTGAAAAAGGTTCAACCAACTAAATACTTTTGCAATGCACTGTCATAGACCTTCATATGACTGATGCAACAGTTGCAACTTTTAAGTAAGATAAGAGGTATTTATTTTATTATTTAAAGTTCAACACTTTGGAGATTAAACACCAAACAAAACAAACAGAATTAAAAGAAACACTTTATTTAAAGCCTTCGCTTGTACGAGATTTATAAATAATAAATGACTGTTTTTGTTAATGTCAAGTAGGGATGGGTGAGAATATGTGTTTACATGCCTTCTGCTTTCGGTTATTTTCATGTCTTAGCACTACTTAAACAAAATAAAATGAAAAATGAACTTGTGTTTCTGCTCAAAATAGAACAACAAAAAAAAAATCTTTTGAAATCTTGTAATCCTTGACTCGGGCCTGCACGAAGCAATTTAACAATTATGTATGCAGTTACTCGCTCCATTTATATTAACAGTAACCCAGATTGCAAGGTATCACCCACACTGGCATTGATGAATTATGGATTGGGAGAAACTGTCTACCATTTAAAGGATTTTTTACAGCCAATAGTAATACTTTTTACTCATACATATATATTTATAGAGAGAAAATAATGAATGATGCAGAGCAGCATGTGAGGCTATTGAGATGGAAAGCGATAGAGAGAGTGAGGGAGAAGGATGTTATTGCGAGTAGGAGAGTTATCAAAGTGGCTCTATGCATGTGAATGAGTTTATTGATCTCAGCCTGGATCGATGCTGTATTTATAACAGAGGGGAAGGCTGAATCAATGCATACTTAATGTGTAAAGAGGCATGGATGCTGGGGCAGGGGTGCAGGACGAGGGCCGGAGGTGGGAGGAGACGGCGGGGAGGGGCCGCGTTTTGAGGATGGAGTGGCTGAGACTCGTTAAATAAGCGCCGTTTACATTTTTCTGTTTACTCAGCACCTGCATTAGGAATGTTTCAGAGCACGGGGTCACGTGTGTCTCACATCAGAGCCTGTTATTCTGATGAGCTGTCACTCACGCAGCCATTTGGCGAGCCTTGCACGCACCCTCCAAGGAGTTGTTCAAATAAACTGTTTAGGCTTCACGGCATTGTATGATGATGATGCTGTCTTAAGTAATATTTTCAAAAAATGCAACCCAAACACCGTCTGCCTTTTGCTCTCCTCATCACCTTCCTCCTTCCTGGAGTTCTTCCTTCTTTCACGCAGCAGCTGCAATAGTCGGAGGAGGCGCCCCAAAAAGCCTCCAGACTCCCGGCTCCACATGCTGGTAACATGCAGAAATAATTACCATTTTAATTGTTTTCTGTTTTCTTTCATTTGTTTTCTTTTTTTTTTTTTTTGCTTTTGTTTTCTTCTGCTGGATGGTGGTATGCCTGTAAGGGTGCATAATTATAATATTCCCCCAATTGAGACACATTCTGTGAATGATTCAATCAATCTATGAACAATCTAATCTGGAAAATAAACGCATTTCCTATATACTGTTGTTTTTTGTTTTGTTTTTAATCTAGCAAAAAAAAAACCTTACAGTTGATTTTTACTCATTTGGGGGGAAGAGAGGGGGTAAAAAAGTGTCAATGCATTCTTATGTATTCTGTTTATTTAGTTCGATTACCTTAATCCTGTTCACCCTCGTGTTTACTAGAGTTTAGTAAGCTCTATACTCTAGTAAATTATCTTACTCCAGGTTGATGTGACTTGAGGTTCAGGCCGGTTCTGGAAGAATATATAAATATTATAGCTTTCTGTGCACTCAGTGAGTACTTCTTAAAATCAAATAATACTTAACATCTTTTCACACTGTAATTTGCCACTATACAAATAAAAACTGATTTAACTGATATTTAATTTAATTTAACTGATATACTATTTAAGCGCACTACTGGCCCTCTAGGGTCTGAAGGGTCTCATTAGCAGCCATGGCAGGCTGGATTTGGACCACCGCCTGTGAGTTTGACACATGTGCCTTAAACCCTGAGTTCCTTCATAGCTGCAGTATGTTGGTATACTCACTCGCCTGACTCTTGTTCGGGTAAACACCCTCTTCGTTGCGGTTTCCAATGCATTCAGTATGATTTGATGCACCAAAACAATGCAAAGAATTGGGACTTTTGACCAAAACTGATCGATTGAATAATAATAATAAAAAAAAAACAGTCTTTCACAAACCTGCTATTTAACACCTGAAAGGTGCAGGTAATTATTTCCCTCAGATTAGAAGAGAAAACTGCAAGTGAGTCAATAGCTGGAAACGACGCAGCCATAAATTTGACCTTCTTTAACAAACATTACAGCCAAATTCCACAGGTAGCTTTCTGTGCTGAGTTCCTGCATGCCCAAGTTATGAATGTTTCTGGCTTTTCCTTCCCAATGCGTACATCTTAAGCTGACGGCCAGAGTGGAGCTCAGACATCATATCATGCAGAGGTTCTTCCACTCAAAGTGCTCCCAGAGAACGCATAACATTTTACAGCTTTCTCCTGGCTGGGAGTTTCTTTGGTAAAATCACCCCTTTGGGTGTGATTTGATTTTTGACTTTTATAGCCACCTACTGAAGACTGAAGCGGACTAACACTGTCTGGTGTAAAGACAAATGCAGGTGGATACACACACGTGTGCACACACGATGAGAGAGGCACGGCTACTCAAGGTTCAAGACCGTTACTTTGCAACACACAGCCTTGACCTGAGGTGCCAAACACTTTACTTCAGTCAGCCAAGTGGCCTAATGACGGATTGAGTTCATACAAAAATGGCTTCTTGAAGTTTCAATGACCAAATCCCGAGGGCTCGGCTTGGGTAAAAGGGTTATGATGACAAATGTGTCTAAAGTAAACGTCTAAATGAGATGGTTTTTATTGTCTTCTATGTCGCAGCTTACTGTGAAGCAATGTAACTCCAGCCTTGACCAATACCACGATGTACATGCAACAGATTTATACTATGTGTTTCAAGTTGACCTGGATGCAGAAAGGTGCCTTGAGAAGCCATCTTAGCTATTGTTAAAGGATTCTAGTGCAGGTGAACCATCTGGCCTTCCAGCAGGTGCTCAGCACAACGACTATTATCAGACTTATATCTTACAGGAACCTACTGGGAGGGTTCATGGAAAGCTTACGGAGGTCAAACTCTCAATTTCAGCTTTGAGGCAATTCTTACTTCCTTATAAATCTGATCGATTTTGTTTTTGGCAAAAAAAAACTAGTAGTTGTTAGCACCCATAGTAAAGAGATGTAAAAAGTCTTTAATAAATTCTTCTTTTATTGCAGTAATATCATCTCTTGGCAAGCTTTGGCGAAATATTTGAGCACATTTATTCAGCGGGGGGGAAAAGAATCCCACTGTAAGAAACAATAACTGTTCACTAAACTCAAAATAGGTTATGATTGGGTCTCTTCAGAGGGTAACGATCCAAAATCTAAGAACAGACTAAATATTGTGCTGTTGTCAAATGCCAGGTATGCAATGTATAAACAGCAGGGGTGCCCATAATTTTTCCAGAGATGATTTTGTTAAAAATAACTACTCCATCAACAAATGCAGAGAAATTAAAATACGATTTTTCCTACATGTTTTGCTGTAAAATGTGTTGCTGTAATAAAATGTGTAATTTAAGACTTTTTACACACCTTAAAAAAAAGGCTTACATAGAAAACTTGCCAATGTCCATCTGCACTGGAACAAGTACAATATAATAATAATACGAAATCTAAAGCTAGTGCTTGTCTGGAGTGAGTCTACCATTGTTGGATGTGTCCAGAGACGTCATAATTTAAACTATTTCTTGAAGTTTTGTTTGGTGCTGTAAATACACTGGGGTAAATAGGACACAGCCAGAACTTTGGTCAGTCTTGTCTGCTGCTTTTTTCTCGGAAGTCTAAAACTGGGCTGTTTTTGATTAGCTACATCTCACAAAAACGCAGTGTGGAAAGTAGTCTAAAATATTTCCGAACTTAGGTAGCGTTGCATACTTGTCGAAGAGGTCTACGTGTAAGGAAAGCAAGATTGTTTCCAAAAATGAGCGATGCTGCATATGTGCTTGTCTGACAGGCCTTGGCCTTGACTTTGAGGCTTAGTTCTGGATATATGCCTTTTATAGTCCTCCCTCCATTTGAAAGCCACATCTAAAAAGCAAACATCTCTCTCTTTCTGTTCAAGTGAAGTGCACCATCCGGGTCCTCGGTCTCCTGCTCAGGCTGGCGCTGCTCCAACACCAGCATCTGCTTTCTGCGTCCTGAGCCCCATCCAGAACCAAAAATCCCTCCTCTGGTTGGAATGTTTCTTTTCGAGGGGGAACGAGCTCCGCGCAAACTCTGCTGCGCCGTTCAGGCAGTTCACAGCCCGAGACGTGATAAGCTGTTCGTAATGAAAAGGCCTTTCACAACAACGAGGGCTTTCACACACGCAGCTGAATGCGAATTGGCAGGTTCAATAAGCCATCAGAGTAATACTTAAAAAATCCACTATAATACTCTGTGTTATCATGAGCCAGTACAAGCAGCGGATCCCCCTCCGCCTGTGCACCGATAGACCGGGCTTCCTGTTGCAAATTACATCGTAACACCTCATGTTTAACAGTAAGTACACTCAATATTCAATTACGTCGTCCTGGCACGTATTGATAATGTAAAGGTGGCAACAATGTGTCATTTAGGCTGCTGTCATACCACTTCTCACAATAAACATTGAAATGTCAAGCAGACATAAGCTCAAATCAGCCTCCGCAGACACGCGGGTTTGTGCAACGTCAGACCTTCCTCCCATTGCTCAATTTAGAGCTGAATATTAAAGTGAATGCGCAGCGTGAAAAATGAGCGTGCACTTACAGGTGAAATATGAATGCTCACAGGGGCAGATATTTGTCTGCAATCTAAATCAATTCATCACACGTCACAGACACATAAAAAAAATAGAAAAAAACTATTTTACAAGTAAATTCAGGCAGTGAATAGTCCTAGAAACAGCAGAAAAAATATTGAATTAATATGTTCTTGGTACTATTTTTTTTGTAGTCATCACACACAGCTCTCTCTTTTGTCACGTTTTTTTTCAGGGACTACTATAATTTTGGATTTCATAACTCTGAAATGGAAGGGAAAGAACATATGTTTTATGTCTTGCTGGAAGATGAATTTCTAACTCTGAGTTAGCGTTTCTGCAGCGCCTTAATAGTTTTTCTGCCAAGATTACCCTCCATTCTTCCAACCAACAACTCTGGCAGCCTTCCCTATTTGTGCAAAAGCAAAGGATTCCCATACCATAATGCTGCCACCACTATGTGTCTCGTTGGGGATGATGCATTCAGGGTGACGCTCAGTTTTACTTTTCAACGGCAAATGAGGTTTTGCATATTAATTAGGCCTGAGACTTCAATGTATTATGTTTTATTTACATAAATTTGAATGAGATCTATTATCTAAAATCCCAATAAATAACACAAAAGTATATGGTTGTAACATGACCAAATGAGGCGTAATTTTTGGACTGGATCTGCTGGCAGGACGGAAATATGCAGGTGTGCACAGAGGATTACTGTTAATGTCTGATGTTGGATTACTTCATTACTTGTACAGCAACTCAAAGTCTGCATGCACAAATTGATTTGTTCCATTCAGCCACTCAGAACTTCAACGAGTTCATAGAATTAGTGACATTGTAACATAGCACTGTGTATCATCTGCGTAACTACGGTAATCTCGATAATTTTTTATAATCTGAGGTAGAGGAAGCATGTAGCTATTACATAAGATGGGTTTCAGGATTGTACATTGGAGAACTTTGAGTAAAACTCAAACCAGTCAAAACCTGGTACCAGGAAGCCTGAGCCAACGCTCCAGTTGCTCCGGTGATCTACCAGGACCAGCAGGGTCAAATGCTGTGCTGAGGTCCAGTAACACCAACACTGTACAATACAATGTCACAGAGACTGGTCGTTGTTAGGAAGGTGTTAAACTCATTAAGCAGCTTTTTCAGTGACCTTGTTGCTGAATGGAAAGTTGGAGTTTGGTCTGCAATTTTTCAATATCAACTTGTCCGGATTGTTCTTTTTTCGATACTGGTTTCATTTCAGGTGTTATGTTTAAAAGAAGGAACAGTTTGAATTGATGTGTTACTTGTGGAAATAATTGCCCATATGAAGCATATCAAAACAGCAGGGGGGTTGTTTGGAGGATCTGAGCAGCTATGCATGGCTGACAACAGACTTCTGATGTACAGCTTAGCAAATTTCATTAAGCATGAGAACGGCCTGTGCTAAAGCCCAGAAACATTACCGTTTTTTTTTCTTTCTTTTTTTTTTAATTTGTCAGGTAATTTGTTACAGTGTGTCTGAAGAAACTCCTCGTGTAATTGGAAAGAGTCAATCTATGAGTGAAAAACGAGAGAGGATGGATGAAGGGAGTCAAGGAGATGAAGGTGAGGTTTTGGGTGGGGGATGCGGAGACAGAGGAGGCTGGCATATTTAACGCAGATGGAGACACAGCAGTAGACCAGGACATAAGGATGGAGAAGAAAAGACAGGCGAGACAGAGATCCAATAGTTGTGTGAAGGTGAACGAAACGCAAGGTTCATTTCTTATTTTACTGCCAAAATATAAGAACGTATCAACAAAAGACCCCAGGCAGCTTCAAATGTGGCCACCTGACAGCTGAAGTTGTGTCCTTCACCTTGAATAAATGCGTGTGAAATTTTGTTACAACGTCAAGATATAAATCACAAAATGTTTTTGTTTTGTTTTTTTCACTCGCTTTTCTTGTTTATTATTTCCTTCGAATTCTCCAGTGAAAATGACAGGTGTTTTTTTGCATCTTATTCATTCCGAACGCTGTTGTTTGGATGCTGCTGATTGTAATCAGAGGGACAGACGATGCTGGAGGCCTTTCTCCTTTCACGAACTTCGGGGGGATCTCTCAACCAGCAGGTAGCTTCAAAATGGTGCAACACTTTTGTCCAATCAGAACAAAAACATGCACAGACTAACGCGCCACACAACGCGTTCATTCCAAATTTATGACCGGAGAACAGCTGCTGAATAGTGCATAGAAAAACAGTGCAGCATTTAGTCACAGTTTACAAAAACATGCTTGTTTGCTGTGCCTCGACGATAAATTAGAAACTCCTGCAGTTGTCTTCTCACCATTAGTTGGTTCAACTTTTAAACTGCTTCATCTTTGCGTTTATTTAAAAGGTATTTAGAAGACTGACACGAGAGGGTAAACCTAAAGTTTGTGCGCTAATGTTTATATATATCTCTCTATATGTATAGATATGAGCAGCAGCCATATTTTTCCTGATCTCTGGGTTTAGGAAGTCGGAATTATGATTTTGAAATCCAATTTCGGTGTCCAAATAAAACGCACCATACAACTCCAGGACTCTTATTGTTGTTTGTACTTCATAATACCAACCTGGAAACGAAATGGGAGTTTTTCTTGTTACAGCTGAGTGAACTGAAGAGGGATAAACTTGACTCCTGTTGAGTCAGTGTTGAACTCTAGAGTAGTTTATTTCTTTTACTGATTCACTGAATGAGGAGAAATTCCAGACTTTTCCCACAGTTACTCATATCCTTTTCTAACATATTAAACATATTTATGCTGTAAGCAGATTTTCAGTGCTCACATTCATAACAGCACAGCGAGAAGCTCAGCTTGTCCCTGTATTTGTAACACTAGTCATTTTGCAGGGAATCGTGCCAGAAGAATAACATTAAAAAATAGAAATACATTTATCAAACCAAGCATGATATACAGTGATTGCCTGCAACATTTGCTGACATTAAACCCAGTCACATTTAATTCTATTTTCTGCACAAATAGACTCAAGAAGTATTCCCTTGTTCAAATTTCATCTAACATTTTGTTGCTTAGCAGATAAAACATGCACAGAGTCACCAGGATGTAGACTGACACTCGAAGACTCTTGCCTGCATGCAAACAGACAGTGTTCCTAAGTCTCAGTGGGCTTAATGGGTTCTGTCTGTCATCTATGTGTATGATGCAGTGGTGGCGGTGTGATATGTTGCTATGGAAACGTAGTTGCATATCTCTTTCTGCGGCGCACTGTGCATTTCATTAAATTTTTTACAATAATAAGCACAATAAGGTGGGTGGCGAGAGAGCATTTTGAAAAAAACAAAAAAACAAAACAAAACAAAACAAAAAAAATACCCCTGAACAGATTGGCCCTGAATTAATGTCACTTTGATCACAATGACAACGTATATCTGAATCTGAATAAACGCCTTTGCTGGTGAGAGGAATGAAGACATCGGACGGGTTAAAGGGAAGTCCTGCCCATCAGGAGAGGTCTGTGTGCAGAAAGTGTTATTTAGCCGGAGCTTCAATTTTGTCTTTCTCCTTCTCCGTTCCACAGCTTATTGGCCTTGGCCGCCTTGTAATGTGTGGTGCCTACACTGCCACAATTCCTCCTGGGTCTCGGCTGAGTGTGTATCGATTGCTTGCTGGTGTGTATTACGCTCCGGGAAGGTGTCAGGGAAAAGGGAGGGAGAGGGCGTAGAAGACGGCGGTGGGGTTAGGTGGAGGAAACATCCTGACAGCTCACTCATACGAACAACAAAAAAAAGACCTTCACAACTTCTCTTAGGGAGCTGTTGACTATCTTAATTCAGTCATCATTATCATAATTTATAAGTGACAAACATGGCACTTAAAAAGAGCAAAAATGTGTCTTTTTCTCTTTTCATCGAGTCTCCATGTCCTTCTCTGCTCTCTAAACAAAGAAGTGAATTTCCCCATTCATAATTCAGTGATACAGAATCAGGCTCCATCCCCACACCGACCTTCTACTTTCCTCTGGTCTATGATTACAACAGCCTATATATAGGATAATCAGCAGACGGGACTTCCCTCATTCTCATAAAGGGAAATGAGGCATATGTATTCTTGAGTGGCTTTGCTCAGCACTGTGTAGTTCAGCATCACACACACGCGCACACACACACACACCCCCCCACACACACACACACACACACACACACACACACACACACACGCACGCACGCATGCATTATGATGGCATAAAGAGAGCAGATGTGCAGAATAAAAAGAGCACAAATAAAGGAAAGGGGTTAATATTTTGAATGTTAGAAAAGGAAAAAAATGTATTATGGTGTAAATGCGGCAATTACCATTATTTACCATTTAGTCACACTGGTATAAATAGCTTCCAGTGAACAGTTACTCATTCATGTAAACCCACTTAGCTGTTGCACAACACTTTGGCATTTTATTTGTTTATTTTCTCCATTATTTGTATTTGTTTAAATTAGCTTGATTAATTTTGCATTATTTTCATTAAATATCTTATTTTTGCCAACTGGGCACTCATGAAATACTGCTCAAATTTAATAAATAGTAACAATTACCATGCATTTCGTTTGGGCAAATTTCATTGAATACAACTAAGAAGAAATAAGCAGTAATTCCTTCACTAAATGTGTTAAATTATTACTTATATATGTGATTATTTGCCCGTAATCACATATAGGCAAATATATATAAAATTTGGTTTGTCTTCAAATTTTAAAAGGAAATATAAAAAAATAATTGGTAGGTGAGTAAGACATAAAATCTTACTAAAATCATAATATGCTTGATTAATCTAGCATACAAAGAGGCATGTAAACATTTTCCATCAGCCACTGCCTCAGATCAATGAAGCTTAACTTAGTAGAAAGTCTGACTTTAACTCTGCTGCTAAACTCATTAGGGCCTAAAAAGCTGTAGAAATGCAATAGACTTTTTGCATTGGCACTGTCTCTATAATAGATGAGTCATAACGTTTAAATCTTTTCAAATATTATGGTATTTAAACGTCGTTAACATCCACAGCTAAGATTTGCATTCGTTAGCAGCCTTCAGGCTGAGTAGCTCAGCTTGCTAGTGAGCTTGACTTTAGCACTAGCATTGCTGCTAATGTAGGGAAACGTAAATGCTTAGGCTAACAGAGAAACATTTCCAGTCATAGTGAAAGCACTAAACTTTTACAAAGCTGGTATTCATTCATAGCACAACATAAATGTCTTCATTACAGAACCGATTATAAAAGGTCAGGTCTGTTGCAAGCATAAAAAAGCTAAAGTTGCTATAATGTAAAAGGCTTGAAAATTATTTTTTATTTTAATGCATTTAGAGGGCACTGCTTAATAAACTTTTTAAATGTATTTTTTAAATGTATTTACAACATATACCATACCCAGAATATTTCTCTGACCCGATCCAATACGAACTGTATCGTGAAGCTCAGGCAATGCAAGTATTCAGATTATTTTTGTTTTTTGTTCACATTTTTCTCTCCTGGTATTCCCAGTCTCCTCATTTCACACAATCCAAACACATCACGTCAATCAAGTAAAGACAGTATCTGCCTGTGAGTAGCCTCATGCGCTGCACAACGGACAGGAGAGTCTGATTCATGGTGGACTTTTCTTCTCTTCATCACAGTAATAAATGGCGCAGAGAACCTGAAGGAGTATTTTGTGCCTGTTGTAGAGCCACAGATCTGAATGGAGACATTTTTTTTTTTTTAACTCTTAGTCTCGGCTTTCACCTGCTTCTTTTTGTTTCCTCTTCCCCGGCCCTGTTTCTCCTTTGCTGTCCTTCCTTGGTCCCGCTGGAATGTCTGCCTTAAAAAGGATGGATTCTCTCCACCCTTTAAAGGATAGCTACATCAGAAAGGCCAGCTGGCCTCACTCCTTCATCAGCGGCACTGACCTTCTGCTTGTCACCGCTTAAGCGGCCGTCACATCCACTCCGCAGTCTCATCGGCCACTGCCACAGGGGAAAAAAAAAAGCTAAAGAGCCACCTTAATCTAATACAGCGTCTGAGAGTCGTGTAAACAGCCAGTGTTTTATGTACTGGGGAGGATGCCATCTGTGTGCACTCCTGTGTGCAACTGTATGATGCTTTTGTAAAAAGGACAGTGATGATAGTCTGGCTGTCAACTATCCCTGTGGAGTAATGTTAAAGATGCAATCCAGTAGTATATATTTTTTTCAATAACAAATGTACACAGACTGTAAAAGGGCAGCAAGAGACTGAGGTCTGGATTTTGACAGCAGGCTATTAGAAAATTAATTTTTAAGTGGCACAGAAGCAAATATGCTAATATTTGAATTTGAGTGTCTGACATCATCAAGGGCACAAGAAATCAGGTTGTACAGGTGATATTAGTAGATTTTAGGTTGGATGAGTAACTTTTCAAAGATCTTAATACAAATTCTTAAATATTTGTTGTGATTAAGTTTCAATGGGCCATCAAAATCAAACCACAACACATGCAGCCATAGACGGTGAAGCTAAAGCAAAAAAGTTTATATTTTGCTTCATTTGGCTAATTGGTTTCCTTGTATTTGCCTCTCATATGATAAACAAAGGCAAAGTTCTGCTTCTTTCACCTGAAACAGACACATGATTTGTTGGTACATTGACACTGCAGGCGGTTTAAACTCATTTTACTTTAGCTCATCCAAACAATTTTTCTCTTTCTGTTATTTTCCTTAGTCCAAATAGGATTGCGCTCATCATAACTCATTTTACCTGACAGTTATTTTCAGTGGAAACAGTACATGCAGCAAAGCTGCAGGACTGTGACCACAGTCTCTGGCTTTTATGACAACTTTGCTGGAAAGCGAAAAGAAAACTAAAAGAAACAAACACACACACACAAAAGAAACTTATGGTATGTATCTCTATGTAATTTAGTCACATTTTCAAGAGATACATGCAGTGTTTTCAGAGTCTGCTTAGATGTTAGTTTCACAGAAGAAAAATGGACACCTTCTCATTGAGGAAATTGATAAAAATCACGGATGAACAGAAATATACACACAAAAACTGAGCAATTACTCAGCATGTGTGCACGTGAAAGCCTGCACACATGGGAGGGAACATTTTATCTTCATTATATGATGATTTACAACAAAATTGAAAACAAATCATAGAGACATATCATAGCATGTTCTATAGATAACTATATCTAATGTGAGCTTAATTAATTTTTACAAAAAACACATTGAATATATAACTATCCCCTTTAATCCTTTGTATTTTTTGGATTGTGAAAGTTTTTTAAAATACATATTTTTTCCCAACATTTCCAACTTTTATATTTTCTTTAAACTTTGAGTTTCTAAACTAACGAAATCCCTGCGCAAGGCGACAAGACCTTTATGCGATTTCATCCAGTTTCAATGAAACATAAAAAATGTTACTGGCTCTTTAACAGTTCCTTCACTTACAGTGTAGGGTCGACCCCAGCTCCCGAACACTTACTGACCTAAAGATGCAGTGACACAAAAAGCTCAAAGATAATTAAATATTGATTTTTGTTTTCTAATCCTATATAAAAATTGTCCTGAGACTCCCAGCGGTAGTTTTCACCCTCAGTAAAAGACGGGGAAAAATTCTAGATTGGCGGTTAACCTCTATTTCATGTATTGGGAGGGAGAGGGGGGTTCCAGCGAGGAGGTGATGGGTGGGAGGGTGTGGTGGGCCGCTGTGATGCCGATACGTTCTTGGCTCCAGCCTTGAACCTGGCCCGCACCATTACTCTCCTGCTGCTGATGACACTGATCCCCTCTCTAATCTTTCTCCTGAAGCGAACTGTGGCAGGCTGCCTCTCGCTGCATGCCCGATTGATATTCTCCTCATCCAGCCCCTCCTCTTGTTGAGTTTATACCCCCCATCCCTCCGATTCTTTCACCAATCCTCTCCCTTTTCTATTTTTTTTCTACCCAACCCTGATATCTCGCTCCATCTATTCCCACACGAAGACGAGGCAGAGCAGTGAGGTGACAAGGATCTCTCCCTTTTAAATGGACTCTGTTTTTCTTTTGCACCAACTCAGCACAAATGTACTTAACAAAACCCATTTAGAAATGCGTCCCTTTGACCCTGCCAGAGAACTGAAGAATTAAAAAGTTAACCACGGGTGATCAATAATGCAAACAAAGCTGCTCTTGAATTCATCACGGTATGGGGTTTAGGAATGAAAGTGGTTTTCTTCCCTGTGGCAATCCTCGATGAAGGACATAATTCAGGAAAGGGCAACAACATGCGGGTCTTAAAGTGGGCTTAATTCCAGTAACAAACATGTAGAACTTAATCAGTATGAAAATGTCCACAGAATATGTAAAAACATTTGTCTTCTAAGAGACACACAAACACGCAAGCTCACGCACGCACACATGCAGTTGGCAGGCCCTGCAGGGGGCAGCAGTGACCAACCCACTCCTACTCCTCAGTGCCTGTGCATTAACTTTCTATCCCCTCCATCATGCATGCAGACAAACAAACACTCCTCTGGGGTTGTGGGCCCATAAAAAGTGATCTTATTAGCCGTCCATCCCACCCCTGAGCTCACTGCGCCATCATCCTGCTCCCTCACCCTGTGCCAGCGTGGAGCGTGCACAGAACACAACCTGCTGTCATCTCTGCCACCAACATCCACCCACCTGCAAACACACACACACACACACACACACACATGCACACACGCAATCCTGACTCGTGTAACAGCGCCCTGTGTGCTCAGCGTTGTGCATCCTGATCCTCTACCTCATTAAATAACACTCCAACACTGCCAACATGGCCTTCAGTTGCTAAATGCTCCCCCACCGCTCCTCTTAACCCTGCTCTCCTGTGTATAACTGAATGGATAACCAAGTGAGGAGGGGGAAAAAAAAGAAGAAGAAGAGGAAAGGATAGGGGCAGATTCAATCCTAAGATTGAAGTTGCCACTTTATGCTAGTTGGTCCCAGGCGGACCCATCAGGGAGACGTACAAGGAAACAAGCGGGCCTTTACCGAGCGACGCCAATGGTTGCGCGCTTAGTTCAGGCTGTTCTAGGAACAGCGTTTGTGGAGATGTCAGGTGCTTCATTGAGAGGTGTTTTTTTTAGACTCAAGGGATTGCTTATTTATTCAAGGCGGTTTCCAAAAGTACCCTTGTGTTTTATGTTTTATGAATCTTCTGGTCTCTCAATTTAAACAACATCTGGACCAGAGTGGTGGAGCTTTTAAGCGCCCACGCTTGGTCATTTGAGCAACAGAAATACAGAGCCTAATGATTAGATTGAACAGTAAACGTATAAAAATATTTGCACAATAAGAAATGTTTAAAGACGTGCTTACACGGTTTTTATGAAGATGTTGAACTCAAATTGGTAAAATTATTAAGTTCCTGTTGGTTTGTTGAACCCTTGTAATCCAGGGCAATGATTGAGAAATTAGTTTTTTCTAAAGGCAACTAAAAACTAAAAACAAATCTTTTTATATTGTGATTAAGGCTTTTAATGTACTGTTGTTTAATGTTTTAGTTTTCTGCTGTGCTGCATTTAGTGAGATATTCACTGAAAGGCTTCAAATAAATAGACCTTTTCTTTTGTACAAATAAGAATAACATCTCTATTGGTACTTCACAGCAAAATGAACAGGACTGTTTGATAAAATCCACATCAATGCATTTTGTTGGCAAAAAAAAGTCTGAAAACTTTTTTCCTTTGCTGTCCATATTTAGCTTCAATTGATCTTTTTTCTAAATCATTTTTTTTCACTTCCAATTAAATTTTTTTCTTTTTTAAAATGTTAATATTTTCAGGATTTTTCAATTCAGTTTTTCAAACAAGAAGAATAGAAACTAAATGGTGATTTTAATTATTAATTATTTTAAAACTATTTTTGAAATTTAGAAGTTTCCATATGCTGAGATTAATATGCTTTTAAGCAAGTTGGGAGAATCAAGATGCAGGACAGATTTACTGAACATGTTACAAAAAAGGCAGACTGTTGAAAGTGTTTTATACATAAAGGAGGTTGCAATACATATCCATAGTTACACAGTAGCACAATATAAGGTAACTAATCAATATATATATGCCAACTATTTCCTGAATAATAATTCAATAGTTCTTACCTCTTTCATTGAAAGCTATGATCTGTCAGACTGTGACAATGTGATAATTAAACATTATCTTGGCTGCAAGTCTGAGAGCGCCATCCAACAGGGAAGTAGAGAGGTGGCTGAATCATACTTTGAGGTCATTTTGCTGCAGGAGAGTTTGGTTTATTTCACAAAACAGGAAAGAACAAGAGAAGACCAACATGAGCCTCTGGATATTGTCCAAAGAAAGGGAGTGAACAAGAAAATATACTGCTAAGAAAACATGTAGACTAAGTCTTTGTTCATGGTTAGTGTGAATAAAATTCTCCAGTTCCTCAACACTAAATCAAAAGTAACAAATAAATCAACCTCAATTTCTGTTTTAAGCACTTGTTCTATTGTGGTCATTGAAATTTCTCTGTTTGTCGCAGTTTGAAACCTAAAATGGCTCCAAACCATAATTATTGTAATTGGGACAAATGGAAACTTTAAGATGAGAAAATAAAGATACAGAAGAACAAACAGTACAAATTTAAAAAATAATCTCTGAACATATCCTTACACAATCAGAACAAGCAAAAATATGAAGGATTTGTTTAATGAGTTGGTTTATTTTAATGGTGTAAATAGAGGGACATGCTGAGAAACCATGAACCGTTTTGTCAAATCTCAAGTCCAAGTTTTTTCAGTGCTGTTGATGTGCTGCATTGACTATCATTTGATTTTAGTGAAGCCATTTTAAACTGTTCTATACTGTTATACATTTGTGCTATTTCTTATTTATGCTTATAAATGAATTAAGAAAACACACTTTCAGAAAGGTACTGCGCAGAAAAAAACATCAGATGATTAAATTGATTCAGATCTGAAATTTGGCTTTGCTCTGACCAGCTTCCCTTTTGGGGGAAGAAAAATAAAAATCCCCACAGTATGATGCTGCCACTCACATATATTTCCATTCACAATTATCCTCAACTTTAAAGTGATCCAAATAGGGTTGTGGTTGAACACTGACAAAATGTAGAAGACATTTTGAAGGGTATTGATTTATTCTCTGACAAGCCTGACGTTGAATTCTTATTTGGTCATTCAACGTCCAAAAGAAAAACAACAACAAGAAGAAAAAAGACGATAAAAACAGAATAAAAACGTGGGATTACATGTAATCAGACATGTGTTTCCTGTTTGACCTCATTTTGTGACGCTGAAACTGTGAATTAGCAGCAAGAAGTTTATGTTGCCCCACTCGCAAAATAACAGGATGATGATGAAGAGCGTGTCAGGTTCACTGCTGAGCTGCACTTCCTTTGATATTGTTGAACTGTTTTGTAGGGTTTTTATGACAGACTCTGAAAATGAAGACGTGCCTGGAGGAACAGATAATAAGTGATAAATCAGATCATATAGGAGCAGAGACGCGAGAGGCTGACAACACCGACTCTGAGAACATAAGCCTAGAAGCAAAACAGTAGGCTGCAGCACATATGTGCATGGGTGTAAAAAGAGCCATTCATTTCAGAGTTAAAATTGCTTTTTTTTTCTTTCTTCCTTTTCCTACCAACAATAAACTTCCTAAATTGTGCCTCGCAGGTTGGAAAGGCTGCAAGCATTTCTCATGTGTGGGAGATCTTTAGAAAAATGGCATCAAACTGCTCCTGTGCTTCTTCATGACCGCAAGGACCTTGAGTGCGTGCGCCTATTAGAGCAAAAGTCTGACGGGATCCAAAATGAATTTGTACATGACGACTTTGTCAAACAGCCACATGCCTCCTTCTATCCTCCCACCTAAACCCCCCCAGACGGGCAGACAGGTGGACGGCACGTGCAGGGTCTCATATGGCTCTGGAGGGTGGGGGGGCGGATGGGCAATATTGATTCTAACGTCTACTGTACTTGGATAGAAGGGAGCGAAGGGGGCCAGCGGCGCTTTCCTTACAAGGCTAACTCTAGACCAATCTCATCGTACGTTCTCTCAGGGGATGTAGGCGTTTTCTTTCCCCCTTTTTTTTATATTCTTCTTCTTTTCTTCTCCTCCCGCTCCCACTCCCATTCTCTCTTTCATTTTTATTCTGTTAAGAGGGGGGAGAAAAAAAAAAAAAAACAAGGTCGAAAAAGGTTGTCCTCCCAGCAGTCAACAGAGAGAGGAGGGGGTACAGATAGCTCTCCAGAAGACAGGCCTGAGAGCAGAGATATCCCACAATGCAGCTGATAAGAAAGTGGGCCATATAACCTTTGGTTGGCACGTGACGGGAATGCAGACTGCAGACGGCATTGTGAAAAGAATAGAAAATGGGAAGGGAAGATGCTGCTGTTGCTGTTGCTGCTGCTGTTGCAGCTGTTGCTGTTGCTGCTGCTGTTGCTGCGGCTCTTGAAAGCTGAAGTCAAAACCAGGGAAGGAGGATGAGGTGGGAAAGCTGTGATAAGCAGAAGAAGATGTTAGCTGCCAGAGAGAGAAGCAAGAAGTGAAGGAGGGAAAACGGTTAAAGATTTAAATGTGGGAATAAACATGGAAAATGTCTCAATGTGCACTCCACACTTTTCAGAGTTTTAGATTTAAAATATTTTGAAAGTTATGTATTTATATGTTGCTTTGTGTTGGTCTATCACATAAAGTGTTAATAAAATACCTTTTGAATTTGAGAAACTTGCATATAAATGCAGCAGATCTCAAATGTGCACAGGAATCTGTTAAAATGTCAAATGTTTTTTACACAACAAAATGATATTATCATGAATATCATGTGAGAAATTTTACAGATGTAATGTTGGGTGTATGCCGTCAACCGAATAGCAAAACAACAGACTGTTATTTGAAAGCATCTAAAAATAAAGAAAAAATGTCCAATAGCTTGCTTAGACTGTTGGACTTTCCTTAAACAACTTTTGTTGCAATTCCAGCTTTTAGTCACTTTGGATAGGAGTTTACCAGCGTCCAGCAATATGATTTATCAAGTCAAGATAGAGAATAATTCACAGCCTTCTTCAGATGACTCCGGTGGGCTTCAGTCAGATTTAGTGCTGGGCTCAAGACGAGTCATTGCAAAACTTTTTCTTCTCACAAACTTTTTCTCATGTGAATTTGGTCCATTCCAATGCTTCAAAATATATATGTTTTTTATTTATCTGGAAGATTTGGAGTCAAAGCTCGCAGATATTTAGAGTTCCTTATATGTTTTCACCTACATCCATTAAAACATACTTCCATGTGAAGAAAATATAACACAGAGCATGATGCTACCACCACCATGCTTCACTGTAAGTATTTTCTTTTTTTTTTCCAAGGAATGGATTTTTTTAGTTTGGAAATGCTTCCCTACATCCCTTCCTTTTGGCCCAGATATATACAAAATCGTGCAAATTGTTGTCAGATGTATCTTCCTTGATTAATTTCTATATTTATAAGGTGATCTGTGGCTCTTTTCCCCACTCTTCTCCTGAATCATTTAGAAGGAGATTTTTTGTGATTCTTATTCTCTCTGTATGCTATGGTTTACACTGAAGGATGCAATGTTGGAGAAGTCAAATCTGGCCTGATTCAGTGTGTTCGATGGTAGATATTGACGCTGAATGCTTCAGCTGAATCTCAAGTTATTTCAGCAAAGGTGTAGATTTAGGCTGGGTTATATATACAACCAGGTTCTAACATCTTTTTTACTTTTTTAGCCCCTGCTGATTTAAATTGTGTAGTACAGATATATATAATGTTTTTCCCATGAGGGCTTCTGCTTTAACAGTGTCATGTGATACGTTGGAACTCAAGCGCTGTCCTAAAGATGGAGATAAATCCATACAATTTTCATGTGCAGGCACATCACAGTGGATCATCTCCTCACAGCAGTGCTGCAGCAGCTCTCTTCCTGTCCACGTGCTAACACATATCAGCCTGATTTGCTCCGCTGTGGGAATAATTGACCCTGAACAATTATTACACTGAGTGGTCTCATTTTTCTTCGACTCACCATTCCGTGTCCATGCGTGCCAGAGGTTCCCCCCTCTCAACCCCCATCCACCCACCCGCCTCCTCTGTCTTTTAAACCGAGGACTCGGTTGCAGTGGCACAACAGATCCCCTTCGAAGACGCTCCACAAATGAAGTTCTCCTCTCCATCTCAGGAGACTCCATTGCCATTTGTTTTCATTATTTTGACAACCCATTTTAAGGAGCTCTCCTCTACAGCCTCTCTCTCTTTCCAGTTCTTCCCCCACATGCCCCTCTCACCTCCCCCCCCACCCACCCATTTATTTGGAGCTCATCCTGAGCGAGGTGCAACGATGTGTTTCAGTCACAGCTCTCTGCCTCAGAAGACATAGGAAGGCGTGGGAGTGGGGTTTTTGGGGAAGAGGGAGGTGGGAGGGGGATTGTGGTGCAGCACAGAGCCACTTCCTCACCTAGATAAATAGACACCTCATATCTCCCCTTCCTTAGTCACTTCATCTCTTTGCTGAGAGCCCTGAGAGGTTTAGATTTGGTCAAAGTCAGCCCACCAGGTCTATTCCTGGGATTTATGCATTTTTTTTGGGTGCCAGAACAAAATACAGAGAGCTGAAGGAGTGAGGAATAAACACATTTCCTCCAATGCCGTCCATTTCTTCCAGGAAATCTCTTTACATTCCACTGTGGTCAAACCATTAACAAGCAGGAAATGGGTTGAATTTATGACATACAATAAGTTCAGGTAAATTTATTCTAAATGGCAACTGAACCTTGTTAAACTAATTTCCCACTGTGAACGTCCACCCAGTAGGAAAGTAGACAGAAACAGATAATAAACTTTGCCTAACAAACACACTCATACTGTTGGAAATTTTCAATAATTTTTCACATTACAGCCACAAACCCGAGTTTACTTTGTTGGAATTATATCAGACAGACCAACACAAAATACTGCATAATTATTAAGTGCTATGTAAAAGATATGTGATTTTCAAATTTTCTTTTTTTTTCTTTTTTCTTTGCAAGTGCAGCATGTATTTAAATTCATCTTTCTTTCTTTGCTATCATAACTGCAAATCTTTTTGGGTGATATTTTTTGCATTTTCTTCTTTACAAACAAATAAACAGAAAAGCTACAGGGTCAGCCTGAGTGGAGAGTGTCTCTGAATACCATTCTTTTTTCTATATTGCCCCAGATTCATGGTTGGATTTAGGTTTTGACTTTTATTGGTCCACATCCATGGTGTTATTGTTCTCTGGATGAAATTTGTTTTCCACCATAAGGCTTTGCATGTGGGCCAGTAACCGCAGTCCTGACCTTTGTTGTCCAAAACGCCCAGTTCCACATTTTCTGTGTGCCGTACATTGCCACTTTTCCATAAGAAATTTAGTTATGTAGTTTGGAAAAAGGAATTATCCTGTCAACAGATTATTCCGCCCTAGCAGTGGATCATAGCGGCTCCACCAAAGTTGCTATGGCCAATCGACTGTTTCTGTGATTAATGCTCGCATTGTCTGTCAGTTTAACTGGATGGCCATGGTTTTCAGTTGTGCTATGCTCTTTCCATTTGGAGAAGATGATTAAAGAGAGCTCTGAGAGATGTTCAAAGCTTGGGAAATTATTTTATAACCTCGCCATGCTTTAATCTTTTCCACAACTTTATCCCTGGAATGTCTTCTGTTAGTCTTTGTGACTCTGTTTGTCACTGCTGTGCTCTAGCAAACCTACCATGCCTTCACAAAACAGCTGGATTTATGCTAAGATTAAGTTACATACGAGGGGGCCTTATTTATTCATTAAGTGACTTTTAGAGTCATTGGCTGCACCGGATTGGGACGTATTAAAGCAAAGGAGGCTAAATACTGATGCATTTCAGCTTGGAAAAGCACACATCCTTTTCTGGACAGTTACGCATTACTTTCAGTTGTTCTATTACATAAAAACCTGATAAATTATATTAACATTTGTTCTTGTAACATGACAAAATGAGGGAAAATAGAGAGGCCAAATCATAGACTCAAACGAAACAATCTCTCTTTGCACATTTGTTTCCCACCGTGTTCATGTTCGGGCTAATGCTTTCTCGTCAGTCCCTAAAATGAGGTACCAGAATATCTTAAACAGACTGATTTGTATATTCCTGAATCAAAGACCTCCAACATCAACACTTCATCAAGGATAAACAAATCGACCTCTCTCCCTCTCATCTGATTTCACCTCCGCCGCATTTTGCATCCTGTTTCAAAGCTGGTCCTGATTTGCGTTCGGTTCCACTTCTGCTTTTCGATGCACGAACTGGAAAGGAAAAGTTGAAGTCTTGTGGGGGAACAGACTGTTCACACATCTGGCAGACGCTGCTATACAATCCAGCAAATCCTTTTTCCAGTATGCATACGAGTTGAGGTTCTCACACAGGAGACCGTAGAGCAGGCGCAGGAGAAGAGAGCAATTGGGTGTTAAATTTATATTACTTCTCCTGACCTGTGTTTAATGAATCACCATGATGACAACTCTCTGTGTCATTAAACTGTACTGTTGTTCATTTTGCCAGAAGATTTAGTGTTAATAAAATATTGGTTTAATCTGCAGAGCAGAGCGTTGGCCTTTAAGGAACTGTTATGATTATGATATTATGTTATGGATTTGGATGCAATTAGCGCACGCCGGGATACCAAGGCATGCAGAAACAGCAGAAACGGCCTTCTATCTAGAGTGAAAACACAGGTAAACTCTTCATTTGTCTCTGGCTTCGTCTCTTTGTGCTTTTAACAGCAAGCAGCGGGGGTTTGCTCGCTGAGTCAGCAAGCAGAAGAGCAGTCTGTAATGTTTATGCAATTATTTTGACTTAGATTCCTTTGACCTCCTGTTCTTCCCTGGCACCACTTTTGGCTCTCTTCATTAAACATTTAGCTCATCACAAATTGTGCTTTTGGACGGTGTTGACAAAATGCTGTCTAAGCAGTTGCACATGCGTTTTCTTATCAAATCCAAACAATACTCGCTAATGAGCATATTCTTTCTTTCTTTAAAAAAAATGTTGTTGCAAATTGCGTTCAATACCCATTCACTTTGTAAAAAAAAAATCTCATTTATAGACACTTTCGCAGAAGGAGTTTGCTCACTGGCCTGACATAAAAGAAATAACCCAAAAGAAACCGATCACTATGGGAGCAGGGTGGTTCTCATTCAATGGAGGTACGTTGCAGCTCAAACCTTGGAACAAAAATATTAATGATGATTCTGTCGGGCAAGATGGGGATTTTCTGAAGCTAAAAGTCGCTCAAGCCTTTCATTCTGCATGCGGTGCGTGATGATATACATATTTCAATATGTTGAGACCATTTCTTGATCCACTTCTGTAGCTGGTGAGAAGTGCGTGAACCTTCCAGCTGTGCTTGTAAGAGTTGTAGTGAGTTTTTCAGACTGCAGGTAAGAGGCAGCATTTATCACTCAGGCTGTCAAACAACAACGTTGGTACAACATTCACTGCCACCAGAGTTTGGAAAGTTTTGGATCATTTAGCCGTTGTGCCTAAACAGTGACCACTGTTATGTTTCATTTTTTTTGTATAAGGGCTTATGTGACTGGAGCCCCACATCTGTTGCATGAAGGTTTAACGTTAAGGAACCTGGGAAAGTCTGTTCTCCGGGTTTGTGGATGTGAATATGCATCCAAGCATTAATTGTTAAAATAAAAATAAACAACAACTAAAAAATAAACAGTACGTAACAAAGCATCAAAACAAGTTAGAGAAGTACTGGAAATGCATTTAAAAAACAACAAGACTGTACATTAGACTTTACTTAAACCAATATTTTGTACTTAAATAAGTAAATATACACACACACACATATATATATAATTGTATTTTAATCAGAAGTGCTCTGATCAAAGTTATTCCTACTTTTTAGTTGATAGGTTATTCAGTACTGAGATGTTTCAAACTTATGACATTATTCATAAATTAAACCTCCTTTAAACTTTATCTTAAACCCATCTTAATATTTGTTCACTGAAGTTCTCCAAAAAAACCGCTGAGACATTTTCCTGAACGGCTGAATTTAATATTAAGTTTAAATTTTAAACAAGTTCCTCTACTTACCTTCTAGGTTAAGTCTGCATCTGGCTGCTGGTTATGTGATTCAGAGTAATTATGCATGCCACTCTTGAAATTTTTATTTGTACAAATGTTGAAAACCATATGTGACTAGAATTTCCCTCCAGGGTTTGGTTGTAATGTCGTCTGGATACTTTTGCAAAGCACAGTAGGAACTGTATCAGAAAATGTCAAGGAACCATTTTGGTAATATAAAACAAAGTAATGATCTACGTCCCTGTACAGTTTATTACATTCTTAGAGTGAAGAGAATATTAAACCCAAGTAGGGAAAAGATAATCTGTCTGACAGTGAGGAACATGCAACTTTTGACTCCGAAGAGAAGGAAAGGGAGGAAAAAGGAGACGGGGTGGGGGGAGGGTAGGAGAGGCCGATGGCGACAACAGGAATAGTTTACCACCAGCGTTCCTTAGCTCGGCAATGATCGCCAGTGAAGCAGAAAAGTGAATTACCCTTCTACTCCAGCACTTCTTAATCTAATATCTCCGATGAGTGGCTTTAGCTGGGGATTGGACCGGGGGAGATCACATTCGTGCTGTGTCACAAAACATTAGACACTGTCGCTGCTATTCATTTCTTTATGGTAATACCGAGGTGCACCTCTTACTCTGTTCGCCGAAGGGACGTCTCACTACAGTTTTTCTATTTTCAAGATTATATTGGGAGAATTATCATCCACTGATGTATATTTAGCTTCCTTTCTGCCTAACCTGGGAGGAATATGTAGTGGCTGATTGAATAAAAAGAGATGGGTTTCAATTTCTCATCTATTTGCCCTATTTTTTCTTAGGTATCCCCTTGAAAGAACCAGTGCTCTGGGATAATAGAAGAACATAAGGGAAAATGAAATAAAATGGATTTCATTGTTAGTTACCATGCTTCTCTCTCTCTTTTTTTTTTTGTTTTTGTTTTTTGTTTTGTTTTTTGACTGATAAAGTCAAAACACTGGCAAGATGCCAACTATTTAAATGATGATGATTGCACGAAAGAGAAATGGTTAATTGGTCTTTGCCCTCTGGAGTTCAGATACACAAAGCTTTGTGAGTTTTAATTATCAGGAGCCGATGTAACCAAGAGACACTGCAGGATCCTGCAGAACCTGGAAAAGTTTGGAATTTGATGTAGGTAGTTTTAAACCGAATCTGGATAAAAAGAAGAAAACAAGGGGCGCACGCAGCTGTGTAAATCAATCAATCAATCAATCAATCAATCAATCAATCAATCAATCAATCAATGCGTCCGTCCGTCCGTCAATCCATAAAGCATCACTGATGAAGAATTTGTAAATTCATAGCAAAGTTTTACATCAGTGCTGTACAAACTGGCCTAGAAAGGACAGAGAACTTTAATTCAACAGAGAAAGTTTAATTTTGAAATGAAACATTTCTAGGAACTTTTGGATACTTCTCCACGGCTTGCAGGACACCAGCAGGTCCTGATGGGTCTGTGACGAGTTGTGACCTTTCTCAGTGCAGACTGGGAAGTTGTGCTGTAGATGCACTTGATAGTGCTTCATAATCTGACCCCCCGCCTCCTCTTCCTCTCCCACGCCCCTCGCTCTTTCCCTCATAGCGAGGAAACTGGCAGGCAAACAGCTGCTTGGTCTAAGCGGGCTGCATATCAATGGCTCTAATTAATTGGATTAATGGAGAGGGTTCTGGGATTTGGGGAGAGACTGAAGGAAGCGTTTCAGCGGAAACAGAATTGCCATCCCTGAGGGCACGGGAGGGGGGTCGTGAGGGGAGCATGGGAGGGGGCACATGGCTGAATATGGATGAGGAAAAATTGAGTTAAAACAGAGGAGACTGCGGCATTCATTAGACCGCCCACCCTCTGAAGTAGCTGCTTAATATGCACGCTATTACTATGCAAATCAGCGATAATGAAACGCAGAGGATTTTTTTTAATCAGAGGAAGAACAAGCAGATGTTGGGAGGGCTTAAAAAGAAGTGCCACGAGTGGTTATATATGTGTGTGTGTGCGTGTGTGTGTGTGTGTGTGTGTGTGTGTGTGTGTGTGTGTGTGTGTGCAAAACTGAGTATGAACATAACCAGTCCTGCAAGGTGTTGATGCTTCCCCCTGAAAGGAAAGGAAATAATGCATCAGGTCTTTAAAACAGTAACATCTTTTCTGCTCCAACTCGGCAAGAACAGAACTATCTGGCAGCCTGACTAAAACTGATTAGTGCTCTCTGCAGGAGTTGCATTAAGAAATCAGAATTAAGAACAGGTTATTTATTGGAGAGATTTGCGTGGGTACCTTGGGGAGAGATAAAGCTTGATGGACTCATACTGAATCAATCTCTCCACTGCCTACAGTGATATGGCAAATCCCTGAAGCAATCCTTCCCAACTGGAGAGTCAACATTGGGATACACCAGCTGTGCTGAATGATCTAGCCCTGTTGGCAACAGAGCGGAGTGGTGTGTGTGCGTGCGAGGACGGGCGAGTGCGTGCGTGCGTGCTGGTGAGCGTGCACGTGTGCTCGGCGAACTGCACAATGAACTGAAAATGATGCGGTGTGTTTGTGGCATCGCATATATGTCAGTGAGTGTACGTACGGTCTGGTAAAGACTCCTGCGCAGAGAGCTTCTTCCCTGTAAGTGGCTCCCCGTGGCTCGGTGCTCTCACAATTTAATCAAGGCGTTTCTCTGTGGGCCCGTTACATTAAGTGTTCTCTCAGCACAAGTGGAGGAATCAGGCAGACTAGATGAAGCCATCGATCATCGGGCAGCTGCCTTTTTAGCAGCAGCTGCCCTGAAGCGCTGAGCGGGGGCAAGGTGTTGGGTGGGCAGAGTCCGCGTGGACGAGCCCCTGTTGCCATTCATACGAGCCACTCAAGGGTTTCATTTCCTTCCAGTCGGATAACGCGTCCTTTGATGTTAATTAAGACAAATTAAACAGCGCACAAGTTTATTTGATCTCAGTGGGGATTGATTGTCTGAGCTGTGAGGGTTGCTGCAGACTAGAATGCAAACATTTGGCCTCTGTTAAAAATATTACTGCAGGATGCTGCATGTTTATGCATATGTATGTATATATGTGTGTGTGCGTGTGCATGTGTGTGTGTGTGTGTGCGTGTGTGTGTGTGTGTGTGTGTGTGTGTTTCTAGGAAGCGGAAGAGTCAAAATGAGAGAAACAAGGCAAATTATTGTGTGGGTCTTAATATATTGTTGTCATTTGGTGGAAATGTCAAGTGAGTCCTCCCTTGTTGGCTGGATAGAATATTACAGGAGTGAATCTCCATCCACTTTGACTCCCTATGGCACAGTAATAACAACAATCTAATGACACACAATACATCAGATGCTCTGAAGTCCTGCTATCCCGGAGCCAGGAATTTGATCTTAGACTTGATAATGAGAATGGTGATGATGATGAGGTGTCTGAGTGATGATGATGATAGTGTTCCTTGTTAGTGTGTCTCAGTCCTAATTATGGAAGGTTGTCACAAAGCTGGATTTAAGAGCCACCGTAGGTAGACCAGGCAGACTCGGACAGGTCTCGCTGATTAACAGCAGCAGCTAAATAAAATCCATTTTGGCCGCGCAGCCACACTAATATAAGGGGTTATTTTGCATCCCTGAAACTTGTTGCTGGAAGAAATTACCTCGGGGTTGTGTATATTTAATTGGTGTAAAGCTGTTCATTATCAATACTGGGCCACTAGCAATGTTTATTAAGATGATCGAATACCTGTGAAATGTTTATTTGCATATAGTTTGCGTTTGAAGAGAAGAACATAGCAATAATTGAGGACATCTGCCTGGCCTTGCAAAAGTATTTGTACATTCATGTGGTAAAATTAGGACCCATTAAGTTCTTTTAAAAGAAATATTCACATAAGTTCGTATTTGTTTTCTTTAACATTGAAAGGGATTTAATTCGTAAACACAAAATTTAAACCAAACAATCTTGACTTGAAATAGATATATATAGATCTGCGTAGTGAACAGAAAAAGCAGAGGTACATTAGTATTTCTGCAGTTAGATTGGTGAAACACTTCATCACTGATGATTAAAGCTGAATTTTGAAGCTAAGCCACTCAGCATGGATCCTCTTCAGCAGGCTTCTAATGATGAGTTTAAAACCTACTATCTGTGATTGTAATGTGCAGTTGTAGTGCTCACTTTTATTATTTCCTTTCATGCATCAGTTATCTCAAAAAAGATTAAACTCTTCAGCCGGCTTAACAACAGAGTATAGACATAAAATAATATCCCAAACTCACCTGATTTCTGCTCCCGAACCCCTGCAGAACTCTGAGAGCAAATTTGCTGCATTTTTTTCTTCTTTTTTTGTGAAAAGTTTGTCAGCCCCATTAGTTTGAAACTGAACAAACTTAACACCATTTTTTAAATGTATCGTTTAGTAGATTTTTTTTAGTCTAAGGTCTAAAGCATCTCTTCAGTCCACAGTACTGAGATAGACTCGGATGTTACAGTTTGTAATATATCAGACTTACAATGTTTTTTCCCTCTGTTGTGGTTATTACCACATGTTGTCATGCCACTCTTGTGATTTAAGGGATAGTTAAGGGCTTTTAAAGTGAAGTTCGATTGAAAAGTTAGAAGCAGTTAATATTTCCCCCCCAAAAAACTCTTGATGTCTTCATTTACTGTAGATCCAGATTAGTTGGACTTTGTATTTTATGGTTCTTGGTGTAATTGTAAAGCACTTTGGTAAAACTGTGATTGTTTTTAAGAGTGCAGTACAAATAAATCTGACAATGAGATTGACATTATCAAAGAGGATGCAAGGCCAAACATCTAAACATGTCTCGGAAATTTCAAAAGCAAGTTATTGCAATGCACAACCACAATCTGCACTCCCTAATGAGACACGGTTTTGGTTAGTGGAGCTTTTTGTGGCCTAAGTGACATACACTCTACCTCTACCAAATGGGTAGAGTGCTTGTGGTGACCCAAACAGTCAAGGTCAAAGAAGGTGAAGCCTGCCATGCTGTGTGGCTCCACAGGTGAACCTTAGTGCAGGGGGGTTCTTGTACAGGATGTATGACAGGAAAGTGAGCTGGAGAAAAGGGAAGCGGCTCATGAGGTCAGTTTTGTACTTAAATGTAACATTGGGATGCTATTATTCACATTTTCACTGTCACTGCTTTTAAACCTTACAAACTAGCAGCTGATGAAAAATAATGTTTCGACCCAGAGGTCCTACTTTAGGACCACATTAGTGGACCACAAAGTCCACATCACTGTCTTTTGCTTTTTCCTCTTCTCTGACCTTGGAATAGCTGAAAAGACAAAGAGGAAGTGCTAAAAAAAGATTTCTGCAGAAGTCCATAACAGTATTTTATGATTTATAATAAAATGTGCTTCTATTTATTTGTCTGTTTTATTTATTTGTGTTTCTATTTATTTGTACATTTCTTACTCTGACTGCCACTTCAATACATTTACATAGATTTATACATAGACTTATTTTTACTGTCATTGCACAAAGAAACATAAGTAAAATTGGCAATGAAATGTCCTTGCCTGGCCACCAGAGCACACATAAAAACACAAGTGTGCCTATAATTAAATACTATACAAATAATAATTACTATTTTCAAACAGTCTCAGACAGTCATCGTGACGGGATTGTTGAACAATCTGATGGCCTGTGGGAGACAAATATTTCTGAGTCTGGCTGTTCTGCAGCAGATGCTACAGGCTGCATATTTTCCAATATGCATGGGGAAAAAAGGAGCCCCAGTGACAGCAGCTTTAGATTCACATCATCTAAAGTAGAACTCACAGCTGCAGCTACAGTTTTTTAGGGTGTTTTAAACACAGAACCAGATTGAATGTGTGTCTGCGTGTGCTTTGTGTGGTTTTATTTTTTATTTGCATCTGGCCTTGGCATAAAGCGGCCCGAAGCTCTGGTCAAGTAAGGCGCTGGTTGATGTCAAGTAGCCAGTGGGCACGTGGCTCAGTCGCATCAAATTGCTGTCACGCGTGTCCTTTGGCTCTCCTATCTGACGTACTCAGTCTCTTGACTCTGCTTCCCAACCCTGCCTCATTTCTTTCATAATACCGGCCTAGTTGTCCACTGCTGCATGCCCAGATGTGGATTTGTGTATTGGTAACACTTTGGAAACCAATTCAACACTCATTTTGAAATTACCTGACCAATTACTGTTGGTGTAATATCCAACTAATTCCACGCAGTCATAGAAAACCTGTCATTGAGAGAATCGTTGTGAACGATGTGCAGGTGGCTCACAGTTTTAATTTCACACAAGCCAGAGTCTATTTGCTTCCAGTTGAGCGTTTTTTTTTTCCTGCATGGGAAAAGCAAGGGGCTCCTTGATATCTATTCTGCTTCAATTAGCAACAGATGCCTCCTTGCAGTGCGCTAACCCTAATTGTACGTGATGAGCAATGCTAATCGTCCTGGTGCTGCCTGACCTTGCCACAGCTGTGAGGGGGAACTTTTCCCAGATACCAAGCAAAGGCACAGGCACACACACACACACACACACACACATATTAGGCTTCTCAATATTTAAAATCGAGGGTGGCTGGGGGCACTAGGAATGGGGCAAGTTTGGTGACCGCAAATTAGCTGTTGTAATTGCATATCCCTCCCTGCACCCATAATTTTTCAAGCCTGTTTGGTGCAGTGAAGAGAGTTTGTTTGTTTTGGTGTCAGGGCGGTTTAGAATCAAAATGAGGACCTCCGGTGCACATGTGGACCCTTGAGCAAATAGGCAGTGTGGCAGCTTTAAATAGTCCCACACTGTGTGGCTCAGAGGGGAAGACTACAAACAGTGGAAGCACAAACTATATTAAGGAACACAAACAATAAGCATTTTTTCTCATGTTCATGGATCCTTGGAATGAGTGCAAACATACAAGACAAAAACAAGACAGCTGGAGTTTCTGACAATGTTTCCACCACAGACATGACATTATAGATATCTTGTAATGCCTTGAACTTTCTTTGTCCAGGTCAGGTTAAGCAAAAAAAACAATCCACTAGATTGCAACAAACTTCAATTTGTTTTATTGGGATTTTCTGTGACAAAATTAGTAAAGTAAAACTAATTTAAAACTTTTTTTTTTCATATAATCTGAAAAGTGTACCATATATTGGTATTTAATCCTTTTTACACTGATGCCCCAAAACAAAGCATACAAAAATATCCACACAATTCAGTCAGTTTCATAACTTTAACCTTTATTACAAGTCAACGATTGTGTGAAGGCTAAACAGCAAACACCATAATTAAAATTAAGGAACACAGCAGAAAGGTCAGGGCACATGGGAAATTTAAAGCAGGTTTGTTTTAACAATATACAAAAAAAATTAGCATCTCTTCAAGCACTAGTTGAATCCCCCATTTATGCAAGGAAAACATAGAATGAGACAACCACAAAACCTTCCAAAACATACCTGCTCGTCTTACTTGACAATTATTTGAAAGCAGCAACCAATTGGAGGAACCTGTTTACCAACCATACTGGAAACACAGCAAGCATCTGGAAGAAGGTCCTGTTGTCACATGAGACCAAATATGCTGCCGGGATCTTTTTTGTTCAGCAGGGAAGTCAAGGAAGATGGATGGAGGGAAATGGAGGACAAACCTATTGAGTCTCAGCAAAAGACTTGGAATTGGGATGGAGATTCACCTTCCAGCAGGACAGCAACCTCAGTCATAAATTAATGGAACAAAACATATTAATGTAAAAATTAAAGCCAAAATCACTGTTCAAAAACCTTTCCCATCCAGTCTAACTGAGCTTGCGCCACTTTTCAAAAAGACCAAATGGGCAAAAATTGAAGTGTTTACATGTGGAAAGCAGGCAGGATCATATCTCAAAAGAATCAATGTGTAGTTGTTTTGTTTCACAAAGTAAAACAAATTTGGAAAACATGTGGTTTTCTTTCTACGGCGCAATCAAGCACCACTTTGTGTTCATCTATCGCATAAAATTCCAAAGGCATACAGTAAAGATTGTGTTTGTAACATGTCAGAGGGTCTAAGGGGTATGAATACATTTGCAAAGCACTGTACGATAATTTAACGCCATGTACTTGAGGGTTTTACTCTAAATGTAGTTAGTGCTCAGTCTCAAAAGCGTACAAGTACATAAAGACCCCGAGGCAAAGCTCTCATGTTTATCTGGCACAATCGGATGTTTGTGGACCACCAG
Organism: Poeciliopsis gracilis; assembly: GCA_911649635.1. Lineage (NCBI taxonomy): Eukaryota > Metazoa > Chordata > Actinopteri > Cyprinodontiformes > Poeciliidae > Poeciliopsis > Poeciliopsis gracilis. The sequence continues at coordinate 2,971,697 of CAJVRI010000005.1, read as the reverse complement.
GCAAAGGAGCGTAGCAGAGCTGGGCTTACTGAAAAGTCGTTTTTTTTCTTATTTACCAAAGACAATGACTTACAGATGATGTTGCTCTCCTCAAAAATGTGCAAGCTAGCAAGGAACCAAACCAGCATAAATCACATTAATTAGCTGTGCAGCTGTAGCGTGGTCCTGTTGATGCCTCAGTGGCTTCAGCAAGATAAGAAATCCTTTTGCCGTAGTGTAAACACAAACAGCAAATCAAGATTGAACAACAAAGACCAATTAGAGCTTTGGGGTAATAATTTAGATTAATTATACTCCTGAGTATCTGAAGGTAAACATTTGATTCCTATCTTTGTCAGAGATGCTAAATTAATAAGTAAATCCTATTTATCCAGGGTTTTAACTGTGATTAAATCTTTCTTTGCTCTAAACTGTGAACCCAGACTCCACAGACAAACAGTGAGAAGTCGCACTGTTGAGCATATTTGATTGGTTTGCTTGCAGACAAATTGATATTTACACACACATAAATTGCAGCAAATGAGAAGTCTGACCTCAAGAGGTCTCCGTGCTGCAACTAAACAACTTCATTCCGTATAATCGGACACAACAACCAAATTAAGAAAGCTCTGCTGTACATGGCGTCACACAAAGCTTAGTGAGTCCTTTTGTGTGAATCATGTCAATAATTCCCCTCCCCAGATTGCATGTTCTGCAAGAAAGTCCCAATTTTGCAAATGATTCAAGAGGCTCAAATATATCATAGTATATCTATCTTACTGCACCTTAAACTACATTTTGACTAGAATATTTCTTCATGAAAGTTTGTGCCAGCTAAAAGGGGTTACAATTCTGTGTATTGCAAATTAATTTGCAATTATGCCTAATTCAAATTTAGAATAAGATGTCTGTTTTATTTACTGTTGGAAAATTTCATTATCTTCAATGACTCAAGATTTAGTGAAAAAAACTCACATATTTTTTTTATCTGTGGGCCTCGTAGGAGTAAGAAAGAGCGTTGTAGTTTTCCACAAAGCAGATCAGGAATAAAGTCAGACTAAGAGAAATATTATGAAACTGTAAATTCCTGTATTTTCATAAATACAGTATCGTCCAAAGAGTTGTGACTATCACAGTTTGTCACATTTTAACCACTGGTTCAGCATCTTCTTTGGAATTTTATGTAATAGATCCATAAAGCAGCAATGAATTGTGAAGGATGGTAAATTGAGAACTGTATTTTTCAAATAATAACCTGGAACGTTTTTGTCTTCAATGACTTTGATGCTGTTTGGAGCCACCTTTCTCTATTGTTACAATTCCAAGCAGTGACTATCACTGCACCTGAAGTATGGGTCTCTGTGCATCTCCACCCAACGTAACCATGGGCCTCTTCACTGCTTCTCTGATTATTGCTCTCATCGTTTATCCATTGCTGTTTAGGTGCAATGAAATCCAAAATGTTTCTGGGACAACTTCACTGGCTCCCAGCGTGCATGGAGATTGTCATGCACACTGGGACTCAGCAACACCTGAAGGACTAAACAATGTGTGCTTCATCAGGACCATGTGACCCCTGACCCTGATAAAGCACACAAGCTGAAATGTATTGGTCTACCAATAAAGTTGTTTCTTTATTGGTCTTCAGATGTTCAGAGTTTCAAATATTGTTTTATCCCTGACCTGATGCTGTTTGTTCTTTAATGTTCCTGAGAAAATCTTTGGGGCTTTTGTAGAACACTTAGACTCACACAGAGATCATATTATGCATTGGGAGACATTTAATTGCATCGCACTGAAGGGACATTAATACATAATCAGCATTCAGAGTTCTTTCTGTTATTTCTTTGTAAAAAAAACAAGTTAAAACCATTTATTATGCTCTTTGAGTCATTCTATCATATAAAATCCTAACAAATTACTTTGAAGGATTTGGCTTTAACTTGACAAAATAAACAACAAAAGGGGTTTCATAACTTTTAAGGCTCTGTATGACTGCTTTATTTTAAGATCAATTTAATATGTAAAATGTTTCTTCAGAGACTTTATGTCAGATGAAGTTTGAAAGCTGTGCTCGAAAGATTTCTAGCGAAAGCAGAAATGCCAAAGCAATGACTGCTTCACCAAAGCACTTGCCAACAACCACAAAACAAGATTTTTCAAAAAATATTTAATCATTTAGCTATTCAAGCAAGTGGGTACCACCTATAAAACAGAATGTTCTCCTTCAGTAATATTTACTTTTCATGTACTCTGTTTCTTGGTTAGAGCAGGTTTGTCAAGAGTTGTTTTTCAGATTTGATCAAGAACTAAATCTAAGCATGAACTCCACCTGATCTGAAATAATCTTCATGCTGTCAGAAAGGCAAGTTGCAATCACCATGGGAGTTGTCTTTTGTTTTTTTACACAGAAGCAGGGTTTCAGCTGAGGTCTTACATGCTCTTGCTTGTTTTTAGAGCTAAGTGAAGCCTGGGCATACACTGTTCATGACCACATCCTTTGTCCACCACAGCTGACGACCACTGTGACCACTGCTGGTCAGAGCTCTAACCAGCATGGTCACGGAAAATTCCCAGTGGTTAGAGTCCTCTTACTTTCCATTGCGCAATGCAGAAAAAAACACATTTTACATTTTACTGTTTAGAAAAGATAGCTCTGTGAATAACAGAGGACTGCAAAATTAAATATGTATTCCTATATATATATTTATATATATTAGACTCACTCAATTGTTAGAAATGAGACTACAGAAAGCTAAAGTTTGTTGAAAGTTTTTGTGAAAGATTTACAAAACAAGAGAGGGTGGTAACTCTGTTAATCTGGGTTTGGCCTTTCAACAAATGAGGGTAATATAATTATGTAATTGTATCCTCAATCAGTTCCATGTGCTTGCAGGAATGCTGAATCACCAAATCAGAAAGGGTTCACTGCTGGGACATTGGAACGGTTTTCTGAAACCATTATCACTTTTGATATGGTGGTGTCCCATGGCGGGTCGGGCCGTCCAGACCAAGACTGCTGATTGGACTGACTCATTACAACTCATTTAACGGGACTCAAACAGAAGCAGATGCCAGAAAAACCTTTATTTACGACTGCTCTAGTTGTTTATGCACTAGACTGATTTTTGAAGTATAAAATTTGAATTAGCTGTTGTTAGTTAAGAACTAAGGAAATTTGCCTGTCAATGTAAAATAAATGAAATAGTTTGTGGGTTTTCAGGGATGAGCACTGCAGCCTCCAGCAGCAGCTTAGCTAACTCTTTAAGTTGTTCTCACACTGACAGATTGCAACACTAAATTTAAAGGAATTGGTACCAACTGTGAACCTGAAATTAAGTTCTATACAGCTTATGTTGTTTTTGTGACTCATAAGTCATTACATCATAATACCATTTTTCTTTAGCCTTACAGTTATAACTCTGTAATACTTGCTCTTACAGACATTGTTTTTCTCCTTAGTCTTCTTTGCAAAATTGCTGAAGTTCAGTCAAGTTGACTCGATAGAGTCTGTGAATAATTCATTATATTTTCTGATATTTGACCAGACCATTTGAACACATTATTATGCTTCTTTGATCGAAATATCAGTACGTAAAACTAATAACAGATAGTTATTAGTTTTAAAACAATGAGGAAAGGTTCTTGAATAATTTATCTAGGTTGAAAAACTGACCCGACTTGTTGACTAAAAACTTTATTCTTTGTTTTCAATTCTATTTTTCTTCACCTCCTTTGAGCAGTGATAAACCAGCACACTGTCGCCCTCTATGAGGCTTAGTGAATACTGCACATCTCTGGGTGCAACACTGTGGTTCAGCCACAACATAAAGACCATGAATCGAATCAAGCTTATCTTCAAGGCCGAACGGGCTTACATGCAAGGATATTGACAGATTTGTAAAGCTCTTAAAAGGACTAAATGTGTTCAGACTGTTACTAGTAACAATGTAAAAAAATATATATATTTTCCTACTTTACAATTATGTGCCTCTTTTTTGTCTGTCATGTAAAAAATTAAATTAAGACACTAAAGATCTATCACCGCACACAGAGGAGTAATTTCTCTACATTAGTAAAAAGAACAAACACTTTATTTCAATATATATACTTTTTAAAAACGCAATGGCATGCCAAAACATAGAAACAGAAAAACTAAATGGGCGATTTCTAACAAACCTTTATGAATTGGGAGAGTGAATAAGACAGGGTTACGGCTGAATAAGACCCATGAGTGAGCAGTGAAGGTTTAGGAACAACCTGGTAAGAACCAATTCGTACCTGAGAATGTCCCAAAGAAGAAATTTAGATTTTTAAGTTTTGTAAGAAGACAGTGAGGCTAAAGTAATGCTAAAACAATGATGTTCCAATCAAAATGTAAACAAAGAGGAGTTTATGTCAGTCTTATTTTAGGTATGACAGTAAGTGCATGTTAAGTAGTGAACTTGTGTTGTATGGAGAATCAATCTCTGCTGGCCAGTCTCTGAGCTCGGCAAATTATTCCCCTACCGGCACGCCACAAGTCTATTATGGAGGCACTGCTCTGAACCATAACAAAAAATGTGATACAGATATGATTTACAGTGTCTCATAACAGTAATTAATAAAGGCCTTAATGATGTTAAGTGTAGCAAAGCTTCTAACACCCTTTGTATAATTCATGACCCCTGTGTTGTCATTCTTCTTCTACTGGTGACATTCCCTCCAGTGGTAATATTTTCTGTGTTGAGGAAAAAAGTTGCAGTTGCCACAGAGATGGAGCATGAAGAAAAAAAAAAACATATTTCTTTGGAAAGCAGGAGAGAAACTGATTAATGCTTAAGACAACCCACCCGAGCCAGGCGGCTTGGAGTGCCTATTTTCCTGTTGCGTCTCCCATTTCTCTCCTTTGCTCGTTCTTTTTTTTTTTTTGCTTTTGTCTTCGAGGCACAAGCAGCAACATGTGCTTCAGGGCGTGCTCAAACAGATCCTAAATTAGGACAGATTTTTAGCAAATATCCTGCTAATTCTCAGGCTTAGGATACCCTAGTGATAATCACCAACTTATTTGCTTTTCGCCTAAACATGCACAAAATACTAATCTGGGTCTGAACCTAAAGAAATATTTTTAAAAAGTGATCCCATCACGCCAGCGACTGGTGTAGCAATTTTCTAAAAGTGGCTTCTTTGAGTTGTGTCAGTGGTGTTGCCTGCGCTCTAAAAATGTCAGTCACACTGAAGAGGTTAACCCCGGCCCATATGAGCGGGCTGATGGAACGTTACACAAATAAGACGGACTGTATCTGATCCCAGCTCAGCATGTTGTAAGACCATCCCATTCCAATCTCGCCTCTCTCTGTCACCTCATTAAAAATACAAAGAGGGTAAAGAAGGGCCAGTCCTGAGCAATCTCCATTAAAGCTGCCAGTGAATGTGGTAGCGTTAATGTCATTTAATGCTGTTTCATCTGAAAAGCCACATTAAAGTCAGATTTAGTAATCTGGGTTTGCCCATGCTCGTCTCTATGATGTCATTATGCTAAACTGACCTTTATAGCCAGATTAGGAGTGGTGCAGGGAGTAGAGAAAGGCTTTGGAAGGGGAATTAACAAGAAATGAAAAATAGCGTATTTAGCATATGGATGATGAAGGATTCAGCTGCATTTTCAGCCTAAGTGCCATTGATTGCAAGTCAGAATGAAAGTGACAAAATGCCCCCATGTGGTTTTCCATCAGCTCATTCCATATCTTTAAATGAATTTTCAGCTATTTCAGGAATTTCTATCGTCAAACACGGCCCATTTTTCACTTGGTAAAGCTTCACCAAAAGAAACGGTGAATAAGGTTGTCCTACATCCAAAAAAGATTTCTGTATTTCTGGTTTTTTTTACATCACTTGATCAATATACACACAGTCAGCTAAGGAAGTAATGCTGCGGTCTCCTACCTCCTAATTTCTTACATATAGCTCTGTCTTTTACTCCAAATTCCATGAAGTGTGAATTTAGTTAGACGCTTGAAAGGTTCTTTCAAAACAATAATACACCCAGTGCTGAGGGTGGTGAGGGGTGGCAATGGATAAAGTAGTTTTCTTGCAGTTGAAAAGTGTGGGTTCAGTTTCATCTATTGTGTGTTTTAGAGTCTGACTGGGTGAATATGACTCTTTGCACTTACTGAGCAGTCAGTAAGTGCAAATAAATTGACTCCAATTATCATTTTAATTCTTCTGCTCTCCCAACATTGTATTGCTTATCTAGTCAGAGAAATCATTACCTGGAACGATCCCCCGTCTCACACCCGATGTTTTAATATAGTGCCTTGAAAAATACGTATACTCCTTGATTTTCATGAGGCAGACCATAGGGACTTTAAGGAGTGCACAACCAGAGTCTTAGCAGCACCTCTGTAAATACTTTCAATGCTTAATTTAGTTAGATGGCCAAGTCAGACGTGTCAAACTTGTCCCATTTCTTAAAACACAGTAAACAGACCTCATTGGAATAATTTTTGATAACTAAACCTTGCTTTAAAGAACTCTACTTCTTTCTCCCTGACCTGTCTGCTGTGTTCTTTGGTCTTCATGTTACTGTTTGTTCACTAATGATCTCCAACAAACCTCTGAGGCCTTCATAGAACAGCTGGATTTATACTGTGATTAAATTACACCCATTAGGTGTCTTCTGAAGGCAGCTGGCTGCACATTTATGCAATACTGTTGTTGGTTTATCACATAAAATCCATCTGGTAAAACAAGTAAAAGTTTGTAATGGCAATGTAACAACATTTTTGGTTGTTTTTTTTTTTTAATTTGAGGGGAACAGAGAGATACTTCTTTCAAACATTGTAAAGGTTCAAAAGTTGAATTTGCACTTTTAGCCTTTTAGCAAAAATATATATATATACGTATATGGGAATTAACTGGGAAATGTTACTTCAACATAGCCACAGTGTAACATCGTCTCGCTAGACAAGCTCAGTACTTGATACTTTGAGTGTTTTATCACTGAAAGATCAATCAATCAATCAATCAAATTTTATTTGTATAGCACATTTCAGCTACAAGGCATTTCAAAGTGCTTTACATCATAAGATGCAGCATTTTAGGCAATTTTTCCAACCTCAGTAAAGGAGCAATGTGTAGAGCAGAAGCTGTTCATGGTTGCCTGGTTCTTTGTCCTAAATGTTGCAAAGTTGCCCTGTAGTGGATCGGATTGTGCCCCTCCTCTTACCTAATGATCGCCCCGACTTCACTGGCCCGCTACAAAGCTGCAGAGATAAATGCATGTAGACAACGAATGAATGCAGTATAAATGTAATTTAAGATATTGGCACAAATTTTGTAGCCTAACTGACAGCGCTTGTGTGGTTCTTATTTGTACAACAGCGGGACAAAACACACTCAAAAGGAAAAAAAATAAATAAATAAGAGTAATGATTTGCGTGATGATATGTAGAAAACAAAACAGTTGCATTAATCCCGTTTTTAAAAACGACAGCTTACACATCCAAAGCACACTTCTCTTCCAATTGATCTTGTTCATATAGGCATTAAATGCAAATCTTGTCAAGTCTAGTTTATCCTCTACTGACATGATAAGCACTTCCTGCACAGTGGGCAAATTCGCCTTACACTTCCTTATCATGTCATTATCACAATGTCATGTCATTATCATAATTATTATCATGTTATGTTCTTCCAGGAGGAAAGTAATTGATGGGTCAGCTAAACTCCTCTCTGAGGAGAAAGGCATCCCCTGGTTAGTGATCCCAGCAAAAAAAATGCCTAGTGAGCAAGTTCGCGGCACATGTGTACATGTTAAACCCGTCCTGGCTGCATTTTTGGTGGTTCATTGTTTTGAACAACTGCAAAAACGTACGGGGAGCTTGACACAAGACAGCAAAACAGAGAGATATCCTGCTGGCAGGAGAAAAGAGATCCAACCAAGTCTGTCTTCTTTTTCTTCACCCCGTGGGACCGCGCTACAATGAGTGCAGAATTCTTTCAGCGCTGCTAAATGGACCGCCGCCTTCCTCCTGCAGAGCCACTACGCCTCACTCTAACGGTCAATCTCCTCTTCAATTGGGCCTGTCTTGCCTGAAGCTGGACCAAGAATCAGACGGAATTTGTTTGAGCTCGCTGTGCGTCTGCATCCGCCAACGTGTGCCTGCTACATATTTCTGTGTTTATGTATCTGGCATATGTGTGGGTGTAGAAGAGAACAGACATATTAAAGAATAAAGTCAGCAGGTAAATGCTCCATCAGTTTCTTTTAGATTTTTGTTGAAGTGTCGGGTGTCACAGCTCATTTTGTCTCGCTATGCTGAGACGTTCCCTGTCAGTCAGTCTGTCTGTCTGTCTGTCTAGTCAAACAGTGCAAAGACTCAGAAAATACCTTTCTTTCGTTTTTATGTATTGTCAGCGACATTCCCTCTGAAGTCAACAGTGGTTTCTCAGCAAAGATCAGCGTGACAGAGACACAGGCAGCGGTGGGAGTGACAGTTCCAGGGACAGGAACCCTCCCCTGCTCAGCGCTCGTGCACTATTCCATCATTAGCCAATGAGGCTCTCATAAAAGTGAGTTATGTGCCACAAGAGGGGAGGTTCCATATGGCACAAGTGATCCAGAAAGGCAACGTGTCACAAAGGACCCCTAGAGCCCAACAAGTCAGCTTTTACAGGGGCCTCCCTCCCCGTCATTAATTGATTTTAATAACTGGCTGTGAGCAGGCAGAATGCTCTCATTCACTGGGCTGATGGGGCTTTTCCCAGCTCCCTCGGCGAACACTGCAGCACTTAGAGCTGTTTGTTTGGATTGCCTATGGTGTGTGCGTGCGTGTGTGTGTGCGTGTGCGCGCGTATGTGGATTTCAGGACGGCTCGGTTACTCAGTCAGACACAAACTCAATGTCCCAACCGTTCACTCACTCGCTCGCTCACTCAAACATTTGTTCATTTACCCGCTCAATAATTTCTTCACTCAATCACTGGCCTGGTCATTTATGCACACACTTATTCATCCCTGTGCTGTGTGCTCACAAATGGGCAAGACTCTTCAGTGCAAACTGCGTGAAACCACATAAGGTGTAGAACGTAATGTAAGCATGGGGTGAAGACGGCTTTATTTCTAATACTGTGCAGATCATACACAAATAATAAATCTCAACGCTGTTTTTTTGTTCTTGTGATACTTTGGCTGAAGCTAATTCTTTTACATTTTTAGTTTGGGCTTGATTGTGCAGCAGCAGCAAAGGGGAAAGGCTAAGGGGCTGTGTGTTGGATGATGGGGAGGGGGATAAGTGGAGAGCTCGACCTGTCATAACTGCATAATACACCCATTACTCCTGTGCTGCAGAATTTCCAAAGATGGAAATGAGATTTTGGAAGATATATGGAAAGTAATTATGACATACATATATGCACAGAATTTTTTTGGTATTTTTTTAACTATGAAAAGGACTAGGGATATCTTCCGATGCCACCTTTATGTAAAAAGAAGTGGTATATGTTGAAAATAGTATTTTATTGGAATTATTTTGTACATTTTATTCTGAATTTCTGATGCTAAAAGATGTATGCCTCTTCAAGTAAAATTTCCAAATGTATAAACTACTTAAATATTGTTTAAAAAAGCTCTTGTGGCACACTCAGTAGTATTTGGTTTGATGCCTGCTTCGCCTGTGTTTTAAAGTTAAAGAGGCTTTACAGGCCTTTTTTCATGTTTGAATGAGTTTAGCTCATCTCGATGCTCTGCACTTGAATGTGAAAGATACCCATACTCACAAGCATATTGATATATGCTACATAAAACAACCCTCAGTGCTTGTCTGCCTTTTTGACCTGCCGCTGATGGCTCTTGCCTTCACAGTGAACTTTTTTTGACACTGACCTGGTGCTGAACATCTTTCTGTCTTTTGAGGTCCAAGGTCTGACACTCCTAAACAAGAAAAAAGAGGTCATGCTGACTCACAATAGAAGTGAAGCTGTCTGAAGGATTATTCTCCCCCCTAGAATACAAATGCTACAAACTCCTTCAGCCAAGTAACCTGCGGGACAGACCAGGTCCGAGCGGTGAGTAATTCTGGCTAGATTTCCGCACCATTCATGGGAGCAATAAAACCATTTCTTCTGTTCAAGTACAACACATTTCTTTCTCCGTTGTGTTCTGGATGCGTGTTGTTACCATATGTGTGCGGCTGAAGCACACAATGCAACACCAGTAACCTGGAGCTCTAAGGTTGTTTTTCAGAGTTGTACCTTTGACAAGGGGCCTCTGCTGGAGGTTTTCTTTGGAAAGCACCTGGGTGTGAAAATAGGGCCTCCCAGTCTGGCCTGAGAGGCTGTATAAACAGAGGTTCCAGGCGGCTCAGCCCGCTCTGAATTGGACCTCTCCAAACAGAAAGCATGAGTCAGCCTCAGGAACCCGTCCATGTTCCTCCTTCAGGGATAATCAGCCAAATACAGCCTGGAAAATGTACAAGCTATAGTAGTGATGAAGGTGCTTGTTAACACGTACTCTTAATTTTATAGCATTCTGAAGAGGAGTAAGAAATGTAGGATTTGGCGTTTTGAGTCTGATTCGAGTTTCTATCCTAATTCTGTAAATCAGCTCCTACTTTTAACCTCAAGAGTGTGTTGTGAGACTTTATGCATGATAGCCTTTGTGTGAATGGAGTTTGAACAAAAAGATTGCGCAGAAAGCCCAAGTGTTGGATTCATCCTCATGCCGACATCTGTTTGAGTGAAGGCATTTGGGCGTCTGAGCTCTGCGGAGAGGGGAGACTTTCTCCTCATCTCCGGTTTGCATGAGCAGAGAAGCAGGGGCCTCACACTCCACTAAGGAATATTTATCTTTCCAGCTGGTTAGATGGATTAAATGACCATCCCACAGAGAAGGGAGAGGGCTAGAAGGATTTAAAAAAAAAGAGGTTTGGGCAGGAAAGGTGAGCAGATGGAGAAAATTGTGTGGATTTAATGTGCCTCAATGAAGAAAAGAAAAAAAAAGCTATTTCTTTCATCTAGAAAAAAAAAAAGAACACAATAAAACAACAAGAATGACTTAGCAAGTCACATTTACCACCAGCTGGGAAAAAATATGATTGTGACTTTATCTTCTCTTACTGGTGGGGGGTGAAGACATGCAAAAGTACATTCATGCACACATGCACATGCAATTACAAGTCCACATGCACAGTCAATGACATACAAAAACACAGAGCTAATTAACTTCCTGACACGTTCACAGAAATTCATTTCAAAGACGGAACGCATATGTTCATGCAAATGTGATGAGAAACTAAATGCTAAATGCTAAAATATCTGAAGCAGAGCGAAAATATTTTTCACTCATGTTCCCTCTTGTTGTTTGCCTTCTTGTCTGAATTGTTTAAAAAATGTTTTAATATTTCACAGAAGTTACCTGTTCCCTCCTGGTTAGGCAAATTGTTCCCAGTGCATTGTATTTATAACCCTTGAATTTTTCCACATACATATGGTGGACAAATAAAAAAGTGAAAATGTGAATAAGAAGACATGGATTTAAATTCAGTCCCCTTTATTCTGTTTACACTGAATAAAATCCAGTTCCTCCAAATGCAATGGAATGTTCAAAACATATTCATGAGAATAAATGGCCCTATCAAAATCCACTCTTAAATATATTTGAGAATCTTTAGCAAAACTTGGAGATGTTGTTTATGGGCTGTCATCATCTAATCTGAGATTGAGCTAAATTTTTAAAGATGAGGAAGATGATTCCAGTCTCTCCAAATGTTTGAAGTTGGTAGCGAGATAGCCCAAGAACTTTCAGCTGCACTAGCAAGACACGCCGTACCACAAGGTATTAACTGAGTGGTGCTGAATACAAACAATTACTGCATGCTTAAAATTTTTATTTGCCAGAAATGATTGGTTTATAATTTGGAACGGTTTCTTTACTTTAGGATTAATTTTGCACGGCACGTTAAATTGTCCATTTGCTTCACCAGCAAGTTATCAGCTGGATCTTTTCTTTTAATTTAATCCCACATTTCATTCACTTCGAACATCGTTTAATGCCGCAGGAATTACAAGTAATCTGTATAAGCGTAAAACGGCAAATAAAGGGGAGTAATAACTTCAAAGACCTGTCCTGCGAAATGTGATGCCAGGCTATTCAGAAAGGAATGTTGAATGAGCGGCAGCATGTGGGGGTGTGTGTGTGTGTGTGTGTGTGTGTGTGTATTGTGGTTGTGCAAAGAGCACTGCAAGTGAGGAGCTGAAGTCATGGAAATTCCCCTCCTATAAAGTGAAGCATGACAATGGATTTGGAGCATCAAGGCCCACAGGATTATGGGAGATCACATAAATCCCACCACAGCGCAATTTTAGCAAACCACACCAAGATCAGTGTTAGGGGTTAATAATCCCATTCTTCACCTATTCGTGGTCCTCTTGCACCAGCAACAAATCCCTTACACTGACATCCTCTCCTTCTGTGGTGAATGGCATTTGAACAGCCATCCAGGAGTTTGTTGTGATATCTGAGTAGATTTAACCCAGACACAAGCCGGCAACATTCAGTGACATTTTCTGGTTTGTTATGAATCTGACATCACTGATGTGCAATAACCATTGGCACGGTGTCATAAAACCAAAAGAACTCCTCTCTGAGCAACAGCGGCCCCCCGCCACTTTACTCATCCCACTCTCAACACTGCATCATCTAGAGCTCAGAGGTATAAGCGCAGGGGATCTCGTTGGAGGAGCCTGAAATCGATTGTTGTGCTACAGCAGCTTCAGCGTCTCCCAGACAAAGCAGTTACCCAGGTTTGTGAGTGTGTACATGCGTGTCCATGTGTGTTTGACCCTCTGTCTCTCAGTCTGTGTCTACTTTAACATCTGTACCAACAGTTATCAACAGCTCACACACACACACACAGCATTCTTTCTATCTGCTTGGAGAGAGGCACGTGGCATAGGGAGAGCCACAGCTCCTTTCCTCTATTAGCTAGCTGTCGGAGGGAAGGCAGGGATAATATATAAGCCAAAGGGATTATAGGGCACCAAAGCATCAGGCTGAAGAAATCCCTCCAAGCCTCAGGGTCCAACGAAGGCCTTCAGTGATCTTTGGCTGCATGGAAGCTGAAAGAGCCCATAACACAACAAACAGACTGCATAATATTCATGCCATCTTCTTATCTAATCAGACTCATTTAGATAAAATCACTCTCAAAGACGTTGCTTCTGCCTGCTCAAATAAAAAGCCAACAATAATGGCTAAACAAAAATTGTATACTAAGTTTAGCCCTGAGATCAGCGTAGAAGCTATATGTATAATCCCACCACATAAATCAGTGAACAAACACCATTTCACAATTAAAGATCTCTTTCTTCCAAAATGTTAAATTTTTAGGGGGGAGGAAATTATGTTGGAATCTTGAATAGAGTTATCAATAATCAACCACTCTCTGTGCATCAATATGGATTTATTGATCCACAGCAATAGCAGTTCTTGAATTATTAGAAAAAGTTACGAGGTCCTTAGACAAAAAGAAATGTGCTGTGCTGTGTACGGTGACCTTATTGAACCATTTGATATAATCAATCATGAAATATTAATCATAAAATTGGAACGCTAATATATTAGAGAAATAGATCTACATTATTGGATGAGATGCTAAATCAGTAACAGACAACAATTTGCACAGACAGGTGACGTTGAATCACCATGATTGGATACTGCTTAGTGTCCCCCAGGGATCAGTATTGGGACCAAAACGGTTTATTTTCTATATAAATGATATATTTAAGGCTTCCGAAATCCTTACTTTTGTTCTGTCCACAGACAGTTCAACTATTTTTTGTACAAGTGAGAAGTTATAGAAACTTGAAGTATTGTCAGAGTTCCGTTTATTTTTCCATATTGAAGTTACTGTGTGGAACCAAAAGAACCATCAGAATGGTTCACAATGACCACACTAATTATGTACAGATTCCCGCCTCCTCAAAGCTCCAGATTTGGTAGAATTTCAAACAGTAAAACTGATTTAAAATGCTGGAGACAAATTCTGACCAGATAATATTCAGCTTTTTTACTGAAAGAGGTTTGGGCTTCTGAACTTGTTCTGCTAATACAATTGTACAGAAATGGCTAATTTTGAGAATAAAAAGTACTGACAATAATGACATATTTACATATTGGTATTGAGTCAAAGCAACACTTTAGTCTTTGAATCTAAAATGTTAAACTACTGAGCTGTTCAGGACGTTCACTGGCATTAAAACGCTTTTTCGGAGCACGAAAGTGTCAGAGTTTACAAAGAGAGCTGAAACGGCATCACTGAGCCAGATGAGTTTAATTTGGATTAAAAAAAGAGGAAAAAAAAAAAGAAAGATGTTTTCACATGATTGATAACTGAAGTCTTGGCTTTAACAGGTCTACATTTAAACACTTTGAACCAAAGGTCAACCATGTTTAGCCTTGAGATTGATCAATCCTACAGACATTGTTTAGATGTATTTATAATTAAAAAAAAGATTCAGTGGGCATGTAGGGTGGATCGTTCTGCATTTGCATTCCAGTAGGTGTGAGCAGCTTGATGGCTGCCTAACAGCAGCATGACTCCCCATATAAAGAGTTGAGCTGGAAGTAAATCTCTGTGATTAATCAGGTCTGAAGCTAAAACATAATAATAACCCCCTTTATATTAATGTGCAGCTCATGGCTTGAACAGCTCTGTGGAAAGGCCATTAGTCACCAGCTCCCCGCAAAGCTACAATTAAGCAGTCACATATTACTCTCTCTTTCTTTCTTTCTCTCCCTCTGCTTCCAACTTTAATCACACCGCTGTCTCCTTCGTTATGCATTCTGTTCCTGGGTGATCGTGTCTTTAGGCCCCGGACTTAGACAGGGAAGTCATTTTATTTTCCTATTTGTTAAGCTGCGCATTAACAGTGTGTTTTCATAGAGATAGGGTGGGAGGAAAGAATATTAGCTTTTCAAAGTGAGTGAGTTAACACTCCGCTTTCCGTGTTGAAAAAAGTGCAAGAGAACCGAGAAGCCTTTTTTGGAGCTGGTTGAAAAACGCATCAGAGCTGATATTGATATTATTTTTGAACATTTTAGATGTACATTTTGCTCTTCATCCCCCACTGTTCTTTTAACTGAGGAAGTGGGTGTATGAAAAAAGGAGCGACTGACAGATTTCATAATTGTCATTGAAATCTTATTTGAATTCAGGAGCTTTTTTTGTTTCTTGTGAGGGACAGTTTCAAAAAAAGCTGTCATGCACACCAAGCAGGCACCCTCCCAACCCCCCGCCAGCCTCCTCCACCTCCTCCTCTCGTCTTCTTAGTTCTCTCTCTCTTTTTTTTTTCTTTTTGTGATAGCCACAAATTTCATCTGTGCCTAGGCAAATTTGTCGTGGAGCGTGGGCCCATTTGATTTCATTAAACAGAATACTTGAGCATAAAAATTGTTTAATCGTCTCATGTCATTAGGAGACGGATTTCATTTTGCATATATTTGCATATTTCCCCCTCAAATTAAACCAGGCAAATATGCAAATGCGGGAGCCCAGGTTATGGCGGAGGTGTTTATTGTCATCACTTCAGGCATTTCCACACTGCAGCTCCTCCACAGAAAAAGGGCGACGGCAACATCTGGAGGCCCAGGGGCCGGGAAAGGAGGGATAGGGTAGAAACAAACAAAAAAAAAAAAACCACAACAGTGTAGGTGTCGGGATGAGGAAATGTCACACACTTGCTGCTCAGTTTTGGCTCGGATAGTCTCTGCTTTAACCGTATCTGAAGCACCGGAAATCTGAATATCCATCATCACACCCTACTTACCGCTTTAATTACCGACCTCATCCCTGGTGCTTTGGATGTCCCCGTGCTAAAATGTATAGCGAACCAATAAAGACATAAAACACAGCGATGTTCTTTCAACTGTGGCCTCTGCATGTGTTTTTATCAGCTGTTCTGCTGCTATTGTCCACATGGCTAAGCACTGTTGCTAATGAGGCAGTAATTAGCAATAGCGAAACGCTTCTTCACCCGTCCTCGCTCATTTTTTTTTCCCACTCGGTAATTTTCTCCTGCTGCAATTTCAAGCATCACAGCAGAATTTGCTCCGCCGCAAAAGAAAGCCTGAACCTCGAAGCTGCAAGACGTTAAGCCGAATCATTTTTGTGTACTTAAAATATACACTAAGACTTACATCCTGTTCAGATGAGACAGTTTCATGGCCTGTACAATTTTCATCCAACAGCTACACATTTCAATGTATCTTTTTGGGATTTTGAATAATTAGAGCAAGACGTAGTGTAATTACAAAAGTGGGGCCAAGAGAAAAGTGACTTGCAAAACTCTAACCTGAACAGTGTGGCATGCATTTATATGCATCCCCTTTTATCCTGATGCTCCTTAAAAAAATGATATCAATTAGGTTAAGCTATTTGGAGGCTTGGTTTTTGGTTGTCACTAAGTAAAGGGCAGCTGAGAATACCGTCAGGGCTACAACAGAGTGGTTTAGGTCATACCATAGACATGTGATAGAATGGCCAGGTCAAAGTCTAAACACAAATCCATGGCAAAATTCGAAAATGAATGTTTACAGATGCTCTCTATCAAACTATTATTTCTTTTGCAAAGATCAGAGGGCAAAAATAGTTTTGCAAAGTGCAAAGCTGAGAGAAAAATCCCCCCAAAGACTTGCAGCTGTAACCACAATGAAACGTCATTCTGGACAGTTTAGATTTGGCCAGTTGGGAGAACAAATGAGCACCACAATCATGTATGATTTTTCCTTTCGCTTAACAGTTACGATAGCTTTTTGTGGCTTTATGACATTAGACATTACATTAAGATCTCCTTTCCTATCAACTCTTGTCTCTAAAATATGTTTTCTATGCAAGGCCTATGTTTTAATTTATAAAGTAGTTAGGTGTGGTGTCAGGGAGTGACAATTAAAAAAAGCCATAAGGCAAGTTTCAGACTGAAATAGATTGAAGACACCTTTTTAGAATTTGTTCAGTAATCAAGCAAAAGTGACAGAGAAATGTTTTCTTAAACGGTTACAGACTTGCCTCTGTGTGCGTCGGCTGCAATCAGAGGAAAGCGACAACAAAACCTGACAGAAAAATAAAAATAAAAAAATCACCATATCTGTCAAACCCGCTATCAAATAGCTAAAACAGGTAAGGCTGCTGCAGACAGACAGAGCCAAACAAGAGGTCCTGCAGAAAAACAGAGAGCTTGTGGTGACTTCACAGAAAGGCCTGTTGACAGTGGCAGCGACCGGGGTAATAAATCACGGCCAGTGGCAGTCACGTAAACGGTGTTGTAAAGCTGATTGGGAGGAGAAACAATTGTGACGAGAGCGCAGCGGTGAGGAGGCATTGACGACCAGTGCGAGTAAGGGTCACCACTTCAGAGGCAGACCCAACGATCTCCTTACATCTTAATTTACCCTGAAAAGTCATTACGGCCACTCAGCTTGCTTCTTCATGCCCTCCCTCTCAGTTGCTCCTTTTTGCAGGGTTTTGATGGCCCTCCAGCAAATGTTCAGACATGAGATTCTCTGTCTGGAAGTTTCAGAGTGTGTAGCTGATGTCTTACTAATCAGTAGCTGCCCTTCTGGTCATTAACGTACAACCGGGTGAAATTTTAAAGAAATTATAATAACAGGGTTGTGTTGTAATCTTTGAAAGGGAGTCTTCAAAACGTATAAATTATTTGTATTGCAGACAAGAGTACCAAAGTACAGGTTTTTAAAATACCAAAGTCAAGTTTTTCTTTGTCTTTCATCTGGGATTTTTTGTTTCGACGTACATCGGCTTATTTTCTGCATTTTAAAAGAAAATTTAAAAAACACTTTAAAAATCATTTGTTTTCATCTTCAGCTGGTTTCAGCGTATATCTGCTTGCTTCCTACATTTTAAATGCAAATAAGAACAACACATATCTTTAAGACTTTATTATTGTTGTCTTGGTCATTTACTGTGTTCATTAATTCCTTTAATACAGTAAGTTTAATTAATAGTTTTAATTGCCTGTTCAAAACAGTTAGGCTGAAATAATTAATTGAGGGCCAGTTTTAGGGCGAGAAGCAGAAAAGTGTCTCCTGGTGTGAGACTTGTGTTCTGCAGACAGAGGGTGTTTGCTTTTTGAAGCAGACTTCGGTGCAGACCTCTTGCTGTTAAATAATTAGTTTAACGATGACTAAAGTCAGGCTCTACTGCCAGTGCGGGGATTATAAAGCGACTTTTATGAGTCACAGCTTTTGCTGGAGCCAGCACAAGCAGTGGTGTTGTGCTACTTGGCAGAGTCAATACTATAGCTACTCCTTCAAAGAGGAAAAACAGTAATGCCTCTTAATCTTGGTAAACATTCCTCAAAACTTTATGATGTCGGTACATAATTACATGGTCTTTTGGGGGGCTTTGTATCTAAAGGGTAAGGTCTCCCTTTATTTCATAAAAATATTGAGAAATAAAATACTCTATGTTTTTTTTTTTTTTTAAGTCATTGCTATTTTGTGCAACCCGAGGTACTCAGTGCCATACATTGAGCTATCTTTTGTCTTGTGTTTGCACACTGAGAAAACAAGCTGTTGCAACTGATTTAATAAATGTGGCATAACAAGCTGCATCGCTTTCATCTGAGTAATTTATTTTACATTAACTTAATTTTAGACAAACTGAAAATCTTGGTCTCACATTTGATTCTTTACATTTTTTTATCTCACTTTTAACAATGTTGCTGGGCTTATTATCAAGTAATAAGTCAAACCAAAGTTGATTTATTTCTTGATTGATTTCTTATCCACTGACTTACAATCAGTTGATAAGTTGATAAGCAGTCATTCTTATAAAAACAAAGTTTTCTCTTGTATCATGAAGATCTTTCATGAAGGGCAAATTTTTTTATTGGACACTAAATTTAAAAAGGAAGCTGTGTTCCAGTTACACTCTGAACTGGGAAATTCTGACTACAAGAAATTAACTGGGATGCCTTCTGAAGTAAAATTTTCCACTGAGAAACAGGGAGCAACTCTGACTATCCCAATTATGACTTGAAATTGTGATGATGCATTAGAAATATTTTTATTTTACCAGCCTCACATTTAAGAATGCATCTAAAATAATTTGTTACATGTAGCGCTTGTAATTATAAATGCTTGGTATGGAAAATAAAGCTTAAATAATGTTTGTAAAAATGTGCTGAAAACAATAGTTATAGGCTTTCTAATATTGAAATTCTGACTTCTTAACTAGAATGCATAAGTTAAACTAACTGTGTAACAAATGATTTTATTTCGGGCCTGACGTCAAACCCAACTCCATGTTACGACTTCCCTGGTAACTGGAATTAATTCTGTACCAACTTACCCACCTAAACACTAGATGAAAATTGAAATGTCTAATTTAGGTATAAGTCTGACCTAAAACACGTCTTTCAACTAACTCTGATGTTCTGGATGGCAGTATCTGAGCTCTCTCAAATTGCTTAAGGACACAGACTTAGTGTTGTAAACTAAATTTGTTATTGTGGCATTTAATAGATTAAAATCATTTTGGTAATTTAACTGACCTAAAACAGGAAAAGGGTTTGTTTCATTTAATGCCAGACAATTAAAAAACAGTTTTTTTTTTCTTTTCTGTGTATTTGAATATCTACTTTCAGCTGCCACATCAACATTTTAATGTTCGTTAACTGCTCACTTCTCACCCTCTCTGCTTAAACCCTTTATCTTCCATTTATTTCACAACAATTTCGTCTCCTAACCTCCACTAACAATCCCTTAGTCTTGCATTCTCATCTCTGAGTTCCTTTAGTTATATTTTGCTGACTGACACCAGCTAAACAGTCAGACTGCAGGAGAGGAACAAGGTGTTTGCATGAGGGTCATAGTTTCTATCAAACCAAAACATTCTTGTAAGGGTCAGTGGGCATCAAGAGAAAACACAATTTGAGATTTTGACTTGACATCGGGCAGTTTTGTATTAAGACTGCAGAACAAATTCTACTCCCTGGACATTCAAGACGGCGACCATGAACCATCACGTTAGGTCTGGGTGGCCTGCAATGAAAGGACTAATTCAAGGACAGTCGCCTCTCGTCTGTTTTTTTTTTTTTTAATCAAATTTGCATTGAATAAACATTTTTTTTTAAAAAAATCTGAAAGCATTAGATAGGTTGCACTCCTTATTGCAGTAGATGAGCAGGTGTAGGGTGCAAGCAGAACGAGGGAAGGACAGAGGAAGGTACCGTATAGGTGGTTGGTCTCTGCACGGCTCGTGAGAATGCAGATTGGGAGTTCCTGGACATGCATAATTCACCACAGGGGAGATAAGAAGAGGAGGTGGGTAAGGAGGAGGGGGAATAGGACGGGTGGGTGAGCGAGAGTGGAGGCAGAGAAGGAGAGAGGGAGGAAGGAAAAAGGAAAATGAGCAGTGCGTCTCAGGCAGCGTCAGCGTCTACAGTGAGGAGGTAATTAGGGAGCTGTCACTTGTTCCTGTCAGGCACCACTCCCGCTGAAACATCGAGTGTGTGCACGAGCGGGTGTGTGTTGGGTTGTTCATGTGGGGGAGGTCTGAACTCGTGTGTGCGTGTGTGTGTGTGTGTGTGTGTGTGTGTGTGTTTGTGAACGTATGCAAGGTTGCATGTGTGTATGAATTGTGTGGAAGTGAGTGGGGAGGGTGTAGTGCAAGTTGAATTCAAATGAGACAGAAAAACCAGAGGAAAAACAGAATAAAGTAACAGATTCACTGCAAGGGAATTGTAATAAGGGTGGATGAATGTGTCTTGGAAGTACACAGCTCGGAGTATTAGAAGAAGAAAACTATCAGTCAAAGCATTTGGGCAGAGGAAAGAATTGAAAGGTAAAGGGGAACGAAATCTGATAACACTTAAAGGTAGCACATTTGTAAGTCGGGGTGAACGGGTCGCAACAGGGAACTGATTTGTTGTGGTAAACATATTTGCATGCATGCATTATCGACATACATAAAGCAGCCTCTCTGCATGCTGATTTTAATCTCTCGACAAAATAACAAAGCTTGCGCAGTCTACTTGTCATATCTGTATCAGCGATGGGAATTTGCTTGACAGACACTTAAAGTGGCGGCACACGTCGAGAGGTACGAGCACAAACACGGGCATATGTGAGGCGCACAAGCAAGCTCAGTCAGAGAGTGCGACGTGCGGGTATTTAAAGTTGTAAACGTCTTTCTAATCTCGCAGCCCCTCAGGAGACGGTGGCTCGCCATATGAGTGAATCAGTGTGGGCCTGCCTTTGGAGTTTTCATTGTGACACCGGCACTCATACCACTCACTGGGTGTTCCAATTAAAACCCACCCCTGCCAGGAGAGCAACAGCTCTCCACCAAAACTCTCCTCTCACTCCCCCCCCACACACACACACACCCATATGCACCATCCATGTGCACACATAACGCCGAGTCGTTGACAGACCACAAACATAGTCGGGCTGACGATGATGGATGGTGTGCATAACCTGGTTGGCGGTACAGACTTTGGCTAAACAGCTCTGGCCTTCACCGGGGCTTTGTCCTCAGGCAGGTGGTGTACTTCCACACAGGTGGTTCACCAATGATATGAAAGATAATTAGTTTGCAGGAAATTTGCCACAGTATTAAATTTCAGTGGTTTGGGATGCACCTGATATCGAAACTGTCAACAATTAGTTAAACCGATCTTGACTTGATGCTGATTTCTTCACTTTGATACATAAAAGTAATTATTCTGTGTTCCTGTTTGACAATACAGAATATTACACATTGGAGGTGGGAAGTGATAGATATATCATTCTATGATTTTTGATTTTAAAAATTCCCTGTTCAAACAAACAAAAAGTAGATTAAATACATTGCTATGAAAAAGTATAGTTTGTAGGTGGACGTAAATTTCAGCATGTTCAGTTTTCATTGCATGTTTCAGAAGAGGATTTAATGTTTTCCTCCATACCATCATCCTGCTACATTGGTCATTTGAAAGGTCACAAACTGGTGATCAGAAAATCTCTTCAAGAAGTCATGTTTTTTTCCTTTATCTATTACAGAATGTCATCCAGGTCTTAAATCAACAAAACAGCCCCAGATGATCATACTGCCACCGCCATGTTTGACTGTAAGTCTGACACCCTTTTTGTGATAGTTTAACACCAGATTTCAATTCTAAATACTTCCAGAAAATGTTTTTCTCCAAACACCTTGGGAATCATCGAGATAACTTTGGATTTACCCAATCTCTTTCTTGTTGATTAATCACAAACAAAGACGTCAACTGAGACAGAAAAAGCCTGGAGTAGCTTAGATGTTACTCCTGGATGAGCTGTCAGTGCACTTGTGGAGTAACAGTGGAATGCCAGCTTCTGCAACGGAGGTTTGCCACCGTCTTGTGTTTTCTACATTTGGAGATAATGACTCTCGCTGTAGATCCCTGGAGTCTCAAAACCTTAGGAAAAGGTTTTTGACCCTTTAATGTCAGATGTCATTCTGTTTCTTATTTGACCTAAAATAAGAAACAGAACGAAAGACGTTTGAGCATCTTGCCAACACATGCCAAGTGTAATCAATATTTATGCAGTATGCTGAAGCTATGAAGTATAATTTGCCCGAAACTATGAAAATGGCTCTTATTGTGAAGGCTTGAAGAAAGTTATGTCTCGGTTCATTTAAGTCTTGTATTATTATTTTGACTGTCATTCTGGGTAAAAATCAATACAAAGCCAATAATCCACAAAAACTAACATGCTGGTAACAAGTTAAACAAAGTGGACCCTTCTGCAGATGGCACACATTTGATGAAATGTTAATTTACTTAACATTAGCTGTTGGTGTCTGCTCGTTTTAATACAAATGCTTTATCCAACAGCCCTGCAACTGAAGTGATGATGCAAACAAGCTGATGTGATGAGTCAGAAACCCCTTTTTTTCCCATAGGGCAAAAATAAATGGGTGCAATAAACACAATAATAATTTGTATGAATGCCTGTGCATTAGTTGTCTTACTTGGCAAGTCAGTGTAAACAAGACCTATTGTGCAGTAATGTCACAGAGTGAGCTGTGCCATTTTCCCTGGGCTGGCCCATAAAAGACTCATTAGGGCACTTCAGACGTATTTGCACTGCAAGGGGCTGCCATTAAACACATCACAAGGCCTAATAAATGCATTATTTAAAAGCTGTGCTCCAATTACTAATTGATTAGAGTCGAGCGCCTCATCAATAACACAGAAGCGGCCCCTTCAAATCAAAATACGCATGATTTATACATGAAAGAATTTTAAAAGGGATAAGTTCTCAGCTAATGAATCATAAATGTTTTAAACATCCAAATTTTGCTCATGATGTGGAAAAAAATTGAGGGGCTGTCAGAATGCTACGGATGTGTGTGTGGGCGTGTGTGTGCGTGGGTGGGTTGAAGAAAGAGAGATTTGGAGTTTTGAAATGTTCTCTAAAGACACCAAAACACATCGTTTCCACTGGGGAATCAGCATCAGCGGGTCAAAAACAAGGCATGAAGCAACACTTCAGTCAAACATGACAAGCTTTACACAAAGTGTTTAAATCCACAAAAATGTGAAATTACCCGAAAAATGTCCTGCATTTTGTATTGAGACAGTTGTCCCTGTAGGCGTAGCACTCTTGTTACTGAATGAAATGGGTATTTTAGCACATCAGTGCAATATTTATTAAACAATTGTTGAACTAAAATGTATGCTTAAATGTGTCATGTACAATTGAGATAAATTATTCAGGAACAGCCTTGATGCCTATTCATATTTCAATGTGGCAGAAAAGAGAAAGAAACCATAAAATGCTATTTGGAGTATTTCTCTACTCAAATATTCACAAAATTCCCATTGTACATATGCTATATATATATATAAAATGGGAGGTGTTGAGCAGTTAAAGGATTCAGTGCGTACATGTAGAAGAGACACTGCAGTGTATTCTTCCAGACATTTCTGCCGTTGTGCATATTGCTCATTGCCCTTGTGATCAGAGCATGGCTGCGTACCTGGCAGAAAACAAAGAGTATCAAGAGTAGCACAATATAAAACAAAAAAAATAATCAAAGGCCTGCGTCCCACATGAGCAGGAGGCCCCGAGGAGAGCCCAGAAAGTGAGTAGAAAGACCTCACTGCAGATATCAAACTGAATAGAAAATAGAGAGTTTAGCATTACTGTCATCCACGCAATTCTTGCATGCATTCTCTTCTACCGCTGAATGTTCAATACACACTGAATCATTTATAAATTCTATTGATTCTAAATGTTATGATACTTCAACCAGTTAAATTATGCAGCAAACCAAGTAAATGTTAATTGAACAGACCATCATCACATAAACTGGCTAAATGGGAGCTTAACCTCCGCTGTGTGTTTCAAAAACATCAAGGCAAAAAGCAGGAAAAGGTAAAAATGGTGGCAGTTCACTCGAAACAAAAAATACATACAACTCACTGATCTTAAATTGCCTAGCGGTGTTGCTGACAACATAGATGTGCATAAAAACAAGATGTAAACCACCGAGGCTCCCACATGCAGCCTAAGATTTATCATAATCTGTTGATTTATTAACTCATCAATTCAGGCAATATTTTTATCTCTGAACCAAAACAACTAAGCTGATGACTTACATATGATCTGGAAACAAACATTTGATAATGAGTGTTTTAGAGGAGTGGTGCATTACTGGATCTTTTGGACTTTCTGCAATGATCTTCCCTCATTCGATGCCAAATTTTATAAACCTCAAAACTGAGTGATTTAAATCCCTAAATAAAAAGACGAATGGGTGCTGCACCCTCTTGAAGGAACATGTTTAGTCGAAATCAGACAATATTCTCAGAGCTTGAAGATGCTTGCTTTATCTTGTCAAAAAATGTAAGTCCTTAAAGGGCAAACAAAACCTTTGAACATTTTCAATGTTCTTTAATAAACACAATTTAAAAATGTTTTGTTAGTATAGTCCGTCTTTTCTTGAGAAGGGTTGTTCTTGTGCAATATTCGTTCTCTATTTTACCAAACTCAATGATGTTCAGAAAAATATTCAGATTTGTTGAAATCGTTTCATAAAGCTGATTTTGGTTCTTATGGGAGTACTATGTGGTCTTATTGGAGAAGCTTTATTATGGTGTTGCATAATAGAGTTGGAGAGATTTATGTTTTGCTCACAACCACTTTCTATATATCATTTGATACTTATACAACACACAGGAAGTGTGTAGTATAAGTGTGTGTCACTGATTAAACATCACTAATTTAAGGAGGTTTTCTTGAATGCAGAATATTCAAAACCCTTCTTCATTCAAATTGCTCTTTGTAATTTGAGAAAATGGAAAAAACATGTTGAGGGTATTTTTTTTTCTTCTCTTTTACCAAGCATGATAGAGTATGCATATATATTCTGTATATACACATATAATTTAGCACAGACTAGTAAAAAATGTCGATTGAATTGTTAGACCCCCGAATCCACACCACAATTCAATACCTTTTAGAGCATGGTTTTACAACATGTGTTGCCAATCGAAAACACGTGTGGAGAAAATTTGTCCCAGGGGTTGTTCTTTTATACTTGGCTGCACCTCAATAAAGTTTGCAAGCGTTTGCTTATACACTGCTCTGTTAAGAATCTACACATCAGGCTGATGATTGGACTTGCCATAACTTGTTCCTCTGATTGGAGTTTTGTTGTATTATCTGGTTTCAGTGAAGCTTCAGCTGTTGTAGCTTGGCCACAGATATTGTTGTAGAATATTTTGCTCTCTGGAGATATTTATGGTTGTCCAAGTGCAAAACCAGTTCAAGTTGGTATGGAGTAATTGTATTTTATATTTTGTGTTTGGTTTTCTAAGATGTGGAATTTTTTATTACAGGTAGACATTTCAACATTGTTAGACCTCGACATATGTTTGGTTTAGTTGCAATGTTCGTCTAGAGATCCAAAATATTCTAAGTTCAAAGTAACCCATGCTTTTTTTCACACATTTTATTACAAGTGCAGCTCAGTAAGTTGATAATAGAGTTGAAAAGTTTAATTTATTTCGGTATGATTGACAAATAGCACTATATGATACAGCATTGGTACATTTATTCTGTTAATTTAGCACATGTCAAACTCAACGCCTGCGGGTCAAATGTGGCCTGCTGTATCTTTTGTGTACATGTTACTCCAGTTTTTCAACAAATCTGCAAAACTCACTCAATGTTCACACAAAATCTGCAAATTCCCACATTTTTTCTGATTTTTACTGCAAATGTTTCTTCAAAATTGGCCAAACACATTGGGCTTAAGTGACTCCTGCCTCAGCCTTCCTTGGTGTCAAATTGTAGTCCGTGTTTGATACTGTGATTAATAAAAAGTCACATTTAACATCATACATTAGCACAAATATTTCTAAATTAGCACAACAAAATCTGTGTTTTTGGTTGTTAAAAATCCCACAAAATACAATCACAAAATCGTGGATGGACTGATCATTGTGACAACACGTTCAATATTATTTTATTTTGAGAAACACTTCTTGAAATCTGAAACAAACAGATACTTATTGATATTTTGAACAGTTGAATTGGTTTTATCGATACATTCTGGCCCTTTAAGAACATTCAGAATTTTGATATGGCCCAAGATGAAAATGAATTCGACTCCCCGGATTTAGAGGATTCTAGCTTACAGCTACTGAAACCCCCACAATTAAACTTTTTTTTTTTCAGAACATTTTCAATACATAACACCAATATAATTTGATGTTTAATACAGACATATCAGACATATTGTGCAACAATAATTTGGCTTGTCTATGAATACCACCTGATTATCAGAAATTAATAGCCAAGCATCTCCTAACCTCTGCCAGTTATTGTTCAATGAATACAAGGCTGATGAGGTGCTATTAAAGAACAATAGATAAGAGCAAATTTGCACATTGGCATTTTCAAACAGCACAGCATACACACAATTTCTCTTCAAAACACAAACCCTTATTAGCACAATACTTCACCTATTCTAATTTATTGAATATAACTACATACTTGATGATTCTGACTCAAGGTGAGCTGGCTACCTACAGCGGTAAATATGGTTTGGAGTCAGTTCACCAGTGCTTCATAGGGCCCACACTTTGTGTATAACAAGTTTTGGATACAATTTGTGCAAACCCACTCCTACCTGAATGGCCCTCTAATTAATCTAATTGTGCATGTTTTCAGCTGTCGGAGGTCGGAGTACCCAGAGAAAATCCATGCTTGCAGAAAAAGCACATGCAAACACCACAGATTTGAATACAAAATCCTTTTTGCAACAGCAAAAACAATAAATACAACAGTCCATCCTCTTACTCATTTGTTAATATATTATAGATATTAGTTAGGCACCGATACAGATAAGCTTTCAATTTCACATGAAAGCAATTTTGAAAGTATCATTTTCCATACAAACTGAGTTTGGTTACATTTTACTCAAATATAATGTTAAATGACAAATGTAAAACAAACAAACAAAAAAAAAAAACTCTCATAGCCAGAAGCTGTTGGACATTTAAAATGCAACCTATTGTCCACGTCAGGACGTTCAGCTCACCGAGTTGACAGGCTGGAAGGAGTTTGAGGTGAGGCAATAGTTGGGCATTGCTGAACCTGTTGAGGCGCTTCTGCTGTGTACTTCAGTGGTCAGAGCATTCAGACGTGAATGTCTCAGTATCAACCAGCCTGAATACATATGAACAGTCAAATATGAACAAGCTTTACATCAAGGTGCACCTGTCAGTCTTGAGTGCATTGGGAGAGGAAAGATGACAAAGTTGCTCATGGGAGGTGTAATCACTGATCAAGATAAAAAAAGGTTTAGTATCTCTTTCTTGTATGTTACCTAGACATAGCCATAGTTGGAACGCAAAACAGGTGTAGATTTATAATAGTGGTTTATTGTTACGCTTAGAATCATATCTGCATATTTACCTGTTGTGCAGTAGACTCAGAACCTTCTTGCAGCTAATTTTCAATTCGATTTATGTCTGAACTTTGACTGGACCATTCTCACACATGAATATGTTTTGATCTAAAAGATTTAAAGGAGGCCTGCGCTGTATTTTGAGGGTTATAGTCTTACTAGAATAAGACAATAACCCTCTAAAGTATTTTGCAGACCAATGACAGGATTCCTCTGTCATCCATTTTTGCATCAACTCTCAACAGCTCGTTTGTGTCTGTGTCGTCACGGAGTGGTCAGCTAATTGTTAATTGTTAGCCTGTCCACAGTGTCTCCCACCTGAACTAAAAGTCTCCACAGCTCCTCTGACGGAGCTCCGGGCTGCTTCTTCTTAGTGGGACTCCACAGCTGCATTTATACTGTGATTAAATTGCAGTGAATTTCATGCTATTTATTGACTGGGAAACTAATTACAACTAGTTGTCTGACTAATTTTACTGAGGAGTATGAGGGTAAAAATAGTTTTAAACAATATATGCCACACCTTTACAATTTTTAATTTGAAACTATTTGAATGCTACTTTTTGTTAGTGTGTCACAAAATCGTATTGAATGCAATAAAGTTTGTGTTAAGTAAGACAACGTAAAAAAAACTAACTAAATAAAATTGTCCATGCGTATTAGTTTTTTTTTTTGCAAGTCACTGGATATGAACTGGTGGCAGTGGTGGAAAATTCATGTGCCAACTAAACTCTGTGACTATCTCCCCTGGCAGCTAAAAAGTCCTTGCACAAGCCACACTGCGTCAGCCAGAAGACATCTTAGGTCTGGCTTTAATGATTTTTGTTAAACAGGGCACTGAAGAAAAAGCTGCTAAACTAAACTAATAAAGATTTCAAAGAAACAATCCAAAGAAGATGACTCCATTGGTGTCAATATTGATGAAAGCAGGAAACTAGAACTTCAGCTAGAACTTGATTCTAAATCTCTGGAGATTTAGATGCAGCTGGTTCACAGAATCAACTAAGTGCATCATGCCACAGGGGGTTGTCACTTCGCAATGAAGAGAGAGGTCTAAGGCAACGATGAAACCTCCCAGCAGCCACCGCGGCGCCCCATGGAAGCTAATGCTAATCGTCAGCGCTGGTGTTTTACCCCCTCCTACCCACTGTCAGCTTACTGAGCTGGCTCCGCATCACCAGGGAGCTTCAGACACAGCCATGCTCCTCGACAGCAAGCGTCTCACAGGGACACACAAAGAAAAGCAGGATGGATGGAGGATGATCCTGCTGTGGATACATAGGAAAACGTAGTCATATGCATAACCCATCTGCGTGTGTGTATGGCACGCACACACATTTTATGATGACACTAATGTGCGATAGTTCTTTAAATATAGGCAAATCATTTATCTGCTTGTGAGGCGAACAGGGATGAGCCTGTTGAATATGGTAATTCCCCGCCGTATTAGCCTTCAGAAGATAGCTTACATAGTGTGCAAATGTGTGAAATATGTGCATGTGTGTATACTGTAAGTATTTACTCTTAAACCTTGTTGCTCTTCAGGTCTCAGCGTCTGGGCTGCACCTCTTGTTTTGCTGTGTTGCGGGAAGTGTTGGCACACCTGCTATCTGTCCCTGCTTGTGTTTGCTTATTCAGAGAGAGAAGCTATGCTCTGTGTGGATTGTCCGAGGATGTCCCGGGATGTTTGCATTGCTGTGTTTACGTGTCTGCAGCACAGTATATTTATCTGTGGGTGTGCAAGATTTATCCTGAAGACTGTTTGTGTAGATTTCAAGCGAGTTTATTTTTGCTTCAGTCATGGCTGCGTGCGTTAGCTTTAATGTAGGATATTGGCTGTGTTGCAAAACTGTGTTATTGTTTTTTTTTTTGTTTTTTTAATCGATTTTGACATTCCTTTTTTTGAAACATTACAAAGAAATGTTTGGGTTTTTTTTTGTCTTTTTAATGACTTGGTTAGCTCCAGGGCCCTATTAAAGTATTCACACCCTTTGAATTTTTTTCATATTTTGTCAGGTCACCTTTGTGTTTAATGCAGTTTATTGAGACTTTTTTTAATATACTAACACAAAGCTTGGGAATGAATACAGGAGACATGTTGGAAATAAAGTTGTTTAGAATTATAAGTCAGGGTAAAATTATAAATTATAACATCCTAAACCTGAAGGAGCTACAGAGGCCGAACTAATAGTGTCAATTACCCCAACACTTTCTCCCCCAATGACACATAGTGGTAGCAGTGTTGTGCTGTGAGGATGCTTTTCATCTATAAATGCTTGCCACACTTTTTAGAGTTGTGCTTGCAAAACATTTTGCGAATAATTTTCTGTTTGCCTTCCACCTGGTAGTTAATGTGAATGCGCTTCACGTTTTTCAATTGTAAGAAAAATTTGATTTAATATTTTCAATAATTTAATACATTTTAATAAATACATAAAGGTTTGTGGTTGTGATAATGGTTGTGACTACTTTTACAAAGCTCTGTACGAAGAACAAGGGAACTATTGTAAATGATGCATTGCTTTTTACAGGAATCCATTGCATTAACTCCAGATATGAGGATTTCTGGAGTAACTTGACATTTTTCCCCCCCAAGGAAAGTGCCTTGGAAGATGAATTCTGCAGATTACTATACTCAGACAGCAGAGTCCTCTGAAACATGGTACCTATAGTGGTTCATATAGATGGGAAGTGACAGAGGTCAGGAACTGAGGAGGTGCCCGTCTTATGTGACTGTACCTTTAACCTCACATTCTCATAATAAGGGGTAAGGACTCTGTTTTGTCACTCTGAGGTCAGGTGATAGCACAGCTGGCACAGGCTAAGCAAGTAAACTGCACTGACTAAACTGCAGACAAAAGATGATAGCACGACAAACAAAGCAAACCACGATACACAAATGTATACACAAGGGGATGAAACAAAACATATATTTTCCATGTTGTCCTCGATAATCGTCTCCCTTGAGAACCCAGAGACATATTCATGCTCGATCTTTTTTTTTGTTTTTGTCGCGTTTTCCCAAGTCCCCTCAACATAGCAGCAGGCATGCATTAAGGCAAAGGCCGAGAAATGGAGAGATGCCAAGCAGTCAAAAGGAACATTACTCATCAGGGTCATGCTCCACTGCACAAAACACAATCCCCCATATATCATCATAACTGCCACCCAATGACAATTAAAATTGAGATGGCAAGAACTAGAAGAGGGCTCTTTAATTTAACATCCAATTATTACAAGTTATCACCCCTTGATCAATGTAATATAACAGACAAGCAATGTTGCATGTGACACAAGAGATGGAGGCATTAATGGGGTGAGGTGGAGGGTGGTGGGGTTGGCGGTGGTTTTCTGTGATAGTCGAGTTGGGCAGGCTGTGGTTGGTGGGTGGAGAGTATGCAAATGGCAGAGGGATAAATAAATACCCTGCCTTTTATGATTTTATGAGTCACCCACCATCTTTAACTGAAAAACAGTCAGAAAAAAAACATGAATAGATATTGAACACGATCACATTTACATACTAGAAAAGCTGTGCATCATGGATCATATGAACCATATTCAAGCAAAATGCAGCACATTATGAAAGTTTTTTTTTTTCTATTGTACCTTTCTTTATATTTGTGCAACTTTAGCATTTTACTGTATATTAATACCACTAGAACTCTTTTTTTTTTTTTTTTACTTTAGGCTTAACTTCCTATCCGGCCTTTCAGTTTTAGTTCTGTGAAATCTTCTGTATATTAATTCTGAACAAGTCTGCAAAATGACGTTCCTGTATCAGTACTATTGATTATTTTTGTGCCACAGCAATAAACCAACTTGACCTGTGTTGGAGTTACGTTGCCACTGGAGATAAGATCATAAAACAACAGCCGGTGCCAATAAATGAGCATGTTTACTACACTGATGTATTCAACCAATAGAGATATTATTTCTGGGCTCCTAATAAGGCTTGACATAGACATGTATAGTTCCCTAGGATTATCCATAAAGGTTGGTAACTTATTATAGGGGGATCATCGTTACCCTAACTACTGTTACTAATGAGGCAATTTAGTGCAGTGATGTGCATGACTCTCAGTACTGCAATAATCA
Source organism: Poeciliopsis gracilis (assembly GCA_911649635.1). Taxonomy (NCBI): domain Eukaryota; kingdom Metazoa; phylum Chordata; class Actinopteri; order Cyprinodontiformes; family Poeciliidae; genus Poeciliopsis; species Poeciliopsis gracilis. The sequence continues at coordinate 2,939,677 of CAJVRI010000005.1, read as the reverse complement.
TAAAGACTGAGGAAATGTTGGGCCTTTACTGTCTCATAGAAGCTGGAAACCAGCCAGAACTTAGCAAACTTTATCCCCTTGCATTAACTGGAGAATATTAGAGCCTGTAAGCCTCTCAGAACATAAAGTAAAACAAACATACTTGACTCTCCATGGAAAAGCATGGTAAAGACGACTAAAATCCACTTAGTAATTAATTAAATCTGCATATCAGTATTAGCAACCATTAGCATAATGTGTTAATGCTGAATATACAAACTCATATCCGCCTTCCAGATCGATCTGAGGTATAAATCAGAGTGGAATAATCAAAACAGGCCTTAAAGCCTTCAAATCCTAATTCAAATATATATGCTAATTAATCTGGATTAATGTATAATTTATGTAAATTATGAATGTGCTTTTAGCACTCTTGTTATTGTTGATTTGCTAAAAGTGGGCAGCAGAAGCACCCACAATGCCAAGATGGTGAAGTTTTTATCATATTTATTTTCCTCAGAGCGCCTTTAATTCTCTCTGTACCTTTTTCTCACTTTCGCTGTGATTTTATCTTCTTCACACTCTGAGCCCACTGGCAGATTCCTTCAGCATTTCAATCGAGCGATAAAAATAACCATCTTTTCTTTTATTCACACTGGCTTTGCTATAATGCTGCCACTCTTGGCGGGCAGACCAGAGGTCAATCCATTATTTCACTGGTGCTGCTACAAGCCAAAAGCAGAGACATGCATCACCTCTGTCACTGTGCTGTGCAATCTTCGGACAGAATTTGTGTTTCCATTTTGTTTTTTTCTTCATTTTAGGCAGAATATAATCATCACTATTTTTATACATTATATACTTATATACATTTAGCTTAGTTTTTGTAGATGTGATTGACAGGGCTATGAAACAATATTGGCTCACTTACGGATTTGTTCTGTTTAGGCTTTAATGTTTAAGATCATAAAAAAATTTTTATATCAAACAAAAGTAATGTGAATTAACACAAAGAGCAGTTCTCAAATGATGACTTAATTGATTATACTAGCCTGGATCTGTGAAAAACTACTTCATATTAATTAAACATGGAGTAAACCTCTAACAGTGTGATGGTTTTGATTTTGAAAGGATTTTGAATAGCCTAGTCAAAGTCCAAACTTAGTTCTGATTAAAATGTTGTGGCATGACCTTAAATGGGTGTTTCTTTTTTTTTGAAAGCCTTCCAATCTGTCTGAAATAATTCTGCCAAACTTTGTCCAAAGTGATGTAAAAGACTCATTTATCTAAGTAACACTTGATGGCTCCTATTATAAGCTTTTAGACCACAATTACATTTTTATTTAGGGTGAAGGTAGTTTAGATTATGGTGGCCGTTTAGATGACTCTCTGCTTTAATCAATCAATCAATCAATCAATCAATCAATCAATCAATCAATCAATCAATCAATCAATCAATCAATCAATCAATCAATCAATCAATCAATCAATCAATCAAATTGTATTTGTATAGCACATTTCAGCTACAAGGCATTTCAAAGTGCTTTACATCATAAACACAAAATACAAGGTCATGCAACATAGAATAAAATGAATAAAATACCAAAATAAAATATAAAAATAAAAAATAAAATACCACGGAATTTAAGCGCCTGTTACCGCCGGACTCCGCCGTCCGTTTAACCACGGGTATTCGCCGGGCCCCGTTGCCCACAACAGGAAAAGGTCTCAACCTTTTAACATCATCTGGATCAACTAATCAGGTCATTAGCAGGATTCTGGAGAACCTGACAGTATAATGAGCAGGCATTTCAGCGGTTTGATTCAGGTGTGTTACACCAGTGACGCATCTGAAAGACGCAGGACAGCGGCCCTCCCGTTCATGGGTTGAACACCCCTGACCTACGGGATCTTTTATATCTTTGTCATGCACAGAAACACATGCTAACTATGTGTGCGTGGTGCACTCAGCCACCATTGTTACATCTGGGACGTTATGAAGGAAATTTATTTTTCAGTTTGGCTGTGTCCCACTGTGACACACACTTCGCCGCCATTGCACTGTGTAAGCATCAGCTACAGCGCTGGCAGTTCACTGCCTGTTCTGTCTACGAACAGATAAAACCAACAGGCAGAAGCTCAGGACAGGATGTAAGAAAGACCTTATTTTTCTTTGCATTGCACCACTCAATTCAGGGATGCCACTGATGAGATGAGAACCCAAAACTTTTGTCAATCAATAAAAACCCCACAAATGCTCCATTTAAAACATGAAACATGTCCGGGGAACAGAGGGTGTTTGGTCACTCTAGTTTAGATACTTTTGTTTTTCCCCAGTCGGTCATCATTTAAAAAACACACTCTAGATTTCTTAGTCTTGTTTTGAAATTAGATTAATTAAGACAGAAATAAACGTGGAAGAAAGCTGTAAGTGCTCTTTAACAGCACAGTACATTGTTGATGGAGGTCTAAATTTAATAAGCCTTTGTTTTATTATGACACCAACAAAGCTCAGTATTTATGAACTCTATCGTTGCAAATCAGCTGATCCATGCTCATTTCAGTAAGATGGATGCTACTAATGTTTTGGCATGCATTCCTTTATTGCGGCATGACACCACTCCCCATGCTTTAATTTCCATATGGCTGCGGCACTTTGTTCTCCATTGGCAATAATGTGATTCTTCCTCGGAAAAAGATGAAAGATCAATATCCTCTCAAGGCTGCGAGCTGGGGAAGGGGAACAAGAAAAATAAGACCATCCACTTCATTCCTATTGATATATGTCAGTGTAAAATGGTGTGGATGATAATGAAATTGTTGAAAATGTACAATTTATGTGTCGATGAGTTAGAATCTCCGTGGTTTATCCCGTATTCCCCACAGGCCATTGTCAAACCAAAACCATTAGCGTGTTCAGGGGGTAACATTAACCTTTCCATGCGGGCTTACCAATATCTCATCACATCTATAGAGTCGTCGTCCCGTGCTTTTAAATACTACTTCTTTATGAGACAGGCCTTCTCGAAGGCCTTTAAAACATATATATGCTTTGGATAAATGGCCATTGATAAAGTCAATCATGTGCTGCATTTTCTGACAGTTTCTCTGAGTTATAGCTATTTGTCTGCCTTTTGCCTTCCTGTCTCCGGGGGCCAACAGGGGTCTGGGTGCTCTCCGCTCAAAGAGATGAGGCTTTTTTCTACAGCCATCAGTGAGGCATCATTGTCTCTAAGAGCATGTCACTTTTCATGTTTGGGTCAAAAGCTTAGAGGACAAGATAGGCACTCACTGAAACAATCAGGGTAAAAGTATTGATCTATGTGGCTGCTGCCAGTCAGTCATTAATACTGGCAGGATAAAGAGGAAAAAAAAAATTAAACATAGAGTAATGTCCTTAAATGCTTTCTTAAAGGGACAGTTCAGATATTTTCAAAAGAGGGCCTGTGAAATTATTAGAAATAATTTTCTCGGTAGTGGGAGAAAGATGTCACAACACAATGAGTTTAAGTTTAACAGCTAAGTCACTTTGGAAAATAGTCTGTCCATGCAAGAGATGTTTCATATCCTCTAATAAGTTGCATAATAATTTCAGCTTGATTTGTTTTGAATTGATAAAATCAGCTGAAAAGGAGTTGTTTTCAATTAAGCATTCCACTTTTCTGAGGTTTCACAAAATAATGACATTATGACACCTGTTCATAATGTCATTATTATGACAATATGTCATAATAATGTGATTATTATGACATTATGAACAGGAGTCATAATGTCCCTTTACCTGTTCACTGCAGGTAAAGGGATAATTTCTTGGCATGTCAGCAAGATTTTCTGGAGTTGCATTTCAAAACAAATCATTTTTGCTTAAAACACTAAATTGAAAAAGTCAACAAGACTGCAGATTTAAAATAAAACAGCTCCAGAACTGTACATTGTAATTTATGTTCCTCAATAAAATCTAGTCACCAAAAATAATAAAGACTCTTAATTTTGAAATTGTTTTTAGCATTTGATGACAACAAATGCTGAGCAAACATTTTTTGATGAATGTGAAAGATGTACTTTCCTGCTGTAGAATATGATATCCCACCATTTTAAAATGTGACCAGTGATTATATTTGGGTATTTTTACCTTTACGTGTGAAATTCTTAAAACTGTAAGCCCCATTAGCACATAAAAATCTACTTATGAGGAGACGATGTATTCAGTAGTGGAATCACCAGTCACGTGAATCCAGGACAGCTGAAGACTTCCTGAGAGTGAAAACTTTGTTCAAAAAACATCTCTTTGAATCGTCTCTTGACATTTCTGTATTTTTCTTTAAATTGGTCTGAATATTTCAACATTTTGCAGTTTAGCATTAGATCAATCAAGGGCTGGTAAAAATGTATTGCGGCTAATAGCAAAATTTTGAGAATATTCTGCGTTTTCTCTCCCCTTCTACCTGTGTGTATGTGAGTGACTTTCCTGTGTCCATGGCCTGCCTCCCTGTGGGTTTGTGGGAGCGTATGTCAGAGAGGTTGATTGTTGTGGAGGTGGCGATCGCGGCTGCAGGGCTCCTAATGAAGGTGTGCGTAATAAAATCAGTGCACTTGGGTCCTCGTCTGTGCCCCTCCTCCCGCAAACTCCATCTGATTGAAAATGGAACAGCTGTGATGATTTAATTTACATGTTAATAACCAACAGGCCTCCAGAAAATCGTCCAATAAACGTCTTTTTATTACCGCCTGTATCTCCTACGACACAAGGGAATGAGTAGGAGAGGGAAGCAGGGAGAGCGGGGGATGTGTGCGAGGAGAAAAGGCGACTGTAATTAATTGTTTAAGTGATTTTATTAAAACAAAAAAGATCTGGTGGTAGTGTGTAGAATGAGGATAGACCACTGGGTAGTAAATAGCATCAGTGGGTGACAATGTTGGGGGATGATGATGATGATGATGATGATGATGATGATGATGATGATGATGATGATGATGATGATGATGATGATGATGATGTTACTATGTGGGAGTGTGTGTGCTGTTAATGGTAGAGTGATGTTGAGATCTAAGTCTTTTACACACGCCTAAATGTGGATTATTTTATTCTAGAAATGTTAAGGAGCTCTTTTTTCCTGTAGCATGAGATATTTTAAATTTTTTCAATTAATTATGCCGTTATGAGAGGTTGTTAATAGCTCAGAGATAACTCTCTTGATATCTCTCCATTAAAGGCCAAAGAGATCTTCTACCATCGTGAAACAGCTCCACTCTCAAGAAAGTCATAACTTTAAGCGAATGCTATTTTATGAACATCGAAACAATTGCCATGTTTGCATTTGTTATTTACAGAAATTAATTATCAACATTAGAAATGGAGGTAAAATGTGGTCCACCACCAATAGTCTTCAGACTTGTGAAACATGCTAAGAGCAGAGCAAGTAAAGTGTTTCTGTTTAGAGAAACTGTCTTCAACACTCTAAAAAGTGAAAATGAAATATAGGACTTAAAGTAAATTTGTAATTTTTTCTTTTTCTGCTTTTCTTTTACTAGGTAGTTGCCGTGAGTCGAATCACTACATTTTCTATTCAACAGCAGTGAAACCATTAGTTTGCTGCCTTTAACATCAGTTTACGTGTACAGATAGTTATTTGTTTTTCTTCAAACAACCAGGCAATGCAAATGTGCTGGCGACTTTAAAGAATCATAAAACAGGGATTTGTCTCTTTTCCAATATGATGTATTGATTTGGGGTCCCAATTAGATAATTCCTGATGGAGCTCGTCTTCTGATGCCATTTGTTGGTCAATTGTCTATGATTTTACGGCCACTTTCAACAATCACAGCCTATTTTCTTGTCCACACCTTGGACAACTGTGATAGAGTTCATACAGATATATTTGTTGAACAAACCTTGTTTTCTGTTTAGAATACAATCTGATTTTCACAGAAGTCCCTCTGGGTTCATCAGTAAATTGCTTTGAACATGTTCAAAGCATGTTATTGATGAATGAGTTAATGTAATGCTGTCTATTACATGAGTTATTCTCCTGCACTGTAATGTTACCAATTGACCTGATCGGACTGTGAGTGTTTATCAGCTAATGCCTGTTCTCAGATGACTCAGATTGGTATCAAGGACAAAACCATACTGATCAGGGCATCCCTAGTTTCTGTAAGTGTTATTTTTTTTTTACGAGAGTCTCTGACTAGCAGCTGGTGTTGGCCTTGAGCAGGATGCGCATCTCTCTCACAGATTTTAGGACAAGACAAAATCAAAATCGCTTCCAACCCCATAGTATCGTGATCCATTTTGCTGTCTTCAGAGTGGATCCCATGCTGCTTTTTGTGGATTAGAAGTGCTTGTTGGAAATAAATTCTTCAGCACTGTGAGTACTGATTCAAAGTCTTCAGTGCAGCTTTACTGGGGGCTAAATAATTCTCTGTCATTAACTTTTATTGGCCTCCTGGGCACAGCTATTACATCAAGGCTAAGGCGCTGATAGAAATTCAAGATTTGTTGAAGTTTTGCTTCTTGTTTGCAGGTTTTCCTCCATGATTTAAACCACCACACGCCCCCTCCCGCTCCTCATTCCACCTTTCTGCTTGCAGCCACCCGGGGAACCGAGAATTCCTTCCCATCCGCGGAGAATAGAGGACGAGAAATAGGGGTTGAGCCAGGGCTCCCCATGCTCATCTTTCCCACCCCCTTTTCATTCTCCTTACCCCTCCTTCTCATCGTGTCCTCAGAGAGGTGGCCCTGCCACAGTGGCCATTCATGTCATTGTCAGTGAAGCCACATGGCCGCGTCGCCATGCTTCTCCTGGGACACGAGGAGTTGTGGGGAGGGGGGTGCACAAAGACAGGGCTCTCACTGGGTGGGAACAGTAATTAAAGAATAGAGGAGAAATAGAAGCAAAAAATATAAAGAGAAAGAACAAAAGACAAATGAACAAAAGGAATTGCAGATTAGGCTGGGAGGGGGTGGGAGGTGGGGGGTAACAGCTTAAGGTCCATGCAAATCATCAGGGAATATTGCCTCGCAGTGTACAGCTCTGCACAACAGCTCAGTGGATCTATTAATGATCCAAATACCTCCAAGGCATTCTACAACCACTCTCTTAGAGTGCTGCGGTGGTGGGTGGGGGGTAGCACAAGAGCTTGCATTGCTGCACGTTGTTGTAGGGAAACTTGGAATTTCATCCCACTGTCATGAGCATCTTTGTTACCTCTTTGATCACCGGGTGTTCATTTTATTGACTTGGCTCACTGCTGGTGTGCGACATTAGAGAACACGGGCTGGCTGGGGTTGGCCCTACCCTCTGAGATTTGACACAGTCAGAGCTGTAATGCATTTGGAGCCCCGAGGCCTTGTCATCCCAAGATGGAAAGCCAACCCACAAACAACACCTAAAGCTGTTTACCTTGCCATCCTTAAAGCAAAGAAATCTGACTGTGACACTGCAGAAAGGCTGTGAAAGAGCCGGATTTATGCTAATAGAATATTGTTTAGAGGGCGTTATGAAAAAAAACAAAACAAAACATCCCCCCACTATGCTGCCTTCGCAGCCGAGACTGCCATGGGAGGGGGCATACACGCAGAAATGTGGAGGGGGGGGGGCTGCAAAGATAGCAAAGGAGGAGACGGGAGGTAAACAGAGAGATAATGTCTACGTGTCGCACATTCCAATACGGATCGCCAAAAAGTTCTGGGGTGGTTCCCAGGAAGCGCCAACTTTGGAGAGGTAAAAGGTCACTGTATGTGGACAATGACGCCAGCTCAGCATCTATTGACGGGGAGGGGCCAGGGGCATGGTGGGGAGGGCACCAAGTGGCTCTCACTGCCAGTCATGGCAGTGTAGTATTTGCATGGGCTGCCAATCACCACAGAAAGGAATGCACTTGGGTCAGGAGGGGTCAGGCAGGCGGAGCCGAAGACAGAGGGAACACAACAAGCCCTGACGCATCAGGGATGATGGGGTAGAGTCTGTGCACGCATCTGTGCAAGAGTCTGTTGCTGCTGCAGAGAACAAATCCAAACCGCCGGGCAAATAATGGGTCTCTTAACTCTTATTATGTTACTGAATTTCAAACTAAAGCATTCGTCTTGTACCACATAATTCGCGTGCTATAGTTTGTGCTTTGTTTCAGTGTGGTTGTTTAAAATGACTGCCCATATAACACTGTAACATCCTGAAATAAAACTCTTTAGCCATAAAGCTTTTTTTACTTCCATTTTAAAGTTTGTGACAACTCCAGCGGGGCCCGTAGCTCTCCCTAACCAGCCTCACCTCGTCACTGTGACCGTGAGCGGTTCTGTGAAATAGAAGGAGGAAGAAAGCAAATTGTTTGTGCCGTGGGCCTTGACAGGAGGCTATAGAAGCCCAGTATTAGCAAAGGATAAAAGTAATGGGATTTGTAGTGGGGAGGCAGTGTGTGTCGCAGAGGTGCTGTTGATGGGTGATAGGGGTGAGTCGCCGCCTTTAAAACCTGATAAGTATCTGTGTGGGAGAGGGGGACAGAGAGCAGGGCAGCTGGCAACAAAAACAGATAAATACCTGCTCCTCCAACTACACGCTGTATCTTTATCACTTGTTACCCATGTATTTGGATTCTGTGCCCCACCAAGATTGGAATACGAAAATGTTAGATCGGTTTTATCTGCAGACTTTAAATGTACAAATATCGTGCAGTATTTGCGCCCTTTAACTTTTTTCCCCCCTCATGGATTTTATTAGGATTTTGAGTAATAAATTATTAGGATTTTGAGTAATAAATCAAAATAAAGTAGTAGCATTGTTGAAGAGTTGAACAAAAATGACCCATGGTTATTTTTATAAGCCCTGTCTACGTTGACATTTGAAATTTGGGTGACCATGGCTAAGTAGGTAAGAGGTTTTCTTGCTTGAGTAAGTTGTTGGTTTAATTCCACCTTCCTCTTTTCACATGTCGTTGATCTCCTGGGCGAGGCATTTGACCTACTGGTGATCGGGTGAATGTAGCCAGAATCACTAGAACAGTTCTATATAACTTCAAATCAATTACCATACTGAGCTCCAAAAAGAACATAAATTAAAATAGATTTTTTCTAAAAATAAATAAAAAAGCTTTCCTACAGATGCGTTTTACATATTCTTTTGTCACATTAGTTAATCACTGTATTAGATGCCCTGGAAATTGAAAGGCCCACTCATTCAGAGAGAGAATATTTTATTTGAAGCACCAGCCAACATCCTTTAAAGGTGTTGATTTCATTTAAATAGTAAAATTAGACTGGAATATGACACAGATCCCCACACAATTTATTTGATGGTTATAAAATTGACAAATATATCAAGCAATTGCTTTCTTTAACTACAGCTGGAAAGATTAAGACTGATGTTAAACTAGTCAATTGTCAGAGCTAAATGATGCCAGAGTTAAATAATGTGCCTGGCATACTAGACTATAAGTCTGTTTCAGATATTTATGCTAATAATAATACAATGTATTTAATGTTATGTTTTAAAATGACAAAAGCCCCAACTGCAAGTTCACAAACACAAGTTTCTTGTTTTACTGTGCAAAGATGAATATGCCTTTGATTTAAGAATAAAATTATATATATATTTATTTTACAGACTAATAGTTTTGGGGGCACAACAACAGAAGAAACAAATGTCTGAAGAGGGACTACCCAAAATTGTGTCCTATTAAACCTCAAAACAATCTTAGAAAATACTTCTCCATTGTATTGACACTTTAAAAATAATAATAAAAAAAGACTTTTTCCATTTATTCAACTCTTTCAAGGACATCTTTGAGCAATTAACTGCTGTTTTCTATGACCTTTATCCTAAATTTTCTCCTGCACTGCAACATTTTCAGCCAGGTAAAACAATACATCAAAACTTGGACAACACAAAGCTAACAGATTATCCTGAAGAGGAGGAAGTTGAGGTTTTTTGGAGCCAGGCAGTTAGAGTGGGCGTTAAAGCGTTGCAACAAGTTCCCCGTCCAGTTCGGTGTAAACTGGTCGCCACATCGGCTTCTGAAATGTGACTCCGCAGAAAGTGAGGAGAACAGCAAGTAAATGAAGACATGGTTGTATGTGGCTGTAAATAGATGCATGTACAAAAGAATAAAACAGTGATGAAGCTTAAAATAAATAAATATGTTTGTTGCCTTATTATATCAAATGAACCTCCCTTCACGTTTAATAAAACATCCTAATGTGTTATTCTTATTTCTTCCAGGAGCAATCAGAGAGCTGCTCTGCCTTTCTGCTGTTCAAGCCACAAACTTGAAACATTGGCTCTCTGCGCTGCAAAAGATCATACTTGTTAAATTAAAGCTACAAAAAAAACCTGAACCCATACTTAGAAAAATATACAGACATGTTATTCCTTGCATTTGAAAATACACATACTATCAGCGAATGTTTAAAAAGAGAGATGAGGGAAAGGGGGGGAAAAAGGGAAAAGGCAGCAGACTCTCATATTGACTCAGCGGGCACTATGCCGCGCAATTAGTCCAAACTACAAGGAAAGGGAAAAGGAGGGAGGGAGTGAGATAACCCCCCCCCCAAAAAAAAAAAAAAATGTCTGTGGAAAATTTGGAGAACTTCCCAAAATACACAAACTTTCCCGACGAATACATTTCTTTGGTATGCCGTAATCTCATATGGCTGGCCTTTTCTGAGCCCCTCCGTGAGACTTCTTTCTACTCTCCTCGCAGCTTTCCAAGCTCCCCAGCCCCCAGGCCTCACCAGTCTACTTCACAGTCTGGCCTAGTCTCAGGCCCCATAGCCCCAGCCTTCACAAAATCCCCTTCCAAAACCCACTGTCCACACATGGCAATCATTAGGAAACTCTCTTAAAGAGCAACATTATACCACCAATTGCAGTCTTGCATGAAATTTTGATCACTTAAACCCATCTTAAAGAGGCAGCAGCCACTTTCTGCTGCAAGACGTCCTTTTCTCTCTCTCCATGAATGGTAATGCACTTACCTCTCAATAGTAACCCCCACTCTCTCATTGTACTAGCCCAACAAAGCCAAATGAGGCTTGTAGCCACTTAGAAGAGGCAGCACCAATGAGGGGCCCTCTTTAAATAAACCTTGTAGAGAGAAAAAAAAAAGCGTTGTGATTATGCATTGGTTAGTTTAAGACCATTTTCTGCTGCATTTGCTTCCCTTGTGGTGAAATACAAACAAAAACAAATGCTGGTATAAGGGAGATTCCTTCCTTTTCCCCACAAATCTCCAAATCTCTCCGGAAAATTAGCCATTACTCGAGGCGTGCTGCAGACATGAATAATAGAACTGCTGATATACAAAGCTAAATTGCACCTAGAGAGGAGACTTAGGAGAAAAAAAGCAAGATACAAAAACCCCATGGGGTTCACTCGTAAACAATGATTAAGGCACCTCAAATAAAGGCATGCCCACTCTTTGCCACTCACCTCACACTACCGCCTAATTAGTTGGGGCTTTGCTTTTACTGCTGGCTTTAGCGTCGTAAAATTAACACGTTTCGCAAAGGAGCAGGAATGGGCTCAAACTGTGGTGTGGGTTTAACAAGCTTCTCATGGGTGAGGCTGTTTGTCTAGCACAAAGGAGAGTGAACGGTCCCGACAGGCCAGCAACTGCAATGTGTGGAAAGGAAAGGAAAGAGGAAAGGAAAGAAAGGAAAGGAAAGCAAAGGAAAAGAAACAAAAGGAAAAGAAGGGAAAGGAGAGGAAATGAAAGAAAAGGAAAGGAAAAGATTAGCGCTCCATGCAGAGCCGTTTATCCAGATGAATACATGAAGTAATGCTAAAACTCTGGAGGGCCCCACATGGCCTTCAGACAGACCTGATGCCAGGGGAACAGCTTACACTGCCTTGTGCCCAGCAGATCAATAGGATTTAGGCAAAAGTTGATTTTGCTGAAATCTTCCTCTTACGTTCATTTTGTGTCTAAAAAGACTTTTCTCAAACTGGCAGACATTTTTGCATACTTCGGCTGGTCCTGCAATTTACAGTCAAGTGTGACTTATGTTCTGTTTTCTTGAGGCATTTTGATAGATGATTTAAATATTAATTTATGCTGACAAACACGAACCAAGGATTAAAGGTGCTGTATGTGACCTTTATAAAAATATTTTTACATATTTGTTAAAACTGTCACCATGTCGTGACAATATGCTATGAGACAGATAATCTGAAAAGATCAATCTCCTCCATCACCTCCTTGAGCCGCTACTACTGAAGAAATGCAACAACCAATCAGAGCCAGGAGGAGTGTCTTCACACTGTCAATCAATCACATCATTCTAAGTTGGAGATTAAGTCAAACTTTTGAGTTTGAGTCAGTCAATTGCTTCGCACAATCAGCACAGTCTTGCATCAGGCTTTGGTTGTATGAGACCTTCGGGGTATCTCCATGAATATCCCTGTCAGCTCTGACCAGTGACCATGTTCCAGATGAAAATAAAACCATCCTCATGGCATGATGCTGCTTCCACCATGCGACACTATGTTCAGTTTTTCTCTTCTGTGACTGCAGCATCTGTTGTTGGTGTTCAGTATGTGTTTAATAATAATGCTTTTTGGATTAAACCCCGACTTCAGAGTCATCTCTATCAATGTCCATTTCCAAGCCTCCAAATTGCTGCTTTGGAATATTCCCAGAATTTTTGCAGACCTAGTCAAGACTCTGTTTTCCCATCGTTCACCATAATATTGGAATAATTTACAAAATATTCTCAACTGGAAACGCTCGCTAATAATTGTGTGTTATATAGTTGTTTTATAGCTTAGATTTGTGTTGCTCTTACATTGGCAAGCAGTATTTATTAAATGTTAAGTTATATTGTTAAATCACACACACACGGCCTGTGTTTAGGGGTAACATTTTATTGACGGGGTGTGAATAAGACTGTCACGACACCGTCATAAACATGACATAACACCTGTCATGAACATGAATAAATCTTCATGAATAATTATGAATGTCGTCATAAAGTGTCATCCGGTAAATCATGACACTTTTAATACAAAGTTGACATTATTCAAAATGTCTTTGTAATGACAATAACTTTAGCTTTAATAACATAAAGCTACATAATTTTTAAAGTTTAATCAGTAATACTTTCATAACAAATTTATGTCAGATTATGATTTCTTGGTTAATGTCAAGTTTTAGTGAATGACACTTTATGACAACAGTCATGTTTATGACAGTGTCGTGACAGTCTTATTCACACCCCATCATATAAAATGTCATTTTTTTAGGTGTGTTATTACAGCAGTTGGTTGTACTTGATTTTAATTAAAAATATAAGACTGATGGGGTACTGAAAAATCCCCACCACACTTTTCAGATCATTACTGGACAACCAAATTGTATCATTTTTTCCATTTCAAATTATTCAATAGCTTGTATTGGTCTATCACATATTATTCTTAAAATACAATGAAGTCTGTGGGTGTACCATAACAAAATATAAAGATGTTCAGTGGGTGGGAATGCTTAATACTCTCCAAATACTAGCTTTGCAAGCCACTGTAGAATAAACTGGTGTTGAAAGACTTCATCTGGTCTGACTGAAATAATAGCAGGGATCTGATTCACAGATTATATTCAACAGTCATTTGAATATAATCATTTTAAAGCCTGAAGCAATTAATGCATTCTTGGATGTGGGTTCTAGAAACAAGAATTTTAAATCCTGATCACCACACCGACAATGCCAAGGAAATGCATAGAATAGAAAACAGCACTTACATATAAGCATGTTATGGCTTTTTAAAACATGCAATAAAGTTGGCAAAAAGAGATAGAATAAGATCCATAATCAGCATATCTAAATTAGAGTAGAGTCAGATCAATGCTTATCCCTCTTTAACCTGTTTGGAAAATTCTTCCAAATGGCTCTTTTTTTTATATATCAAATAGTCAAACATAACTTGGCCTATTCTATTTCCCAAATATTTTTTTTTTTTCTTGTCTGGCTGCATATTAAGAGGCAGAACGTCGTTTGGAATGCTGGTTTCTATTTTTGAAATGTTCTGAAACGATGTTTGCATACATTTGCATAGCCAAGTGCAAATTGAGCCATGAATATGCAAATGCGGAGCTGATGTCTGTGGCAGCCTCCGCTCTGCCAGGTTTATAGAAGAATTCGTTTACACACACACATACACACACACGCACACGCACATGCCCACGCACGCACACTGACACATGCAGATTTTTCTCTCACCCCTTGTGTCTCTGCATGCTCAGGGAGGACTGCTTGTTTAAAACATGATCCTAAAAATCATTAATTTGTTTGTATCGCCTTATTAAGTTGGTATTTTCTGGTTGCTGTTTTCCTGTCGGCTAGCCGGCATCTATGCTTTTCCATTGCCTCATTAGGGGGGGAGATGGACTGCATACTCTCATGAAGGTCCTCTAGCTGACACTGAGACCAGACGCCAGCTCATGCTCAGCGCACCCGACCCCTCAAAATAAAGTCTGACTTAATTTGTTGACTGTATCCGTGGGCATTTGCACTGCCACCCTCTTAGCCTCTCTCTCAATTTTCCCCACTGCCCTCCCTACTGCTGGCTTTCTTTCAACCTCCATACCATGAGAAAGTACTTGACAAGAAGGTTTTAAATAGAGTTGTTGTGAGAACAAATACTTTACAATGCACCATAGCTGTGACGGTTGCTACAAAAGCATATGACTTTAAAATAAATAAATAAATAAATAAGAAAAAAGGAGTAATTCTGAGACAACTTAAGGTCATGTTGGCCCAGAAGGTCTACTTCAGATCTGGCCGTTCTACATTATTTACTGTCAAAAATAATTTTACTTCAGGCTCTTTCAAAAGAGAAAACTCATATAAGTCGTTTCATATCTGAAGTCAACAAATATGTAAAAAAAAAGAAGAATTAAAAAGCAACCAAAAGAAGATGCATTTGTTCCCGGGCTTTAGTTGAATCCAGTGTGTTGATGGTGAGATTTCATTTTAGAAATATGAACCAGTTAATAGAATCGTTCAAGAAGTTCAGAGAAAAGATCATTCCCTCGCAAAAAGAATGAAAACATGACAAAAAGACAGCGAAGGACCTAACCATCCCTTGTAATACGGTTGCAGGCAAAGCATGCAGGTTTCAGGTCAAAAGAAACAGTTGCTGCTCCACCTGACTGTAATAGAGAAGGAAACTGTCAATGGCTACTGATGAGGCTAAAATTCCTGAAAAAAGACTTGACAGCAGCAATAGCTCAGGCTTCACTTTCGTCTCTAATGCCTGGTTCACACAGCAAGATAGCTGAACAATTTTTTTACCCAATTTTCTTCTTTCAACAAACTTAAAGACTCTCCAATTGTTGGGATTTCATGAGACCCTTGCTGTGTGGTGTGTTAATAGTGAGCTAGTCTCCTCAGAAGGACATCAGGACAAATCAGGGATATTCAACATGTTGGATTGTGTTGCAGTTTATGGTTTGTGCCCTGAAGTCAAACAACCACTCAGCCTGTTAAATTGGACGTTATTTGTCCTCAATAAAAAAGCGAAGTGATGGAAATATGGAGCTAAATTCAAAACAATTGCTTCTTCCTCGTCAGCCATGTTTGTTTATTCTGAACTCATGCTTGGCCTCGAGAGGTTTTGCAAGACAAGACTTCTGACATTTTGTAAGGTGTGCTTTTAATGTTACGCAACTGCTTTCAAAACAACGGTAATACGAAGTGAAATTTATTTATGTTCCACACTTTGATTTTTAGGTTTTCTGGGTGGAAAATATGATGATATTGGGCCTTCAATCTCACCCGCTAAGCTTCTGATTGAAAAGAGAAATTCAAATGGCTACAGAAAATCTCTGAGTAAGCCTAATAAATCATTTCTCCACTGCTTAGGTGGATTTTCAATGGTTCTTTGATTAGAGGTGGTCCAACATTTGTAATCCTCCAAGCAGACCTTAATGGCTTAAGTTGCAGTTGTTAGCTGATTGGAACTGTGTCTGTGCTCAGTTATTGGATGAGGGGCAAAAACAACAGTTTAATTAGTGAATAGGGGGGATAGGAAAACAAACCTCGCATTTAAGTTTTCAATTAACCCAATTAAGGCCAAATGGATGAGCAGTCACAGATACAATGGGAGCCGTGTTGCTGGCAGAGACTCGCCTTCACTGGTGCACTTAAGCGAGTGTGTAACATCTCAGAGGTTTTTCTTACCGTTCTGTGCCTCAGTTTCAGATCTCAGTGGGGATCCTAAACAAAGCTGACAAAATCTGCACATGCACTCCAGAGAAATTATGCTAAGGAGGGTGAAACAAAAAAAAAAAAAAAAAGAAGAACCTTATCGTGACGCTCCATTCCCTTGAGCGCCAGATTAAAAACTCATTCATTTGTTAAATATTTGACACATCTATGCTTGAGCTTTGAGATTAGGGATTTGCAAAGTTCTTCATATCAACTTGTGTGGGAGAAATGCCCCCCTCTGATGCTGGCAAAGACAAACTGGCACATTTTCAGGGGGACAGACAAATTCATCTATGCGGATAAGTACATAAATTCCCGTCTAATGTGCGCCAAGCTCGCTCTTTAAAGATTGCTCTGTGCTTATATTTGCTGTTCTTCAATGGGAGTGCAGAAGCTTACAACAGTGCAGACCCAAACAAAAAAAAAATGTAATCTTATTATTCATACAAAGCTGGTTTATTTATCATTGTCCAAGTGCAGAGCTTGCAAGCTACTCGGGCCATTTTGTCAAATTTGTGCAAACCAAAAGATGTTATCCCACAAGAGGTTTAGTATTAAACTCTCTATCTAAAAGCTTCAGATTTAAATATTTAAAGCAGATCATTTGGTTGTTCTTTAGCTTAGCTTGTAAAGTAGACACAACACAACTCAACAAAGAAGAAGGGATGAGAGAAAACATGGGAGAAGTAATGCAGCAGGGCGCAAAGCCATTACGCCTACACCGAAAATAATTCACAGGGGACAAAGCAGCTTTACAGCTTCATTCCTGGATAAGAATGAAAGGAGTGGGGAAGAGGGGGGAAACTTGGATTTTGTCATTGGGGGAATAAAAAAAAAAAGAGAAGGGTGGGGGTGGCATAATTAGATGATCACAAACTGTACCAGCGGCTCAGTTTTCACTCTGTGGTCCAAATTACAAACCGTCATATTTTTAAAATCATGCTGACATTCTTTCGTCCCCAGCAGCTGCCAAGAACAACCCAGGCTAGGCTTGTCTTGGCACCTGATCAAAAAGAAGGACCGAGCTCGAGTCATACAGCAACTGAAAACATTTACACAGCTGGGACCCTCGAACTCTAAGGCCGCACCGCCTCACTGCCAGAACCTGTGCTGGGGCTTGAGGCCGGAGAATGCGAGGGGGGTTTGGAGGGCTCCAGGTGCTTCTGGGGGGGATGCAGGAGTTCTAGAGATGGAGCAAAGGGTAACAACTGAGCTCAGTTCCAAAAGTCATGTTGTGTCCATGTCCACTTTCATTTTAATGAAAGGACCAAGTGCAGCAAACAGACAGACGTGTGTCGGTGTATGCACAAATGCACATGCTCACATTTGTGTGAACCAGCTGGAAAATAGGTAGTGATTGCATTATGGTTTCCCTCTTGATTCTGTCTATGTGTGCTCAAGTGTCTTGTCTATTACAGGGATGGTTTCTGTTTGTGAAGCTGTATTTGCTTGTTGATGCTGGGATTAGAGTCATCCCCAGCACTAGATCATGGGAAGTCTGCTCTGTAGTCTACTCACTCTACCAATGAACTAAATGCAAACACCAGATGAGCCACATAATTATGCATACATTCAAGCCTGGTCCCATTCCCAACTCTTCCCATATGTACACTTGGCCGAGACCTTTTGGTGTCGCATTACATTGCAATGCGTTGAGAACTTTTTTTTAAATTATTTTGCTTTGCCGAGGCATAATCAAGTATGGGCAAGGGCAGCATTAATCAGAAAAGCACCCAAGAGTCCCTTTACAACCCTGGAGATGCTACAGAGACCATCAGCTGTAGTGGGAGAATCTATAGGAGAATAGCAGGTTATTAAAAACAAAAATGATAAAACAAACCTATAAGAAGTCACATTTGAAGTTTGCACGAAGAAGATGCTTTGATGAGCATCTTACTTATACTAAAGTATAAGTAAGATACTTATACTTCTGACCTACATACTGAATAACTTGTGTGGTAAAAAAAACATTGCCTTAAACACTTCTGCATTGTGAAACATGGCAATGTGAAAAATGTTTGGAGAAGAGAGGTAGCGTATTTGGGACAGGGCAGTGGAAGCGGGGGGAGTGGCAGACCAATGAATTCAAGATTGTGTTGACCCCTCATGACCTCATCCCAGTAACTCAGAAACCCCAGAGCAACAATGACATCACTCTCTCATTCCAAGACAAGGAATCAAAGCATTGCAGTGCTAGGCCAGCACAGTGCGTGCATGCACACTGAAGTATTAGACCTCGTTTTAAATGTGTGTTTGTGCATGAGAGCAACCATAGAAACGAGAAAGAAGTAGGTGGGAGCATTTTCAAAAGTAGAAACAGACTGGATTTCTTTTGGTATGCTTACCAGTTCTTTTGTGCTTCACCTCCTGAAATGTGCTTAGTGAAAACAATGGAATACTGTATTTGGATTTTGCACCTTCAACTTTTTCTTCATACCTCAGTGTCCACTGTACATTCTGTAAGAAAATTAAGCCTGCTATATTTCACAATTTATGATCACAAAATTATGAAGACTTAAACATCTCAACTCCACAAAATACCACACACCACAAGAGTAATTTATGGGTGTTCTGTGCAATGGCTTTAGAGCTACTAACCAGTTTGCAAATTTATACACGCACATCAGAGCAAAGTCCACACCAGACCAATGAATCTTTTCCAGTATGCCATTTCTGAATCCTGAAATTACCTTTAACTCTAGATTTTGCTTTTTTGCTTTTTTCTTGAAACACCAAATAAAAACATACATGAAATGTTTTCTTTTGCTTTCTGAAGTTAAATTAGACCAAGCCTGTCTTATGTCAGTAAGAATTGTCCAATTTATTTCTATTAGCTAAATATCACATAATGAAAGAATATGTCAGAAATGTATTAATTAATGTCTTTAAAATTAGAAGTGTACTTACACAATGATCTTAAAATAATGAGAGAAAAGCCAGATGATAATGTCATGCTTTTGGAAACTTCTGTTTGGCTAAAACAGAAGTTTTTCAAGTAACCCTTGAGTTAATTAAAGGCTCACTGAGTGTATTTTAAGGCCACACCTGAAACATGCTGCTTTCTTGTTCAACACGATTGGAAAGTCTAAAGTTATCAGGCAAAATATCAGGAAAAGAATCACGGAGCTGCAACAGTCTGGTTTCATCTTTGTGAACAATTTCAAGACTTTTCAAGGTGTTGCATCCATCTGTTCAAACAATTACATTCATGTCTTGACATAATGGGAATGTCCAACCATCATACTGCTCAAGAAGCAGACACCTTTTGTGTCCCACAGTTGAATGTGCTTTGGTCCAAAATGTGCAAAGCAATCCAAGAACAAAAGCTAAAGACATTGTGAAGATGCTGGCAAAGCTTGTGAGTGATTATACACAGTGAAACTTGTCTTGTATCGATATGGGCTGAAAGGCCACTCAGTAAAGAGGAAGTCATAGTAAACATAAAAAAGCCAGATTGCAGTTTGCAAATGCACACAGGGACAAAAACCTTAAATTTTAGAGTCATGTCTTGTGGTCTGAAGAAACAAAAGTGGAAACCAATGTGTTACTTTTGAGCCATAATGACAAAGTCATTATTTGGAGGAAAAAGGGCACACCTGTAATCCCTGGAACACCATCCCAACTGTGAAGTACGGGGATGTTTGTGGGAGGAACTGGTGCACTTCATAAAGTAGATGGCATCATGAGGAAAAACATCATGTGGAAATATTGAAGCAATATAAAAATGCATCAGCCAGAGCATTAAAGTCTGGGTGCAAAAGGCTTTTCAAAATGGACAATGATCCTCAGTAAAAATGAGCCATTTAGTTGTCATTTGATATATTTACATGTAGATGTTCATTAAAATGTATGACCCCATTTCTTTTAAAATAAACTGGACTGAACTTTATTCCTAAAATACATAAAAATTATCTTTAACATGTCAAACCAGGTAGTTTCATCAGTCTTCATGGGACAAAATAAAAAATTATTAAAGGTTTATCCAATGGTATTGTTTTAAGTAAAGAAGTGATCTTTATATCTATACTGCATGAGCACATATAGACCTAATCTCCTGGTTATGTGCATGATTTTTTATAAGAGTTATTGCTAGTCTACACTGACAGTAAAATGTAATCTGGGTAATAAAGTGTTGATTTCCACAGCAGGATTATCACAAAACATTTTTCAGATCACAGTAACGAACAAAAACCTGTCAATTCTACTTTGTGTGTATTTGGGTCGATGACATCACAAGAGGCACAGGAATCGGGCAGATCAGGAGGCATTGCTAAACACCTTAAGAGAGCTCTTGACAGATTTTGTCTGAACTGTAACTACGTTCACTTACCCAAACAGCTTCTCTCTCCTTGACTGCTGAGTAATGGGATTTTTTCATGCTTCTTCCCTCTGGTGTTGAATAGAATGACAGTGATGGCATGAACTACATTGCAGGTGCATGTATAGTTATACCAGACCAGGTAATGCAGGGATTAAAATTAATCTTAATGGAACACCTCTTCTTAAACCATGCCTTTTGTGTGGACAATTATGTCAGAAGGATTTCTGATGATATAA
This sequence comes from Poeciliopsis gracilis, assembly GCA_911649635.1. Taxonomy (NCBI): domain Eukaryota; kingdom Metazoa; phylum Chordata; class Actinopteri; order Cyprinodontiformes; family Poeciliidae; genus Poeciliopsis; species Poeciliopsis gracilis. The sequence goes on along the minus strand of CAJVRI010000005.1, from coordinate 2,918,946 downwards.
CATATGACATGTGACCATCCCAGTGTACTCTGATCCTCTTTAAACCAGCTCCAAATTTACCTTAAATTGTTGAGTGTCACATATGGCTCTTTTTTTCTTTTTTTTTTTTTTTCTGAGACTGAATTGAGTAAACATTCTTGAGGGAGGAATACAATTAAAAAGTGAATAATGAATCAAGATCTAGAAGAAAAATACAAATTAACACACTCAAAACAACTTTACTATTTTCTCTATGTCTTGTTACATCACTAGAGGCATGCATCGAAACTTTGGTTTTGATACAGTGGAGAAAAATTACCTGAGAAAGAGACTGACATGTTTATTTTTTTTTTTCTATAGCTGAAAAATTATATCCAAAGTAGCTTTTCATGCATTCTGAGCAAAGTGTTGTGACCAAGCTCTGTCTTTTTAAGAGACTGCAGTGAGATAAGATTGTGGTTTACCTTCATAAGATCAAGGAATGAAAGCACCTGTCATCCATTACCTGTCCAAAATAACCAACATAGCAAATGTCAAGAACTTTTCAGAATATCTGGTTTGTGTGGACAAGTTGCTTAGCCCTGGTTATGTTACAGTGAAATTCATTTTACTGAAGAAACTTTGCTGATGTCATTCTGACTTTATGCCATCATTGACTTTGCCGCAATCCCACATCTTGAGAAAGTGTGGGGCAACAGTGGAAAGGAAATACTCCCTTTTAGCACAACGAAACATCCAGGAGAACCAGGCAAGTAGACAGAAAAACAAAGAATAACTGATTCAGGACTATACGCTGCTGGAGAATGAAGGTGTTAACAATGAAATGCTCTCAAATTACAACAATTTGTAATAAGTCCAAAGCAAATAGCTTACCCTTCTAATGTTAAACAAACAAAAAAATTAAACTGCTCACCTCAAAAGGAGCTCAGCATTTCCGACCTTACATTTCATTTTCACTTTCTGTAGAGAAGAGCTCTGTAAATATAAAAGGACCTTGAAATTGCAATATGCTAATTGTGGTAACTATGTGATTGGTTTAATATTGCTTTACGAGCTATGTGGTCTGTAATAAAGCGACAGTGTGTTTAGCTCCAAATCATGCGGAAGATGCATGCTGAGCTGTCTAAAGCTGGCAGAATGGACTGCTCAATTAAGGAGCAGATTTAAGATAAGAGTGTTGATTCCCAAGCCCAATTAATTAGCACTAGAAGAGAGGAGAGGCAGCCGAAGAGCAGGGGAGAGATTTAAGCAGAAGGTGCCCACCAGGGACTTGCTCTCCTGCTCCTACCTTCTCACCCATACTCCATGCTCTATTTCCTTCCTTCTCCTGCTAATTCCTTTGTTCACTCTCTTGACTTCTAGCTCACCTTATGGTCTCCCTCTGTCATTAGCAGTCTTTTAAAACCCAATACATAAATGTAATTGTGTGCTTTTGAAAGCAAAATCTTGCCCAATTTATATATAAAAAAATGAAGAAAAATGTGGAAATTGTTCTCATTAGGTAAGTTTGACAAGAAACTAGTCAAACTTTAAACAATGCTGCATATGAATCTTGTGAAAAATAACATTACATTTAAATCTTTTCCTGTGGTTCTTCCTGCTAAATGGAAATACTGGAAAATTGTCTGATGCGGTTTGATGTGCTCTTAACTCAGAATTGTATATTAACTAAATTCTTCCAAGGAACATTACACTGGTAGATTGATTGAACATAGTTTTACTAACATATGTGGCAAATGTTGGTTGAAAATTAAGAAATAACAGTAGCATGAATTATTTAAGTGGTCAAAAGAACTTGTAAACACCATCAATCATGAAGAAATAGTTCTTCAGCATTTAAAAAACCTGCACACTTAATGCAGTCAGTGTTACCTTTGCTTCAACATGCAATAGACTGTGATTGAAGAAGCACATTCTCATCTGAAATCTAACTTTCTGAATCCAGACAAGAATTATTTTTTTATGGATATCTGTTTTTACATTGAATTTTTAGATGTAAAATACTGTTTTAAGCTACAATGTATTAAGCACTGTAGCTTAAAACACTGTGCATGCAACTCCACATTGACATGTTTGAAATATGTGGCTACACAGAAACCCATGAAGGACTTAGCCTGGTCCTCCTTCCTATTCTGATCGACTCTAATCTTGCTACACAGCCCAGTCTGGGATTTCTCCAATTGACTTAGATTTCTGCTGTAGAATTTCTGTCTAGCCAATCAGAGAACAGACGGTGAAGTGGTGAATGATGACTCTGTTTTAGAATTATAGACTATCTGTAATTTTAGCAATGGCAGCAGAGGAAGGGAACCATTCGGTCTATATTGACCACACTTTCAAATCTTGAATTAACATGAATTACATGCATCACGGGCAAACATCAGCACTGGGCTAAAAATTAAAACTTCAACAAAAGTCCACACTAGCAGGCAGTAATTGTTTCTCAGCAGCTGAGGTCCCAGAACCTCTAGCAAAGTGTAGTAAGAGGGAATGGTTTTTACCAGGTTACCTTTCTTCTTTTCTTATGGAGGTCTTTCATAGGCTCTTTTGTAAATAACATGAAGTCAGCTTAAAGGTTCATAAATAAAATTTTGCAATTGGCACAATTATGTTTTTGAACATTTCAAGAAGGTAGAAGTCTGCTCTGGTCATGGTTTATATAAGCCTACGATATACCCAGCGACAAATAATTTTGATTGACATTCAATCAATTTAACATTATTTGTAAATTAATGACTAATTCCAGGAGTCTCCTTGTGGTATATGATTGACTCAGTGATGATATATACAGCAGTAATATCGTTAGTTTGGAATCCTTTGTCCCACATTTCATTTGGTGTTTAATGGTCTTTAAAAAAATTATTAGGAAGCCTTTTAAATTAGTTTATGACATTGCTGGACCTTTTCCCTTGGGCTAGTATCCTCAACAATGCACTAGAAACCAATTATTTCTAACGTAAAAACACCTATCAACAGCATACACATTTATTATAGGGTATAGCCAATAACTACGATGGTTTGCCAATAAGAAAAGGCTGTGAATATATTGTGTCTGGAGCCACGACACCCCACCCAGTGCTCAAACCCCCAACCTTGCCTCCCTGAATGTCAGAGAATTAACAGTATTACCTCCACAGCCCTTCGGCCATCTATCAGAGCACAGTTAGATGTCAATAAAAGAAGCTCATCCCAAAACTCTAGAAATTACCTAGCCATACGGAGGAAAAAAATAAAAACTAATCAATATTTGGCCTGAATGGAGGGACCAGTCCTCATTTCGCTGTATGAATTTTTGATGCATCTGCTGTTTAAGCTCCACACTATCAATTACGAGATAAACAGGGTCTGGGTGATTGTTGTCATGGTGCACAGGGCTGCCATCCAATTAGATCTTGCTCCGGCTAATGTGTTAATATCTTACATAATTGGTGTTGGGGGCCATTTTTCCCCCTCTCTCCCTCAAATGCCAAGCTGATCCTTATAGAGACGAATACTACACCATTAATGCAATCTTTTCTGGGTAAAGTAATTTTGATGAAATATACATAACGACTGTGTGTAATTTGAATTCCCATATCTGTTTTTTTCGGAACAACTTTTTTTTTTTCAGTTTCAATTTGTTAAACAAAAAGCCCAATCGCAATGGGTTTTAAAATGATTTATTTTAAACTTTTAAAACGCTCCAAATGCAGCTTTGTTGTCAGTAGAAAGAAAATAATAGAAGATAAAACTTTAAAAGATTTGGAAAAAGAATCAAGCATGGAGAGCTTCAAGACCAGACACAACAAAGAGAAGAATAGTTGGATGAAGCAGAATGGAAGTCGGGAAAAAAGAGAAGAGGGATAAGGAAGAAAAGGAGAGGAAAAAGAGAGAAGGGAGCGAGGGATGAGACGGCTGCCTGGAAAGACGATTAGTATTCATGCAGCGTGGTGCTCCAGAGAGGATTAATGGACTCTGATGCCTAATATCCTGGAGAACAATTAATTTGCCCACAGTTTTGTCATGGTTGAAAGTCAAATGCTGGAACAGATCGATGCGCACAGCCGCCAGTGAAATCGCGGCAGCCCCTTCTGCCAGGCGCAGAATTTTAATTTCATCATCATCATTTTCCCCGGCTGCCACCCTCGACGAAGCTGTCCATGACATGGCTGAGAGGGCCGCCACATCCCGACAGCCGTGGTACACACACACACACACACACAGACACACAATTAGAAAGCACAGTAAACACGCAAACAGGCCACACACTCTTATACATTCACATGTTTAGTGGAGAACTTCCATCCATCGGCAAACAGTTCACTTATACAAATAGAAGTACAGAAGTAGAAGGGATTACTCACACAGAAAAATGCTTTTTGAATACTTTCATAATTCCAAATGTGAGCTAGGACATGCAGCACATAAACAACTTTCTGCCCTTAAACTCTCACATTTTGTCCACATCAAAAATACAAACTTCAGTGGATTTTATGCGATAAGCCAACTCAAAGTTGTGAAGAGGAACTTCTTTTTTCTTTTTCTTTTAGATGCAGTTCCAGATTATCTAAAGATTTAAAGTTTTTTTCAGAAAATACAGTTCAAGCTTGGTCTGGCTGAAATGATCAACATTGGTCTATCAGTCTGTGCCTCAGATTCTCAGTTGGTCATTCTGATCTGTGGATTTGTGTTGGTCTAATCCTTGCATTATAGCTCAATCTCAAGTTTTTGTAGCATTTTCTTCCAGGACTCCCTGTACGTAAGTCCATCCATCTTCCCATGAACTTTCTTTATCTGTCATTGCTTTAAAAAAGAACCCTCGAAATAATGCTGCCACCACCATGCTCTAAAGATTATGTGTCCAGGCTGTAGGTTTACCACCACAAAGTTTAATTAGAAGAAAATCTAAGCAGAGTGCCCCCATTAACTTAAGCATTGTGTTCCCAACAAAACTTGTGGCAAACTGCAAATGGGACTTATTACAGGCTCTATTCATAATTTAAGGAGCTACTGGCAGAATGAATCACAAGAAATTAAAATTTGTGCTGTATGAGTAAAGGGCTACTGAATAGCTATCCATGTTATACTTTTGTCATACATACCATACGAATCACATTAATTTAAAAGTTCTAACATGACAAGATGGGAAAAGTGCAAAGTTCATATTTAATTAAAAAAATCTGCTTTAAAAATCAGTTTTTGCATTAGCATACATCCTTTAATAGCGTTTAACTCTGCTTTTAAAAAATAGAAAAACACTTCAACATTATTAAAATTAACATTTTGTGTACAATAAAGAAATCTACATGAGTATGGGATTGTAGAAGGAGTGGACTTGCGCTAATGACTTCACAAGCACAGAAGCATGTCGAGTTCACCGTCAGCAACGCAGCGTTGATCGCCACGCATCACCGAGCCATCGTCAGAGGCTGTAAATATTTCATTAGAGATCCAGATGTGTCAATTAAAGATACATAGAGACACAGCGAGATCCCCCCCTGTCTGGTACCGCCCTGTATTTGTCTTTTAGCTTATTCGCCTAGCTCAAGGATATTCTCATTAGCACAATAATGCATCACAAAGAGAGAGGGACACAGGAGACAATCAGGAAGCCAAGTGACACAAAAATGAAGACATACCTCTTCACATGAGCTAGCATTAGCTTAACTCTCACTCTCATTGCATGTTGGTGTCACAGTATTGTTAGACTGCTCTTGTTAGAAACAAAAACAATAGCATAATGAGCTAAACAATTAAAATGTGCCATTCAGATTATGTAAGAGCCATTTTACACATTTTTCTTAATTTAAAGACAAAGTTATTCACACTGACTCTTTACACTACCTCGTTCTTTATCATTTCCACCACTTGTCTTTATTTCCATATATTTTATTTTGTCATAGTTACCCTATGTCGGGAAAGAAAATATGTAGACATCATATGAATTATTAAAGGTGCTGGTGCTAATTTATTTAATGAATTAAGAAGAGTCCGGTGGGGGGTATTTCAATAATGGAGCACTGTTAGCAGTGTTTTAATAAGGATGGCACACACTGATTGGGTAATTACATCTCAGATCTCCCCATGCAGCTTCACTCCCACATGGGGAGGAAACAGTGTGACAGTGGAAAAGTCGTCTGGTCTTTGTATTTATCTTGAAACACGCATGGCGAGATGAAGTCTCACTCACTGCCCTTCCATTAGAGGCTGAATTGGGTAGTTGTTGGTAGTTGGATAAATGGGTGTAAAGAACGAATGATCAATAACATTTAGTGCATGGATACTTGTTAAATTAGTATGAATTCAGAATCATGATCAAGGCCCAGTGTAAAAAAGTCCATTAACCGTTTATTTCTGACCATTCAAGCAGAAGTGGATGCTGCACTGTCATTGGTTAAGTTCATGCAAAAATCTATTTTGTGAATTTTCAAACCAAAATTACATTTTCATTTGGGAGTATTTACAATAATCAGGAAGAGTGTCCACTGTACATGTAAAGTAGATATAATTATTAATAACTCTATACTGCTTACAAGGAAATTTAAATTTCAGCCTTTTATTGCGTCAGTGATGTGATTTGTAACAGCTTTTGTATAAAAATATGTAATAGTTATATTTTGTTTTTTGTGTTAATAATTAAAATGTATTCATTATAATATTTGGTGCATGAAAAAAATTCTATAATGCATTACTGAAGTTATTTGAAATGTAAAAGTGTGTAACTTGGTTACCATACACAAGCTATATGCAATTTCAGCTACACACAGTCTACAAATGCTAAAGTGCAGGATCTTGTTACACACAGAGCCACAAGAAATCATGTGCTTAAAATACAACTATGCACAAACTCCAAAGTAAACTAAGACTATGTGTACAGTCCAGGCAAATGCAACCAAAATTGCAGTTCACCCAAACAAAAAAAAATCCGATTTGTGGTTTTGAAAAGAGATATGTATCTGATAGTTTTCAAATCATTTGCAGTTTGAATGGCCTTATTGCATTTTCTCTCATTTTTACATTTGTGCTGTGAGACACGCATCATAATTATGCACCAGAAGAAGCCAGATGTGGTAAATAAGTGGTTTAAACGATCGCCTAAAAATAAAGTGGATTTCAGCAAATAAAAACAAAATAATTGAGGATCACACCTGCTATGTGAACGTAGCCTAAAGGTGAGGCTTAAACTAATACTACTTTAATCAACTAAAGCTAAAAGGGAAACTTAACAATGTAATAGTACAGTGCAACAGTGAAACAGCAGTTTAACCTTACATGTGTTTTATAAACTATTGATACCTTGTTTCATATTATTAAATATTAATAAAAAAAATATCAATGGCCAGTATAAATATAGAGAACCTTTGGCTTACTCTAACCACAAACTGGACAAAAACACAGATAAACAAAAACAACAACAAGGTCGCAGAAATGAAAGTAGAAATGACGAGAACCAGAAAATAATTAATAATTAATTTATTTTCAGTTCAAATATTTTTAAAAGTTTTCTGTATGACACAAAGAGGGAAAGAAAGAGAGATTGTCTGTAATAAGGGATTCAACGGTCCTGGCTGGGCCTGTAATGGGACTGGATCCCAATCAATAGAGATGCTCCTCAGGCCATTCGTAGGCATAATGACTTTAGGTTTCTCAATAATTAAGATATTGTCACTGTGCTGACTGCAGGGTCAGCCAATCATTAACCTCATGTTAAATATGCCTTTGTTTTAATTGCTTTGCCTTAACTCCCCCAGATATGCAGGGATGAAAACTGAAGGGAAAGCAACCTTTTTTCCTCCTGCATGTATTAAAATGAGGAAGGGCGGGGGAGCGGAAAATGATACAAGTCCTGCACAATAGTTATACCAACACACATTCAAAATGTCCGTTTCCAGCTTTTTGGAAGTGTGTTATTTCCTTTAACAAAGCAGGCATTTTGGAAAGTTTATTTTCAAAGACAAACTGTGTATTACGAAGAGATTGGCCAACATAATCAAGAATTGCGCTTCTGTAAAAGAGATAAAATTAACATATTGGTGGGTGTAAAATATTTCTATCCTCCATCTTACTTGTAATGTGCTAAATATGCAGGCACCTCCTGCGATGGGCTGCACCAAAACTGCTTTTAATAGAATTAGCCAAAAATAAAACTCCCCTCTGAAGCATCACAATAAGAACATCCAAGGTAATTATATAAATACATTTTTAAATTATTTATATAATTCATTAATTTTTTTGTGGTCTCTAGGTGCCAGAACAATCAAAAGACTTTGTCATTTGTATCTATGTAGATCATGCAGGGTTTCTTAGTAAGAACTAAGTGTTGTTCTCTCTTTTTTTTTAGTGTTAGTTTTCATGATTTTATGATCTCCTCTTTTATTTACACTCTGGTTATGGACATAAATGAATTACTTTGGATCCATACTACTTAAATTGAAGCTAAACCTTCTGCCCCCAGACAGGCTTAGGGACACTGAGGGACACGACCAAGTGGGGGATGAGAACAGCGGGTTAAGCTGTGGTTGGGATGAAGGAAAACACTGTCTAAATTAGCAACTTTGTCGTGCAATATATTGCAAACATATAGTCATTAAAATATCATTAAAATTGTAGAAGACTGTTTAGAATGCAATAATAGTTGACTAATATCTACAGAATGATCAATATATTCAACATTTCAATAAGATATTCAGCCTGTTTGATTGAGGTCATTTTCATGCATGACATAGATTACAGAGTCCCAGATTTGAACACGAACACAGAGTTAGAAATACACACAGACAAGAAAAACTTAGATCAATTGCAACTGAGATCATCATCATCACTTTATTTTCTCATGATGCTGGCATCGTTACATGAGTTTCTGATATTGTGCAGCCTGTCCCATCGTTTGTGTGTGTTGTACACGTTAAAAATCTCTTCCTGGTTCATAAACCTGCACGATTAGACCCTTTAAAGCTTCTCCTCGATGTACGGCTTTGGCAAAAAGATCTACTGCAAATGAGCTGATTTCATTTCCCCTAAGACAGCTGAATTAGGTTAATCAGATACACTATAATCAATGTTAGATGTGTGTAATAAAGACTAGGTGTTGAAGTTAAATCAAAAGTAGAAAGCAAATTATTAATAGTAGTCTTAAGGGTGCATATTTAAGCAACAAAGCAGGCTATACAAGTGACAAAGTGGTTAAGTTAGTATTTATTCACCACTTGTCCCTTAAACATGTTTTATTTTTTTCCCGATCTTTCTCTAGTAGATCGTGTTGCTGTAGTTTAAACATTTTCGTTTTATTTTCACTATACTAACTATCCCAGATTTGTTTGTGGTGTAATATGTTGGACTTTACATCAATGCATGTTTCTTTCTTTTTAAAGCTAACTCTGCTGAACCATTGAGCCATTTGAATATTTCATCTGTTACAACAAACATATTCTACTTGTTTGTTTCTTTTATACTCACCATTGTTCATCCCTTTAGATGACAAAGCCAGAACAGGTGTGTTGCAGCATTTAGGTGTGAAAAATGAGTTCGTGAATTAGATTAATGACTTTATTGTTGTTTCTTTGTTAAGATTTTGTTATTTGGTTTGACTTTTTTTCTAATGGCACAGACTAGTGAAATGCCAGTGTGTTTCCAAATCTGTATAAAACCAGCCAAACTCTTACTGGTTTTATATACTGTCTATCTGACAATGTATAAAACCATAATGGGAGATATGGATTGACAATATCATCAAACCAACATGTCATAGAATAAAATCCACCAGGAAGAACCCTGAACTGTCTGCTAATGGATTTCTTATCAACTTTCTTGACACTGACTGCACTACTTCACATACATCTCTTTTATTTTTTCATGTTTTTTTTTCTATGAGTATATAGTTAGTCGGTGACCTAAAAACAAGGGTTTACCATCTTAGGTTTTTTTTAGTACATTTGTGTATATTATAAGTGTCAATACAGGGGGAGAGTTTTAAAACCTTGTGGTTTGAGAATCACTGTGTTACTTTATAAATGATAGTAAAAAGGGTCTATAATTCTTTCAACCAAATTCCCACAATTACCTACTGTTTTGTGTTTTAGTTTAAAACATTTGCACCAAAGGCAAATGTTGTATCACTGCTGGTAAAGGAGGCGTGCTCATCTCTTTTCTCATGTATGCAAAGCCCGCTCAGATGGCAGTATTCCTCTCCCACTCCCCCCAATCCCAGCAATCACTCCCAGCCATTCCTGCCCCAGCTGGGTGATGAGAAACAATGAATTTATATCTGACGTGTTGTCATTCTTTTCTCTTTACTACACAGAGTTTTTGTGCCTCACTCTCTCCCATGCGCCGTCGTGCCATTGGTTGCTGGTAAATGGACTAAAGCGCCACTCAATAGGCTGATGCACTCCGTCAAGGCGAGGGGGCTTGACCTTTCCTGGCGTGGGGAAACGCAATTCATATCGGCCCCAGACCAGCTGCCCGCTAAACGAACATCTCATCCAATTTCCAGACGCCTGCAACACAAAAAAACAAGAGTGGTTTGTGTGCACGTGTGTGTGTGTGTGTGTGTGTGTGTGTGTGTGTGTGTGTGTGTGTGTGTGTGTGTGTGTGTGTGTGTGTGTGTGTTGGGTGCTGGGTGGCTGGGCGAGAAGAGAAGGTGGGGGGACTGGGGTTAGAGGGAGAGGGGCTTGTGGGCAGGGAAGTCCTGATGGATTTTAGATTGGTTTCTCAATTTCTCTTCACTCCAGAGAGGTGGGGGGAGAAATGAGACAAAGAGGAAAAACAAACACCAAATGCTCAAATGCACACCCACACACACACACACACACACACACACATGCACTTACCAACACACAAGGAAGCTTGGGGGGGAAAGGTTGCTTAAACTAATGCCTTGATTTACTGATTATTCATTTACTTGTTGAGGTGTTTATTATTCCAGGTTGCTAAATGATTTTATCGGCCAACTTTTCTTTTTTTCTTTTTTTAAGTATTTCTATTTTGTCCTTCACCATATCTAAATCATCAACACCAGACAGACTATTAATGCCAGACCACCAAGAGAGATGGTTACTGTGGAGACGACAGCCCCAGAGGATTCATTCATGATAGACAGGAATACAAACACACAAACAGAAAACCGCAATCAACTTCTCTGCAGTCTCAAAGCACCCGTACTTGGACGGTTACACACATACAAAGTCCTCTAAACACTCGGTGGATCATTTATTCACTAGGAGACTATGTCGCAGGCTGCAAAAATACACAGTAAATTAGATAAAGGATTTGTCATCATATACATGCAATTTGAGGCAAGCGTGTTCAGATGCAACGCAAGCAACCTGTCTTGAGAGAGCAATGAAGACCTGCAGCTAAAATCAGCTCAATTTTTATGTAGCATAGGTGTCTGTTTGAAGCAGATGCACATTACTAACCAGTACTAATTAAACAGAAGTGACTTGTGCTTTATAGAAGCTGTGACTTGGACTCAGATAGCCTTCAACAAACAAAATACTCTTTTTTTTTTTCCAACACAGAAAATAATAGTACTCACATGCAAAGGGAGCATCAATGCCATTGATGTGTGGATCCCTTTTCCACACCACACAAACTGAGATGGAAAATAATTCACTTTTCTGAAAGTATTTTCAAAAATTCTAGCTGAAAATCTGTGTTTTGCAACGACCTGCTTCAGTGTGCTTGTGCCTTATTACCAACTTTTTTTTCATGATTTGTGGCTTATGTTTAAAACTGCCTACGTCATTTAATTGCATGGACATTATCTTCTGAACAAACATGCCTTTTTCAGATGTATTGCTATTCCACTTTTTGATGTTGGAATAAATATTTGATGCAATTATATATTATTCAGCAGACAGTAGCTACTTTGATTGACTGGAAATAATATGGTATATGTTTCTCTTTTCACATGGTTGGGAGATATTTCAACATTTACTTCAAATTAATCTCTAAGGTCTCAAAGGCTGAGTCAGATTGCAAAGACGTCTATACTATCACGCAGACAAACGCACAGTTATGACGAGGTAAACATTACAGATTTAAAAAAAAAAAAAAAACTGTTCTTACTAGGGCAACAAATTAAGATGCATTTTCTAACATTAATAACTTATGTTAATTTGTAACAAGTTGTTTTGGACAAAAGTTTTTCCTTTAGCAGATTGCTCTTGAGTTTTCCCAGTGAGCTTTGCAGCAGCAGAAATTCGGCCTCAAAGCACCTGAGATCTCTTGGGTGACTTGCATTTCCCCACGGCCCTGTTTCTGCCTGCCAGTCCGCACGGCTTTGGAAGGCCCGGCCCAATTGAACACATTTAGTGAGCCTTCAACCTTGGACTCACCAGGGATTCAATATATCATTCCACCTTCCACAGACAAGTTACTTCCTGTCTAACAAGATGATTCTTCATGTGGTATGATGTAACCATTTAACATTTGAGTGAAATGTGCACTTTTTCCTATAGCCTGACTTAATGTTTGTTATTCCTATTACAGATGTATCACTGATACCTGTTTAGGAATGACTGTCCTCTTTCCCCCCTTCATTCTCGGTGGTGGTGACGGGTGGGATGTGGGTTGGCAACAAGGATAGTGATCAAATTTCCTACACCCCACAAAAGCAAACACAGCTAGTCGGCAGTGTGTGCCACACATCCCTGGAGTCCAACTGCTGCTCTGAAACCAATTTAGCAGCCTCTGCAGCATGGAGGAAACCTCTACCCCCCCCCTCTTTTCTTCTATCCATCCATCCAGCCCTCCCTCCTCCTTCTTTTCCTCTCGCTTTCAGTGTGCGCTCAGTTCTCTCTCCCAAAGTGTCACTCTTTAGAAAAGTGGGAGGCAGGAAAGGGTGGGCGAGTTCGGGCTGGAGGGGGGAGAAGGGAAAGGCTTCTCTTCTTTCTGAAATCATGCTCTGGATCAGTCTGGAGAGGCCTGGTGTGTTTGGATTGGCATGGTGGCTGGCAGACGATAGAGGGAGGTGGAGCTGGAAGAGAGTTATAAATAAACATTTCAGCAGGACTGCGAAGAGGTGTCGGCAGGCCTCAGGCCACAGACCTTCCACGGGCTCTCTGGCGCCTCTCCAGGTCACATTACATGAGAAAACGGACGGGTAAAAAAAAAGAAAAAAGAAAAACGCTATGCGTGTGTGTGTTTCTTTGTGAGTCAGTGTGTAAAAGAGAAATAGTCGGAGAGAAAAGAAACTTGATAGCGTGGTCTCTATGTTGCTGCAGATAGACCAAACAAAGTTGTCTGTTTTCTTGAAGTTAAAGGAAAATTTGGTTGTTAGACGTGATTTACAGATAAAAATGGTAAAATGCTGTGATTTAAACCCCTTCAATAAATCAAGTTCAATCAATTGCCTTCCAGTCACCCAACCAGTAAATAATTTTGAAAAAAAAGTATAACAAAACTGAATCAACCTGACATAGTAACGCTTTTTGGCAAAATGGCAAAAAGAAAAGTAACAATTGTTTTATTAGAATACTAAATTTAAAAGCCATAGGTTCTTTATGATTCATAAATGATCTTTTTAGGCTATTTTAAATTCTGTAATTTCCAGGGGTGGTAGGAATTCATCCTGCAATTGGTGGGTTGCCGGTTTAAACCCCTCCTCTCTCTGCCTCAGTCTTTGGGTGCTTGGGCAAGACGCTTCAGCGTGGGAGTGTGTGTGAAGCCCTTTGGGATGCTGTAGACTTGATAAAGCACTGAAAAAGTATATGCCATTTACCATTTTACTATTTAAACAAAACTGATCATTCAAGAATTTGACCTAATTTATGGCTGCACATTGCATTTCAAGTGAAACCACAGTGGGTTGGAGCAAAAGTATGAAGTCAATCCTGGGAATGAGAAAGTACTGTCTGTACTTACCCGGCCTCAGAGCTGAGCAGTTGGGCACCGGGCTGAGAAAATCACTGGCAGCAACAGCAAAACTCTGCACTTCACATATTTGTTTTGAAATGGCAAAAAAAAAAAAAAAAAAAAAATATATATAACTGCTTGATACGGGCCAAAGACAGTTTACAGTAATGTTATGCAGTGCATCTGTATTCAGGGACTGGCCCTCGTTGGGATGGGTGCCTCACTACTAAAGAGAAAATATATGAATCTGCACAGTATGTTGAATGACTTCATTCTGCACACAAGTTTCTTAGTCCAATATAAACTTCGCTTACTTGAAGGTTTTCCACTCGATCAGGCCTGAGTGGTCCCCTGAAGTCCCCTTGTGTGACTCAGGTTCATGCCTGATCCCACAGTTAGAAAAAGAGATGTTTTGGTTTCATGGTTACTTATTGCAGGCCGAGTTTTACAGTTGTGTTTTGGCAAACGCAGCTGGTGCTTTTGGCTGAATCTGTCCACATCTGTGCTCAGCGGGAGTTTTCTCAAGCCCTCGCCACTGCCTCCCTTCAGATACAAAACGAGATAAGATTATCATATTTTACTGCTTGGATGAGCCACAGAACAGAACAAGGGAGAGAGAGAGAGAAAAAAACCTGCAATCTATGAAAAATATTTGTGGCTCTATTGTGATTACAGATAACTTACAGACTTCTTGAACAGATTAAGACTTTCATCATACTAAATCTTTGGTTTCGATCCTGTAACGTCCAAAACACTGTTTTAAAGAGCTGAAGAGACTGGCAAAAAGCTATGAAGAGGAATGGTTCATCCAGATGCATTTTTGAGTGAAGATGAAAGGAGAAGCCAAGGATGGAAAGAGTCAAAAGCAAAACAGAACTCGCAGGAAAATGTAGACCACAGAATGCTATGAAGTCAGAGGAAGCCTATCTTCTTTTTATTTAGTTGTGGTTCACTCCACAATTTACTATAAAAACCTGGCAGTGTCCTCGGGGGCTAGTTAGCGGATCCCACTGATATGACTAGACTTGGGTGGCTTCACCACAGGCTTGGCCAGGGGTGAAGTGACTTCTAAACACTCGGAAACTTTTGAGTGTCTGGCTGTGTGTTTGTCCACCTTTCTGGAGAGACGTTGCAGCTTCAGCAGAGACAGACAACACTGATAACCTTCTCATTCAATGTTTTAAATTCAGATGTGAATTTTGTTTCACCTTCTGATAGTAATCGTCCCTCGTCCAGATAAATGACCTTTGAACCTGCTGCCCTTCAGAAACCAAAATATTTGGCTTATTGAGGAATCGGCTCCATGTGACAGTCAGCGAGAATAAAATCTGATTTTAGTATTTTATTTGCTGTGGAAACACTTTGGAAAAAATGAATAACATTAAAAGTGTGTTGTTGTTTTTTTTAAAACTGTAAAGCATTACAATGGCTTACAAAGAGCTTGAGGCCCTTGGATTTTATATTCTGGACATAGAAAAATAATTTCTGAAGCTGAGGTAAAAACACACAAAACCTTACAGGTTTTTTAACACAGATAAAATTTTAAATAGTGTATTTGGATTTAGTCCACTTGAGTCAGCAATTTGCAGAGCCACCTTTCACTGCAATGACAGCTGCAAGTATTTGGGGTATGTTTCCACCTGCTTTTCACATTTACAGGCTGACATGTTTCCCAGTTGTCCTTTGCACAATAGTTCAAGCTCAGTCAGAGTGATTGCAGAACACAGGCGATCCTTGGTTAAAAACTTGGTGAATTTTAAAAGAAACTGGCTGCAATGGATTTTATTTAGGATAAGTAATAACAGCTAAATACAAATGCACACCACACTTTCTAGGATTTTATTTGCAAAAGCCTAAAAAAATTATTATTTTTCTTCCGGGAAGTTTGTGGTTGTAATATTAAAAGTAGGGAAAAAAAAATAATGTGAATATTATTGCAAAATATTTTATGATACAACTGATTTTCCTCCTTTTTTTTCCTCCTCAGATTACTTGAATGTATAAAATACAATGTATACTTTGGGTTTAATTTATGGCTCAAGTCCATATTTCCACACGCATGTTATTTGACATCTGCTTTTCCTCCTTATTTTATTCAGTGAATGAGAAAGTAATGGGGATCCAGATAGAGGAGAGGAAAACCAGTGCAATACTATTACCCTTTCCTGTTTCTGTAGAGCCAGGAATCTTCAGGGAGGTGAGCTGAGAGGAGTCCTGGCGGACAGCCACTTCTGACGGGCCAAGTCGTACTGTGGAAAAACGAGAGAAATCAAGAAACCTGTTTGCAACAAAACTGCTGGAATTTCAACTCGGAATTAGATAAGCATGACGAATAAATTGAGTTTTATGTTTTTGTGAAAAAAAAAAAAAAATTAACAGTACTTTGCTTACTTTTCGTATTGTTAACTCTGAATCCATGCTGAAGGAATCTCATCTTCTGTTTCTAATTAAAGTGCAGCACTATTTTCCAAACAGGCTTTACCAAGAAAAATATTCTTGTAACTCGGAATGTTTTGCACAGTGGTTTTTTCACTATAAACATGCACAAAATATTACACAACTGCACTGCCAAGGGATTGAAAATAAACAAAAACATGGGTGTTGTTTGCATGGTGAAGGCTTAAAGAAAATGTGCAGGATCCATTTCAGCATCAAAGACAAAATATTTATGACAAATTAAATATTTACTGCAATTGTCAGCAACCATATCTGTTAAAATTCTTCTTGTTGCTTTTTAATTTTTGTTTACACTTTGCTGTAAGTTATTCAGTTGTAATAAGACCTTCAAACATAAATAATGAACATTTGGCTCTCCAGTCAGAGTTGAGGTACGTCTAAGCTAACCCCAAGCTGAAAATCTGTCTGAGGGGAGGAGGGATCAGTGAAGTAAGCAAATAAAGCCAAACAGGAGGTAAACACTAAAACCCCTGACCTGCCCTTTAAGAAACACCCTTTCTCTTCAATCGGTGCTACCAAACACAACCTCCAGCAAGCTGCTCTCCTGACAGCCTCAGACTCTGAGGCCTAAAGAAAACAAACTGACTCTGATTATGAAAATAGTGCCGTAAGGCCCTCCCGGTGCCAAACGCTTATCTTACACAAGGCGAGCTTTGTGCTCTGTGGGGAGTTCTTGCTGGCCCTCAACCACCCCACCAGGTGGAGACTTCCAGGGCCCGGCTCTCCTCCTCCATCCCTTTCCCTCTCTTTGCCCTCGCGCGCACAGTGTCACGTCCGCCGGGACCGCTGAGTATATTTTGAAAGGGGAGCATCAGGAAATTGATCCACAGGCACCACACTGTTCTGAGGGCAAAAGCAATTCCTTAACAGTTGGGGATGATGAAGCTGCGCGAATGAAATGCCAACATTGTTTCATGCACCAAATATTTTAAATAGAGGTTTGACATATGGGAAAGACAAATCCTCTTGATGAACGTAAGATTTGGGGGTTGTTGCAAGGTGAGAAATTTCAAGAACAGAGCATTTATAATATAGTTTAAGATTTCATCAAGTTACATCAGTTTGGGAGGAAAAGAAATAATAGGAAAGTCAGAGCGCAGAAATTTCTAGAGGTAGTTAAATAAGAATATGACACTTGCAAAGCAGATCGCATAATGCCTTTTTTACTGACAATTCTGTTGCTGAATATTTGAACTTTAAGTGAGGTTTGACAACAAACATAGGGAATCCTTTTGGTCTGGCGTTAAGCCACGACTGTCTGTCTGAAAACAGATGCTTCAATGTGCCTGAGCTCAAAAACGTTCAATTCAGCATCATTTAAAAGTCAGCAATAAAGAACAAGCGCTTTAACACCAGTAGTTAGCAGTAGTATCTACTGGATGTAAATGGGTAGTTCTGGGGTTTGAAGTGCGGTTCTATGGGGTTATCAGGAGTAGTACCTGTAGTTCAAAGCTGTCAAACCACAGTGAATTTGTTGGAAGTTGAAGAAATCCCTGGATCAGTGAAAGGCTAACCTCTAGTCAAAAGCAAATCTGTTGCAATTTAAAACAAATCAATAAAAATCTGAGTGGAGGAGTCTCTAAACTAGAATAAACATCATCAAAGACACTGTGTTCTGCAGTTGTATGTTCTTCATAAACAATGTTGATGATGTACTGAAAGGCTCCTTAACATGAATGATGGGAACCGAGTTGCAGTTTTTTCTATTTGTGTTTCTGCACCGACAGAGACAGAGAACATTCAGAAGGGAAGGAACGCAACAGACCACACTTTCTGGACTTGTTTAAAATGCAAATATTGATTCTGATCTGTCCTTGCGCAACTTTCACAGGCGTCCTCGTACTTCTGGGGCATTCAAAGTGACTGACTGGACTCTCAAAATGACAGCATGTGGGAGCACTGTTCTGATGACAGCTAAGAGTCGTGTAACCTTTGCCAGAAAAAAAAAAAATAATTTCACTCAAGCCCAAGTCAACAAATTATTTGTGCAGCCACTTAAAAATACAACACACATTCGGGAGGTGAGAAGCAAACAACTTCATTAATAATCCAGTGATTTTGATTTTGATAAAATTAGATAACAGAGGCATACTTCTTAAAAGTAAATAAAAAGGAAAACAAACCAGCTCTAAATAAAGGATTCATTTGTGAATCTATTTCAATTTATAGAATGTTCTTTTCCAGGTTTTGTGTTTGTTTTCCCAATGGACGCATGGTCAACAGAACTCCAACCAACTTAACTTTGAGTGTTGATGTTTAATATTAGTAATTAGTTATTATGACTTAAAATCTCAGACAAAACAAATAGGTTATTCATTTTGGTGAATAACCTGGTGTCTAACTTCTATTAAAATCTGCCTTGATGTTCAAGGAAAAGGTTGGCGGTAAAATTAGGTCACGCATTTTGCAGGTGGCTGACTTTGGGACCTGATTACTTGTGATCATTTAAATAGCAGACATTCTTCTCCAGCAACCACATACCACAGCTGTCAACAATTTTGAAACAATCCAAGATAATATTGATGATTCCTTTCTCTCAAGGGAACTTTTTGGAGTGAGTTTGCTAGTAAAACAACCACTTCATCATCATGCAGCCATAAGTGATTGTAAATTACCAACATCAGAGAACAAAATTATCAAGGAGATTTGATGGATGATTTTGAGACGTGCATGCATTTCCTTTCAGGATTTGTAATGTTTTATTTATTTATTTATTGCTTGTTGTATAAGTTTCATATTGATAATCAAAGTCACAATTGCAACACATTTGTACCCATGTTCTTGTTATCTAACAAAAGAGATTCCTTGTTGGTCATGTTCTTGACTGCGCTTTGACAGCTTTTAATACAACTACCAAATGAGGCTGTTTCTATTCTATTCTATTCTATGAACAAAATAGCATCATATTTAAGCATGTTGCAAAGACAAATGAAAGATTATGTCAACAATTCACTTTAGTTAAACCACAAGAAGTGCAGAGCAAGATTTTTGAAGAATAAGTTGCTACCAATGGCCAGTCCTAGTCTGAAATCTAAAACTAATGACATATTTAATAAATATAAATGTGCATTACCAGGAGGGACATCTGTTATCTTTTGAAAATATTTTTAAACCATGTATTAGGCACAATTATTAAGTCCACATGTCTGTAATAAAAAAATTGAAAAAAAGTATTTTTATTGGTCTGCAACATTCTAATTGTAAATGTTGGTTTTCATTAACTGGAAGTGAAAAATCACACTTAGCAAAAACAAAGGCTGTGTGTAATTAATGTATCCAATGTTTTTACTTAGTGAATTAAATTACAAGAATGAATCAACTTTTCAATATTGTTCTAATTTAATAAAAATGCCTATATCTGCTTGGAAACTCAGTAGACCTAGACTCAGACTTATTTCATTGTCATTGCAAAAAAACACATAAGTGAATATTTAAGTAGCACTTAAAACAAATTACATTTTCTTCTTTTTTTGTCATTACATGGTCTTATTAAGTATTGAGAATGTGCCTAACTTGCTCATTCATCAATACATTTCAAAAATGCTTTTTTTTTTTTTTTTTTTTTTTTTTTTTTTTTTTTTTTACATCAACAAGTATTTGCCTCCAGACAGGTTACTAAATGACGTAAGTTTGTTTCTCATTAGAATCTGACTTATCACATTCAGCTAGAATCTTCAACAAACACAGCGCTCTTTTTGACGCTTTAATGCAACATTGTTTGCTAAAGTAAATTAGCACATTCACTCTGTTTTTGACTTCTTAATAAATTCAGGCTTGCAGACAAAAGTTATGGAAAGAATTGCTACATAAACTGCGTCTTTTGCTTTGAACATCATAAAATTGAACTAGTAACATTTCAGCTGCTCACGTTTTCACCTCCAGTCACCTCGGGAGGCCGAGGGACAGAGAGAGGCGACAGACACCAATATAGTCTCGATTTCGTTGCAAAGCTCCTTGCAGGGGGTATAAAACTGCTCACAGTTGCACTTCATAAAACCAACAACATAAAGAGCACAACCTAAAATAGAGTTTTTCAACTCATGAACATAAAATCAAGTGCCAATTTTTAAAAACTAACTGCAGAAGTTGCGGCCAGTTTGTGTGGCGAGTGGGGGAGACGTAATTATTGACAGTAACAGCAAGGTCAGACATCGGGAACTGAGCTTAGTCTGGTGCCTCTACGCACTAAGCAACGCCTCCACCAGTAACTGATATTCGCGATCAGATCTTGACGTCTCCAGCATGATCCATATGTAGAGAAGCTGCTTAGCTGAGAGGCAGTATTTGAGTTACCCGCTGTTGTCCTGAACACATTTCAGTTGGAATTCATTAGAAAGCTGGGTTACATTCTTCTCAGTGAAACCAAAAGAAATAAGACTAGCAGATGACGGTTTTTTTCCAAAGTCTTTGGAGAGTGTGTAAGCGATTTGGGACACACAGGGTGGCGTCTCGATGAGCCTGGGTTTGGATCAGAACCTTGCATCTGGGGCACATGTGCTTTTGACTGGGACAGAAAGACAAGGACAGAGAGCCAAAATATCTTTCTCACCAAACTTCTTTTTTTTTATGTAAGGCCTCTAAAATGAAGTCTAATGACTTTCTTTTCCATTGCACATTATGTATCCACTCAGCTCCAATCCTTCTCCTTGTCTCTCACAATGTAGAGTTTAAATAGTTCTCATGGAAATGAGAGCGTTGTGGACAACAGGATTACTTACAATCAAATGTGTTTATGAAACAGCGTTGCTGACACGCCAAACTGGAAAAGTGATCCCTGCTAGGACCAGACCCTTGTGGATGTGTTTGGTGGGACAGAGGAAACACAAACCACCAAGAGATAAACAGCACTACTAAAAAGAGAAGGAGACAAACAATAGAGCAGCTTTAGAGAAAGAAAGCTGTGGATGTAATGGTTCTTTGACAAACAACAAACCACATCTAGTCCCCCCTGGCAGTCTCTTGGCACTACTGCCGGTATGCCTCCATTAGCAGCATCAGAAGGCCCACGGCGGCCGACAGAAGTGTGACCGGAGATTATTGTCCTGCGTGCTTGTTTGGGTTAAGGCTTTAGATGGGGAAATGGGATTAGGACAGGCCCGGCTGGGGAGACACACACTAATGGGAAGCAGAGGAGCACTCGCCTGATCCTCCTCCACTCACTGAGAGCAACCCTGTTATCCCACCTGATTGGATTAGCCCCCTGTTAAATGTGCTATGATAAGGGCGGACCACTGCTGAGAGCCTCCGTAGTGTTGCAGGGGAGGAATCACGAATGCTATACAGGGAGCAAAGAAATTCCTCCGCAGTGTTATTTATTTTTTAATGTCTCATGTCTAGCTCTGTTTCAGTTGTGTTTACATGATTGGAGGACAAACAGATTAAAAGTAGACTTTTAAAAATGACTTCTTGAGCAGCATTGTCTCTGCAGAGACGTTTCTTATTGATTTAAATCCTGCAAGATCCTCCTTTCCCTTAGTAAGTGTTTAGAAAATTTATTGTATCGTAAAAGATTGTTTTATTATAATGTGACTTTGCAAGGGCTTTTTATATGTATGCAAATCTTTCTGCCTTAAACTTGCTAATTGCAGCAACTCTACCAATCAGACAGTAATTACTGGTATCCTGCCTGCCTTTCCTTCCAATGGCTGAGCAGCTAATTTGAGCTGCGGTTTAAACAGCTGGAAAACAGCATCCTGTGGCAAAACTGGAGGCCCGTGTTTGAGCATGCATGTGTGTATATCTGCGTTACTGCTCATATATGTGGTGGATGGCACTTTTCAAGAAAATGCAATGTTAGGTATAATGAATTTAACCAATAGGAAAATCGGGGCTGATATTTGTGTAATATAATATTCCCACAGAATGCATTCCACATCTGCCTCCATCAAGGCCTCTATCAGTATGTATCAATATGCTTATTTTATATGGATATGCATTGAGAAATCACACGACGCCCAGATTTTCGGGTGACTGGTTCTTGTGAAACGAAAAAGTGAAAAGATCTGTTAATTTTGCAAAGGTGAGGCTTTCCATAACTTATCGATATCTTCTGCTTTTAACTGGGAAAGTAGTTCAAGAGCAGCTGGTTCATAAATCCTGTTCAAAATCTGTTTCTAGTCTGCAATTATTATTTCTGTTTCCAAAAAGTGCAATCCTGTTTCACAGCAGCTGCGTTTCCATACACTGGATATCACCTCTGCTCCTGTAAGTCACTAATAACAGGAAAATATATATTTTGTTGGGTTCTTCTTACGATTCATTTAATAATGGTCTAAAAGAAAGCAAAACTGGAATTGGCTAAAATCTGTATTGGGAGTACTGGCAGGTAACACCTTTACAAACACCAGATATTGGAAATTGACCACAAAGCTCTACTTTTGTTATTTCCTCACCCTAATTAAAATTGTATTCAAAGTGAAAGACTCAAATGATGAACAAACCATTGCAGCTATTGATGAGAGGATTACAGATTTTAAGACTCCTTCTATATTTTTCCTGTTGAGTGCATATGTCAATAACCTAATGATTATTTATCAACCATCAGTACCAATTCTTATTGATTCTGCAGTCATTCAAACATGAAAAGTTATTCTTAAAACCATTGTATTTTTTCGGCTGCGTAATTTTTTTGTTCTTCTAGTCTGTTAGTTCAGTCAGTAAAACCCGACTGCCAACTATTTCTAGCAGCAATTATTGAATCAATTAAAGTAAAGCCACATGTCCACCTGACAGGCACTTAAGAAATTAACACTGAAATACAGGTCACTGTTAGCTAATTAACTAAACTGTTGTTTATGTAGCACATATGCTGTTACAAAGACGATTAATCTCTAATGGCCACTGAGGAAGAAATGAGTGTGTTTGCCAACTACAAAAAGAAGCTCTAAGTGTGTCTGGTTATTAAAAGAAACACAGTAAGATGAGTAGATAGTGCAGCCCTGCCTCCTTGATGACTGCGATTATTAAAATGTTCATTTTCAAAAAGTTGCATTAATGAATGTTTTATTTCCTGAAGCTTTTTTTTGGAGTCTTGTTTCCTCTTTATGTACACAAAGCTTTTCTCCTCCATTTGGACCGTTGCTCTTTTTTTCATTTACACACAATTTCACATCACATGTTTTCATTTTCATCTCTTGCTCATTATTTGCTTATTTGTGACTTTAGCAGCAACAGGCTGAGAACACATTTTCATATACTGATGTGACAGCAATGCCGTGTTGTAAACAACAGTAAATGTTGAACTATTATTGAAGAAGCAGCAACACTCACGTAAGATTAATATCAGCCATGCTAAGGCAGGCGAGAGTATTAGAAGACATTTCTTCAGTATTATCCGCCATGTTTTCTTCATCTGAAGCCATTTCCAAGAAAGGCGAGGCTTCATCTGCCTGATGCTGGCAGTGAATGTGTCAGCAGAGGAGAAATCCTGGCCCAGGCAGCCACAAAAGAAATTTGGCAGAGAGTCTAATTACTGTACCTGTGTAATGGCCCACTGGCTGCTACTGTGGTAGAGTTTCAAGCAAATTTAATTTGAAGTTGGAATAGAGGAGAGGACTGAAGACTGAAAGGAACATTTAATCTGCTGCTGCAAAAAAAGGATTTATAGTGTCTTGCAAAAGCCGTCATGTCTCTGCAACTTTTCCACGTTTTGTCACATCACAATCTGAAAGCATTCATATAATTCACTGGGATTTCAGGTGCGAGAGCAACACACAGTAAAATGCAACTATGAAAAAGGAAGATAGACTTTTTTCCAAAATTTCTATAGTGTTGCATGTAAATTTGTATGAAAGCATGTTATTGGACATCTGCAAATAAAAAGAGTGCAAACAAATTTAAAGGTTGTAGTGAATAGAGTTTGCAATAAGTCATTTTATCTGTAAATAAAGCTTTCTGCAAAGGCCTCAGAGGTTTTTATTACACACATTTGTGAACAAACAGCATTAGAACGAGCAAGAAGCATAATCTGATGCTGACAGGCTGTGGATAAAGAGCAGGCAATAAGCCATGCAGATAAAATACAATGCTGTTATTTTTTTTTTTCTTTTTAACTTGTAATCTTTTTGGTGGTGGCAGCACCATGGTGTGTGGACGCTCTTCTTTAGCAAAGCCTGTGAAGGCGGAAAGACAAATTGAATAAGTTCAGGGAAACCTTTGAAGACAAATCTGTCAGAGGTTGCAGAAGACTTGAGACTGACGTCAAAGCTGCAGAGAATGATTTAGACCAAAAATCTATTAGGTGTGACTGAGTCTCAGGCATATTTTAAGAAATATTGGGGAACAAACATTGGTAAAAAAAAAAAAAATAACATTCTACAAAATGCTTCGAGCTGGAACTGCAGTGAGCCGAGTTTCACTCAGAGGTGGCTGAACACACTGTAGATGATAGTAGAAAAACATCTAATTGTGATTGTATTATTGAACATTAGGACAATGATGACGATTGTGATTCATTAATGTTTTTCTTTCTCTTTCCTATTTTCTGTCACTGCTGTGACATTTGTGTTTGGACATATTTGTTAAGCCGTACTGTACAGGTAAATCACACATTTCAGGCCTGTAATTATTACGATTTTCAGATATCCAGAACAATTCGTGTAATATCTCAATAAAACGCAATGAAAATTGTAGTTGAGAGTTGACAAAATCGCAAAAGTTTGAAGGATGTCAATATTTTAGTAAGGTACTGTTTTTTATTTCCATCTTACTTCACTTGGAAAATTAATACAGAGCAACATGTTGAACTTACAAGTGTTTTAGGATTCTTATTGACCACACGGCAAACTACTTTGTATCGGGGCATTATGTTTTTCGTGCATTGTTCTGTTCAGAGGACTAGTAGACAAAACAAACAGGAAAAGACAATAAACAGTAGTCTTGTTATTTACCTTGAGCGATGACAGAAAACCACAATTTATTTTATTGCTTTGCAACACCAACGTCACTGGACAGTTTTCCATTGTTGGGTTGTAGTGCTGGGCAGTTTCAGATGGAGGAGCAAAACATTCTTGAACAAGTTATTGCACTAGAGCCTAGGGTTGGAAATTAGTTCTAGATGCATGTAAATAGTACAGAGTGTGCTTCATAACCTATTTGAGAATTAAAAAAACAAAAAAAAGTTAAAGGACATAAACCAAAAAAGTGGTAGATACTTTTTAAACCAATAAACAAACCTGAAAATTTCATGTGTGTATAACATAAAAAAAATCACGAGGACATAAAACGCTGGGAAAATTGCATGATTGCATTATATTCCCATGTTGGCCAAGAATATAGTGTGCAAGTGTAAGTCAGGAGACGGCCTGTACTCGAGTGTGTGTGTGCGTGTGTGTACCTGGCTCAGCATTCTCTGCTGAGTTTTTGTGTGCTCTCGTGGATGTCTTTGAGTCATTCTCATCCAGAGCAAGTTGTGAAAGCAAATTGTTAGCATATGTGGAGGATTTTCAAGTGTTTAGAATGAAGCTGGTTTCAAGAAGAAGCCGATGGAGGAGGAGAGGGGGGTGCTCAGCAGTCTGCAGACAGAGACAGCCCGCCTAAACCCCCTCTCCTACCTTGGCTGAAACCAGTACCTTTTTTTCCTACTCATGGGAGTACAGGTCAGAGGTCACGGGGGAAGATCTGTTTGATTGGATACAGGCCTGCAGTATCAAACGTGGAGGACACAGTAAAAACCTAGACTGTAACACGACACCACCCCCGTTTGTGCGATGAAAGAGACATTTTCCCAGAAATAAGGTAACCGATAATGCATTTTTGGTGCAAAAAACATACAAAAACGAAGATAAACATAAATCAAAATATGCAAATAAGAGGAAAAAAGGAAAAAGTCTTACACCGCCTACCACCCAAACCCTGCCTTAAAACATCCTTCCTCCCCCTCCTTGTTCTTTCTGGGGGTGGGGGTAAAATGTTCCAGAGATGGGGAACCCAGCACAATTTCAAAGATGTTTCAGAGAGTAAAGAAGGAAAAGTGCTTTTAATCTTGTGTAACCCTATAGGGCTCTAAACGAGAAAGGCTTTGGAGGAAGAATCCTTTAAAGGGGATATATAATCCTAATTAAAACAGAGAGGAGCTACCACTTCATCCTTAAGATAGGTCTTTCAGCTGTTGTGCAAATGCATTCTCCTTTGAGATTTTAATGATTTTTTAAAGAAATCCTAATAAAATTATTATAGTACAAAATGGTAAATCAAGTATTTAACAATGTGTTCCCCAGTTTCAAAACCAGAATCAGTTTATTGGCTGTGAACTAGAGCCAACAAATTACTTTTATTTTGGTAGTCAACTAATTGATGAATGTTTTTTCCAGTTGAGTCAATTAGTTACCGATTAATTTAATCGAACTTTGCTTTCTGTGGGCACCGCTTCTGTTTTCAGTACTAATACCCGTTTTACTGCACAATTTCAAATGCAAGTCTCTTGCTCATCATTTATCACACAATATTAAAATAACGACTTTTCAAATTAGTTTATGTTTTCTCTGATAAGTTCTAATTCGAAATCTAAAAACACTGGATTCAAGTCAGACCAGAACCGGATTATGGTCCAACACATCTTTCATCATGTTTTTTTCATGTCCCTGTTAAATAAACTATTAAACTGAACTAAACTGCCCCTGCCTCTCCACCTGCATCAGATCAGCAGGAAATGTTGGTGCAGGGACGACCCGGGGGGTTCTGTTGGGGTTACCAGGGGAAGGACCAGTGGGTGGAGGCTCCCTGCTGGTGTGCTGGTGTTTACGTGGGGGCATGAGCCATGTTGCATCATAGTGGGCTCCTGGCTGTGGTTTACAGGAATGTTCTGGGCCAGCTGTGGGACTGAGCCGAGCCCTGGTGGGGGTCCTGTTCCCTTGAAACTCTGGGGTCCAATCAGGTGGGATGGCATGAACATAGTTCCAGTGGGACAGTCGCCTCTTTGATGACTGAGGATTTTTATTTTTATTTTTTTATGAATTATTCTTACAAGAAGGGGTTTTAATGGCATAAAGCATCGTTCGGAATGGTTACAGAAAGTTAAGAAATTATTTCTTTAAAGGTTCGGTCTTAAAAAAAAAAAAAAGAACTACAGAAAATAATGTCAGCATCATTATTTAATGGTGCTGACATTGTGATCTAAGATCAATTATAATCTTAGGTTTCAATAAAATAGAAAACAGAGATGAGAAATCCCATAAACTCTTTTTGGCACAGTGTAGTCATTAAAAACCAAGATGTTTTCAATATCTGAACATTTGAGGATTTGCATCAAGGTTTTGGTATATCAGAAACTGTCCAAATGTAAATGACTTTGGTTTTCTTAATTCTTAATTCCTTTAAATTAGAGCATGATGTATCGATTTCTGAGACCTTCTAGCCTACTTAATGTTTTCAGACAGGTTTGATTTTGTTGACTTCACGACAAAATCTGACAACGGAAAAAATAAATATAATCTAGTACAGAGTTGTCCCACATTCCCTCTTATAGTTAGTATCATTGTGCTTTTATTAAAAAAAAAAAAAAAAACATTAAAAAACAAGCCAGCATGTCAAAGTCAAAGACCTATTGAGCTCATTATTTCAGTTTGTCTTTTTTGTCATTAAACATTTTTCATTTTTGTTCAGCGTCTTTTCTGTCCAGTGGTTTGTATTGATTCCACTTGGATGTTCACATTGGCGATCCTGGGAACTGCTGTGTACTTCACGAGAATTAGTTGTAACATACATTTAAAAACATTATGTCGGTATGAATTGTCTTTCCTCCCTCAATAAATAAATTCATTATTTGCAGACTGTGTTGATATTTAAGTAGACGAGAACTACCCGACAAAAAAACAGAATGTTAGAAATCTGTATAGGAAGATATTTTATTTAAAGGAAAAAAAACACATGGATTGTTTTAGATTAAACCATTCACAACAGCTTTCAAGATGATATGGATCTAACTCACACTTTACTGTAATTTTCACCTGCATCATTGGGCTCCAAGCAAACTATAGCCCAGAGACCCACATCCTCCTAAATCCGTCCCTGCTTGGGCGTGTGTGTAGGCGCATGGTGAGTGTGTGTGAGTCTGTGTGTCCATGCACATCCACCCAGCACCAGAGGCAGTGTAAGTTACGTGTCAGAGATAAGAGATCAGACTGGGACAGATTTAATTAACAGATATCTCTCCCTAATGTAGATTCTTTTGGTTCCTTCAGATCCAACCTCTTTCGCTTATCCAACAAGGGGAAAAAAAAAAAAAAAAAAAAAAAAACTTATCTTGGATTTTCACTCGTCATAATGTGTTTCCTACAGCATTTAAAGAAACAGGAGTTTCGGCCAACGCCTCCGTGTTTTACTGCATCAGACACCAGTGGACGAGATTATTACTCAAGTATCATCCCGACATCTTCAGTACATGCTGCTGTCACATGCATTCTGTGTTCTGTTCAGCTGTTCTACATGATGTCTTTGAAAAACTGCTTTCCATGCATATCTGTGTTTGAGCAAGCAAGTATGAATTTGCCCTCCATAAACTAAAGCTAATAGAGACTTGCCCTCCTAACTATCTCTCAAGGTGACCAGATTACTGACATCAATTAACACGTGTTCTGTTGGCCACATGCCCAAAGTACACGCTCTTCCTTAGAGGAAAAGAAGAGATCATCATCCAATAAATCAGCAGATGAAAAAAAAAGGCAAAGAAAAATAAGTAAGACAGGAAAACAGAGATGACTCCTGTATCCTCATCTGAGCTGTTTGCCCTACAGCAGGTTACACAAAGTCCATTACTGTTGCTCCAATAAAGCAAATAATGAAATTAAATGTAATGATTGTGGATTCTATATATGCATTTTACAGTAAGTACAGCCCTCTTGGTTATCACAGCCTAATGATCTAGAAAAAGCCAATGCAATGAAGGAGAAAACTATTGACAAATAAATTTATTTCAACACAGGAAGGTCAAGTAGAGTTTCCTGAAACTTCACTAAGGCTCTCCTCATGAAATCATAAAAACAGAACAATTGTGCTCAGACACTGTGCTGTTAAAAAGTATCCAGTCACTGTGATTACTCTTTGCTGTGTTTTAATGATTTGTTGACAGAGTTTGTCCTTTTGTGTGCATGTTTGCATGTAAGCGAGCAAAGCTAAATAAATACAGGGATTGTTCAGCATGTGGAATGTCTGGACCCACATTTGGTTTCAATTTAGAAACTGGTTTGTTTGTCCATCCATGCAGCATCTTTGTGTGCTTAAAAAGGTTACAATTTTGCTTTTGATTTCCAGTTTACATTGTCTCACAAAAGTCACACTATCCCTGGAACATTTTAGATTGAGTTACATTGCATCACCAAACTTTTTTCACGATTCTGTGTGATGGACCTACACAAAGGACAGAGTCAACAAAGTGTTAACTGAGGAGTAAGATAAGCAAATGTGTGCCACATGAGATGCCTGTCATTTTGCTTATGCTTTACAATGTTGCACATTTTCTTCTTGGTCTATCTAATTAACTCTCACAAAAATAAGTCTGTGGTTGTAATGTGAAAAAGTTAAAAATGTGTGAATTCTTTAACATGTATAAAAAAAAATGTTTTTGGTATGATGATTCAACTAATTCTTCTTTTCTGCTCATTACACAAGTGGTCAAAAGCTGAAGTTGTCTCAGATTATGTCAGCCAGCGCACAGCCCACTTCACTTAACCCTGTGAATTGAAAGTGTTACACATCATTATGGAGGAATGTGTGGACCCATGGCTTAGTGGCTTGTTTAAGAGAAAGCTTCAGAAGTTGTGCTTCTGTATATAGACTCCACTTAACCAGTATTTCCTCGTTGCCTTTTAGTGTTGGGTTACTTGAAACTGGATCAGCGGCTATTTATTATGCAGGTGATGCATCTTGATTGTCTTTGGGTTGATTAACTAATAATGATCAATCTCCTTTAGACATGTAAGACACCACTGGTACAAACACAAATGTCATGGAGCTAAATAGTCTTCAGTGATCAAACACACCAAGCAAAATGTTATTGTGTAAAGTTGCCACGGGGAAAAAACTATGACATTTCAGACACATTTTGAGAGCTGAAATAGATGTGTGTGTTGAGGATGAGCAACCAGTTTGTGCAATGACATTAGCAGCAAATCCATTGAAATACATCTGCGCATGCACGGACACACCGTGAGCCCATCATTAAAAGGACTGAAATACAATCCAATGACACATAGCACTCTGTTTAAAAGCATACTTTCACGAGGGATGAGGAACTTTAATTAACCTGGGTTGCAGATGGGATGGAGGCAGCAGTTATCCAGTGGCCTCTGGCATGTTGCCTGTCCAGTGCTGTGACGTGTAATATATTCTTATGGACCTGAACTCAGCATCATGCACGGTTCCCGCTCTTCACAGACACATTAACCTTGCAAGTACGAACACCGATGAAAAAAAGAAAAAGAATATGGAAAGTGTGAAATAAAAAGCCTTACAAGAAGTAAAACAGCTATAACCATTTGAATCCATATTTTATTATTATTTCATTAATTTTAATCATTTTTAAATAGTTTGAAACAAAAATGGAACCCTGGTCTCGTCAGATCCTGGTCCTGCGGTCTTCTTTGTCTCCCTAGCTCTCACATGCACACCTCCCCTGGGTTACTGACTCCAAGGACCTTAGACCGGCTTTCCCAGACGGTGATTTAAAATAACAATCGCATGCATATCAGGTTCCAGGCCTCTTAAATACATGTGAGATGAGGTAATGTGATCAGTCCAGCAAGCCATCCAGGACTTTTTCTCTGCTTTGTGCATGCTAGAGTAAGTATGTATGCTTATGTGTGTCCCAATGGTCCATCTATTAAGTTCGAATGTGACGTTTCATGTAGATCTGTTTCTAAGGAAACATTAAAATTGTCAAAAGTATAAAAAGTGTAAACTTTTCTAAGGTTTATATGAGCAATATCTTTTCAGTATCTCTCTTTGAGATCTTCAAAAATCTCACTGTTACCTTAAATAGAAAATGTCAGAAGATGTTGCTGGTGGAAAGTTACGTACCAAACTTTTTGGAATCCATTTCTCATCTCATATTATCACAAAGAGACAATCGGAACAAGAGGGTGCAAGAGCTTCCAGCAGAACAAGTTAACCAGCTAAATAACAGACAATATTTTCGTATCATTTTTAGATTTATTTTAAGATAAGTGAAACCGAGTCAATATGAACAAATGAGGTTCATTTCTGGTCGTTCGCTTCACAATCAGCTTTCGACATAATTCAGTTGTTTGACATGCTTAGGTGTTTCAATTTAGGTGTTCAATGGTTTTTAAACAATATCAGTACAAGGTAGCTTGGAAACAAAATTGCATAATAAAAAGTTTTGTCAGTACAACAATGAAGCACAATCATATAATTTCTCCTTTGGTTCAAAGCAGCAATACATTTTCTGTCAATTTTTAATGCTATCATGAGCAACAGTTTTTCATAATTTCTGGACTGCCTTAGATATTTTTCTTAGGACACTGACTTTTTTATTCCTTTTTAGTGTAATTCAAAACTCCAATTTTAAACTGTCTTTAAGGGCTTTTTTAGTTATTAATTTTTCTTTCTTTAGCTCCAAGACTAATTTTGGTATCTATCAATAGACCTAAGGCTGTTTCTGCACAGAACCAAAAGCTACTAAAGCCTCAAATAAACAGATCAACATAATGACGATGCATCTGTCAGTTCATTTATGCTCTTTTTTGCTGGGGTTGCAAGTGACCTGATAAACAGCAACAGAATCTAGAAAAAGCTATTTTGTTTTTTTGTTTGTATGAATGATTTATTCTTTTCTGACAACAAACTTCATTAACTATAAAAAAAAATATGTGATAAGAATGTTTTGACTAATTTAGCCAACTGGGCTGTAACTTAAAAATGGACAAAAGGCATACGAGGACGCTTTCCAGTGTGTGAAAATGCATACACAAAGAAAAGAAAAATAATGAATCTGTTCAGTCGGTAAGAGAGCTCAGGGACTGTTTTCAATTAGAGCCCAAGTTAACAGCATTAAACTCTTACATGGTGTCACTGAGTCAAAATTACAACTCAGTTAATACCTCATAAAGTGGTCAGAGTTAACGATTGTGCTAAGAGACAGAGCCTTAATGTTACCCATAACATTAAAATAAGAAGTTACCTCACTGCACATGGGCAGGACGCTTGTCGACCCTGCAAGTCCCAGTGAGTAAACACTAATAATAGCTTCCATTAAGCCACTCATGTGGTGGTGTGGGCCAGGCCTGTGGGGGCCATTAAAAATTCTGCAGCACAAGGCGTCCCCTGCCAGACCCAAGCACAAGTGTTATGACACAGCTGGATGGCAGCACAGTGAGGTGATAACAGGGACTCATGGAAACAAAGAGCCAGAGGGACAAGCAATTAGAGGGAATAATAAAAGCAGCCACTGTAAAATGCAGGGAGAAAAAAAAAAAGAACTACAGGTAAATGCTGCACCATAGTGGACCAGAGCTCTGATTAGAAACAAGACCAAGAGAATTGTTTAGTTTTTATCTTTTGTTTGTTTTTGAACATATATTACTTTGCAAAAGTATTCACACCTCTTGAACTTTTTCCACATTTTGTCACATATACAACCACAAATTTAAAGGTATTTTTAGAGGACATTAAAGAACAAGCAGCATCATGCCAAAGGGAACATAGCAACTTTGGAGGAGCAGCAGGGTTAGCAGCATGCTACATGGCTTGTACTTGTACGGCCCGTTATCTGGTCTAGAAAACTCCAAAGCTCTTTACACTACATCCATTCATTCACGCATTCATGCACATATTCACACCCCAAGGACACAACAACTGAGTCAGAAGTTGTGAGGATTTGAACCGGCAAACCCACAGATTACAGGACAAACTCCGACCTCTTCAGTCACGTCACGTCTGAACCTTCTGGCCTTCGAGCAAAATGCGATGTGGAGGAAACTTAAATCCAATTGAGAATTTATGATATAACTTCGAAATTGATGTTCAGACACAGGCCTCTTAAATACATGTGAGATTTCTTTTCAAAGAAAAATGGGCAACGATTTCAGTCTGTCGATGTGCAAAGCTGGCAGAGACATACTGTAAAAGACTTGCAGCTGTGATTGCAGATGAGATTCTTTAAAATATTGACTCAGGGGGCTAAATGCATTTGTATGACATGTTCTAGCATTTGTTTTTAGAATAAAATACTTAAAATGTTGTATTTTGTGCACAGCTTTGCACTAATTTATCCTGATCCATTAATTAGTTAACAGAAAGCATTAAATCTGGTATTTTGAATGACAAAATAAATTTAAGGTGAATTAATACATATTAGCAGACACTGCATGGTCTCTTCTTTTAGATCAATTGTGTACTTCTCAAATAGGCATGCAAAAAGTAGTGCAATCCACTTAATTATTTTATTTCCATAAAATATTTCAAATAAAATATTGTAAAGGAAAATAGCCAGAACAGAAAGCCAAAAGCACATAAAAAGTAACTCCATTTGAAACCCTTAAGGCTTCTTCTCGGTGAATCCCCGCCTCCCGTTTGAGATTTTTCCAATTCTGTTCTATCGTCTCTCAAATTCCACCCATTCCCTCCTCCTTTTAATGCCTTCGCTAAACATGCGCCCCTGGTTTTAATCTCACAGTAACACGTTTGTCTCACTGCCCAGACAGGACCAAAATCGCTCACTTCTATCCTCCCACACATGCCCCTTTCTATTCTTCTGGCCACTTCTCTCTCATGACAGGTACCTTTCAGTTGGATAATCATTGCTTAAGTAGCCATTTTCCAGTTTCTCCCTTCTATTGAAAGCTAGCCATGTAGAAAAGGCAGGGCCTTGTAGGAATGGCTGCTAATGGGGCAACAGACAAGTCTTCCCCATTTTGTCAGGAGGAGCTAAGGAGAAGAGCCTCTTATCAGTGAGCCACAGCCACAAATTTTTCACCAAATTAGCGTTTCCTTAACACCTACCCCCATTTTTCAAGTCACATGTTGTTCCTTCCACCGTTCATAGGTGCATTCAGCTTTTTCTCCACCTTCTAAATATTAAAGGAAGTGAAAAACCATGGACCCAAAATAGTCTCTCCATGGTGACATGAATGTTTCACAAAACACGTTAAACAGAAAACAGAAAGGTTGAGCAGGACATTTTAAGAAGCTATAAAGTATTTCATTATTTTTATTGTGAATTCAATGAACTGGTGTCACATTTATATAAATATTGTCAGATGTTTATTGCTGTATTTAGTTATTTCAATAGATATACATACTCTTAAAATAATAAATGTATTAGCTCGTGGCACATTTGTCTCTCAGCCCTTTAAACGGATGCTTTGGATTTTCACAGAGAGGTTCTGTGAAAATATTCTGAGTAATAGTTTCCTTACTTAAAATAGACACATGTCATATCCCAGTATTTGTAGGAACCTGAAGTATTTCACATGGCAACGTAATGCAATTAGTCAGACTGATTTCCATGAGCTTAGCAATTAAAACAAAACAAATCAAAAATGTTTCCATTCTTCTAAAGCAACACTGCTTGCACGTATCATTTATCCAGACTTTCACAAGACACCATTGTTGAGTTTGGTTCCTCAGCCAAACAAGGTACATTGGTTGAGGCCTCGGTCTGTATCTACCTGCCCGTCAGCTGCATTCCTGTGCTTTTCCAGGTTTCATAGTTGCATGTGGATTATCCTGGCAGACTCAACTGGGATAACACCACTATGAGTTTCTTTTTAACTTTACAATAATTTTTCAGCTAAGAAAGCAGAGTAGATAATACCATATGTATGTTGTATCCCAGGGACATAAACCTTTTAAACTGTCTTAAATTGCTAAATTCAGCTCAAACAGTTGGTCATTGCCAGGTTTGTTTTATTTTTCGAGTTCAATAACCCATCTCTGTACCACAGGAACGAGAACCATTACAGATAACAACCTCACACAACCTCAGTTTAACAAAAATACCCCAGTGGTCCTTTTAATTGCTATCAGGTCTTTTAGATAGCACCTTCCATATGAGCCAGCTAAACTTTACCCAGTGGTCGAACTTTATCTGTAAATTTCTGGCCTCTTTCATTCCTCCTTTTAAATGCTAGACTTGTTTTCTCATCTTCTCACTTCGTTTTTAGATAAATCATTGGATCAGTGTGTGTGTGTGCATTAACTGCTCTTTTTCTTTCTTTCAGCAAAATCCCCAAACGAGCCCTGCACATCCTGCAATCCATGCATGCATGCAATTAAACTGCAATCTCCTCTGGTGCACCTCTCTCTCAGTCCCATATGTTGTTGAGTGGTAAAGCTGTTGGGAAAGAGAAGTGTTAACCTCCGCTCCAAACCGCAGGCAGAAGGGCTGCATTCCTGCCTGAGTACTCAACGCGCTGTTTATCTGCATCCATGCACTCTGTCACCATGGCAACCCCAACCAAATACACTGGCCCGTTCAACTGTGTTTAATTTTTTCCTCCATTTTTTTTTTTCTTTTTGATTTCATCACTAGGCTCCCATGCTCGCTCTCAGTAAGGTAAACAGAGAGGGGAGCCCGCACTCAGCCAGGCCCGCTCCAGTTTATTTTGAGTCTCCGCCCAGTTCGGTCCATGACGATGTTTCACCATCCACTCTTTTTCTTTTTTTTTTTTTTCACATCTTGAAGACTGGAAAGCTCTCAGGATTTGTTTTCTTTCTTTTTTTTTTTTTTCCGTATGCTCTCAGGATTTGTTTTGGGGGTGTGTGTGTGTGTGTGTGTGTGTGTGTGTGTGTGTGTGTGTGTGTGTGTGTGTGTGTGTGTGTGTGTGTGTGTGTGTGTGTGTGTGTGTGTGTGTGTGTGTGTGTGTGTGTGTGTCTGAGGCAAAAGAAGACCGGGGCTGTGGTTTGAGTTGGCTCAGCTCACATGAGATACGACGCCCTAAATAGTTTCAGAGGAGCGTGTTCACGGCGCAGCTTACGACATTGTCAAACTTAAAGAGAAGACTTCAGTCTTGGAAAAAGCGTGGCCTTGTGGGAGCGGGGCATATTCATTATTTATCTGTTTACACACTGTTGTCACCACCAAAGTAAACATTTTTTTCCTCATTTCTGACAGCAAAACACACACACACACACACGCAATCACAGACAACCTATCATCTTGAGGAAGTCCGTCGATGGCGGCGAGATGAGCCCTAAAACTCACATTAGCGGCCGAGGATGTAAGACAACACTTTGTTCTCTTAATTAGCACTTCTTTTCCTCCATTCAGCTGGTGTTCCAGTGGTTGACTGTTCCTTTATTAGGCAGGATTCCATCTCCAGCTTTCCAATAGGCACTTAACTCCTGCCTAATAGAGGATTTTCCCACACTTCCTCTGACAAGCCATTCAACTGAGAAGAGTTAATTTGTTTCTAATGCTTGGCTAATGGAGGATTCTGATGACAGGAATTTAGTTTTTTGGGGGGTTAGGTGGGAGCGGGTGGCTCTCGTGGGTTTTTTCTCAACCTAAATGGAGTCTAAAAGATTACTTTTTTTTTTTTTTTTTTTTTACTCTTCTGAAAAACATACTGGACAGAGAGTGAAATGGAAACAAAATAAAAAAATATAAAAAAAAAACAAGTGTGCCTAAGTTCATTCTTGTAAATTGTAGAGAATTTTGAGCGCCATTAAAGCCTCTGCACACTGAATTTTGAAGCAAGAAAGGGACTCCCTCTTGCAACGGTGCATACATTGTTGCCCTTTTTTTCTTCCCTGTCAAAGACAGACTCTCTGGGACTATCTCACCCGAGCAGTGGCCAGTCAGTTAGCGCCTGATTGACAGCCTGTGGCACTATCAACTGTCCTGCTGCACAGCAGGAGTGTCAGGGAGGGAGAGCAGAGGCTGAGGGTGAGGACGAGCGCAAAGCTGTGCCAAGCGAAGGGGAAGAGGCTCAGCAATGGCTATCTGGAAGCAGCCCAAATATGGCTCTTCTAATCAATCTAATTCCGTCGGCAGGCTCTGGCCTTCTTTCTCAGACATTTCGCTGCGTCAAGATAACCTTATCTTAACCTGCCACATCCTTTACAATTAGCACTTTCTCTGTGGGTGCACACAAAACTCTCTGAGACACACACAGCAGCCAGCTGTCTTGTTTTCACTAAACTAGTATGCTGTTGAAATAGCAATAAATATGTTGCCTCAAAAAGTAGTTGTGTTTGTTGATTTTTTTTTTTTCCATATTTTGCTACAATCTTCATATTTTATGGGGATTATACACACACATAAGTGTGAAGTGGATTATCTATTTATGTATTTATTTATTTTGCAAATACTAATTTCAAAAGTGTGGCTTGCGTAAGATTTTAGCCTCTGGCAATTCCACAATGGATTGTCTGGACGGTGTGTTCAGGTTGATACGAGCCAGATTCTTGTTATTTCATGTGTGTGCTGTGTCCCCTCTATGGCCTCTAGCAAAGAGAATTCAAATGATTTTTCTCTCATCAGCGGCTGCTTTTGCCACTATTCATAAATGATTTGTTGAATGCGCAAGTAAGAGTCCTGTCCCGGATTATTCTCAAGAGTTGCCATGGATCTTTCTGCCGTTTCTTCATTTAATACCCTCTTTGTATCCCACCTGTCAGTTGAGATGGGCGGTCATGGTTTAGTGAGTTTGCAGTTGTGCATTGCTCTTTCCTGTTTCAGGTAATGGACTGAACAGTAATAAGTGAGATGATTAAAGGCTGATAATTTGTTTTCGAACCAAATCTTGGTTAAAACTTTTCTCAAGTTTTATCTCTCATCTTTCTGCTGTTCCTTGGCCTTCATGAAGCTGTTTGTTTGTTAATCTTCCTCTAACTACCTCTTTGACCTTCAAGCAACAACCAATCCACTGATCCTACTTACTAATTAGCTAACTTTTGAAATTACTTTGTTCTGCTAGATGTTATTTTATTTTTATTATTTTCAGGTTGTTTGTTTTTTGGTGATTTGTGACTTAAGAGTTATTCTCTGCTTTGTGTTTCTCTGTTTTTTTAGTGTAAAAATAGAAGGAGAATGGATACTTTTGAATTGCATCAACTAGATGTACATCAAATTTGACAAATCTACCGAAAAGTATAGGCCTGGCGTTATTTATTGTAAAAGAGGAGGTGTGTCAAGATTTTGACAAGTACTTCTTTGAAATCCTGTTTCCATGTCTTGTGCTTTGTCTAATTTCTTCCATAAAGTCCATTACAGCTGTCAAACATTTGGCATGGTCTGGGGATTCAAGTGTATCCGCTGGGATGATGCGTGACAACAGCGTGAAAAGGCATGCTCAGCTTATACTTCACACCTGTGTTCTGGAAGAGCAAGCAAACAATACAAAGCATCAAAAACCAGTGACAGATATTCATCTGAGGAAATTGCGTGAAAGACGGCAGCAGGTAATGAAGGTACAAAGGGCTGTGGACGCCTGCTAAAGCATAACATATCAAGACTAACTCAAAGGCTGTAAAGATTATTTAATTAGCTCGCACTCAACATGGTAGCATTCTTAATGCCAGCTCTACGGGTTACTAACCTACTTGAAGTAAAAAAGTTTACTGCTTACAGTGCCTAGAGCACTTTTTTACATTTTGTCTCTTTGCGCCACCATTGTCAACGCTTGTTAAGATAAACCAATGCAAAGTAGTGCATAATTTTAAAGTGGA
This sequence comes from Poeciliopsis gracilis, assembly GCA_911649635.1. Classification (NCBI taxonomy): domain Eukaryota; kingdom Metazoa; phylum Chordata; class Actinopteri; order Cyprinodontiformes; family Poeciliidae; genus Poeciliopsis; species Poeciliopsis gracilis. Next base: position 2,880,048 of record CAJVRI010000005.1, on the reverse strand, counting down.
AGGAAAATTATGCAATGTGAAATGCATAGGCATTCACCCGATTTACTCTACTATGAATGAAACCCAGTGCAACTGCTTTCAAAAGCCACCTAATTAGTGAGCAGAGTCAACCTCTGGGTAATATTCCTGGAAGGTCTCAGATTTCTGCATGATAACATTAGTGAACAAATGACATCAAACAAACAGGTTTGTGGTTATAAAACAATATCCTAAGCTTTGAACAAATCACAATTTTAAATAGCAAAGAATGCAGCATAGCTGCAAAATTACAAAGACTTTGTTGTGTGCCTAAAGTTTCTGAAATAACAGACAGAAAGAACAGGTTCAAGACAGGCAAGTGAAATACTCCAGAAAAATGTGAAGAAGCCATTATGAATAACTATGTGGTGTAATTTTCTTTACAGCATTTTGCATAGCCAAAACTCTTAAAGTTCTCGCAGGGGAGAGAAATCCCAGCAAGGATAATCTAACAAAGACTTTAGCCCTTTCCTTGTTATCTCTTGCCTCTAAAACCTGTTTAGATTTCAAACACCTTTTCTGTTCACTTCCTTGAAGTCAGGGACCCGAGTTGGCTATCGATCCACTGTTTTAGCATTTAATGGCTGTGCATTCAATGTATGTTTGTGTCTGTGCCAAGAATAAATGAGGGTGTGTGCTTGTACACCTTTGTTTGTTGATGGCAAAAATAGGTGCACACCTACGCATGCACACCCACAAACCAGTAGCGACTGAGGATAATTAGGACCAATAATGAAATGCAGAGGGCAGAGTATGTTTACCCCACAAATCCTGATAACCAATGTCCTTGAAGTCTATCACTGACTGAAGGTGGAGATATAGAGCACGATCAGCACAAAGAAAAGTACTCTGTCAACCAAAACATTTAAAGAATGTGTCATTTCCTTTATAGGTCTTGACAAATGTTCTTGTAAACAATGCTTATAATTGCATTAAGGGAGCGTTTTGCAGAAACCGCTGCATACAAAGGGGCTGGTACTGAGTTAAATTTAAAATAAGCTTCTTTTAAATAGGCTCTGCAGACATTGTTCATCTCATGTGATCACGAGGAATGCATATTCCTCTGCAGGATTTTAAGCTGCAGTACAGAAACAGGTGCTTTGGATTACCAAGTCCTCCTCTCCATTTATCACAGGGTGTTATTGCTGTCATTATATGAGAAGAGGAGTAGGTTGTCAGCCTATCACAGAGCCAGCACATAGACAGACAACCATGTACACATAATCTTTGACCTACTGGCAAAAAAAAAAGTCACTGGTCGCCCATTATGCATGTTTTTAGCATGGAGAATGCCAACGGACATGGAGCAAACTCACACATGCACCAGGAGAACATCCAAACCTCACACAGAAAGGTCTGAAGTCCTGATTTCAAGATTTATTGTTCTAGCAGTGAGGTGACAGTAAAAACCACTGCTCAGCTGTGCCACCTGGGGTCAGCAGGCACCTCTTCAAACCCTTTCAGAATTACTGAAAGAAGACCATCCTGTTTTTCTCTGCATTATTGTTCATCCTTGCATTACAATATGCTAATATAGCAGCTGAACAGGGTATTTTGTTAAATGTGATATTTCTTCCTCAGCTTTAAACCTGCAGAATGTAACTTTCAGGAAAAAAAAAAAAAACAGTATAGGGCACCGTGTTTTTCTACTTGCTGCAGAGAAACTTTATGCTTTCTGTAATCATAAACACATTTCAGCACAATTCTGCCTTTAGATTCCAAGAATTTAAAGCCAGACTTCAAGCAGCCTGAGTGTGAGATGTAACACTTTCAAACCTCTTTCTTGCCTATGTAGACCCCACATATATACTCCATCCTCCATGCTTCCTATTATCATCCTCCCTGAATTTTGTGAGTCCTTCCTGCCATCTGTGATGTCATGGACCCAGATGGACACAATGTGGAACACAGTTTTTGTGTGTTTTTAAAATATATTGCATTCACCTTTGCTTTTTTTTATGTACCTACAGTTGTTATAAGATCTAACTACTAGCTTCAACATAAAACTTACAATAATAATAATGTAAAATATATTTATTCTTTAGAGCAACTTATATTTAAAGGCTTTTATTAGTAGCACAGGGATTAACTCTACATTTAACCCAGAGCATTTTGGCCCTAAATCAACCCCACAGTGGCGAAAAGGTAAAAAAAGGAAAAAGATTAAAATAATTGATCAATTTACTCAGGGCCCAAACTGATCAATGAGATACATTATTAAAAGAAGGATATTGATCAGGATGGAGGCAGGCAGGGTTAAAATGTTTACCGCAGCATAGAGACAAGGATCAATTGTGCAGCCAATGCACTTGAATAGAGCCCCATACGGATCGATGTCTGATGGAGCAATAGGGCATATGGATCTGCCAACTGTCCACTGTCCCTTTGTGGCAGATGAGGAATGAAAGAGCAAAAAAAAAAAACCTGATACAGTGAAGATCAAATGAGACTAGGCCCGTCTCTGTAGGAGAAATACATACAGAGGTTTTCTCAAAGAGAATATGGGAAAAGAATTGATTCGGTGAAAGTCGAGTGCATTGTTCACAAATAGTCCACAAATCTGGGTTACATTATTTTATTACTGTTTAATCTGAATCGTTTTTCTAGTCATCAGCTGCATTTTTAACTGCAGCTGATCCTGAAACACGTTAACAAAGTTATAATTCCAGGTCGGTGTGGATGTGTGCTGGTGTCCTTACCTGTTTATACATTTCATGTGCACACCATATATGTGTGCATGTGACTTTAAGGGCTATTGATTCTGGACACTTCTCCATCATAGGTTCAAGGAGCTATTTTCCACACAAAAGAAAGCTTTGAGGAGAGAAAAGAGAGGGGCAGAAAAAAAGAAACAGATTTTAAAAAGTGCTCTAAAGAACAGCAGAGCAGTGGCTCCTCTCTCTCCTCCCTTCTTTTCTGCTCCTTTCTTTGCTGCTATAGAAAGGAACTGAATGATTGTAGGGTGCAATCGAGGAGGGGGGGTTACTGAATAGACCTCCACGCTTTTACAGATTTCCTCTCTCCCCACCATGGAGGACATCTGACCTTTGATGGGGGAGAGCGAGGGAGCAAGGGAGAGGCAAAGATAAAGAAGGAGGGGTAGTTGGGGGAGAGAGAGAAAGAGGGAGGCCAATCATAATGAAAAGTGGTAATTCCTTAGAGAGAGTGAGAAAGAAATGTCTAAGGGCCAGTAATGAGATCGTCTGACTAGCGGGTTGCCATAGAAACCGGCACAGTATTACTATACACCACAATGTATGAATGAGAGAAAGACCATCTATTGTGGTAACAAGTGGATGGGTCAGAGAGAAGAACAACTGTAACCATGGGCCATCGGAGGAAACTCTGGGTTAAATGGGAGGTCTGTTATGCTACTAAATTATTTTTTCTTTGGATTTTGCCAAGCACACACACACACACATACACACACCTTCACACACACACAACACATCAGCTCACAAATCAAATGGGACAAAACAAGAACTTAACATAATAATTTGAAGACAACTATGAATATATTTTTTTTAATTTTGGAGATAAGGCTTCTCAAATTACAAACTTATCAGATAATCTGTTAGAATTTGTTTCATAAAATACCCTCACTACTTTATTATGTGCACTTTGCAAGTGTAAGTTAGACAGACTGTTACCTCCAGAGCTGCCTTTGTTCTTCGTGTTACCAATTTATCTAGATGAAAGAAACATTCTTCCAAGACCAAACTGACACGATATTGTCACTCAGCTGCTGCAGATTTGTCAACCTTACCTCCATAATCCCAATCTGCCATTCCACCACATTCCAAATGCGCTCTTGTTGGACTGAGATCTGCCGACTGCGGAGGTCACTGGAGTACTCTGAACTCATTGTCATGTTCAACAAGCCAGGGCTTCATGACACCACGCATTATCACGTTTGAACTTCAGCAGGTTGTATTTACAAAATCCAGAGGCCTAAATGCAGTGAGTTCCTGCCATGTGAGTGTCTGATTGGCTGCTTGTGTTACAAACGATTGAGTTAACAAAGTATGGAAAAGTATCCAGCTCAGATGTAATCCGCCTGATATTTTATATCTAAACTAGAAATTATTAAATATAATCCAGACTAACTGAATGTGAAATATCATCTTAATTTAGCAACATAAAAAGCTTCTATGCTAACTTTAGTGTTGTATTGGGTAACTGGGGATCATACTTGCTTCAGCTCTTTCTTCAGTTGCTGAAAGTAGTACCCTTGTCATGTCTATAACAGTTTAAAGGTTTTCTTTTCAAACACTCAGATGCTTAAGATGATGTATTTATCGCTAAATCTGGTTATTCCACACATACCAACAGTAATACCAGAAGAGCTTTGCTGTCATCAAGTGGTACTAATCCCCAGATATACAACCTCGAACAAATTTCCATACAAAATCCCTAAATTTCTATCTAATCCAAGTGCTAATTCAGATTAACAAGATATGCTTAGGTTAGTTTATGCTTGACAGAAAAGATAGAATTTATTTATGTAAGTAAGAATGTATTTATATTGAAATTAAATATAAGGGAGGCTTTCAGTGTCTGAACGCCAGGATCTCCACATCCTTCGAAGGCCCAGGTTGAAGACAGAATATCGGTGGTGATTCTCTCAGCCATTTCCTCGGAATCTAATTTGCCATCCATGAATGCAGGTGGAAGCAAGTTGGTGATGTGCAAGGGTTGAGTGTGTTTTTCTGCCATTCACTCGTAGTGCTGCAGATCTGATTAGTGCGGTCTTTTAACAAAGCCTGCTTCAACCACCTGCTCCCACTCAATTCCTTCAGCCTCTGATAAACTATCATCGCTGCAGATTAAGACTAATGATCTTCCTCTCTGTTGAAGTCCCCCCTGCTCTGTCAGATGCATACATTTGCGTGTAAGGAAAAAAAAAAAAAAACATGTAAATTGAGACACAATATTAACTCAAAATGTGTTTTAATGGTGTAAATGCTTCACTATATATCATTTTACGCAATCAAAAAGTATTATGATTCCATTGTGAAATTTGAAACATTTTTGGTAAAACTTGCCTTTTTACCTAAGTGTGTTTGTGTGACACCGGCCCACAAGCAACGAACATTTCCTTCCTTGGAGGAAGTACTGGTTCATGTGAGCCCCGGAGACAGGAGGCCGTGCGGGTCAGTGATAATCATACTGAATGGACAATGCCGCAGATAGGTTTGGGTGAGCCAACACGCATGCCTGGGTCTGATGGGGAAAGCCTGCAGGAACTCGCCGTGAATACGCACTCAGGCTGTGGGGTCAACAACAAAACACCCAGATAAGAAGTCCAGACATACCACTTCCACTTTTTAACTTTGTGTGTTAAGAGAGACAGAGAGCATGTGTGTGTGCGTGTGAGTGTGTGTGTTAGATTCATGACAAAGAAACAAAGACAGGGATTGAAAAAGAATAGGTTAATATTAGGTTGTGTAATTCACAACAGCCATGTTCAGTTGCATGTATTAGCAAAACTAATCAAAGAAGATTTAGGAATTGCTGCATTTAAGACGTGTAACAGTATTAATTTAGTGTCAGAGTTATTTAATTTGGAGTTTGAGCTGGAAGCTGCTTTGATCCTCATGGTGGTGTGATGTAGAGGTCTCCCACTCCAGGCCTCTAGAGCTACTGCAGTTTTTAGATACATCCTTGCTCAAACACAGCTGAATCAAATAATAGGGTCACCTCTTCAGCATGCCGTCCACTTTGGCAAACGCCTGGCAATAAACTATTCATTTGATTCAGCCACTTTAAAGCAGCAGTCCATCCAGAAGATGCAGGACGGTAGCTCTCGAGGACTGGAGTGGGAAACTTCTGGAGAGTCTTAGCTTTGTTTTTTTCTTCCTCTTCTTTTTTTTTTTTTTAAAGACGTCATCAGGGAAGGATGAAGAGAGGAGAAGGAAGGGTGGACCAAGGGTGGAGCAGTCGCTGCTACGCTGATTTAAAGAGACAAACTGACCTCCTAAGACTTCTCCTGTTCCAGTTAATTGATGAAGCCTTTAAATAAGTATCCCATTTTAATCATCAAGTATGTTTAAAATCAGAACAACACACTCTGACCAAACTGCTTTTATAAAAATCATGTAAAGGAATATTATAATTCAGATGATTTTTTAAAGTTATTCTAGTTATTTCACATATATATGTCAGTCACTTTCACATATATATGTCAGTCACTGGGTATATATATATATATATAACTATAATTGATTAATATATATATATATATATATATATATATATATAACTATAATTGATTATAAGAGAGACATTGGATGTATTCAGACACATTTGACATGTGATGTAGCAAAAATTGCTTGATGGTGAATGTTTAATAAATCACATAACCAGGGCATCATCAGGATGTTGTGCTTTCCAAAAGCAGAAAGAGGGACATAATTGTCATTTCTATCTGTATTCTTATCAGCGGTGGAGCGGAGGACACAGCCTGCCCTTCCTTGTCCCTGTGACTACAGACTCTTTTAGGAATTTGGGGCCACTGTTACCATTGTGCTGTCCTGCAGGAAGTATGGTTCACTGCTCACTCCCAGCATTCAGTGGGTTTCCTGTGTCAGGTTACCACGTCCTGTGTTTATTTTCTTTTCTTTTAGTCTGTATCCACCCTATAGGATTTTTTTTTTTTTTCCAGCATCCAGAAAACCACACAAAAGAAGAAGATGGCACTATCTCAGCTGTTGGGATTTTAAACAGAAATTCTTACGTAATGATGATTTCACTTCATCTATGACATGAATGTTGTCGTTATCAAGTATCTTAAAAGTAAGAAGCGAGCAAAGCTAACGTTAAAAAAGCGAAGCTTACACACCAATAAGGTGTGTGCAGACGAGCGAAGAGTGTCGTGCTTTAAATACCCAAGAGCCTCGGCGCTGCAATTCCTTCTCAACCGAAAGAACCCCAATCAATTTCAAATTAAGCAGTTCATTCAGTGGACATTGTCTTTGACAGATAAGCTTGTTACACCTTGAGAAAAAGGCTGAATGAAATACTTTAGAACAATCTCTTCAAAGTAATTATTGCTCAGCTTTTTTTGTCTTTTTTTCTCCCTGCCTCCCTCCCTCGTCTCTGCTCCTTTAAAACAAACAGCTTTGGAAAACTTCGAAGGGTGTGATTGATAGAGAACATGAATGATGTATAAAGTCTATTTTGCTGGGATCAATAGTGAATTTCATTAAAACACTACCAGCACACACACACACACGCGCACACGCACACACACACACACAGAACACCTACTCAGGGCATTGTGATGTTTTTCTGAGACAGAGGCCCTCCTATGTACTTGGATGAACATGGTGTGGTGAGTGCATGTCTCTTATGATCTTAAATCAGACCCTCAAAGTGGGACTAATGCTGAGTCTCGCACTTTACCGTAACTTCCACTGATAAGGCTTGGCTTTCCACGTTCCTCCACACAGCGTTCACCTGCATGCTAAGCACTGACCTCTCCACTTAAGTAACACAGCTCCTCTTCATTTACCTCTGAGAAATTCCCCATGAGGATAGCTCACCTCTACTGTCCTTGCGCCCACTCTTCTTCATGCCCGCAGTGATGACTATGCCGCTCGTGTGTTTGCACGCCACACAGTCGCACCAGAGGTGAAACCTGAAAAGACGAGTCGGATCTACATGAAGTGTTTTAAATGCACACGTTCACTGGGTGTTGGAAACGGTGCCGCCAGATGAAAGAACACCAAAGGAAACTTTGGAAAAGTCGCCAGTCCGTCCGGGGGCAACACCAGAGAGACACCGGACAGTAAAGTTCAAATTAATGGACATGAGGATTAATTACTTTTTCACAGAGAAAAATACAATGGCAACAAAAGGTTGACAGGTAAATATTGTTACCAATAATTTCCATAAAAAAAAAAAAATAAATAAAATGGTTAAATGTTTTCTGTATTTTGTGTTTTGAAAACCACAGTTACTTTGCTTTTCCTTGCATTATTGTCCATGTGAATGCAATTTGAAATGCTTGTTTGCAGCTTGTGCAGATAAGTGCTAAATACACGAGAGCCAAAACAAGTACGGTTAATAGAGAACAAAAACATGGACTGTGGAAGTCATTCCCAAATAAATATTTATGCACAGGGTTAGCGCTGTACAAGGTTCTGACAGACAGAAACATCAAATCCTGTCAGAGGAGAACAAGAGAATCAAGAGTTTCGACAGGCTTAGCAGGGTTTTTTTTCTTAATCCTCATGCGATCTTAACATTCTGTGTCCTATGTGTCAAAAATGACCAGTCCTAACAAAAGCCCTAAAATAAAGCAAATTCATTTAATTTTAAATCCAAAATCTATTTTGCGTGATGAAACAATATATTTATCAATTTGACTCAATTTAATACATTTTTCATTTGCATTAGAGAGAGTTCATGTATGGCCTTTGAACTGCTTTTCTGGTGTTTAAATGCTTTTATTATCCACGGGTCTAAAATGATCCATAAGACAATCCCTCTACCCTATTGGCTTACAGCCCACATGGAAATATATACAAAAACAACATATCACTTTTTCGAATGACGGGGTCAATTCATAAAATATCAAGTTGGAAAAAGGTTGTTTAGGGTATTTTTTTCTACAGGTAAACATGTTACTGGGTCATGTGATTTGGGGTAAATTATTAAGGTTCATAACAGATCAGTCAGTTCAGCGAAATACGAACAATACCTATATTACTCTGTCCAGAGAAAAACATAAATTTCAGTGAGGCACAAGCTTTGCAGATCTTAAGAGAAAAAAAAAACTCTCAATTCATTTCTCTAATCTCCGAAAATGTTTGACACACATGTGCTCAAGGGTAAATATCGCCAACTGGACAGATGCACTCAACAAGAAATACTAAACAAATTCAGAAACAATAACAAACATACCATACAAAGTCCCATATGGTTCCACTAGGCATTGCAAGCCATGGATCTGTGGACAGACATCATCTGAGCATGCATCACACTTGGCATTTTACAACAGAGGTCAATCACTGTGACCCCTTCACTCTTGTATTTTATGGTTGGACTTGGGCAGTGGAGTGTGAGGCGGCTGGTGGACGGAGGTTAAGAACGCTACAGCTCAGAACCTCTTCTGTACGACTCCCAAGGGATGAGGAGTCTGGGCTTGTAATGAAGCACTTTAACTTGATTTTTTTTTTTTCACTTCTTACAGAATCTGGGTTTAAAGAGGCAGGCAGAGTCCAACTTATTGATAGATTTAAACCTAAAAGGACCATTCACTCATTTCAAATTCAAACAGATTTTTGTAGCTTGTATAACTTTGATGAGCCATATTTCCAACAACTTTTGAAAACAACTCTTTTTCATAAGTTAGATCTTGTTTTTCACTCTTATTCATAACCTACATTTTTGTTCAATTGGACAATACATTTTTATTCTATGATTGTCTCGGAGTAAAAATGTCACTTTCCAGGGTTTTCATAATTGCTTTTGGAGCGAGTTATTTAATGATTTTGTTCTGCTTAAAAGATGGATATTGCCCGCATATTTTGTTAACATAAATCATTATTTCAGCATAAATTGGTATTATGTTATGCTTTCATTGTGAGCTCACAGCTTGTTAGCCGAAGCACAGGCGAGTAAAAAAAAAAAAAAAGGGAAAAAAAGTACTGTAACAGTCAGAGACTGGGCAAATGTCAGAGTTTGAAAGCTACCACCGCAGCAGCACACCACACTACACTCTTCATGAAAAGCTCATTTGTTTGTCCCTGAGAGCAGAAGCATTCCCGCCCCTCAAGCATTTGTGTGTCTGTCGTTGCACGCAAGCAATAAAGCCCGCAAGCAGAAGGCTAAGGAGAGGTAACGTTCCAAACCAAAACTTGAAAATTGTCTGCTGGATTCATGCTCTTCCTCCCGCCCCTCCCTGCACACTCACCCAAACACCCAGCAGTATTTTTTTGGGGGGGAGTAACATTCCACACAGAAAATATGCAACCCTGAAAAGCCTCCGGGCCCCCCTAAGAAATGAAGATGACCGTTACTGTGGCAACTCTTAAACAACAGGAGCACACAACATCTCCGTGATGGACAGCGCACTCTGGGAAGACAGCGCACAGGTGTTATTTTCTTTCAAAACAAAAAAAGAATGATAAAAAAGTTAAAAAGTGCTAATGGTTTTTGATACACAAAAAAACAACAAGAACTCTTTTTTTGTTGAGGTAACTCTGCGACCTTCACAAAACTGATGTTTTGCCTTTCTCAGGAGAAGAAATCATGCTTTTTATTTTAACCGCCTTTAGAAATGTAGACTCAGTTATACCCGAGCAATGGTCTGAAAATAATCTGTTCTACAGTAAGCATGTGGTGGAGTGTAAGTACCAAAGAAAATTGTAAATATTAGTAAAAAAAAAATATTGCTTTTGTTTGCTATAAAATTCTGCTTCCCTGCGATTACAGTACAAATAAGCAATTGTTACTTTGATGATCATCCAAAGGAATTAAAGGCAGGAAAAAAAAAGTGATACAGTATGTCAACAGTTTGTGTTTTTAAATATATAAATGTATTAAATATCAAAGTGTTAAGAAAAAGAAAAACATGTGAAAGATAACGGTATCCAGAGGGGGAGTGGGAATCGCGCCTGAGTACGTGTCAGTGGCATAGAGTGCTGGTCCAGTTCTCACAAAACACTTGATCAGCCTAATTAAAAGAATCTTGGCATGATACGTTGCGCACAGTGGGGAGTCAGGCCGCGCGCCAAGTCTCTGCTCACCTCCTCTCTCTCCCACACAAATTCAGACACCGCCATCCACCACAACAACACGAAGAATGAAACAGAGAGAAAAAAGCAAATTCTGGGCACGCTCTCAAGAGGTTTGGTACTGCGATCCAGAAAAAAAAAAAATGAGTCAGGGAACTGTTTTTGAAGCACAGCAGAGACAGACAGTCAGAGATGTGTCTGTCTGTCGCTGACCACTGGCTCTCCAGTTTGCTCTTTTAGTCTCAAAAGAGAGAGCGAAGTCCCTGCAAAGCAGCATCTCGAATGTAAGGGTGCGTCATTTCTGGCAAGTCAGGGAAAGAAAACCAGTCTCTTGGAGCACTACTGTATATATATATCAAACTTATGCATGTGAACAGTCTGCCAGCCCTTAATGTGTTGCACATTTCCCTAGCATGCAAACATCTTTGAACGACACAAACTCATACAAACAGCACTAAAAGTTTTTTTTTCCATCAGCCCGCCGACCCCCTCTTTAATTTTCTCCAAAATAGACACAACGGTGTTGCTACAACACTAGGATCCCACTAGCAAAACAACTTTGTTCAACGGAATAATTTTGTCTTTCCCAGAAAAAAAAATCTAATATTTTCAGTGGAAATCTGGAAATTGTTAAAGTGAATTTGGTTTCTCTGTAAATCCAAGAGTGATGTCTTTATGTCACTGTCGTACGAAGGAACACTGTCTTTCAAGAAAAGTAATAATAGTTTCTTAGGAATGTTGGAGGGTTTTTAATCAGAGATGGTCAGTGCGAGGTCAAGTCACAGCATCTCACCAAATTTTCATCTCAACAAACCTTCATTTTGGTTTTTCATGGTGTTTTTCAGAGATAAACTTCTTGTGTTTTGAATTGTTGTGCCGCTGCATAACCCTTGTGTGATTTAGTTTATAGTGGCTGATGTCTGGACATTCCCCTTCAGGATTGTTAGAGGAGAGTTCATAGCGCCATCCATTACAGCACAACCCAGGTCTTGCAGCAGCAAAAGCAGCCCTATGCTACCACACTGACATCATCATGACTGGCTACGTAACGTTTACACCAGCTACAACAAAAGACACACATTTCCTTTAAAGGTCCATTTTTATCCTGTCAGTCCACAGAATTTTTTTCCAAATAAGTTAAATGTCATCCTGAGGTTTTTTGAGACAGAATTTTGTGTTCTTTTCAGTCATATGTGATTTTTGGAAGCTTCCAAATACAACCTTTTGCCTGGTCTCGTTTTTTGTTGTTGAACTCGATACATCTAAAGCCTGCAGTGCTTTTGATTTTCTTCTGGGTTCATAGTGATCTTCGGAATGAGTTGTCATTAATCCTTTGGAGTAAGTTTTGTGCAGATCAGCCACTCTAGTCAAGCTTGATCCCTGCTCCATGTTTCCTCTCAACTGCATCTAAAAGGACTGGAGTCCCAAGTCACTAAAAATTGCTAAGTAACCCTTTGCAAAATGAGACATATAGTAGCTCTTCATCTCATCTGGACATGCCATTTTACTTTTTGACATAACTTTTAGCTACTTTTTGCTGTCAGGCTGGTTCTACTTAAATGTATTTAATCTACAGGTCTGGTAGTATTCAGGCTTGGGTGTGGCTGTATTGAAACTTAACTTTCTAAACAGAACAGATTAATCACAGTTAATTAATTTATCAAGTGAGGTGATTACTTTATTGCACAGGTCCAGAGTTGTTTGCACAGTTTTCGCCTGAAATAGCAACTTGAAAACTTCAACACATTTTATATTTACTCTTGTAATGTAATAGATATCCCCTTATAAAAGGTCATTTTTACTGGGGGATTCAAACTGGTAACGGCTGAATTGACCTGAAGATGTCTTCATGCTGCCGCTGTTGCTTTGGTCACTGGATCCTTTGTGTTGTTTGTCTGCATGACAGCTTGACAACATCATCTGAAGAGCTATTACAATAGAAAGTCAACACTGGACCCACCAGTGTACGGACTACATCGCCTTGTTAGTTTGCATAATAAGGCAAACAGTGAGGACAGCTGACTGCTCATTAATGTAGATGTAAAAGTTGGAGTTGTTACATTAATTTCCATGAGAACATCCATAGAATCCAAACTCATTGTTACATCCGCCAGGACGCCATATTTTAAAGGACACGTAGACAAAGGATTCAAGAATATTCCTTTATTCGTTTTGGTTTTTTTTTAACTCCCTTTAGGCTTCCTTTTCCCTCTCTACTTCCATTTCCTGTAAAGGAAGGAAAGAACCCTTTTCCCCATGTCCTGAAAAAGTAAAAAAAAAAAGAGTAAGAGAATCCAAAAAAAAGTTCAACGGAAAGGTGGACCTGGTGAGCCGGTCCAAAGAAACAAAAGGTACAGCAGGGGGCCCACCCTATACAGGGCCGTCGAAGCCCCTGCTAATACCAGACTAAAGAAATAAAATAGGGAAAAATAATATACTAACACAAATTAACCAAAAACAGGACAACCGGTTTCACCAGGCCATAATAATTACCCAAAACGAAGAAACAAACCAGACAACAAACAAAAATCCCCCATGGCAGGCAGGAGGCGTCAGCTGGGTCCGAAGGCCGCCGAAGTCAGAAATGCCTCGTCAGGACGCATCCCTCTTGGAGGTGGATGAGCGAGCGGAAGAGAGCGGCAGGACGGGGTCTCAAACTATCACAAACCCAGCATATTTATAGGCGGTCCACGCACCCACCAATTAACAAAACCAAATTAATTACAAAAAAGAATCGTCACTGCACTAAAGTGTATTAAACACAAAATCACTCAACTAAAACCAATACAAAATTATTTAAGAAAAATAAAAATAATTATAAAGTGCCCAAAGAACATAACACTCATAAGAAAAAGAAAATCATCCAAAAGTGGGAAGCACGTGTCCACACCACCACATATCTGGTGCTATAATCTATTTTATCCATGTGTAAACTCTATATCTGCACCTCTGAGATAAAATGGACCAGAGGAAGCCCTGTTGATATTTTGACACTTCTCTGTTTGATCTCCTTAACTCATGCTACCACATTCCCTCTGGTAGATTTGTTTTTTTTTTTCCTGTTAATGTTAACAGATTAACATTAACATTTTCAGTTCACCTTGTAGCTTAAAATCTTCTGAAATAACTAATGCTTTGCCAAATACATTTTACTCATACTGTTGTTCAGACAAAGATGGTTATTTTTGGACTTATTTCTGAATGTTAGCAATGCTTTTGCAATGCACTGTAATCATGATTTTTACCACCAAAAAGGAGAGGAAGAGAAAACGTTGAAAGAGCAACTAGAAAAGTTGCTCATGTATGCTGAGCAACAACGACTGAAGTCACATTTCAATGATGTCAAGTAGTAGAATAAGAAACCTTTTTAAGAAAATAGGATGGAAAAAAGAAGTGGCAGGTCATCTGTGAACAATTGTTAACATATGTGTCCAGACGTCCTCTCTGCAGCTTATTTGGAGAATGAAGGAAGCTCAGTACCAAAGATTTATGGCTCCCAAGACAGAGGTGGATGTGTGTTATTGATAAGTTGCTGAGGGAAGGTGAGGGCCGCTCACCGCAGTAATTAGAGGATGAACTTGTAGCGCATCGATTGGACGGAGCCCCAGACACCAATATTAGTCACTTTACCTCAGCCTGGACAGAAGACCTCACCTCACTGCTAAAAATACAACCCAAAACTGCACAGGACTATAAAGATGTGTCCAGCCAACAAAGAAGTTTCTACGGCAATATGACGGGCAACTACGGTCACTTTGCTTCTGTGGCTGGTTTGCGAGTACTGTTTGGGTCTCTGCATGCGCAGCATGTTGGCGTGTACATGAGAGCGAAGGGGAGGAGTGGTGCTTCTGTTAAAGCCTCGTATTATCCCAGCATTCACCAGTGTTTCCAGTGACCACAGGCTTGGAGGTCAGCCCAATTCTTCTAGACACAGCTTAGCAATGGGACCCACCATTGTTTGATTTGGCTGCATATTGCAATGTTTTCAGTTCTGACTGTGAGAGGAGGGGGTCAGTGAAAGCAGTGAAGAAGTTGAGGCTAAAAAAGAGGAGGAGAAGTACGAGGAGGAGTACAGGAAGATTACACTCAGCCTTCTCCCAATTCCCCACTTTTCCTAGAACTAAAAATGAAAAAAAAAAAACAGCAGAAAAGGAGACAGAGTTCAACCACTACTTTTTTTTTTCACCCCCTGTCATTAACTGCAAACCAATGCTCAGCCTGCTTCAATTGGCTCTTGCATCAGAGAGTTTTTCCTTCATTGAGGTGCTCATACGTATCTTCAATCAAGGCAAGTTTCATTCCTGTGACAGAGACATTTATGGAAATTGCACTATTTTCTAAAATCACATCTTTGATGTGTTTTTTTTTTTTTTCTTATCTTGGAACGTATTTAGCATTTTTAAAATCCTAGATGCAACATATCAACTTTTTAAAATGGGTGAGTATTTTAACTCATATTTGAGTGCTATTCCGAAAATTATCCCAACATCCCACCCAAGCAGGAAAATGTTGGACAAATGTTGGAAAAGTTTTTAGTTTGCTTTTAGTGAAAGTATTCTGGTTGTGGTGAAGCATGCTGGAGCGCCTGCAGTTTGTGTGCTGGGCAAACAGGTGGGCAGATGGTAAAGTCAACCAGGGTCTGCTCTTCGTCCTGCACCATCAACAGGTTCTTTTTTGTGAACCTGGCATCTGCCTTCAACTCTTTTAACCCAAACATCCTCCACGACCTCCCAGCTTCAGGTGTCGGCGAATCACTGGTTTCCTGACTGAGTAGCAGCAACTCTGATGAGAGGCTACGCATCTCATCTGCTGAGATCCTCAGCCTCATCTGCACAAAAACAAAATCATTGTGCACAGATGGTACTCAGGGATGCTTAATCTCTCAATTTCTCTGCTCTCTTCACACAGCTCAGTGGACATGTCTGTAGAAACCAAGGAGTTTGCAGATTGGGGTTACTGCTTTTTTCATAGCTCTGGTTCATAATATCTTTGATTATTATTGTTATATGTATTTTTTAGAATCTTTGATATAAGGACTGCAAAATGTAACTTTTATAAGTAGCTCAGAATCCTATTTTGACATTAACAGAGGGAATTGCATCCATAAACTAAATCATCACATTGAATAATGTGCAGACAGTGAAGAAAATGTTATTAGTAATGAACTACGATGTGATTGCGGTTAATGTTTCTGCTGTGACCGTGTTTTATTTGTGGTGGAGAGAATAAACTCATTTATGTGGCAAATAAACAAACATTTGGGAAAAAAGTTGTCAGCTGTAGCATCACACAGCCTTCCATCACTGCAAAAGATGGTGTCTGCTGGAAATCCCCCTCGTCTGGCCTGAGCAGGAGATGCAGCAGGCTGCAAACTTCCCTGCTCCGACGCAAAGACCTGCTTGTAGCGCAGAGAATCAGTCGTTCGTTTCAAATGATCTGTGATCTCTAGGAATCAGTTTCTCCGTAACATCTGGTTGACTCTTCTATTTGCTCTGCAGTGCAACCCTCCCGTCACAGACGTCTCGTTGACCTACAGTTTTTCCGTCGGATTTATCTCCCAAGTTTCCGTGTCCTCTTAACCATGTTGCACATTTTCCAAATGAACGCCTGCTCTGAGATTTGGAGCAGGCGTTCAGAGGGAAACGGTTATTGTTCAATGTGTTTTCCAAGCTCTCCTTGGTCTCAAGTCAGTATTGCTTTAGCGTCTTCTTGTTCTTGTTTAGCTTTCTGCCTTTGGGGCCTGAAGGTTAACTGCTCAAAGGCCGGGTTTTGACTTACAGTTTGGTTTGCGCTGCTTTCCTCTTTTCTTCGAGCTCCAACAGCAGAAGCACAATTTGCTAAAGTTTTAAATACAGCGTCATATTCCTATTTAGATAGATTTAGCTTAAATAATACATAGATGTTCTTTCAGTAGGTCTTTATTTATCTTGTAAATACATTTATTGGCAATAGGTTGTAGCATCATCATAGAGGAGTGACTGGGAACTCCTCAGTAAATCAAGTCGAGTTCATTTATACAATCTACAGCACATTTTAAAAACAAGAGTTCAAAGTGCTTTTACTTGATTAAAACAACACAATAAATAATAATAAAAAAAAAAACATCAAATCATAAAGGCAGAATAAAGAGAAATAATGAAAAGTTGCCATCCATATTAGATTTAATCTATATTCCAGTTATTATTACTCAAAAGCAACTCTAAACAAATGAAACTTAAAGGAACTTGAAGTTTCAGCAGTTTTTCAGTTTTCTGGATGTTTATTCCTGGTTAGTAGAGCATAAAAATCGAATGCCGCTACTCCATGTTTGGTTTTGGTTCTGGAGATGCAAAGCAGTCATGCATCTACAGACTTGAGTAATCTTGAATGTTGATACAATGTGAAAAGATCTTTAATGCATGTTGATGCTAAGCCATTCAGTCATTTATAAACCGAGGTAGAGCAAGGACTTTAGAGCTGACATGAGACTATTGTCCTAGTTTTGCTGAGAACATAAGCAGCAGCTTTCTGGAGACACTGTTGCAGTAATCAATTGAATCAAAATAAATAAATGAATGAGTTTTTCAAGATCTTATTTAACACTCAAAATGTTCCTCAGGTGAGAGAAGGACAACTTTGTTACTGCCTTTATGTGTTTCTGGATGTCCTGGTCCACATCTAGATTGTGGTCCAGGTTCGTGCTGACTCTTCCTTCCTAATTCCTTAGTTACTTAAGTTTTGTTTCTATTCAGCAGTTATAAAGTTATTAACTTCAAATCCAACTTCATTCTGCATTCTTGACCAATGTCAGATTTTTTTTATGGCAGTCTGAATAGCATGGGGGATATATTTTTTAAAATTACTACGAGGTTGATTCCATACACTCTTAAATAAAATCAATATCTTGAGTTTAAAACGCCTTCAGTCTGAGCATTCATATCGAATTCAATCTGACTTTGAAGGGAGTAGCATCTTCTGCATACACAGCTGCTTCAGGTATAGAGACAGTTCACACTTCATGGTAGCTTGATGGTAGTTGCATTTAAACTATAATGTAAACAATGAAGCAAAAAAAATAATTAAATAGATTCTGACCAAAAAAAAAAAAAAAAAAATGAAGGCCTGCAGTTTCAACATAGCCTTAGGGTTGGCTCTAGCCAAGCGTTTCTATCATTTTTAAGAATAATTTATGCCAATGATCTCAAAATGCACAAGCTCCACCATAAAGAGTGCAGAAGTGTAGCATTGCACTGAGGAACAGATGTGAAGTAAAGAGCTCTCATGACAGGACAGACTAGTGGGGTATCGAAATCCTGCACCAAATTATTTCAGAAAATATTTTCTCTGAATTATTAGATTTTTGTTCCGTTTTGGAAATAAAAATTATTGATATGACTAAAAGTACAGATTGTATGTTTTTATTTCACACTTTGCTGAGAGAATGGGTTGAGACAGACACAAACACTTTTCAGCAGCTTGAGAGGACCCAATTCAGAAGTTCATAGGAAGGACCCAAACACACCTAAACCCTTTGTCCCCCCCAGAGTAAACATTTTAACAGTGCAGAGCGCCCATGTGCAGCCATGAGCAGCTCTGGAAATCTGAATCGCTCCATCTCATTAATAGTTGATGCCCTCCATCCAGAATTGGAGATGCCTGAATAATCCTCTCCTGGGTTTTTTATCATTCAAATGTATTCCACCCAGTAATACACCTGTTCAGTCTCCTGGATTCACTTTGTCTCCACTTTGCCATCCACCTTCCTCTTGGAGCTCGATGGAGACAGGGCAAACTTTTTAAGGCCAACTTGAATGCGAAAAAAACGTTGCAACTCTTCCTCCACATCCTAAAAGCTGTTTAGAAAACTTTAAAGAAAAATAGATCCTGTATAAGAGGAAAAGCCCATCTCATAAACCGCTGTAAGCAGGGTGTGCACCCCTCTTCCTTTTACCAAATAAACCAACCCCCGCTCTCTGCAGCTCCCCGCTGTGTCCGCCTTGCCATCCTCTTCTGCCCAGGTGAGCGCTGTTCAAGCTGCAGCAACAGTGGAATTACACAAGCAAGACGAAGAAAGCGGACAATTATCTTCAATATCTGTCAGACACATGACAGCAAAAGACCCCCCCCCCCTCCTCCTCCCTTTGCTTTCTCAGCCATCATCACACCACACACTCTCTCACGCACACACGCACACACACGAGCCAAAGAAAGTACAAAGAATAGGGGAGTGTTGCTCCTTTGATTGTTCAGAGGCAAAGAAATTGTCTTTTTCTACGACTCCCCACTCCCCTTTCTCAGTGCCTTTTTCTGCTCATTACCATCCACATTTGCATGCACGCCACCAAAGAGCAAGGAAATGTGAGGATGGAAATAAAATAAAAGGATTAGAACAATGGTAATCACGACTGCTATGTGCACATTTAAGGGGTGCGTGTGCGTGTTTGCTCGTGCGCGTGTATATACAAGTGACAAAAAGTGAGGAACAGAAGGATTCACTCTGAATACATCTCAGACTGTATTATAAAGAGAAGCCAAGAGAAAAAGATTAGTAAGAAAAGATCCACATTAGGTCGCACCTTCTGCTATTTTTTTTTCTTTTGTCTAAACTGCTGTAATGTAAACTATTTTTATCTATTGAAGAAATTAATTCTGTGTTAGTTTTTGTTTTCAGTTTAAGTCTGAAAACAAAAACTAAATGAAAACAAAACCATGTTTAAACGAAGGTCTAAAACTGGTACAAGTGTTTCTGAGGTGGGTGACCTTAAGTGATACTGAAACTGAAGGCAAACTTAAAACAAATCCTACGATAACATCGTTGCTGCTAATTGTTTAGAATGGTATTCTGTTTTTCTCTTAATTTATTTTTTTTATCTTACTTACTAAACTAAAGAAACTTATTTTTTTAAAAAACAGACAGTACACATAAATATAACTGCATGTAAATGTGTCAGGTTTGACTAAAAGCCATGTTTTATTTTTTGGCAGGTTGAATTTCTTGAATGCAAAAAATTACTTCAACACTTATACAACACCTTTTATTGCACTTCACTCATTTTCATTTTAAAGTGCAATACACCTGTCAATAGTTCTAGAAGCTGTAAAGTGCCAAGCTTATTTATTTAGAGATTACAGTTGAAACTAGAAGTTTATGTACACCAAGTAAAAATAAAAAATCTTTTTAAATGTTCTTTTTTGAGAAAATGACTCAATAAATCTGACATACTTTATCATTCAGCAAATAGGAATGATCTAAAGTAAGAGCATTTTGGTCTGATTTGATAAAAAAAATGGTGAATTTATTTAATGTATGCAAACTTTTGATTCCAACTAAAGGTGTGATGTCATACCCAATATCACCTTTCTTCAAGCTTTTATTCTTCATATGTATAAAGAGTCCAAGTACTACAATTTAAAAATGTCTACCAGTTTAGTGGTGCTTGTAATCCTTAGTATTTACTGGGAAGTATGGATACAAGAGAATAAATGTTTAAATAAGGAGTTTTCCAGCTCAAGAGGTGGGATAAGTTCCAGTCATTCTAAACTTTCAGGGTATCCTCTGGGTCTTTACCTTCCAGAGCTGCCCTGTGGGATGTGAGGGTAGACCTGACATGAGCTCAAGCATGCAGACAAAACCTAATAGAGTTGGGCCATATCAGCGGAGCTGGAGGGATGGCTGGGATTGGCCATATTGCGGTCCAAGACCTTCAGGAAAGACTCTTTTAGAGCAGGAAGGTCGATGAAAGACCCCCACGAGCCACAGAATAGATTATGTCTCCTTCCCTCTCGGTGTACTGATAACCACATCAGCTTCAAGGACCCCTCAGGGCCAGTTCAGGTGAGGCTACCCCTCTCACTCACTTACAGTCATGAGCCCTCGATGCATTAACTGTGTTTCAGATGCACGTGAATGTAGAGTGGTCCAAGCCGAGAGGAGCAGATGGTGATAAAGGAAGGAATGTGTTAGAGGAGGAAGTGGAAGCAGGAGACCAATCAAGAGAAGTACAACAAAGCTCGGGAATACTAACCTTTGAAGGACCAACCGTTTGAAAGAGGAGGGTGAGTGGGGATCTGTGATAATGGCGCACACTTGATCACGCCATTACCTCGAATTAGGGATAATTAGCCTCGGTAAACTGGGCACAAAACACGCCTATGATGTCGGAGCCCAGAAGGCATGCTGCGGTACCTTTTACAGCCTGGTGGTTGATTTTGGGCACACACCACTGCTGTTCACTGCGCAGCAAGGAAGCGATAAAGAGAGTGGGCCTGACTGGCTGGTAGCAAACTGGGAGTAATTATCAAAGAGCGCTTATAATCAAACATCTGAATCGCAAACATGGACTATAAAGCCCCTTTGGCATACATCCAGGAGTCGTTTTATCCAATTAGGTAAATGGCTGTAACACAGGGAACTGGGGGAGGGGGCAAGTAGAGGGGGACTGAGGCAATAAATGAATGAGGATCTGTAATCATACATTACAAATATTTGTAAATATTTGCCCACTGTTTCCAGTTGAAATTGGCCATAAAACATGCAACTGAAAAAAAAATGCTAATTTAGGTTCCTTCAAATCAGATTGCTTTGTTTTCTTTGTTCCAATTAGTTTTCACTCCATTTGAATTTAGCTGTTTCTATAAAGATGGTGGAAAATACAGCTGATTTTAAGAGCTTGTAAGTACCTCATTGTAAACTGTTACTGTAATTGACCACATTATATATCTATAGATATAGATAAACAAATATCTATTGTATTTGTTTATCATTTTCTCCTGTTACAACTACAAACTGCAGTATTTTATTTAATTTTCACAAGTCTATAGCCTTGTGAATGCGGGGTGCATACTGCACGATGTGATGCCCCCAAGTGGAACAGCTTAAATATCTCAGTGTCTTTCACAAATGAGGGAAGATGGGATATTGATAGACAGATCGGTGCAGCGCCACACTAATCCATCGTAGTGAAGAAAGAGCTGAGCCTAAAGGTGAATATTTATTTACTTTAATATACTTTCAGAGCTTCATCTATGGTCACAAGGTAATGACAAAAACAGAAAGGGAATTAGGGTTACAAGAGGGAAGAATATGTTTCCTTCACGGAGTGTTTTGTTGTCACTTAGACACAGAGTGAGAAGTTTGGTCATCTGGGATGAGGAGAGCAAATCCACTCAGGTGGTTCTGGTATCAGGTTAGGATGCGTATGTTTGCCTTCCTTTGCGAGGTCTTTTGGGCTCATCCCATCCTGAAGAGACCCAGAGAAAGACACAGGACACACAGCAAAGTCTTTGTTTCTTGGCTGGCCAAGATCGGGACAATTTTTGAACAAAAGTTACATTTTCAGGTTTCCACAAGCATTGTGCGGGACCCCTTGCAAAAATGTGGAAGCCATATTTGGAAGGGGTCAAAAACATGGCTACCACATGAATAGGGTGCCAGATTTCAAACTGTGCATGAACTGTGTGTTTATGCTAATCACCATTAACCCTAATATATAGGTAAAGTAAACCAATGACTTCAATTCTCCTTTTACTATGTCCTGGTGGTTCAAATGCATACCAACCACTGTCACTCTCATTAAAAATCAGTATTTAAACATCAACAGTGGCAGTGCTCAATTTAAGGAGTTCTTGCTTCGCTTACCTCTCTATGAGAGTTAATTAGTAGCAGGATTGCTAAATAGTGATGAAATCCAGATACAACCCCTATGCACCACATCTCCCTACCTCTACCACGCTAGCGAGGAATGTACCAGGCAGGGTAAAGTCTGGAAAACCTGATAAACTCAGGGTCTTCAGAGACCTTCCTAAAACCTGACAGTCACATTCCACATCATCTCGTCACTTTATGTGCTGCTGAACAATCTGGGGTTCCCCTGTTGTGAGTGACAAGCATTTGCACTATAGGTTGTTGCTATACACTTGTTAACCCTGCTCCTCTTCCTTTCTGCCATTCAAGGAGCTGCTTACGCTACACCAATACTATGTTAAGAGTTATGCAAATAGCAATTTCAGACACCACAAGCAAGAGCAGGATATTTATGGAGAAGCTTCAGAGTCGTGCAGAAAAACATGTGCGGTTAACTGGCAGCTTGAACCTTTTCCAAATGGGCAGAGTAGGTGCATATTTTTGTATAATACGTTCTCTATTTAAAGGGAATTGGATTGGTGGATGAAAAAGGTGAGCAGTTTTCATTAAGGCTCATGCAGGCTGTTGTACCCATGCATTTCTTAAGCTTGTATAAAGGTGTTTGTATATCTTGTCTTTGCATATGGAAGGAGCAGAATGCCCGAATGTCTACAGGCCTTGACTCTGTGCACCTTGAATAAAAAGGCAGAGACTAATTCCCGAGTTGCCCGTCCCTTTGCAGCACAGTCTCCAGCTCCACTACTGTTTCAATAATAGTCAAAGTGCCTTGCGAAAGGTTCCATGCTCCTGGCATTTTTTTGTTCACATTTTATCACGCCACATCCACAAACATCAGAGTATTTTATTTGACAGATAAACTAGTGTGTAACTGTGTAAGGGGAAGGAAGACCAGCATTTCTCGCAAATAAAATGCTAAAAATGTGCATTTGTATTCAGTAAGCCAGTGCTTTGCAGAACCATCATTCACTGCAGTTACAGTGTTGTTGTTATATCTACAACTTTGTCCATGAGAGAAAAATGTTTCTTCCTTATAAAATAGCTCAACCTCAGAATGATTGGATCTACTCAATGAAAAGTCTTGCAAATGTTTAGGTCTCACCCCACAATGTCAATTATATTGTGGTCTGGACTTTGACTGGGCCGATCTCAGACGTAGACGTGTCTAACCATATAGAATGAGAACATAAAGTTTTTTTGGGTTTTTTCTGTTACATGTAAAACTAAAAAGTGATTTGTTTTTGTCGAATTCTGAACACTTTATAAATTATCTAATCTTCAACGTACAATACAGCACCCTGGCTCTTTCCTGTTTGCTTGGGAGTCCTCCCGATCCAGACCCACTGAAGTATGAGACACCGGTTTTGCAGGCGTGTACCGGGCATGTCTTACATGCGCAGACAAATACAACGCTGCTCAACAGAAAAGTGGCCTCTATGTCTTCAGGGCTGGAACAGGCAAACACAAGAGAAATGGGGATGGAATTTCCTGTAAACACCGTAGTGTCACCGTGCAGGTGTCCTTCTGAAGCAGAAAACATGTGCATGTGTTTTTGTGTGGATGCTTGTGTTTTCACTGTAATTTTCTCTAAGGCAAATGGTTTTCTGTTTATGCTGCACTGCAGGATTTTGTTATACACAAAGCAATATTTGATCTATTCAGGTCTTGCATGTAGAGGTTTGTGGTTAACCAGTCCCAAATATTCCTACTCCCTTCCCATTTCATGTTTACTTCTGATGAATTAGAGATCCAGGTTCAGCTGATGTGATTTACTTCATGACCTCTAAATGTGAAATCATTTAGCTCGCTTTCTGCTCTGCAAGACTCGGACCAGACAGCAATGCTAATGTCTGCCACATTTACTGCAGTCTACTTTGGCATAACAGTAGGAACAAATCACCAGGCTGTAAAAAATGCATCCATCTGTATAGTCTGATTTTTGACCTGATATTTTCATGCTGTGATATGGAGGCAAAGCTTTCTGCGTCATCATTTTCAGACAAGTTCTGAGGCAAATTAAAAGCATACAAATAAATGTACAACTAACAAATCAAAACCTGTTTTGTTTCATGTTGCAAATGCAAATCCCAGTGTATTTTGTAGTCTTCTAATGAAACAGACCAAGACAAAATAGAAGAAATGTATACAGTGCATTTTATTTGCCCGATAGAGGACATCAGAATAGAACTGCTTTTATCATGTTTTTTAAAAAAACTTTTTATTTATTGATTTTAATCAATAAATAATAAAACAGTAAATGTAAAACAGCAGAAACCCTGACTTCCTTTAAATCTCCACTAAAAACACACCTGTTTAGAATTGTATTTGAAATATAATCTGTAACAATGTATTTTTTATTCTATGTTGCATGACTTTGTGTTTTTGTGTTTATGATGTAAAGCACTTTGAAATGTCTTGTTGCTGAAATGTGTTCTACAAATAAAATTTGATTGATTGATTTGGATTTTTGTATTCTTGGTTAACTTTGACTTCATAATTATGCACTACTTTGTGTCTGTCATATGGTCTCACAATTAAATCCATTAAAGTTTCTGGCGGCAAATTCTGATCAAATTTGATCAGAATTTAAGACTATAATACTCTTGAAGAGCACCGTTTAGGTAACATTACTGTCATTTTTTGTCAATATTCTGAAGACGTAATTCTCTTAAAAATGTGAATAAATTGTTAAAATTAATTACAGAATTAACAATAATATTAAAATGAATCAAATACATTTTCGAACAAATATTCTTGTATTCATGGGCCTTGCTAGTCGAAAGTATAAATAAAGTAATACTATAATTTTTAATCCTAACTATTTGTCACATCCACATAAAAGTGATATGCAGGTACTGTATATTTTATAAAAAATATATTATTTTTTTACAGGGAAGTTTCACGTTTATGTATATGGGAGTAAATGTGAGCACAAGACACTCGGGGACCGCAGCCTTCTTAACGAGGTCACTGATCCGCAACCAAGCCACGCCGGCAACATATGCGGCTGCAGGCGACTTCCCTGAGAACTGCTCAGGTGGGAGGAATAAGCAGTGCTTGACCTGTGGGGGAGGGTGAAGTTAAGTGAAACAAATATTAGAGCAATTGCAGATTAGATATGCCCTCCAGGTTCTCAATAGAGAAGAAACCACACAAGATCTTAACATGTACAGACTACAGCAGCACTACATGGACTACAATCTGCAAAAAAGGTCAATTTAATTTGCATGTCAAGTTATACCTGCTTCCTTCCATGCATTCATGTGTCTGACAAATTTACTCTCCTGCAAAAATGCACAGCCATGAATGAAACAAACTGCACATGCATAAGAAAAACCATGTCTGACTGACAGCTTACAAGCCAAGAGACTCTAGTGCCAACACAGAGAAGTATTTTTGTTTTTTTTGCAGCATACATGAACGGTCAATTCAAACTGCGAAGAGAATAGCTGGTGATAATCTAAAACTATTAAAATGCCATAGACGAAAGTACTGCATGTAAGTGTAATAATTAATATTTGAGCATTACATGAAAGTTAATACAACAAAAACATTATTTTCATTGCATAGTATGTAAACAACTATTTTGAGAAAATGGACACAAAGTGACTCTCCAGCTTTAGTCTTAAAATCTTCTTGATATTTAGTATTGTCCTGTTTTCTGCCATAGTTATCTAAATTAGTATCTGCTGCTTCAACAAGTAAGAAAATAAGATATTTGTGGAGGTTTTTTTTTTTCTTTATTAAGACCTTCTCAGAGTAGTCACATTTAGTTCTGCTCTAAGAAGCACAGTGTGTTTGCATACATGGTTAGTAACATTATTCTGGTGTCAGGTGGATTGAATGTGTCTTCTAGGAAAAAAAAAAAAAAACTAACCAAGGCTGTTAAACTGTTGGGTTGCAGCAGGGCAAGCTAGAGCATGACTGAGCTATTGAAAGGAGCATACAGTTCTGGCTCCAGTCTATATTGCCTAATTTGTTTGTGTGCATGCAAGTGTAAAACAGTGTTGCTTCTCTTTGTCTGTTTCAAGTTACAAAGGCAAGGACCTGTCCTTTGAGAACAATGCAGAAAGAATAAGAGCAATAAGGGCTGAAATGGATAAATAGTTGGCATTTTAGATTGTCCATGCAACAATCTAACCTTCTTTTACAAAAGCCATTTGGGTTTTCCTGATACAACATTCATGAAATTCTTTTAAACTTACATGATCAGCATAACAACTGGGCTTGACTACTTTTACCTAGAGTGATAAAAACCAGCCCCTTGTCTTACTGTGTGCTTCGCACAGATGGTCTGGGCTCTGGACTATTGAGAAATAATTGCTGCCTCAACAGAGTTGAGGCAGCAATTACTAACGTTTGCCCGTGACGTATGTAATGCACCAGGTCGACACTATGAAGCTTACAGGATATTGCTTGTGCTATAAACAAGCATCATCCACTGTGAAGAGAGAAGTGCTGAGCAGAACAAGGCTGCTGTTAATATTAATTCAGTATTTGAAAGCGTGACCAATATGGACTGAATGGCTTCGTTCACTTCCTCATCTGCCATTACAAAATCTACAGTCAGATTACATTTTTAAAACAATGCAGAAAATTAAAGTTTAGAGTTTCTCCCTCTGCCCGCTAATTGGCCTGGTAGAAAATTGTTGAAATTGTTAGTTTGATCAGCACTGCACCCCGAAAGGAAAAGCCCCCGATTAGTGCCAATAATGAGTATGCCATCAAACCTCTGACTAGCACTGTAGACAATCTTCTTGGTCCCCCTATGCTTTTATTTTTTTAATTAGGTGAGCAGTCAGGGCATCAAGGCTAATACCAGGGGAGCTATCGGCCTGCAATGCTCTACTGGGGTCACTCCTGCATGTCCAAACCAAGAATGCAGGACAACTGAAAGGCTTCAGGTTTTTTTCTAACCACTCATCAACCATGAATCGGAACCAATCAGAGACAACATATTTTACAAACAAGATTTTTTTTTCTTGCTCCTTTGTTCTATTTTCTTTCATTTACTGTACCACCAACCCTGGGCTCCAATTAAATCCTCTCAATGAAATGAATTTAAAGGACTTAAATGAATTCGTTGCCTTTGCCTGAGGCCAATGTCTAACAGAGACTCATTCCTTGTAAGCAACATGAATTCACATGTTAAAATTAGGTAATTTAAAACAATCTTCCTTCATTACTGCATTAAACAAGTACAAGGCCTGGTGTTCAAAAAGGGGAGCATAATTATAGATGAGACATGCCTGATTTGGTACAGTATATTACATTTGTCTACACTATAGCAAATGCCACTTAAAAAAGTTTAAATTACTTGTTAAATTTGGGATAAAAATACTGAACGGTTTCCTAAATAGAAGTTATGAGAAGGATCAAAGACTCAGTTTCAAATAAATAACCTAAGTACACCGACAACGATCAAAACACTTGTGTAACCATATGATTTATCTGTAAATGTTTTACACCCTCAACTTACCACGGTACTTTTTGAGAAATGTTTCCAAACACCTTGTTCTTATTCACCTTTTGTCACTTGAGACTGGGATGGAGGTTCTCCTTCCAGCAGGATAATAATCCTAAACAGTCACAGCCACAGATGGATGGTTTCGATCAGGTGCCCAAGTCCAGTCCTCAAGAACTACTGTCCTGCAATTTTTTGATGCATCCCTTCTCCAACACTCCTGAATCAAATGAATGAGGTGTTAGCAGCCCCCGGCAGAGATGAATGGCATGACCATAAGAGAAACCAGCCATTAGATTAAGGTGTGTACTGGAGGGGACGCTTCTAAAAGTTACAGCATTGTAGCTCGAAAGGACTGAAGTTGGGACACCGGAGATGATTCCAAAAGTTATTAAATTGTCCTCATCAAAATCCAGACCTAAATACAATTAAGATTTTATATCAGAACTTGGAAAAAGTTGATAAATGCTCTGCATCCATTCTGACTGAGATTTGGCTGTTTTGCAAAGAAGAATGGGCGAACTTTCCAGCCTCCAGTTAAATAAAGCTGATAGAGCCATAAACCAACAGTCTTCCAGCTGTAATTGCAGTGAAGGAGGGTTGTAACAAGCAGTGGCGTCCCAGCTTGTTGCAACATAGAATCTCCAAATTGGAAGAACATACAAACCACAAACTCTCCAAGGGAAAATAGTATGCTTTTCCTCTTGGAAAAGTATACTATTACTATTTTAATTTAACTTGCTCACCAATAAACCAAACTTGTAATGTCTTAATGAAATCAACACATGTCAGCTTTTAGAGAAAACGGCGTTCTGTCTCATTTATTGGGTTTGTTTTTTTCTGTTTTGTTGTTCTTTTCTCAGTAACAAAAGTGACATTAGTTGTATTTGATCAAGTTTAATGAACACCAAAGTTAAGTCTGTTTTTGAATAATATCTCCTTTTTTTGTTCTAAAAATGAAAATGAATCAAAACTTAGGAGAAAAACTAAAACATGGCTGATAAAACACTAATACTTTGAATTGTAACAGAACTATTTCTGTTTTAGGGTGTGAAAATGACCCCCAGGTTCACACTTTTCATACTATAACACATAGAATAAGACACATTTTTATCAGCTAAAATTAAAAAATTATGTATATGTTTTCATTTATGAATGTACATGGCACTTTGTGTAGATTTGTCACAAGTTCATACCATAAAATCCTGAAGAACTACATTGAAGTTTCTGTTTGTATCATTAAAAAATAACAAAATTATTGAGTGAATCATTTTACAGTGCCCTGTAATAGCAGATAGCATTGAGTTACTCAAGTGACATTGCATATTAAAATTTCATCAAGACATCGGGCTCCAAACCCAGACTGAAAAACAAGTCAGTAAGGACAAGGCTCAGTGTAGAGGATTGCCAGAGCTGGGAAATGATGACTGGAAACAGCCCCCATGTTGAAACCTGAACCAAAAGACAGGTGTCAGTGACAGACATTTACGGTTTATCTTCTTTACTATGCAACATCTCCAGGCAGATGGGTCAGTGGGTTGCTGGGAAAATCCCTTTGAAAAACACTTAAAGAGAAATTACATGATCAACTCCACAATCTCACTGCGATCACAATTCAACCGATTTTCTTCTTTCATGTATTCAAGGGTAGCAGTCAAGTTATTATGACTGCATTTTCATTGCTGGTTTTTGAATTTTGCTACATAGTGCAATTTATACTAATCATACTTGTATGGTTGCTTTGAGCACCTTCATATAGTACCTATGAAAAAATACTCACCCACTGGGATATTTGACCATTTTTATTGCTTTTCCAAATCAAAGTAAAGAAATGGATTTCTGCAAAATAATGTTAAATACAAATTTTTAATATAAAGAAGTAATTGCTCAGGTATTTACTCCCTTCAAAGAGAGTGACCAGTTTCCACAGAGGCCCAGCCAGTTGGTGAATGGAGATCACCTGAGTGCAATAAATATGGACTCTCCCTCAACTCCCTCTAACAAACAACTGAGCAGTTTACTTCTTCTTTTCTGCATATGGATACATGCCAGTGTTCCTTTTGATAGCTAATCAAAGATCAATAGGTCAGTTCAAGGCACAGTACTTGAACTGAGTCTGAGTCTACAATAAAAAAATCATTTATTGTGGATTTATTGTACGAAATCTACAGTACATTTTATCACTCGTTCTGATGTAAATATACATTTTCTTTAAATTATGTAATTTTAACAGGTAAATAATTGAAGGTGAAACAATGTTGGGAAATAACTACAGTTTCTGATTACAACGTAATGTAATTTATCCACCTTATGCAATCAAAAATGATCAATACTGTTGAGACAGTGATCCCACAGCTCACTACATCACAAAAATATTTTACCAGCGACTCTGCCTTTTTCTGGTTGGTGATGAAGCAAAAAGGGCAAAGGTCAACATTCACACACACAGTCCTGACCTGTATGGGCATGACCTCTGACCTTGTCCACATCACAGCAACAGTAAAAGTGCAGAACCTTATAGAAACATTTACTGACTGTGGGGGAACTGTTTCTGAGAGTGAATAGAAGCCTCTATAATTGGCTCTGCGATTTGACCTTGCACCTGTTCAGCGTGCGGCATTAACAGAATGTGGGGTGAGATGTTCATGTGAACCCCTGCCTCATTCTTTTTAAGATCCCATCGGGAACCTTAGACCAGTTTATCCCAGCTTTGTAGCCCTGAGTGAATTTAAGTCTTACAGTATGTTCACCTCAGTATGTGCAGAGTGTGTGGTGTTATGAGGGAAAATGTAAGGGTGTGTGTGTGTGTGTGTGTGTGTGTGTGTGTGTGTGTGTGTGTGTGTAGTGCTCCAACATCAGTAAAACTTTGAACTCCACCCCAAACCCCCACAGGGACAATGCAATCAAACATCACCACAGGAACCTGTTATAATGATCGTTATCGAGTGTGCTAATTAATGCTGAATAGAGCTCATAAGCTGCAACCCTTTGCTAACAAATAATCCGATAGCACAGTGTGGTGTGACCCTGAGTGGCAGGGTCACACCCTTGGTCTAGAATCCACACTAGTACCTGCAGATACATGTGAAGCACTCTTAAAACATGTGCTGTAATACGAGGCTAAAAAGCATGACGAGGCACAGAACTTGAGGGAATGATATCCTTATTTAAGAACCCTTGGGCTGTTTTCACTCCCCGCTGCTGTAAACAGTATCATTATTTATATCACCATTGCCTGTGAGGATGTGTGCAAACACCAAGAAAGCGCAACATTTGCTACTAGCCATAAACATATTCAAACACACACACTCAGGCACAACTGCGAGTCTCCTTTGAGATGTCAGCGATCTGCTCACGGTTTGGTGGAGCCATTGTTCAGAAGGGCTCATATTCTTTAACGGGGGCCCTTTTGTTGTTGTAAACAGCATGAATTTTTAATCCAGCCCAAGATTCTGGGTCGGTAATGAATGTGTCTCGGCAGCGAGCCTCTCTGGGGAGGGAGGCCCCTGGCTCCTGTTGCTAAGTTTCAGCAATGCCTGAAATCTGGAGGAATCAGCCTGATACGCCCAACCAATCCAGCACACAAACACACACATTCTTACACACGTACGGCATGGGCGCCTGCATATGGATACACACCAGTGTTCATTTTGATGCCTAATCAAAGATCAATTGGCCAGTTCAAGAGACAGTACACTCTACAAAGTCCACAATAAATTTTAGCACTCGTTCTGATTTAAAAACTATGAAACATCACATTTTTGAGGCAGATTTCACAGCTTCAGTTTTTGCTAACTTTGACATGCAGGTACAAGCTTTTGTCCGATGTGATTTCTTTTCAAGAACTATAATTAAGGTGATTAATCATTCATAACAGGGGCAGAGGCAGAACACTCACCGTGTGAGAGAGCAGTCATTGTTAAAAGAGTTTTAAACAAAGAGATAAAAACTGCAGAACTGGCATTTTAACCTTAGTTTACCGTCTTCCAATGTACATTAGCAGAACCATCCTTACAGAAAGGGAATATCCATGTTAATATTTTGGAGAATATAATTCAAATTTCTAAAACTACCAGGATTTTAAATATTTTATGATGAGCAGAGATTGAAGCTGAAATTGAGCAGGATTGCAATGCATTCAGACTTCGTGTTTGTGCTCTTGTCTTGCTCCAAGACTTAACATTGCTTCTGTATTTAGTGAATGCCCACACCCCTCTGGTCACTCATTTCTAAAATATTTGACAATCAACAATTCCAGTGACTTGCCTTGGTAGTTTTGTAGACATTTGGGGATATGCTCCAACACATGTAAATGTTCTCAGAGTTTTATTGTGTTACTAAACCATTCACAGGTGCCCAAGTCCTAAAGCAGCAGCCGCTCCCATCTGCACTCAGAAGAGGTGGTCAACAATCACGTCAAGGCCGCAGCTGGCTGGAAAGCTGTTTTAGACTCTGAAATGAATCATAAGTTTGAAAACATAAACTAACTAAACTACAGAAAATGTGTTTTTGCTGTCCCCAGACCTCCAAAAAAGGCTAAAAGACAAGATTTGTGACATGTTTGAAGAAAACGCAGAGCTACTTTCACATCTCTATGTTTGCCCTGACTCATTTCAAATCATACTAATATTGAAAATAGCTAACTTCAAATCCTCTTCACCAAGCAGCTAAATCCCCAGAGAAAAAGTGTTGGTGTCAAAGCAGTCAAGTTTAACTTGGTGTTTATAAGAGATTTAGATTTTTTTTTTTTTAGTCTCTGACTTAATAGTCATAATAAATAAAACCGAAAATGACCAAATCTAGTCTCCGAATCATTTTTGCAGTACATCTTCTGGCAAATGTGCACAATAATTAGAAATCTTTTTGGTTTGCAAAAATATGTCAACATTTTTCATTACATCTTTTCTCTTTCTGTCAAGTCTTTTCTTCTGGTCTGGCAGATTTAAAGAGCACCGTCTCTTCTGGCTTGCTTTTTGTGTCCTCAAAGGATCCATAGCTTCGATTCTGCACCAAAGGCTGTCACTCATTTTATTAGTCTAAGGCTTCCTTGTTCAATAATGTCAATTCCAAGCTGCCGACACTGATCTGGAGAAGCTCCTCCTCAATGAACACCCCAAAAGCAACCACGTGCTTCATGAAAACTTTCCTCCATCATTTTTAACATCATAATTTTACCAACATTCACAGCTTACATTGGAGACGAAAGCACTCTGCTTGCAGATTCGGTTGCATGTTTCAGGGCAGCTAACAGAGTTTGCAACTGTCTCTAAGTTTTGACAGAAGCTTGATCTCTTTTTTAAAGCAAGGGGCCTACAACAGTATCACTCATTTGTTCCTTACTCTGTTACTGAAATATTAAAATCATATCTATAAGGAACAATGGCACTTATGTGAAATTATGTCTCAGAACAGCCCTGCTCTCTCTGGTACATGTCAGAGAGAAAAAGAAAAAGGAAAACCTCCAATGAAACTTAGACATGTACTTTGTGTCACGGTTAAAGCAAAGCATTGCTTTTTTAAGTAAAAGAGATGTGAAATTCTCCACTTTTCCTCTTTTTCTTCTTCGTTTTTTGTGGTCCTCTCCAAAAGCGATTAAATTGCTGATTGATTTTTGTATCTCGGCTCGATTCCTTGCCCCTCGCTCTCCGTCTCTTGCCATTGATCCTCACAAGGCTGCTGACTCCAAAGTCAGAGGACCCATCCGCTCTGGCCTCCGGAAATGAACTTGTTAGATGGGCTGTGCGATTTATTGCTCATGAGGCCGGGGTGTCTCTTTGTGAATGTGTAAGAGTCTATAGGGGCTGACTGTGAGTGAATGCGTGTGCGTGTGTGTGTGTGCGTTAGTGACAGTGAATATGTGTGTGTTGCAATGTTGCTTTCACAGGGCCTGGGATTTATTGCATGTCTGCATTTCTCAAAGTCTGTGCACAAGACCAAGTGCGCATGCACGTGTAGTAACGTGTGGAATTTATATCAGTGTGTGCACCGAGGCATCATGTATGCCTCGGTGTTTTACCTTCAGTGTAAAGATTTTAACCCTTAATGACTTCATTTACTGTCGTTTTACATTTTTCTGTAAAACCTTCCGGTGTCGAAGTTTGCAATTCAAAAAGCAGAGTTATAGATTTTGCTGAAGTCTTGTTTGAAAGTGTTCTGCTGACGCTGGATGATGTCAGTTCTACCTCGCTTTCTGAAGCGCACTGTTCACTGATCTGCCCAGCCCGCCTGCACGTGGCGTCAGACCCAGCTCTGTCCTTTGCTGCAGCCTCCACTGATGTATTGATTGGGTTCCATTTAAAAGCCCTGTTCTCCCACCGTTATTTACTCCAATAGTAAATCTTTACAATGCCGTAAAAGACTGTTTTACACACTCTGGTTATACAATGTCCTGCCGCAAGGAACAGACAGACGTGTGTCAGGAGAGGAGAGAGGCAAAGAGGAGGGCAGAGGAGAGGAGAAGCGACAGTATCTCCAAAGAGCACCACGAGGCGTTTGTGTAACAGAGGATGCTCTGAACGAAGGATGTTTCTTCTGTCAACTTTAATATCCTCCCAGTCATACTTTAGAACTAATATGTGTATTTGTGGCTTAGCGTTTTTATTTGCCAATTGGAGATCTGCAGAAAATAATCTTATGTACTTCCATTTGAATGTCAGAATTGCCTTGCAAATTGTTTAAATACCACTTTGATTTTTTTTTCACATGTCACAATGCAAGCACATGCCTGAGTACTGTACTGAGATTTCTTGATAGCCCAACTCAAATTAGTGCATTGAAGTAGAACATATAAATTGTAGACAGTTTTAAAGGTTTTATACAAATGCCAATCTAAAATCTGTGGCATGTGCTTGTGTTCAGCCCCTATGAGTCAATACTTGCATCAACAGGCTGACATTTGTTCTAATTTGTCTTTGTAAAACAGCCAAAGCTCAGTCAGTTTGGAGAACTTCACTGTACAGCCAGTGTTTTGACACAAATATTCAATTGCATTTAGATCAGGACTTTTACAAGTCCATGCTAACAAATGGCCATATTTAATCTAAACCCTCTGGCTGTATATATAGTGTCATTGTTGCTACATGAGATAATTTCAAGTCTTTTGCAAACTCTAACAGGCTTTTTTTTTAGGATCTCTGACCAGCTTTCAAGTTCAATCTCAATAAAAGCATCTCCACAGCATGATGCTGCCATCACCATGTTTCCCTATAATAGTGGACTCTTTAGGATGGCGTGCAGTATGAATTCTCCACACTCTCCACACAGGTAAATTTTGGTCTCCTCTGACCAGACAAACTTCTCCCACATATTCCTTGTGTTGCTTATGGCAAACTGTAAACAAGACCTTTAAGAAAAATATGTTTTTTCCTTAAATGTGCCTTGAGAAGGCATAAATATATAAATAGCATAAATTCAATTGAATTGGACCCGTTACTGAAGGCAACAGTGACTTTCCACTTTATAAGAACGTGGATCTAATTCTGTTGACATTCCCTTCATGGAGCAGTCATATTTACAAATTACGCACATGGACTCCATTTACCAATCCTGACTGCGATTTGTTGCAGTAAAGTTTATTTCTAGCTTTTGGCTATAGAAAGCTAGAAACACACTTTTCAGATTTTTATTTATGAACATTTTGGAGTCCATGTCACATTGCTGCTGCACGTCACAAATACCTTCTGCTTTGTGTTGTTCAGTCACATGAGACTGCAATAAAACACTTTGAAGTTTATGGTTGTTAAGTGACAACATGCAAAAGAGTTCAAGGGATGTAAACAATTTAGCAGGTTATTGTCTTTTGTGTAATTGTATATTTGAAGAAGAATAATAAACTTTCAAGAGTGCACTTATGCAAAAATTTATGTGAAGATGTCAAGCCCAAGCTTTGACATGTGCACTTCAGAGGTCACTGTGCATCAGCGTAAATCCTTCAACTTGGATGTTGCTGAGGTCTTTATTTCATTAGAGGACTTATGCTAGCAATTCTGGTCTCCAGTGCCCACTGCAGGCCTTTAGCCTGACCCAGACACACACTACTATCGGCTGCATGGCCAAGTCACACCAGCGGTAATAATCACTTAATTTAGGAGCAGAAAGGCGGGCCATGCTCTGCCTTTATTGGTGTTGATACCGAGCAGGCTTCAAAAAGCCACTGGGCCCGCAATTTATCTCTCTCTGCGGACCCAGAGAGTTTCAGGAACACAGTGAGGAAGACATGGAGGGTAAATGAGTGTGAGGGAGAGGAAGGGTTGGAGTATGTGTCTTTCAGTGGGAGTTTAATAGTAGTTGGCTGTTGACTTTGGTGTAGTTATTCTTTGATGTCAGTAACATGATCATCAAGGATCTTTTCCCTCAGCCCCCCTGCAGTAAGTTTTGCGCTGGCAGCAGAGCATTCCCCCTCACAAACTCCTCCAAGTTGAACTTGGCAGTCCAAATCATCCACTGCTGGTAGCGCTCACTTGGGAAATCCAAGCTGAAATGTATACTTAAAAAAAGATCATTTGGAATAAACAATAAATAATTCAGGAGATGAGTTAAATAAGTAATAGTGTGATATCTATTTCTTTGGTGGCACTATTGCCTTGCTTTACTTATTAATGGACTTAATAGACACCATGCCTCGCCATGAAGGGCAAAGTCTAAGAAGCCCACAGTGAGTCTCTTGAAGTGAGCACTTAAAGGAAAGAGAAAGTTGCAGCTTTCTTCATCTTCCCCTGTTTTGTCTGTCTTTGGGAAGTGTTGAGATGCAGAGTACAGTCCAGAATATTTTATGTTTTGGGGGGGAGTATAAAAAAACTGATTATGAAGTGACATGAGCCAGCTGTGGGATCCTGAATGCTCAGTTCATACAACAAAACTCCCCTCTCCAGAATATCCTCCGTGCTCCAAAAATACCCTCCCCCATAACTATCAGATAGTTATGGGGGAGGGTATAGAATATCCCTGAGATATCCCTGAGCAGCTAGAATATCTTTCTCCATATCTGGCAACCATGACCACAAATTAAGACAGAGCTTCTGTAAAGAGCTTCTGTAAAGCTTGTGTCGCTCTGGGATTTAGGAGCCCCCAAAAGGAAACAGAAACTTTTCAGATTTTAATTTTGCGTATGTGTGAACACTTTCAGTCCACGGTTAACTATGGCTTTCTTAAGCCGTCCCAGACTGGAGCGTTTCCTGAAACAGGAGCGTTGGGAAGAATCCAGTCACACACTGTAACACCTCTGAGCTGAATTGAAAAGAAAACTGCTCCTGCAGTGGCTGTCAAGTGACTCATCAGGTTTTTTCCTTTGTTTTTTTTTTTTTTACAACTCTGCAACCTGTTCACATGTTGATTTTAAAATGCCAGGTAGCTCACTCAAAGTCAAAAACCTAAAAGTATCATTATGACTGTCTAATAGCACTCCCCTTCCTGTAATTCTCGGGTTAATACACAGAGAACGCTGCAGCTGGCAGGGACCTGAGGTGGGTGGGCTTAATGGTTTGTTGTTCGAGTGTTGACACCTTCTAATAAGTTGACAAATGTGTGCTTTAGTGGCCAGTCAACAACTTGCTAATATACGGCTAAAACACTTCCTTGTACTGCTGCAGAAGTATTGAGGCAGCGCAGGCTTTGCAGAGCAGCAGGAGTATTTTAGCAGACGGATGGACAGAAGCGCCCCGTCATCCTGAAACATGGACGACCGCAGCCAGAGACTGTAAATCTGGCTGTGCCTGAACTTCAGCGCTGGTCAACGGTGTGAGCATGCACCTGAACGCATCGTGCACTGCAATGCTGCAGTCTGGACCGGACAACAAACAACGTTGCATGTTGATCAAATCCTAATTTTAATGTCAGCATGTCTTTTTTTTCACTCCAAACACAAGCAGCTATATGTGTTCACAAGAGTGTGTTCCAATGTGCAGGGCTATATTTAGGAGGATGTGGGCCCCCAAGCTAGAGCCGGTTTTGGCACCCTACCCACACATGCTTCTTTTACCCATGCAAATTTCAGCAGACTGAAAACTAGGGACACATCAACTACATCACTTCTTCAGCTATTATAGCAACAATGTTAGACCTGTGTTGGGCCACATAATGCAGCAAAAGCAAAGCAAAAAATGTGGAGCATGTGCATGTGTGTGAGAGTATGAGTATTTTTCTGCATGCACGTTCTCTATGTGGGTTTTCACAGTTTTTGTGTTGCTATGGGCCTCAACATAAGACAATTCATATCGTAATTCCATCCCTATTTATTTCACGTAGGGCTGAGTTAGTTCTGGGGGTTTGTTTGTAGTTTTTTTCAGTTTGCTTTTCTTGATTCTTGTTCACTTTTCGAACTTGTAGTTTACTAAGCAATATGTAGCATGTTCTCCCATGGGTGTTTTTTTATTTTTCTGGTAGCTTCAATTTTTAACAAAAGCTGTAGGTGGAGTCAGGTCATCTGTATTCTGAAGGGTCTAACATGCCAGGAAGCCCACTTCCTCACTCCCTCACACATTCCTCACCTGATGCTTTGGGTGCAGAGAGGATAAAAAATATAGCCATGTCTCCCCCCTCTGGCCTGTGACTGCTGGAGACGAGGACGCCTCTCGCCTCCCATTTCCCCTGGTCCACAGGAGGCCCATCTCTACACAACTGCGGACCCATCTGTCCCGCATGGCTAACTGGGCTCCTGTGTATTCACCGCTGCCGAGAAACAGAGAAGCAAAGGGGGTCGAGGGCTGGTGGTGGTGGGGGTTTCAGGATCCAACATCTGGGAGCCATCAAGCCAAAAGAGCCTCAGATCCTGAGATTCCAGTCTCCGACCGCTCTCTCCTCTCCTTAAGCCCCTAACCCCCCCATAGTACCTTTCCTCTCCATCTGTCTCCCTCCTTCACCTCTCCTTCCCCCTCCTCCTCTTCCTCTGCTCCTCTCGTCCCAGCTGCCCATCATTTCCCTGTCTCCTCGGCAGTGGGCCTAATCCAAACAGATTGTCTAACTGTTCCAAAAACATACTCCCTTTTCTCCCCTCCGCCCCTCCACGCTGCCCCCTTTTTGTCCTGCGTTCATCCCCGGGAACAGGCTCTCTCTTTCATGGTGGAGGAGCTGCCGGTGTCCGTCTGGTCTAGGTTAGCAGGTTACTGCTCCACATGACAATTTCAAGGAGAATAACCTAACTGGGCCCCAAAGCTCTTTGACAGATCCCCGATTTAATACTCAAGCACCATACATTACATACTGTCTAACCCTGTCTACTCCCTCTCCCTTCTTTCTTAACTGTATAGGAATGACTACGGCTGTGTGCGCGCGCATGTGTGTATGTGTGTGTGTGTGTGCACGGTTCAGAGCTCTTTTGTCTCAAGCACATAGTCCAGGCCAGCCTCCTAATTTCCACATGCTAGTGCTAGGTTAAGGAGAGATCCCCAGTAGGGTGCTTGGAAGCAGAGAGGTATCCCAGGAGACCAGCAGGCCCCCTGCTGGGTAGCCCGCCTACATCTGAGGCTCCCCATGCCACTGCTGGGTGAACTCCTGCATACTGTGTTTTGTTTAGAAGGAAGCGCCATCCCTATTTACCATAATTGAATTAAAAGGATTAACATGGTTCCAGTGTTGCTCACTTCTGTGTTCTCTGTGATTCCAGCTCCTTCCTCATGTCTTGCCGTTCTTAAAAAAAATAAATAAATAAATAAAAAGAGGCAGGTTTTTTCAGCTGCACAGGAAATGCAAGATGAGAAATGAATGTGAGATTTTATGTAATTAAAAGACACATAATTAAAGGGCACAAAATAATCCAAATGATGTCATTTGGGTTTATTTGCTGTTGATTCGGCACGTTAGGATGTGCTGCACTAAAATCTGCCAATTGAAGGGTGTCATAATGCTCTCAATGTTTACAGTAAGGTCCAAAGAACAAAAAAAAAAAAAAATTATTAATTGCAGTAAAAATGAATGCTGGAGTAAAGGTTCCTTTGTTGACTTTAGCCTTAACATGTAGCTGTTATCCCAATTGGATAGTGACAGAGGGTCATAGGAGCAGCTGCCTGCAGATCAGAGGCTGGATTAATTGTTGACACTCTCCCAGTCCAAACAGAACCCTCACTACCCCCATTATACACACACATACACACCCACACACACGCACACACGGGCACACGCACACACATAGTGTCCCAACTACACTGAGGCCTTGACAGACACTTTGATTTATGTCTGGCCACCAACAAAAAAAGAGAACAAAATCAATTGGCTATTACCGCACTTAGCACCGGGCTGTCACCACCTGGGAGTAGGGTGTTGAAAATAAAAGACAGAGTCCATACAGCATGTCTATACCACTCCATATACTCATTCCCACCGGGGGAGACAGATCAGTGCTCAATCTCCATATACACAGCCTCCAAACTGACTCTGCGTAACTGTTGTACTCAGTGGGTGGGGGGTTCAGTTGTAGCCCGGAGGTCAGGAGAGCTGGCTTGGGACTTCAGTGTTGACGGTCGGAGTTGCCAGACAAGCCAGAAAACGGTGGCTGGAAATAGTAGTAACCACAAAAAAACGAGCAAGGCTTGAAGTTTCATCTGGTCAGCTGAGGAGTCAAGAGGCTGTGGTGTGACGTTTGCAGGTCTCTGTGACTTTAACTAGGAGATGCTCTGATGTCAGAATTTAAAGCTGGAAACTGTTGTCGATTTTTGCTACTCTCAATTTAAAACTTTTAAGAACTTCAACATATGAAGCTAGTAGTTTTTGCTAGCGTGAGGTCATCCCATTTAGATTCTTTCAGGATCCCAAACTCTCACTCTCTACTTTTGGAGTACCAGAAGTAGTCTACATTCACATAATTGCAGATAACAGGATTGTTTCCAACTGGTCGGGGCTGTCTGACCCAGCCGACCCTATCTAACAAGCAGAATGAATATTTGAAAAATAGAACTTTTCAAAGTAACCCTGACCCAATCTAAGCTCTAAACAGCAATAAAAGAAGGCAACAACTGGTTTACATGAAGAGTTATCGGGATTAGTAAAATTACTAGACTCTCTATAGATATGCTGAAGAGCTTGAATCATTATCTTAACATTGAGATGTCCATGTAGATGAGCGCTAGTTCTCTGTCATCTCACCTGGCTAAATAAAGGTTAAAGAAATAAATGGTTGGCATCTCAAAAGGATAGTATAGAGTCACTTTCTTCTGCTTTGTTCACCCTCCCTGTTAGCTTCTTCAAGTATTGCTCTCTCTCGCTGTCCTGCAGCCTGAATAAGCCACTGAACTGTCATAAAACATACCAATGCTTTTTATATAGCTTCTTACTTGTCTGTCCTTCCTCTGTCTTCATTTTAAACACGGCACTAAGACTGAGAGGAGCTAACTTGGAGTCTTCATCCCTCAGCAACAGCCTCCGTGACAAAGGCTGCCAGTGCAACCCAGTCAAGCTTAAAAATGGTGCTTCTGCCTATTGGAAAACATTTGAATTTTAGTTTCTAAGTGACCAGTCACTGGTCAGTGTTTTATTCAAGCCATTTATCAGCAAATCCCAGTAATTTTGTGGTGTGTTGTGTTTAATCGGAACTGTATCGCTCTA
The DNA here is from genome assembly GCA_911649635.1 of Poeciliopsis gracilis. Classification (NCBI taxonomy): domain Eukaryota; kingdom Metazoa; phylum Chordata; class Actinopteri; order Cyprinodontiformes; family Poeciliidae; genus Poeciliopsis; species Poeciliopsis gracilis. The sequence goes on along the minus strand of CAJVRI010000005.1, from coordinate 2,838,671 downwards.
AAGCACAGTAAAGCACAATAAATGCAAGATGAAACTTTTAATGTTACTAAATACTGTTTGAGGGAAAAGTTAAGTAATTGTTTAATCAATTTTCATGTTGGCTTTTAATCCTCTCAGAGTTAAGGACCAAAACTGGATGGTACTCTTGTGCAACTTATTTTTATTGCAAGCCATGATGTAATATATTTTTAGCTGTGATAAGGTTACCTGGAGCACGCTCTGATAATGTTAACTGCACCCCTTCACCTTGCCTTGACCCTGATGTCCTACACATTTAAAACTGTCCTTCTCTATTCAGGCCTCTCATTCCCAGTGGAAGCTATTCTCGGCATGCATCATGCAAGCAAGGATATTTTTATGGTAAAACTTTATGGAGCAGGATGTAAGGAGGTAGGGGGTTGCAGCACTGAAGGAGGATAGATATACGATATAGGGATTTTGTAACAGTGCAGGATTCAGACACTGTTAGACACAAAGAAACGAATTAAAGAAAAGAAGCAAGAGAGAGTGAAACAAAATCACAAACTGCGACGGCTATTTGCTTCCTCGCTACATAGGTGCCCCAAACGCAGCGCAGTTGTCAGCTTGTCCCTCACGACTAGCAAAGAAACCGTGTCTGACCCAACAACTGCGTGTCTGCCAAAAGGAATGCAGGCCAGGGTCAGCGGCTGAGGCCTCAAGCCTCTGAGGGGCTATTCTGAGAGCAGGAGCTCATCGCTTGTTCTAACCCTATACTCCCGTCTTGTGACTGTGGTTAAAAATGGGCCTATGCGCTCACTGATACTCAAACACACACAAAGACATTCAGAGGAGACAAACTTCAGAAAACAGTGGGTGGGAACAAACAGAAGCATCATGTATTTTTTATGTAGCAGTCATTCTTTACATCAGGGCCTATGTGCTCCGTTGGGTGTAGGTTTTGATGCAAAAGATATTTGCTGCAAGGGTGTTGTCAAAGCAGGAAAAATTGTAGTAGCTCGGTCACAATGTGCAAATTGTCTCAGCGTCCGTCTTCGGTTCCAAGTTCCAGCCCACTGACCATATGCCGTAATCACAGTGTATTTAGCTTTATCTTTAGAGAGCTGGCATTCATGACTCTTCTTTATGACACTTTAAACTTTAACTGCCTGGGTCTTTCTGCTTCAACTCCACTTTAACGGCTGCTACCCAAGGGAGCTGAGGAGCTTATGAGACAGAACTGAAGAACGCTCTGATCACCCATGTTGGCAGCAGCCGCGTGGCAGAGCTCAGACAGCCGTCATGAAACAGCCATGCAGCCGGTGAAACACAGTGAATCCGAAACCAGTGAAGCTGTAATTAAACGTAAATGCAACACCACATATTTATATCAAGCTATAAACAGATTTACACCTGGTGATGTCATCTTGGTCCATCCTATCTACGTTTTTCAGTGGCTCACAAAAGGTATTCGCTTCGCTTGAACTTTTCACAATTTGCAGCATTACAATTCTGTTAGAATTGTGCAAATTTACTCACCCACCTTTGCTACGATATTACACAATATGATGTGTTCAGCACTTTAGCAAAGGTGGACAAATCCATTAAGTTGCCTTTATGGATGAGTACCAAGAAAAAAATCATTGTTGAAAGGACGTAATGAAAAATCTCCTTCAGAGTTTGTTGGAAGCCAAGAAGAGGTCACAGCAAACATCTGGATGAAGGCGCTCTAGACAGATGAGGCGATAATTAAACTCTTTGCCCCAATGACAAATACTAAAACACGATGTTGGCAGAATAATGCTGTGGGAACACTTCTCTATATGTGAAGTATAGACCAGCTCTTAGGAGTTGATGCTAAAGAGTGCAAGAAACTTGGAACTATTGCAAAGATTTAGATTAAAAGCCTTTGGGCAGAAGACCTGAAAATGAAACCTTTTGCCCTGCATACATTGCTGTGTGCTGATACACGGCAGTGACAGCAGTATGCTCTGGGAATCCCTAGACAGGGAGCCTGGTTTGAGCTGCTATGAAGATAGTGATAGAGAGTGAGCTATACTTGACGAACATCCAGTATAGGTCTTAAAAGACGTCGAGGTTCTCCTTGCAGCAGAACAACGACCCTAAACATATAGCCAGGGATCCAAACGGATCAGCTCAAAGCATATTCATCTATTAATTTGGCTCAGTCAAAGGTCAGACCTGAATCCAATCATAAACTCATGGAAAGAAATAAAGCATAGTGATCCGTCCAATGACCGAGCTTGATCTACTTTTCCAAGAGGAACAGGCAAGTGTTTTGTTCTCTAGATGTCAAGAGCTGGTAGATTCATACCGCAAAATACTTCCAGCTGAATCAAAACACATTTCTAGATATCATTTTCCCTTCACTTCATTCCATTTCATAATCATTTGCTACTTGTTTACATATCATGAAAAATCTCATTACATACTTCGAAGTTGGTGGCTGTAATTTGTCAAAATGTGAAAAAGTTCATTTTATGTCCAATTATATGTTTTAGGAGAGATTTATTAACCACAATAAGTATCTGATACTGATGCATCTCTTTGTTAAATTGTCTGTTTCATTAGTCGCCAGCTCCGGTTCATGTGGCCACCCATTAATAATCCCAGTGGTTTGGAAAGAATAGGCACACAAACTTATAATCACATTTAAAAGCTCCAGGATCATGGATCCACATAAATAGCCGCACTTAACCAGACACAGATGTGTACAGCAGAACCATGTATTCTTTTTTCTCCTGCGTGGCAACACTTAGAAACTCAGTCATAAGCAAATCCTAGAACAATAACGGGGTTCATGTTCGTAGAAGTTGTGCAACACATAACCCAGAGAGACACCTGTTGGGCCACTCAGACTCCCACAAGCCCAAGATAGTCTGTCATCTTAGGTGCTTGCTCACGTGAGTTCCCAGGGGGTTGGGGCTGAGCCGCCCTCCAGCAGGACTTTTATGGATATGTTTACGAGCACTTCGTCGTAGTCCCCTGTTTTAGGACGGGCTGAGCCAAGCTGAGCTGAGCAGGAGGGAGGTGGGATAGGATTGATGGCAGGCGGGACAGAGCGGCCCTGTCTGGGCGTCTAGGTCATACGCCGTGGCCTCTGCTTTCTCCGGTTTCAGCTCAGGTTGCTGTTTCATGTGGACTCTCCAACAGGGGGACACTAACTGTCAACATAGCTCCCCTGCGAATGCCATAGGTCAGTGCACACATGTGCTCGCAGTGAGTCTAGTTGGGGCTCACAATGGATCAAGTAGAGAGAGCACCCCACTGTGCAAATGAGCCCAATAAATAAGAGTTAAATATGCTGCTCCGCCAGAGTCTGATCCCGGTCAAACACACTGTCCGAGCCAAGCCATCGATGCTACAAAAACAGGAATGTTTTAATTTAAAGACAGGGTGAGCTTTCAGCAAAAAAAAAAAAAAAAAAAAAAAAATAGCTGCTTTCTGAGCTCTTATGTTATTTTGTGCAACCACAGCTATGTTAAAGGCCAGATGAGGCCCTGACCCTGCGGACCAAGGAATCATTAAGGGCTCATAAAGGGCTTTGCGCCAAGCCTCCACTCAATAGGCCTGCATCCACATGAAGCCGATGCAGCTGATTAATTAGTCAAGCAATCAATACGCTGCAACCTCCAGATACTGATTTCCCTGACTGTTTTGTCCACGTACCACAGCAGTTACTGCACATATACCAGATATCTATGCAGACTCCTGCAGACACACAAATACCGTGTGCAGGAAAGCATACATATGGACCAACAACTGCACAAAGAAGCAATCACACACTTGTCTACAAAATGATAATGAGATCGGAAAACAAAGAAAAACACTTTGAATTGGGGATAAGAAGCGACAAAGGGAGAAAAAGCTGTGGGAATAAGTATGAAAGTTCTCACCTTCAAAGCAGTGAGAGCAGTCTGACTGTCAGTCAGGAGAGGGAGGTGCCATTTGAAGGATCAGTCATCCTTGACAGCGCTGTCATGGAGAGCCTTAATTAGCCAGGATTACTTCCTCACTTAATGAAGCATGCGCTTCTTCGTCTCGGCCCGAATACCACTCGCTCCTCTTCCTATTTGCCTTCCCCCAGGTTTTCTCCTCTGTCTGTCTCCCTCACTCATTCGCCGTTGCTCGTCCCTGTTCTCTGAGCTTCTCTTCGGGCAGGCTCCTTAAATCACTGTTCATACTGGAGGCTTCTCACATCCCGTATCATAGACGCTCTGTCACTTTCACTAACCTAAGTGGGTGTGTGTTCATTCCCCCTTCAGAGTCCTTCTTGAACATACACACACTCAATTCCTGCTCAATTGCAGCTCACATTTTGACAGATTCTATTTTTTTCTTCTTCTTCTCAAAATGTGCCACTTTCCAAACAAAACCCTCTGGTCAGTTTAGTATCATCTGGTCAGGGGACCACGATCACCATCTGCTGAAACAATTGTGTTGGTTCTCAAAAAGCCAGTGTGACTCGTTTCACCAGAGAGATGAATAATAGTTGCAACTTGGACACGAATGAAGATGCTTTTATTAACCAGTGCACTAAATAGCAGCATAAGACTATAAAATGGGAGGAAGATTTTTCAATTACTTTTGCAAAAAAAGATATGAAAAGTGTAATGTGCTTTGATACCATGAATAAAAGCTGTTAGCTGAATCATCTGATCCATCTGCTGACAGATTTGCTATTTGTCCAAGAACATCAGAAAACCAACAACATTGTGAAGACCAAGACGCACAGCAATCAGGTCAGGGATATCTGTGGAGAAGCGTGAAGCTGTGAACATCTCACAGAGCACTGTTCAATCTATCATCTAATAATAGAAAGAGCTGGTGGCAAACAGACAGTATACATCATCTTGAACACAACATACCCATGGTGACCCGCAGTATAGTGCTATGAGGTTGCATTTCCTCAGCAGGCGAACAGAGTTGATGACGAGATGGAGAGAGTCGAATACATCCTGGAGGAAAACCTGCTGGACGTTACAAAAGTAGAATGACTTTCCAACAGGCGACTGACCCTAAACATAATGCCAGCGACATTAAAATGACTGAAATCAGACAAATTAAAATGGCAAAGTCTAGGATTAATTTATGGGAATAATTGAACATTCCTGTTCACATATACCAAAAAAAAAAAAAAAACTAAATGAAAATCAGACTCTAGTTAAAGCTGTTGTGGACATACCACAGCTGCACTTCTTCTTGATAAATTTCACAAATGTGAGCTCTGTTTACTAATTAGTGTAACTCTGAAATCAATTATTTGCTCTGAGTTTTATGTGGGGTGTCAGAGTAAAAATGCCAGACTAGAAATGGTTATCAGATATTCTGATAATTATTTTAGGTTTGTCCTTTAAAAAATATTCCACACATTTCTTTTCTCTTCACCTCTTAGCAAAACTTTTGTTCTGTCACAAATAATGTAATAAAACAAACTCATGTCTGTAGTTTGTGGCAAATTATATATATGTACTGTATATATATGTCAACTTTGGGGGTCATAAAAACATTTAAAGATCCTGCACAAGGTCTTACATATTATAAATTACATGAGCTTTGAATGTGCAAAGCTAAAAAGTTGAACATGACACAAAGGATGGGCCACGAAAGCCCTGGCCATTAAGGAACAGAGACGTTGTGGAAAGGATCAAGAGAGAAGGAGGAGTGAAGGTGAGGTACAGGTTTGAAGGAGCAAAGAGAGCAATTTGCCGCCACAGCGCACACAATGTCCCCTCCATGCCTGTGGGCCACGTGAAGACTGCTCCTTCAATTACACTTCACACTGGTCAGGGTGAAAGAGACAGAAAGACAGAGGAGGAAAGAGATGAAGGAGGGAGACAGAGACAAATAAGGTCAAAGAAAAGCTGCGATATAGACAACATGTTAGGGAGGCATCAGACAAAAGCATTAAACCATCCACCTAAAAGGTGGGTATGTATAAAATTTGTCTATTAATCCTGTGAGTTAATAAAAGGGATTGAAGACTAAAGTAAACATGTACTTAGAAAACATCCTGGAAATAAATTAAAAGGGTTTTCCCAAAAGCTTTTTCAAGCTTTCAGCAGCATGCTAAAAGTATTTTAGTCATGATCCTGCTGTATAAGCAATGTGAAGAATTCCACAAAATCCCTCTAATAAAATCAAACAACAATTAAAAAAAAAAAAAAAAAACATTCTGTTTTTGATAGGCTAACATCCCTCCTCATATTTCCTGTTTGAGCTTCCTCTATTATTTCCTATCTTCCCTCCAGAGGGTATTTAGACTAGAGTTTGAACAGGTGAAAACTGTAGTTTCAACTGAATAAGTGCTCAATAAATCCCTTTTATCACCAAGATGGCTGTAAAATAACATTCACCTTAGGCTACAATAAAAAAATAAATATGATGAGCACAGATGACAACAGTTAAATTCGAGGTGTACTTTACTGAATAAAAGTTTGTGTAAAACTCTATTAAAGGGACAGTTTGGGATTTAGGAAATCAAATCGAGGAAGCAACTAATATGTTTCCTGTGGTGTAAATTTCTCTTGGCGTCATGTTTCAGATAGTCACAGCAATTTCCCTTGTTAAAATACTATAGTATGTTCTTTTAAAAACCTTTAAACAACCACTATATGTGCAGATATTTACACTGAAAATGAGGATAAACAAAATCAAATGTTGGATTTGATGCACCACCAATGTGAAAGATGCACTACAATTGCAACATCCTCATTTAAACCAAATTATTACCTCAAAGAAAAGTAAGGCAATATCTGATCAAATCGTCTTCTTTTAAACTGCTGTCATATTTTTCAGGGGATTTTTTTGTGCTGCTTAAGTTTTCTCTCATTTACTCTTAGTTTTGGTGATTTGATCAAAGTGACTTTCTTGTGCATGTGGAACTTTGTTTTCCAAATGCATTTTGGCAAATGGAAACACTTAAATATCAAGCAAATTTTTTAAAATGCCTTGCTAATAAAAATGTTGCAGCTCATGCTGAGTTTTGCTTCTGCTGCATACTTTTCTTGAAATAAAGGACTCCAGGTGAGGAAGACTTTCGCTACATATTAGAGAGGAAAACAGGCTCACCGGGGCCGCCAACAAGAGCTTTCCATGGGCCAGACGATACGCTGAAGAGATCACGGTTTGTAGGTAAAACAGTTGAAACCGAAAGAGCAGCAGAGAGAGTGACAAGGGGGCAGCTTGTAATACAGGGGGCCACAGACGCAATGGAGGCTCACTTCCACTTTTTCAAGCCTTTCGATCAAGCTGCTCAAACGTGCCCACCAGGCAAGAGCTGGATTCTGGAGAAGGAGGGCGGTGGAGTATCTGGAGGAATTGAAGGATGGAGGTGGAGGTCTGGGAGTGCTGGGGAGGAGGGTGGGAGGGTGAGAAGTGCCTGTATCAATCCGTCACTGACTGACAGCTGACTCCTGCGCTCGCTGTGGCCACGGGCAACTGACCAGAACTCAGGCGAAGCTGGCCAGCTGTTTGCGGGGATCCATCTCTTCGCCTCCAACACGTTCAAACACATATAGACCGTGATGGAGAGAAATTTTCCATCCAACAATAGCTATATCCCTACCACCACCTCCCTGCCTCCCCCTGCCTCCTCGGTCTGTCTGTGACATCTTACAAGTCAATCAATCAACCTCAGCGAGCTGGCATGAAAGCGCTGCATTTATACAGAGCACACCCTGCCTGTCATACTTGCTCAAGTATTTTTATTTAAACTGACCTTCAAACCAATCCACTTTTCTCCCCCTGTAACGCCTCAGGTATTTGCAACAGCGCAGGAGCTCTCAGACAGATAGGAACAGTAGAGAAGAACATCTGGTGTCTTTCAGTTCCACCCTCAGCAGCTTTCACCTGAACTCTTGGTATTTGAAAACCTTTATCGCTTGCAGGCCCTCAGAAAATCAAATGATTGTTTCATCTGTATCCACGCGTATGTGTGTGTTAGTTCATCCTCAGACTTACTAAAGATTCTCTGCAAATCACTATGTGAAATACCAGAGGAACTTGTATCTGTGTGTGGAGGTGAAACATATAATCATATTAATCACAATGAACTGATCATCAACTAATTTAGTAATTGATTAATTATCAATTAGTGTCTGTACTCTAAAAAGACCATTTGCTGAAAGAACAACACACTCAGAGGAGTAATTAAGTATAAACTGTACAAGAAATGTTTGCATTTAAGATGAAAAAAGAAACCTTTGTCTGTAAATATATTCTGCTCAAAACTAAGAGGCATAGTTTTAGCTTCACCTGATTCAAGTTCTGTAAAACAAAATCCTATTGTGTCTCTTTTTCCTATCCAATTATCAATCAGATAGTAGAAAAAAATAATCAACAGGTAAGTCAAGCAAGAAGATCTGAACATTTCACATGTATTTAAAAGGTTTCTTCAGCTGCAGATGTATCTGCTAAATAATTGAGCATGCACAAACAAGATGCTATGTTATTGCATTTTGGTCAGAAAAAAGTTTTCTAATTTCAAATAATGAATTTAATTATTTATTTTCATGATTTAATGTATTTCTAATATTATTTGAAAAAAAGACTTAAACAGTTCAATTGAAAAAAAAATAGAATTTGCCAATGTTTTTTTTTATCCAATTAATCGATAGAACAATCAATTACTAAAATAATTGTCAGTTGCTGTCCTGTTTGTCATTAATATTGTTTTAAAAATATTCTACTTCACATTTCTTTTTCAGAGGTAAAATGATAGAGATTTGCAATCAATCTCATTCTCTTGCACATTACATTGTGAGAACAAATTTGAGGCATTTTATAACATCTTAATCCAATTCAGTTATCTTCTCTATCCCTGTGAGAAAAGGCATTCCACAGCATTATACTGCCAACACCATGTTTCATGAACGGGATCAGGATTGTGCAAATCTTTGTGTCTTTGGGCGATGTTTGGGGGATTTCGGAGTGAAAGAGGTCGAATACCGTTACACCATTTGGGCTGTTATTGGTAAAAAAAAAAAATTATGTGGAAATCTGTGAACCAAGAGTGTGAAGAGGAGAGCCACTCCTGAAAGAGAACCGTGGTCAGTCAGCTGTAGTTCCTCTCAAGCTATGAAGAGGAAACCTGAGTAAGAAGGTGCTCTTCTTTGGACTGCAAACCAAATGGCAGATGTGACAGAAAAGTAGCACTGAACATCACCATGAAGGCAACATCCCACACAGTGATGGCACCATCATGCTAGGTGTGTGGGTTTATGGTTGTTGGTGCAGGAAAAGTTACAGGTATATTTCACAACACTGAATGCGCTTCAAGTTGGAGGATTAACAGTAAACACTGAAATATTAACTGTTCACTCGATGTTCCATTCAGTGTTGAACTCTGTGTTGAGTTTTCCTTTTTGTAAAATTGTTTTGATCTACAGATTCACACACCCTTTGTAACACTCTCCAAAAAATCAGTTGCCCCATCACTCAAAGCGCACCTCAGTTTCAAAATTAAAGAGGAACTTCTGTCAGGTTTTTCAACTTGCATCTCCGTTTTCAATCTAACAACCTTTCTCCCCCAACAGTACCTCCCTTCATCATCTTACTGAAAGTCTCCCCTCCACCAGACTCAGCCCAACTTCTGACAGTATCTCAGCAGGAGGGCACAGCCCTGATGGATGCCACAGATGGGCTTTTCCCTTAGAGCTCCTGGCCGCAGCTCAGTGTGTTCCCTGCAGGGTCAGAAGCCAGGGCTCCCCATGAAATGAATGTTGTAACAGGAAACAAAAGGAGGGCCCCAGTCCTCACCAAGAGGCAAAGCTCCCTCTTGAGTCTCATCTTCCATGTTAGAAATTGGGGGGTAGGTCAAAGAAAGAGAGAGATAGAGAAATAGAGAGAGAGAGAGAGAAAGGTGCTGCCAGGTTAAAAGTTTGTTGGTCACAGAAAATAAGGATTACTACTTAAAAAACAAGTGGAATATTTAGAGAAAGACTTTTATTTGACTGATAGGGAGCATGATTTTATCTACAGCTCTTTGCTCTATTTACACACACCATAGTGTAGGATTGTTATATTCATGCTATTATGGTTCATGATTATAATTACTTTACTGTAATGTCCCAAGCAGTTCTTGCTTTGAAATTTCCAGTGTTTGTGTATGACAAATGCTATTGCCAACTATATCCACAGCAAACGCCACAATGGACATCATGCTTTGCTTCCATTGCGACTTTTACTGTTGCGGCTCTGTACATTTTGATAACCCCTCCAACACCCATATCTCAAGACATCGTCAATAATCGATTAAAAAGATATACATGAAAGATACGCAAGCAGCGAGTATCTTTTAATTCAAGAAAAGTAAAATGTTAATGACAGAATCTCATGCAGTGGCTTTATGTTGGAGGGAAACACAGCTTGGCAGATAAACACTTGAGTCGGTTTTCGAGTATTCAAGATAAAAGAGAACACATACAGTAACTCAAAGTAAACGCTCAGCCAATAGCCAATTCTAGGAGTGACGGGGTCAAACACTAAAAGACAGGGTCAGGTATATCCATTCATAGAAGGAGAACATGAAGTTGTTGGATTTGGCTTTACTCCAGCCAAACTGCGCCTCCTGGAAGGTGTCACAGCTTAACAGCAGAACACCAAACAAGATGTTGCTTTTATGAAGTGCAAAAAACGTATAGTTAAATTTTGCGATATCAGTAAATAACCCAAGATTAGAGAGAAGTAGGAGGAAGTAGGAGAACGTCTCAGTGTTTGGAAAAGTGGTCATTTTGTCCTCCAGCAACCTGAGCCTAGAGCAGCAGTCTAATCTAAGCTCCTCTGACAATAAGATTTGTAAAACAAGGGAAGTGTTTCGCCTAAATGACAGACGGGAATATCTCTGATTCTATTCGATTCATTTCATCACACAACCATTACTGAAAAGTATTAATGATCATCAGAATGTAAAAATGTATAAATAAATATTTTTAATTAGTTTTCATGTTTTTCATTTGGATGGACTTTTATGTTTTTCACTTTAGTTATACACATGTCAGTGCAGCAGTCATAGAGACAATTAGCCTGTCAGACAGGCTGGCTAACGTTGAAAATAAATGTGTATTAAAAACATTATTCTGTTCTCAATGGTCATACCTAGAGTACATATTGTATATTCTAGAACTAGGCAAGGCTCTGATTTACTCATATCTCTTCAAACTAATCACAAGAGTGTCAGCCATGGTGACAGTGATACTGTACAAAGATATCAAGTGGGTACAGGATGCGGCGGAAATGGTTGGCAAGTATATGAGTATAAGGAGTTATCTGGCAGGCTCATCCCTGCAGCTGACCTCTGGTGAGTCAGACGAGAGCAAAGCTAGAAATTCAAGGAGAACATAAAAACAGCAGTCGCATACACGACTATGGCTAACAAATGTTCTCTGACTTATTCCAGAATTCCCTCCCCTCTTCTTTATGTGGAGTTAGTCACTTATTAATCAAAGAGAAGCTGCTTCTGGCATCGAATATCATCACAGCTTGGAGGCCCAACAGAACCTTTTGAGTGTTTCAACCCAACAGCAGCGTTTGGCACCTTGGAAATGAGAAAAGGTTGGACAGACAAATCCAGACGCTGCGAGTAAAAAAGCCAGCAAGCTTTTAATGCCAAAAATGGTTTATATTACCCTTATATAAAGCTGTGTTAGACTTAATATATTATGTCAAACTCTTTTGATAGAAGGATACAATTATAACCCTGTATAAAGGAACCAGTTGGTGCCCATTTCCTGTGGTTTATTGGGTGAGAGGAGGGGGACAGATTGGACAGATCAACAAAGAGATGGACATAAACAGCTAACCATACACCTACACTCGCATACCTAAGTATTACCCACTGAATTATTATTTATTTATTTATTTATTTATTTATTTATTCAGAAATGATAGCGCTATGCAAACACAAGCATCCTAAAACACACTTCCCACCTTCACTCTCTCCCTTCCTCATTGGATTCAGTTGGCTGATACACGGTCATCTGCAAGCATGTGAGTCCGAGTGCGTGTGTGCGAGTGTGTGTTTCATGCAGGCGCGTGTCTGCATTAAGTTGAGATAAGCTGATCCCAGTTAGATTGCAGCCTGTTGGAGCTGAGAGTTGCAGCAGGCAGCGTAGCCATGCAGCCTCTGGCTATCCACTAAATTAAAGGCCTAATGCACAATCCTTCGTGCAAGCTGACAAACTAATGAAATGGAGAAGTGGGGGGCCCCCAGGAGGATTGGCCGGCAGATGAAGACGCCTGCAATGAGGGATTCAACCCAGGAGCAAACCTCCCCACCTTGTCTCCCCTCTTACATTTCTCTATCCCTCTCCCAGTTTTGTGCTCATTCTCTCCGTTATTCACCATCTGCCTCTCACTTTCCTTCGCTCTGCACAAAGCAAAAGATGTCAACAGCATGTCTAAGCGCTCGAGAAAAGGTGCAGTTCTGCAGTATCTAGTTCTAAGAGTATTTCACATGATTCTTGATGTGTGCATGCATAATTATGAGGAGTTCAGACTTTTTTTATGGATGTGTATTGTTTGTTCCTACCTAACATGACGGTCCCGGCAGACGACTTAACAGACTTAACCCACTAACCTTGGAAGAGGTGCTTTGTCTATAAATAACTGCCACCAATTAAAGCTGTTTTTCTGAGTCCTCCCCACTGAGCAGGGCACCGCAGCGTCCCTGACGACTTGTCTCCGGAGCAGTTCAGCAAAGGAGCCACCACCCTGTTAATTAGAGCTGCTATCATTTACCTGCCCCTGTCTTGGTGCAGAGCCATATTATCTCTTACACTTAGACAATAAAAGGTTTTGGCGCATATGAATGCAAAGTAATTGTGTCTCCACAAAAAAATAAAACTCCTTATAATGTCCCTAAATAATGGAAATAAAATTATTCGCACCGGTTAAGCTTTTCACTGTTTTATCACAATGCAGCCACACGTTTTTCTGTATTTCATTTGGCTTTTATGTGATAAACCAACACAAAGTGATGCATAATTGTGAAGCGGAGTTCATTTGTATTCAGCCCGCCTCAGTCAATACTTTGTAGAATCACCTTTCAATGTAATTAGAGTTGAAACTAAATGGTAAATGGATTTTGCATATCTAGATACTTAGATTTCTGTCCATTCTTCAATGTTGACCAGCTTCCCTGTCCCTGATGAAAAAAGCCCAATACCACCGTTATGTTGTTTTGTGGCCATGGTGTGTTCAGTGTGAGGTTACACCACACCGAACACAGTGTTCACACACACACACACTGTTTCAGCATGTAGACCAAAACAAATTCAGCAATTGTTTCATCTCACTTTCTTTCACATGTTTCCTGAAAACTTGGAGGGAAAACTGCAGACAATAACATTTCTTTTCAACTTTTTCTGTTTTTATTAATCTATAAAGACCACAACTGAGAGTCCATGACAATGTCTTTCCTGTGAACAGATTCTCCCACCTGAGCAGTGGCTTATTGCAGCTCCTACAAAGTGACCACAACTCTGATTAATGGTCCCTTTGTCCTGACTGTAGGTTTGCTTAGTCTTTTCTGGATGATGGATTGAAGGGTGTTTTATGTTTAAATTATATTATCTACATGTGAACTCTGTTTTCTGATCATCTCTGATAGAAACTCAGTGGATGGGGTTTTATTTTGGGGGCATCAGTTTAAAAGAGGCTGCTGAACACACGTAAAATAATTTTTTCCCCCTTCACAATCATTAGAAACTTTTTATGGTTCAATCCTATAAAAACCATACTAAAATATTTTAAAGTGTGTGGTTGTAGCACTGTAAATGCCAGCAGTTTGGCACCTTCACTCACTGCTGAGGAAGAAAACTAGTCGTTTCCTCCTGTTTTACATCGGTCTTTGTAAAAAACTGCGAAATTGGACATGTGCATTAAAAGAACAATGAATGAGAGAAAAAAGGGAGGAAAACAGTGTGATAGCTGCAGCAGGAAATGAGCTGAATTACTCTTTAATTGCCATCGCTATCAATTAGAAGTCTCAGAAATCTGTTGTGGTTTGGGTCTTTTCCTCCGCCTCCTCCGCCACAGTTTGTTGTTCTTACGAAGCTATCTATTAACATCTTAATTGCCGCCTGGTTGTCTCTGTTGTGCCGTTGCAATTCCACCAAGTCTGACTTCTAGCTCCGAAAGCCAGCTGTCTTTAAACTGGATAGTAGGAACACTTTGGACTGGGTCTCTGGCACAAGCAGCAAAACCTCCATTCTCCAGATGTGCATGATGCTGTTACCATGATTTATTGGAATTAAATTATATTTAAATAGAGATTGTTTGTTTTTTTGGCACAGGGTAAGTTTTAAAAAAATAAATAACTAAAAGGTGTTGTGTTTCAGTTCACCTCTGCTTGTGCATTTTTCAGTGTCATGGGTGTGAAATTGCTCAGTCAGATGCTGATGATTAAGTGGGCAAAATGTAATGATGCTATCTCTCCTATAAGTGGCTAGGCCCATGGTTGATCAAAGGTTAACACCACTTCACCTTTAAGACAGGTTCCATTAGCAATTATATTGGGTTAACACTAGAGTTTGTGCAATATCTGTGTGTAAATGTCTGTTGTTGCGCTGTTCTTTTTTTCTCCCTAAATTGGCGCATATCTTTTCCAAAAAATTCTAGATGCATTTCGATAACTGAGTCTGGCCTGAGGAATATTGTGTGTTTGTCATAAACACCCAGAGACAGGAAACAGCCAGAATGTGTCAGTCAAACCCTATCCATCTATCAGCATCTACTAACCAGCCTGCAGTCAGTGGTGTTGTGCTAAATGGCATTTTTACACATTAATGCATTGGATTACACTGAGGGATGGAGGGAAAGCTGTGGCAGCTGCACAATAGGCTCCGCTCCCCCAAACAACACGCACAACACCCGGGAACACACACAACGCTAATAGCCCTGCCTTTGACATTTGAAGTAACATTATTATAGAACTCATTTGGTCCACAGACGCCCCAGGCGGGAGGCTCTGTTCATCAGGTAGGCCAGGGCTGCAAGAGACCGGGAGTTGAGAGGGGGGGACATGCAGGGAAGGGGGCATGAAGCAGGGGGTAGAAGGGGGGTGGATGTCAGAGCCTCTGGGTTTGACATTCTCAGCACAACAGACAGCAAAGACGAATGCTGGGTAGCCTACCGTCTGCGCACGCATGACTTAACCCATTCCTGCAAACGACCATATTCAATCCCATACATGACCTTTCAAAAAAAAAAAAAGCTGAGGTTTTCTTCTCTGTGCTCCTTAGGACTCTATGTGGACGAGGCTTTTAAAGCAGTTACAGCAAACAAGAGGCTTGAGCGGCAACTATAACCAGACAATCTAAAAACCTGCAACAGGATGGTTGTTTATGGATCAGGGTCAAGGTTGCTGTTCTGTTCTAGTCCTTAACTTTTGGTCAATAATGAAGGTGAACCTCAACCTCAACTGTTTTGGACAGATTTTCATCAAGAGGATCTAACTATCTTCTTATCAATTCTATATTTAATGAAGTCGAGCACAGCTGCCGCCAGTATGTTTCATAGTAAAGACAGTGTGTTTTTATGTACACACGATTTACAGGTAGCCAAAAAAGTTAAACTTTGGTCCAACTTGACCAGATCAACTTCTTCCATAAAGCTTGTGCAGGACTTGTTTTAGGTTTCTTTCAACAATGGGTTTCTTCTTGACACTTTCCACAAGAGCCAGATTTGTACTGAATCAATCTGCATATTTTCATTTCTAAACAAAACTTTGAAATATGTGTAAAGTGTTAGTCCATCACATAAAATCCAAATAACATGACACATGACAAAATGTCAAGCACAAACACTTTTGAAAGTCTCTGTAAACTCAGTGATTTTTACTCTCTTTTGCTCTGTTGTGCAGGTGCATGTGTTGTGTGAATATTTGTGTATAGCTGTGGATGTGCAGGTTAGATGGGGTTCGAGGGTCAGGAGATGCTGCAGGGCTCTGCTGACGGCTGCAGGAAACCAATCAACCTTGTCTGTGTATTCCACGACCCGTCGTTTTCTTAATGACCTGCCCTGACAGGTCCGGTGCAGCCGCAGCCAAACCTCCCTGCGATGCTCAATGGATGACCGGCCCCCATCAGCAACATGCTAATGACTGAAAGGGGGGGGAAGCAAGCAAATTGAAAAATAGACAAACAGAAGAAAAGGTGTAGCGTCAGTGAAAGAATAGATTGTTGCCTCCTTTAAGGAACAGGGACTATTAAGACACAGAAAGAAGGTGCTATAAATAACTTTGCTAGATGAGGTGACACCTAGTGTTTTTAGTGAAAGAATTGTTTTCAAATTATTTTTTCCCCTATAATGGAGAGTGTTGTCAGCCACTAGGTTTGTAGTGATGACATAAAGCTTTCTCTTTATTGGATTAATTTAATATAATGTACATTAAAATCTCGTGGTTAGATGGCCTTCCTCTTAGTACAACAGCAAAAGGTGTAATTAAATTATAATATACATAAATTTAAAAGTAGAATCAACTAAAGACCAGTTATATCTTTGAAGGAGCTGCAGAGATTTATCACTGCCTACAACCCTGAACTCAACATCTCTACTGTAAACCATACAACATCATGCTGTAGAAAGTATGTTAGTTTATGTTTGTCTATTACATCAAATTTCAATAAAATATTTAAAAAAATATTTAAAAATTTCCTGTGAGAAAGTTCAAATGTTGTAAATATTTTACCTAAGCACATATACTGGCTCTGGATTCTCGTTCAGTTATATCAAAGAAGTCTCTGTTTTATGGTAGCATTAACTTTTTGCTGCATAGTATTGAGAGGCCTTTTGTTACTTTTAGATGTAAGAAATATTATCCACAGTTCCTGTGTTTGTTAGCCAACAGGATGGACATCATTTGGGTTTGAATTGCAGGAATTGGTTTCTTCGAGAGGTGTTTTTGCTTCAAAACACAAGTTGCACTTAGCACGGTAGCTAAATCAAATCATTCAAGGTTGTGTTTGTGCAAACTGAATCTTAAAGAATAATCAACCACAATGCTCTGTGTGTGTGTTGCTGTTGTACCATCTACTGCATCTATTGTGATTTTGACGGTTTGTGTGCGCAGCTCGTAGTACTGCATCACCAGTCCAATGCATTCATGTGGGAAATTGTGTCAAATCCCAACTAGGCAGTCTTTAAAAGAGTTTTTTGAAATTGTTGTTGCAATAGTCGCACCGTAAGCTTTCTTGCTTTTGTTGTTGCTTCCGCACCTCATTCGTGCAAGTTGACATGTGTTGCGGTGAAACCCAACTCAGCTCCACCGGAGAATTATCCCGCCATCTGTCCACCCCCGTGTCTAAGCCAAGCTACATACCATCCGTGCTGGTGTTCATTTCTCCACTTTCCATACCTGCTCTGAGCTGCTATCTGGTCATTAAGGTCATTGACCTGAAATCTGATAGCAGTCAATGAGTTAACCAAATGAGCTATCTAATAGCTGAATCCTGCTCTAAGCACACACGCTTCCAATACTGCTGTGTACATTACTGGCGTAAACCCGGGTGGTGAGGGAGGGGGCGGACAAAGGGGAGACTTGATAAGGGAAGCAACAAAACTGAAGATAAAGGGAAACAGGAAAACCTTATGTATCATTCAACACAGATTATTATTTTTTCTTTGGTATGAGACACAGCTGCACAATTGATTTATCATTTTTTATTTAGAGGATGTACTCTACCTCATAAAACCCAGGAAAATGAAATATGCCTGTGAAATAAATTGCAAAAAATTCAGGGTTTTCTCTACGTGATGGAACTATATTTCAATTCCTGCCATTGTGATGCTTGCCAGAATCCCCTGGCAGCCACAGAGAGGTTTGGGACTTTTAAGCTGTTTGTTTCATCTCAGGTATTAACCCCAATTTTATACCTACGCAGTGAGATAATCATGGTTTCAAGCTGTTAGTGTTTTCTTCACTTACCAAATCTACACACTTTTAATCCCTGGAAACTAATTAAGATTTATATAATTATAGTTTTTGAGTTTTTAAGTCGGTTTGTGCGTGCCCGGATTTTGAGCTCGTGTGTGTGGGATAAGAGAGACAAGCTTCGGAAAAAGACGGGAAAGAAAAGGCTGTGGAAATCCAGTGTCTTCGGGAGGCGAGGCGAATGAAGGTGGAGCGGCAAACAGAGCTTCCATTATGTGTGTTGGGAGGCATCATGCTGCTGCAGTCCTTTAGAGTAGCCACTGACTGACCACCTTGCCGAATCCCCTTGCACCACACACATTTACACTCACATATACACAGAATCAGGCCCTGGAAATACCTCGCATTCCTTCCACTTCTCTGACTGCTCTCTGGCCAAGAGGAGATAACAAAGGAATGGGCAGGCGCTGAATGCCAGCCTGCAGTTTGGATACAGAAGCCCTTTTTTTCCCTTACTGAAGCCACTGGACAACGCACCTTATCTTGCCCATCCCATACACAGATATCTGACTGTTCTGCTAATGAGATGGAGCGCACGGCACATCTGAATAAGACACTAGCCTGGCTCACCTGTTAATCCCATTGAAGTGAAACCTCATCCTGCTGTCAAAGGAGCACTTTGGCTTGTCCCTGTACCTGGTCCACACCTCATACCTTGGCTGGGCCAACTGCAGCCCTACCACTCTCCCCTGGGATGAGGTTTTCTCTTACTCTCAGGCTCAAGTTGCCGGCTCCGATGTCCTGGATTCCCTGGGTCTCTCGCCTCCTGTTTCACCTCCTGTAACATGCCTCTTTTACTTTTGCCATGCTCAGGTCATGTATACTATTCACCTCTTGAGTCTTCATCAAGACAACAAAGAGGGATTGCAAACAGATGCGCCGCTGCCCATTCGCCCGAGGGTTTTGCTCCACTGATGCACAATCAAGATCAAATAGATGATATTGCGTGAACATGAGGCAGCAGATTGATTTTCAGGGCCAGTTCATTATAGTGTAAGGGCAGCACTTGACAGTCAGGTGATGTTCCGGTTGAAGTCCCCCAAACTCTCTGCTGCACGCTGGCCAGAAAACAGAAGCACAGATACAGAAGTTGACTTTCCAATGAGATGGGCAGGTGGGAACACACTGTGATTCAGCCACTGCTACCCCACTCCAACTGGAACCAATTCTGTCTTTTTAAAGTTTTTTTTTTTTTCTTTTTACTGTCCAAGACATGTGCAAACTTCATTGTCATCATTGAAATTCAATGGAAATGCAAGATGTTTTTAGGACATATAATAAATTCTTAATTTCTAAACTTACATGAACATATTTGATTTAAAATTTGTGAATTTGAAGGAATGATTTTTTTTCATACATGCGGATTTACCAGAAATGTCTGTTTTTGTTATTACTGCAGCGTATATTGTTTCCTGAGTGTGAGTTGGGGGTTTGGGAATGTGTGGTCTTTCTATGGTAACAACATACAGACGTCGCCAGAGGACTTTTAGTTCAAGTGGAAACATAAAGTGCGCAATGTAGCTAAAACCATAGGTTTACATTCACCTAAAGAAAGACGCATTTGCTTTTTTATTTTCTTACTGTCTGAAGTTAAATCACACCTATCATCTCTCATGTTACGTCAGAATTACCAAAATAATTTCAGTTTGCTAAATGCCACAATACCGAATATGCCAGAGGCTTATTTAATCTCATAATCACAAGTTTAAATATATTTCCTCATATCTCAGCTTCCAGTTTCAACTGTATGTAGTAAGAATTGCCTCCCACGAAAAGCACACAGTCATCTTACCTGGAAAGATTTACAGCACAGTGGAAGGTACAACTGCTAAACAGGCTAAGAACAAGGAACTCGCATTAGTAATGCAACACTTTCTACCACTTGCATCCAGTTCTACAATTAGGACAATGTTTCCCCTGCAGTTTGATTATCGCCCTGCAGTTGAAGACGCCATCATCAACAAACGTAATGATATCTGGACAAAGCAGGCAAAACTGTGAGGCTCATATTCTTTGATTTCTCCCGTGGATTTAATACAATTCAGCCTGATCTGCTTTGTCAGAAACAGTGAATGACTCAACAATTACTGTGGTCCACTAACAGACGAACGTTGTGAGACAGTTTTTATAGAATCACCACAAAGTGAGATTTGTCTTGTTCTGAATGAAGACCGATCTATATCCACTGTTGCAAAACTAGCCAAGTCCCTCGGTGATGCGTAACCACACAAATGAAGGAGGCGTCACACAGGTGAAGAAGGAATGGACCACTGCTGGTAAGAGTGTAACGTTACACTCCGCACATATGTGCTACCGTGGCTCTGTTATCACCTCCCTTGAAGGCTCACAGATATAACACAGAAATGCCATTCCTCTGCATTTGTTTCACAAATGACATGGAAACTGACAGAAGGCATCTCAGGCATGGCTTGAAAGTTTTGTGTGAAGGAACTTGAATATGCATTCAAGCTGTTCACGCGACAATATTTGTTTATTGAAAATATTTATGCTCCAATGCAAAGACAAAAACACCATGACTGAAAAAACACAAGCTAAAAACAAAAAGACCTCCCAATAACTCCAAAAGGTATTATGTCTTTTTTCAAGGTACTTAAGCAAAACATATTAATATATATATTTATACATATTGCAGTTTATTTTTTATTTTGCACTGGTAATAATTTAAAAGACATAGACAAAGGAAGTATCAGTTATTAAGCATTTTCACTTCATAACTACTTCCTTATAAGGTGGGCTGAACTCTTCAGATACAGGAGTTTTTGTATTGATCAAATATTTTATCACAAAAACAGACAGTAGTTTGGGCTTGAAATGAATATATTCAGTAATTCACATTCATAAATTATGCTGGAAGGCTTTGCACTCGTGCTCTATTTTTAGTATGCTGCATAATTTGAGGCTATTATACTTATTCCATTGCATAACTGTCTGGTAGATAAGAGATGACGCTGTAGATAGCAATCCTGTGCCACTTTACTGAACGCAAACTGCATGTTTACATGTTAAGCTGATGATTAAACGATCGCCTGTAAAATTATTGAAACTGTTGGTGATATCGAAGCATATTTTTTAAATTCCTGTTACTGATTTAATTCCTGCCTAAATAAAAGTATTCTGATTATAGCATATTATAGTTTGTCCTTTAGAAAGCCATTAAAGAGCTTTTTACTTCCACGGTTGATCATGATTTGTGAACCAAAACAAAGGAATGTAAAGCTGAGACAATCATGAAGAATATTCATCTACCTTTAAGCCACAGCAAGGCATGTTCTGCTAGCATTATTTCTAAAAGTTTAAATTACATGTCTGTGATCAAGATTACAGTCCCAAGGCTATCTTCTCTGTTTTTTCTTCAGAGCTGCTGATTTTAAAGGGCATTGTCAAGACACTGGAATCTTCTCCTCTTCTCTCTTGGATTAGAGTCATGTCCTTAAAAAGACTTAATACATGCATATTACCAGTAAGTAGCTATATTTTGTTTTTGCAACTTTTGCTTTTCATTTGAGTGAACACATATAAAAAACATTAGAGACAGAAAGAGAGCACAAGAAAGCCAGAAGTCGCCAAGAAGGATGACATCTGGCACACTGAACTTGGGCATAACACAGAGGCCACTAAAGTTTTCTTGTCCTTTAGGTTTCCGCTGTTCCTTTACATGAAGCCAAGATTTCCACTATTTCATTGTACAGTAGTGCACATATTTATCGTGTAGACAAATTTCCTTAATTTTGGGGGGTCAACAATCGGCTGATGTTTACATTTGAAATCAATCTTGTCCACCAATTTTATCTACCTCTCTAAAAGTCTAAAAATCAGCCACTGTCCTCTGCTACTCTCCCATGAGAAAGGCTTCACTGATAGACAGATTATGTCTCCTCATTTGTAATTAATAGTCACCCCAATGTTGCAGATTCATCAACTTTCTTGCTATATTTAGCAACATTTTAGACAAAAAATTTTGGTACCGGCCAAAATTGGAATTGGCAAGTCGGGCAACAGATCAGTAATCAGCCAGAAAACTGCAATCGGTGCATCTCTACTGGCGAGAGATGGCTTTGTGTATGAACAGGAATTTATTTTCGGAAATCTCACTCACTTTTCACAAAACTAAGACTGCTCACTATATCTTTTTCTCTGTGCATTTATACTCCATTTATACAACAGGAATTCAAAAACTGTGTTGAGATCCTTGTAAGAAATTTCTTTTTTTCCTTCTTTTCATTGAGAGTGTTCGGAATATAAGTCAAACAATGCGCTCATATTTTTGCATACCCAAAAATAGTCTAAAAACATGCACATGCATGACAGCAAAAATTAATTTGCACGAACATGTAAATCATGTGAAGGCTTTCAATCTTCCCACATCCACAGCTTAATGAAACCCAATATCCCAGTAGATAGAAGGTCTCAGTCAGTTGAAAAACAGAACATTTTTGATAAATATATATATTTTTTTCCAAGAAATATCTTTTTATATTTTACATATACAGTTTAACATTTAAAAAGAATTCTTTTAGATCAGTTAATAAGGGATCACCATAAATGAATTGATTCATAACCATAACATACGCATAATACCAAAAGCAATGTCTTTGTGTGAATGAAAATGTCACTTTGAAGCATTATTCATAATCTCACTCTCAAAAGATTTGAGGAGACAGACAGAAAGGAGAAGTCACTGAAATTTGGATGAATTTCGGAGGCGCGGTAAGAACTCGGGAGGGGCCCACTCGCTGGATGAGGTCTGCCCTGGGAGCCCAGCAGGAGGCCCTGCTCCCTCTGGAAAGGTTTCCGACCATGGCACACCCCGGGGCATGACAGGCAGACACGGCCCCATGGGGTTTGCATGACGGTAACATTAGGCGGCATCATCTTTGCCACGTCTTTGTACAATATCAGGACCTCTGGATGGGGTGGGTGCATGTTTTTTTTTTGTACGACAGTGGGTGGGCAGTGTGGTACTAACTTGTTCCAGCCGTAATCCCAAATGGCATAGGGAAAGCCCCAGGTAATGTTCTCGGAGAGCAGAGGCGACTCAGTGTCACGACGAGGCGGGGTTAGTGTGTCAGCTGGGTGTTTCCCCAAATCAACCTTGCACTCTCACCAGGACAGCCCTCAAACGAAATGGACCGCTGAAGATGACATATGCTGAAGGCAGAGACTGACTCTGTGTGCTTGTGAAATGTGTAATTTATGTCCCTGCGCACACATGCACACACACACCCCCACACACACACACACACACACACACACACACACCCACACACACACACACATGCACAGGCGCACACTGACTTTTTCTTTCCTCATAAACACACATGTAATCTAGGCGGTGCTTGGATGTGTAAGCGTCGGCGCGCCTGTCGGAGCGCGTTTGGGTGTATACATTGCCTGTGCGCATGACTGAGGAGTTGTATGATGTGGACCAGTGGCGTTAGTGGTCTTACTGATGTTGATGCAGTCCAGACATCTTTATTTAAAGCCGACGTGGTTAAAGTAGCCTCTTAAGCCGGCCTTTTTACGCTTCTGTGGTTTAAGCCTGTGTGAAGAGATGTGCTAATTGCCCTGCCATGTCTGTGCTCGAGACGCGTGGGAGCGCTCCCTGAAGCCCAGCAATTTGATCATAGCTGATTACTGGCGCACCCACAGCCCATAAGGCAAACAGGTAGAATGCAGATCAGCACAGAAGCGACTATAAGAACAGGATATTAGCTATTAGTTTAGAGGCTTTGTATCTTCAAGGCTAAACTTGAGTTGGAAATCCGAGCTCCATGAAGGTTTGTATGCTGAAATCAGTGCAGAAAACATTTTTGAGGGGAAGCCTGACTGCAGCAGCACCAGATCCTTTCACTGCTCTTTATGCTCATGTCCTGACAGAGCTGCTGCTGCTGATCGAGCCGCCTCGGGCATGTTGTGGCTGGATGCTGCCGTCCAGGCCTACATGTCAGTGTGAAACTGGCTCTCGCTGACCTCTTCAGTGCTAGGGGCCTTCCAACGAAGAGGAGTGGGGGTGTGGGGGGGGGCCTCCGACTCCATCACATCCCTTCCAATTACTGACATCCTGCCGCCTTTGAACACACAGGAATCATAGTGAAGAATAGCAGAGGTCAGACTGCAGATGGAGAGGGTTGGAAACATCAGGGTCTAAGTAAGGGGGAAAGAAAGAGAAACCGGGGGGGAGAGAAAAGAGAAAAACTATTTGTGTCACTGATGCCTCTGTAACCTCCCCACCCCCAACCCTCCACCACCAAACCTCCAACCTTTTCAAGGCCTATGACTGAACTCTAATCAGGAGCAACTGTTTCAACAACAACGGAGGAAGGGCAGTGAGAGGGAAAAATGAGCTTTCGACTGATTAAAACCATGAAAACAAAGTACATATATCTCATGTACCATCTACATAAAGCCGGTTTGGGTCAATTCAAATACATTCATATGCCATGGTAGGAAACTAAAGAGAAAAAACGACATTATTTTTTTTCTAAAAATTAAAATTATTCCAACTATCTATGCATATTTTAGACCGAGGTTGTTTTGAAGAACAAACAGTGCCTTTTCCTAACTTTTTCAGATTCTATTATGTTTACCAGAAACTTGTTTTATTATGACTTTATATGAGAATTCAATTTATTTAATTTATTTATATAGTATCAATTTATAACAAATGTAGTCTAGAGGCACTTCACAAAAAACTAATTTTGGTTACATAATTATTAGTAATTGGTTAATTACTCAAATTAGTTTAAAAAGTGTCTTTCTGAAGAAAATCAGCAGATTACATAGAGTCATTGACTTGGAGAACTCACTCCTCCTGGACAAATATATTGATAGTAGGAAATCATTTGTGTTGTGTCGTTAATTTTACAGAAATCCCTCATAACGACAATACATGTAGCGACAGTAAAGAGAGGGGGAAATGAGACTAAATGAGACTAATGCAAAGGAGTGCATAACTGTGAAGTGAAAGAAAAAAGGCAGATTTTTTTTCAAAAATAAAAGCTAAAATGTGATATGCATTTTTTTCAGCCCATTTCTTTACACCTAAATTAAGATTTTGAATTTGAAATAAAATCTAGCACAACAAACTACTTTCAGAAGTGATCTAATCATGGTGAATATATGAAGAACTCACCAATGTGCAATTGTGTCTAGGGTAACTCTGGAAGAGCTGCAGATATCCATAACTTGGGTGGGAGAATGTGTTGGGAAATCAGTGTGTCTTGTCAATTTACACAACCAAGTTTGACGTGAGACTGGGCTGAACATTCACCTTGCTCCAAGACAACAACCCTAAACACACATGCACAGCTATGAAGAACTGAAGATGAACATATGCATATAGTAGGAGAACCCAGTCAAAGTCCAGACCTAATCCCAATGTGAATT
Source organism: Poeciliopsis gracilis (assembly GCA_911649635.1). Lineage (NCBI taxonomy): Eukaryota > Metazoa > Chordata > Actinopteri > Cyprinodontiformes > Poeciliidae > Poeciliopsis > Poeciliopsis gracilis. The sequence goes on along the minus strand of CAJVRI010000005.1, from coordinate 2,813,353 downwards.
TTTGCCAAAACTTGAAACATGTTGCTTCAGAATGAGTGAGCTTAAGGGTTTTAAGCAACAAAGAAATTACAGAAATTTCAGTTTCAATGTCTGCAAAGCCAATAGAGAGATACCCCCAAAACTTTGGAGTTATAGTTGCAAAAAAGGGAGGTTCTGAAAGTAAAGAGTCCTAGGGATTGAATACAAGTTCATGGTACACTTTGTCTATTTTTATTGATAAATTATGACAACAATGTTTAATTTCCCAATCGATGTGATGAAATCTCAGAACAATACATTAAAGTCTATTTGACAGTCACTACAGTAATGGATATGGTATAACATGGAAAGTAAATAAGTTCGTTAAGAGACTGACATCAGAGCTCACAAGCAGAGACTGGTTACGCTGCACAGTGTGTGTCATAGCTGAAGTCATGGCTGAATAAACTACCCCAGAAGCTGGGGTAGGGTTGGGCTTGTAGCATGTTTGTGCATGTAGGTTGTGGTTCTCCTGTAACAAATGGCATAAGAGCCTGTTTGGTGTGTCCATCAAGGGTCCAGTGCCCTAAATCACAAATTAGCCTTTCCAAACCCATATCCCCATGACACAATGAAAAATCACACACGTGGCTATATTAGCTCACACACTCACACACAGTCACAAAAAAAAGAAAAAAAAAACACCAATGACCTCACCCTCTCAAACTTTGCAAAGCAGTGCAGCCCAGAAATCCCTCGAAGGCCTCCCCTTTCAGTCTGCAAGCCCCGCACTGCTGAGTGGCCACATCAAGGGTCACGATGGGGTCGCAGTGGTCTGCTGTTCGACTCCAGTAAATCACTGCAGCCCAAGCATATAAAAATGTGCATCACATTTGTGGTAACACAATTACATGGGACAAGTTTTGGTGTGTTCACTGTGCTGTGAAAAATTACAAAAGTAGTTTTCCTCTTTGAAATAAACCCACCATATCATATCTGTTGATTTTTTTTGCTTTTCAAAAAAAACAAAACAAAAACAAGGAAGTTTTGTCCCGCCTCAATCTCAGGAAATATGATGTGTGAGTGTTTGTGAGACAGAGAGGAGGTGGGGAAAAGGAGCTTGTGTGTGTTTGTGAAAGAGTTTAAAGGGTGTTGAAAACTATTAGCCAGCTGCGGAGAGGCACTGTGCAGAGAATGAGTGATGAATTATTGAAGTGGCTCTTTAGTGTGAATGAAGTGTTGAAAATGTCCATTGCCACGAAACACTCTGACGATCCTGCGCAAGTCTCTCAGTAAAGTGTGTTAAAATGCATGTGTTGCTTCAGACAAGTACAGTTCCACACCTATTTCTGCGGGAACATTAACAGACAAGCTGGTGACTAATGTCTTCCTATTTCATTAATCTGCTGCTCTCCCTCTTCCCATTAAAACACCTCACATCTTTTTGATACTATTTTTATTTTTCCTCTCCCCGCTGCCGCACTTTCTCTCGACTTCTCGTCTCCTCTTCCTACGGCGCCCTCAGAGTTTTCTCTTGTTACAGCACATCCAGTGATCACTCACTGCGATGCCATCCTTTCAAGTCCTCCCTCTTTCAAAGAGCCATTGCCGTCGGGGGTAGAGCAAACAGGAATCTGAACCGATGCTTTTCGACAGCAGGGCTGCTCCTGCGTGTTATACCCCCATAGCAGAAGCGGAGGAGCGAGGGGGAGAGGAGGAGGGCAAGAAGGAGGGGTCTGAAACACACATCACACATGAAAGTCACCTCACTCCAGAAATCACGGGTCCTGACGGAAAGGTAACAGCCGACCGCAGGCATTTGGCAAGTTGCTAGGAGACAGGGAAGCACTGCACAGTGGACGGGATGAGTGGCTGTGAGGTGTTCTTAGTCATATGGAGCTTATACAGACGCACTGAATATATTTCTACAGAAATACATACAAACTCCATCGTGACATTTGAAAGAAACCTCAAATATGATGTAAGTGCAAGTAAAAGTGCTTTCTAAAAGCAATCCTATCACTTTAACTTTAAAGAAAAAAGTATGCTGGAACCACAAATTTCAATGTATTTTGTCGGGAATTTATGTGATAAACTAACACAAACACTAAGATTTTTTTTTAAGATTGCACAAGATTTAACTACATGTTTTAGGAACTTTTTCTGTTCCTAAAGCATCCCTCACTGTGATGGTGCCAATGCAATCAATCATTTTATTTTTTTTTCTTTTGGACACAATGACCAAATGACTGAAATCAAGATTTTATTTTTACTCAGTATACATTGGAGATCACATCAAAGGTGGTGCAATATTTTGTATTTTTATTTTCTAGATCTGCCATGTTTTGTATTGATGACAAACATGGCAAACAGGCAAAACAAATCTTCAACTAGCCCTGGATAGAAACTATCATTATGCACATTGTGCTGCTGGCATCTAAATGCATCAATTGATTGTTGTTTAATGTACATTTGTCTTACTATTAATGCTATTTATTTTCTTTAACAAACTCAACAAAGAGCTGAAATTATCTATCTTATGGAATTATAAAGATATCTTAATTTACTGAAATGAACCATTTTGCACCCATGTATTCAATAAATATTATTTCTCTGGCAAAGCAGGCTTTATTGAGCACAAATAATCATAAAACAGAGAGATCTTACATTGAATATTACAGCAGGAAAATAAATTCCATGAATTCTGTCTTGAAATACAACAATTTTGATCATTAACTGTTCTGATCCCAGCTCAGGGGGTCGAATCTTATAATACGTGACCAAACACAGGCCCTGATTAAACCAAAATATGTTTAAGGGTACATACCATGCTAGTAGATTTAATTTTTAACATGACCTTATTTTCTTGCAGTATATTAAGTGTAGATTACAGAAAACTGATTTAATCACTTGTCAATCCAGGCTCTGTTTTATGGAACAAATGATCAAAATTGCAAAAACAAAACACATGGTGGTTCTTCTAGAATAGTTGTGTTTGTGTTTTTGATTGTGTGTGTTCAGAGAAATGCTTCTCCATTTTAAACTCCAAAGCCAAATGATTTCATCTTTATTCCCCGTTTATCCCACGAGCTCACTATCCAGGTCGTTAAGAGCTGAGCAATGTGTTTTAAATGATTTAGGCTCCTCACTATGTGGTGAGAGATGCTCTTTGGAATGAGCCAGTCTGCCCTGCTGATAGCGTTGCAGGATGGAGCAGTGGGGAGGCTAACTCTGCTTATCTAAAGTATTTGGAGGGGAGGACACAGACGCCTTCTCTTCCATTATATCATTAGGTAAACATAAGGCTGTGCTACAGGTTGACAGGCTGTATTTCATAAAATCGAAAGAGAACAAGTCTTTGTTGATTACTGCACGCTTACATCATGGTGAGAAATCCATCAGTTTAATTGGTCAGCTTTTGTCAAATATACTAAATTAAGACCCGTATGAAAGCATTATATTGAAAAGTGCAAACGAAACTGCCGGCCGTTAAGAATTCGAGCTTGTTGGTGTGATTTATCATGCTTAGTAAACATTTTGCCGCACTTGACCACGATGAAAGACAGAAAAAACGATGGTACGACTGGTACAACTCATCTTCAGAGTGGTTCATTTTATGATCCCAGTCATAATAATGCAGAATCAGCGAGGGTGGCAACATTTGATAAACGACAAATCTTTAAAAAAATTTCATTGCTTGTCATGAAATAGAAAGCACCGTGACACGTCTTTTACACATATATTTATTCTGATTAGGTGTTGTTTTTTTCCCCCCAACAATGGCGGTCGAGTATATTTTCCCTGTGCTGTTTTTCAGTCATGCCAGCTATTTTAGCATTCATGGCAAGCACAGGAAGGCACAATAACAAGTAGTCTATTCAAATTAAATCAGTAATGGCATTGTCCATATTTCAGGCAGGTCATGCGTTTTTATTTATTCAAAGAATGAAGACAGGTCAGTTCCTCTCACAATTATCTCTTTTCATTTAAAGAATGAATGTGCATGTCAGGTCCTCTTTCAGCCTCTTTCTTTCCATTCTGAGGTCCCCTCTTCCTCACTGCCCCCACCATCACTGGGCGACAGTAGAGGTCGTTAGTGGAAGAGGGATGATGCCAAACTTGACTGGAGTCGAGCCTTATCTCTATTCTTTACACTCTCGCTTTTGTTTCAAGGGCTTTGTTTACACACGCCCCATTAATCACCTTCTGCCTTTCCACAATTCTGCAGCATTTAAACTGGGTACTCGTCTTCAGGACATTGTGTGGCACAGGTGCCAACGTAAATCTCTCTTTCTTCTCCTGTTCGGGTCGGAAATGCGGATTCGCCGAACTACTGTGACCGTCTTCCCTTCAGGTCTCTATAGTTTTTACTTTACTTCTCATTCTGATCTTGGCACGTCACTCCAACATGGGCCAATATTTACATTTTTTGTGGTGTATGACCCAGACAGGCGCAATCCTCGGATAGTGATATATTTTTAACAGGAAGGAATATTTTGAAAATGTGGAGCAACTCAGGGGCAGCAAAAAACCCACATAATATGAAGAGAAACATGGGGAACTAGGAAGCAACAATAAAACTGAGCACAAACCTACAAACCCTAAAACTCAAAACAAAGATATAAACCAAACACAAGAAAAAAAAAAAATGAAGAAATATTTTAGGAATCAGAATATAAAAGACATGCGCCAAAGGATAGTGACACCCTCGCTCTGCACAGGTGGCCACAACATGTCCCATACCACTGAAATGCAGCAGCTGCTTGACACTGCTGTCCTGTCTTGACATAGACTTGAATGTATGTAGACTGGATGCTGTTGAGCAAACATTAATCACACAATAAGAAACCCCAGAGAGGAAGCCTCCAGTGTCTCCTAGGACTGTTGGGTCACCTCTAGAAAGACACCTCACTCTGACGTCTGGCACCTAAGACAGATCCTTATGCATCACCTTAGAATGGAAGACACAACATTGTCTTCTTATACAGCATTCATTAATGTTCATTCTGGTTCCATAAAGCGTGGGAAATAATACTACATTCACTGCATTCCTTTACTGATAATACCCATTACAAATGAACCAAAATGTTGGTGTTGTTAAATATTGCACAGTTTTATTTGTTAAATTATAAATACACGTCAGTTAATTTAATCTCTATTAGCTAGTGTGCTTCACATTGACTAAAAAAAGCTACGAAAGAGTTACCATACCATATTTCACCATGAACCATACTACAATGCATAGCATCGTATCCCATCATGCCATGCTGTACAATGCCGTATGGTACTATACTGTACTAAACTACACTATATTGCATAGTATCATATTGCATCATACTGACTCTACAATCTGATGTCTTTCCACACCATAGCATACCACTTCATTTCTAAAGCACTTTAAAAACAACAAGGCTGACCATGACGCCTCACTACATGAATGAGAATTCCAGTTCATTCAGCTACTAGCCATTAAATGCATGACATGGATAACAGGTATCATTTTTTTGTTGCTGTTTTTACCAAAAATGTAATATTACATTTACAAACTAATGTACTGATGTACTTATCCTGCATAATTATTTTTTGTGTTGTTTATTGAGTTTAATACAGAGCATAAGTAAAAGGAGAAAAACAGAAAATTACAGTCACAAACAAATTAAATAAAATGTGAATGTTAATTATGCTTCTTTGTGCAGCTTGATCTGAATATTTGAACTGGGCAGTATATGTGCATGACATGTACGGGAGCTCACTGCAAACGCTTTAATGCACGGCCCTGTTTAATTGCATAGTCAATGCATTCATCATTCAGAATGCAGAGCCTGGCTAAAATGAATTGAATTATCTGGCAGGGAGAACAAAGAGATGTACATTGAGTTTGTGTGTAATTTATTGTTGCAGGCTGAAGTGAACGGAGAGCAAAACAAGGCTGGGAAAATTAGCGACGGAGAGGGAAGACAGAGACCTGAAGGAAGACAGGGGAAAGAGAAGGGAAAAAAAAACACGAGGGGAGAGAGAAGGGCAAGAGATCGGGGGCGAGGGGGAGGGAAAAGAGGGAGGTGGGGGAGACAGAGGAAGACAGGGAGGATGAGGAAGGAGAGAGATAATGGTGAAGCCCGGAGGAGGAAGAACAGGAGGGGGAGACCGAGGGAAGACGGGAGGAGAGAGAAGCTTGTGTGCAAAGCCAGAGATAGACCAGAGACGGACTTGACACCTTCCTCCAGATTCCGGAGGGGATAAAACACAAGCAGGGTGTGTGCATGTGTGTGTCCATTTCCACATGCCTGCACACGTATGGAATGCGACAACAGAAGTTTCTGGGAGGTTTTTGCTGTTGTTATCCATGTAAATGTTGAGAGGAGCGAACACCTGGACACACGAACCCTCGAAAGCATCTGAATTAGATTATCCACAGTGACTGCATGTCAACATCCACACAGGCACCAATTCCCCTTGCCATGTCTCCATCTTTATCCGTTGACTGCAAATTCATTACAGTAAGCATTGACGGAAAAGGCAAAGGTGAAGGGGATAAGGGGGTGGGGGTTGCTGGGGAAAAATCTATTCCCCAATATTATCTAACAGCGTGTTCCTCCAAAAGACTTGCATTGCTGGTGCTGGCCGTGTCCCATTGATTCCTCACCAACATCATCTGAAAATCTATGAGCATAAAGGGCAGCGCCATGAAGTACAAACAGATAACTACATATCATGTTCTTTATTGTCTTTGTAGAAGGTAACTCACACTTTAACCTTCTCTCGTTGTTTTGCTCCGTGACCACCCAGCTACTCATTCTCATTAATTTAAAAATCCAGCCTGAAAAAGTGAAGTAAAGCAAGTGAATACACTGGTGGAGCGAGGAAAAGCTTTATATGGATGATCCTGAGCAGGTTGCACCATTCCCTGACATTGCATTATGCAACAGGGACCACAGCCGTGCATGTCTACGTCTTGTTTCTGGAGAAAATGCCCCATTCTGGCTACAGAACTGACTGAGATAGTCGGTTGCTAGGTTGGGTGGGATAACTTGTCAATAAAAATCTCAATCTAGATAGAAAATGCCAAAGTCACATTGATGTTCGTGTCAAAAGGTTTTCGCATATGGCAATTGCTTCATTTAAAGATGAGCAGTTTCTCACGTTAGTTCGAGTAATGTTTTGTCTGATCGATGTATCTTCTTTTATCTGTGAAATGTTGCAAAATTTGTAGATTTAAACCTAAGGAATAAGAGGAAGAATCATATTTTGCTGACTGATCCATGTAGTCAAGCAAGAAACCTGGTTCCTCCAAGGACTTACTAAGAATTTATAAATGAATCCATATCAAGCCACTCTGTGGCCTTACCAGTTCACAGTGCCGTGTTGTACCCTTGCACAGTCAAATAATCTCTGACTACTTCCACTGTGCATTGGTCAGCACATTTTTTCATTCGATATCAATTAGTTTTTCTCTGAAGGTAAGAATTTTCTAAATTACATAAATGCAGGATTATAAAAAATTTAAATCTCGCCGATTAATTATTAAAAAATAATGTCTAAATGGTCTGCACACATCTAGGCTAAAACAGATTCACAAGCATAAGAAAGCTTGTGAATCTGGAATAGAAAATTAAGATCTTTATTAGTCTTTAAAAGCATATTTTTCTATTTTCTTAAAGAAAAAAATCCTAATTAGACTTTGTTCCGTTTTGCCTTAAAATCTCTTTTCCAAGCTACATTATTAGTATCATTAGGAGATTTTTTTGACTTAACTACAAGGGTTGAGAGGTTTCGGTATGAGGATGCATTAATTCTAGTTGAATATTATGATTTCTGTTGAACCCTTGCCCATTTGCTTTTTTGTTTAAATGAACTCCTCTTCATCTGAGGTGATATCCAGAAAGCCCTTGTAAAATGTAGAATTAGAAAAAAATCATTCAGATGAAAAACAGTGGTCTTTACATTCACAGTAGAAATATGTACATGTTTCTACAGTAAATATTCTCTCAATCTTTCAACCTATGGCTCTTAGCCAAAAATATGTTTACATTATTACCATAATAAAAATGGGATGAAATTAGTTCATTTGTGCTTAAGATTTCTTATATTTATTTATTTATTTATTTATTTATTTATTTATTTATTTATTTATTTATTTATTTATTTATTTATTTTTTTATTTGATGATAAACAATTACAAAATTGTGTGGGGTAAGTAAATTAACTTCTGAGACTTGACTGAACATAATAAAAACCTATTTCAATACAATGTACAGACTCTAAACATTGTATTGGTTGCTTTAAAGCTACTGCAAAACATGAGAACCTTTTTCATAGGGCCGTATAGAATCAGCTCTATAATGAAAAACATTGGTTGGGCAGTTCAGAGGGGGCTGCAGGAGGTGTTTCCTGCATTCCCAAAAACGTATTGGACCTTGGAAAGTCTTTCAAGGGATTTTAAAACATTGGCATGTCAATCACAGGTACCAGTATTGATTCCCTATACCTTGTAGCAGCTAATGATAATTATTTCCTGACTAGAGGCTCCCTCTAAGGCAATATAGGAAAAATATAAAAAGTATTAAAATATTTATGGATTAGGCTGATATTAGTTTAATACCTCCGCTGCAATCAGCTGGTCAGAACATCAACATCTGTGATGGGTGTGCTCGGAGTGTAGTTTTTAAATAAAGCACACACAAAACGTTTGTGTAATAATCAGTTGTTCTAAATTAATAGCAGCTAAAATGTCATTGATTTAAGCTTTGTACATGGAAATACATATAAAATGACTTTGAAAGGTGGATTTTAACCAATTGCTTGGAAAATCTGAGTGTTATAATTTTGTGTTTTTGTGCATATTAGTGGTTACCATGGCAGCAGTGTGTTACTTAAAACTTGATCAACTTTCTGTTTAAAAATTTCTGACTAAAATGAATTTAAAGACCGTACCAACCCACATGACTATTTCTTCTTCATCGTATATCCATTTATTGATAAGTGTCATTATTAGCACACTTCCACTTAATTATTTGTCAGTCTATCACAAAACATGTTAATAAAATATGTGGAAATCTTTGCTCATAATTGAACAAAATGTGCAAAAGTTAAAGGAGTATGAATGTTTCACAACAATATGCTACACGTTGGTCATGAAAGTGGCTCTTTTCACAGATTTTCTGTGGTCCGTACATGTCTATAAACATTTCCATCTGTTTTTCTCAGATGAGAAGAAAACAGTTTGCTCCAAAAAAGAAAGTGGTGAAATGTGATTAGCAAATCGGTGACTGTATGTGAGGGAAGGGAATTTAAAACAATGTAGTTCAGAGTTCATCAGACACACAGGTGTTCATGAATCAGCGGTGCAAGTAAGAGAAAAACAGGTGAGATCATTTGATCTTTTACCACTTGAAGCTTTCTGTGGTTTCTTCTGTTTTTGCCCCAAAGGGAAACCTCTAGAACTCCTCACACCTGAACTCAAGGGTATGCTTTAAGTATATAAACTTACATTTTATTCATCCACTTATAGTTTTCTGTACATGTTTGTAAAATGCGCACCACTTTGGTTTGCTCCCGTCTGAAGAGAGTTGTTGCTTCAAGCACCAAACAGTGAAGTGATAAGCCCGATTTAATAAATATACCTTAAAACGTTGAATAATACTTAAATGCCTCAAAGGTGTGACTAATGTAATTTTAAAATTCTTCACAATTACTTGACTTGATGAGTTTTGACACACTCAACGTGCCGGCACAACTGCTGCAACGCCTCGTGGAGCAGTCGTGCAGATTTGTCCAACACATGGGCACAAATAAACTATGTCGATTGCATCCGAGCTGCCCGGTGGTGAAAAAGGAGGCGCCAGGCCGCAGCTGCGTCCCTCCGACTGAAGGCCTTGAAGGCAACACGTCTGTGTCCAAAACGTGACAAAGCAAGTCAAGTTTATTTGAACGCTTCCATTCGCATACAAGGTAAATCAATATGCTTTATGGGAAAAATAAAGGAACAGAGGTAAAGAGACTTCTGACAAAGACAGAGTGCAAAATATAGGTAAGCATCACATACAAAAAAAATATGGAAATCGCCAAATCTCAGGTTTCCTGGGAATTTGTTTGATATCTCATTAGTATAGAAAATAAATGCTGCCTTCCCTTATTAAGCTCTTGTCCTGTGAACACAGTAGTGTGGAGGTCTCTGTTAAGCCGAGGGGTCTACGTGGCTCAAATGCAATGAAGTCAAACACTAGTCAATAACCTATAGAAATAGTAATGATTTAAGCGCTGATTGGTTTGATATAATCTATTTTTCTACTGTTTGTCAGGACTTTGGAAGAAGCATTTTGGTTGCGCTACTGCAGTCTGGTTGATCGACACCTAGGCCACTGCAGACATCATTTTTCTAATATTTTCTGCTGAAAACAGACTCAATCACCAGTATTTTGTGCCTTTTTTAAAAACAGCCTGTTGGATCTCTCTGAGATGGATCGAGGCGATACTAGAAGCGGGATTTGCAGTAAAGCGAGCTGAAGGTGACCGGAGGAGAGCAAAAGTTCAGTCAGGTAAAAGATTTCACTTGGAAAAAAAAAATTTCTGCTTTTATAGAATTTAAGTTGAGAAGGTGAATGAAGAGGAGAGAAAGGTTGGCATGGAGGAGTGCAAGTCCAGAAGAGAAAGACAGAAAAGGGTGAGTCCTTTGTGAAGAAATTCGGGAAAGCTGGAGCTGGGCGCAAAAAAGAAGATCCTGTTTGCCTTCCCCTGATACAGTATACACACTAAATAGTCTTTGCAGCAGATTTCAGAGACAGACCCTTTTCTTTGTTCAGCTAATGGGCAGACCACTCTAAATGGGCTGTTTTTCAACCCTCTGACACAAAGACACTTTTTCATGATTCCTCAGTGCCATCGTTTTCCTGCTCATCTTCTTCAGATATGTGAAACAGAGCCCTCTCTGTGTCTTGGTGCACAGCTCCCACAGCTCAGGGGTTCCGAGTAGACCGGATCCCATCGTTCTCCAAAAAGCCAAGGCTCACATCCCCCAGTAAAACTACACTACACCACAGACGGGAGCCAGGAGAGAGTTTCTCCAGGCGGCGCCGGCACAGGGACCCGTGGAAGTGAATATGTGAGCGATTAACTGACCAAAACGGTCCGTCATAATGCCCGATTTCTGAAATCAATGTTTTACTGCGGCCCATAAAGTCTTTGTAAAGAAATAAATAAATAACAATTGAATCAATAGTGAAAAATTACATCCCTGTGACAGCCTTATATAAATTTGTAGCATTTAAAGAATAGCTCCCCGGCTGCATCATCACTCTGTAAAATCCTGTTATACATTTTAATGAGGTGTGCTGCCCTTTTCCAGGATGATCTGTGCTTGTTGTCAGCTGCACTGTATGCCCAGGAGTTGTCGTTACTTGACTGCTCTGAAGCCCGAGGCTGTTTGGCACCTAGTGGAAGTGAGCTGAGTTCATTATCTAATAGCAATTTCCCAGCCTGTATTACTGCATGTAAACATTAAGCAGACAAACTCCAAATGAATACAAATGCAGAAAGGGGAGCAATTACAGACCATTACCAAAATATTCATCCAGGTACAAGAATGCTTGTTTTTCTGTCGGGTTTTCTTTTCTTTTCCTTACTTTTGTCTCAAGACAAAACTCCGACAACATCTGTTTAATGAACCAGGTAAAAGAACAAAAGTTATTAGATAAGGTTAGAATAAGAAGTGCTATTTTTAGACTATAACATTACTGAGCAAGTGTGAGACATATTGTGCTAACTTGAAAAAAAAAATTATTTCCTTTTATATATACAGAATTCTTTTTCATGAGTTTGGTATCAAATGTCACATGGGATGTCCGCAGACTTTGACGGATCAATCTTTCGCCCACCAACCATCCCCCGAGCTTTCATCTGCTTATCTCTGACCACTGTCTGTCTGCCTGACCGCCTCACTGCTCATTCACACTCGGAGGCCCTTGCACAGCCCCGCAGCTATCCCTCTGCACATACCCTAGTCAATGACCACACATCCATTAGCAGAAGTACGTCAGCAAGTAAAATAGTCGTGGGATTTTTTTTTGTGTGTGTGTCGTCTCTCACCTGTGTTTTAAAGTTGCATAAAGTATTGCAACAAGTCTTCAAGAGCACTGCTTTGCAAAATCAGATTATTTTTGTTCTCATTTCTTGTCTCCAATGTTGCTGAAGTAATATACGTACACGTCAAGTTTCAAGTCTTCCCACAGATTCTATTAAGCTTTGGCCTTTGACTCTAGACCATTGTTGCACAATACTTTGACCTAAACTATTCCTTTGTATCGCTGTATATGTTCAGAACTGCAGTAAAGCTTAACTTCTTCCCCAGTCTTTAAATCTCTCAAGGTTTTCCTCCTGGATTCCTTGTATTTAGCTCCACTCAGCTTCTTGTTATCAGCTTCTCTAAGGCTACCCAAGAAAGCATCTCCACAGTATGATGCTGCCACCACTTTGTTTCAAAGGGGGATAGTGTGTCTAGTGTTTTTCTTTCCTATTACAAATGCCATTTTGCATGGTGGCCTCAAAGTTCAATCTATTCTAATGGATACTCTTTGAAGCCAAACTTTAGACCAAAGCTATGGAAATGTAAAAATTGCATGCTTTTTTAGCAGATTACACCATGCTACTCCACTGAGACACAACTCAAATATATTATTTTGCATGTATTTAACATTTAAATATGTGCTTATGAATTTATAAGCATGTTTATTTGCTCACTGCTTTGTTGAAGTCTTCAAATTATTTCCCTAGTCTTTGCCTTCAGTATTAAAGTCAAAACAAACTGCATCTCCCCGTGCGTTCAGTTGATTTTTCACTCTGCTTATGAATTTTCACAAGCAGGCTTATTTACATTAACTAAAGACACATATGGTAAATGTGACTGCTGCTGCTGGAGGTTTTCCCACCCTTTTCCAGCGGGTCTATTCAGCCCCGGGCGCTGCTGTAGTGATTGGATTAAGGGAGGCCTGGAGCGTGTCCATGTCTGGAGCTGTGCTGGACTAACACTCCGGCGACCCACCAACCTCACTGTCATTGTTCTGATTCCCAGCGACCCCCCTCCAGGTGCCAGGCAATAGGAAAGATGCTCCAAACTTTCCCAGGAATGAGCTGGAGGGTCTAAAATAGTTCAATTAGAACCTTTATCAATTTTTAGCCTCCCTCCCTCGCCCGCCTTTGCCTCTTCTTCCTTCACTGCTGCCGTCTCTGGTGAGAATCTGAAAGGAGGGCTATCATCAAGAAAGGTGGAGAGGATGTCTTTCTTGTCTTTTCATTCTCTTGTGTTCTTACTCTTTTAAACCTAAATTCCTCCCTTCCCCTTTTTTTTGGGGGGGGGGAGGTTGGTTGGTGGGGCCAGTGGGAGGACAGTTGTTTTGTCTCCTTCCATTGGCTGATTTACATCTCTACAGCTTCTCTATCAAAGTGGTCATTGTCAGTTCTGACCTATGAAAATTACAGAGGACACTTTGGGGGAGCTTTCTCCTTTGTCAGTCCACAAACAAGCATTCATACACACACACAAACATAGCACTATACAAACAATCACAAGGTACACAGCCTGTAATTTTATTAATCCGGATTTTGCGGCGATGATTCTCACCCCGAACCTCCAGAGATGGTGGGAAGGATGGATGGAAAAGGAAGGAAGAGAGAGAGAAAGAGGAAGAGTAGCAATGAAAGGAGGATTCCTCGAGGAATAAGAAGACGCATCTATTTGCACACCAATTGTTTTTCCATCTCTCTGAGCCAAGGAAAAGAGAAAGACCACCTCTCTCCCTCTGTGGCCATGGTCCCTCCCTCCATCCCCTCTCTCCATCCTCCACCCCCCGCCCTCCACCGTGAAAGCAGTGTGAATGGAGAGCCACATTCAGTCGGGATGAATGGGATGGGATGGAAACGGGTAGGGGGTCACTCTGACCACCCCGGCCCTCCCGATGCCTGAGCCACATGTGCGGCATATTAACATATGAAGCCCTGTCACTGCTGAGTTCACCCTCCCGACTGACCTCATTCACATTCAAACACACACGCACGCGCACGCGCACACACTGAGTGTTTGGGTCAGGTGCGCTGCTGTTTTATCACTGGAAATCTCTGGGAGGCTTAGTGGGATTGTGCAAAAACAGCAGGGTGAACTGATGGGCAACAAAACTGTTAGAGGGGCCCAGATTGGGGCGAGTGGGACACATGCCAAAAACCTGAAACAATGTTTGCAAAACAAGCAAAATTAGTCCCACTGTAGCAATGGAGGAAGCAACTGCCACAACCGGGGCTGACAGGGAAACCGTTCAGTTATTTGCAAATGTAAAAAGCCACTGAACTACAGCTAGGCAAAAAACACAAGTTCAAAAAATGTGAACAGAAGGCCAAAGAAAATGTACCTTGGGCCCTCGCTGCACAGGGACCGTTTTTAGACTGCCTTTCCTGTTAGACTTTCCCTCATCGAGACAGTGCGTCACACACAGGGAGTCTGCGAGCCTGACAGATGTTAACCCCTTCCAAGCTAAACAGCAGTTTTTCCTGTAAGGAGCGTTCCACTGGGCCTGTTCACACACTGTCAGCAGGTCAGTGTGTTTGGACTGTGCTTCTTGGTACCCCACATCACTCCCCTCAGGCTCTAATCTCTTTTACAGCAAACAGAATTTAATGATCACATTACAGCTTCTACTCCATACCGGAGTGTCCCCCTAAAAAAAAAAAAAAAAAATAGAAAAGAGAGCAGGTTTAGTTCATGGCTGTGTCAAGTCCTTAGAGTCATAGATACAACGCCGTGCAAAAATATTCTTTCCCCTTAAACCTTTTACCGCCGTTTTGCCACGTTACAACCACAAACTTTAGTGTATCTTAGTAAACTTTTGCACACCGATTGCGTCAATCTTTCATCTATGTCAAAGATAAACACAAAGTGCATCATTGTAGAGTAGAAGAAAAATAATACATGGTGTCTTTTTTACCACCTTTAATCCTTTACACCTAAGAAACAAAGAATCAGAGCAACAAATTATCCACAGAGGTCACTTAAGTAAAAATATATCTGTATGAAGGCCTCGCAGGTTTATTAGAGCGAACAGCATGGTGGACACTAAGGAACACACCTGGAACATCAGAAAGAAAATTGTCAAGAAGTTTGAAATGGAATTAAGTTACAAACCTGGACAACATCCAAAACTTTGAGCATCTCAGTGAGTGCTGTTCAATCATCCGTGAATTAAAACAAAACCAGGTAAGAGAAAAAAATCAGTCAAAATGCCAATGATAACATAGGAGAAGCTGCAGAGACTCACACTTCACACTGGAGAATAAGTCAACGTGACAACTATTAGTCATGCATTTCACAAATCTGGAATTTCTGGAATGGCAGTAAAGAAAGCCATTGTTGAACAAAAGCCTAGAAACCAGTTTGTCACAAGACGTGACAAATACAAGGAAGAACATCTTTGATATGACCAAGATGTGTGGCATTTGGTCAATATGGGCAGGACAGATGAATGCAAATCCACACCAATATTAAAAAATTCTTGCATGTAAAAAAATGATTGAAAACACCATGTGTCTTTCCATATTGCATCCATGCACTACTTTGTGTTGATCTGTCAAAAATTGTAGCAGAACGGAAAGTTTGTGGTCAACATGAGAAAGACAATGAGAAGACATTATACACTTTGTTATCATAGAAAAAATATATATAACAGATAAGCCTAAAAAACACAGAGAGAGATTATGAATGATCTGAGGGTGTGTCTGTTATTTTTAGGGAGCTATAGTTATTAATCACAGCCTGAAAGCTGACATCAGGCAGCCAGTAAACGTTAATTAGGACCACCCAATGGCCAGGCCAGTGTCATTAGCTAATTGAGTTTGTTTATGCGTTTGTGTTTGTGAGGACAGAAGATAAAAGACAATAAAAAAGGAGGAGGAGGAGAAAAGAAGGGAGGGAAGTTTGGAGGTGAATGGAGGCGGGGGGATGTGGGCTTGTCTCATCCAGTGCTCTGTTCTGGTGACATGTCCTTCAGCTGAATCTACGGGGAGACAGAAGAAAAATAGTGAAGGAGACTGGGATGGAGCCCATCGCCCTCCCTAACCCCCACCGCCGCTCACAGGAACCCGAGGCCTCAGCCACGTCCGGAAACTTCCTCCAGCGGTGAAGCCACGGAAAAAAGACGTAAAGAAGGCATGACAACATGTTTTTTCCAGTTTTTCACCCATATCTCTTCACTTAAGTCGCGTTCTAGGCTTTTGCACCCCCTCGACTCCACAAGAGAGCACGCTTGTGGACACCAACAGAAAGGCAGGCTTGAATGCACATAATGCACACACTATCTGAACTCAAGCGGCCTCTAGCTCCTCTTTTTGTGTGTGTGTGTGTTTTTTTTTTTTACACACCAACAATCCCTAGGGGTTGTTCAGAGCGATGCTGTGTGTAACGCACAGCCAGCCACCATCACTACGCGGTCTCAGAAGGCTCGGTGTGGCTGGCTGTGGTTATGCCTGTTGAGTCCTCCTGACCACCACATGATGAATCACGTTCCAGCTCTGTCCAAAACGCACACACACACACACACACACACACACACACACTCACGCCTACACGGAGACACCAGCTCTCCCAGCCTGCACAGCTCCCAGCAGCTCAGGCAGGAGAAACAACTGTCCGTCTCCCTCGCCGTGCATGGAGATTAATTTTAACAAGCCAAGTCAGAGCTCTCAACAGCAGTACAGAGAGCAGGAAAAGGAGAAAATTCACCAAGGAGCATAGGGGAGGAGGGAGAAAGCCCTGCTCCAGCCCGCTGCTGTCAGGGCCTTTCTTCTTCTCAAGCTGTGATTTGCGCCCTTGGCCAGGTCCGATTCAAGTCCCACAGATAGCGCAGTCCATGCCCCACTAGGCTTGTTAGAGCAGCTGAATGGATGCCTACATGTAAGGATTTGGCCCAAAAGCTAGGACAAAAACAACAACAAGAAAGCAAATCTAGACAGACAGGCGACAAAGTGAGACTTTGCCCAGTTTTTTTTTCTTTTCTTTCTTTATTTTTTTTTTCTACTTTCTGCAGCTGCGCCGTATCGGCAGCACAGTGATCACTCACTGTGGGTCAGAGGTTTACATTTTTTCCCCCCTTTTTATTACAGGTTTAATTGTTCATATATAGAAGTCTGCTGGTGTAAAAGAACTCTTCTGGACAGAGATAGATTTTGCTTTTGCTGCTCTTCTGTGATGAAATAAACTTTCTGTCTTAGAGACTTTTAAACAAAAGTCTCTTACATTTTGTGATGTTTTACCCAAGAAGAGTGAATTAGAAAGAAAAAGATTCTTTCTACAACAAATAAAATCTAAAAAAAAAAAAATTAATTAAATAACTGTATCATGGATTTGTGATCATGCTCCCCCTATGGACCCCCCACACACTCTCTCTCTCCATGATACCTCTACAAAAACTAGTGCAACAAATTTACCTTCAGTAGCATTTAGAAAATGGAGTCCTGTGTGTAATTTAATCTCTGTACAAATCCAGCATTTAGTAAACACCTCAGAAAACATGAGTATCATGAAATATGAGGAATACAGGAGACAGGTAGGGGATGAAGTGGAGAAGTTTAAAGTGGGGTTAGGTCACAATACATAAAATTCTCTAAAAATGAAAAGACAATGGCACAACTTCAAAACAACTAAAACATTGTTATTTAACTAAGCTAACATGTCAGGTTAAAAGAACATTTCTACAACTCTTTCAAGTGAGTCACAGCCAAAGGAATGGGCAACATTTCAGTCTTTAAATCTGCAAAGCTGATGGAAACACAATTTAATCCAACAAGAGGTGATTCCTCATCATACTTATTCTGGGGTTTGAATAAATATACATACCACAGTTTGGTTGAAAAATAAAAATAAATGTTGAAATATGTTTCTATCTCCTCATAATTATGCACTACAATGTGGCAGTCTGTTGCATAAATTTATTTTAACATTTGTGGTTGTATTTAAATAAGGCATGAACATGTTAAAAGGCTGTGCATCAACGCTTTCTTTTACAGCTGCTTTATTATCAATAATACTTAGCCAGGATTTTTCCTCCGTATCCGTCTGGGATTTCGAAAAAAATCTGAAGTTTTCATTTCCAACATATTTTTATATTTTTTTCTTCTTTATTGCATATGTTAATTTTTATTATTTAAATGAACTGACACAGTTAACAAAGCTGTGAGCTCTTTCAGTTTGAAATATTTCCAAATTGTGTTTGGATAGAAATTTCTATCCATTGAGGGCCATGCTGTGCAATTTTTACACAGTTTGTAAATCTCCAGAATTTTACACATAGCAGTTAAAATGACATGACAGGTGTCATGTCATTTTATGTGTGGTAAAATGATCCAATTTGGGACCAAATAAATGCAGACACCCATGCGTGTGTATATGCTGTGTTTTTGCAGGGTGTGTTTGTTCAGTTGTGTGTGTCCCATGTCTGACAGAAAGCTGTCTCTCGCAGTGTTCAGCACACTATGTGGTGTTCTGTCTAACTGCTAATAGATCACCAGGGAACCTGCTTAGCCAATCACCTGTGAGCTTACACTTCTGTCTGGAGAATGGCACTCTTCCAGTGAATGGGGTGAGCAGAGGAGAGGAAAAGAAAAAAAAAACAAAAACAAAGAAAAACACCTATTAGAGACGTAGATTTATTGTTACCATGGCACCTTGACATGGTTAAAGAGCAGTTGGTTTCTGAGCTAATACACCTCCGCCCCCACTTCCCCCTCACACCGTCTTTTCCTCCCCTCCAAGCACACCTTTAACATGCCCCGGAGGAGCGCTGGAGTACTCTGTGGAGCATGAGAGATGCTCAACCACCAGGCAGAGGTGGGGAAACGGCTCCAGCTGGATGCAGGGATACAGGGAAGAAGTTCTAAAATTAGCCCCAGCATGTGGTACTAGAACAGGGGAGAGGAGGCAGGGGATGAGGGAGCAAGCGTGGAAATGGAGTAGAGGGAGAAAGAGAAAGAGAAAGAGAGAGAGAGAGCGAATGCAAGTGTGGGAGAAGGAGTGACAGTAGACAGGGATGTGCTGAGAGGGTGGTGACAGCACACGTTTACTGAGCTGCCTCTCTGCGTGCTCACCAGGCTGTGGCAAATTAAATGTCTGATAAATTCATAATTTCATAAACACTCACACCTTTCACACACTACAGGGTTTAATTTGCCTTTTAATAACAATGGCAAGCACACCACTTACTCCTGCACACTATTTTGCAGCTCGCTCGGGACACATTTGACTTGCTCATTGTAAGATTACTTCGCGACTACGCTGGAGCTTAAGCTCCATGACTGGTCCAGTGTCAGTGGGCATATGTGTCCTCATGTCCCACTTAGTCCCCTGCCGAGGAGTCCAACCTGCTGCTCTGTGTGGGAGAGCACAGGGCAGATGGGTAAAGTCCGATTATAGAGTTGTCTGACCTCACTCGCAGGCAGCTAACAGCGCTCTGTGCCCAGGGCCAGCGCAGAAAGAGTGTTTGTTGTTGGTATTAGGGGCTAAACGGCTTAGCAGTTCGCAGACGTGCTTTTTAGAGAGTCGAGCACACGGTTTTGACTCACTGCCAGACCCTGAGACACCAAGGCAATTCAGGGGCTCTGTATGGTCTAAAGGGGCGGGAGACGGGGGAAGGAGAGTAAAAGAGGGGAGGAATATGGAAAAGGTATTAACTGAAACACAGAACGGCACAGGTGTCCCTGCAGTGATTTGGCAAAGAACCTTACTGTTGAATTTAAGTTATACATTTTCAATATGTTTCTCTTATTTCAGACACCTTTTACCAGCATATCAACATTTTACAACGCTCGACAACTTTTTTTTTTTTTAGTTTCATTCTACAAAAGTTGTCTCAGGGCGTTTTCACACCTGACTGACCGGCAGACTTGGAACCCATGTCAGGTGAACTAAACTCTTTGAGAAACTTGTTCACCCCATCGCCTGTGGTGGCGCTGCACCAAGACCCACTGAAGGAAATGTCTGAAAGAGACACACAGCGCAACATCCTTCTTCACGAAATGAATACAAAAATGGAGCAGCATCAGATTTAAACTGTTATAGTATTTCTCTTTTGTCTTTGGCAACAGACAACGAGCCATTTATTCCTCCAGAACTAGACAGATATTTGTTTTGGTTATATTTAATGCAGAGCACTTTAGATTGCTTCCTACTTTTGGAGGAAGTGCTCTCCAGTCCTCTTGCCATTCAGATATGCATTCAAACCTCACCCAAGAATTCAATATCTTGGGCTTTCAAGATCCACTTAAAAGCCCAAAGAAATATAGAAAGCTGCAATTTTTTGGACAGAAACGGAAATAGTGCACTTCACTTTGAAACGCATTCACTTACAGTATATTGCCTTGCATCACCCAACAATGGTTTTGAGGTAAGTACAAATAAACACCGTGGCGAGGATGGTTATAACATTTTCAAAACAGCTCGCCTTGCCCTAGATCTATTCCTGGCTTGTCTGGGTGTCACATAATCCTCTGATTTCCTGTTGGACTTCACTTTTCCTGTCTGGACTTAAGGTCTCTACAGAGGCTCCCTCGGAAGGTGACAAAAATGGGCAGAACACATGTCAACACTGGCCTCAGCTAAGCTCGTTAATCACAAGCAGTCGTGCGTGTTTATTAACTTGAGTGTTGTTAAATGAAATGTACGTGCTGGTCAAATGTGACGCTTGTGGTGTTGTGTTAGTTCTGTGGACTTTGTCACAGCTAAATCTATGTACAAACTGAGGCTAAACACACAAACTGCAAAGTAAACTGCACTCAGATTAGCTTGAAGTACTGCTAACAGATTGTGTCAACTGTGTGCACAGCCAAAGATGAAAAGGGCTACAGTAATCCCCTCTAGCCTGTCAGTTTCCCTAATCTCCTGCTTTTGTTGTTGCTGGAACCCAGAGCAGGGTGTGACGGGGTCAGGGGTGAAAGCTAAGAGTCCTGTGTGGACGGTGGAAGGGACAGATGAGGTTTCATGCCCTGAGAAGACCCTGAAACCATGACTTCCTTTGTAGCCCTTTTGCAAAAAAGTAGATAAGAGCAGAGGAGGCGGTGGGCCCTTTTGGAAACACACACAGGTGTGTGAGGGTCAGTAAAAAGGTCCAGTCTATCTCTATCGTACATCTAATTCAAAGTGTTTCATTCACCTTTTTTTCAGAGAGATCTGGGCATCTTTGAATTCCTTCGAGGGACTCCTTTTGAATTTCTATTTTAAACTTGCTTTGGAAACTGCAGTGATGGAAACAACCAAAGACAAAGCTGAAACTCAGTGAGCAGGTGAACTACTAGCTGGAAATATCTCCTGAATGTAGACTAACTGGAAAGTTTAAGACAAACAGAGCTCAACGGTAAAATGGAGAGAATGACGCACACCTGCAAGCCCACACACTTTTGCCCTGCACTGGTAGTGAGGAGGTGCGAAGGTCCCTCCCTCCAGCTAAATACCTATGGGATTATAGTAGCACAGCAGCCCGAAACATGCTTGTCCAATAGACCTGCCCACAAACTGGGTAAAAACAACATCCGAGCCAGGGAGCTGCAGAAATCCCCAGGCTTTATGTGAGAGGCGACTGGAGGAGATGAGGTTGCACTAGCATGTCTTCTCCTCTGTGACCCCGGGGGGTGTGATAGGTTGAGAACAGTGGCTCGCATTGTTTAGCGAGTGGTACGCTCTGCTCCGCACCCCCCACCACCGCCACCCTGCCTCCTCTTCACTCATACCCCACCCAGCTAAAGATCAAGTTAACTCTTGCCTGCGGTCACTCCATTGCGCAGGAACTCAATCCTGCATGGTTCTGTGTCGTCCTGAGCAGCTGGTGAGAGGTTAAAGCCTCAGCCTGGTTTCTCATATGATTCATTTCCACACACAGGTCACTGAGGAGAATAAAGCCCTGAACAGGGACCTGCTGAAGTTCTGAGAAAAGACTAATCCTGAGCACTTCGAGCTTTGCACTCTTTTCAGATCTCACCTGCAATTTTATTTTTTTGGGGAATTCTTTGCAGAAGTAGTCACACCCCCTGAACTTTTCCACACTTTCTGACATTGAAAATACAAGCCGCAATGTGTTAACTAGGAATTAATGTGCTAGAAAAGCACAGAGCAGAACAATGACTGGGAAATATAAGGAAAACAATACTGAAGCAATGATACAGATACATGTCTGTTATGCAGATTTTATGTACATACCAGACTTTTCCAGACTCAGTTTTCCAGCGTCCTTAGTCTTTTACATTTGTTTAGAAATGTGAATTATTGAAGTTACTTAATAATTAATTAAAAGATTAATTATCATTACTTTAATATTTTCAAAAATGGACAAGTTTTAAATATGGAGCCTGAAAAAGAACAAGAAGGAAGCAGAGAAAGAAGAAATGAAAAAACATTTAGACCATATATGGTATCGTATACGATCTGGAAATACAGATATATTTCCATTTTCTTGTTACCTTTCACCATTCTTATCCAGACCTGCACAGTACAGAAGTTAAATTCCAGACTGAGAAGGAACCTTGATATGTCTACATAACCAGACTGGTGGTTTCCTAACTTATGTAATAAGTGTTGTTTAATAAGCATTCTTTAATAAGTGTGGGCTGAAGCTGCACACTACAAGCTGGACTTCTCATAGCCTTCTTTCAGTCTTATAAAACGTCAGCTGTATTGGCGAGCTTTGAATCTCTGCATCTCTTCCACAGACGTCTTGGCTAGTTCTTTGCTTAATGTTATCCTCATTAATACAGTTTTAATGCTGAGATTAAATTACACACAGACTGACTCCTTTCTCCAGTTCGTTGGCTTCTGAGCTCACTTCATTGTACTACATTTATTTCAGTGACATAGTAAAGAGAGGTAGAAACAAATGCATTCATATAAAAATAGCTGAAAACCATGTGGCTTTGTCTTTCCCCTTCATACTTATATGCAACTTTATGTTGGTCCAATACATGAAATCCCAAGAAAACACATTTGAAGTTTGTGATTATAATGTGACAAGACGTGGAAAAAGTTCAAGGTGCATGTATTGTTTTGCAATCCACTTTATGGCCATGAATGTAGGAGATGAACGTGGGGAAGAGGATCCTTTGTCTTGTTCCCAATGCTGAGGGGCAGAGTGGGGCAGCCGGGCTGGCCGGCAACTCATAAATCACGGCAGAAGATAGAGAGTAACAGCTCAAATTAAGATAAAACCCCCTTAATTATCAGCTAAACAGCCTGGTGTCCCCCCTCTCCCTGGGCTATCTGTCACCCAGCAAGCAGACCCAGTCATCAGGGGACAGGCTTTACTGCTCTTCTCACACAAGAGAGGAGTTTCTCTCGCACACCCACACATTTTCTCCACACCTCGCTTTCGAGTTTTTCACACAAACGGGATAAATCAAAACTTCAAGAATACTCGCGTAATGAAACATGTGGCTGTCAATCAAATTAGCCTTTAGCACTTTGCATCTGTTAACCCTCGCCTCACAACACACACACACACATTTCTCTTTCCCCTTTTGTCTCTTTGCTTTTTCACAACGCCCATTATCATTACCTTAATGACTTCTCAATGGCCCTCAGTCTCCTCTCTCTTCAAAAGGCTATCTCTATCTTGCCCTCCTCCTCCTCCTCAACCCAGTGAAATGTCCTGACTTCCTCTCGTGCCTGCTGCCGTATCACAACAAACATACTCGACGCAGGTCCCTTTGTCAGCCCCAGTGGTGTCATATGAGGTAGAAAAGGTGAAGAAGTCCTCTGGAAAATGGAGAGAAAAAGAAAAAAAATTGGATGAACCGAGGAATAAAAGAAGACCAAAGATCTGTTTTGGTGTTTGTGGTGCTTGAATGTTCTTTTTTTTCCCCCACCAACTCTTCTTCTACAGCTCTACCCCCTATTTCACCCACCCCTCCACCTCTTTTCTCTTGAAGGCAGCTTATTGATTTTATATTAGGCCTGAGCTACCATCTGGCTGCTTTTCATTCCTCTGTTTTTATAAAGCAAGGAGAGCACAGAGAGAGACAGAGCAAAAAAAAAAAAAAGAAAAGAGATCGAAAAAGTCTGGGCAGAAAATTCATTATGTGTTAAATAAAGGCTCAGCGAGAGGGAGGGAAGCATATACAGTGTAGCGTGTGTGTATAAGACAAAATGTGTCTGTCCTTCAGTATGTTTTTTCATAATAGGTATTGCAAATTAAATTATATGTATGGGTAAAGAATGCAGGTAAAAATACCACTCACTCTATTCTTTATTTGGAGGACCTGCCGTAATTTCATGAGGTAGGCTCCTCACCTTCACCAATAGGTTAAGTTTCCTCTTCTCTTTTTCTCCTGGCTATTTCTCATCCCTCAAAAAAGAAAAATAGATAGAGAGAAAGAGAGAGAGAAGGAAAACAGATAGGACCCCAGAGAAAAGGATCAGCACCTGAGAGCCACAAATCTCCACCTCCCTTATCTGTCCTTCTTTTGTCCCTCCTCCATCCCTTAGGAGGAAGGTAAGCAAGCAGAACCTCGTGTTAGTTCCTTCCTATCAGCCATTGATTTGTTTCATCAATGTGTGATCGTCTGATGACAAATATTTAACATCCTGCCACGGTATTGATCTGCATACTGTTGGTGAAATAGGAACTGAGGATGTGTTTTCCTCTCAAGAGGTCAGGTCAGTGTTTGCCCTCTGTCTGCTGTTCAAACTGCAGAAAGCGTGATTCATGTCATACCCTGACTGTAAAGCAAGAGCGCTACAACCATGATCTGAATCCGATTACAGTGTCTGGAAAATGGTTTCATACATCTGTTATTTATTTATTTATTCGTTTATTTATCTATTACATTTTGCCACATTGGAACCACAAACGTGAATGTGTTTTATTGAGACTTCTCCATTTTTCTGGTTTTTCTGTCATAAACCAGAAAAAAAACTAGAGCATAAATGTGAAGAGTAAAATAGTAACATGGTCAATTTTCACATTTCTTTTTCATTAAAAAATAGGATGCTCTCATCTTCAGTATGAATGTAGCTGTTCTTTAAAGGTTTTAGAGGTTTGGTGAAGCAACATGAAGACAAAGCAACACTCCAGATCCGATATAAGTTAGGAAATTATGCCTTGTCATGTCATTAACCCTAAACATGCAAGCAGAATGATATGTATGACAGACAACTAACAGTACACATCCCGGCAGTAAAACATGGCAACCAACTAAACGAGAACCACATTTTTGGTCAAAACTGAATATAATTCCTGTTTGACCCACGGCCTGACAGATTTGTTTGGACAAAACAATTTAAACAAAAAAAAGCCTCTTTGAAGAAGACTAACGTTTGAAAGTACCACGGCCACGCTGCATTTGAGGATGCTGCTGCCATGTGGGGTCCTGATGCTGAGGAGGCTGACAGTGAGTGTGCCTGTGGGATACTGAGATCCGGGACTTTTTCTGTGATTAATGATAGGGGACGCGCCCCACTAATTGTGGTTCCTGACACAGGCACACGTCCCCAGACAAAGCAGGACAGGCCTGGAGCAGGGTGCCATGCTCAATCACCTTCCAGCAGAAAGCCTGTGTGTTTCTCTGGAGGCGAGGGGGGGATTCAGAGCAAAGAGAGGTCACGGGATATCTTGTGATTACAGGAGAGGAGACCTCCAAAGAGACTTGAGTATCCTACCAGCTGAGCAGACTATGGAAACACTCGCTGCCTGGAACACAGCTGAGATAGAGATTTACTAGGAGCAACAACTAACAAAACCTGGAAGGCAGAGCATCCTAGAATGAAGCAGTGGATCTTCTTGTCCTTACTTTATCCTAATTGGATTTAAAACAAGTCTGCTAGTCGGTTTGTTGAATTAAATACGCCCACAGCAACACCATCTACAACATCATTCAGTTCACCTGAGAAAAATAAAACACCTCAACACAAACGAGGTGTCAGTCATCTCCATAATCACACCTTCATACTGGTAACCTTGGTTAAAGCTCTGGTTTAACCAAGATTACTAAATGGAGCATCTATTTCTATTTTTACAAAAGTTTAAATAAATATTACAGCTAATATGAAGCATAACTAAAACAAAGTGCTCACGAAGCCCAGAGTTTCGTGAGCACTAGAAACTCTGGGCTTTTCTGGTTTTCTACAGTTTTTATTGAAGGTTATTATACAATGAGAATCTTATACCGGACAATGTCTTTTC
The DNA here is from genome assembly GCA_911649635.1 of Poeciliopsis gracilis. Lineage (NCBI taxonomy): Eukaryota > Metazoa > Chordata > Actinopteri > Cyprinodontiformes > Poeciliidae > Poeciliopsis > Poeciliopsis gracilis. The sequence continues at coordinate 2,787,206 of CAJVRI010000005.1, read as the reverse complement.
CGCAAAGGATGTGGAGCTCATGGGACATTTTATTTCTCTTTTTTATGGCACAGGTAAAAACTTTTACACAACTCACTCTTGGAGTCTGTAAAAGTGAACTAAATGGTCCCAAAATGCAAATGCATTGTCCTTCCCTTCCACCTGCCGGCATATTTTGAGAGCAGAGACAGATGGAAGTCATGAATTGGCTGAAGTGAGGGACTCCAGACATTCGGCTCTATTAAGAAATCCCTTTACAGGGGGCGGGAGCTGAGCTGTTTTCATATTGTTTCTATGAGCAAAGCGGTTGCCACAATGGGTTTGGTTCTCAGAATGAAAGGCTTTGCTGGGGTCTGTTTTAGATTTGCCTTTACATTTGAGATCAGATTTTTAAGCACCGTTTGATCTCATCAGAAGACAAGTCTTGACTTAATTCAAAGAATCATTTTGTTTAGATGTATTTTTAAGCTTATTTGAAGTCATGTGTTTTTCTGTAAAGCTGGGGGCGTATCATACCTTGGCCTCTTGGACTGCTATGTTGTCTTAGGTCCGAGTCATTCAGGGCTAGCCCCCCGTTGGTCCCTCTTTGCCCATCCCCACCACCTCAGGCCCCCAAGCCCCTGTGAGCTTCCCACAAAAAAGTTCACAATGCTATTCAAACAATAGGCCAAGGGACAAAGAGCACATTTACACAAGTGGAGCTTTCTTTAAAAGCAAAAAGGCACTGTTTGGAAGATTTCCAACCCTTCCCCCCCCTTCAAAATTTTTTTTTTTTTTTAAGAAACAAGGATCCCCCTTTTGCCCCTCCATGTCCCACCTCTCAATACCCTTGCTTTACAAAAAAAAAAAAATAGTTCACCATTCCAGTGATGGAGACGTGGGAGCCAAATAAACTGAACCCAGCCCAATCCCACCCGCCAGTCCACAAGCACCCCCAATTTAGCCAAACACCCTCTTTACAGGACAAAAGCCCTTTAAAGGCTGAGTGTATGTGAGGGCTCTGGTGGATACCATAGTGGCTTAAAGACCGTGGAGGCCTCTAAAAGACACTTCTTTTACTCCCAGTCTCCTTCCATGCCTCCCTTTTCGTTCTCTCTATCTCTTTCTTTTTCTCCCTCAGTTTTTCTCTCGGGCATTTAAAGGTTCAGCAAGGGGTAGAAAGAGTTTTGGTAGCATGGGGACAGGGACCCAAATGGGGGTGAGGTGGGGGTGATGAGGGTGTTCCTGTGTCAACATTGTGGTATTTTCCCAAAGATGCATATCGCCTCTATACAAATAGGAGATGTATTTATAGGAGTACATAGAAAGCTGCATGAGTGGAGAGTGTTTGGCCGAGCTTTCTGGTCACAGCCCCCAAGGCTCCATGGATAGTCTTCATGGCTAGTGAAATTGTTATTCTTTAGATGGACGTTGGCTGGGAAACATGCAAGTTCTCAGGCGACCACACAGTGTTCGCCCTCCCAATATGGCTGCCCTGCAGAGGAGCCTATTGAAGGACGGCATCCAGCATCATACATCTTGACTGGAGCCAGTATCTCAAGGTTCCTGTCGCTATGCCCTGTGTGGAATTTAGTCGAACACCAAGCATGTTTGAGAAAGAAGGGCACACACTACAGCTTGTCTGACGCAAGCTGTGGCAAGCTAGGCACCGCAGCTTTGAGTATTATGCATTAAAATAATTTCACTGTCATGTAAGCAAGCCAAGGCTTCGCTTTAAGAGGTCACCCGACGCAGACGCGCAGGTAGACGAACAGCACGAGGAGTTCCCTGCTCATAGTGAGGGAACTCTCTTGAAGAAAACTTGGCAGCATGCAAGAACAAATATAAAGGACAAAGACAACAACATTCCAGCACTCAAAGCTTCTGTGTTATCTATGTAATCCATCAAATCACTCCTGGTGGAGTTCTTTCAGGGCAGCATTTTTGCAATGTACCAGTCAACCAGTCAGACCAGTGTTATCAGTGACAAACTGGTTGTTTTTTTAGTACGATATATCCTTCTAACAACAGGCTGTTCCATTGAACAACTGAAACATAATGTTGTGACAATGTGTGCTATAAACCTCAAAAATGCACAACGCAAAACTATACAAGCCATACAAAATGCTTCCATACTTTAACACTTTTTGTCATATCAATATTACAAGCTGTAGTGTAATTTATTTGGATTTTATCTATAACATAGTTCTAGTGTGATGTTCACATATCTTTCTCTTGCACTTTGGTCAAAATCGTGTGTCCACATTTTCATTTTGTTGGTATTGAAGTCTTGGGTCCGGTTTTGCATCGCATTTGTCTACACAGAGGCCGCTGATCACTTCCGGTTCAGGCTTCTTCTTCTTTTTTCCCTCCTTACTCCCTCCATCTTCTCTCTCTGTGTCTATTTTTTTCTGTCCTTCTCCTCTTTCTCTCCTTCTTGAAATTTAGGGGATTGGCTAAAACACGTGAAGTGAGCATTACCATCACCAACAGGTGCAGCTTGTTTACCAAGTGACACAACAAAACCTTTTTTTAAAAAGTGCAGACTTATTGAAACTATGACCAAGATAGAACTAATGCACATTTGTGAAGTGAAAGGAAAGTAAAATTATGCAAAGTTTTTAAAAATGTTACAAGCTCAAAAGTGTGACATTTCTATTGAGTTCCCTTAATAAAATCCAATTAAATTCAAGTAAAGGTCACAAACAACATTCCTGACTTTGAATAACAGAGTATCACACCCATTATATTAAAATGGATTTGGTAGAACTACAAAACTACCAAGATATTGTCATATGTATCCTCCAATAGAATGATGAAGAATAGCATAAGAGCTGCAAATAACATAACTTTGGTCATTTAAACTTTAATAATGCCAATAGCAGTACCTGTTTAGACACAATGGTGTCAGCTTTCTGCTGTGAGAAAACTTTTCCATAGAAGAGACAGAAATGCTTTTCAGAGTTGATGAGAAGAAGGATGAAGCTAAAAGCTGAAGCTGAAAAAAAAAATTCAAGATTTCAGGGAAGATTCAGTCTCCAGGCTGAGAACAAAGCTAAACAGAGGCAGAGTTATGGTTGACTGGATTGATGAAAGCATTTATATGCATTAGAGAGGACCAGTCAGAGTCCAGACCAAAATCCAGTTAAGAGTCAGATGTTCAAAGACAGTATTTCACCTCTACATGAGCTTTAGCTACAATGGACTCTAAAGAATGAGGGCCAAAAACAATGGCACACTGTCCAGAATTTTATTTATAAAAAAAGTGTTGAAAATCATGTCACCTTGTCGTTCCATTGTATAATTATGCAGCAGTTTTTGTTGACATATCAGATACAATAGCAATAAAAAAAAACACATTAACATTTCTTCCTCTAACATGTGAAAACTGTCACAATATTCTTACTTTAGCAAGTAGAAATTCTCCAAGCAGCACCACCATTTAGTGATAGCTCCCAGAGAATTCTGCTAAAAATCATCTGCTTTATTTTCACAGAGCACTCATAATCAGCATTTATTCCCCTAACCATTTTCCACTTTCTCCTTAATCCCCCTTCCTGAAAGAGACACTCCCAAGTGACATGCCAGTCTGCGGTGTAACCAGTCTCTGCTGTTTGCTAAAGCTGCAGCTCCCTGTGCATTGTGCTCACAACAGGCCATGCAATCCTACACAGCAAGGCACCGAGTACAGCAGCAAGCATAAACACACCTGAATAACACAGACAGGGTCCTGCAGGGAGCTTCTGAGAGTGTGTGTATCCTAGACAGCGCTGATGCAGGGCTGTGCACCACAGCCCTGTTAGGTTGCATTGACGTCTCCACCTCAGAGCTGGCACACTGGGGAGTTATTGATTACCATTAAGCATCCATGCAGATGGCCAATAAAGAGCACGTGAGCCAAAGAGGGTCTGGGGAGCAGAAAGAGGGGAGGTGTGTGTGCGTGTGTCTAGAGTGTGTTAGAAGGCAGTAGAAGTAAGACGGTGTTTGAGGTGGTGAAATAAGAATATGAAATTGCTAAATATTGCAGTTTTGGCTTGATTTTGTTTATATGGTTATATTTTTCTGTTTGTTTGTTTTTTAAGCGGCACTGGAAATTGCAAGCAGATATAAAGTGATCTATTGTTTTATTTATTTATTTTGTAAAAATGAATCTATACGCTGCCATATTATTTTCAGGTATTTCTCATGTTATTCCTCCGGGTTTTAAAATTACTCAAGTTCCTACACGCTTGTCAGGTGTTGTGCAATGGTCCACAACGTTTTCTGTCATGTCTTATCATTTGAAGTTTAATGTTGAGATTGATGGTCCTGAAGCTCTGCTCAGCGAATTGTACACGGTTAAAGACACTTTAAAGGAATTATGTGGATTTTTTTGAGCTGATGTTCTATAAAGTTCTAATCAGTGTAGTTTTATTATCTGTATATGACAGATATTATATCAGTGAGTTTGTTGAATATCTCAAGAGCAATGGAAGGCTAATAATAACTCATATGTGACTTTGTTTTTCTAATATTAGCTTTTTAATAGCATTCAAACAAAAAAAAAGAAAAAAGCATTTTGAGATACTACAACATATTAGCAGCTTCTACCTGTCTGTATGTTTTTTCCCTGTTTTTTCAGCCAAATCATGAGAGCAGCTGCGTTTAAGCTATGCTGGTTCACACTGTAGACTGTATCTGCAGGCTTCACCGCCACTCTAAGATCACCAAGAGTGGAGAAAAACATTTAAACTTTAACACAAGATGCAAATTGTGCCACAGCATCTTCGCTGCAACATCTGCAGCCGATACAGGCCCCAGTGAAATACCTTCAATGAGAAACAAAGATATTGTTAGGCTAAGAAAATACCCCGAGAGCCTTCTGTGAAAGGTTTAACGATTAATATCTTTGAATGTTGCATTGTATCCTGGGGATATTAACACTTTTAGTTGGAATTGTTTTAAATTGCTAAAATTTGCTTAAACAGGGAATCCCTCCTAGTAGCCATTAGCCTTCATTCCTCTCTCAGGATTTAATCAGTGTTCTCCAAGCTCACTCTGACGTGGAATATTTCTGCTGCAGACAAAGGAACTAGTGTTGATAACTTTATAGAATCTTATCTGAAAATGCATAAACTATCCATTTTTAAATAAAAAAAAATTGCTGTGTGGCACAGTGTTTTATCCACAAAATACCCATTTTTATTATCGGTTTTTCATCCTTCTAAAGTGCGTCAGTCTTATCTTCACTGTTTTGGTTGTTTCATACCAGACTTTTTCAGTTACAAACTGGTGCTGTCTCCTGCAGTTTTAAGATAATAACAAATTGAATTAAAATAACACATCTCAGTCGTAATCCCAGGTCCTGTGATGTAAAAAAAGAAAGACTGAAAAATAATTTCACTTGTACAGTTCAAGTGAAACCTATAAAAGGAAGAAATGGGAGTAAAAATGCAAAACCTCATTGTGCACACCACTTAACTAATACTCTGTTGAGGTACCTTGTCATATAACTTATACATTCACTCTTCAGTTTGCAGCTACCACACGCTAAATCGAATTTACTTTACAAGGAATAAAGAATATTTCAGACATCTGCTCATTTGCTTATTTGCTCACAAGCAACAAAAACCAAAACAACAAAAGAATGATGTCCTGGTATGAAAATCTAAGTTTTGGAATGGTCTTATCAGGACGTGACCTTTAGATGTCCTCACAGTCCAAGAGAACTTCTGAGAAGGAGGGAAATATTGCCAAATAAAGAAGTAGCCAATTGACAGACTTCAAACCAGAAAGAAGGGGCTTAGCAAAGTATTAGTTAAAGGAAAGTGAAGGTTTGAAAATTATTGATGTCTATTTTTTCTCATAAATAGATCACAAAACACCTAGAATGTTAACAGGAGTGACACGATGTGTTTACAGGCACAAAATGGAAGCAGGATGGAAGAAATGGCAACACTTAAGTACTAAGCCAGCAAATTAACAAACCGAACTGCAGACTTTCTAAACAATTAAGAGACAGAAATGCCACCTTTTTAACATCATATTTATTGTTATTTAGTTACTCAATAAAACATATACATATATATACAATATGCAGGAAAACAGACGACTGCACTTTACATATTATTAAAAAAAGGAAAACAATAACAAAAAACCTGTTTGTAAATTGCCGTCACAGTCCTCCATCTATTGTTCAAGAAATTCAAATTCAACAGAAGCTTTTATTTAAAGGTTACAAGATTGCCTAACACACAGCAAAATGTTCTCTTATTATACATGTGCAATACCAATAATCTTTTTTTTTATTATTATTTTTCATTTCCCTTATCAAACAAACCCCTTGACCTCCTCTGTTGTTTTTAGTTCCCATTGGCTGAATTGTATACAAGTGGTTGAGCTCACAAGATGTGCAGCAGAGAAGAGAGAGAGAGAGAAAAAACACTTTCTCAGCAAATTTACTGAACGAGAAATATGAGTTCAAAGACTGATAACAGTTCAAAAATGCTTTGTCAAACACAAAAAAAATCTGATTTAACTCCCAACCCACCCCCCAAAATGCTGAGGTACATTCATGCTTAACTGTCCCTCTTCTGTGGGTCTGTTTATTAGAGTTTGGCTTTGCCAAGTGAGCCGGCGGGCCTTATCGGAGAAATTAGCCCACCATTGCTCAAACATTTCCCCACCCAGAAGAATCAGGTCAACTTTAGAGGTGTAGCCATAACTGAGGTATGAGCAGGCAGACTGCAAGAAGCAATGAAGCCGAGGTCACATCACCAATACTTAAACACGGGTATACAATCAAAGCCAATGACAACTGACATCTGTTCCTCTGTTCTTCTGCTTTTCTCTTCTCCTCCTTAAACATGTCTTTATTTCTCTTCAACAATGAAATCAAAGGGGAAAGGGAAAAAAAAATGGATTTGAGGTTTTCCAGATGTGGGGAATCGGCGAGTCGGCCCCATGTTTTATTGTCCAGCAGAATATTAATGCATGACTGTGTTAAAAAAGAAAAGAAAAAAAAAATCATGGCATTTGATTCTGTGTGTGAGTGTGGGTGTAACTTGCGTTCGTGTTTTTGCGTTTATGAGCACAAATGTCTCTCTCCCTGAACAGCCGCAGACAGCTGTCTCACTGACATACCATCATCATTGTTTCTTTTTTTTTTTTTGTCTTTTTTTTTTTGTCTCTGAGGTTGTCCTTCAGTTTTTGTTGGGTTTTTTTTTTTTTTTTTTTCTGGTTTTGTATCCTTCTTCGTCCAAGTCTGTTTTGTTGCTCAAGTCAGAGCTGCCACAAACGTCCCAAATCGGTTCGAGATGTCAGAGTGGATGGAGCGCCAAGAGGAGACGGGCCCCCCTCGGCCCTTGCTGTCCCCCAGCTCGTCTGTGCAGTGGACGGACAGGCACTGCAGGTGGTTCCCGCCGCTGCTCCCGCCTCCTCCCCCTCCGGCTCCTGGGGCCACCGCTCCGGTCTTGCTTTGGGAGAGCTCGGATTCTGAACAGAAGCACAGGAAGGAGGAGGTTAATTAAGGCTTCAACAATTCCAAGCAGCTGGCATTTTCTGATACAGATGAATCATTTAAAATATACACATTTAATGAAACCAGTGTCATTTTCACATCCCACTCTCAGTCTGCACTGTGAAATTAATTCAACACCATTTCATCCCCCCTCCTCCCCTCTCCCATTTTTCATCAATAAGACCAAAAGTGCAGCCTGTAAGCAAGAGCCTCTTCTTCTCACAGTCCACCTCCTCACTGCCTGATAAAAATAGTGAAAGCAGCCACACACACACACACACACACACACACACACACACACACACACACACACCCACACACACATACACACACACACACACACACACACACAGAAAAATTTAAACATGCAACTCTGGAAAACTCCTGCATGATCTCCCATCACTGGGTCAAAGGGCACCGAAGGAGACTGACCTTTTTATCCTGCTTGGCCCAATTTATGGGCATAATGACCATGACACAGTATCGACCCTGTGTCAGCAAAGTGTGAAGTCTCCTATTAAACGGTTGAGGAAAAATCCATACATAGGTTGATTAAACATTATGTGGAAAAACCCGGAGGTCCACCAAGAAATCGGCTGGTGGCTGGAACTGGCTGATTTTACCCTCGAGTGGCCCTGATTTGTGATCAGCAGGTCAGAAAAAGTCTGATCTGTGAAGGAACCATTCCTAAGCACCAACAGGTCACAACCCTTCAGTGTCGAATTTGTCACTGAGGGAGGAAGAGTCATTTAGCTGTATTTTTAATATCAATTAAGGGTTTAAGAATAAAGTTGGAAGCACAGAGAACGTATAAAGCCATTTAAAAGGAAGCTGAATTTTCCAAAGAGGAATGGAGGGTGTGCATTCACGATGCTTTGTTTAAATAAGAAGCTAGACTTCAGCAAATTAAAAAAAAAAAAAAATTTTAAACTTAAACCTGTGGCAGAAAATGTTTTATTTCTAATTCCAATCCATCATCTAACACATTGGATTAGGACATGTTAGAAATCTTTTGGAAATACTACAGCTTTACAGAAAATCCTCAGAGAAAGTCAGGGTTTGTATTCTGGGATAATAGTCAACATAAGACACTAAAAATTTAAAACATTGGTTATTTCATCATTTTGTCTTTGTCATAAAATTGCAGAGAAATTATATTGGACTGCAGAGCTGTGTAATACATATTGCTCTCTCTCTCTTTCGCAACCACATGCCTCTCTGGTACTAAAAGATTCAATGATCATTCACCCACAAACAGATAGGCGGTTTGACTCTGTGGAGTGTCATGCAAATAAATAATTTTACAACAGGACTCATAAAAGTAAATTATAAAATACTGGTAGTAAAAAGTAAATTACAACTGTACCGTAGCTGTTATTTGTCTTAAAATGACATTGTAGCAAAAATGTGTGCTTTTTAAATACTTCTACATTTCAGAAGTAGAGTGAAAAAACACAACTATAGTGAGATGTAGCTGGATTCTTTAAGAATAAATAAATTCACAATTTATGCAAAAAAATAGCAGGTGATTTACTTTTTTATTTTTTACACTTTGAAAAAAATCCTTATGGGCAGGTCAGGCCTTTAGAAATTGGAAACTGTCCACGGAAATGTCTGATCGGCAAGTCTCTAATAAAAATGCATATGTCTGTATCTATAAAAGCAGGCAGAGTAAATGTGGACTCCCAAGATGCATGATTCAAATGTGGACACAAAAAACCTTATGTGCCATGTGAAGGAATAAATTGCTAAAGAAAAGATGAAGAGAAGTGTGAACTCCTTATGAGTGCAGCATCACACTTCATCACATCTATCTGCGAAGAAAAAGTAAAAATAAGCACAGTTTTATTAGATTAAATGAGGACAATAAAAAGAAAAAAAAAAACGGAGCAGCGGTAGTGGTGGGGCTTTGTATTGTGTGCCACTAATGCAACATCTTTTGCTTTTGGGTTTTGCCTCCAAGCAAGCCCTCAGCACAGAGAAAACGGTGTGTGAAGATGTTAGCGATCGTTGGTTTACATCAGTCCGATTAATCTCCCATCTCCTCACCACACAAAATGCTCCGCCGCCCTGCTCTGTGTGGATGGTTGAAACAAACCAGATCAACCGCATGAAGACGTGAAGCTTTGAGGTTCAGGGACACGTTGGTGTGTGAGAGCGGAGGCAGGTGGAAAACAGCTCTGACAAGCTGAGTTACATGTGTCAGAGACGGCAGGGAGGATGGGGGGGTGGGCTGTGATAGACGACAGTTTGGGCGCAGAGAGGCTCAAGATCACAACACTCCAGTCAGGGTGATGCTCACCTGAGGGAAGTGGGAACTGTTGCAGAAAACCTTCAAGCATGCCTGTATTATCTGCAAGTTTACTTTCTCCTTTTTCAGCCAATATGTTTTTTTTTCCCCCTGCTTTATTTGCTCACTCTTGTCACTTCTTGTGGTAGCAGTCATACAATTTGATTCAAAAGGGACAGGGATAAAAGCAAGAAAAAAAAAAACATGGCAAGACCAAAATGCAGGGCGGCCAGGAGAGGCAGACAGGCAGGCGTGCCCCCCAGCCAGTCTGGGCTGCGACCAGTGGAACGGAAAAGTGGGGGGATTTGGTGAAAGGTCAGGCAGCCAAGCCTCCCGTTGTTCTCCGTTTCATCTGGTCCTATCACCTCTGCTCCCTGGAAGATTTCGCTCCATCTCCCAACCCCAATCCAGGTGCCTGATGGAAGTGCACTGTATGTACAACGGGGATGAAGAGGAGGGGGGCAAGCGGTTGTTGCTGCTGGTTCGGTGAGCAAGGAGGGAGATGAGGATTTCAGAGCGGTGTTGGTGGTGGCTGTGACAAGATCTCACATTTGCCAGAGGGTACAGTCATACACCTCAGCATGGCTGATCCCCCACACCCACCCCCTGCCAGTCCCACCCCCACATCCCCTCACACTCCCTCTTCCCAGCGCAGTGCCCTCAAGCACCCGCCAGCAGCTCATGCTAGCTGGGCACAGCAGGGTCCGCACCGGCCTGAATAGGCAGCCAAGCGTTCCCCTGGCTCACTGCTGACACACAGCAAACTGACAACACCCAAAAAGAGCACACCAACCAACCAAGTGCTGCCATACTCACACCAGCCTTCAGCTGCTGCTTCGCATGCACACACACACACACACACACACGTACGCGCACACATGTACGCACACATGCACACAGGCCAGAAAGCAAGGACATACATCCAACAGCACACATGTACAAGCACAGCTACACTCATTACTCAGCTTCAAAGGACAGCGGTGGAAAATACACAGAAGAAAAACTACACATGGCTGAAAATATCAGATATGATCACTATCTTTTGTGATCACACACTCTTACTCATTCCTATCATTATAATAAAGCCAGTATTCATGTTCAAGGCATCCTTTTTTTTTTTAAAGAAAAATCAATGTACGCCTGGTTCGATATATTAATCTTGAGTGTAAGACAAGAATAGCGTGTTATTAACAAAAACACTTAAAACACAGGTATACATAATCTTATTGTCATTATTGCCAGTAGAACAATGAGACATAATTTATAGCATTTTAAAATGATGATCATGTTTGGCAAAAACATCTACATATTTATTAGGACACACAGACATTTAACACAAACTGATATTCGCTGACGTGTTGGTTAAAAACGCCTCCAGTCAGTTTTTAACAAAACACCACAAGTCAGGCTGAGGCTTTGAAACTGTGACACCTTAATAAGAGCTGTGTGTTATATTCCTTTAGTTACCAAACCATGACAGCCCATGAATTAAACAACTCAAAACATGTTCAAATCAAATTTGTTTACGCTGTAAAAGGACAGTGACCTTCTTTCAGCCAGTTGACCACTGGCTGAAATCTTTTTATTTCTTGACGCTGTAAACTTATATGGGAGGGCCACCAGCATGGAGGTCCATGGCTGCAATACATGCAATATGGTCACTGAAATCTGCTGGAATTGCTGATAAGTCAATGCCTTGTTTCAGACAGAAGGGCTTCCTCAGATAGACAAAGCTTTCACTAATTACCTGACTGTCTGACTTTGATTACTGAACAATAATTAGAGTGAAATCATACTGCTTGTAGCTAAATTCACATTTGACTACTTTACTTGCTATGCAAGTGGAATGTTACTGCAATAATGCATTGTTGTAAACTGCCTTTAGATCCCATTTGTTGTAATTTAGTTTGAAATAAATAAACTGAATTATAGTGTTCATTTTAAAGAAACAATGAGTGTTAAAACCTGACCATTAAAGAAAAAACTAACTATAACTTATCCTGGGGCCTTCAGGGGGATTCAATGGATGTCTTTTTTTTTTTTTTTTTAGAAATGCAAGACTAGGAAAAAAAAAAAAAAGATCAACATGCCACACTTAAATTAGCCATGCCGGTAGATTTGTTCGAAGGTGGAGACGGCAGTGTAAAATTTGAAAAATCACACAAGTCTAAATCCCAAATCACCATGACATTTTACAAGCAGGAATTTTCTTCAATAAAGTCTATCTGGCTACGGTTGTTCATTGACTGACGGAGAATTCATATCCACGGTAATATCTCAATAATGGCCCATTCATCTGAGGGAAACGAGTGCTTAGTTCCAACCAGCGAGAGAGAAAATGCCTAATAAAAAAAAGGGGCAACGGTAACAGTGCAAGCAGCTGCGCACAGCCACAAATACACCTTAATATCTTTAACCACATTACAGCCACAAAGGATTACCAAAGACATGTGTTAAATAAATACAGAATTCAAAGTGATGCATTTATATGGCCATATCTCTCACCCCGAGTGCAGTATATTTTTATTTGGTGCCTGGTCATGATGTTCATACATACACATACACACACACACAGCATCAGCAGCAGCAGCAGCAGCAGCAGCAGCAGCAGCAGCAGCAGCAGCAGCAGCAGCAGCAGGGTTGTGAAGCCATTTTCACAGACACAGCCAGAAACGATTTACAGAGATGAGTGGAGCTTGAATGCCATGAAGGCAGGGAGCGCAGCACGCAGCTCCGGTTGTCTGGATGACACCAATGTGTCTGGGAGCTGACGGCCTGACACGGGTTTACATGTCAAACCGCAGCACAGGAAGGTAAACAAAGGCTGCTCAGAGACCGTTTTCCTGCCAGCTCCATATTAACTGGTAAGGAGCACAATTACTTCTTCAGATTAATCTTAAAAAGCAGCAGCACATTCAAAAGGGACTTTGATAATATTTAAGGGAGACAAAGAAGTATCAATGGCTCGTGATGTCAGAGGAGGGCAATGATATGTATCAAGGTATTCCCAAAGTTAGGATTTCATCATCAGCTACTATTTCCTAGAACTGAAAGTCTTTTTAAAGGGATTCCAGATGAAGTGATGAAGTAAACGCAGTTTCTACTGCAACTATGTGTGCACTACAAAAGAAACAAATAATGAAGTGTGTTACATCTCCAGTCTGTGCAAAGTTGTGAAAAAAGCCTGTTTTACAACAGTTACTTTTTGATTTGCAGATCCTATAGAGAAAGATTATTCAATGAGAAAGCAGAGAAATTGTCGGTGATCACAGATTTCTGCGACTGTAAGGAGTGCCGTCCCTCTCCCACCTGTTGCGCAGTCAGCTGACTCAGTGTAGGTCAATACAGCATTTCCCTTTCTTTGTAGAAAAACAAAATTGAATGATTGGAAATATTTTTAACTATGGACAGCCGTGAAGTGGAAACTAAAGGAGAATCGCCCGTCACGCTCCCTTAATAATTAACAACCCACTGTCAGCTTGTTATACTAATAGATTTGAGATATTTTTTACATTTTATTTCTATTAATCAAAACCAAAACAGCAAATATTAATATATTATTTTAGCAGTGGTATGAATTAATTAATTTATTTAAAAGGGGGATTATTTATGTCTCCTATGCAATGTGCCAGATTTAGCCACAGAGGCTCATTTTAATCTGCAATGTCTGGATTAAAACATTTGGTCACATTTTTGATAAATTATAAAGTGTAATCTGACCCGTAAGAGGAACCTGACCACACAAAAGCAGTCTTCTCTTGGTAAAGCTCACATGGACAACTTCAATTTTGTTTTACAAAATTATATCTCATTCAATATGTTTTAATCTTTTTATGTTTAAAACAAAAAAAAAATTGGGAACACACTGCGGTTTTAGATTGTGGTGATTTTTACTCAAGTTGTCATGATGGCAAAATCTAATCCAGGCTCATTTCCATTCCAGAGAAACAATAAAAGAAGCTAAATTAAAATGAGAGCAGAAGGAAACAGAGTGTCCGTTGGCGAGTTTTGAGTTTCCTCTGTGACAGTGATTTCCCAGGCCCTAGAGTCCCATGCGGCAGGAGGGCCTGCGTCCTCCTTCTATCCCCATCCCAACACTTCCATGACGACACTTCACCTTTAACCTCGGGCTCTCCGGGGCGCGACCCCGTCCCCTCTGAACACAAACCAGACCAATCAGATTGCTGCGCTCCCTGACAAAAACACCCAAAGGCCTTCACTCCTGTGACAGTGTGTGACATCAGGTCAGATTCCTTTCACATAACAACTAGAGCTGTGGTTCTGCGCGAGGACTCAGCACAAAACAGCCGCTCAAAACCACCAAGAGAAAAAAACCAAATCTGATCCTAGAAAAAAAGAGGATGGAGAAAGGTTTGTTTAACCTGCAACAGGATGTAACGAGTGGAAATTTTCTTGCCTGGATATAGATTGTATATGTTGTCGCCTGCCCTGACAATTCCGATTATTGCAAAGAAATCTAACTCACATTAGCAAATCTAATAAAGCCCTTAATTTTCAGGAATGGTTAAGGGCTCGATTGAGGTCCACATGGCCTGACAGAGGTATTGTCTTGGTTATCCATGCCCTGAGGTGGATGGGATGGCGAGCAGAGGGGGGTTAATGTGAGGCTCCCCACAACCCCTTTAACTCCACCCAAGTGCCGTAGCATGACCTTTCCCTCAGAGCAGGGAGGATATCTGGAGGGAGCGACGAGGGAGGGGGGACATTTCTCAGGCAAGGGCACAGGGGTTATTTTGGTTTGAATTTCCTCTCTGTTCTCTGCCCTGCAACATGAAGAAGGAAAAACGAAAAAGAAACAAAGGAAATACTTGCCTCGACAGGCACTGCCCCCAGCATTTGTTACCTTCTCTCCAGCAACACACTCACTACCATCCACTAACACTCATGCAAACACACCTCCCCCTCCAGCCACAAGAAGTGCTTAGGAAACCAGACACAAATCAGAACATGGGAAGTGATTTAGTGCCTCCTACATAACTCACAGCCATGTCCAGGATCTGTCCAGCATGTCATCCAAACCAGTGACATATTGATCTAGTTCGCTGTCTCTATTTTGTTTCTGCACACTGCAGCATGCTGGGGGGTTTTATTCTTTTCTTTGAGAAAAACTCACCTTTTGCCCAGACATTATTGGAAAAGCTCCACATCACAAAAAAAAAACATGAAATTTGAAAATACAAGACGCTTAATCAAGGCATTTTTGGAAGCACGATGCATAGATTGGTGCGAGCCTCATAAAACCAACATACTTATTACAATTCCATCTGTAGGATTTATTATGGTTTCAATTCTGAGACTAAAACAAACACTGCTAAATTTAGAAGTAGTTTTCAAAAGTTTATTGCACGGATTCTTCTACCTTTCTGCTCTTTGGGAAGAAAGCAAAGGTTTAACATGCTGGTTTAATGGTCGGGTTAACTGTTTTTGCTCACAGCCTGTGGTTTTAAAATAGTAAGCCTGACCATATTGATGTGTGGCAAGCTTCTGGTCTCCACTCCATAACTGTTTACGTATTTTTGATGAGTGCAAATACTTCAGATTTTTGCTTTCTTGAGAGCAAGGCAAAAGTGAAGCTGTTTCCGTAAGCCATCTTGCTGGCAGTGTGCAGCAAAAGACGGGGGCGGGGCAGGACTACCTATCATTTAGAAAAAACATTGTGGTTACTCCAACACTTTTTTTTAAAAGTGTTTAATTTTAAAACCATCCATGTGCAAGTATGTGAGAGCAAAAATGACAACTTTTTTACATTCTTAGAACAGAGGAACCAACTTAAACAGCGGAAGGACAATTTTTCTAATTCACGTTTAAGCACAGAAAGATTGGTAGAAAAATCGTATGGTTTGAATTCTCTTTGTTCTTCCATAAGTACAAATGGTAGCCATTACCCACCTACTCCTCTCCAGAACAAAAAGCAAGTCCTCTGAAAATCAGCTGCTTTCTCTCTTTCTCTCTCTTTTTCTCTCTTTCTTTCTTCCTTTCCCGCTCCTCTTGTACTCCATCAGTCTCTACTTCTGTCTCCCAGGAGAAACAGCCCCAGTGTCATAACTCATTTGTCAATTCCTCAATACAAATTAAACAGTGCCTGACGACTACCTGTATGCCAAATAACATAACCGCTACTGGCAGCGTGACAACATTCACACCTCTAAAAACTGAGAGTATATCCACACACACACGCACGCACTCAGGGTTTAAAAGCTGAACTACTTTCACTGCCAGCTAAGGATCGCGGGGCACCTTTCAGGAGCTCAGTGCCCCCTGTCCACACTTTACAATACAATGGACATTCAGACGTTAGACACCATCTAAAGTTCGGATCCACACTCGTTTGCATTTCCAGCTGCATCCGAGGTGAAAATTTACCACGTGCTCAGACAAGTTTAATTTTATCCCTGCACCCTCTTGCTGGGGGAAAAAAAAACAAAACACAGAAGGAACTTCTATTTTAAATATTTAAAAAAAAAATGTGTTAGCAAAGCTAAAGGGTTGACATCTTCTTGTAGCAGTCACAACCATGCCTCTTTAAGACTTCTTTTGACTGTCACTAATGCTCAGTTTCTCACATAAAAAAAACCCGAAGGAACATGCAAATAGATGCAGAAAACACTTCCAAAGACCATCTTAAAATCCAAACACTAAAGGCGAGTCAGACGTGTTTTCCATCTTTTTAAAAGTCGAGTAAATACGCTTACATTTTCCCAGCACGATGGAATTAAATGTGCACCTTTCCGTGCAGACACCTGATACTGAAGTCAGTAGCTGGGAGCCTGACACCGAGTCCAAATAAATCTAACTTTTATGCCTGCAGATGACGAATCCATACTGTCAAGCTGCGGTACCAACAATCCAGCCTCTCGTTACACACTGCGCATGCCAATTGCAACACCAAAAAATAAAAATGCAAACAAAGCTGTAAATTTATGAATTTAAAATAATATTCTACCTACCCCAGGCTTTTTCTGAAAATACAGAAGGGTAGTTTCTTGAGTTGTTCATTTATATAACTCTGACAAAAGAATATTCAATTTCTTGTTTTGTTTTTTAAAAAACAACAACTAATAACTTGATCATATTTATAATTGCTTTAATTAAAGATGCTTTTTTTCTTGGCTGACATTGATTTCCAATTTAGCTTGGGCTCTGAGCTGCTGATGCTGATTTGGACTCTTTCTGATGTTTTTGGTTCTTTCTTAGAAGAAGAAACAAAATTCAAAGAAAATATGTGCAGTGGGTTCTTTTGCAGAGGTGGTGGTTTGGAACAAAATAGAAAAATTATGGAATTACAAGAATTGTCTCATTTATGCATCAGATTTGTTGCAGCATACGAGTTGCAACCATATCAAAGTGCATGTTGTTGGTTTATTTGTTTTCTAAACTTAACATAAAGAACAGTTTTAGCTTTGATGCCTTTAATGAAAATTCGAAATTTAATTTGCTGATTACTGAGCAGAGCCAGTAAAGGGGGGGGGAGATAAATTTTGATCTCGAGTGATTGATGCATCTCTAGAATTGAAATTGTAACAGAGCTTTGACTTCAGCTTATTCCTCTTTTGTTTTGTTTGTGTTAAACAATAAAACAGCTTCATAATTTTGACTTATTTTTAAAGGACCCAACAAAAGTTATCTATGCTCACGATTACTATTGGACAGATGAGTGCGATAAACGTTGCTGCATACGTCAACATGAAACACCTTGTAATGACAGGTAAAGTACATAAACTGCCCGGAGCTGTTTTTAGCATGTTCCGGCACGTGCCAATCACTTTCTTCTTTCTTGAAATAAAAAAAGAGGAAATAGAAATTACTGGTGTTGCTTGTGGGACCTTTGTCGTGCTAAAAATGTCAAAGCCAGCTGAGTCTCACAAGATTTCTCTTTTCACAGTGGAATATCAATAAACGTCTACTTCTGTTGCAACTCTGTGCTTTCTAGTAAGCATGATAGGATGCAAGTTCTCCATGTTTCAAAGCTGTCAGAGTCGGAGTGACAAAGATTTGATTATTATTAGAGCTTGTGTGAAGATTGATTGGTTGGAGAGCTAAAAGAGAAATTCTTCCACAAGGTCAACTGCAAAATGTTTTTTTAACTGAGATGAGAAGATGAAAAAAAAAGTTACACAAGCTTGTGGCAAAAAACAACAACAAAAAAAAAAGAAGTGAAAAGTAAAACTAAAATTAACTGAATCACTTCCTACGCCTGTTGGTTGCCTGTTATCAAGACTGTGCATGAGTTTCCACATGTACGGTCAGTCACTGGCTAAGATATGTACATGAGAAAGGAAGAGGGAGGGTGTGAAAAATAGAACGTTTTTGAAAAAGGAGAAATACAAACTGAGAGTGAACGACAGGCAGTTGACGAGGACCTGACGTCGCTGGGATGATGAAGTATACCAGATTCTTGCGAAGAAACACAGAGAAGCGCAATGTCGCAAAGACACAAGGCTAGAAGGGAATATCACTGCCACACGTGTCACTTTGAACGGCTGCAGAGGGAGCACAGAGAGGGACGCGCCGAGAGAACAGTTCCTGAAAGAACGGGCAAAGTTTTATCAGCTATCTGTCGACACATTTACACATTCACAGGAAGTTATTGAATATCTGCACTTTGTCTTTTTGTTTGGTTTCCCAAGCGAGCTGCTGTCCCGATCCACCACCGACAGGCCACAGCGCTAAAATAAACAGAATTATTGTACTTTTTATGATTTTTTTTTTTTTCCAGGGAAACTGTGACGACACACAGTCCCTACAGGAACCAAACTGAACCCTGACCCCTGATCCCTGAACCTCACCCGCTTTAACTCTCGCTGCCATCAGCTCGTCTGTGCAAACTGCACTCCAAGACTCTCCACTACGACACAGGGAAGACAGTGAACAAAAATAAAATAAAATAAACATTTTTAAAGATAAAGTGTTTTAAATGATATGAGTGTTTCAGCTGAAAAATTAAAGTGAAAAAAGCCCCCCCAAAAAAACGTCAGAAGCATTTTCATCAATTCTTGCTTGGACTTTTACAACAATTAAATTTGTTACAATATATTTCACTTTTTCAGAAAATAATAGTAATGTGTTTATAGATTAAAAAAAAAACATTTTGAATAAAAAATGCAAAGAAGACAGCTGTAATTATAAAAAAGCTTACTAGACATAGTTAAAAACTTTATTAAGATGTTAATAAGCTTCTATTAAAGTGGCCAGAAAAGTGCAATTTTTTTAGGATCTAATTTCTTCCTTGTTAAAAATGATGTCTCTCTTTGATCAAGCAATATTTCACTGAAACCTAATTGACTAAAGTAGTGTTATGATTTATTTGAAATTTGTGTCTGTGGCATTTTCTTGCCTGTGGCGGATTTTTTGTTTACAAGATTGATGACTTAAAACTAGTGGTCAAAGCAGATCCTTTTTAGTGTGTGGGGGGTGTGTGTGTGGGCGTGTGTGTAGGTGTGTGCGTGTGTGTGTGTGTGTGTGTGGCGGGGGAAAAAACGTTAGTGGGATGCTTGATTTTGGAGCTTACACTGTGGGATGTGACTTATCTTAAATGATGATGTTGTTTTGCTCCCAATGTGGAGCCTATGCGCATCAGATTCAATCTCCAACCAATCCCCCCTTCCCTCCAAAAAAATAAATATATACACCTCCGTCCTTTTTCTTTCTTTTTTTTTCCATCTTTGCTGTCTGAGGCACTCAAATGAGAAACTGTCAGGAGCTGTGATTTGTGCTAACTAGCTATCGATCGCTCCAGAGCTGCATGCCTTGCGTCCACGCAGGGAGGGCTGAGGAGAGACTAGAGCAGAGAAGAGAGGAGAAACTACGATGCTTTTAAATACTTTATGTCTTTTTGTGCGTTCATGATATTAAACTAATTATTGGGAAAATAAAACAACCTAACTCTCTATTTGGGGAGGGGATTTTCTTTCTTTTTTTCATGTCTTTATTAATTCTGAAAATATTTATTTAAATTTGTCAAAGTTTTGATTATTCCTAATAGGACGCATGCACGCAGCAATCCTCAGTTAAAGTGTGTGAAGACAAAAGATTTCACCACTCAACGCTGCGCTATGAAACATGTGCTCCCTCTGTGCAACGGTATTATTGTTGATAACCCGACACCCTCTTCTCGGTGTCACACGGACGACGCGCCCGGACGCAAAGAGTCCGCGCCATGCGCGCCCCCGTCGCGCTCTGCACCCGCACAGATCAGAACAAAGAGACGCCGCAGAAGCGAGACGGCGCTGTGAACGCACGTAATGAAATATCGACTCTGTCTTAGACTTGGTCTTAACAATATAGAAAAGTTAGCCTGATAAATTATGAAGTTATAATGACGAAAAGGAATTTTGAAAACTATTTAAAAAAAAAAAAAACAATTATTGGAAATAAAGTGAGTTGATTGAAATTAAATAAATTTATTATTATTATTATTATTATTATTATTATTATTATTATTATTATTACAAAAGAAGGACAAAACTCACATTCTCAGAAAACACGAAAAAAATGTATATATTTAGATTTCCAGACGTCATAAAGGCGTTGCGCTCTAAAGATAAATAATGGTAACTACAAGCCCATCTCCTCAATTTAAGGCATTTCTCTTCTTGCTTAAAAAGCAAATTTTTGTCAAAAATATTTTCTACTTTAGTGAAAATATTCAACATAGTGAGAATTATTCATATCGCAACTGAGTTACAAAATCGCTCCGAATCAAAGTTACGCAAATTAAAAAAATATCAGTCTATTAACAGGATGCTTTTAAATCTATCATCTAATTAACATTAGTTCCAAAATACTAAACGTGAATGACAGGATTTTTTTTTTTAATGTTAATACTAATCCGGAATATCCTGTCGAAAAATCTGTCCACTTTGACCAGGCCGGTATTATCCCATGATAATGACAAAAACAAACACGTAACCAGGCGAGGGAACCCCCCGCTGCGCAAACGCATATCCTCAGAAAGCTATTAATCTTCTCAATGTAGTTGTTCACCCTGAAAACTGAGATAAAGAGCCACAGGAAATGTTTACTTTTCTTCAGCTGTTCTTTTTAAAGAGGCTTTAAGCTACAATTAACAATAAAGGCTTTAAAGAAAGTACCGTTTAAGATGGATTTTTTTTTTTTACTTTAACATAAAAAAACATTTTTATACATAAATATTAAAATTGACAACATATTTTTTTTTCACTTATCTTACATAAACCCTCTAAGTTTTCAGAATAACAATGAATAACCAGGGATGCATGCTGCTCACACAATGTGGACAAAAGTTTCTGTAATGTCAGTTTCAGCAGGACAGTAAAAGTATTAGGATACCTTTTGAAATGATGTTTCGAGGTCAAATATATAAAGCACAAATTTTAATTCAGCACTCTGAATTGTATGTTAGAGATTAAAGGAGAAAAATGAGGAGTTATTTACCTTCTTTACTGCTGTTTTGGCTTTTATTTTTTTCCCAGGGTCCCATGGCCTTGTCATCCTCTGACCCATCCATCATGGTCTTGTCACTGGGCACGTACCAGGTGGCGTGCTGCTCTGCCATGAGGGTGTCAAGGTCAATAGTGCCCATTGAGCCCTTCCCTGCATCCGGGCTGCAGCCTGGCAGCTCATTGTCTCCGTTCTGCGAGGGACAGTCACTGCTCTTTTTGCCGTTCTTCATGGCCAGGGGCTGGTCTTCTGAGATACTGAACTGTTGCCGCTGCAGCTGAATCTGGGCCTGGAGGATCTCCAGTGGGTGGATTTCTTCCTGGCCTGAGGTGCTGGACGGGGTGCGTACCTGTTCCACCCCAGGAGTGCCCGGGTGGCTCACCCCGCTGGCCCCTGTGCTCACACCAGAGTTCAGTCCATAGCTGTCTGGTGCTGAGGTAGTATGATTGTTTATGCCCATGCCAAGGGGCTTTTGCCCATTTAATAAACTGTTATCACTCCGCTGCATTTTGGGTGAGCCTGTGATCATAGGGCTGCGATTGGGCTTGGTGGCAGAAGTCCCTCCTGCATCTGAGCTGGATGACACCTCGTCCTCGTTGCCATAGTGGGTGCTGACATCGTCAGGGAAGTCCACTCTTGGTGAGCTGCTGTCAGACTTGGCAGCAACACTTTGAATGCCACTGTCTAAAGAAGACATAAGGTCAGCCTGGTCCCCCAACATTAGGTCACCTCCTTTCCCCCAAGAGGGTGACTGAAGATGTTTTTCATGAGGTGTGCCCCCACCCCTCTCCCCAACGCCAGCCGAGGGGGTCTGCTGGCCTGGACTTACAACAGGGTTACCGTTATCAGAGGAAAAAAAAATTCCAGGGCTCACATGTCCACTGTCTCTTTTTCTCCTCCCTCTCCCTCTCCCACTCCCTGTTGTTGCCTTCCCCTCACTGCACGGGGTAGCGTCCATGTTGTAGTTTGGGGAGAGGGCACTGGCTTCCCCCTGCACCGTCTGGCTTTGACTTACAGGCTTAGAGTTGCTATTCCCGGTGCCAGGCATCTGGCTGTTCTGGGAAGCGCTGCTCTGAAAATATTCAGGACCAGCACTTCCAGTCCCATTAGATGTGCTGCTATTAATGTCCTGCTCTGTCTGACTTAGTTTTCTCTTGCCCTCGTTTTGGTTCTTCTTGTTGAATGTTACATTAAGATTGGGGGCCCCTAGGCTAGCGATCATGTTCTGGCAGGCCGTGGAGAGGGCTGCTAAACAGCTCTGACCGAAAACACTGTCTTTAGAGCTGGTTTTGCTGAAGTTCCCAAGGGACAGAGCTCCCAACTTACTAACAGACGACCGCTGGCCTGAGGGGAACTCAGACTGTGGAGGGTAGCTCCCTGGTGAGGTGCTGACCCCCTGGGGAGCACTGTGAGGTGGCCCCTGGCGGTTAGCCCCCCCATAGGGAAACGTTGGCTGTGCTCCCATTGGAGGTGCAGGAAAATCAGCTGGTCGCCTTTCTGCTGGTGCATTTGGATGTCCTCCTCCAGCTCCTGGTGACTGCATTTGTGAGAGGTTACCCATGTTTCCACTAAACTGTGAGTGCATGCCTGGAGAATGAAGGGTCTGAACATGTCCGTCTCCTGCTATTCTCATTGGCTCCTGCATACCAATGCCTGGCCTGAACATCATTCCAGCCCCATTCTGTTGCAGCCCCATCTCATTAGGCCCAGACTCATTACCAGCCCCACCCATACGCCGTGACATGATCTCTCCAGGTGGGTGGGACCCCTGAAACCAGGAGTTCTCCTGAGTTACATGAGGATTTTGTCCATCAATGTTGGGCATTCTGCCACTGTTCTCCCTGTCAAAGCTGGGTTGAGGCATGTTCCCAACTGGGCCTCCATGAGTCATTGGGACAGGAGGTACGTCGCCATGGTGACCTAGCTGCTGAAGACTCGGCTGCCTCATCCTCTGCTGCTGGTTGCGAGAAGCCATCTGTTTTATCATCATGGCCGCGTTTTGGCGCTGCTGCAGAGACTGTGGCTCGGGCCCTGGATGTTGCAGGGGACCTGGTGCAAAACCTTCATTGACAGGGGGGGTGAACTCCCCAGGAAGGCCAGGATATGCTGAGGGAGAGAGGTGGTTATCCATACTACCACACCAACCATCGCCACCATGTGAATTAGGAAAATCAAATCTGGGTCGTTTCGCCATGTTCATATAAGGAGAGTCAAAGTGTTGCAGCCTCTGATTTGGGGGCTGCTGGGAGGGAGGAGGAGCTGGCTGTTGCATATTAAACATGGGGTCCCCATAGGGGTGCAAACCTCTATTTTCCAGTCTGTGAATGGGATATTCAAACTGGTTATGTTGGCCAGGCATCATGACCCCTCCGTCCAGAATGTTGGGGTTAGTGTTGCCGGGCTCAGCCTGAGGGGGTCGGGGGAGACCAGGGGGGCACGAGTTCTGTCTGGCTATTAAGCCAGTCTGTTGTTGCGGTTGCATGAGGGGATGTCTTGCATTGACCCCCGGCTCCATTCCCACGGGCATCTTCCGGCCATTTCCAAAACGCTCAAAAAACACTCCATGCTGAGGTTGCTGGGGCTGTGGTGGCGGCTGGTGTCCCTTAGAAATGCCCTGCATGCCTGGTGTCCGAGGCATGCCAGCGCTCCCTGGAAAATTTCCACTGGGAACGGGCCGGCCTGGCCCAAAATGTGGTAGCTGAGATTCTGTCTCTGATGGGGAAAACACAGGTACATCAAAATGTCCAGATGGTGGATCGCTTGGAAAGTTGTACTCTAGCCCCTCCACGGCTCCTTGGTTGGGCATCCGTCGAGGCTCCATCGTGTGAGGCTCAGATGATGTAGATGAAGAAGACGGAAGACCGTGGAAGGATGCTGCTCTGTTAGGTGACTGGTCCAGGGGAAGACAGGGAGCAGGAACAGGGTGATTGCCGCTGGGGGGACCATGATGCTGAAATTCAGGTATGTTAGCAGGCCTCTGCTGCTGTGGCTGCTGCTGCGGAAAGCCTTCTCCTGCCTGTCCCTCAGCAAGAGGGTCAAAACCCTCTCCAAAGCCCTGCTGTGGTCCCATGCCATTGCTGTTGTAGCCCATCAGCCTGCCTCCATGTAGGCATGATGACCCTGGATCTGGGCCTCCAAAAGTCCCACCGAAATGAGGGTGATGTTGGTGGGGGTGAGGTTGATGGGCATGCGGGTGTCCTTGATGAGGTTGCTGGTTGTTAAAAAATCCATGCATGGGTCCTTGCTGCTGCTGCTGGAGTCCGCCCCCTGTATGCATGTCTGGGTGTCCCCGAGGGTGAAACCCAGCGTAAGGCTCACCGTTCATGTTCATATTGAGCCCCAGCATTTGGGACTCGTTCATGGGCCCCATGCCGGATTCCACGGTTCCAGGTGGGCCTCCAGCATGAAAGCCTGGGCTTTTATAATGTGAGCCCATGTTCAGTCTCTGTTGGTTTATGTTTCTCTCTGACTGGCCAGGGTTTCTGCTATTAATTTGAGAACCAAACTGCTCCAGCCCAAACATACTCCCCAGCAATCAATCCCACATGACGGCCAGTTTGCCAGACATCGGCACACTCTGTATTTTTCCGTCTGTCCCCAAAAGCAAAAAGAGAAAAAAAAAAAAAAAGATACACGATGTTGATGAAACTAATGATTAATATGTTTAGTAGACTTTAAACGATAAAACTCACCAAATAAGTTCTCATTTCTGGGAATCAAAAGGGAGATTGTTTTT
The DNA here is from genome assembly GCA_911649635.1 of Poeciliopsis gracilis. Classification (NCBI taxonomy): domain Eukaryota; kingdom Metazoa; phylum Chordata; class Actinopteri; order Cyprinodontiformes; family Poeciliidae; genus Poeciliopsis; species Poeciliopsis gracilis. Next base: position 2,762,285 of record CAJVRI010000005.1, on the reverse strand, counting down.
TTGTTGTTTTTTTTTTTTTTACTTCTCCAAGGACGCGGAGTGGAGCGGGGACGGATGGTGCCAAATACGCACGGATACTGCTTGTCTGTTCCCGCATTAATAGATGAAAATGTCTGCTTTTCCTTTTAGTTTTTCTTGATAGAAAAAAATAAAATAAAACTTGCACAAAAGCGGCAACTTTCACAAGTTATTGTTCTTTGTGCGCAATTTTCTTTGGATGAAAGAAAAAACGCTCGGGGAAAATAAAAAGAGCGCACAAGATTCGAGGAGATGAACAAAATATGACAGTTTTTCCTCGTTTCCTCGTTTACTTCCTTATTCCAGCCCGGTATAAAAGGTCCCAGACTGATTTTTTTGTGTAAGGTCCCATACTGGAAATAACAACAGAAAGAAAAGTCAGTGTGGAGCGGTGTGCGCGTCTCTGATAAATTTCTGCGCACCGGTGTCCTTTAATAAAAAAATAAAATAAAAATAATACTGATAATAAAAATGTGGGGAGAGAAAAATAAACTGTTTCAGCAGGCTTGAAAACCAAAAGTCCAAGGGGTTATATGTGGAAGTCCATACACACGAATCTCCAACAACAGCGTCAGTGAACCAGGAGCGGTGCGGCGTGCACTCCCCGGTGCTCCACAAGCACGGAGCGGCTTGACAGCATCCTTCACCGCCCGGCCGCTCATGCGCTCGGTGGAGCAGCCTCCGCGTTTTACGTCCCCGGTCGGTGCGCTCCGATCGGCTGCAAACGTGCGCGTCCCTCGGTTCAGCCACTAAGGTCTGCTGGGCTCTCTGCCTGTGCTCTGTTGTGATCTGGTCTGGTCTGAACGCGCTCTCCGGAGCGATTCACAGATCCACTCACTCACGCACTCCGTTCTGCCGCTTGGCGCTGTGTGAGATCAACGCGTCCAGAGGAGCCAGCAACAAGTTTTGCATTTCTGCAGCCACTTCCATCCACGAGGTCTCAGCCAATCACAGAGACCAAACGGAGCTCCGGGGGCGGGACGAACGTCGTTAAGGTGGTCTTGTGGACTCAATGAGCTTTTTAGCTTTAAGCTTTCACTCGAAAAGTAATAATCTAAACGAAGTATGGATTTTGAGTTTCATAGAATCTCTCACTTTTTTCTTTGTTAAAAAATAAAAAGGGGCATTTAGCTTTTTTTTTTTTTTTTTTTTTTTTTAAAGCCACCACACATTTGAAGAAAACGTGGGAAAAATATCTGCCTCTCACAAACCTCAACATGGAAAACTGACTACACAATCGTTGTTTATGACGATTTAAAATAGACAATCAAAAATCCTATAAAAGACCTGGATATGCAATATTCGATAAAAGATTGTACTAAACATATATTATCCACAAATGAAGAGATCAATATGGGTGGTATGGCATACCATCCAGGGTGCCAGCGAGCCATGGCACCCTGGATGCAGTCAGGGGAAAAAAAGAGCTTTTTTTTTTTTAAAGTTGTACCTCAGGTGAGTTTTATTTTGCGTTTCATGTTCAGTCAATGGGGAATGGGTAAACCCTCGTGTTCTGCACAGGGTTTATTTGATGTAACATGTTATCTTCCCAACAAGCTGGAAAGGAACGGCGCGCAGTTTATTGATTTAAACGGAATTGATCAAAAGTGGAAGAAATGTCATTTTCTGAAAATAGAAATCTATTCAGCACTGACTGTTGATGTTGTAGCAGGGAAACGTTTTAAACAGAAAACCACATGCTCTGTGAAACATGGTCTCAGTGGCGTGTGGAGAAAAAAAAATCCACCTTAAACAACATTCTAAGTAAATTATGTGAATGATATTGGGCCTCAGTTTCAACAATCAACACAATGTCTCTAAAAAAGCTCGTTCTGATAAGTTATTTAAGAGGCTAATTAGCGACAGTTGCACAATTGCTGGGTTATCTGAGGTCAAGTGCTGCCAAATCCCAAGATAAGACATTAGATATTTGTTAAAAGCAAGAAAGACAATGGAACTGCTACTGCAAAGTCAGCACTTGTCCCAAAAGTACATCCAAATCACACGTCACAAACAGTTCAAGTTTCAGTTCGGTGCTGTTCCAGTGTGAATTAAATATTATTTTTGCAATGAGCTGCCAAATCCATCGGTGACCTTTGTATATTATGTTATTTTAAATTCTGACCCCTTGAAAACTAAACTTGTTTATTGTTTTTAAAAGCTGTGTACGTAGGCTTATTTCTGTGTAAACTCTGATTAGCTGAAATAAAGGGAAAGCCTACTTGTGTAAACAGGCCAATTTCATTGATCTCCTTGATTATTTTCTTTGGTGAAAGGAGAACACCACACAATCCTCTCCCGACTCTGAGTGGGGCGGCGGGTGGGGTGTAATTTGGTGGCAGTCAGCTCTGAGCCTTTAATGGGAGACTGGGGGGAGAAGAAAAAAAAGAGAGAGAGAGATCAAGGAAGCTTTTATGAAACAGACACAGTGCCACCTAGTGGCAAGTGACACAGAGGACGCAGGTTAATTGACTTAAAATGAAGCATTTGGGAAATAACTTCTGGTAACAGAGGCATAAAATGGAAAATAATCAAGCAGGACATTATTTTTTTTCTTTATATTTTGTAAAATCATTCTATTCTATTCTATTCTATTCTATTCTATTCTATTCTATTCTATTCTAATACAAAATAAGTGACACCCAGAGGAATGATAATGACATGTTCCTGTGTTAAAACAGTCTTAATATCACATAAGACATCATCCTACTTTCAGGTGGAGCTACATTCTAATGATATTGTTGAAAAAGATGGTTTATGGGATTACAAAATAAGATTTCAGATATGGCAAAATAAAAATATTCTTCTAAAACCATGCTTCTTTACCTCAATATAGATAATCAAAATCAGAAAAGATGACAAGCTTTACTTGCTCATCGAAATACTTTCATAACACACAAAAATCAGCACCACAAACTATCGGTTTGTAGATGCATACAGTATGTCCAGCTCTGTGCCCAGGAAACAGGCTGCATGCTGCAGCCGAGCCAGAAACCCGTCAGGACTAGACAATGAAATGCACTTCTTCCAGGGCAAGAGGACAGAAGCTCAGAGTGAGGAGGCAGGGGCAGACAGTGCTTGTGTTTTGTAAGAGACGTGGAGTAAACTAGCCAGAAAGAGACGGTGGAGGAGGATGGGAGAAGAATGTCAAGTTGTTGGGATGTGCTAAAGGCGATGGGAGTTTTTCCAGTTTGAGTCACACTCTCTCCCTGAGTATCACCTTACTGACAGACTACCGTTATACCACTAATCCCATGGTTTTCAAGCTGTGGTACTGGTGCTACTTATAGTTCTGGGGTCCTCAAAAAAAAAAAAAAAAGGTTTGGTGTTAGCTATTTACAAAGATAGCACAAAGTTTATTAAATGTGATATGGAGCTAAAAAGCCACAAGAAAAACAAGGAAATGGCTGAGTTCTTTTGTTCAAAAATGATGATTTTTTTTTCAAACAAAAACAACTGAAAAGAAAAGCAACATATGTTGGTTATGCAGCAGGACATTCAGGCACCTTATGATTCACTTATGGCTGGACTGGTTTGGAGAACTTTCATCTCCAAATAACTAAAACGATCATTTGAAAATAGCTTTTACCTCTTCTCAAGTTATCTTTATCTCAAAATAAAGATCTAAAACATTCACATAATACACGGATAACTGAAAACACCCTATTACATATTTGGACATATGCAGATTTGATGTCTACTTTAATTTGAAAAATTCAAATCATATACTGAAGTACAAATATCAATGAAAATACATTTTAAGATTTTCTACAACAGAGAATAAATGAATTCATAATCAGGTGAGGAATACATTTGTGTAACCCAGCACTGATTTCTACATGAAAGAACTAAAGTCCTATGCACACAATAACAGGATCCTTACTCAACATTTTGCCTTTTGAGTTGTGAGACCATGTATAAAAAAAGAGAATTCATATTCCTGTTCTTGCTGGATAAAGGCTCTCTTTATCAAAAAATATATTCTGTATTCATTATGTTTCTATTCAACAGGAGAAAAATAATAACGCTGCCTTTCCTGTAAAACCGATAACTCCACAATGAGATTCCTGCTAGCTCCGTCAACAGCGTCTTTTCAAATCCAGACACCATGACAGACCGATGGCACGGTGTCCAGTCCTCCGTTGCCTCCGGTGATGATAAACGCAACCCAGAGTGGTTGTAGCCGAGGCGACTTCATGACAATGGACGGTCTACAGGCTTTCAAGCGCTGTCACATTCCCACTCCTCTCTGCTTTGATTTAGAGCTCAATTTGTCTCAATATTTTACTCAATAGGACAAGGTAGCAGAAGTGGGCGCCCTCTTTTTAGCCTTAATTCATGGTGTTAAGCTTTTCCTCAGCGAGACATTTATTGCCCTGGGTGGGAGGTTGGTGGGGGGGGTAGCGGGGATGCGGGGGCTGAACGACGAGACAGTTCCTTCCCTTGTTGGTGGGGCTACAGCGTCATGTGCAGCTCAGGCAGAGAGAAGCGGGCTCGCTGTGTCCTCTATAGGCCTGTCAGTCAGCTGAGCCATCAGGACTCCCTGGGTCATGGCAGGTTAAGCAGCATCTGTCATCTAAAGAAGCAGCATTGTATTTAAGGGAGGGAGATGCGACAGACCCCCGTCCCTCACCCCTCCCCGCATCAAACTCACATCACAACAGGAAAGGCTGAGGAGAATCTCAGGAGCTATATTTGACCCATGCCAGGAGGACGAGGAAACATTGGTGACATCACTGCCTGCCTCCGAGAGACAGAAATAAACCATCGTGTCCAAGAAAACCTGTGGCCCCTCTGCGGATCTGGGCCCCCGAGGGGGGACCACACACACACAAAATTAAACAAAACAAAACAAAAAAATATATATATAGATAAGGCTGTGAGTTTAAGATTTGCCGTGCAACTTTGTTCTTAAACTCTAATGGAGAATAGATATGAGCACCTATTTTTATTTTGACTTTAGTGCACGTCTTATCTTTTTTGTCAGATTTGGCAGAAATTTTCCCTTATTGCAGAAGCAAGTTGGTCGCCGACATTCGCAAAATGATTTTAGCTCTAAACACTTTTGGTATGGCGCCTGGATCTCCCGCTGTGTCGAGTCTTGAGCCTCTCTGAGATTTGTCTCATCTATTCATCTGTTGCCGAATCTATTTAAACGACGGGGGCTCACTCCTGACATGTCCCTTCATCTCGTCTCCGAGTGAGACACATGGTTGGATGGATGCAAGCCTACCGCAGACTGTTGCGAGCTGCCACTTAACAGGAGGTGTGTGGGCGAGTCTGCCCATCTCCCCATTTAGAAACAGCATTATTTGTGCGTGCGCGCTCAGTGGCAGAAATGACTGGTTTCCTTGCAGAAAGCCAATGTGACCATTCCTCCAAAAACAATGACAAAAAAAAAATAAGGCAGCTATCTGAGCCAGCAGACTCACAGCTTTTCCTGCTCTTTAGCACAGATTCTGCTGCTATTGTGCGACTCTTCTGACCTGAGGGTCAGTCAGACTTTTGTCCATAAGGGAATCAGATAACTGTGCCGACATTTTGCGAAAACTTCATTCAAACATGGTCCAAAAATAACAACACACATTTATGATATGATGTATTCATTAATTAATTAATTAAAAACATTGGAATTCAACTGGCCTTTCAGATGGATTTTCTCCTCAAAAGCAACTTTTGATCTGATGCTGTCTGTGGATTGAAGGAAATAAAAAGAGAATGTTAAAATATCACCTGAGACCTGAAACATGCAAAGCCAAAACTTTTGCCTGAGACAACATTGCTTGTTGTTTGACTTCTAAGCTAAATATATATATGAGAAAATGTCACAAAAATACTATAGTATTTTATTTTACAGTCAATGGCCTAGGTATATAAACCTTAATGAATGTGAATTTCCCTTAAACACTTAAAGTGGATGTACTTTACTCTCCTCTGAAGGATGTGGTTATTCCTGTTTTATATTTTATATCACCGTTTTCCTTCCACTCAACTTTCCGTCACAAATATGCTTGAATACATTTGAAGCTGTATGATGATGGCATTCAAGTGAATGCTAAAAGGACTAAGAAAGAAATCCATCTACTGTTGGGAAGGACAATACCTTTTAGTGAGAACTTTAAAAACTTCAATGCGCTTATGTCCCCATCCCCCCAAAAAACAAAAAAGTGTAATTTAGAAACAGAATTTATTGATAACTGGATACAATATGCATATCTAATACACAAGATTTCTAGAGAAGAAAAAGGCACAATAGTTCATACATTCACCCCTGATTTTCACAATCTGAATAAAACTGTTTAAAAGCCTGTGACAGTTGTGGATTTCATACATTATGAGATACAATTCCTTCATTTATGTTCTCATGTCATCTCAACAGCCCATACTTTTACGGGACTGTCAGAAACCATTCTGATTTAGTTGGAAACAACAGTTACAGCCTACACTATTTGCATATTTTGAAATGGTAGCATTTACAGGTTATCAATATCAGGATCATCTTATATTTGGAAGTGAGAGAAACATCGTCTTAAAGCTCTACATCATTTCATGAACCTGGAAAAATTTTATTTTATTACACAGATTGTTATTGACTTTAAATTTCCTATAATGATTGGAGAACATGTAAACATGACAAATTTACACTTTTACTCTCTGGACAAAAAAGAACTTGATGTAAATTGTTGAAAAAAAAAAAGAAACTTGATACATTATAATGGCCGTTATTTCTATTTTGAGAAATAACGAATAGTTCTGAAAAGATATAATTTAAGACTATAACATACAACTACAACATAAACTCAGCAAGGATCAAATGAGTAAACCAAGTGTATTTTATGTGTGTAACAACAAAAGTGGGCTTATTCCACATGTTATATAGAGAAAACATGAGGGATGATGACCATTAATCAGATGGTAAATCTGTTCAACATTGATGTGTAAATCTGCTGCATTTGGTGTAACAAAGTACAGAGGTTGCTTTTTTGCTTTTAGCATGTCGAAGGCACTGCAGTTGCTTAGCTGCGACGGCACGCAAACATGCAGTGCCGTCTGAATAACAAGAGTAGAGATTAATCACAAATACTGTCACTCATAAAAGCTCTATCTGCTAAGATTTATTCCCAGGAAGCAGCAGCAGCAGCAGCTCATGGCTAATGGTAATCCCTGGGCATCAGGAAAGCTGCCAGTTAGAAAAGAGGGAGGTAGCTAGCGCTAGCTGGCAGAGCTGTGAGAGGTGTAAAATAGTAAAATATAGAAAAGGTTTAGGCTAGCGCTGCGTGGTGCTGGTGTCAACTAGGCTCTAATGTAGCAACTGTGAACCTGTAAACACGACCGGACTGAAGCCGGAGAAGAAAGTGTGGTTAAAAATTTTTTTTTTTAAAAAAACCTCTCCTCAGAAAACCAGTTGAACATGGCTGGCCTTTGGAGGTGGGCTGGTTCAATGCAGCAAAGTTTGGCTGGAGGGGTGTAGCACCATCTGTGGCTGCTTTTCAGTGCACTTTTTTCCCCCTCTAGGGACATCTGTTAAGGAGGTGAACGCTGCACCGCGTTGCGTATGAATGTCTTCAGAACAGTGAGGACGGGGGAGGTGTGTGTGTGGTGGGGTGGGGGCTGCAGGAAGCTGCTAACATCCTTTAGGTGAACGAGCCTGTGTGGATCTGCCCAGCTTTGGCTTGTAACAGATAAGTCAGTGCAAAGGCATCCACACCTGTGCCTGTTCACAATCTTAAGAGTGAATTCACACGTTCACCTTCAGGTTCTGATGAGTGCGTGTGGTTTTTCCACCAAGTCTGAACAGGAGAGACGACGAATACCTGTACAGGCATGATTGTCAGTGATAATAAGATGCAGTGCTTCAGTTAAGGTGGGGTGGGGGTGTGGGGGGGGGGTTATAATGGGCATGAGTGCCAAGGGTGTTAGTAATCACTTAATGGAGGCCGTGGCAGGAAGGAACATGAGTTTGACGAACAGGGAGCTTTCAGGTAAAACAACACAGGGTCACACATGACATCGCTTCTGCAGGAATGTGAAAAATTTATATAAAATACAAAAAACGAAACATTTGGTCCTTTTACTGTGGATCCAGATTAGTAATTTGCACTTGTATTATTCTTTACAACACATACTTTCTCTCATTTTTTAAAAGTCTCATTTACATGATGATGATCAAAATTAACCAAAGTCTCAGGAAAGAACATGTTGGTTTCTAAAAGAGAAAAAAAAATAAAAAATAAAAAATAAAAAAAAGAAAATAAAAAAATCAATTGTCACTGGACAGAATGTCTATGATCGGGGTCAAGTCAGGGGATCTGCACTATTGATTGCAGGTAGCTGTGCTCCTTCCTCCGCAGCCAAAATCAGTTAATGTAAAAAGTGGCAAACAAAGGAGCATTCTTAGCAGACGGCGTCACACACGGTGGCCATTTTTAATCCGGTTGCTTTTCATTGGTCTGCAGCACTGGTTCCTCGTACGTCACCCTTTTTGCGAAGCTGTAGGGAAAAAGAAAGACGCAAGAAAAGAGGTTAGATGTGCATGAAATCGGTGAGGAACTGAAATCTCAGGAGACCCTGATGAGGTGGTGTTGGGTCACTTTTTGCAATCAAGGTGTACAAAGTTTTCTGAACTATTGAAGCAACGGGAAAGGAAGAATTTTCTCTTGGTTCGGCTGTGCCTGGAAATCAGCAGCTCAAATACAGAACAAACAAGAATATGTTAATTACTCGTTAAAGGGCTGCTGTTGACAGTTTTTTTAGTGATCAATTTTCTATTGATTACTCATACAATAAACCGATTAACTGGATAAAAATAAATTGACACATTCGACAGGGGATTTCATTTTACAATCACAAATACTTCTAACTTGTGAAAACCTCAGCCTCTTCCATTTGATCTATCAACACAGCTGAAATGTTGATTATTTTTTCTACTAACCAATTTTTAATTAGACAGCAAAGGGACTTAATAGATTTTTGTTTTTTTTTTTACAAAGTTTGAACCGGCTTTTAGCAAAGGTCTTTTTTTAAATCTGTATACTAGAATTAATGATTAATCAACTACTAAATTAGTTGATTCATTACAATTAAAATAATCATTTCAGCCCCAGTTAAATAAATCAAAAACCTAAATCACTTGGTTGTTTTGATAATAAGTATCAAATAAAAGGTCGGACACAATATGCATTGAAGAATTAATTGGTATAACCTATAACTATGCACCTGCTTACTGATGAAAGTTTCAAGGTAGACTTGTTTATAATTCATTACATACATATGGAGGTTTTAGTACATTCTACAAAAACCAATAAAATGCAACAAATTGCTTTCTGTGAGCTGAAACTTGGCCTTCCTTAACACTACGCTCCAACAATACTTATCAATCCTCCTGTTTGTCTTCAAGGTAGATAAAAGCATCCCTTTCAAATGCTCCCACCCCCAGGCTGATGGCTTTGGAAAGTCAATTAGTGTTGGAATCTGATAGCCCAAAAGCTCAAATGAAACGGTTCAAACTAACATTGGCTCTAAACAGGGGAAAAGACAGATCTGATGAAATAGCAGGAGGATTTACCCTCCCATTTCACCAACTTTTTTCCCCTGGCTTCCTCCGAGTCTCTCAATCACAGGCCGGACTTCTTCTCAACAGCAGAATTCTATTTGTATGTTAATGAGGGAAAAGGGAGCCACCTCGAAGCATCACACCTCGTCCCCCTCTCAAGCCGCCCTATTCTGCACTGACTGCACCACACGAAGAGCAACTCTTCTGCATCGTCTCTCAGATGCTGCCTCTGTCACGGCGATATTCTTGGGAAGTTTTAAAGTGCAGCAATTGATGATGATACAGTTGAACTGTATCATCCAGTACAGTTCAACTGCGACCCTGTGAACCCTGGAGCCTTGGAGGCTCAGGACTGGACTGGCCCTCCCCACCACAGCCCTCTTTGATGGCACCCGCCTGTTTACTTGCTCCAGTGGAAAATGGGAAACACATGGCGAACTGGCCGACATGTTCTGAAGGGATGGGGGGCGCGGTGCGGAGGCAAAGCACAAAATGCAGCATGTTGGTAGAAGGCCAGGAATGTTTGAAACTGGCCCACTTTGGCCAGTCTAGTCCAGATTCCTCACTTGTTCTCCTTGTAAGGCCAAAAGCTCCCAAAATGATATTTGGGAGCAAACCAGCAGAAAAGGTTGAAAAAACGGTGAGCTACAACCTGTTGCAGATTATTTTAAAGAAAACCTATGTTCTTGTCTGAGCTGTACTCTCTTGTTTGGATGCTCACGGTTGTAGGTTCTGACACAACATGTCTGCTGGTTTTGGAAAAAGAGCTGCTTCTACATATAGCAGAAGACTCTAGAATAAAACAAGGGACCATAAGGTTGTCTGTGGGTTTCATCTGAAATGACAAAAATTATTTTATAGCAACCAGGCGATTTTAAAAGTGACATTAAAAAAAAAAGAAAAAAAAAAAAAAGATTTGAAACACAGTGCAACACCCAGGACAGCCTGTTCCAGAGCAACTAGCTCCTGTCCCAGAGGCTGCAGTGCATCAACAGTTTGTACACCATGGTTTGCTGAAGCCAGCCCTGTGGAAAAACCCATTAAGAGACTTCCCTGCACCCAAAACAACTTACACAGCAACACACAGACCTAAACCTGGCCTGCTACTCCCCTGAACCCTTTGTACCTACTGAACCCTTGTTACGCATCTGAATGGAAATAAAGGACAGTAAATCATAAGAGGTAGTAATTAAGAACCCCATGAGATGTAATTAGAATGCTGAGAAGACTTTATTAAAATAAAGTTCTTTTTTAGTTATGGTAGTTTGTCACAAAGCAACTGTTGTCTGACACAACCTTTTAAATGGTACACTAAGGAGTTTTTTTCTGTCTGCAGAGCTTTTCATATTTACTTGCACTTGTTAAAGTTAACATTTCTGCTAAGTATCATCTTATCTAATGTTTTACAGGACTAGAAAGTTGTACTTAAATAATCTTAATTGCCAATCACTAAATTGTTTTGCCTTGTTTAGATACTCAAACCTTTGCCTTCAAAAAGCTTTTCTGCAGTATTGGAAATACTACAAGTAGATCTTCAAAATATACAATATCATAAAAAGGTTTGATACTTTTTAGTTCATTCCAGAAAGTCAAGCTTCCTGATATAATATAATATAAAATCATCAGAGTGTAATGTTCCAGTTCTTTCTTTTTAGTAATTTTGACAATTACAGATAATGAAAATCCAGAATTGAGAAGACCTGAGAGCAATACAAAAAATAACATTTTCAACAGAAATATGAGCCACTTGAAAATTATGTTAATTTCTATGTACTCAATACTTGGTTAGGCCTGCTTTTACATGAGTTATTGCATCAATGCGGTAAATCATCAACCTGCAGTGATACAAGGTTGAACTTAAAACTTTTACACAATTCATAAAGTTTCTAAGTTGTACTTGAATAGAGCATAAATGATTGTCTTCACATAGAGATTAAAATTTCAGTTTGAAAGATTAAATAATTTGAAAGCTTTTTATGCATCTTCACCAGAAATAGTAAATGTTGGGGCATTGCATGCCTGTAGCACAACAGATATGCCTTTGCCATAACATTTACTTTACATCCTCCTATTTACATCCATAAAAGTAATCCATAAGCACAATTTTCCTCAGCTACTGGCACTGATTACACACTTACCTCTTCGAGCTCCTTTTGAGTCTCAACCTCCATTCGCCGGATATCGTCCATGTTCAGGTCCACCCACTTATCAATCCAACAGAAGAGCTGGCGATGGAAGTTCGTGAAGATCCGTTTCTCTTGCTAAACGAATGCAAAGCAATATCAGTAATTAGTAATACTAATAATGATAATTACAAATGTAAATAAACATTCATGCCAACAATGAACGCATCCTTTTGTGTTTTCCTGAAATGAATCACATTTGAGAAAACGTCCTTTTAAAAAAAAATAAAAAGGAAGAAGAAATTGAAGTCAAACATTACAGTAGCAAACAGGAGAGAACCGTCGCAGCTCTGCAACTCAGTATGACCCCTAAATAAGCCCTGCTGTGTGATAAGAGTGTAAAAACAAAACAAAACACTAACCTCATGAATGAAGTTCTCCACTTTGGTTTGAAGCCCCCACCACTTAAACTTGACTGTGACTAGTTTGTAGGCACACATCTTTGGGCAGTCAGTTGTTCTCGCCAGTTCTTGCTGTTGGGAAAGGATTAAAAAAAAAAAGAAAGAAAAAAGACTGGAACCATTGCTTTTCATAAAGTATCAAAACTACATAAAGCAACAGAAAATTTGACACAAACTTATAACAGAATACAGTTTCAGACTCATCTCGGATGCGTGCAAAGCTAAAAGTCATTAATACATAATGCTTTGGGTTTGGAGCTTGCTGAAATAATTATCAATATGAAGTTGTGCTGTGCAGAGATAAAAGTGACCTAATCTACAACACACTTTCTAAATTCATCCATCGCTGCTTGCAATGTGCCTCCCTCTGAAGAAGAGAAGACGAGGAGGAGGGAGGGGGGGGGGCGGGGGGGAGGCACAGCAAAGTGGATAAACTCCAGATGAAGGGACCATTTCCCAGCTTCCGCCCTGACAGCGACACCGCTCCCGACAGGCGTGCCTTTGTGGCCACAGAAGGCAGATAAAACGGTGCTCATAAAGCGATAAGGGCGTCGCGGTGCAAAGACGGCTACATTATTAACACCTAGGACCTGCTCGCCCCCCTACCCTCCAGCCCCCCAGAACACACACTCTCCCTCCGAGAACACCTGTTTAATTAATCACTTCATTCCGGCTCAGCGTTCCAAGAGGAAAATGCCACAGACCCGCCTCAATCGCGCCCCATCCCGCTGCCGTTTGATGCCGCGATCATGAAGGAGCGGCGAAATGAGAAACATTTCTAAATTTGCAGTGGGTTTAGAAAAGTTGTCATCGCTAAAGGAGAACTTCACATGAAACGGATTCTACATCAAAACACTTACGGTGACATTTCTTCTCTCCCTCTCCGTGCCCCACTCAAAGGAGCACAAGTTTTCAGAAATACAAAGGGGTGCCGATATGCAAGCATGTGTGCATGCAGAGATAGACAAGAGTTTTATTGCTCTGAGAAGCTGGCAAAAATTGTGCTTCTGTTGTCACATAACTACTTTTTTTTCCCTCTCACCCTCCCTCCCCCACCTTTTTAATAAAACACTTTTTCCGTGTCCACAGCGGACGGAAGAGTGATCCAATTAAAAAAAAAATAAAATAAAATAAAAGTTACGCCTCTTTATTCTCACTTTTTAAAGCAGTTAGGCTGCCTTTGTTCTGTAAAAATTCTTGCAGCACAGGAAAGTTTCCCCTTGGTGAACTTTAAGGGCTCTACTCCAGAACGGTGCGCTCTATTAGCAAATGCAACCAGTCTGGGAGGCTACAGGATTTCTGACTATAAAATACCATTTAATCAAAAGTGGCAGCTTTCAAACAGAACTCTCAAATTTAGAATCAATGTCCGTGGAGTGACTCTTCCATCATCTTCACATCGACTTTGTGCCACAGAAGGATTCAAATCCAACGATGAGGATATTTATCCAAGACTTGAAACGTCCATTAATTAACAGACATAATGTATTTTCAAGCAGCAAAGAACTTAAATTTTCTTCAATGTATAATCGTTCTCAATCATTACTGGCAGCACTGCTGGAAGGTTGACACTTTGGCAAATCATTATTTACAAAGTTATCCAATTAGGTACGTCTAGAAAAGGTAATAACGATTCTTTGGAAATACCATTTGAAGCCGTCAACCTCGATCTATTAATAAAAACACGGATAATTTATTTAGCTTCTGTGCCATTAGAAAACCTGCTGCAAGATTATTTTAACATATTGCTACTAACCCACACACACACACTCTCAATACAGTGCCCATATAATTACTGTCTTCACCAAAAGTTCAAGTTTTATTTTAGACAGATGTTTTTGTTTTCATTATAATTATCATAAAGTCTCGCCACTCCGCCACTACAGCCTGAAGCCTCCTATGGGGTCTCATACAGACTCGACAACTGCCTGTCAAACGTCTGGAGCTTTGCTGAGCAGCAGTCCCTCTTGTATTTTGGTACTTAATTTGAATTCATGGTGGAAGAAAGGGAAATAATAAAAAGCTGTTGCTCCAATCTGACCTCAACGTTGCCATCTATAAATATAACTACAGCACCTTACAAAAATATTCACACCCCATGAATCTTCACATTTCATCATGTTACAAAACAAATGTTAATATATTGTAAGCACTAAGGAGTTGAGCTTAACTGTGAAGAGGAAGTAAAATGATATATTTCTAAAAATTTGCCAACATTTGAGAAGTACTGCGTTTGCACCCAACTCTCCTGAGTCAAAGTCATTTAAAGTATAGCCACAAACTCAGCTTAAACTCAAATAGAGTAGATGCAGAGCAGGGAAAACTCTTAATAGAGGTTTTCTAATAAATGACTGTGCTGTGATCTCATGAACTAGTAAGTCTTTGGATGCCTTCGGGACATTTTCCTGCTGAAATGTGATCTATTGTCTCAGTTTCCAATTTTTTGTATCATCAATACTTTTTGTTCCAATATTGCATTCCTACAGCATGATGCTGCCACCGCCATGTTACACTGTGGAGACCGTTTTCACACTGAGCTGCACCGTTGCCCTTTGTTTTTATGACTGTCGGTGGAAAGTCCTGCCATGGTAGGTTTGCATTTCTGCCGTTCTTTCCATGTTGCGATGGGAAGAATGTAGCGCAGTGAGGTTTAAAAGTCAAGAAATTATAAGAATTGCTACAAACTTCTCCACAATCTTATCCCTGGCCTGACAAATCTGTTCACTGTTCTTCGTGAAGCAGTTCTTTTCCCTTTAAATGTTCATTGACAAACCACTTAGGTGACGTCAAAAGGCAACTGGTTTCACTGATTTTTATGTAGAGGCACCAGAAACAAAGGGGCCGACAACAAACCTCTTAAGATTTTATTTGGAAAAAAAATAAATAAATAAAAACCATGTTTCTTTTTCCAAGCCCTTATCTAATTAGGCACTACTTTGCATTAGTCTACCACAAAAAATCTCGACACAGTAAATAAGCAAAGGTTGAAGAGCTACGAATGCTCACAAGAAACTAAACATTCAAACATGTAGCAACATTTAAAGAGCTTTCTGTCTGCATGCCACGTTCTGTTCAGGTTCGTCCCAACAAACCAACCTTTATGTACAAAAGTCTCCTGTTGAACATGAACATTTTCTTGCTTCTCATCTATTTTATATCTGCTAAAAATATTTTTTCAGTGAGATAGAGGTAATGGACCCGATGCAGAGTTGGTACACGTCACCCACAACATAAGAGCTGTTTCAAGGACACAATCTTAACTTGCACTGCATTTCGTCTACTGAGTGCTATTCGCTCTAGCTAACCAGTCATGTATTAGTCTCTAAATGTGTTACTGATCTCTGGTATACTCTGCCAAGTAAAGCTTACAGCAATGTTTATTTTCTGTGGGTGTATGGAAAGTGAAAATAACATTTAATTAAGGAATAAAATATAATTAGTAAATTAAATAATTATACAAATGTTCCAATGGTTGACAGGAAAGAGCACAGGGGAAAAAGTAGTAGACAGTAGGAGTAACTTTAAAATGAAATGAAAAATTAGTATAATAATGAAAAGAGACTGTAGTTTACAGAGCTGCAGCCAATTTTACAGCAAGCCTTCTGGGTACTCTGAGGCCAAGATATAAAGCTCAAGTTCAGCTAGCAAGTTTGTCAAGTTGGATTTAGGTCTGGACTGTGAACAAAAATAAGCTTTGATTGAAAGCATTCCTCTTTATACTTTAGGGTTGCTGTAATGTTGGAAAGTAAAACCCACCAGGATTGACCTGTATTTAGCTCCACATGTCCTCACAGTGACTCTCCGTTCTGCCTCTGCTGAACAAAAGCATTCCCACAGCATGATGCTACCCTCGCCAAATGTCATGGCTTGGCAGGTGCACAGCTTTAGATTAGTCTAAAGCTGACATACTGACATGACAAGTTTCATAACGTATGTTTATTTCACATTTTCCCACAGCTTTAGCCACCGTTTCTTTACTGTGTTCACTGATTTTCATGAAGCCGTTTATCCGCAAATAAACAACATCTAAAGGCTCAGGGGAGCAGGTGATCAGGTAACATAACAGGTGAACACCACAGATTAGGCGACTTCTGAATGCAATTTTTTTGCACTAGATTTCAATTTCAGGGTAGAAGAGTCAAAGGACGTGCCTCTACGATACAAACACACAGCGCACTTTTCAGATTTTTGTTGGCAAAATATTTATGCATCATTTTCCTTCCCCTTCCCAATTATGGATAACTTTGTTTTCCTCTTTTCCACAAACTCCCGGTAAAACAGTCAAGTATTCTGTTGCGATTTCCTAAAGCGTGAAGACGTTCAAGCGGTGCGAATGCTGTCACAAGGTGCTGTGATTTGAGTTTGAGCATCCTACAGTATTATTACCTTCCAGGTTGGCTCCAGAGGTCCTCTGCCAGTTTTCACAGACTTGAACATGGCTGGATCTTCATCAGGCTTGTAGTCCTATGGAAAGATTTTCACTTTTCAATCATTAATGCATGGCAAACCCACCACCCCTCAAAAAAGACAACTTTTAACACATAACCTTATGTTGTGCATTACAAGATAATGACAGTTGTGCACAACAATTAAAAAAAAACATTAGAAAAGCAATTATTGTTGTCTTGTACAAACAAAAACATAAAATCCAAAATTTAAAACACGTTCAGATAAAGCATTAGTATACATCAATATGAGTGACTTCCAGTGTTTCCTAAGGAGTATCGAGTGTCTGACAAGCTTTACCCTCAATTTGGTAAAATGATCTCATAGTAAAACTTTCGCTAATGAACCACATGTGCCCCACTCACTGCTGAATCTGGTTCAATAGAAAAGAATGGGCTAGATCAGAAAATACATAAAGAGAAACACAGTGCACATCTAAAACATTAGCATAACTAACATGACAAAACTGACGTCATTAAATACAAGAAAAAGTGTACATAAAATGGAATGGCTTTCAGATTATCAACAGCTCAAGGGCCCAGTAATTTTAAATAAATCATGATACGCCTGCAGCGAAAAGATTCTTTTTCAGGGTTACTGGCCAACAGAAGGATGCCAAGCGGAGAGAGAAATGGAAACGCGCCTGCCTGACAGTGCTGCACACACGCAGTCACAATAATCTGCTTGTTTTAATGCTCAGAGCTCCATCGCTATAACAATACACAGCAGTACTAATGAGGTCTGTGAATCGATGTGCCGTGGCACACGGAGAGGAGCTACTTCTTAAGTAAAAGAGTGTGTTTCGCCGTGCGCGCGTGTGTGTGTGTGTGTCTGGAGTTCCGGTGCACACTGCACAGTGAGCTTTAATTACGCTAACAAACTCATCTGTGCTGGCGGTACGCCCCAGGCCCTGCAGTCATGCCCGAGGCTGAGGGCTGATAGGGCCCTGAGACACAACACACTCCTTCAGCAAGGCAAACACGTCCGCCTCGTTAACTACCCGCAGCAAACAAACATGTACACACACAGCAACCAATGTTCCTTGCTCAAGTAGCAACACATTTAATTGCACACGCAGATAGCAGCACAGAAATGAGGCAATGGGATGTCAGATATAAGCAATAATGTGCAATATCTTCAAATAAGATTTCAGAAAGCGCAAAAAGAAAAAGAAACCTAAATTTACTCTTCATATTTCAAAACTATACAACACCTCGAAGCAACCCACAAAGTTGCTGGTACACTTTTCCAGTGCAAACCCCCCACAATGTGGTAGGATCATATTGAGAGTTTGTTAATAGTCAACAAGCAGAAAGAATAGTTTGCCATCAGAGATCAATCACTTTCATCAAGCAGGAATGTCAAAACATTCTGGTTTACATCACTGAACAGTGGGGGGTTTTAAAGTAATAATGGAACAAACTGAGTTTTTCTATTATTGATACTTCACAGGGCAAGATGCTTGTTTCTTGAAGAATAATCTTCAAATTTGAAAAACAATAGCAGGATTTATTGAAAAGTCATTAAGTTTATCAATTCTTAATGAATGATAGTTTATTTAGGAAAATTAGGAAATATTAAGATTTTTGGTCTACAGTTCCTGAGTGCTGGTGATTAACCTGATTTGTCCATTACACTTCCAGTTTTTTAGACATAAAGTCAGCTTTAAAAAGTTTTACTAATTGGAAGAGAAACGGCAAAGTCCTGATGTCAAAATATTTTAGGCAAAGTCCACAATGCAGCAGTAAAACTTCTGATGAATCTTCTCTGGAAATCATTCAGTGCTCAGATTTTTGCTGTCATATTTGAAAGTTTCAGATCAAAACAAACGGAAAAAAGATACAGATAATTTAGTAAATTCAAAAAGTGGTTTTCATCTAATGACAAAAAAAAACAGATGTTCAAAACAACCCTTCCTGTAAGTAACATCCCCTGAACAAAATATCCGTGCCACGCTTGCGACCGCAGCCAGCGGGAAGCGGTCACTGTGATTTTCACATTGTTTTGATTATGCAGCATCACATCCTTTTTTGTCACCAGTAACTCTAGTAACGCAAAACCGGAGTTAGTGGTGAAAGTCAGACTGCTATCCTGCTGCATAACTCAAATGAGCTTGAGGTTAAAACTCAGGAAACTCTAGAAGAACAATTCATGGTTCATTCAATCACACCAAGTCATGCAGGTTCTGAAGCACCACAGAAGCTCCACCACCAGAACCATTTTTTCCCCCCATTTTAAATTCTTATATTCTTTTTCAAAAAGGTTAGTTTTACACACTTCCCAAAAAGTTCTACTTTTGTCTGGGTAATCAACTGAATAGAGCGTTTTGGAGATCCTCTAGATTCTTTGCTATTTTTATGAGGGAAAAGTGTGTCTCCTGATTTTCCTGCTGAATCCTGAGCACTGGCGCCAACTGAGTCAAGAGAAGCCTGCAGTGCTGTAGATGATGTTCTGGGTTTTTTTATGGCCTCCTGGATGAGTCGTCTTTGCATCTGGTAGCGATACTGACAGGTCAGCTATCGTTCCCCACAGCTGCATATACATGACGTCTGTTTTTGGCATGCTTCATGTTGCTAGACAGGTTCTGCTTGTTTCTACGGCTCAGAAAGTAAAAACAGTCCACACTATGGCTGGTAAAATTCCAAATATGTAATAAAGTACAGTTACTAAATTATCTAGGTGTTATTGCATCTTCACATTTCAAGTTTGGTGCAAATGAAATGTTAAATTTGTGACAAAAAAAAAAGAAAAGAGAAAAAGAAAAATCTGAAAGGTGCCAAAAGTTCTTCACATGAACATCTGACTTCAAAAGTGAAAAACAAAAAAAAAAAGTTTCATCTTAAATAACTCAGTTTTATATTTTTATTAACTGTACTTCCATTTTCAATTGTTTAAATATCGGGCTATAATTTCCTACACATGAGCCGCTCACCATAAAGATGCACTTGGGTGCAAATAGTTTTTGTGGGTTTGCAGATGTCTTTTCCTGTTAAATAGAAAGTCTCTTCCTTAGTGTTGCACCAACTGCTTACATGTAAAGGTTTGATGCAATAAGTCAGTTTCCTGAGCAAGACAACTTTCCTTTTCATAAACAATAATCCACTGGAAATTAACCTATTTTGGCCTGAATCCAACTGAAACATCACTGACAGCCAGACTCTTCTGAGCTAGAAAAACATGTGATTGAGATCAACTCGTTTGAGTTGAATTGTGATTGAATAAAATTGCACTGAACTAAGTTGTACGCAAATCAATTTGCCATCGACTTATTCTATAACACACCAAGACTACTTTTTGTGGTCAGACATTAAATAAACAAATAAGAAACTAAAACAACTAGGATTTGAGGAGGCTTCCGCAAATCAAATCTAGGTTTCAAAAATATGATCAATTAAAATTTCTAAACAAACATAGATCTGCCGCTTTTTCATTTAATACAACGTCTAATCTCATCCCATTATGTTACTACAGTAATAGTCATTATTTTTGATAAAAGTGCAATAGCCACATTTGTCCACATGGAGGCACCCAATCACAATAAACCATGCATCAGATTTATACCCAATTTTTTTTCTACTTACAGCAGCAGACACTTGACTTCTGTCTGCGATGTCAATGGGCACAACAGCAACATTCTGCCATATTGAGGGTTCGAGTTTATGCACCTGTTAAGCAAATAAAATGAAATAATAAATCTCAACGTTATCAGTCATAATTAGCATTTTCACAGTAAGATGTTCTGAAATGATATATAAATTAATTAATTTTAAAAAAAATTGGTAGAACTTGCATTTTCTTGTGTTCCCATGTCCGGTTTGTGCCACGTCTCAATCTTAATGAAGAAACTGTCTTTCATATATTCATTCTGGAATGAAGAAAAAAAAAAAAAAGAAAAAGTGCATTGAGAAACATATACAGTACACTGAACTAAGCTTGGAATATTTAAAAATGTTAATTTGAAAATACATACCGTCACAACTGCATCAAGATCATTCATGAGAGAGAGAGGGGGGGGGGGGGGGAAGAAAGGGAAAAGTATTTATTTACATGTCAACATGTTAATATTGATATGATTAAAAACTGCAATAAATTGGAGTGAGGAGGGTTTTTGGACAACGCAAACTGAAGTGAAGTACAGAAGGGAACTCACTGGTTCTGCAGTAGGGGTAGGCATTCCAAGCTTTTTCATGGAATACCAAGGAGCCTTCAGGAGCTATGAGCCTGACAAAACCTGGGACTTTACTGCAGCATGGGGGAGGACAGGAACAGACAGGGAAGAGGAGAGGAAAAGACCGATTCAGGTTTCACATGGGTCTACAGCAAAGACAGCAGGAACGGCTGCACAAACGAAGCAACACTGCCACCACCTGGTAGCACCGCTCTATTACACCACAGAGATTATAGAGGTCAAGCAATCAGTTCAAAAACAAAGCTGCACATACCTGTTTAGATGGTAAATTTTGTGTGTATACTGTCCTCTCTCGCCATCTTTCTCATAGGGTTCATTCTTGAGTACTTCTATACCTTCACCACCACCCGTTTCATTTTTACTTGCTTCTGCCACAGAAAAGAGCTGACCGACTTGATACTGAAAAACAAATATTTTACCAAAAGGAAATTTCTTATCAAAACAGTACTATTTTTCCCAAGTTGTATGTTACTGCATAATGTCTACCATTTACAGTGTATAGAGTTTATTCTTTTTAGTATGGAATAACACCAAAGTTTAACAAACCGCCGGAAGCTGTACAATACAATACAATCTTTACTTTTTGTTCCATTCTACAAAATTTCCTGCAGTACCTGTTTATTGCTATGAACATCATAAAAAAGAAAAAAAAAAAAGCACTAGGGTGTTTCCTAATGAGTAGTGTATCAAAAGGTGCCTCACCTCCTCAACGCTACAGGGCAAGACCACTCGGCTGCAAATGAGAAGAAAATAAATGTAAAATGGGATGAAACTGACAAAGTATTCTGTTCAGTATTCTGTACTTTTGCTTTAGACATAATTCTATGTCTCAAAAAGTTTTGATGGCGTAGCAAGCTTTGTCAAAGTGTGGGTCATACGAGTCGACTGGAGCAGTGATGGTGGCTTTCAATTAATGCAAGCGCACCACATAGTACTTTATGAAGTATAAATAAATAAACATAAAAATAATCAAATTGATCATCAAGGTCACACTTTCTAAAGAGGGAGGAAAAAAAGAGCAAGAAAAAAAGAAATAAAAGGTGAGCCAGTCCTTGTCAGGTCTGCACTCTGCTGACTACAGCAAGAACAGACACTTTTCACTGGCATTAAGTAGAAGAGTCAAGCACTTTAAACAACAAAAAAAACACACAGGAAAGCTTAATTTGAAGTTTTTCAAGATAAATGGCAAAAAATTTTATTCATTTTTATAGTATATAAATTTTAAATACCTAAACATTTAAATTACAGAAAAATTAATTATTTCTCAACTTATACCAAGTCATATTTGGCAATGTTTTGTTCAAATTCAAATGGAGCTTGCAATATGCAGTTCATCATTACATCACAGAAACTGGAGTGCAAGAAGTTCCTCCTCCCCAACTACTAACCAAGTGGAGAGAGAAAAAAATGTTAAAACAACACAAGGAAGGGGAAGTTCTCTCTCAGCGTAAACCTAAAGTGGAGCTTTATTCTTTCCCAATGTTCATTCAGTCTGTTTAAAGCTGTTCAGCATAGACAAACAATGAGAAATTTGTGCTTCGTCCTGAACTGACGGTGTGAGGCTGAACTGAGATGACTCCCAAAGACAAGCAGTTAAAAGACAGGAGAGAACTCTGTGGCCCGGCCTTGCAAAGAAAAATGATGAGTTTTGACACCATCAAGGTTGCAAACAACTTCAGGGTGAATTTTATAGTTAAAAATAATGCCTTGAACTGTACTAAAGTAAGTTTGTTTGGGGGAAGGAGTTGTGGAAGGATGGTGCACTGTGACAGAATCCTGCAGTAAAAAACCACAGATGCAAATATTTTCACAAAGCAAATGAAGTAACTGATCTAAAAGATTAGAGCAGGTCTTTTTTTTTATTTCTTCATCCATTAAAAGGCTGATGAAATTCAACCAACATTGTGCAGAGATCCATGCAAGTTATTAATTAGACTTGCATGATTTTACAAAACTAATCCAAATATTTGAAGAGTTTCTAGAAAATAATAAGAGAGTCCATTTTCAAATGCAACAATATTTAAACAAAAACCTATTGCACAAATGCAGATGGGGTAAAGGAAAATATCTTTTCAAAAACCATAAATAAAATCCTTTCATCCATGTCCCTCTACAGCTATCCACTTTTAGGGTGCTTACTTGAAAAACATGTCATTTTGTTTTGTTTATAAAACAAAAAATAAATAAATTAAGAAATAAACCACAAAAACAACTATTGTCTTAGATAACCATTAAAACGGCAGCGTATCATGAGCAACTCTGGGTCTAAGAAGTGTTTATTAAGTCACCGATCTCTTCTTGAGTGGTTGCCCAACATGGGTTTTCCAATGACTGTTGCAGATTAGTTGAGAGTGCTGACAGGAGGACTTTTTATGACTTTACTTAATGCTGATATGTAGATGCATGCGTCCATGTTTGATCATTTGATCAGTACAGCCATTTTTTTAAGATCTACTTTTTTCATTTCATTAGTTTCTATTTTCAAATAAAATGGGAGAAAACAGAAAGCGTTCACGGGGATTTTTATCAGTGCTCAAGTTCTAATTTGATTACGTTTTCATAATCGCTGGTACATTAAAAAATGCAGCAAATGAGAATAACATCTAGTTCTGGTTGCAATAATATATATACATATTTAAATATGATAAACACTGAATATAATTGGTTTCATTTGGTTTTAATGATGTCCTCTTAACGTTCAGTTAGTCAGATGGCAACTTATACTGAGCCTCCTCCTGAGTTTTTCCTTTCCAATAGTTGCCACTTGCTTGCTCAGGCTGAGGGATTGCAGGTGGAAAATAAATAAATCAATGCCCCAATGCAATTAGATGAGTTTTCTTAGATTATTCTCCAAACCAACACAGTATATGATTAACTTCGACAATAGTGTCTTATCACTAGGACTGAATTTTAATGCATGTAATTGGAAAAGAGAGTGACATATTTGATTAATTTGAATGGAATTTTGCCAAATTTCATAACAAACTGGTGTGGTATGAATCAAACCAATTTGTCCTTGAAAGTGCCTACAGGGAGATTTGTCTGAGTACAAGTATTAGCAAAAATATATTGTTCGGGAACAAGCACAAGGTTGAGTCCAGAGTCCATAATTGATGAATTACTGTGTTTTTATTTACAGCTATCCGTCTTCAAGCCTTAGTCAGGAGTGGCAGCTTTACATTTACAAGCTGGTGAAGGTCACATTTATGTATCTAACATTTCAAAGCAACAACTACTGTGATACCTTGAACCATTATTATTCATTAAGACTTTATGAAGCATGTTAAGTTCAAGAGCTCACCAATTGCTTTAGGCAACTTAAAATTTTGTAGTTCCCATAGAAAAAAAAAAAATCTGAATATTTTGAAAATTCTTAGCTTTGAGGATGCCCACAGTTGTGTAGAAGGCACCCGAGTGCCTACGTTGTACATGTGCTTCAAAATACAAATCCAAGACCACAGTCTTCTCTAAATTACAAACACTCAAGTCTATAGCAAATTTTCTGACGACCATCTTTATTTGTTTTATATTAAACTTCTCTTCTGGGGCTTTTTTTTTTTTTTAAGTTTAATTGTTCATCTCTCTGAGGCGGAATTACATACACATTGTCAAAAGCAAAATAGACGAATAACGTGGTTGTTTACAAGTTAATACCACGAATGCTGATTTCCAATGCAATGCTAATGATGTATGAACACAAACGTTAAATCACTCAGATAAGCGGTGATATTGTTTAGATGCTTACCAAGGGCAAGTACTAGTTAAAAACGTTTATTTGACTTTTGCTCAATTTCTATCAACTCTTTTGTCTCGCCTTGGGTTCAAATGAGCAGCCTGTGTTAAAATAAACAACTTCCCCATCCAGGTGACGCTTTCGGTTAGCTGACCTAGCGTTAGCAAACCATACTAGTTTCAGTGCCTTGAAGACGGATAGCGCGGATGTACAAGCCAACAATGCCTGCGAAACCCAGTGTGCGTCTTTAGGACACGGCAGATTCACTAGAAGTTTAAAAGAAGCAACAGCTGTCAAACAATAGCACGCCGCTGTCAAAGCCGGTAGGCCAGAACAAGCTCTTGAACAATCCCACTCTCCCCCTCGTGTGCCTTACCGATATGTGATGAAAAGTTTTCAGCTAGGGCAGAGGCGCATTTAAAACTCGCCCGAATACCTAAACCTTTCTATACCTCTAAATATTTGCTTAATAAGGCGCAAAAGTCATAGTTGAGATAGAAAGGAGGAAAAAAAAACTCACTATTCCTTGGTGAGAACCATAGTAACTTGCTTCTATCGGTTCTGCTGGTACTGCCCAGTGACTGCCGAGTGATGCTGACGTCATTGGCTTAGTGCCGCGTCCTGGCCCGCCCACAGCTGTTATGATTGGTAGAAAGAGGATGGACACACCTACTAATTAAAACTAACCAATCAAACTCTCTTACATCTCAAAGTAATCTCCTATTACAGAGGATAACCTATGCTTTGAACTAACTTTATCTGGCACATTTTGTTCAAGTTGTGGAAAGCAACTAATCTGTCCGTAAACCCATGTACTTGTCGATCCATCTAACAGAAAACATTACATATGATTTATCTCAAGCCAACACAGAAATATTATTACACCATTGTTGGTTAATAAGGAAACAAGTTTTATCTCAATCACAGAAAATATGTCTTTTAGACCCAATAATTGCATCCTTTTCTAAAAAATGTATTTGACTCAACCAATTATTCAGAGGTCTCTTTCCTTAATAACTGAAATATTATTCATTTCATTCTGTATTCCAAGTTTTCTTTTTCTGCCCCCTTCTGTGTCCTATTTTTTATCTTCTTTATTGTTGTTGTTTTATGCTTTTATCAGAAATAAATAAAAAAAATTAAAAAAATTAAAAATACCTCACCTAAGAAGTAATCTTGATGCTTACGTGATTATTTTTAGGCCAATTTCTGACCTGGCAAACTTTATATTTGTTTGTCACAAACCATGCTTTCAAGTATTATTGATCCATTTTCAGCATTAAACTCAGAGTCATTCCAATAGCTTAATGTTAGCCTGAAACAACTATCACACAACACAACTTCAAACTATTATTTTATATAATGACAAAAAAAAGCAATCAAATCAAATGTGACAAATTAATTTTAAAACCGTGAATTAACTTTATGAAGCAGTTCAAAACTCAGTTGTTTTCCTAGCCACACTTTTGGAGTTCAGAAATCCCTTAAATACAATCTGCTTGACAGCAGGACCTAGACACTTCAGCATGTTTTTATCTAAAAATTTTCAAGAAAAGCTGAGAAGCAAAGTTACACCTAAGAAGGAATGGGTCCCCAAAACATCTGGGGGTAAGAGAGAGAGAGGAGTTGAGGGAATGGCATTTGAGACAGAGAGATCCTACCCAATTATGGTTGGAGTGGGACAGTCCGGGGCTGCTTTGCTGCGTCAGAACCTGGAAGACATCCTTTAAATTCTGGAACCCTTTCTCTATTAAAAAATCTTAACAGAAAATATTTCACTATCAGTTCACAACTTCGAACTGAAGCACACTTTGGTTATACAACAGGAAAAGTGACCCAATGCACCCCTACAGGTCTCTCTGTGAATGTCTAAAAACAATAAAGGTTTTGTAGTGGACCAGACTTTAGACCAACTGTAATGGTGTGAAATAAATGGGCCAATCATAGTGAAAAACACTCCAATATGGCTTAATTTTGCAAAATGTGGGTCACAATTCCTCTATAGTGATGTCAAAAACTTATTGCCAGTGATTTCAATTGCTTGATAATTGTTGTCACTATCATGATGGCCTAACCAGTTATTATGTTTATGTTTTCACAACCAGGCTAGTTATAATAAATTTTTGATTTCAACAAATGAAATAATTATTCAAAGAATTCCAAACTGCATTTTGAATTTGCTCAGGTTATCTTGCACATTAATGTGATCAAAAGCAAATAGAAATGGGACAAAAAAAAATTTCAGAGCTTTTTATCCATTTGTCTCTGTAGTTGATAAACCTTTACCAAGTTAGGAAGACAAGAAAGTAAACATGATGTTTTTATTGAAACAGTTTACTGATAAATGACAGATTGTTGCTGTGAAACTGCCATGTTCAATCTCAAAAAAATCATGGGGGTAAAAAGTCATACATGGTACTTAACACTGAATAGCAAGAGAATCCATGCTTCAGAGCAGACACTCAGATCACAAAGAAATCAGGCAAAATGCCCTCTAGATTTCAATAAAAAATATTAAATTGATTTTTTTTCACTCTATCCATCTTTACAAGGTACAGATTTGTTCACTTTTAATTATAAAAACAGTTAATACTGATTGTAAAACACAAATAAATTTACAAAACATAATAATAATAATATTTTTTAATATTAACAACAATAGCAAACAATAATAACAATAATAATTAAATTTAAAAACAAAAAGTAGAATGGAGGGAAATAAGGTTTGTTGCATCTTTTGACCACACAAACAGCAACTTTTTTGGGGAAAAAAAAAAAATCAAATTGCATTTAGCGCTACCTGACACAGTTACACACAAACACAGTATCAGGTCGTTGAGTATTTCTCATTGCCATTTACAGTGTTATGGGCACAAAGACAAGACAGTCTCCAAGCCATTCATTCATCTGTTTCTGCAGGAACACACAAGTCAAAGAAATCCCTCAGACTGAGTTAGGCTTGTTGGGCCAATGGTGGTCCTGAAGAGGTGCCCTGATCCTCTGCCTCACAGAATAGTAAATTACAGAACCACATTCACCGTTTCAGCATTTAGAAGAAGGGAAAAATCTTCCTGGGGAGAGGAATTTGTATCCGTTGCCAGCAGGCAGTCGGATAGAACGAGCACCAGGGCTGCTGCTTGTGGAAATCGTAGGCGACGGGGCAACTTTTCTGGGGTTGGAACAGTGGTGTCCATTGGAAGAATTCTTGGTACCGCTATCCAGTGACTGCAGTCCCAGCTCCCGCAGCTCCAGGCTGTCTTGGGTGTCATGAGGGGAGCAGTGGCGTGGGGAGAGGTTCAGAAGGCTCAATACATCTCTACTGGCTGAAGCAATAGGTCCCGATGTGCTGTGGATGGCTTTGACAGGACCTAGGTGTTGCTGTTGTTGAGCTGCGGCATTAGTCCAAAACGTCTTCAGGTTATGGATAGCTTGGACTTTTTCATCAATGACCCCTCTTCGTAGCCGGTCCAGATCTGGGGCATCTGCTGATGTAGAACAGGCAGAGCCTGTAGAAGAGTAGGACAAAGCAGGAGACGGAGCGCTACCAGCTGGTGACTGGTGTCCAGAGCTGGGAGACACGTTGCTGGGAGAGCGGGAAATGTGGCCACTATATGGAGAGCTTGGGTACTTCAGTTTGAACTGTGCATGGCTGTCCAGGGTGGGGGAAGGATGGCTACCATCTTTTTGGGAAGACTCTGAGACTGCAGGGCTGTTGTATCCAGAGCTTACCTTCTGGAGGGAAGAAGAACGGGAGGGAGGCTTGGGCTTGGGGGAAGACTGTGCTCGACCACTGGCGCTGTTAGGACGACTGAATGCACTGGTTTCGGAAGAACGGAATGTACCGCTCCGAGCTGAGGCCGCCGCAGGTCCAGTCCCGCCCTCCGCTCCAGCCCGCTGAAGACTGCTCACAGCTCGTAAGTGACTGTGAGTTTCCTCCAGAATCTTCTGGGCCAGCTCTTGAGGGTCCAGATGAACGGGCTTTTCTTCCTGCGACTTGACAGTGCTGTCTGTCTCAGTACTGGACTGATCAGATTCGCCCGTGTCTGAGCTGCTCACCTTACCCACCTTCTGGAATGGCGAGTTTGGACTGGGCACAAGGGATGTTTTGACAGGAGACGTCGGGGTGCTGACACTGCCCCGTGATGATACAGAGACCGTATAGCCTCTCCCTGCTCCTGTGGACCCACCGACCCCCCTGCCTCCCCGGTGATGTCGCTGACTGTGACCTGGTGGAAGAGGCAGGGAGTCACAGTGGCTGCCCAGTGGCTCGCTGCTGATAATGGAAAAGCCTTCATACTCCTCTTCGTCACCGCGTGTTCCTGCACCTGCAGCAGCAGCTCCTTGTGGGGATGAGCGACTGCGTGGCACATGTGGGTGTTTGTGAACAGTGTAGTGTGCAGTGGCGCCCCCTCGTTGTCGATGAGTAAGGAAGTCACAGTCTGTCTTGGAGGCAAAACTCATTGAGGAGGTTACAGAGCTGAGGCTGTAGACAGAGATGGCATCTGATGCTTGATTGTCCAGGCATGGGGGAGAGAAAGGAAGGCTGGAGTATCCCACTGGCAGTGGGTTAGAAACAGACTGAGCCGAAGCCAAAGACTCAAGGGAGGATGAGCTGTCCAGGCTCAGGCGCTTGGGCAGTTCTGTGGAGTCTGTAAACAAAGCAAACACACATATACATGTGAAAACCTATAAAAAAAGGAAAGGAATAAAAATTGTAGCGACCCAAAAACAAATTTAGACCCTAAAATTACAAAACAGATTAAAAGAATAAAACAATTTACCAAACAGTGCCAGCAGAGACTGAAGAGCAAAGTGCAAGGTCCGCCGGTTAGCCAGTTTGCCCGTCTTTAGCACTACTTCTTCCTGTCCAACCTCACATAAATCAAATCCTGCACAAAGAAAACAACAACAAAATGTAATGTTAAAATGAAATCTATGCATGCATGAATAGATGATATATCTCATTTGGATTTAGATATATTATACACATAGTGATATAAATCAAGTGTTTATTATTTATATTAATTTTGATGATTATGAAATATGATTCATGAAAACTCAAAATATAGTTTCCCAGTTTCATATTACATCAGACTAATAAAAAGGTTTTTTTATACAGCAACATTTTGCTATAACTCCAGCAATCTTGAAGACCACTGACTTGACAGCAGACAATCACTGACCCGCCTTCACCAGGTCATTGCTGAAGAAGCTCATTCTCCATATATTGCTGCATGCAAGCATATTTATGGACAGATTAATGGAAGGGAAAAGTGTGGTAGAAAAAAGATAAATAACCATCAATGATAACAGGGGTAGATTCAGGAGGTATGGACTGCGGCTGGTGTCAGTGCTTCAGAAGCCACTAACGATGTTTCCAGGACAAGGGCTACATCTGTCACAATGTGTTAAGCAAATCCTGAACCAGTGTCAGAAACATCTTACCTAAAAGCAACTTGAGATCCAGTGTGATGCTTTCACAGGTGACATGACTCAGGGACCCATGTTATACTGATGTTTCACTGTTTTACCAAGCCCAAAGTCAGGCCAGCTGTCTGTCAGGAACTTCACACTTCATTTTTCCCTCTGCTAACAAAGCTTTATGGAGGTTCTGATGTCAACATTTTTTTTTTCACCCACCCACACTGGTGAAAGTACCAGTAGCTACTTTAATCACCATGGTATCAATGCAAACTTGCCTGAACCCTACAGTGAATCATTGATGAATTGTCAAGAGGAAGATAAAAGACACCAGAGAAAACAATACAGTCAAGCTGAAGGTCACTACTAAAGAGACCTGGGTTTCCTGAACGCCTCAGCAGAACCACAAACTGATCTCTGTCATACCACAACACATTCATTTTTTAATTCACACAAAAGGACCCTCAATCAAGTATTGAGACCATACACGACAGTGCATGGGGTTACTTTTCAGTAAATCGACATTTCTGTGTTAAAATGACCTTTTTGTTTGGTTTTATATGATATAATTATTTTTTTAAGAAACATTTTGGATAATATATGATCTTGAATGAAACTGAAAAAATATAATGCTGTTTTTTTTAGAGTGTATGTTGATTTTGTATAAATTAAATTATTCTTCAATGTTCATGCAAAGTTGTTGAAGATGTACAGGAGACACAAAGAAGCAGTCTTATTTTGTGAAGATTTAACTTACCAAGAGCAGCCAGAAATTCATGGCATCCAGGCAGTCTCCACAGTTGCACACTAATGGATACCTGAATGGGCAGGAGGGAGAAGTCCTGCTCCTTCTCTCCTGTTTGGAGTTGGACTAGCACCTGGTGAAGCTGGAAGAGAAAGAAGAAAGAACTGTGAAATTAAAACTCTTATTTTGTTAAATCATTAAATATGATTTATGCAGTAGCTTAAATAACATAGGCATCAAGTTCACTAGCTCTGTGCTGCTCAGTAATTTCATTACCAATTTAGGGATATGTAGTGAAATTTGAATTTCTAGAAATTATAAAAAACAAACCTTTTAATGAACTACAGAAAATCTTTTTAAATATGTTTTAAATCCTTTGTATTAGTAAACTACACAATAGGGACAAAAGTAGCTGCAGAGAATTAGAACGATAAGAATTGGACCTTTGTGGAAATGTTCACATGGACTAGGGATTACATATCTAACAACAGGGAAAACTTTGCCAGCTTGACGTAACTGTGTGGAAAGTAAAAGAGAGCCTTAGCTGTGCCATAGTAGCTTTGCATCATAGTTTAATCCCTGCAACTATCCCGAAACTTTCTTTTGAGCTGTAATAATCCAAGGCTGGAAATCCTTCAGCAATCAAAGGAATGGAAAAGTGCAAAAGCAAATGATAGGTTAGCTTCCTACAGCCATGTAAATTACAGCATCACAAAGTAGATTATAAAAACCATCATAAAACCTCTTTACAAAGGGTGCTGTTTTACTGATTCTTTTTTTTTATTTTTAGCAAGTTAAATAGGTTGAGAGTGGAGAAGCAGAGCAGAGTGAAATGCGGTTCAGATTGGTGAAATGGTCACTTACCATGGCCACCATATTTTTGACAGCCTTCAGACCACAAGGTGGGTGCAGGGAAAAGAGAATAGGTTGTTTTTAAATACATGCACACAGTTTGCAGATAAAGGTTATAAAGATTCAGCCATAAGAAGAAATGAAGCAAAAAGGTAACACTGATGTGTAATATCGCACTTCAGTGCAATCAGTACACATAGACCAGTTGGAACGTGGTTCATGTTACACATACTGAATTTGTATAATCACTGCCTAACTGCATGGTTTCTGAGTCCAAGCATGTGATTGTGACATGTGGCACGTGCACAATGATAAACCTCTGCTGTGTAACTCTAATTCTCTGGTATTTCAGGGGTGGAAGAGAAAAATAATTAGTATTGTAGCTAGCACTGCTAGTCCTATTTGTAGGTCTTTTGTCACATCTAACCAGAAAACTTTTTGCTGCCCCGTCACATTCCCCAAAAAAGGTAAAATCTTATATTTCCTTTTTATTTCTGAAATATATTGGTCTATCACATAATAACTCAATAAAAATATGGAAGCTTCAAGATTCAAAGTGGGAAAAAAAAACATTCAGAAAAGTTCAAAGAATATGATTGCTTTGCAAGGTAACGTTCTTCTAAACTCTTTCTAGTTCAAACAGCACATGTCATTTGAAACCAAGATCAATTTCATATTGTGCATTTGTTTGAAGCAGCAGGCTCTTACCCGGTTGATGAGCTGCTCTCCTGCCTCTGAAGCAGTGATGAGTTTGCACAAAGCCTGGAGAGCTGGCGGCGGCAAACCTAAGGGTTGGGAACAAAGGAAGCTTATTGCTATTCATTCAAGAAACAGCATTTATACCTCAAAGTAAGCCACACTAAGCAGATGGCCCTCAATATGAAATGATAGAAACATAAACTCATAGATTAATTTTTTCAGTGAAACAAAATAGATAATTTTGCAAGAGACCAGCAAGTGTACCCAAAACGTTGTACTGTTTGTTTGTTTTTTTTTTAAAGCAGTGCCATTGTCAAAAGGCTTTTCATTTCACCTTTAGTATCTTGAACTTTCACCAGAGAAACAAAACAAAGAGCAAACAACACGTAACTTGTTACAGATTCTGAATCTGTCTGACCTGTGATCTTCAGCTTGTGTCTACATACCCAGTAGTGATTGTAGTGTAGTGCTACACTGCTGGAGTCTGTCTCCTGGGTCAGCAGTGGGAAAGAAAACTGCAGCAGGAATACCGGTGCCTGCGGAGTCGAGACGGAAGCCCACGGCTGTCAGCAGGGCCTGCCAGCCGGGAACGCCCCCGACCTTGTTCTCCACACTCTGCTGGGATGTATACATTGAATTACGTTGGCCATTTTGTATCCTCTGAAGAGACTTCTCCACCTGAAAAGATAATAACAGCAATACATCAGTGTGTTTGTGTGCTGCTGGTTGTCAAATTTTGTACTATTGTGTTGATATCTCACCAGATGAAGTAAGACTCTCAGAGCATCACGAGCTCGATCTGGATACTGCAAAATTTCAGCCAACGCTTGGCCAATAAGGGAAGATGGGCTGTTAAGCTTCACGTCATTGCCAATCAGCATATATCCTGAAGGGAGAATAAAGCAATAAGAACAAGTCATTTCATGGTAATTTCTGTTCGACTTCAATTGAATTAATGCATTACAGCATTATATCTAACCTGCCCAGTTGGACGGATGAGAGTACTGTTTGCTGCTCTGCACGGTTTTCATGGCATCTGCTAGTGCTGCACTAGCCTTGGTCCCATTCAGCAGGGCAGAGTAGAAAGCATGGACAAAAACCTTGGAGGCTGCAACGGGTACAGGCCACAAGGACACGAGAACACACTGAGCACCAGCAGCCAGGAAGGCTCTGGTTAGTCCCACAACACCATCTGCTGTCACCTTGCTGCTAGACTCTTGGTACGACCTGCAGCCACAGTAAAACAGTAGAGATTTGGTGTGAGATTTAGCTTTTTCATACAATATTGCAATCAGCATGTCCTCTGTTTAAAGGCGATGCCTTCTAACCACCTCATTTTTCATATGTTGTCATGTTACAAACATAAACCTTAGTGTATTTAATTAGGAGCTTGTGTGATTGTCCAGCACAAGTAGCACACATTTCAGAAGTAGAACTGAAGAATCGGTTGACAGGACAACTGTTATACACTTCACAAGTCTGGCCTTTAAGGAAGAGTGCCAAGAAAAAAAGCATGGTCAAAGAAAGACAAAAGAAGTTATGCTTGCAGTTTTTTTATATGCTGTTTAAAGAACACACCAAACTTGCAGAAAGGTGTTTTGGTCAGATGAGTTTAAGACTGAACTCATGTGTCAGTTCAGTCTTAAACCGACTGGGGTTTAAGTCCAAAGCTTTAATGATGCAATAGTGTTCAGAGAAAAGAACAGACTTGCTTTAAAGTGTTTTTAAATATAGATGCACTCAAATCTTTTCATTTTAATAGTCACAAGATGATTGAAAAACATGCATCATATTTCCTCCAATTCAATATTATGTAAAATATTGTGTTGGTTTATGTATGAAAAAAGTTGCACAAGTTTAACATGACAAGTGAAAAAAATTCAAGAGGTATTAATACTTTTATAAAGTGTTGTTTGTCTCCACATCCATTACACCTACCCCAACACCACCAGCTTGACAGGTAGCCTCAGGTCCAAAATATCTGCAGCTGTCAGCAGGAACTCCTGCAGAGGCGGACTGTCACAGATGCTCTCCACATCACTGCTGTCATCCTGCAGGTGGAGAGACTCTGGTATGGTGTAGCCGCTGCCAACGGATCCCTTCCTGCCTCGACCGCTGCTGCCTCTCCGACTGCTCGCGCCTCTGCCTATTGTTCCCACCCCAACACTGGCACCTGCCCCGCCAGGTACACATTCAGGGTTCGGGGTGAGCACTAGAGCCGCCAGTTTCCAGGAAATGTGGGTGGCAAAATGGGCGCATTCAGCCTGAGTGAGGGCACCCATCACCCTCTCCTTGGTGGCAGATGAGCCAGTAAGAGGTTGACACCCCAGTAGCTCTGCAACCATTAGAGCTTCTTCCTCAGCGGTGGGCATGGGTCCCCAGAGCCAGCGGTCCATCACAGGTGAGGGAAGTTTAGGATTTCCCACCACTGCTGCCATGGAGACACCGCCACAGGGAGCTGGTCCAGGACGCCGAGAGTGAGTCTAAGAGTACAGAACACAATTTAAATGTGCACAATGATCCAAGGACAGATGGTCAAAGATTTCTTAAAAGACTAATATACGTCTCATCTTAATGGAAATGAACTGAATGAGAAGTCAAACCTTTGCGCTGAATCCAAGGCCATGGATGGAGGGCACAGCAATGAGGCTGAAACGCTCGTACAGGTATTCATTAGAGGAGCTTCCTTTTAGCAGAGCAAATGGGATGAGGTACAACTCTCCTTCCAGAACCATCACTAGCTGTCTATGTCTGCCAACAGGCCCGCTGGAATGCATCAGCCCCTGTCAGATAAAGGAATGAGAAAAAGTAAATAAATATTCAAAAAACTTTTTCGACAGTATGTGGTGATTTTTCTTGTCTAAGGCATTGCACAGTTCTTCAACAAACATTTGTAGGATGCAGTCAATCACTGAGAGAGGCAGCACTCACCCCCTCCATAGGTGCAATGAGTAAATCGTAAAGTGCCCTCAGTGGAGGTTTGCCAAGGTTGCTGGAGCGTCGAGGCAGTGAGGAGTTACCATCTTTGGCAGGAGACATAGTGTTACTGAAGAGGCTAGTCATACTCTGACAGCTCCTGCATAGACACCACAGAAAGAAGCAGAGGTTTTATCTTGTACATCTTACTGAAACACTGCAGACTGAGGAAAGAGTTTTGGAAAATCTCTCACATCATGTTTTTGATATAAACTCATTCAGTTTTTTTTTTATTTTTATTTATTTTAATGCTGGTGAATGTGTTAAAGTTATTCATTGGCCACACTTCTCAGACTCCCTTGAAAATTTACACCATTGCGTTGGAAAGCAGGCAATTAATGAATGTGGATTTTTTTTTCTCCTTTGGAATAGTGAACCAGTCCAGCTGGTACCGATTGTATGGTAGCCTCACTTCAACCAGATGGCCCCAAGGTAGCTAAGGCTGCAGTGTAGCTCACCACCATCAGCGTGTCAGTGTGGTCATAAAATCTAATACGCTTTGGATCCTCTGGACTGGATAAACCACTATACGTTTACCATTTACATCTTATCCATAAGTGATGGTATGATGAAGCAGAAGATGGGATATAGAAAATAGAGAAGTAATGTGGGGACTTGCCCAATCTATCATGGTAAAGAAAAGGTAAAAGGCAATTCCTCTAGATTCCACTCCCCACCTGTAGTCATGAAACATGAATTGTGACCAAGAGAATTGTATCCGTGATACAAACAACTGAAATAAGCTACCTCTGTTCAAATGTGGAGCTCAGGACTAGGAATAATGTGAGGAGCTCTGTTATTTGGGAGGATCTTGTAGTAAAACCACTGCTCCTCTGCTTCAAAGCAAACAAGAGGTGGTTCTGGCATCTGCTCAAGATGCCTCCGAGGCATCTTTCTTTGGAGGTTTTCTTCTAGATTAGGCCCTGGGGTCAGACCCGGAACTTCCTGGAAGGACTATACTCCTTCTTGCCTACTAATGCCTTGCGAGCTTTGTAAAGGGGGAGTAAGGACTAAACTATTTAGGGCAAGCCCAAATATTTGGAATTTAAATTTCAGTGTGAGCAAGAAAGGAAACCAGTACTCAATGCTCTTGTTTTTCTTAACTATCATTTATGTTTATTTGCTTTTTTCTGTGTAAAATGACATTTAGATGAGCTAAAGAGTAGAGCAAGTCAATTGTCCACCATAGATTTTTTTTTTAATGCTTCCATTATGATCCAGGTTTAACTCATCTCCAGGCAGGTGTTCAGGTCTAAAAACATTACTTGGCCACACTGAAAAAGCTGTTAATGGCCATGATGTTATTCTGCTTGATAAAACAGCAAACTGGCCTCACCTGAACCCCAAAGAAAATCTATGGAAGAGGAAAAATTAGAAAGAACCAAAATGTAAATTACTTTACATCTGCTATTAACACAACTTGGGCTCCACAGAGCCACAGGCTGATCGGCTCCCTGTTATGTCACATTGATGCAATAATTTATGCAAAAAAGATTCCCAACAAACTGTTGAATGCATAGAAATGAGGAAGTTTAACAGAAGCCTGATAAAGTAATCTATTTTTTGGGGGCAATTCTTTTTTATCGCCTATGGTAATGAATGAATGAATTTCTGTAATGAGTACAAACTTCGCAATACAATGTATATTTTTTTCGATGTACCTGCTTGTTAACGTTCCACTGATATTACACTGCTATTGTAAAAGTTGCCCACTAGATGGCAGCATTGCCCTGCTGTGGTACTATTAAAATTATGTAGGGACTTTTAGCTAAGTCCCTACATAAGCAATAGGTAATGAATAACAGCGCTAATCTCATTCTATATTGTCTTTTTTATGTATAGTGCACACCCAAAGCCATACATTTACTGGTTTGCAGCATGTAGGATAAAAGAGAGACTCTTCTTTTGAGGCATATCTGTGGTGAGATTGAAGTAACAGCTGAAACTCGGCCTCACCAACACCCAGCATACTGAGAACTGTGCTAATGGTGGCCCTGGGGTTAGAAACCTATTGCTTGGCCCTGTGGGTCCAAGCTTTATGTCTGAACGTGTCACTTCAATCCATCTGCTCCACAAGCGCTAGAGTTTCCTCCGGACCCCTGCCAACAGACATCTATCCTGCCCTTCTGGTAGCCTCAGGCCACAGGCTTCTCTCCAGCTTCTCAACACTCTGTCTCTCTCCCAGGCCTTGGCAAGAGACTCCATGGGAAAGCAAAACAATCATTTGTTAGCCTGACAGGAGGAATGAGAGAGGAGGCAAGGTTGAAGCCAAGAGAAGGTGTAGAGTGCACCTTCTCTTGGCGCAGTCTGTAAGCTTTGCTTTGCTTCAACCACACAGCAGGCAGTGAGGTTGAAGGTGAAGACTGTATTCACTGACTGTCTACCTCAGTCAAAGCTGAGAACGATCAAAAGGCTAAAAATGTCAACAAGTAAATCATTGTATGAACTGACCTATTTTCATCCCCACAAAATGAAGCAATGTGCTTTTTCTTTACGAAATGATCACTTTTAAAGTAGGCTTCGTGTTTTATTTGGATTTACTGTCTTTTTACTGACAGCTTCATCAAGACCATCAAACAATCTCATTATGTGTTGACTGTTCATAATGACCTAATGCTTTACATGCTGATCGGATTAGACAGACTTTCATCATCACCTTCCCATACAAATCCTTTCAAGCGTCTCTGTAAAGATTAACGATAAAAGAAAGCAATTGACAAATCTTTTTAATCTTCAATGTATTATTCCTGAACCACTCCTAATATAATGGTATTCCTTTGAAAATTATTATGCAGATATACCTAGAAATCATCTGGTGACTGAAATTGGCCACGTTTGGTAATCAGCTTTCATCAGATTAGTGAACACACGACATCAAAGCACTATCCATAACACTCTTCAGTATTGAAGCTGCTGCTGAGAAAATACAACGCAACTTTTCTCTGCATCAAGAAGCCTCTTGAAAATATTTTGTATTTTCGACAACACAGTTCAATTATAGTGTTATTTTTAAATAGGCAGTGAGGCTTCAGCAGCTAAACGGACTCATTTTAAAGAGTCCAACTCTGACGGATTAGTACTTATTACCAATTTATTTGCAATCTGATAGTTAGGATAATGTTTTGCTTTACAAGCATTGCACCAGACTGATAATGTTTGCTGGACTAAATGCTAATGTAAATTACAACACAGTTTAAAATGTTGACTCTGTTTTCATTGTGTTGCCCTTTTAAGTTAATAGTGAATTCCAGTTCAACAAAAACTGTGTATCACACAATGTGACTTTGAACATCTAATCATAACAGATTCCTAGAGTCAAGTGTGGTCAGACAGTAAATCAGTAAATCAGAGGTAATTCAGATCCCTCTGTTACATAAACTGAATGATTTCGCTTTAGTGGTAATTTCAGTGACGTTTTACACGTTTTATTGCAAAGCTAGTTTCATTTTCAATGTATGGAGAAAGTTGAAAAAAGATAATTTTTTTTTTGCCATTTCTAGTTCTTCAAAAACAAAATTGTAATTAACAAAAATCTTTGAAAAGAAATTGGTGCACCTCTAGTTGTTCTAATTCTGTATTCATTATAGTGACAAACTGCATAAAAAATTGATACAAAATGTCAACGTGAGAAGAAAAAAAATAAGCAAAGACAAAGAAAGCGCACTAATGATGTGAAGTCAAACCTCAAGAGAAAGGTGTTTAAGTGTTTCCCATCATTTTCTGTGGTTTATGTATTATGATAGAAGCAGGCTCCTTAGCATGTTCAGCTTTATAATTCAAAATTTTTTTTGAGTGCAGAAAGAATGAGAGGATTATTACCAGCACCCCATTAAAGGGGCCTAATGAGCACGGAGACTCAATTAAAGCTGGAATTACCCCCTCATCAAAGAGCAGCTCAACTGTGGACTAGGACAGGAAAATATGACCCAGACACACACACGCACACACACCTACACACACACTTTTCTTTGGATATGCATTACCTATCACTGCAACGTACAAGAATAGTTGGGATTTTGCTCATAATCACACATTGAACAGGCCTATTATGGACATTTAATAAATCTGCACAACAAACATGGATGCTGCAAACATTGGCCTTACTGGTGTCTGGGGAAAAGACACACACACAAGTGTGTGCACGCAGATGAACACACACACGGCTCCATCAGAGGAGAGAGTTGATAAGGGCTTTAGCAGCTTGGCTTTACTCCGTCTATTTAATAAGGAGGATTCACATGCTGCCTCTGCGCCGGCTAGACAATGGCAAAGAAAGTCCTTTCACAGATGAGCCACAATACCCATGAATCTCCTTACCCAAGCACATATTTTTGATCTTCTTGTTTTGTAAAGAAGAGGTTTTCAGTAGAATTTGGCGATTGAGTGTGAGAGCGCAGCAACGCTATGTTGACGTACAACCGTCCCCTACCTGTTGAACAGGTTGTTTCTCGACACCATGCGCAGGAAGCCTGTCGGGTCGGTGACCGAGTTGAGCTTGTTGTTGAGTTCTTCAAACTGTTGGTCCAAAAAATCACCCGCCTCACTCTCTGTCTCACTGCTAGAACACCCCCTGATGAAGACAGAAAGAGATTGAGTCGGAGAAATAACCATAAAAACATTGGCAAGGGAAAAAAAAGTGCCTCTCGAGCACAGCAGACAATACAGAGACGTACATTGTCTCTTCGTTGTTAAATCAACTCCACACATTCCCGATCCACCATAAATACACACGATTCAACCCACACGCTTGGCCCAATTTCCCAGCCTTGAGCCGACACCCCGATGATAAGCACAGTTAAATCCTTTCATTATAATGCTGGTAATGCTGATCTAGTCTGTGGGGAGTCAGCCACCCCCACCCCACTCTTCTTACTCGACACCACTCCTATTTCTGTCTCCATGT
This sequence comes from Poeciliopsis gracilis, assembly GCA_911649635.1. Lineage (NCBI taxonomy): Eukaryota > Metazoa > Chordata > Actinopteri > Cyprinodontiformes > Poeciliidae > Poeciliopsis > Poeciliopsis gracilis. Next base: position 2,722,166 of record CAJVRI010000005.1, on the reverse strand, counting down.
TTGAAGCGTTCCTCTAATGCACCAAGAGTTAAAACAAACCAAATGTCGTATTTTAACTCTACTTACAACAACGGAAGGAGAACTATCTCACAAGGAAGGAGTGGAAACACAAAAACGACATTCTTTGTAGACAACTTAAACTGTTTCAGCGTGTCACTTCTTCTGGCAATGTCTTGATTAGCAGGTATCAACTTTGTGGTCGTTTTTAATAAGGTCAGTCGACGACAGCTTTGATATTCCAACCCTTAACACCTTCTTAGTCCATCACCACAGGTTATACTGTTAAATGTAAAATTGTTCATATTCCTAGCAAATTCAGATATCAGCTAGTTTTTCTCTTACTTTAACAACATCTTTTTGAAAAGATAAAGATTTGTGTCAAAGCATAAAGCATAATTGTCAATTTGGAATCCGTAGCAAAGTTCAAGTGACTACGCCATTGTGAACTGCTATTTTAATAGTCTCAACAGGTTGAAACCAGCAGCTCTGTAACTGGTTGGTGGTAATTAATGACTCATACAGCATATGGCTACAGTATAAAGTACTACTAAGAAATACAAGATGACACTGTGGAAAGTCTTACTCGACAAGAAGTCAAAATTGATATCTAAACTGTCACGGCTGATGGTGTGAGAGGTGTAAAAGAATCCAAGAACCCCTACCAGGGCCGTTCTGAAGAATATTGACCCTCCTAGTTATGACATGTGAAGATGGATAAGAAAATAACTGGATGTTGTTTGATTGCACAGATGTGGACCGAGAATAAATCCAAGAAAGGCACACAAAGCCTATTTGGCCTTTGGAAAATGCTATCTGTGCAAATAGGAAGACGTCTGCTCTTCTGTTTGGTGGAGAACTGGCAGAATCCAATTATTATTGGCTGTAATCAGTGAAGCTATTTGATAGGGCAACAATGAGATTTCCTGTCAAAACTGTTTATCCTCACCTCTCTTAGTCAGTTTTTGTTTCGCACACATTCTCTACCGTTTCACTTCCACCTCATTCATTTAGTCTCCAGTCATTTCAGAGTGCTGCAGCCCCTTTGTCTGCACTCCAGACAGTGAATGGGCTGGTAAGTGGTGCCATATTGTGCCCATCCAGGCGCAGTGGTGTGTGTGCAACTTCCCTTTGGAGTAGTAAATGAGCTGATAATGGGGCAGGAGGGCCAAGCTGCCACGGCATTCGAGTCAGACGCTGGGTGCACCAGCTGGGCACTATGGATCAAAAACCAACTAGAGACACATCAGAATGGATTTCAGTGGGTGATTTTAACTTTCTCTCCTACGTTTCATCTTCCATCTCTTTCAGAGTCTCTCTGGCTGCATCCCCTGTTGTGTGTTAGGTCTTTATTTACCGACTTCGACTCCTTTGACTCTCCCCATTGATTTTATCGCCTCTTCTCCTTCTGATTCTCAGCGTAACCCCCTTTATCTTTTGCTTCACTTCTGATGCACTATTTGTCAGGTGGACTCACCATTCCTGTGCAATACAAAGAGCCATTATTCCATCTCATTTATTTCCTAGGAATGGACAGGGGACTCTGTCAGACAGGTGGTGGGGGGGCTTTCATCCAAGGGTTCAGTGGGGCAGAATAATGCCCTTTACACGTAGAGGCATGGTAAAATGAGCTAGGTTTCAAAAACGTTAAGTTTCTGCAACAGCCTGGGTAGAAAATCGTTTGGTTCTACTCTTTCCAGCTAGAGACTGGCAGCATGTTATTCTGTGATTTACACTATTAATTTGATTCTTTGTTGATGCATTGAGGAGATTTACAATCTAGTGACTGTACTTCTAAAAAATTTACAGCTGGAATATATCAGTCGTGAAACTTTCATGTGCATTTAGAATAATAACGAAGAGGGAAGTATTTTAGTAAAATGTGAATATTGCATTATTACGTACTGCAAATCATACATTTTGTGCAAGGAGAGACAACCCAACGACTTTGCCCTCTAGCTACATCCCAAAAAGAAGTGGGACAGCCAAAGCCCCGAGAGCAAGCACCCAAAACATACGGCTCAGAACTCATGGAGGGATTAAATGATCTTTTAGATGCTACCGTCCTACCTGCTGTAGTACGACTCGACTCCCAGGGCCTCCCGAGCGCAGGCAATGTGCTGCTCCAGCGAAGAGCTGCTCACCATCCCACCACCACCACCTCCATCCTGGAAGTCTGACCCTCCTTCTGACACACCCTCACCGAGGTAAACCTCATGAAACTTCAGGATTCCTGTGATAATAGGCACAACAAAACCAAACAGGACTTATTCTCATTTCTCGACATCCATTTCTACTTTGTTTCTGTGACTTGTTCACTACACCAGGAAACATTTGATCATTTAAACCAAGAGCTGTGGGTAAGGCCATGTGCAACAGTGCATCTGTGAAAGGGAATGAATAAAACAAACATTTATTCAATAAAAGATAAGAGTAGACTATCTCTGCCATCTGGTGCCTGCTAGATCTGCTTCAAGCAGGAGGGAATCTGAGAGATGGGCTACATGCTGTATGTGTGTGATTTCTCTAGGACTTTGCGAGAATATAACGATTCATTTACAAGAACCAACAACTATCAGTTGCCTAGGACACTCATGTCTGAATTGTGCAGAATTCAAGCAAATGTAGAAACCTTCGCTTTAAACCCCCCTTTGTTATCGACGGACCTCCTTAGAACTGGCCATGTTTTGGTGCCAGCTGGATGCCAGGGAATGCCAGGAAGTGACAGACAGGCGATTAGCGAGCAAGTGGCACTCTCTTTGCCTGGAGTGATATTTAACGCTTTGAAGAGCTACACTACTCTCTATGGTGTTTCTGCTTACGAGACTACCGCCGGGGGTCAAGTTCAGCTGGTTGCCTAGGAGTTCATCTTGATCAAATGTTCAGGGCCTGTGGCATGGGACATGAGTCACTGCTCTCATTTCCTTTCCTCACAACGGCAGCAAAAGTGGCCTAAAGTAGAGCTAACAGTATGGCAGCCACGGGAGGTGTGTGACATGAATTTTAATTAACTCTGAGCTTTCTCTGTTCCCTTAATTAAACAGGAATTTCACGAGTCATGTGTACAAGAGGGGATGGGTTTGGGCTTCACCTGGAAAACCACATTTGTTCTACTGAAAATATACAAAAGGGGGAGGCTTGCAAAGTCGCAATGTCCACTTCTATTTCAGAAGAAATCCTAAATAAATGCAAATGTTATATTAGTGGGAAGTTGTTCCTAATATTTGGCTACGTCACAATCTGTGTCACTATCAGTTAGTACGCTTCGTTTGCAAATGATTTCTAGGGTGAAGAGCAAGGCAGGGGGCAAATCCTAACAGTGGAGAGGCAGGTGGCACTGCCACATGGTGTCAGATCTGATCTGTTCCCCCTCTGTCAGCTCCAATGAAGCCTCCAGCCTCCAGTCCCTTTTTCTGCTGTGATTTCAGGAAGTTATATCTGAATGGGTCTACTAGCCACTGCAAACTACAAATAAAAAATGTTGTACTATCAAGACAGTAAAGTATTTCAGCACATTAGTTAAACAATGTAAACACAGTTCTAGGATTTTATAAGATAGACCAATGTATAATTTTGTAGAGGAAGGGAAATTTTGGAAAGTTAATAGTTTGTAGAAAAACCTTCAGCTGCAAGTCTTGAGGTATTGGATTTTTGCCAAATGTTCATTTCCAAACAACTCACGCTCAGTCAGACTGGATGGAGAACATCTCTGTACGTTAAATTCTTGTCAAATGAACTTCACTCAGGTTTGTTGATGCAGCAATGCATCTAAAACTGTCAGAACACATGCTCTCTATGACCAGTATTTAAGGCCTAGCTGTACTGAAAGTGAACTTACATCCAAGTTTGAAATCTTTTGTGGGCTTTTTAACTAGTTTTCTTCGGGACTGTCCTGCATTTAGCATCACCACCATGTGTTTAGAGTGATGTGCAATATCAGTTTTCCACCACATATTCCATTTTACATACAGCATCATTGTGACAGAAAATGAAGCTTGCGACCGTAACATTGCAAAATGTGACAAAGTTCAAGTCCGAGTGTAATCTTACCTGCCCCTGGTGCCAGTAGCCAGCTGTAGAGGTAGCCTGCTGCCATTGAGAAATACAGCACCAAGGCTCTCTGGCTGTTGACTGTGTCCAAGATGTGCTCCACTGTTACAGGCGTGTAGGGGTCCGAGTCCTGTTGGCCCGTCTGTCGCTCCACCAAGAGATCAGCGAAGGCTCGCGTACGACCGCGCTCCGCTACAGCCAAGGCCTCGTCATGGTGGCCTGAGGTGTTTAACAATGGTTAGAAATAAATAAAAAGCTAAACACGAATGTAGTCACAGGAGACGTCAATGAAGGAGGATGTCTTGTCGGCTCACCGAGGCTGACGAGGACCCTTTGGAGAGCCTGGTAGCAGGAGGTTTGCAGGTCAAACAGCGAGAGTTTATAGTCGGTGCTGTGCTGGGCCTCATGGCGGATGGTCTCGAACAGTGCAGACGCCCGGTAGAGCTGACGATGAAAAGCAACAGGGATATTTTTACACTTTAAAACTGTACAGTTAAGAAATGTTGGTATCCGTACCACTGACACAGATGGATGTCAGGTACAACAAAGAGTCCTTTTGCTGTCTGTTTAATTCAAACTTACTACAACCCTCTCTTAGTGTGAGCAGTCACATCATTCTTCAATAGGCATTTAGCATCATGCCTTTAGGCTACTCTGTGAAGAGGGATTACATTTTTCAAGCAAAGGATAGTGTTTGGCCACTAGATGGCAGCATCCCACCTCACAGGTCATCCCTAATGAGCCTTTTTTAATTTTTTTTCCTCCAGTTCTCCTTCCCTTCTCAACCAAGTAAAGCACAGTGGAACAGTTCATGAATGACTGCTAAACACACATAAATCTGTTCATCATCTTTTATTACCTGAGTCTGGCAATGAAGAACAGGGATTTTTGTAATGCTTTGAGAGTTTAAAAGCTCCGTGTGTGTCACTAAATATTTCCACCCAGGACCTGGCTGTGAGGTTGAGGGAATGAGGGTGACAATAGACAGGCGGGGCATCATGCAGCCTAGCCCAGTAGAGCTGATCAGGAGTGCTGATTCATGTGAGCCGTTATTGATTTCCTATTCCTGCACTTATAGCAGCCCTGTTGGATGGCTGGTAGTGCTACAGGGCAGCTCTCCGGGAGACCAGAGCAAGCAGAGAGATAAAGAAAAAACATCTCTTGACCACAATTTACTCAACACAAAAAGCTGCAAAACAGGAAAAGGTTACTGCTAAGTTTTCGACTTTTTTTTATTTTATTTATTTTTTTAGGATCACTCTGGCCGTGATAGGCGAAAGAATGCACAACAGCGAGAGCGCTTTTATTCTGAGCACTTGTACATGGATTCACTCTAGCTGATGTGGCGTATGCCAAGGTCATGCAGGAAAGTATGTCAGAGAGAATAAGAGGGGGAGGGAGGGGAGCGGCAAGGAACCGGAGAGTTCTGCTGCATTAGTGCTGGGCTCTGAGCGGCTCGTCTCAGGCTGATTTCACTGATGGGGCTCTGGGCTGATTGTAGCTCGTCAATCTGTTAGGGATGTGAACATTTGCCTGTGAAAGAAACTAATTCCCTACAGCATCTTTTCTCCAGCCTGATCCTTTCTATCACAAATGACAAGGAAACAAGCCCAGATGCGCTACATTCGCAGCAATGTGATTGGTTGTAGTGCGAGTACAATTTCTATTTTTGAGAATTGTATGGAAGACCATTGTGGCCCAAAATATAGAGTTGAATACTTTATCAAATAATCTCTCATATGACTGAATAATCACATATACATGCGGTACCGTAGGCGTTCTCAACTTTCTTTTCTTATAGCCCTTCTTCAATGTACAATAAGATCTCTGCCTCCTCTTCTCTCCACCAGAGCTGCAAATGCTCAAATGCACAAGTCTGTAGTGTGCGCATCTACCGTCATTTATCATTTATATGTGCGAGATTTTTCTGATTTTTTTCTTTCTTTCTTTTCCTTTCAGAAGAAGAAAGAACCATGTTAGTGTTAAATAATTTTTCCCAGGGATGTCTTGTCAGGATCTCTCCAGCATCAAGGCTTTGGTTTACTTCAACAAGATGCTGAAGCATCCTTTCAGTTTGTAAGGGGAGAATACCTTACAGCTCCATTGTAACTAAGAAAAGTAGCAGAATCTTTTCAGTATTCTTTTGAAAATTTGGAGACACGCTTCTCGTTGATATTCTACTCAGAACATGCAGAAGTCCATCGATTACTTATTTTCTTATAAATTCAATTGTTTTATTAAAGTGGAATTCAATTTCTTCTCTGACATTTTTGATTGAGAATAAATTTTGTCAGAGCCACAACACTTTGTGCATGGTGACTTAAAGGCTTGTTGCACTTTTCAAGATTTAAAAATGCATCCACATGTAAAGTTATTGTTGATTTAGCAAATGTGCTATGATAGCCTTGATTAATGTAAGTTATGTTTGGTTCTCCTTTGCTTCATGAAGTCTCAGTATTTTGCATTTGGCATCTTTTTCTCCAATTTTGATGTCATAATATCCTCTATTTGTTCTCTATCAAATGAAACAGAAACATGTTAGATCAATAACTAGTCTTAAAAAGATCATTGATTTAAAAACTTTAGTTTAACATATTGAAACAACAGTCTTGGATCCAGTAGGTGTGTTGATATGGGAAATATGGCTGACCGTCCAGGGGACACCACAAGTCATCAGACAGAAAGGTTAGCTGCCAGTTGCACCCCGGATGAGTTTTCTTGTGGTTACTGCATGTCCGTTCAGTGAAGAGAGAGCGTCACCTGCATTGTCCACACTTCCTTATTTTAAACTATTTTTTGGGGGGCGGGGTTTGTTATCTGTAAAAAGTGCTATATAAATAAACTATTGTCAGTCGTTTCATAGCACACGGGTTTTCTTTAAAACTTATTTTGAGCTTTAATGTTAAACACACACAAACACAAAAAAAGCTGATGGTGTTTGGGGAAAGCATACAACAAAAACTCCTTCGATCAAATAATTTACATATTAAGACCCAAAACACTAGCTACAACACTAGCTACAACTGGGAATTATATCAATTATACTTTTTTTTCTGAGGAAGAATGCTGTTTGGAAAATATTAAAAAGAAAGCGGGGCTTCTTGACATATCAGATTTAAAATTTCACATAGAAGCTCAGAACTATTGGGAAGTTCACTGATATTCATATATATTATATGACAAATCAGCTTGCCAAAGTGCTACTATTTATTCAGATTGCACTCTCTTATTTTACTGTCAGTGACACAACGTGGCTTTTATCTGACATGTAGAGTGAATGTCAATGTCATGCTGAATCAGTAATGTAAGCAGAACTTGCAACACGTATACCTCTAATGATTTTTTTTCCCTTTCTAAAATAAGCTCTCTAGGGAGGTCTCATCCTCTGTAGCAGATAAATTCAGACATACTGACTTAATCCAGAGTAGTCCTGTGATATTAAAGGAAGCACAAATTTATTGATTCAAACTCACAGGGATACGAATGTGAGCCCATCTCAGAGGGAATAGGTGCTGTGGAAAGCTGATGTAAATCAGGACATGTCAATCACAGAGGCATGGTGAACTGTAGGCTCGGCGAAAGTATACAATAGACTTTAAATATATCCAGGATAAGCAACACGAGTTCAAGTACTCCAGATCTACACCTGTGATTTGCATTACGAATCTTAGTGTATGGCGTTTACAGCTGTGGTATAAAAATGGGTCATTTACCAAGGTTATATGTACCGACAGTCCAGCTCATGAATAATCAGTTGATTTATACTCTGAGGACAGAAGCGTCCTCTTCCACCACTGATTCACCTCAAGCGGTACAAACCGACAGGCAACAGAAAAAATATACTTGATATATATGAAGGGAAAAGATTTTAGCTCCAACAAGGACAATAGACTGAAGAGCTACATGTGAAAGTAGGACATGCTAGTAAAGTGGACAGAAAATAATGCTTTCATGAGTAGTAATCTGGAAAAAGTGTGCTGTGGCATTTGTATTCTACCCCTTTAACACCGACAACCCTAAATGGAAATTACCGCAACCAGATTTTGTGATTTCAGCAAAAGTCACAAAATCAGTCAACAGAAAATAGTGTAATTTAACCTCAGTATAAAGTTAACTAAATATTAAGGAACATTACACACAGCCCATGGATAAAGTTGCTTAAAGAAGCATCTGTTTATACACAATATGCCAAAGTGAGAATATCAAACAGAATCATTTTCAATCCATCATCTGATTATGGAAAGACTAATGCAAATCTGCAAATCTAGTAAAACACTCCCCAAACCAGGTCTGTAAAGTAGAGTGGCAAGTAACTAAGTAGTAACTAATACCCTGAATATCCGATCCCACTATAGTACTGGCTGTATCGTGCTACAGGGACGCATTACCTCAACATAAACAGGGAATGTGGTTTGGATGGATGGGACCAGGATAAATCTAAAGAAAAATCTGAGGCAAAGCTTAAAAACTGATGTTAGAGACATAATCTGACAGATCCGAGGCTGTAACTGCAGCCAAAGATGGTTCTGCAAATTATTGACTCAGTGGGGCTGAATACAAATACACAATATGAAACTCCTGCATCATCCTCCTTTCACTGCACAAATATGCAACACTCTTTTGTTGATCCATCACATGGAAACCTATTCAAATACATTTAAGTTTGAGGTGGTAACATGACAAATAGTGGGGAAGGATACGTGCAATGGAAAATATGTTGCACTGGCTTGTTAGAATAATATTTTGCTTTAATTGAACACAAATTCCTCAATACGACTCACACATGAGCAAACAGGCTCCAGTCGCCACTTTAGTTCGGTCTCGCTTTCCCGGCTCTTGTTTCAGATAATTGCAAACAGACAAACTTGCTTTTTTGAAAACTATGATGCAGGGACTAGGAAGCAAAAGAAAAAAAAAACAAAAGAAAGGAAAACTATCTGGGTCACTCTGATGGTATTTGTGCACGTGTATCATAACAAGAGTGTTTTGGACTAGATCTTTGAAAATGAAAGCAGCTGAAAAACATCCCTGCAGACACATGTGACAGCCACCGCGGCTGGCTGGCTCGCTGTCAGGCTGGTGTGTGGATACGCGAGCCAAGAGGAAAAAATTAAATCTTGAGCTGCACTGTGTGGACAGACTACAGAGAGAAAGAGAGAGAGAGATGTTTAAGGGGATATTCCATGCCTGCCAGGTGGGCAGTGGGCTGAAGAGGAGTGAATGTGTGCGTGATACAGAGGTTTGGGGCTCCTGTGACAATGCACACTGATCTAAAAGAAAAAAAAAAACTTCACTCATCTGTCGCCTGTCTGCTGAGATGACAGCGTTTACCAGCTATATAGACTCCTCAGCATACCGCCGTCAGCCGCGTTCATGCTCCCCTTCCTCTCCTCTGGGCTCCTTCTATCACCATAAGGTTATTACTGAGAGCTTATTTCCAGCCTTTTATGTGTTTGGACATCTACCTCCACCTCTCATTTGTAAGCGTAGCCAACCTCTAAGCCAACAGATGTGGGCTTATTGGAGGTCAGTTTTAACTACATGGGGGTGGATTTGCTGGAAGGAGTCCAGGTAGAGGAGATGTGAGGAGGAAATGAGTGAAGGTGACTCAGAGGAAGCAGAGAAAGAGAGACAGAGAGAGAGATGCTTTACCTGATGCTGGGCCTCCTCCAGATTTCCACTGGCCCACAGGGAGAGGCCGAGACGATGGCGAATCTTCGCTTCATCCTCGCGCCGAGCCAGCTGCTCCGCGAGCCGCAGGCCTGTCAGGAGGAGAGGAAGCGGCAGCAGATGAGAAGACGGCGCACGGAGCAGAAAATATTCAGAGCAGACCGGCTCTTGTGCGTCTTTGTGCGCAACAGATGTAAGCGTAGCGTGGTACTGCTGTTCTGACAGCGAACAGGTTTGGAAATTTGGCCTCAGTTGTAAGAAATGGCTCGTGCAGCAGTTTTTAAGCAAGCACCCGCCTCTGGCGAAGGGGGAGAGCGTCGGTAGCACTAATCGGACTGCGTGGTAATCAATGCGAAGGATTGAGTGGCTGAGCAAACACAAATACGCGTGTAATGCTTGCTTGAAGGGTATCACAAAAGGCGTCGACAAATATTTGCAAGCACATTGATGGGCGAATAATGGGCTTTATGCAAACACAGCAGAAGTCTACTTTGGGATACTCTGTTTGAGAGATTGTTAGTGTTAGGAAGACAGGGGAGTATATACACAAGCACAGTCAGTAGTACACATTTTTTTGTTTTTAATGATGCTCTAATGCTGCTTGTTTTCCTCTGGTGCTTTACATTTACAATCAATCTTTTATAACAAGAAGATGCTTGAATTTATAATCAATCCATCAATCCATAAATGGTAGAAACTTTAAACAGGAACAAACATACACATACAACCCCATCGCTTCTTCATTGGTTGTCCTTCGATGAATGGTGTGACTTTTATCATTAGAATCACAAAGAACTATAAAAATGTAGATTTGATAATAACTGATTATCTAACGATGAAAAACTCTGCCAAAATTAATAAGCAGAATGCCTTATGGGAGAAAAAACATATTGTCAGATGAGGGACAAAACGACAATGAATATGCTTGCAGGAGTTACTTTTAAAAACATGAATTGTGTAGCAACTGCCAAACATGGTGATGGTGGCATCATTCTGAGGGTTTCACTGTCGTTGATACTGGTGTCATTACAGAAAGTAGAAGAAATAAAAAAATAAATAAATAGCTACAAATTAAAGGAATTATCCACAGGAATAAAAATGTCACAAAACTGACAGACTAGTATGAAAAGCAAATGAATGTATTTTTAAAAAAAATCCACAGTCAATTTAAACGTATCCCTCCCATTATTGTTTTTTTTTTATTTTTCAATACTAACTATACTCAAATATTGTATTATTAATAAGTCCAGAAAAGAACAGTTCAAATAAACCACTAAAATCTTTCAATTGTTATGACACTTACACCTACTATAGATGGTCTGTTTGTGAGCTGCTGATCGGTGTTGTATGCCGAGGTGTGACTGTATTTGTGCCGAGTGAAATCATCTGCAGAGCACACAGTTTGTTTTTTCACTCTTAATTCGTCAAGCAGCGAAGCCGATATCACATCTTTGCATGTGTTCTCGCTCTGCCTGCCGAGAACCCGGTTCTGCCCAATTACAGAGATGAAAATGCCCTTCTGTGCAGGAAAATGATGGGGGGAAAAAAAGAAAAAGAAATGGCAGCGCCTGAGCCACACATCACCCGCAAGGTGCTAAAAGCTCAGCGAGCCTGCTACAGTTTACAACAAGCTATTTCTCATGCACATTCCTGGTTAACACGGTCTCTGTATCTGGAAGTCCATTCTCTCCGCCCGGCTGTGTGACAGAGAGGTCGAAACGCGCTTTCGGTCAAAGAGAGGAGGGGGGAAAAAATAGGCCAAGCCGGCCTAGTCCCGAGTCCGCTTTTCTCTGCTTTCCCGGAAAAAAAACCCCCGCCTGTGGCTGGACCAGATAAGCCGAGAACAGAGAGTGTGACCTGAAAATGGCAGCCTATTCCACGAGTCCAGCACACCAAGCGGGCGTAGACTTCATGGCTCCTTCATGGCCATGCAAGTCGGCAGCCTTTGAAGGCGAGCCTGCAACGGTCTTTCCTCTCTCCTTATCTCTGCACACACCCTCCCTCAGCCTGACTGCATGCCCTCTTCCCCCATGCATCTGCTGTGCTCCTGTACCTACTCCTCTCATCTTTGAGCTTCTGTCCCAGCTACCTCCTCCCCAGCACCCCCCTCCACCTTCTACCTGTTTCATCTTCCCTGTGGTGGCACTGCAAGCACTGACTCTGCACTGCTTAGGGCTCATTAGGCACTGGAGCAAGAGAGAGGAAACAGATCTAAATTATCCTTTTTATTCTCTGACAGCATCACCTCTCGCTCTTCTCAACTCCATTTCTGAGCCTTTCATCTACACACACATACATCCTACAGCGCACACCAGCATAAAAAAAAATAATAAAAAATTCCTTCTTTCTTGGAGCTGCTCTGTGATAGTTTCTTTATGATCAAGCCTGAATGTCAACCAACTCTATGTTTTCTTTATTCTCCAGCTGACAGTAAAATAATACATGTGAATTATGACTCATAGTGATCTCTGTCTTTCCCTCTGTTTGCCTGCCATCCTTCTTTTATTTTTCCAAAGTCGTTGTCGTCTTCTGCGTATTGCTCCCTCGTTCCCTCTCTCTTCTCCTGCTTTGTATCATTCAGTGTCTGTCACTGTCACGACGCGTGCCTTTGGAGCGCCCGGCAGGCACAGTCACGTAGCGGCGGCTGACACGAGGATGTGGCCGTGGCTGGCTGCACCCTGAAGAGCAACTGGAGAACACTTTAAAGGCTGCCTGACAGCTGGGGGAGAGATCCACTGTGGTTGCCCCAGGGCTCACACACGCACACACACACCCACACACGCACACACACACCTCATGGTCTTTTCCACACGCACATGTCATGCGCATGCACGGTGCCACTGAGAAATAACCTGCAGCGAGCATGCACTCAACACACATGGCGGCAAAGTGCCCTTTGATCATGACCACATGTTGAACAGTGAACAGTGGCGGGTTTATTGTTGAAAAATGGGGATAACAGCACACACAATTTCCACTAGGATGAAGCACTGCTTCTGTAGTGCTGGACTGTGGGGATGAAAAAAGTGCTGCAAACAGCTGCGAGCGTGGTGAAATACAGAAAGTTACAGAGGGATGCCGGATTCTCACATACAGGTTGCTGCTCATCACATAAAGACCTAGAGTTGAAAAGTATTCAAAACTCTGAAAACGTTTTCAGATTTTTTTTCAATGTGTTAACCACAAACTTCAGTCCTTTTTATTTAGGACCAGCTTAACTGTTTCCCCCAAATAAAAGCACTCCACAGTCTGTTTCACTATAGGTTTGTTGCTTTGATGTGAAATGTCAAGATGTTGATCTCTGCATCTCCTCTAAAGTTATACTGAGCCTTTTGGTTGTTCTCATTTGGTCTTGAGTTTGGGTGAATAAAGTGGCTTCTTTGCACTAGATTTCATTTACGTAGATCAGAAGAAAGGTGGCTGAAAACCTATCTGAAAAACATGCTTCATTTTTATGCCAGAGATCAATCTGCACTAACTTGTACTGGCCTATAAAATAAAATCGCAGTAAAAAACACTGAAATTTGTGGTTGTAATGCTACCCAATGTTGTGCTGGAAAACATTCCAGGGTTCTGAATACTTTTGCAAGGCTCTGTCAATGTTGCTTATTACCTAAACCAAACACGAAACATTGTTAACTCAGGGCAATTTGTTCTTCAGTTGTTTAATCTTCAAAAAGGAGGCACCTAAAAAGTTTGAGGACTGCTGCACAGAATTACTGAGGATAGTTAGAAAATGACCTGATTTCTGAAATCCGTGAAATTAAAGATAAAACATTCTTTACAATTTCAAGCAAGATCTTTTTTTGGAACTCCAGACTCTCATGCAGAAAGGAACAGGGCCTAAAGAAAAATGTGGGCACTCGATTTTCAACGGTGTTTGCAGCTGTTTTGGGTATTTGGGACATTTCTCTGTGTTGTTTCTGAACAAGATTTCATGTTCAGTCGTATTACTGGGTTGTAAAAAGATCTTTCTGTGGATATTTGATTATGTTGAGGGTGGTTGAGTTGCTATGCTTCACATTTTTCCCTGTAATAGTGGAGTTTTTCCTGGCTTCATCAGAGGTCCAGAGCAGTATAGATCCAAACCTGAGCTTAACTATCATCGGGATAATGCTCTCATTGAACATTTAACTCTTTTTGTCTGGTCATTTCCTTCAGCCACAGCAGCCAAGTATCCAGCTTCTTGTTTATAGATCGTCTTACCTGTAAAAACCTAAATGTTCACTTGCAAACCTTAGCTATGGGATCTACCTGGTTCGGATAACATAATTGTGAAGTTTTGCTTGTTTGGTACATTTCAAGGTTTCGGTAAAAACCCGTACAATGCATTCAATTTGCCTTTACAACTGCAACTCAGATTGGGAATAACATCACACCTAATTCTACTATGTCTGAGTCATATTGGAAAACCACTTTCCAAATTTACAGGCGATACAAGTTGATGACAATGTATCAATCGATAAATTGTATTGATCATTGTGATGAGGTATAAGTTTAGAAACTGCCAGATTACAGTTTTACAAAATATTCTGATCAGTGCATCTCGTTAAAAACTGTTTAATTTCTGTAACTTTCACATTAGCCAACCTTTTGTTCCAGCTTTCTGGGCCATTGCACTCTATTTTACATTAAAATAATAATAATTGACTTGATCTTTAATTTACCAGTAGAATCCCATTGAGATTTACAGTCGTTTTGCGAGGAGTGTCCTGGCCAAGACAGGCAGCAGTAAACAGGGTTTATGATGCTTTCCAGTTCCTAAAACTATGGAAAATCAAATAAAGTTTAGCATACAAATTTAAAGGATCAGATTTAATAAAGGTTTTCATATGTTCATAAAATTGTATGCAAACACATTAAAGTTGTCATGGAAAAATTACAATAAAGTCACGTCTGCAAGTCGTGTCATATGAAATGTTTGTGAACTCTCACCAAAAGAACTATTTGGGTTACTTGGAAGGTTGTTTTCCACAGCTGCATAAGGACCAGATCATCTTGCCCCTTGTTTTCCTTTCTTATCATTGTATAAAAACTTACATGTTGTCTCTGCCTGGCAGATCTTAGGGAGTTTAGTGAGCTGGGTTAGCCTTGCATCCAGACTGGCTTGATTATTGATTGTCTTATGAGCTCTCTGTATTGTGCACAATGCATGTTGAGTGATTCTACCTGGACAGTGCTTGGAAATAGTTTTTTTCCACGACAAAAGTTCTTAACTAAGAAAGGTAAGAACTTGGTAAAAGCTATGAAAGATGTTTGTTTGGTCTTCTCTTCTTTTTTCTCTAAAATTTTTATCAATTTAGACATAAGCCGATAGATCAAACTGATTTTGACATCAAACCAAAAGTTGAATTTATATGTTAGAGTTAAGATCGTAATTACATTGATGCTTTATATGAATTTTGTTTCTACTTTTTAACAAAAAAGGTGCTTTATATCATGGTTTGTTCCTGAATACGGATGGTTTGCTAAGTATTCAATAAAGAAACGACGAGGAAACTGTAAAACAGTCACAAGTTGGCACAACAACCACACTGTTTTAATGACAATATTGATCATGTTAATCGCTAAGTGCATCTTGGTGTGAAAGACCTCTAACTGTTTTAACATATCATGTCATTACAAGAAAAACAGTAGAGTAACTCTATAACCCCTTGGCACCTTTCTATGATTTTATGCTGCCTACTGAAGGTTAGTCATTATAGGAGAACAAAGAATAACCATTGAACATACACAAACATTCAGCGATTTGAAGGTCAAATAATTTCAACTGTAGCTGCAGAGAAGCTTCTCTCGAGCTCTATTCCAAAACACAAAAACAACCAGGAAAAGAGAGAGAGAGAAAAAAAGCAGTAGTTACTGAGAGAAAAAATAAGGCAACTTTTCTGCTTGGGTAGGTTGGCCAGAAATAATTGGCTGTCAGGGATAGTGAAGGCGCTGTTCTTGTTCAAAGCCAAAATGAGGAAAAAATACAAGGACAGCGTGGGGGGACAACACTGGGACTGGGTGGAGACAGAATGGCCTGTCGTCTTTGTTTCTATTAAAGCTCAACAAGCGGGCCTGCAGTGAGTGTGTGGGCCACAGCAAACCCAGCTAACTCTAAGAAAAGATGGGGATGAGATGGAAGGGGGTTTGTTGTCCTGCGTTTTCTCTCTGCAGGGTGAAATGTAGAAATCTTTTTTTAGAGAGGCTCCAGTTTTCTCGGTTTCAAGCACTGGTTGGGTTTTTTACAGGTCTTGAGCGGAAAGCCTACCCTTGAACATGGTTGTGCGGACAAGGCATGGAGTTGTTAGTGTTATCAAGAGGTTTAATAAAACCAGGGTTTCATTCAGTTAAAGACATTTTAATGAGATGCCAGCAGAAAGGGTGTAAAGTGTTCTGCTATTTATAGCTGTATGGAGCACAGACTAACATCCAGTTATCAGCATGCTAACAGTGAAACCTCAGCAGCCTGTGTTTGAAATAATGTGGACCAGGTTGTAAATGAGTTTAAAAGTCCCTTTCTAGCAAAAGCAGAATCAACTGAATAATCTACACACTTAATATAAAAAGAAATGTTTCATTACCTTTACATCCAATTGTACCTTATTGCATTTGCTTGATAGACATTATTTTTTGGCAGTAAAGGGTTACAAGTTTACCACCACTTCTGTCATCGTTCTAATAAATACCAGAAAAGATCATGATAAAATTTTAAGTCCACATCACCCATTCTTAATGCCTACTGTGGACATACACAGGTTCCACTGAACTGAACCTCAGGAATGAAAACTTCATGCACGTCTCTAAAATAAGTAATTTTGGAGAGGTTGAGCTGCATGTTTTTATCTTCTCTTTATAATCTAAAAGGGAACAGTGAAGCATGAGAAGCAGGATTCTGTCAGCCTGTGTGTGACAACGTTATTTTGGCAACTCTGAGGAGGAAAATAGAGAAGTGTGAAAACATCTAGCAGTAAACAGGAGAAATACTTTGAGAGCATTTGGGTAGGTTTGCACAGACAGACATACTCAAATGCTATACCTATGCAGCTCTGAAGACAAACACAGATGCACAATGCTCACACAAAATCCCCTTGTGCACATATATCACATAAATACAAAAGCACAAAAAAACACGCACACGGGTCCACACACTGACACACAAACAAACACATGTACACAGCTTAATAAAAGTGTGGCAAAGGCTTAGCAATAAATAGGCTCAGAATTTCATATTCATGAATTCAGAAACTCTAAGCCTATCAGCTCAGGCAACAAAGGCAACCCTCTCCATGCTCCTCTCTGCTCACTCACCTTCCTGCAGGTACATGACAGCTTGTGAGTAGTTCTGCAGCGCATGGTGTGTTCTCCCCAAGCTGCCATAGGCCAGCGTCTTGGCAGCCAAGTCATTAGTTTGAGCCGCCACACTAAGGTGCTGTTCTTGGAACACCACCGCTCGCTCATAGTTTCCGAGTGACTCATAGGTAAGACCCAAGTTGCCATAGGCCCGGGCCTGACGTGTGGTGCTCCCTGCTTCTTCTGCGATCTCCAGGTCACTCTGGTGGCATCGCAAGGCTGTCTCATACTCTCCCATAGCTTGGTACACAGCACCCAAGCCACAGCTGGCATCGCCCTCCAGTAGTCTGTCCTGGGTGTCGCGAGCGATGCCCAGCTGACGCTCCAGGCAGGAAATCGCCTGCTCGTAGTTGCCTAACTGGCTGTGGAGTGCACCAAGCTCGCCGTAGGCCTGTGCCTTGCCACCGCACTCCCCGAGTTCATGTGCCACAACCAGCCGTTTTTCGAAACAAACCAACGACTGCTGCAGATTGCCCATTGCCCTGTGGGTGAAAGTAAAGAATCAATGTAAGTATAATGAAGCACAAAACACACATGTTAAAAATTCCCCCACTGTTCATACATTGATTAAAAATAATAGCACAAATCTTTATGCAAAATATTTTAGGCCTAATATGACTGGAGACACATAGAAATATTGTCAAGGGACAAAAACCTACTGATTTTTCGGCCCAATCCACTTTGACTGGTCAGAAACCCAAAACTCCAATTAGAGAAGGTACCTTAACTCAACTTCCTAGTTTGTGGGAAACAACAGCATTCTTCTGTGTGAAAATTATTCAGTGAGGAGGACTAAAAATTAACTCTTTTTAGTACCTAGAACAAGACATGCCTGCAGTTCATTCAGGCTGTGTGAGAGAGAGCAAGATCACGAGTAACAGGAAGGCTAAATTTAGTCCAGTAAAGTTGCTCTATTTTTATCCTTTTGAGCAATCAAATTCCATTTGTGCAGAATAAATTCATATAAGTACTGTACCTGCTAAAATCCATAATACATAGCAGCTTCTGCATTACAATGATATAATTTGGTTGTATACAGATACAATCTGTTCCATTTATGTGGCTCAGAGTCTATGTGGCTACATAAAAAGCTACAGTGGGCCAAATTTGGTCCATAGGCTTTGAGTGTGACACGTGATATAGGGCATCAATTTCCTTTATTTTTGTTCATCTTTACTGTATTCCGAAAGACTTTATTTATAATCTCAAATGCACTGTCGGTTGTTGGAAACCCGTTGAAATGAAGCATTACGAAAAGAAAAGCCTTCAGCTTAATTAACGTGGTGCGATAACGTATCTGCTTGACTGAGAGCTGCAGGAAGATGAGAAGGGTTTGCATATGACGTCTATTATTCCCTTCTGAACTCAAGCATGGCAAATACAGCTGTGTGTGTGTGGCTGCTGCAGTGCCAAGCTGCTACTGCACAATAAGAAGAAAATCACCTCCGAAATGAGGATTTTGGGGGAAAAGCTGTTTGTATTTTGTGCTGCTGTGTAGCTTCCCATGTTTCTATCAGCTCTCTAAGGCTTGAGGAGAAACAGCGGGGAAAAGAGACAGAAGATGCAAGAAGTTGTTTTGAAATACTAGAGCTTCCCCCATTCGGAGACATCTGCTCACCAAACTACTTTGCATATATTTAATACCAGCAGCACCAGGCTTCTGCTGACACAGCTCTTACCAGATTCCCATTCAAGCACTGTTCATCACAGCCATTTCCAACTATATGGTTCTTTATAGAGAGCACATATAGAGATAAATGATGTAAAAGTCGAGTTACAGCCACATAAACACTTGTTGAAATGGACAATGAAAGGTATTCCGGACTAACCTGTGCCCATTGCCTAGGCCTCTGTAGGCTTTCTCCTGGTCCTGCATGCGATTTAGGCTCTGTGCCACTGACAAGTATTGGTCATAATACTTGATCGCTTCCTCAAAGTCTCCCAAAGCCTCATAACAGTCTCCAAGGTTTCCGTAGGCCCTGCCCCGGTCCATTACTGCTTCGTTTCCACTCAGCTGCTGCAAGGTAGCCAACTGCTGCTCCAGGTAGCCAATAGCCTCCTCCATCACTCCAACATTCATTTTTGTGATGCCCATGTTTCCATAGACCTGAGCCTCCACAACAGGGTCCTTTAACCTCCGTCCGAGCTCCAACTGCTCCTCGTAGCTCTTGAAGGCCATGGCGTACTTCCCAAGGGCCATGTAGACAGCTGCCAGGTGGCCATGGGCTTTGCACTCTCCTGAGACGTCACCAAGCTCTTGGTATACCTCCAGTTCCTGGGTGTGGTAGCCGAGAGCTTTGTCATATTTCTGCACAAGTCTGTAGGTGGCCCCCAGGGCAGCATAAGCACAGGCTTCCATCCTGCGCTCCTTAACCTAAATTGAAAGTAAAACAAAGATTAATGATTGTAATGTTATTCAATGACCTTCTTCATTTTTTGCCACTATTTTGTACTTGATGTGAAACTTTTCCTTGCATGGGATTTTTTTTTTTTTTCTGGAGTAGAATGCACTGAAGACATGTCAGTAACATGTGCCTGAAATTCAGCACATGGGAGCAATTTGCACCTATTTTTACGTCAGGTGACAGTTAGTCCGTCTTCTGGCACAAATACACAACATATGCACTGAAGTGATCAAAGAGGTAGAGAAAATGCCTTTTAGTCAAGGAACTCCAGGTACCTGACAAGACAGGGCATTCCCTCATTAAGAACGAAATCAAACTGGGGAATTTACATTAGAAAGGCCTTGCTACATCCATTACTGATCCTGAAAACTATTAAAAACAGTGGAATAAAGTTATATTGTATCAGACTACTCAAATGTTACATGTAGTCTTTTGCAAATAATACACCAACCTGTTATCTCAGAGCAAAGAAGCAACGCAGTGTGTGATTGGATGTTTTTTTTTTTTTTTTTTGTAAATGGAAAAAAATGCATTGTTCCAATTGCAGGGTACTGGCTGTGCTCTTCCTGGAAAACTTATTTGCAAATCCATTGCAAGCATGAGTCCTACCTTAAGTTACATACTCAGGTTTTCTTTTCTTTTTCTTTTTAATAAATTCACTACAATAGTTTGCTTTTTTAAAAGCAAACTATTATTGCTTTTAAAAAAGGCAAAAATAGTTTGAGGTGTTTGCAATCTGTTATAAGCTTTTAACAGATTGCAAACACCTCATCTAGTCTGGGTGCAATTAAGACAAATAAATATCAGTGGACTTTCCGCTAAAATGCGCATAATGCATTCTCTCGTTATGGGCAAACTGAGTCAGAGCAGAGAGGTGCTGCATGGAGTTTCCTACAATGGCAGATGTGTATTTGTGTCTAGTTCCAGAACTTAAAGGAGATGCACACTTAGTTTAGCACATATTTAGCCCCCCGCAGATGCCTTCATGAATATGTATTTCTTTTTTCTGTGAAAAAATATTCTGCTGAGCTCACTGAATGTAAAACAGCCTTACCTGGTGAGCTAAGGCCAGCTGCTGCTCATAAAACTGAATGGCTCCTGTCACGTCCTTTTTACAGACAAAGATGTCTCCTAAGTTCCCTAGAGCTCTGAAGCGAGCTTGTGCATTGTTCAGGGACTGCGCTAGCGACAGCAAATACTTCTGGCACTCCTCTGCCTTAGTAAAGTCTCCAAGGGCCTTAAAAGCCAAACCAAGGTTGCAATACGCCTTGGCCTGACTAAGTTTGTCATGAAGGTCCTTAGCCAGAGCAAGATCCTGCTCATAGTATTTAACAGCATCCTGGTAGTTGCCCAGGCAGTAGTGAGCATAACCCAGATTGTGACAAACTTTCCCTTCACTCTCCATGTCCTGAAGTTCTGGGGACAATCTGAGGTACTGCTCATAGTAGGGGACAGCCTGTGGAAACTCTCCTCGAGAGCAATGGAAGTTTCCCAAGTTTCCCAGAGCCCGTGCTTCGCTCTGGACATCCCTCAGTTCTCGAGCGATGTTGAGGTGGTTCTGGTAATGCTGTAGAGCACGGTCATGGGCACCGAGGGCTTGGTACGCCACAGCCAGGTTGCCGTGTGTGGAGGCCTGTGAGGCACGGTCATTGACCTCCATGGAGATCTGCAGCTCCTGGCGATGATAACGAACTGCTTGGTCGAAAGCTCCTAGAGCATTGTAGGCATTACCCATGTTGCCATAGGCTCTGCCTTGGGCGGCATAGTCATTCAGCTCCTGAGCAATAGCCAGGTGTGTTTTGTGTAGTTTCAGTGCAGTCTCGTAGTCCCCCTTCATCTGGTGAATGATGCCTAAGGAAAGCGGAGAGAGGAGAAAAATCAAGTCAAAGACCTACACAAGGGAAAGCTGGAACCACATAAAATTCAAGTGCATTGTCAGCTCTTCATGTTAAAAACAAGTCATTGGGTTGTTAAAATATGCTCTCTGAGCCATCTGTTCTCTGCTTACACAACACAATCGCCCACAGAATTATGGTCATTAAAATGTAGTGCAATCAAACAGAGTTGCTACAACATCGAAATTAAATCTTTTGATGGTCTAAACACTCTTTGATGACTGTGTCTTCTAGGGATTTTACCAAAATCAACAACTTTTCCACATGGGTGGATAGAAGTAGAATCAGAGCTAAAGACAGAGGGAGTGAAAATGAGGGAGTAGAAGAAGAGCGGTCGGAAAGCTCAGCAAACAACTTTAGAAAAAAAATGAGATAAATGTGGAGAAGCTATAAATAATGGAGTAGCCGGTGCAGTGAGCGTATTTTGTCTGATAAAATACTATACTTTGAAAAATAATAGCTTTACTCCAAACCAGGCAGCCATATGGCATATTCTCATACATTCTCTCACTAAGCAAACAAATGTGTGCCCACACCTGTATACTAATGGAGACTGACAAATACATAGCAAGCAGTAAAGAGACATCAAAGCATATCTGATGGGGCTCTTTTTCTTTCTGAGATTTCCATCTGTATAACTCATCTTTGAATCCGTCATCCGATACGAACAATAGAAAGGTTTATTAAAAATACCGAACAATAGGAAGGGATCCCACATGTGTTTTTCATTTCTAAATGCCATGCCTATTAGTCCTTTCTCAGACAATTTTTGAAGGAAAAATATGAAAGTTCACCATGCTTTGTGACACATATTTTCAGACCCCAGAATAGGCAACCTGAAAAAGACCTGTGAGACTATGAAAGAAGATTAAAAGAGGGATGCATGAATGAACAGATAGAAAGTAGGATGGAAACTACTTTAAATAACGGAACGAGACCAAGTATTGAAATGCAAATATCTTTTCCATTCAATTTTACCTTCTTCTGTACTTGTGCACACTTAGAAAATGCTTATAACAAATCTTACGCTTGTCTGACATTTCCAAATTGCGTGAAAACCTTGAATGTGGCTGTTTGTTGATGGATAGAGAAGCCAGTTGCAGGCTAAAAAAAAAAAGCCCTCTATTTTCGTACAGTATACAGAATGATCATCGTCGCTTTGCTGCTTCAGCGTTGAGTAATGGCCTCGTAGGATGTGGGAAGCAGCCACTGACGGCACACACGGAAGGAGAGCAGTTTTGGAGCCAGAGTGGGAAGAGTCAGGGATGGAGAGAAACTCTGTGGCTTGCGGTGACGTTGATGGTGGCGTTGGGATTAGTTACCACCACGAGTGTTTTCCTATTTATTTCATCCGAAACCTGCCACATTACGAGTTTGAAAATAGGGTACATAAACATTTGAACTGGACCCAAACAGGCAGATCTCATGACCGAGTAAGTCACATGCAATGGTGGATGTGTGTTTTTGTGCTGCCCAGATTTAACACAGCCAATAACAATAGCGAAAATATATGGACTGCCTTTACAGTAATGGTTTGGAAAAAGATTGATATATTCATTCATTCCTATGGTGTATGTCCCAGTGTGAAAAGGGGGATTTGATCACAAAAAGAGATAAAAATAAGTTGACATAAAACATTTTTTTCTGTGTTACCCCATTAAAACAGACTATATCAGAGCATAGCAACTTCATGATTAACTTCCTACTGTTGTCAATTGAATTTTTACCGATTGACTACAATCAGCTGATCTAAAGTGGCTAAATAAGTGTATAAGCCTAATCACTTCTAGGTTGGCGTGAGATCACCTCACTTTTTAAATTACAGACATAAAAACTTTGAATCAGATCCTAACTTCATTATGTTCATCACACTAAGTAATCTTTTGGGAGTTCACCAGGTAAGTGGTTGTTGTTTAGTATTTCCTCTGTCAAAATCTTTTTCTAATGAGTTCTAAGCTCTGAATGTTCATTTACTCAAAATCAGATCTATTATTGTTTTCATTTGGTGCCACAGGGACCAAAACACTCATTTTTATGATTAATATATCCTACCTAATAGCTCTCAGCATAAAAAAAATACTGTGACTGCACATTTTTAGAAGAACTTACTTACTTTTCAATGTTTAGAGTTCAGTCACGTCTAATATCTTTCCAAACATATTTAACACAACAAACTGTTGAATTATTTATTATTTATTTATTATTATTTACCACTTCTAAACTATTGTTAGCTTACCAGGTTTTTCATGCAGTTTGAAGGCAACATCCTCCTTCCTGTCAGGTTGACGATAATTTTCAGATGTAAGTCTGCTCTTGTTAGCAGCTGATTGTTTGCTCGAGAATGAGAATAGCTTTTAGGTGACATCTGCCTACAAAGGTTATCGCATGGTTCCTACCCTATGAACTGCTGGATTATATATGACTGATTCAAAATGTCAGTAATATAGATTCCAGACGTTAATGTCAAAGCAATAAAACGTTTGGAAGATTGTAGAATTTTTCACACAGAAAAGAAAGTCAACGCCCTCCAACAGTCACAGCACAATTCAGACTCAGGTACTTTGAATTTGCAAGAACTTGTTCATCAACATGAGTGAAATCTGCATCATCAGTCTTTCATTCAAGTGTAAAGGAGATGATTAATTAAACATGTCTCAACTGGATGTCTTTGTTGGAGAAAATACAATCAAAGCCACTTAGGATAATTGATCAGCATGTCGCAAAGACTTGCTGACAAATTGTGTCTGATCTGCTGTTTATGTGCTTGCTTGCATTCTCTGGTTGAAAGCGGGAATAAAAAAAACATGAAGTGACCCAGTAAACATCAGGTTGTGGTACTCTAGAATTAGTATGCAACGGGTATGGCGGCACAAAACACAGACAGCAGCAAAGAAAAGAGAAAGAATCTGATTTATAAATCACAGAGTTTGACCAAAGTTTCTTTCTTACTAGTTTCTATTTTCACATATTTGCTGAATCATCAAAAATCATAGTATGTATGTCTAAACACTCATAATAGTCTAGCACGTTTAGCATTAATAAAGTAATTTTATGCTGTTTTTTTAGTTTAAAAAAAACTGTTTTTGTGCAAATTTTTTTATTTATTTTTTTTAACTGCGCACAAAAGCAGTAGCTTTTGTTCCCAACATTTTTGGGACTCAAATGTCTGTCTAACTTCTTGTCTTTGAGGAGTTAGACAAAACCCTCAGCTTTGGCTAACTTTGGAGTCTGGAGTCATGTTAGGAGTCACAGCTGGCTGGGTGAAGGAGCACCGACAGCCACAAAGTCACTCCCAAGGTTATGCTTTCCCCCAACGGATACTGATGTTACTGAGGACATAATGTCTACTGATGTATTACCAGCTAACATGTTCCTGCTGCAGGCTAAAAATGGATCCGGGGCTTGGTGATGGACGCAGGGCTGAAGCAGGCGGGCAGGCTGGAGGCTGGGGAAGCATGAGCAGGTTTCAGGTTGGGGACTCAGAAGCTGCAGGCAAAAAAACGCCATAAGCCCCAGGCTATGCCTGGAGCCATATTTGAAGCCAGAAAATATTTCTATGCCCCCTATATGGTAAGAAGATTATGGAGCCCTGAGGGAAAGGCATCCTGTTGCACTGTAAATAAAACCATTCCAAACATGACAGTAAATGCAGATAACTAATGTGGCCATAATAGCATCCTGCCATAACTGCCAAGACTTGAAAATATATCAGTACTCTGATTAAGTCAGATCTATGATTTAATGTGTAAGGTGTGTTGTAAATACACTTGACTAAACATGTGCACTTCATTCACATCCATTTACACAGTGGTATGTCAGAACCCTATAACCAGAGACATTGAAAACCTGGCGATGCCTTGTCATTATTCGTTGTTCAACTAACTTTACAGAAAAGCGTGGCTGCACTGATGACTTTGAGATATGGTGCTATATTCTGAGTAAATCACTCTGTCAGTTTTACTGCATTGAAGAAGGCCCTCTGCTACTAGGGATGCATATTGAGAATAAAAGAAAGACTACCAAACTGAAACAATTAGAAAAAATCTACAACATTGCTCGAATTTTAATTGAAAGAGACTGACAGGCGTAAATATTAAATTGCTAATTATACTATCTAAGTAAAATCCCAATGACGTAGGATATCTTGTTTGTGAAAAGTCCAGAAGCTTTAGTTTCTTTTATAAGTAATGACAAAGAATATTTGATAAACCTTGACAGTGGCTTACTAATGGCATTCCACACTGACACTGAAAAATGCAGATAAAAAATTATATTTAAAAATATGAAACAATTTGGAAGAGAATGTTAAGTAAGGTAGACCTCGCTTCAGTTTTACCCGAAAATACACACAGTTCCTGAATGTAAAAATACAAAATCTTCAACATTAATTCCTTTTTTCTTCTACTCTGATTATATTCCAATTATAAATGCGAAATGAGATGCTCTGTCTTAACATATTTTTATACTCTGGGGTTTTCATTGTGAAGTCGAACAAATATTGCATTTAAGCCATTATTATCTTCGACAACAAGCAGAAACACGAACAGTATGAGACACTTCCAAAAATAATGAATACCCAGACTCTTTCTCTCTTTTGCATTTTGTCACAGTACAACCACAAACTTCACAGTGTTTTATCAATATTTTGAGGAATAGAGTACACTGCCACAAAGTAGTGCATAATGGACAATCAGAGGAAATATGGTGAATGTTTTTCATTTTATTTTTTACATTTAAATACACAAAAAGTGTGAATGCTTTTATTTTCACCCCCCTTCCAATACTTTTTGCAAATATTTTGGTACTTCTACCTGATCTGCACAGCTACAGACTAAAGTCTGAGCAAAATAGTTCACTCATCTCTCTTGACACAAATTTTCAGTTGATTTGGCTTATGTACTTTGACTAGGACATCCCAATATGTAAAAACAGGAATATAATATGATTGTTGTTCTGCTGAGAGAGGAACACTCTTAAACAAGAGCTTGAGAGATAACAATGTAAAGCTCTGAACAAAGTTTTGGAGAAACTGTGGGTCACTGTGGGGACGCACGCTACTCTTTTCTAAAAGCATATCTTGTTTGTGAAAACATTTGAAAACCAAGAACCATTTATTTTCCACTTACCAATGACGTACCACCATGACGTTCCAATGAAATAAACTAAAGCTTATGGTTGTAATGTCACATAATCTGAACAACTGTAAGAAGCATAAATATCTTTCTGCAAAGCTCAGTAGGCAATGATTACATCATTAAAAAAAAAGGATTGAAAAGAGACTTCTTTTTAGCCGTAGAATCTTCTTATTGCTGGTATTTAAGAGCCTAAATTTGCGTTATAAAGAAATCGGGAGTACTACACAGCATTTTACGACCTGTGGCATGAACTAGAAGTAACAGACTGAAGAGCTTCATTGAATCCACAAAAATAGGTTGAACTGAAGTGAGTTTTGCTTAAGGTACTAAATCCTTACTTATGTGCATAGAGATTCCCTGTGATCTGACTGATACACAGACAGGAGAAACGTAAAAAAAAGAGAGAATATACAAGTGAGTGATTGCTCTGTAGGTGGTCTTCCAACAACAACAACAACAACAACAAAACATGCAGAGTCGTCCAAATGATCCACTGTCCTTTCGACTCTGACTGACCTTCACCCCTCCTACTGCTCTGTAAACACACAATCCCTGACCTGTTTAGCACACACACACACACACACACACACACACACACACACACACACAACCGTACATACACGCACGCACACATCTGATTCCAAGAACTGCTTATGAGTACACTGTTCAGAATGAACTTTTTTTGTTGCACTGCACCATCTCCTGCAGATTGCATTTCATGCTGAATTTGCAGATGCTCCAGGAAAAGGGCACAGTTGCTTAGCTCAGAAGGATGCCATAGCTCTTTTGTTACATTTAATAGCACTGCAGCGAGTGGAATATTAGCTGCATATGGTGAACAACACATTAGTGAGGACAAAGACTGAGAGTGTGCTTCATAGAACTTCTCTAGTCCACTTTTCTAGTTCAGTGCATAGTCATAAGAAGGGGGGCATTTGGTGCTGGTGCAGAGATCTAAAACAGACGTGTTCAGCAAACAGAAATTTGAGGCCTGGCTAGAAAGCCTTACAAGCACAAATCTCTCAAGCGGAACAACACAGAACTGGCATGCTCGTAACTTCAGCATCACACCACTTCTCCTCTCTGACCACGGTTCGGAGAGGAGAACAGCTCTATTTCGGCCAGCTGTCATTTACCTGAGAATTAATAGACTGAAGGTTGTCACCAGTCCTTGGAAAGAGGCCTTCGTGCGCGTGTGTGTATGTAGAGCTCCCAACTACTTTTACTGTCTCTCTTCACAAGGTTCTCTCATTCATCCTGTCTGCGCAATTAAGCTCTCTAAATTCCACTGGAAACTCAGGCCTCTCATACTCCCCATCCTCGTCAGACTAATAATACATCGAGACTCACTGCTGATTCCAGAGGCTTAGAAACAAAACAGAATAATCTCTATTCTTCAGTGCTCCAGGCAAGTCTGGTCCCTCTTGTGGTCTGCTCCAGCTGTGGGCAGTTGAAAGGGAAAATAAAGGCTAGAAAAGTACTAGATTTATGTCCAAACAACCACAAAGCAGTGATGATGACACAGCAGCAGCTGCTACACTGCGCGATAAGGGATACTTGTTTTCTCCTCATTATTTTGGTTATTTCGATGGAAAAAGCCTCAGCGCTTTGCAAAAGCATTCATACCTGTTTTGTTTTTTTTTTTAAATAATTTGTCACATTACAACCACAAACGTTTATGTGTTCTACAGGGTTTTTATGTGACAAACCAGAAATAAGCGGTGAATAAAGGGGAGGTTTTAGAAAGGGTAGAAATTTGTCACAGCAAACATGTGAGACCAGTTTGAACTTTTTGGCCTGGATGCAAAAATGCATACGTTATGTGTGGAAAACTATCGCACAGAACAGAAGCAGAATTACATCATCCCATGATGTAATTCTACAGTACTTTGTGTTGATCCATCATTGAGACCTAAAACATCAGAGAGGTGTTCAGCCAAAAATGACATAGTCATGAATATGGCCTGGCATTTCTACTATCACTGTAAAATACATTCAGCATATGTTGCCAGAAACTAAAACTGCTCTGCTTTATTTTGTTCTTTGTTTATCTACTGTGGCATAATAAGAAGAGTAGGAGTCTGGCTATTATAAAGCTGAATCTTAAAGTTCCCCAGTGATCTCTATGAAGACATGTTTATGCGAGAGCAAATGGGAGAATGACGCTGTAGCATCACGTGCTGAGAGTGGTCAATATGACCAGAAAAGAGCAATATAAGTTCATTCTCTGACACGGACAGAACTCAGTTTGTTTCTTTGTTCTTTATTCCAAAAAAGAAAGACTTTTTTTGTTTTTGTAATACATCATATTGTGTTCATTTACAAAATTTAACAAGTTTTTCATTTCAATATGCCGGGTTTTTACCAATCTCAAGAGCAGTGTTAACTGTATTAAATGTAGCTTACATTAGACATTGCCAATAAAAACACATAGCTCAGCATCGGCCCTATAACGGCCTCATTGTCAGACATACTGTAAACCCCAGATCAGATGTCTGGGCAGAGCAGCGTTATGCAACTGATGTTCTGGCTGCCTTCCCAAAGCTTTTCCTCTCATGCCTTGCAAAACAGCAGAAGCTTTTATTGAGAAAAGTTTATAAGCTCAAGGAGTTTGTCAACCAAGGTCACAAAGTACTTTAACGTCAACTGGAAGTTGTTTTCTGTTTTTCTGACACCAGAGAAAATATCTAACTACAGAGCATTTCAGTACAAACTCTGATTCTGAATGTGTTTGTGTCCTCTCCATCCCTGTTGTTTTCCCCTCTCTGTTGCTTTTGGGTTTTTTTTTGTGCAGATCAGCAGAAATTGATCCCCGAGGAGGCTGGATAAAAAGAAAAGAGGGGAAGAGAGGCTTAATTAGGACTTTTGGCTCTGGCCCTTCCAGCTGATGGTGTCAACCCTTCATGCGACTTCTTTGAGACACGCAGCTAAATAAGGAGGTATGATTCCAGGGCAACAAGGACATAATTGCAAAGCTACAACAATCCATTCCAAACAGCTTGTTAAATGTCTATTTGAAGCTAGACACACTTAGGTTTGGAGAATATCACAAATGTCAATTATAGCAGAAAATATTTGTAATCAGAGACAGGTCGTAAGCTGTGGGGCTGCTATATGCTGTGCTGTAAAAGCACTTACAGTGAGTCTAATACATCATTGTGGAGGAATTTTGTCCCACTTTAATTTGCAGAATTACTTTAATTCATCTGCATCACAAGATTCCCCAGCATGAATGGCCTCTTTAAGGTGATTCTGAAGAATCTCGATTGGTGTGCTTTTCCTGCAGAAGAACCAACGTTTTGTGCTTAAGGCCACAAAATGAAAGTGGGGCATTTTCTTTCAGGATGTTCTGGGTGAGAGCAGAATCATGAGTCCATCAATTTTGGCAAGACGCAAAGGACTAAAATGCAGCAGTGTAGCCCCAAACTCTCACACCATCATGTTTACATGTCAGCATGATGCTCTTTTTCTGAAGCATCAGCAGATTTGACAAAACATCAAAGTGTTTTTGGCAAAGGTAAAATAACACTCTGTGGTTATTTTGGCCTTTTTTGTCCAGTCTTTCTCAGCACATAACTATAAACACTGACCTTTCCTGAGGAAAGTGAGGCTGCAGTGTTTTATAGTAGGGAGAGGCTTAATTATACACATACTCTGCATTTAGCCTTGCTGTTCCAGTTATGTATGGCGTAATGTTTGCTGTTTAATGCTTCAGGTGCTCTAGTAAAGTCACAGTGGGAGTAACATTAAGTTGCTCCCATGCAATGCTTTTTTTAAAAAGCTATCTTTATGATATGGAAATAATCCTTTTTTCTTCCCCAAGAATACAGATGTTGAAATTCATAAAAAGTAGACCTTATCTCATTAGAAATGATTTAATTTACATTTTGTTCTGCGTCCTTTTGGGACTTCCTGGATCGACGACTTCTTGAAGCAACTTTGGTTGATTCTTTAATCATCTCCAGACTGGTAGATGCCAGTGACAAATTTGCAAAATATTGCTGGTAAGTTAGTCGACTGATGAATTATAAATATGACTGGAATCCAAAATCTCCATATTCTGTATAGGTCAGAGTGTGCTGAGCCTATGCTGTTGGTACCGCTGGGCATCATGGTTAGATATTAAAGTGCTGCAATCGTTACACAACTGTCCCTCAGACAGTTGTGTAACGATGTCACCCAACCCACATGCAATTATAATAAGCGTTTGCTCATTTTTGCATCTGCAGCTTCTCCTTCCCATTACCAGCACAATGTTTACAGCTTTCATCTTCACTTGTTAATCTTCTCGCGATCATCTGCTCCTTTGTTGTTGTTTTCTTTTGTTGAGGGGGTGGGGGTGTTTTTTGAAACAAGAAACAACATCCCGTTAGTTTTAGCCCCATATCTTCTTGTGCTAAGCAGGCTCGTGGGGCAACGATGGCGGAAAAAAACAATGTACGCCCTCCTGCCATAAACAAAAAAAACAACAACAATGGGGCAATTACAGACCGACGCTTCACAACCTCCACTTCATTCTCCGTTATCTTCATTATTCAGTTCCTCTCGAATCAGCTATTAAAGGTAATTAAGCGATTCATCAAGTCAGTTTCAATTACTGGGAGCTTGACAGCTGCAGATTGGAATCAGTGGGGGTGAGAGGAGGAAGCGTGGAAAAAGTAAAGAGGCAGAAAGCAGGCGAGAAGTGCTAACAGTTTAGGTAGCGCTTATGAGCCAGACAGCAGGCTCTCTCCTGGATGTCAAGTGTTGCTTCATCCACTTCCCCGTCCAACTCCGTCCGCTCAGCGCCCGCGGAGCAACAGGGCGTCATTGTCACTGCCCCCTCACTCAACACGTGCTCCGTCATCAACTCAAGGCCTCCCAACCCTAAATCAGCTGGATTATCATTGTGCTGTCGTAACTGGGGGAACTGTAATATCACAGTTTATGATGAATAAAAGTGCTCTCACACTCTCTCATGCAATCACACCACACGCAGCAGAGGAATAAATTTTCTGCCTGACACAGAGTGCCCACTTGTAATAAAGCTCACATGTAGTGAAGAATCATAAAATGCTCTCGGTGAAGCATCTAATTTATGTCAACCTGTTCCCGGGTCCCTGGGTTAAATTTAGGCTGGCGCTGAAGCTAAAAGCGGCCCAGACGGTGTGTGTGTGTAACCATCAGGTGTGGCGAAGCAGACCACGACTTCAATTTATGTTTGCCCGATTAAACCTAATGTCTGCCTCCGCAATTTTAGATGTTAGGTTAAGGAATAATTCATTTGGAAGGAATTATCGTACCTCTTAGTTGTCCATTACAGTCTGGTTTACCATCACCTTAATGGCCGTCATAATTCATCCAGGTCTGGTTGTAATTGCTGGCCTAAATATTGAGGAGCTGCTGATCTAATATATCTAATAGGATACTAAAAAGCCAAAAGGACAGTTTTACAACCTGAGGCTCCTGCTTTATTTTTATTAGTCGACTGCGAAGGGTTCGCCTGCTGTTAATTAAATTTTTGGTATATTAAGGCGTTAGCACTTGATTAGGTAGATTAAAGGAGGATTGTTTGACAGCATTATGTCATTGAGGAGATTAGAAAGTGTTCAACCAAAGCAGTGAGACAGTGGGACAAATCACATTCTGTGCATTGAAGTTCTATGTTCTTGCTCAGACGTGTGAGCTTTTCTTTAGCTTGCTCTCATGCAGGAGTGATGCCATGTTAACTGGATTCCCAGCTTGCCATGGGAAATGCAGTACGAGCATGTAGCACCTTCCTAGTACTACATTTATTTATTCATGGTTATTTGATCAGAACCAGCACATATTAAAGGTTACAAAGCAGCATGTAGCCATCAGCATAATTGATCCAGGCCCTCTTGGGGCGTTTTGTTTAAAGAGGCATTTTTAAAAAGAGCTTTATATTAAGTAATAAAGCTTGAAATAGAGAGAAATCTTTTCCACTTACAAACGTGTGGACTGACTTATATTGAAACTATTACAGTGAACAAATGCTACGACTGCATCACAAACATTACAAAAAACAGAAGCATTTAAAACTACACGTGTACAAATGTTTGCCAAACCAATCACGACTTCATAAATTTCTTAAAAGATTGAAATATACAACATATTTCAAATGAGCAGGTGATGTGCTCTAGTGATTCCTTCCTTTGACTGATCAGAGGATGTTTACAAAGTGGGATTTGAATAATCTGTGGATCTTGAAGTTCTGGACGATTTGCTGTCATTTCACAATGCAATCACAAGTGGGTGGTTGTGATCCAAGCCCATTCATTTTTATAATTAGATGAATTCACACACTTAAGTAATAAAAATCAAGTTAATACATATTAAAGTATGTAATAAGAGAAAGCAGAGTACGGGATTTTGTAATAAAATATTAAATGTAATGAATATTAAATTTGTTTAAAAAATATATTCATATTTCTTCATTTACTTGTTTATTTGTTTGATGTGTCCTACAGTCCTACACGATAGAGTTTTCTAAATTTAAGCAAACTTGTAATGTGTGACTTAATGTTTTGATAAATTCAGGCCAAATTGCAGAAAATTTTTTGCAGTGTTAATATAGTTAAAAGCACATTTTTTTTAGGGTTTTATAGCTTTATTTATGACTTTACAGGATGTGTTATAGTTTACGTTTGATTTTAACAGAACTTTTCAGCTTACTCTGCTGTTTATTATCTATTCTTGCACAATCTGCGAGGCTCTTTCAGCAACAGGAATTAATGTAACCCTCACATCCTCTGCATACAGCACAACAGCTGGAAATTAAATAAAGACACGGCATCCAACATACTGATTGTCTCTCTTAAAATCAGCATAAACATTGCTGACATACGGACCATAAATATCTTCAGAAAAAAGTAAACACTTCATTTAAATGAAGATAAAGAAATGTAGCCTGAGGAATTGTGGAAATGCAAACAGGAAATGAAAACCCTCATGTTGTAAACTCCACAAGAAACAAAACAATCTTACTTATCCAGAATAATTAACTTTTAGAAAACCTACAGTTTTCTCTTTTTTTTAACTGAACATTAACATTCATTCTGAGGAGGCCACTTGTCCTGTCCTTCAAAAGTTGGAATTATTCAAGAAGTGCCCAGATTGCACCGAAAACAAAAAGTTTGGTACCTACGAATGATCAGAAGCCTGATCATCTGAGGTTCTGCATGACGACATAAACCTACTGCACTTTGCAGGTTTGGACTGGACGCCCTTCTGCAGTGAAGTGGTTATACACAATTTCAATTCAAATTCAAAAGAGAAATCACATGAGAATATAAGATTTAATATCTCTGCTTAAAATGTTTGAATACCTATTTTCAGCATTTATTACAGAAACATATTCTTCAAACAAAAAGTAAGTAAATCCAACATTCAATAGTACATTTGTTCAATTAAAGAAAAAACATTTTTAAGGAATCATTGTTTTTAATGCAATGATATCACAAATTACTGGGATGCTTAAAAGTTCCTTTAACAGAAATACAGCTTCACTTTGCTTCACTTTTAAGGTGGTCGGGGTGTCTGGAAACTTTTATTGCAGGACTTTCTGCTTCTTTGGACTAGAAATATGACTTGACAAAATGGTCAATGGCAGATATGTCTCCTTACTGTACCAACATTTTTCTTCTTACTGATTATTACTATTGACTGCAAAGTCAGAGCAACAATTTGAAAGTTTAAAGCACTACAACTACAATAAACATCAGTTGCTCACTGCTGAGAACACTGAAACATCCCCCAAGTCTCCTTGCTGTCATTTTTAGCTCATAAAGTTGATGTGTCTCTAATCTCTGACTGTATGAACTACTGAAAAATATTACATGTCTGGTAGAGCCTGAGGAAATAGTTTTAAATGTGTGGATAGACATAAATCAGAAACACTTTTTGCGCCACTAACCTGTATGGATAATTTCATAATTGAAGGACCAGAATAGGTCATGTCATATTAACTAATCAAACGCAAATCTTTGTTTTAAACTCAATTGAAAACAGTGAAGATGCATGACTTTAGTCATCAAAGCTGAAAGCTGAGTGGTGCCTTAACAGAGGTTACAGTGCCCTCTTTGTGGAAAGTGCATCTGGCAGCCTTCAGAAAATCTTAAAAGAAGTTTGACTTATCTCTGATTTATTTCTGACCGTTGAATATCTAAGATGAAATGTTTTTACTGTAGGTGAGATGAGGCTTTGTTGGCTCACTGTTGTCCTTAACGTCACTGTGGATTTTCTGTTCCATCATTTTTTTAAATGTACGTTGTTTCTTCTTCACTGTTTACTTTGAATATAAAAGTTAAGTTGCAATATACTCATAGCTGTACAGGTGTATTGAACTGTGTGTCTCCTAATGACTGAGGCAGAAGACAGTTTGAATCTCGACTTAATAACTTCCCAAAGTTTTAAATAGCACCACCTACCATGTTAGCTACTTTGATGTCTCATAGCAAGGCACACTGTGGTATTTTGAACAGGCAGCATTTTGAGTTACATTTTAAAAATGGGATTTTGTACAAACTGGGCATTTCTGTGTGGTATTTGGTAACTTGCTCTGTGGCTGACTGGGTTATCTTCCTGGAAACGCCTGCAGTCATGCAACTGGTTACTCTAAACAGAAATGCAATAAGAAGTCAAGTGGTGACCAGAAGGGGATATTTTTTCTTTTGTTGTTTTTTTTTTTGTTTTGTTTTTTTATTTCTTCTTGGTCTGACCTGATTGGTGAACAAAAAGTGAAAGCTGACCCCGAAAACTCTTTTGTGTGAAGGCTGTTGGTAGTGTGAAGACCTCATATTAACTATTTTCAGTGTCAGTAAGGTGTTTAAAGTCAGAGGAAGCACAGAGATGTAAGAGTCTAAAAGGAAACTGTTTTCTATAATATGTCGAGACATTTAAGTGGTTCGTTCAACTAGAGAGTGAGAGAGCGTGAAACTTTCAGCAGACGACATAAAGGATAAAAATATCACAGTAAAGTTGCCCTGTGTAATGTTTTTCAGCTGCCATCCTCTGTTTAACATGCTGCATGCAAGATTTGGAAAAGTTGCCAGTCTTTCAAAAATGTCACCAGTAAGGTAAAAGTAATGCTCTCTCAAATTGTGTTATTACTAAATAACACTAAATGCTAATATTAAATAATGATTAACCTCTCAAAGAACTGGAGTTGTCCATAGCAACTGATTGATTTGATTGACTGCTACTTCTAAATTAAAATAAAAGTTAGTTACCAACATGGCTCTAGTGTTACGTGCTTTACTTGGTTTGTATCACTGGAAAAGTGGTATGTAAAGTATGCTAATGGAGAGTTAAATTTAAAATTTTCCGTCTCCTTAGCGTTGAATTTGATATGCAACCTGTGATCACTCATCAAGCAACTGAAATGTTTGACAAACATACCCAGGTTAGAGGATGCCCTTCCTTCTGCAGCCCTGTCCTTCAGTCCTTCAGCGATTGACAGCTGCTGTTCATGGTACTGCTTGGCTCTCTCCAAGTCTTGCATACAGCGGGCAGCGTGACCCAGCCCTGCATAAGCCCTCATCTCGATGGACTTTTCTTCCAGCTCCTGCGCAAGCTCCAGGACGTGGGTGTGGTAGGACATGGCCTTGTCGAAGTTCCGATGGTAGTGGTAGGCGCTACCAAGGTTGCTGTAAGCTCGGGCCTCTTCTCTTTTATTTTCCAGGGCCTTAGCGATGCCCAAGTGTTGCTCATGACATTGAACGGCATTATCAAAGTCTCCCATGGCGATGTAGACAGCTCCCATGTTTCCCAGCTCACGAGCCTCAGACAGCTGATCCTTGGACTGCTTAGCCAGCAGGACGCACTGCTTGTGGCTGGCGAGGGCGTTCGGATAGTCCCCTATGGCGGTATATACATGGCCCAAGCTGCTCAGCGCCATTGAAGCAGCCTGCAAAAAGACAGATAAGAATCGGTGAGCCAGAAAAAGAAAAAAAAAAAATCTAAAACTTTAATTAATTATACCAATACTTCATTAACAGAAAGTAATTCTTTGGCTCTGCTTCACAAATTCCTCACCAGCACTAAAACATCCCTTTATCTAGAAAATTGTACATGGATCGAGCTGAAAGAAAAAAAAAAAGAAAAAATCACAATACCTGAGTCTTAAAAGAGGCCTAATGCTCAGAGACCAAACAACAAACAAAACCTGATTTGATTTTCCCCTATGCTGAGAGAGGAGGGGGGTAAA
Source organism: Poeciliopsis gracilis (assembly GCA_911649635.1). Lineage (NCBI taxonomy): Eukaryota > Metazoa > Chordata > Actinopteri > Cyprinodontiformes > Poeciliidae > Poeciliopsis > Poeciliopsis gracilis. The sequence continues at coordinate 2,685,472 of CAJVRI010000005.1, read as the reverse complement.
GTGTGATGCAGATCAGCACAGCGGCAGGCTTTCTTTAAAGCTGCCAGTTTGCCCACTGCAATCATGCCTCATGGCGTGCCACCACCAACGGAACAAAGACTCTGTTAATCAGGAGGGAGAGCAGGGAGGTTTCAGCTTCACGCCACATCTGTGGGGGACCAGCCAACTGGTGACAAGACCTCTCTAGTGGAAAAAAAACCCAAAAATCATCCAGGATTCATTTTGGATCTCCACTCAGACTTTAACTCTCTCCACCAGGGTTCGTCAGTGAACTAGACCTAAACTCAAACTATAGACCTAAAAGCTGACATTGCAGCAGTGAAATATAGATGGCTGCCAAAAATGAAGTCTTGACCTGTTATGTGACACTTTCACTGCAGGCTTATTAACTGTATATACAGAGGATAAACAGTGGGGAATTGGGGTCAGTTGTCATGAAGTGAACAGATGTTCAATTAATCATGCAGGAGGCAGATAATAAAGCATATCCTTTCCAATGTCCCACTTTGCAATCTCCAGCCAGGAAGGGGTTTGGAAAGAAGCCAGCGAAGAGGTGAACCACCATCCTGACAGCTAAGGCCATATTAGTGCTCTTCTCGCATAGCTTAGGTCTCTGAAAACTCTAAAGTCAGCAACAGCGAGGGATACATTTCTGCAGGCATAAAATGTTCATGAAACACCATTCAAAGCCAATCAGTTTAAAACTTCCCAGCGATACTCACAGGAGACAGCAAAGGGAGCAGATTGAACTGCTCTCTTTGCAGTTCACAAAACAGAAGGTTAGAGATGAGGACGTAATTTGGTTTCCTGCTATTAATCAGTGTTATTGGGATACAATATATATATATATATACATATCTCAGCATTTTTGCAGAAAGCATCAATCTTGCCAGTTGAAATATAAAAAAACTCTTTTTGTTTTTCCCCATCACTGAACAATCCACAGGCATGTAGAATCTCATGCACAACATGCATGGAAGCTGTTACAGAGAGAAGACTCAAACTTTACTATTACTAATTTCTGATTTTAAAATGCTGTAACTATTTACTTTTTTCTTAAATACATAAACATGACATTTAAAAAAACACTTGTTGGACTTTCAAGACATCTGTTTTGACGTGATTCTTCAAAATTGGCTTTTTATGTTGGACCAATAAAATTGGAGATTGGCAATTGATCACAAAATATTGATCGGAGCACCTCTAGTTTTCTCCGACAAGCCCTGATGAAGATATTCTCTGCTCTGAGGATCTTTTTTGGCAACCTTTTTTCCAAATGCACAAATACACAAAATCCAATCTTTCCTTCATTTCACATAGCTGCTGATGCTGGAACCAATTACCTGCTGACATAAGAACTTCCAGCAGTTTGCTCAAGTTTAAAGACTCGACAAGGCATTATATGAGCCCGGGGAGGCAATTACCCTCCGTCACAACTGTTGCTGTTTCATGTTCCCAGATAGCCTATCTAGAGCTGCTCAATTACATGTGCCTTTTGAAGCTTCGCTCCATCTCTGTGGCTCAAACTTCCACTTTTCTTAGCAGAAAACAGAAGATTCCTCATCTCGTCTTCAGCCGAGCGCAGCGGGAGACGAAGGTGGGGACGCAAAAAAAGGGGGGAGGGCGCAATCTACCTCAGTGGAGATGAGTTGCTCTTGTGATCAGTGTCCCTCTAAAGTGATAGTGCAACGCTGCATTTTCTCCTCAGATGGGAGCTGAGATAGGCAGATAATGAGGAGCCAGCCGTTCCAGTATCAGTGGACGGACTGTGTCTGGGCTCCAGGAAGGTAGACTGAGACCATCTGTGTCTGTCTGCACCAACACAAAGCAACATTTTTGCCTGGAGAAAACAGAATTCCACACAATCCCTGATTTGACCTATTTCAAATCAGACCCATTTCTAATTTCATTCACTTTCTTTCCTGCACTTATCGCTCCTCCGTCTCTGCTCTGACCTCCTCCTCCTGGTCTTCGCACACATAATCACACCCACCCACTCGCACTTCTCCTTTACAAAGTCAGTTCTGATTGTGTTTACAGAGTCCAGCCTTTCTCCGGATGTGTGGGGATTTGATTAATCCTACCGCCCTCCATTATAAACAGTTGATAGACCACTGGCTCTAATCAGCCAACACGTTCTGTAGCAAAGCTAACCGAACTGAAAGGCAAACTGCAGGGCCACAGACAACGAGGGAGGCAGCAGATTCAGAAACGTTTGGCTTCTGTGTCGTTGCAAAAACGTTATGCTTTTTTGTTACATTGCAGCCACAGTCTTCAACGTCGTTTTTTTCGAGGGGGTGGTGTGATAAACGAACACAAAGTAGGAGATATTTGTGACATACAACGATAAGATTTTAATGGTTTTTTACAAATAGAAGTGAAAGATGTGGCAGACATTTTTATCTAGATCCCCTCTGTGAACCAAACGAAGCCTTGTGTCTACTGGACGTTGCCCATCAGGATGTTGCTATTTCTGCTTCCTAAGGGATGATGAAAACCATGTATTCACATCATAATTACTGTGTGCGCAGATCTGCCATGTGAAATCTTATCAAAATACATTGTCGTTTGTAGTTGCTATGTATAAAAATTAATAATTTGCAAGTACGCTTAAGTTAGGTGTTTTCTTTTTACCTCTAGAGATAAAAAGAAATTAACCTCTGATGATTAGATCCTCACAGCCTGCAGCAGAGTTTTCTCTGGTGGCCAAATTTGATGGTTCAGTGTGAATTTATGGCTCTGAGCTCAGTGTGTGTTTCTTTTTCTCATCCTGGAACAGAGTGGTGCCCACAGCTTTTCTGCTGTCTGTGGTTATACCTCACCTCACAGCTGTGTGAGTACGTCTTTGAAAATCCTCCTTATTTCACTTTGGACCTTTGAGGTCAGACGAACTCCAAACAACCAAGGCTATCATCAGAGCCTGGCTCAGGCTACGGGGACAACCCCGGCTGCCATGAGATCTTAGTGGTTGGATCATGGTTGCACTTGTAAGACAGTCTGCTTTGAAGAAAGCTCAAAACATGGGTGTGGAACCTCCCTTTGAATCAGTGAAAGCAAGCAAACACAAATATCGCCAGGTGTACAAACAAGCACCGACTGCTTTGACAGGATTACTGGCTAGAAGGTCATTCAGTCCTTTGACCAAATTTAATATGAAAAAAGTTATGACTGAATAAACTGCCAATAAAGTTTAATAAGTATCACAAGTTTAATAGTCGAACCTTAAGACATTGTAAAATGTAAAGTTAGACCAGGTTTTTTTTACAGCCAGTTGTGGGGTTCTTTTTTGTTGCCACACTACAACCACAAACTTAAATTTATTGGGAAAGGCCTCTGTAAGGCCTTTTCATAGATGCATGCCTTTCCTGCTGAAGAAAACAGTTCTAACTTTAATCAGCAAAGAATTTTCAATCTGTTATTTTGTATTTTTTTTTTTTCTCCAAATGGCTTTTGCCAAACTGGAAATGTGGCTTTTTCTGATAGCAGATGAACTGTGGGTCACGAGGGATAAGTTGCCGCAGTTTTAATGCAAACACAAACTGCACTTTGTAAATTTGTCAAATACTTTGAAAACCACGTGTCATTTCAATTCCACCCCACAATTATGAATTTGTTTTATTTGTCATCACATAAAATTCAAGTACAATACAGTAAAGTTTCTGTTTGCATCATTGCAAATGCAGCAAACTTGGAGGGGCTGGAATATTTTTGCAATCCAAAGCAAAAATATTCCATCACTTCATTGATGAAAATGAGGGATAACCCCATATTTCTGCCAAAAATCAGAAAGAGCGTGAAAGAGACATCAAGCAGATAGGGTCAGGAGATCATGGTGTTAAAAACCCTGCAGCCTGCCCTTTGTCCAAACAGCAGGCTGCAGGAAAAATCAAGGCAGACCTTATTTCTGCAAAGTGCTGTGAATGGGATTATATGAAAGAGGAGAAGAGCTGCTCTCTCTTGTAAAGAGGAGACAGGTGGCAGGTTTGATTCTATTACCTCAAAGGTGACAACAACCTCTCTGTTCGCTCCACCACTATGGGTGTTAAGCCGTATTACAGTTCCCCATGTAATCAACAGGAGCAGCAGGGATGCAGAGATCCAGGAATGAGAAGTTTGAAAGATCAAGAAATAACCTCTTTTTATATGGAAGGTAATAGAGGAAAAGCATACGTTGGCAAGCGAATCAACACAAAACTTTTAAAATTGTAAATTGTTATTTAATTGTCATTCTAAAACAAAATCTGTGATGTATTAATAAGTGTACAGGTTAATTTGTCATTATAGATCACATTTTAAATGTATTAGCAGTGATCAGAAACATCTTCATACAACATCTGATGAATTCAACGTAAAGAATTTTAATGTCTTTAGAACCTAACCAGAATCTTCAGCCACCAGATGCAATAAGGAAAGGCTTGTGTTAAAATCTACAGAAAGTCTATTCAATGTTGTTTTAAGCGAAGTAAAACAAAACTATTTTCCAAGATCTTTCCAAGTGTTGCACACACCAACACTTGCACTGCAAATGCACAAAATCTGATCAAGTATGTTTGGTCTAGTTTCTTGTGCAAATATCTTAATACCCTTGAAACAAGACATCTAACTTACAAGTAACTTTTCAGCAAGACGTAGCAACTTGTTTTAAGTAATTAATTCATTAATAGTGATGTGCTAGCTCCACTGGAAGATACTTTTTCATCAAGTGAAACACTGAACAGTTGGACATGTCCATTCAAAAGTGTAGAGGTTACACTAAATTCACCTGCAAAGGTTCATTCTGAAATTTCCCCCCAAAAGCTGGAAATCCTCTGCCTTTGTGTAAGTTCTAACAAAGGTGAAATAAAATTATACATCTCCAAAACAAAGAAAAACAGAAGCAAGAAAGCCTCATTTAGAAATAATAATTAAAAAAAAAGCAAGATATAATGGTCTAACTCAATTTATTCTTTATTTAAGTTTTACAGACTGGTTTGGTTTAACAAATGTTTCGGTTTACCAAGAGAACAACAAACAAAGCCACTGTGATGTCAACAGCTACTCTGACAGTTCACACACACACACACACACACACACCCCACACACCCCCACACACACACACACACACACACACACACACACACACACACACACACACACACACTAATATACCCTATTGTAAACACATGCACAAAAGAACAGAGGTCTAATTAAAAGGAACTGGAGTGGGAAGGTGAGGAAGACCATGCACCAGTGTCTCTCTTAACAAGCTGGGCTCGGGGACAAGCTGGCAGGGAACCGAGTCCCACTTTAAAATGAAAAGGGTGTGAGGGTGGAGCAGCGCGGGACGCGAGGGGGGAGCATGAAAGGCTTCGGGAGAAATTGTCTTTGAAAGATGAGAGAAGAGAATATTGAAGACATCCCTAAGGTGAACATTTTCTTTAGATCTGCATTCACCTGCAGCAACGCACGTTGACAAAAAAGGAGCCATCTGAGCAGCAATCAAGTAAAACAGAACAGGCTAGTGATGATCTCATAGAAAAAGACGCTCTCCGGTGCATTTGCCTTTATCCACGTGAGTGTGTGTGTGTGTGCAAATAACATCTGAATAAATGAGAGGAAAAGAGGGGGAATTTACAGGAGATATGCTGGTAATATCAGCAGAAAGGCTGGGGGTGGGGGACGGGATGTGACAAAATATTCCTGTGGTTTTATGGGTCTATACTCCATTCGCTGTCCCCCGCTCTGTGTTTGCAAAGAGATACGGACCCCAGGGGAGCCACCATTAGATCAGCCAAATGACTGCTTCTCTGCCATATCAAAACCTTCTGCTTTTTAAGCTGGCAAAAGCTGTGCTCTGCCAAGCGAGGGCAGGTACAGCTGCGCCTGACTGCTCTCCTCCACGCACAATCGCAGGCAAACATGGACACTCACATGCACACACAGCTGTAATTTTATCGCTCCAGAAGGCATAACGTGGTTTTGCCTACACAACCATGAAGCTCCTCCCCCCAAACATGACCAAATTTCTCTAATCAGGGCTTCTTAAGTACTCTTATCAGCATTTAGTAACAGAAAATGAATGAAAATGTACTACTATTTTATTTTTCCCAGCCATTTAATTATACATTTCTTATCCTTAATGTTATACGCCCTGCCCTTTACTATGCGCACCGTGTAGCAAATCTTTATTTAGCTATGTGGCAAGTGAGTTAAAGCTCAGAGTCTTTATGAACAATGAGAAAAAGGAAAGTTAACAAGGAAGAATTACAGCAGCTTGACAACACAGAACTCCCCGTTTCCTCCATGATTGTTTTACTTCACTCTTCTGTGCTAAATTTTGTTGAATTGGCGCGACATAAATAAACCGAATTGAATTGTCCAGCTTGACTTAAATTACACACGTTTCCACGTTTTCACGATTCGGACTCACAGTTTTTAAGTGTTTGTTTCGCTCAAAGCATAAATAAAACAATTGCTCTGTACATACATTCTTTTACCAATCCCTGCATCTGGTTTGATCGATTGATGGTGATGCGCTTTAGGACACATCCACACAGAACGAACCTTCACAAAATAAACATATAATGCAATACAATATTCTTGATGCATCAAATCAAGGCATTTATATAACCAAATAGTTTCTTCTTTTGCATGTGAAAAAGTAATTATCCTCTGGTATGCTGTCACTATAAACAAATAGTGGATTTTTTCCTCATTATGTCAGAGCAACAGAATCCATAGAGGTAAAGATCTGTTCACAGAAACACAAATTTATACCACATATATTCCCTGGATTGTGCCCACGTGCGCATAGCTTCTTTTTACTTCTTGGATTCGTGCACAAAGGACATACATCGTCCAGCAATAATTGTGTGCCTGTGTTGTTTTGTTGAGCATATATTCTGAGTTGGCTGTAAACAAGCAACAAGGGAGAGGGGAAGAAACACCAGAGGGAGAGAGAAAAATGTAACCTGACAGTCTCCTCTGGCATTAGTGGAAAATTTGACTGTTCCTTTTACGTGGCTGTTGGGGTTTGATATTTCAAGCTGCCTCTCTCTCCTGCAATGTGCTAGACAAAACACTGTTTACAGAACCGGCCTAATGGTAAGACAGGAAAGCAAAGGGGAGCAAGGCGGAGCGACCGGGCTTCCCTGTAGCGCCTGTCTTGGAGTGGCCGTCCCCTGTGACAGGATGTCAGCATTGTTCAAATGCAAAAACAGCTCTGCTGCCATCTGATATAAACAAGTGAATCTAAGGTCTGTGTGAGCATGTGAGCAGGAAATTGAAGAGGTAACACACAGGGGATGTGTGGCACTGCGAATGAATCTTAATGCACTCCAAATCAGAGCAGGGCCTCAAAGGGTTATATACGGCGCTCCTGTTTGTTTCTTTACTAAAGTTAAATCTCCGCAGGAAGAAAAAAAAAAATATAACGGTGTGATGCCTGCTGGTGAAAGGAATCAATTCTGGAGAGACTTTGCTGTGACAGAAAGGGAAATCACAGTGGTGTTTCAAAGTCATTTGAGATGTGGGAGCGAGGCGTACATCAACATTTGCCACTTTGCACAGCCACAGGCGAGGGGTAAAGAGGATACCTCCTTCTCTAGCATAATGACACTGCTCAACTAATACAGGTGCGACACAGAGATGCAACGGAGATAGATGGAACGACCGATGATCATTTTTAAAGTGCTTCCATTAAAAGCTAATTAGCTGTTATCATTGCTTCCTGCTGGGCTTGAGGACAAACTGCCAAATATAGTGCAAGCTCTTAGGCCAGTATGTCCATCAGAGACTGTTCAGCAGGGCGCCCAGCAGTCAATCCAAGGACGCAACCATCCGAGGTTATTAAGAGGCGCTCTGCAAGCTGAAGGGGGGAAGGCAGAGTACCTGTCAGGGCGTACAGCTGGACAAATCAGGCCTGGCAGACAGAGTTCCATCTTTTTAATGGTACACAAAAAAGGCGAGGGGAGGAGAGATTAAAGAACACACAGGTTAAGGTCTGAGGCCCTGGATCGATATGAGCTGGCCAGAGTTGTTGCTTGGAGCAGCCCGACACAATGAATGAAATGAAGAGTGACAACCAAGTGTCCTGGCTCTCCGCGCGTCACGGTTTTCTCCAAGAAAGGTGACAGGGCCTCCGGCGGCCCAACCTCTAAACCAGTGAGCCACTCGTGCCTAATAGGTTTAGACCACACCAGATTCTGTGAAATGACAGGAATATTGATTTTTTTTTTTTTCACTTTTTCGGAATGATGTGAAGAAGCAAATCATAAAATCTGATTTTTAAATCAACTTTTAGTATTTTTGTCCAATTTAAAATACAAGTGTTGATAATTAATGTGATTAAGCTTCCCTGCTGAACCTCAGAAGTGAAGGCACTGTTGTCTTTCAGTGGTAAAGACCTGCTTTGTTTTTTAAAGTTTTTGGCTGGGATTTTTTGCACATTCTCCCAGTACAGGCATGGGAGACTCTCCAGGTACTCCAGCTTTCTGCTAAAGTCCAAAAACATGAATGTCAGCTTGATGGGTTCCACTAAATTGAGTGATGTCTCTGTGTTGCACTGTGATTCATTTTCAGCCTCAGATTTTCCTCAAGTAGTGCCTGTTATTTACCTCCATCTTCCTATCATGAAAGCGTGATCACATCACTCCAGCTATAGCTAATTTGTCTGTATGTCTTTTGTATTGATTTTAAAATACTTTTACTTCTAAGGTCTTAAATAGTTTGTCAGCCATTTGTTTAATGAAATTGCTTGAGCAGTTTATCCCCAAAAGACTCAGATAATCTGTCCTGATGCTTTTTGTGCAGCCGAGGTTCAAATGAAAGAATAGAGGGAATTTGGCTTTTGCAGTGATGGTCACTAGACTCTGAAACAGCTTCTTGTCCGATGAATGCACTGCAGAGCCTGGATATTAAATTCCTCCTGAAAAAGAGAAATTTGCTATTTTGGCTTTTTAAGTTCAGTTTAAGTTCTATCGGGAATTTATTTTCTTATGTAGGATCATCTGCTTGTTAAGTGGTCTATATTTTTCATTTAAACTTCTCTATTTCATATTTGATTGTATTTCACCATTTTATATATAATGCTTTTTTAATCTTGTGAAGCAGCTTGTTGGTTGAGACGATTGGGGTTTTTTTTTTTTTTTTAAATTAAGCTTCGACCAGAGGAGATGTTTATAGCTAACCTTGCATTAAACTTTACATCTTTATCCCTGGTCTGTCCGCTGTGTTCCTCGTTCTTCGTGATGCTATTTGCTCACTGGTGTTTTCTAACATACCTCTAAGGCCTTCACAGAAAGTGTTGTAGTTTCCTAACATTATCATCTGAAGTTTAATTTTTTATTTATAAGAAAGCTGTAGTTTTCCATAACCCAGAGGCGCTAAGTGAAGATGTTTTATTGAACTCCTACTTTCCTAAAATTAAGTATGCATGCATTCTGTTTTATCTTCCCAAAGTCAATCAAAATATGCTGACAAAAAAAAAACTCCCACCTTTCCAGCCCTTCTCAAGTCAAAGCCAGTGAAAAAAGAAATAACTGGTTAACATAATGAACTTGCTGATGTTCCAGAACAGAGAACTTTCTTGTTGGATTGCTTTATGAGTTAAATTAAGCTTTGTAGAAATCCAAGACAGCTGCTGTGCTTTGCGTGAGAAAATGTTTCATCCAATTTCTATAAAGATGCTTAAACTCATGCTGATTAGAGGATTGAGTGACTGCATGACACACTGGAAGACAAAGCTTTTCAGCTTTTAAGACTCCTTTCATAACACCTGTTTCCTGCACCAAAAAGCAGCTGCTGTTCACAGATACAATCTGAGAAACCAACTGTACACTAAATGCTCAGTCAAGCAAATAAAAAGCTGGAAGCTCAACTTTACCAGCTCATAAGCTTTGAGGTTTGCGGATGATGTAATTTCTTGCATGACAAATGAAACACGCAGATGGTTTTTACCCTTTATTAGCAGATGTCACAGGTTTGAGGCCTTATCATAACCCTGTCATAGTCTTGTCTCTAATTGTTTTTTTAATCTCCCCCCTCAAATACCAACTCAAGTTAAAAAAAAACCCAAATAAACAGAACAACAAAACCTAAAATAAACAAATGAACTGTATGAGATGCTTAAACTCATCTTTAGGTTTAAATGTCATTGCCCTTTCTCCTTTTTCGTTCCTGCGAACATCATTACCTGTCAGAAGAAATGTCCCAATTCAACCTAAAATATTATAGAGGTAGCTATAAATGAATTATGGAGAACAAGGTCTCAACGTTCCTGACTAAACTTAGCTCACAATCTGTGTTATTGCTGTACTGTGTACCAGGTGCATCCGTAGGAGTTGCCAAGCCAAACGGCACCACTTCCATGTCCAGTTTTTTGTAAATTCACATTTATGTTCATAGGGGCCTCTTGTGCTGAGCTATTGAATGTTTGGTTTCTATAAATGTTTTTATCACAATACTGTCAGTAATAAGACTAATCGGCTGTTTCAGCTTCTTTGTGCGTCAGTGTAATTTTACCTCATATATTTGTGGATGTGGAGAAAAGAAATTCAGACAGTAGTCATTAAATTTTACAATGTGTGAGGAAAACCACTCCCATACTAAGAAAAAATAAAACAATAGAATTATGAGAATAAAGTTAAAAGAAAAATGTGAGAATGAAGACGAAATAACAAGTAAGATGAGAACAAAGTGATGCTATTATGACTTAATTGTTGTAGAAGTTTATTCTGGTAATATTTTGATTTTATACTCGTAATTTAATGACTTTATTCTTCCAATTTTATTTTTAACATTTTCTTAGCCCTTATATGCTGTCGTAAAGATGAAGAACATTTAGTCACACAAAATTAACTGGGACCTGAATGGAAATATGTTATGACTCAAGTTAACAAGAAGTCAACCAAAATAAAGGTAAATATGCTAGTTTTAGCTCATAAAGTGTCAGTTTGAGCAAGATGTAAGTTTAATGAATACTATAGTTGTCGGGGTGATGTCATTTATATCTTGTTTAAATAATAAAGCTTGTGCATTTTAAGTGGACGTTCTTACAACACTGTGACTGATATACGAAAAATTATCAACACTGTGTTTAGGCAGCCTTTTAAGGCAGCCCGGGAGAAACTCTGGTGTCAGGACAAATTAAATGTTTGAACTTAAAAAGATATTTATTATTGAAGTGGGACACAATCACAACACTTGAATAGACCATATAAGACTGATGTAACACAGTGTGTTATTTTGTTGGCTAGTAACTTTTGATTAAGCTGAAAGGATTGGTTCTAAATCACTTCCTCTCGACTGCATATAAATTGTTACTTAAACGTACATTAAAGTTACACAACTAACTCTGTACAATGCAAAAAAGAGCAGGTAAACAACACAATAGATGGAGTGTGAATGTTGCGGCAAAAGCAGAAACATATATTGCCAGATGACCAAAGGTGTGCAGCGAGCGGCATTGTGACCCAGGCAAGGTTCCATTGTAATGCATATTTTTTTAGTGTTAGAGATCAAGTCAAACAACTCAATTCCAAGTAAAGTCACAACTTATTGATGTCTAAGTCCAAAGTACAAGTCAAAAGTCTTTTGTTTATTTTTTTCAATTCAAGTGTGACTCGAGTACTACATAATTCAAAGTTACATCACTCAAGTTCACATCTGCACCTCTTATTGGGAGACATAGGATACTTGAGCTCTGGTATTTCCAGTTCAGTAGTTTCCTAAATTAAATTTCCATCTTAAAAAAGACAAACTGACAGCTGCTGAAAATCTTGGGTGTATTAAAACAACCTGCAAGTTAATTTAGCTAGCCACATCACACCTTGAAGATGAGTCTCGTCATTATGCTCAGCAGTGTGGTGCAAATAAATCAGAGATGACACACAGCTGAGAGAGTAAAAGGGCCCTGTTCTACCTCCAGTCCACCATAACAGCCATTTAAATCCCTTCCTTCCTCCCTCTGTGCCTCTATTCCCAAAATGTAATTACAAGCCTGGTGAGGGAAGCTGCTTGGGCCTGGGTGGCCTGCACAACACAGCACCAGCTCTTAGTGGGATCAAAACACGGGAGCTTTTTTTCTTCCAACACACCTTACTGCTCCTTAGACTGTTGCTCCTTCACTAACCCCATGCGGTTGGCGCTGATGGGCTTTACAGTACGATTTAGCTGCAGGTGGACGGAGCTGCTTTGCCTGATAAAGACTAGCAGGAGGATTTTAGCAGTGGCCTGTAAAAAACATTTAAAAACACATTATGGACACATGAACACACATCCTCAAATAACATGAGCAAACACAGTACGTCCCTATGAAACACATATTTAAGACAATGCTAAACTCTCTGTGTGTAACAAGATGGAAAAAAATCCCAGGAACATTCCTCTCATCCCCGTGTGACACATCTGCCTCCATGAGTAACGGAGTTCCTTCATCTGCTGAGGCAGAGGGGACAAATCCCAAATAACCCAATTAGATTCCCTAAATCAAAAATTTCCCAAGACAACACAACAGAGATCTAGTAATGCAGCAGATTTCAAGGTATTACAGGCCTTTACAAAACAAATAGACGGCAAAGAAGATGATCGCAAGGACATGCCGGCCTGTGGTGCTGATGTGGGAGGAAGAAATGATCTGGAAATAATTGTTCCCTTTGAAGGCCTGTTGTCAGGGAGAAATCCAAGGCCACCTGCCAGTGATGCCTCCAGCTGTGAGCACATGCCTCAAGACTCTGATTGACAGAGAAGGTAAATAGTTGCTAGCAGGGGCCCTGATTGTATCTCTCGCCTCTGGCAGAATAGCGGTGAAGGTGGACGAGTGATTGGCTTTTGTTACGGCCTTTCAGCCACAAATTAAGTTGGCATCTCAATCGTGTCACCAGAGCCATGCGTTTGCTATGAGCCGATTTCTGCATCTTCAACCCATCCTCCATACAAACAAACAAACAAAAAAGAAGTAAGAACACCTCTTCCTTTGCTACATAACCAGAAGCAGGGTGGGGGTAACAAGGGAAAACCAATCTTAATGAAGAAAGATAGGTTGGAGGAATTTTTAAGGGGAAGGGGAGTTCAGTGGAATGAAGAGAGAGAGCTGGAAAGAGACGCATAGTGGGGAGAGAAAAATGTTTACCAAAAAGTCTGCAGGGACCGAGTTGGAATTTTAAGGCCTGATTTTGCTGGAATGCTTGTTGTGTTCAGGTCACGCAATGTAACAGAGGAGAATATGCCAGCGTAGGAGGAATACTTGGCCTCGCTGAAGTTTCCCCTCTGGTGACAAGCTGAAACTAAAAGACGCTTGGAACAAATGGAGGCAGAAGGGGTGGGGAGGGGCCACGGGTGGAGAAGGGGACTTCGATTCTCACACAATACCCAACTGACTCAGAACAGTAACATAAGCACCAATGGAATTATATTTAACTTGACTAACTCAAAGAATGCCTTAAAAACACCAGGATGGCTTCAAACAAAGAGGTTTATTTAGTCTATTTATTTGGTTGCATCAAACTGCAGAGAAGAAGCAACAATGGATCCATTCTTTTTGGCAGGTCAGGCATACCATCTTGAGAAACTGATTGCCTGCTGGTTGCAAAGCAGCTCCGTCCACCTGCAGCTAGGAAAGTCTTGCTGTACAAGAAGGATATCTTAATATGAAATCATAACTGCTTTATTGACTTTATTAAGTCAAGACTGTGTCTGGCATTAAATTAGAGAAGTCACATAGTTGGAATAGAAGTCTGTGCTTGTGGAACCGTCAACTATTTGTACTCTCTGTGTATGTGTGCGTGTGCATTGATACATAGGTAAGCAGCAATCCCCATCCCATACCTGCCACAGGCCAAGCACAGAGCCTGCCCACATCTAGGTAGCAAAACAGCCCAGCATAGAGCAGAAAAGTCCCCAACCCACCAGGCAGGCACCAGTTCCAGTTCTGGAACTGGTGGCTGCTAAGGAAGGAGGACACAGCACCTTCCCACCGAGCGAGCCAGCCCAAAGGAGCTCCCAGAAGGTCAAAAGCTGCCAACTGGGAACCAATCAAATGCACAGATGGTTCAAGCCCCTACACAACTAGCACCAAACCAAGGGCAGTAACCCCCCCCCTTCCCCACACTGGGTCCCTACATTATTTACCCAGCACAGACACACAGACAGAAACAAAGAAGGACAATGCCCTTACCTGGGCCCAGCTCCTCACCCTCATCCATGGTGTACACACATATGTCTTTATAGTCTGTTTTGCTATAAATCTAACTGTGTAAATCTCTAAAGTGCATTAAAATTAGGGCTGTAGTTGTGTTGATGAAGCCCCACTGCTTGCTGACAGCAAGGAGTACCACAAACCCAATATTCATATGTGGCTCCAGTTTGTTAAAATGACAAAGTTATGAAGTGGGGAGTAAGGGTGTCATTACATGTATGCTAGTTTAAGTTTTGCTTTTAATGTTAAAGTTTCACACAATTACTTCTTAAATTAAGCCTAAATCAGTCATATGCAATACATCTTTGAAAATTATTAAAACAGTCATTTATTCAACTATTTCAATTCACTAAGTAAAATACACAGACTTTCATTTTCAGGACCTTATTTTGGTTAATTATGATGATTTTCTGTTTACATTTAATGAGAACACAAAATGTAATTTCTCAGAAGATTGGGATGTTATACAAGAGCATGAGATGAGAGATCACCAGATGATTCCACTGGCTTTTATGTGTTTTATGTGTTCTGACCATACATGAGGGGGAAAACATTGACAGATCAATAAATCAAGAGATTTACACTTGGCTCAGCTGTTCCTTCACCAAAAGCAGCTCCTGTACTGCTGTAGATGAGACTCCAAACCCTCTAATTATCTCCTGCTCTAAAAATGGTAAATGGATTGTGCTTATATAGTGCTTTATCTAGTCCAGAGGACCTTTGAACTTTTTTCTGCTGTTTAAAAGCTTTTATAATTTACGGGTCAGTGGTCTTGTACCCTAGTTGACTACATCCCAAAAGGAAACATAAACAAAAACAAAGTATAGTTTTTCTAATGATGGGGTCAATTTAGGAAAAGTAATAAAAAAAGGGTTAAGATGCCAACATAACTGTGTTATTTGGGAAAATAACACAGTTATGGGTTATTTTGGTCCCCAAACCAGATGCCCTACTTTCCACAACTCAACTTGTGCCGAGGATGTAAACAACTTTCACTATGGCTGTCTGAGTGAAACCCATCTCTGGCACCCCATTCTCCTGCTGTACCCCATCACCCCCAGAAATTGCCTCGGGGGACACAGCCATAAGCTTTCTCCAAATCCCCAGAGCACATGTGGACTGAACAACCACACACCCTTGACTCCCTCAGCAGTTCCATGGGGGTAAAAATCTGGACTGCTGTTCCAAGACCAAAACAAAAGCAAAACTGCTCGTCTTGGATTTGGGATTCTTCAGTCAACACAGAGACCTTCCCAGTATTTTGTAGTAAACTTCCCCAGAGAAGGTGAGAATTGCTTTCCCTCAATACATGGAACAGACTTTCCAGTCTGTCATTAATTTATTCAGTATTGGGCTGAAACAAATTATATTTAGTTTAAGTTTGTCTGTTGAACACCTTGTATATTCTGGAAACTAAATACAAGGAACCTGGTTTAATGACCCACTGACCCAAAAATAAAATATTAATTGTGTACTGTTCATTTTGTCTGACAAAGCAGAAGGTCTGTATATGTGGCTTGCAATAAAGACGCAGATTGCACTCATGAGACAGGTCCTTGCAAAACTTATCATCTCCGGGAGATTCTCGCTCAGCCCTAATAACAAGCATGGAGTAATTTTTCTCCTGTGCATCTGTTCTGGGCTGCAGGCAGAGATGTGCAAACACCCAAACTGAACACACATTCAGAGACAACAATAAAAAGGTCCCTTTTGTCTGCTCAACACTGATGAAAAGCTACCCACTGCGTACTTCAATCACATCCAAAAATGAGTTGAAGACATGCTGCAACCTCGACAGTGTCATTAAGCCTGTCAGTCAGTTCCACGGAGAGTGGGGAAGGGGGAAAACGCCAGCGGCCATATTTGGTGTGGTGGGCAGCCCTGAACGAGACCCAGAGGAACCAAGATTGGATTGGTCTGACAACGGCATAATGAAGCTATATGATTATGGATTCTGCTTTGCATACCCATAAAACCCCCCAAATGCCAAACATCCAGACAGAGAAATCATGCATGTTTGAATGGCGTACAGTGAATAATAAGCATTATCATGTGAGAAATGATAGTTGAAATCCCATCATATATGTTCCCACGCATTAACAAGCTGGCTGTGCACACACAGCTGCACATCCTTGGTCAGACAGACACACAACACATCGAGCAAGATAAGCCTCTGCGCGCAGTTGGAGGCTGCTGCGTGATTGGCCTCTGTGGAGCTACTGCTTCTCTCATCATTAACTCTTCAGAGGATCACACTGCTCTAATCAGGCTAAGCCTCTCTGAATGGCGATGAAGTCAAAAACGTGCCTATGCACTTATTCACAGATGTCCTGCTTATTACGTCTGCAGCACACTCACGCTTGTGCGTGATGGCCTCTTCATCTCCACAATCATAGCGACATGAGCAGCTGTGTGCAGCCTGTAAAAGCAGGTCTGATAGCAATCACAATACGAACCAATTATGGCCAATTTGCAAGGAATTAAAAAATGTAAGAGTCACTTCTGCAGTTAATTGTGGAAACAATATGTTCTGGGGGTTTTTTTTGTTGTTTTTTTTTGCTACAACCCAGAGTTGAGATTTTCAGTTTAATTAACTGAGTAAGAGATCTGAAACGTGTCACGTTTCAACAAAATGTTTCTTTATCCGAGCCACCTCTGACTGATACCATGCACACTTTTCTTCTGTTTTTAACAGGTGGATATCACTTTTCTAACCCAGGATAAGTCACATTTTTATCACTGGAGACGGTTGGCTTCTCTTTCCTTGATAACATTTATTTAGTTAAATATAATTTCATATAAAGAAAATATTATTTTTCCCATAATTGGAACCCCAAAAAGTATCTATAAAATTACTTTCCTTTCGAGGCTGTCGATGTTGTGCCTGTTGTTTTTGCACCTCTTTCTGTCAAGGTTTTCTTTTATTCAACTTTTCATTAATGCCAGTTTCTTCAGCCTTTAATGGCCTATTTTCCTTGTACAAGGACAAATGTAATGTCAGCAATTTTGCGTATAGGATTGTGGGGCCTACTCAACCAGACTGACCATTTAAAGCAGTGGTCTCAAACTCCAGTCTTCAATGCCCTGAAACTCTTAGACAATTCTCTGCTTCAGCACACTCGGCTCCATTATTGGTTCATTAGCAGAGCTCTGTAGAGCTAAACTGCATGCTAGAAAGACAGTTTTGCCACTTAACTCAGGTGTGGAGGACAGGGGACACATCTAAAAGTCGTTGGAGAAAGGCAGTTTGAAATTTTGAGAAATTAAAATGTTGGTTACACATTTGTCATTAAGCATTACAGAAACGCATGCTCAAATATACCACAGTACAGTAAATCCATAAGTTTCCCTTTTTCAACTGAATAGCTGAAACAAAAAACTTTTTGATAACTTTGTCAAAGATGTCATCTATGTGTATTCATTGCTAAAAGTCAGAAAATAGCTTCAAGAAAATAACTACTCACTTAAATCCATGCTTATGAACAGTCAGAGCGATAAAAAAAATCTGAAACAAGTGGGAATGTAGCATGAAAGGCTGGATGACAGAGAGGCTGAGCTGTGGGATATTTCCACCAATCACTGGATGACAGCAGGGTAAACACTGGACAGATAACCAGATCATCACAGGGCAACAGAGAGGCACAAAGGACAACTATAAATGCAAACACACACACACACACATTAGTGGTAAATGAAAAAGGCCGACTAATTTACCATGCATGTCTTTGAACTTTGGGAAAGAACCCACCTATGCATGAGGCTAAGATTTTAAACAATGACCTTCTTGTTGCAAGGCAACAGAAACTGTCCCAGTTGTCCTAGTCTGCAAAATGTACCATATTTTTATAACTGTTAAGATTATTCCCCATGGTAACACACAGCCATGTATTAGCTAGTAAAACTGATATACAATTGCTAAATGGCAATCTTTCCCTTTATGGGACTTGTGTATATTTTTGTGCATGGTACCTGAAGAGAAATACCTGAGTCTTGCCACAAGCCCAAAGCCACTGGGTACAAATAAATCTGCTGCCAGTGTCTAAAACAGCAGCTAAAGTCCAAAAATGAGAAGAGCTACAATGAAATGTATGAGTGCACTGTTTAGCTTTGGGCCCTATACTAAATATTTTACAACACTGACTTCACTTTATCTCTTTCTATGTTTCAGTCAGCAAATTGAAGTTTTTTTGGGGGGGGTTTCTGAGGCTGAAGTGTAGCCAGTCGGTCTTGACAGTTATTTAGAGAGCATAGTGTGTGCTGGAAGGTCAAGTATAGGCAGAACCCGCAGGCCTCCGACCCTTCCTAAGATCGAGTGCTTTCATTTCACTCACTTGGGGCCTCGTATTTCTCTCCATTTTATTGCTTTCTCCTAGCGCTGTGCACAAAGAAACATTCCACCTCCTTCGCACAGACACAGGGCGTCCATCCAAGAAAGACCGGGGAACGTCTGGATACTGTACCACAAGGACAAGAATGCTGACACTGCTGTAACGCCGGACAAAAGCTGCAGATGGGGGGCGGCTGAGACGAAGTGAGAAAGGGAGAAAATCTCAGTGTATGGGAGCAGCTAGGAGGCCTGAGCTGAGTTAAACCAAGGAGCTGTAATCTCCATTTTTGGCATGATGTCAGAGACTCATGCAAAATACCATTTCTTCACTCTGCAAAAATGTAGACACCAACCTAAAGTGTGCATAAGCTATATGTAATGCAAACACTGAATGCTTGGTGCTACGATGACCTCTCCCTTCATGGGAGACTTTATGTTACCTTGAAATAGAAAAAAAAAAACTTTTCCAAAACACTCGCCGTACCATCTGAATTTCTGCTTATCTGTAAGGACAAGCTCTCCTGCACCTCACAGATGGTTGAGTACTGACGGCTCATTTGATCCCTGTCTTTGACTTTGCTTTTTTATCTTGAGGAGTAAAGCACAGAAGGATAGGGACGTCGCTGCTTAATGTAACCTCTTTTAGAACTAGATGAAAGGAAAAACGATATTCCTACAAGAGAATGTAAAAACACACACTTCTTTCGTTCCTCCACTGTACGAGGTGTCAGGACACACAGCCAACTTTTCAAATATTAACTTTTACATCTAACAGGAATTATAACCCACTCATCTATTAGATAACGTCTGGCTTACTGTTGCCTGAAGGGCATGTATAATAAATTTTACAACTGTTCCTTTTCAGTTGTGTGTAGTTCAGAGTTAAGAAATAATTGAAAATGAAGGTAAGAAGCCAAAGGTGGCACAGAGTGATGATGTTATGTATGGGACACTAAAATGGGAGCATCAGTGCTTCACACAAAGGCCACCAAATATAAAAGAAATGGTAGAAAAATCTGCTGCCTATTTGATTTTAGCAGATGATGATTTATAAGCCTGTTTCTAGCAGTGAGGAGGAGGAATTCAAGAGAAATGTTGTCTGACAGGCAATAGCTTGGCAGGAAATAAACTTGCACCTTATGCTCAGACATTTAGAAGCGATCTGTGGCAAGTTGGGATCGCCTGTAATTCATCACCATAGTGAAGGAGGATTTGTGACACAAGCTGAAATTCAAACAAAAAAAAATGTGTCTTTGATGTTTAAAGAAAAAAAAAGTGATCACCTTCACCCTCAGTTAAGCCTCAATCCTGGTTCCTATGTTGCCTATGAGTTTTGTTGGGAAAACAATCCACCTTCAGTATAAAACAGCATCAACCAAACTCTGCAGTAAAATACTATATATCGTTCATAGATTGTGTTTTTGTTTCATGTTTTTTTTGTGTGTGTGTGAGGAAAGTGCATCATAGTTTTCTGCTTTAGAAACTGTGTGAAGGCTGTTTGATATTTCTTGCTGTCAAGACTGTTTTTCTTGCTGAAAACAAAGGATAAAATTTAGCTTTAATTTTAAATAATGTAAAGAATCAAGTGACTTTTCATAGATAGAATAATTAGGAGTGGAGTCGAGATATTGAATCCTAACTTTTCTACAATACCTCAAATCCAAAACAGTTACCTGTTTACAAAACTATTTTGAAATACCAACAGCTTTGGATATCTATAACAAGATATATCCCCCTATGCACGAATCAATAATCATTTCCCTCAGGTGTACAAACTAATTCAGGACCGTGATTGTTTCAGTAAGTTCGGTTGGACCACTGCGTGGTGGAGGGAGGATCCCTGATCCTCATCACTTGCTCAGCCTGACCTCTGACCTCCAGCCCTAATCATCAATTAACATGCAATCTTTTCTGCATATTGATGCAAGACAAAGAGTACCATGTTAGAATGTAAACTAAACAGGTTAAAAAAAACAAAGAAATCTCAGGATATTCTTTAAATACAAATGTTCACGAATCAATCGGTCGATGCAAGCTGGTATGCGAGATGAGGGCAGCTGTACGGGGAGTGGCCTGGAACTGGCAGCCTTTCCCTTGTCACAACAATGTCTTTTTACTACAGAGCTGCTGACATGATTCATGAGCCAGTGGAGTTGATGTGGTTTTGTTTTGCTGGCCAGATGAAATCCCCTCAGTCCACTTAATATAGGTTTCTGTGTTTTGGCCTGCTTTTCATCTTACTGGTACTAAGGAGCCATTTCACACTGCTGGGTTCAAAGTAGGTCTTATTGTAGCTAAAAATCAGGCCTTTCTCCAACCTTTGGACAGTATTACACAGTAGATATAATTTTGAAAGCACACACGCACGTTCACTAAACACAAGCACACATTTAAACTCTTTCTTTTTTCTTTTCCTTCCTTCATAACTACTTCCAGTGGACCTTCCCCTCTCCTTCTGCTCCCATTTTTCCCAACTACCTCTCTTTACTTCTCCTTCATTAAAATGGACTTCCTAAAGCCTCCATTCGTCTTGCTGACAGCTCAGCGATCGATCGGGCAAGCGAAAGGGATGCAGTTCCAGCGCTTTAAATGGCTCTGTGGCCAGTCTGATCAAGGGCTGGACTGGACTCAGCTTGGATGGGGGGCAGGAGGAGCAGGGAGTGACAGATTTAACCAGGAGGTCTGCCCCAAGTGTGGCCCCTGATTTTATTTTTTATTTTTTTGCTCAGTGGTGACTAACACTTCGTCTGGCCCTCTAGCAGAGATCAGAATTTACATGAAAATGACTCACCATCTCTGTAATACGGATTACGCTGATGAGATCAGATAACAAATTAATCAAGCGGACCTAACAAACACATTATCCTGCCTCTGTGGAACACTTGCAAGCTCTCCATGAGAACAACAGGAGAAAAAAAACAATGTTATCCACAATAATTGGCACCTCTGATAAAGATTTAGTGGGAAAAAAATGTAAATGAATTAGTCCTTTGTTGCTGTAGCGTAACCTCACCATGAAAATGTTAGAAAAATTCCCACAGTAAGACATTTTTGCAAAATTATGGGTGACAATATTTTTAAGCTGATCAGACTGTCTAGGAGGATGATGGTAAAGATAAAAATCAAAATCACCAAAGATCACCGTAAAAGACTCAGAGGAAAGAGTCATCTCGTGATCTCCATAATACCCACTCAATGCCAAGAAGAAATGGCACCATCCAAACTCTTTGTTTGGATGGTGCCACACGCCACTGGAACTTTCAGTGGGTTTGGTTTTGTTGGGCATATCGGACTTATTTGAGATTTTCAGGAATAAACACTCCAGCTGGGTTTGGAATAATGCAAAGAGATATTTGTTCAAATGCTATCTCACTGTTAAAGTTCAGTAGAAAATCTCGGGCAATTTCTTTTCCAAAGGCCAAAGAAACATTGTTGGAGTGCATGAAATCAAATTCTTCAAAAAGCTGGAACATTTAATTAAAATAGCAAAAATTCCCAAAACTGAAAATTTGACTGGATATATTTTCTAATATTTTCAGTTTGTGCCACAGCAGTAAATTAATTTGAATGCTTTTAAGCAGAGAAGCAAGGATACCGATATCTGTAAAAGGCGGTGTGAAATATTGGTGAATGGAGGCTTCAGTACTTTGGGAGCTTCACATGTAATTCCCTTCAATCAAAGCTTGTGAAGCAACGTTCCACTGGCTGGCTCCATCTCTTATCTCCCACCTATTATCTAGAGAAGATAGGTTGGCACATTCTGACTTCAAACTTCTCTCCATTTGACATCAAATCTTTCTGCCGAGATTAATGATTGAACATTTGATTTTCGAAGTGATTAGAATTTCCCTGCGGTGCAATGAAAACCTCAAGGAAGCGCAAGCCTTTGATGAACACAATCTAAATATGCCCCGGCCAACATTTCTAATCATATAGGACATCAAAACAGATCAGAAAGGAAGGGGATCTCATGTAGCCAGACCATGTGACTTATTTATCTAATCTAACCCAGGATAGGGCTATTCATTAGGGCAGCAAATATGAAAAAGGAAGAATAGAGGTAATATTCGAGATGATTTATCTCATTTCCTAGGGATTTAGTAAATACAGCCTGCTGCAGCATTTGGTTAAAGGTGCACAGAAAAATTGGCTGGTTACCAGAATCTATTTTCAGCTTTCTCAGGAGTAAATTGTGACTGAATGGTAAACTCGATGCATCACAGTAAGTTTACCAGGGTCTCCTACAAACAGCAGCTCTCTTCAGAGTGGATGGAAGTCAGCCATTTTTAGTGAGACTTAGATGCTGAAAATAACACTTTTAAAAGCAAAACCATTTTATGACACATTTAAATACATCTTTTATTCATTCAGGGAACGAGTGAAACTTAAAGCAGGCAACCACAAGGCTGAATATTTACCTTCCTAAGTATTGCTCTGTATCTTATTGTATAACTAGTGAAGGAAGGGAACTTCCAAAATCTATTTAAAAGAAAACTGATATCAAAGTTTGTCCCAAAGTTTTGATTAATGATTAATATAAAGCATCAGTTGAAGCTGCTTCTTCATCGACATCCATCATCAGATATCCAAGAGTCCAATACATTGAATACTTTGACTTTTTGGAGTCGATGTATTGATCCAAGAAATAAAAGCAAATAATCATTCAAACATGGTTTGCGTCTGTTTTACTAAGGATATCTTTACCAAGATGTTTTGGCATCTTTTTTTTAATCAAGATTAAAGCCAAAATAAAAAGTACTCAAAAGTACGGATAAAGAAAACGAAATTAAATGCAAAGAATAATGGGGAGGTGAAAAGGAAGATGAGATAACAAAGGAAGTGAAAGTGATGTGGAATAGTGGAGATACAGAACATCGGATGCTGCAGAAAGAGAGAGAGAGAGAGAAGAGCCAGCAGAAAGCAGTGGTCGATATAACAGCAGCCATTCATCTCTCTGACAGCCTTCCAAGTGCTCTGCTGGGGGAGACACAAAGCTGCGTCACCTTGAATGCAGCTAATGCACAGCAATGCACGCATAACATGCTTATATGCATACACGCACAGTGACAGGGGAAATGTTTGTTTGTCAACCTTGAATTTGGTGTGCATATGCAAAAGACAAGTGAGTGCATCATTAAACTGCAAGCTGCACAAGCTGAAATATCAGAAGCACTTAGAAAACAGCTCTAGATTGTACAGCCGTTCTAAATTCCTCCTTGTGAGAAAAAATATAAAAAATACGTCCTCCATATGTGTTTGCACAGGCAAATGTTCCAAGACAAACATGCGCATTAAACGGACATGACACATTCACATGACACTGGAATATGGGATTGCAGACGTGTGCTCAAAAGAAAAACACACTTGCACACACACAAACCCTGTTTCCCAGTTCTGGTCATGGCCCATTGGCTGACGCCTGCCGTCCATCTCTCATGATTCATGGCTTTGCAGGCTGCTGTGGAGCAGTTCTGAACCACTGGGCCGAGGAAAGCCTGCGTGCCATTAAGGCGCAGCGGGCTGGACATGCTGCTGGAGCTGCCGCACTAAAGCAACCTCTTGCTCTTCAAACTAGCACCAGAAGAGGTAAGGAAGCAGGTACAGATCCTATTGGTTTTGTTGGAAAAGTAATAAAAACACCTGAATGCCCTCACAAACTACCTAACCTTATTAAGTGCACTCAAAGCAAGATACGTGCTGCTTTTTATTTAGTTGGGCATCTATCTCCCCCATCCCCACCAGATATTCCAGCTAAATTAGCCCCTCTAATCATTCCAAAAGCCTCCTTTCTAATCACAAAATCAGTGGAGGCTAAAGAAGAGAGACATGGGTGCCAAGTAACACTCAAGCACACCCACCTCTGCCATCCTCAATCAGCGAAACCCCCAGGAGATTCGCCAGAGGCACACGTCCATACACTAATGACTCCTTAATGATCCCCTACTCGGCTGGAGTGCTGACAAACACTGACAAACCCTCGCCCTGACAACTGAACACCCACATTTAGCTCCTGACCTCACCCCTTATTTAGAGGCTCATCTTTCAGCCATTGGCCTTATCACACCAGCTACATCCTCGAAGGATCCATGAAGCTAAGCCAAAAATCCCTCACCTCCAAAAAAAGGTTTCCCCGTCAGTTTTGCGCCAGTTCTCAATATTTAGACCCTTAGATGATACTAATTATCTAAACTCAAAAATCTCTTTAGCAACAAAGAAAGATGTGATAAAAAAAAGAGTATCTAAATACTAATTTATCAGTGTTGTAGTTTTTAGCATCATTTATGAATTTAAGTAATTGAATGCTCACTGCACATGGGCACTTTAATAACATTTTAAAACAACACAAAATAATTACAAGGTTTACATTTTAATCTGTCTGTAGCATCTTATATAAGAGATTAGTGAGGTTAGTTTGAGGTTAGTTTGGCTAGAGTTACTGAAACAGCAATCTCCTTATGTAAAAGAAAAAAAACATCACCTTTTCTATAATCCCTTCAGCCTACCTGTTTTCAATTGACAGTCTTTCTCTCTCTCAGATTTTTGCAGTGCGAATAAGACACAGGGACGTATTAACATGTCCCAAAAATACATCGCTATTGACTTCAAAATAATGCTTAAAGTCTTTGCAACATATACAGTGGAAGAAAGAGAGTTAAGATGAACAAAAGCAAAACTCCAGAAAGCGTTTAAGCTTCTCTTTTCTCGGGTTTGAGGTCGGCGGGTGTCATTGCTAGAGAATCTTTTTAGAATCACACATGACATAATTACAGTGTGAACGTCTGCCAGCCCACCTTAGTTTCACCTAAAAAACTCACCCTAAATTAGGGGTAACCTCCTTCTGCCTAACCCTACCATTATAACAAAAAGAAAGTCACAAACAAAAAGGAAGGAGTAAGAGAGCACCCAGAGGAAAGCCCTAGTTAAACAACCTTGTTTCACAATTACAGAGTTTTTGTAAAAATAGTTACTGCCAGGTGTTCAAAGTGGGACAAAAGCAAAAGCTTTAAAAGTCACACACCTACAAAGAAAAGCCGCCGTGTTTATGTCGTAGCCGCAGTACACGTGACAGTTGAAAATCTGCAAAAGATATAGCCAGAAGTCAGTGAGTCTAACGTACTACACTAACTTCATGCTAGCCCATGACCTCACTGGCTCGGATTGCCAGAGGAGGATTGTGCATGACAGAGCGCTCTCTGTTTGAGCCTCTCCACCACTCCGCCTGCTTCCCTGTTTGCTTTTCTTTTTTTTTTTCTTCTTCTCAGCGTTTCATCTTCATAGTGTCCTAGATAGAGTTATAACAATCTATTAGTGTCACAAAGTCCATTGGCCATCCACAGAAAAACGCTCAACACTATGTTTGACGTCTTTGCACAGATGCACACAGAAATCGTTCCAATTACCACGAGACAAATCAAGATCTGACAGAACAAGTGCTGGAGTGCTGCTAGATTTATAAGAAACAACTTATCTGATATCCTGCTCTATTTCTTGCTCTCATCTTTCACGATAAACAGGCAATTTTAGTTAGGACGTCCAGCGTTTCTGTAGGTTGACAGTTATGTTACTTGGCATTATTTGTACCATCAATATCTCTCTTGGTGGATCTGCAAAAGGAAAGGGCGATGTAAAGTATGCTGTAAGCCAGAGATTCTAAGATATCTCTGAGAGACAGAGATTATGAACAAATCTAATAAAACACATTTATTCACTAATAGTTGTTCTGGACGTTTTGTATTATACAAAAGTCCCATTTGGACCTGATGAGGACCATCCTCCACCTCTTTATATTTAAACCTCTGATCATGTGGCTACTTGACCTCAGTGACTTATCTGGCTTTCATTTAATGATGTCACCACATGCCCAGATGTTAGCAATTGAGTTGATAAGTGCAATACAATTCTAATCTGAAGCTTTAATAACGTTCGTGTTTAAATTATCGGGGTTTTTTTGTTTTGTTTTTTTATTAAATATTGGAGTAAAAAATAAAGATTAAGGGATGTTTATACACAAAGGCATGAACTGTATAATCCATAAGGAAAACTTTATAGTTTTACATCATTGGCATCATACCAGGATGGTCTACTAGGGAACTTCATCATACTATTCACTTTACTGTAAGATTTCCCAAAATACATCCAAAAATTGTTTAGTCATTGTAGTGAACTCAACGTTATAATTCACAAAAGACTGGAATCGTTGCTTTTTTTTAATTTATACATCATGAATCCATTGGATCTTCTCAAAGATCGTAGACCGTAGACTACACACGGGAAATCCCGTCAGAAACAACATCCTGTCCCAGGGCCCCTAGGAAGTGACCTCAGCTTCAGAGAGGCCAGATAAAAAAGTTCACATCAGAAACACAAAAACACCCGGCTGGCCGTAACGAGCTGCGCACCAGGCTCCAGTGTGTTCTGAAGGAGACCAGGTGGTGTGACACACATATGATTCTGATTAAGGGGCCTTGGGATGAACGAGAGGAGAGTCGGGGAGGAAAGTAGGGTGGGCTGGTAGGAGCCAATCACAAGGTTTTGTATATGATGCAACCATTTGTGGAGTTCATTGTCCTCATTTGGGCCCCGGCATGATGCTGTTCTCACAAGAGAACAGTTTACTTTGAAAATGACTTTGTGTGTCGATGGAGGGGGGACTGGCGGGACAGATGACTTATTGTTTCCCTCCAAGAGACAAAATCCAAACATGAACTTCAGAGCTGAGTGTTACTAATAAAATGATTTCCATTATAGGTTTATGTCATTTTCATTGTACCACAACTTATTTCAATGTAGCTTAAGTGATCTTATATGAATTTATGTGTTAAACCAATAAGTGGTAAATAAACAAAGTGGGAGGAAAAAAATGAAGGAAAAGAAGCAAAGATGGTATTGCAGGAGGAAAGCTACAAGAAGTTCCCTTCAAAGTTTTCTACAACTTTAGTCTGATGAGATCAAAATTAATCATGTGTGGTGGAAAATAAAATCTCACTAGTATTAAACATGGCAGTGGCAGCATCATGTTGTAAGAATCATTTTCTTTAGCAGAAGAACCCAAGAAGACCCCCGGAGATAAAGGTTGATCTTCGCTTTCCCTAAAACTACACCCAGGACTGCAATGAAACTGTGTAGATTAAAGGTAAAAATATAAATATCATTGAGACATGCCCCCCAAAGACTTGCAGCAATAAATGCTGTGAAAGGGAGTTCTACAAAGTATTGAGATAAAAAATAAATGCATGCCACAGTTTCAGATTTATTTGTATGTCACAGTGCACACTTTTTCTTTTGGAACGCATGTCCAGTATGCTCTACTTTGCATTTGCTTGTTACTTAAACACCTTCAAAATGTATTAATAAATGAAGCCGTTAACATGACTAAAAGTGACAAGGTTCAAGGGGCATCAATGCCTTTGTAAGGCAAAGTTTGACAGTCACACTTTTTTGATCTTTGAAAGTAAGAGACGTCAAAGACACCTCTGTCCTCATTCCTCAATGGTCAGTTCCGTCCTGGTGTATTGTGCTGCACTTGACGTGACTCCTTAAATGCCTCCCGATATGAAGTAACAAAAACAAGCAGGCCTGCCAGTCTGGTAGGAAGGATAAGGAAGGGGAAACAGGAGGCCATTCTTCTCTTTGTGTGACGGGAATTGTGTAGGAACAAGCACCTGTCACCCCACAACAATGACCACAAAGGTCGGGCAGAGAGACAGAGAGAGCTGAGAGACAGAAAGCAGAGAAAGAGGGCAGCACAGGATGAAAAGTGGATCTGGCCGGCCAAATCATTTCCTTCCTTCCAAATCAAATTATTTCCTGCAAATTACAGTTCTAAAACTGTGAATGCTTGAAGGCCACACAGTCAGGTATTCATCTGATTAACATCTGCATTAACAGCTAGCACCGATAATAGCAGCAGCTAAAGCTTCCCATTATCTGAGTCTGTTGCTCGAACTCTTATTTCTCATCCACCATCCCCTCTATGTATGCTCTGCACCAATTTCACACTCATTTTTTTTCCTGAAGTGACAAAGAGCAGCCGCATTTCTGTGTCCTTCATATTTCCCCTTCGCGTGTCCTCCAAACCAGGAGAACAGAGGAATTTCAAGGCACAGCACAATCCTGCATTTCAATATGAGACTCAAGGAAAGAAAGAAGAATCCACCTCAATTTATTATCCTCCGCAGTGACAGTTGGCCTGCTCTACCCGTTTCAGGGTCGCTGTAACACTGCTTACCTCTCTGTCCTTTAACTTCATGGCCAGTACCAGCTGGTTGCGATGGTTGGTTAATGCTTCACGATAGTTCCCCTTGGAGAAGAATGCAGAGCCCAGATTCCCATGAGCACGGCATTCCCCAGTTTGGTCACCTGAAGAGGCAGAACAAGAGACATGAGACACAGCAGCCGACACCCTGACACACACCTTAACTATCTGCTGGACACAATTAGAAACCAAGTGGTGTTTATTTCATAACAGCCTTCTGTGTGATGAAACACATGTATTGCCACTTGCATGCCGCTGCACCCTTAAAAGGTAAAGTGGTCGTTCTGCGTTCTTCTCTGCAAGAACAGCTTCTCTGACAGCTGCTAGTGCTGATCTTAAAGCTCCGGAGGGTAAAAAGGGGAAAGCCTTATTATTTCTGCCTGACAGCGAGGCCTCACAGTAAGGGCCAAAGTAAAGCTCAAGTCTCTGCGCTCCACCTGAGAACCTCCGCTTCTTATCTCCAGCTGCTCTGCCCACTCATGTGTCAAATGTGTGGGGGTGAGAAGAGTGGAGCCAGTCAGTGCTGCATGCTTCTTCTTTTTCTTAGGTTAGTATTTTTTTTTCTTCCATTCTGTAAAGTTTCCACAGCAAGTGGCCTTTCTTCTTTTAGATAATTTTTAAATGACCTTAAACATTCAAGAAAGTTTAAAATAAGCCTCATTACCAGATTTACTCAAAATTATGCTATAATTCATTGAGATAAATGAGAGGCAGCAGCTAAGCTAGTGGTCTTTTTTAGCTTAAAGCTTAATGTTAGCTTAAACATGTTAGCGTATGAATGTGCTAACATTTTTAAAAAGTAGGATGAAGTCTATTGGTAATTAATTGGTTTACTGTTAGCTAACAGGATTTTGCAGTGAGCAGAAATGTAAACTAAACAAAGAGTGACCTGAAATCACTGCAGTTACCCTGTTGATCCACCTAATCATCAGCAAAGTTGTGTCATGTTAGGCAGTGTCACATTAACGTTACATAAATGTAATCAATTCTCAGTATTGGTCAAGAAATTGAGTGATCATTGGAATCAAAACGTTTGCAGGTTTACTGGTTCAGACCGCGACTGGTCGGTCTTCTTCACTCCCACACCAGAGACTTCTCAGAATTTGCTACTTTCACTAAGTCAAAACAATAATAGAAAAAAGGAGATGTAGAAAGTTATGTTTGAGGAGTGCCTGTGCTTCATCAAGCTGCTTAACTTTTGGTACATAACTGGAAATCTGAATGGAGCAGAAAAAAGCTGCAATTTTTTTAAAAGTCTCAGAATAACAAAAATAGATTACTGCTTATACAAATTATCTCTGAAAACAGATTTGACAGAGAATGTTTCTGTGAAAATTATAACATTTCATATAATCTAAAAGGGCACAGTCATATATCAGTACCTATGGATGACATCCAAGAAAAAAATGTCCTGCTTGTTGGCCCACATTAAACTCTACAGAAGAACAACAAAAAGAGACTAATGAATATTGAAAGTTAACTCATTTGTCAGATCAGATCAAGATAGATTTGGGTTCACTTTGCCAGCGAGGTACCAAGCCAAGATCCCTCACGATTGCAAAACAAAGACAGAAAAGACTTGAGGTAGGACTTTAATACATGACCATATATACAAGCCAGAAACACTTATAAATACATATATATAAATAATATGCATATCTCATCTTGATCAGAAAACTTCATGTTAACTACCCAATGACTTTTTCTAAAATTTCCAAACAGTTTCCAAAGTGAGAGCTCTGACATTGCCAGGTTTGCTGAACGACTTCCTACATCTTTGGGGTATTTTAAAGGGGAACTAAGCAAAACACAACCCTTCCAGCAGAAAGGAAAATTTCTTTTGAAGAATGACAGAACATCTCTGAGGAAATATATGCAGCACTGATTTCCTCCATGCTGAGGAACACTCAGTCAGTAATAAAACATGAGGATGAAACTATGAAGAATGAGCATTTGAATCTTAATAATGGAAGATACGGTGACATTTTGAGTTCATATTATGCAAAGTGTCATTTTGATGTATTCATCAAAACATATCACTTGATTGTTGGAGGGAAAAAAGGGAAGCAATTACAAGGATGTGCAGTAGCTGTGAGTTTTTTAAGTCTTCAGTGTAAACACCAGTGAATTGTTGTCGTTAGAAGCAAAATATTTTTATTTATTACCTTCTGACATGTATTATGAAATTTGCTGTTGACCAAAACAATACAACTTTTAGCTTGATCTGGGATTTGGAAACTAAAAATCAGATTTAATTTCAGTCAGTAAATGCCCCTTATGCAATCTGTACTCCCTGATTCAATAGCTGGTTGACTTTTATCCTTTGTAGTTGTTCAGTGTTTTGTCATCATTACTACTATTAACATATAATATTTATTTGAATATTCCTGCGCATTTCAAAATGAAGCTAACGGACATAATTGGCGGCCGTTCCCAGCTGACATACCTAAGGTCTTGGCC
Organism: Poeciliopsis gracilis; assembly: GCA_911649635.1. Lineage (NCBI taxonomy): Eukaryota > Metazoa > Chordata > Actinopteri > Cyprinodontiformes > Poeciliidae > Poeciliopsis > Poeciliopsis gracilis. The sequence continues at coordinate 2,654,257 of CAJVRI010000005.1, read as the reverse complement.
ACCTCCAAGTCCTGCTGCATGTATCCGAGGCTCTTCTCTGTGTTGCCCAGGGACCAGTGGGCGCTGCTGAGGGCGGAGAAGACGGAGCCGCGAAGCTTGAGGCTGCACGTTCCTATCTTCAAAGCGGCTTCCAGCACCACCACGGAGGCCGTGTGGTGCCCCGCCGTCAGTAGCTCCTGGCCGATCACAGACACCACCACAAAGGGACTTTTGTCCAGCTTCATCTTTTGCAGCTGCTGATAGGTGGGCTCCAGAGAATCTGTGCAGAGCAAAAACGTGTTAGACACAGACTATGAAGGGTGCCAAAGCAAAAACATCCTGCTGCCATGCTGAGTAACAATAACACAAGGTAGAAATGAGTTGGAGATTTGTAAATCCTGTGTAAAGGTGGGATTTATCTCCACTCTGACTTTACTTTCTTTAAATCACAGCTTTTTGCAGCGTCCATAATTATAGCCTGTTGCTCGGCTAAGAGACGGCTGTCCTTGACAATTTAACAATAACTAAATGCACTGCATGATCCAGGTTTTAATTCTCATGCTTTGACTTGGTTAATCTAAGGCAATTTTCACTGCATACAATGACAGATGTTTAGACAATTGCTAGCCATCATTCTCACAAACCACATAAGATTGTGCTGATATTTCTGCCTTTTTTTCCAGGTAAAATGACTGAGAAAGCTACAGCAGGTTATTCACTCTATAATGACAGGATGACGGAAAAACAAAAGCAGCTCATGGCAGTATGCAGTGGAGACGTAATGGAGGAGCAAAGACCAGAGGAGATGTACAAGGTGACCTCTGAAGAGGCTGAAAACTCACACAATGACATAAATCAATGGTGGACCACATGGGATTGGGGATCTAGAGCCTTTTCAGATTATAAAGCCCTGTGGCAGACAGCAACATCGAACGTCCTGACCTGACCAACTGTATGTAGGTCTTTGTGTCTAATGATGCATATGTGCTACTTTGTGCGTGTGTTTCTAGATACATACCAAAAATATTAACGCCCCCTAAACCCTTCAACGTTTTGCTACATAACCACGAACAGCATGTTATATTGGAGCACAATATAACATGCTGTAAGTAATTTCTCAGTAAAGCTAAAATACACACCACACTTGAAAAATGAGTAAAAATATATGATAGAGTTGCTTTTAATTAGATCAAAGCATTGCACACTTCAGATCATCTCTATCCACGCAATGTCTGATTTACGTTTTATCATCAGATCAAAGTTTAAGGAACGGCTAAGAATTTACTTACAACCATTTAAACACAGCAACATCTGAACAAATGGTATATATCTTAGACCCTCACAAAAATGCTTATACATTTTTGTACACACACACCCACACACACCCACACACACACACACACATGCATACTCAATATGAGCTGCATGCCTGTAAAAGCACACAAAAGCATAACTGATGATGCTCTTTCAAAAACACTTGAAAGAGCATCTCTTCTGTTCCGGCACTTGGCAGAACGTCGTGGTTACGGAGACAGTGCATGCATATTATATCCATTCACACCTTGTAATTGCCTTCAGAGTGACATTGAGAGCTGAGTCATAAATCAAACGATGAAAAAAAAGAAGCTTTTTTAAAAAGGTGTCATGGCTGTTACATTCATAAACAGGTCGTTGTGACAACGCTGGAGAGCACTGTTCCCTGCACACAACACCGGCACATAAACAGATGGAGGATCTGGATTTAACCGAGCCACGAGACACACAAGATCCGCGATGCCATTGGGATGCACACAGCCATCGTAATTCTGAAAAAAACATTTTTTCTGATGTGCTTTTCAAAATACCCTTTAAATCTTATGCTTCTAACTCGTGATTCATCTTTCTGTTGTGAAGGTTCATGGTCTTTAGTTTTTTTCCTTATTTCTTACAGCCTGTCCCAGCTGCTGGCAAGTCAGATGTTGGACATACCTCTTATTCGGCATAAATATAATCTAATCGCAAACTTCTTAAAAAGAAGAAAATGCTTTAAAGAGCAAAAATAGTGTATTAACAGCAAAAATAATATGTAGTAGTTAATTAGCTGGTCAGTACAGAGGAACTCTGATAATTTAGACAGTAAAGACTGTTTCAAATTTAAAATTAAAGTTGTCAAGCTGACATTTAGTTATGTCTGATTTTGTCTGGTTAACTCTTTCTTTTTGTGTTTGTTATTTTTTCCACAGTGGTCGGAAACACAAAGAAAGAGCACCACAAAACAGAGACAACTTTAATTTTAATGAAACAGCCTACTGTCTTATCAGAGCCTGGCTGACCTAATACTACATCCATATGTTCAAGGATTTCAGGAGTAGGCTGCAGAGAAACAAGGAAAAATCAAAGATCATGAACCTTCACAAGAAAGATGAATCACTACTGAGTATTTGAAAGATCAGAAAATGTCTTTCAGAATTCACATGCCATTGGGATGCACACAGCCATCGACGAGGTAATTCTGAAAAAAACATTTTCACATTTCTGATGTGCTTTTCAAAATACCCTTTAAATCTTATGCTTCTAACTCGTGATTCATCTTTCTGTTGTGAAGGTTCATGGTCTTTAGTTTTTTTCCTTATTTCTTACAGCCTGTCCCAGCTGCTGGCAAGTCAGATGTTGGACATACCTCTTATTCGGCATAAATATAATCTAATCGCAAACTTCTTAAAAAGAAGAAAATGCTTTAAAGAGCAAAAATAGTGTATTAACAGCAAAAATAATATGTAGTAGTTAATTAGCTGGTCAGTACAGAGGAACTCTGATAATTTAGACAGTAAAGACTGTTTCAAATTTAAAATTAAAGTTGTCAAGCTGACATTTAGTTATGTCTGATTTTGTCTGGTTAACTCTTTCTTTTTGTGTTTCCGTTACTGTGGAAAAAAGTAACGGAAATATGAGGTGAATGGTATGATATCGGCATATGATACCGACACAAAAGAGATAACAAAGATAAGCATTAATAACATGGCAGCAAAGGAGAAAGGCAGAGGAGGTTTGTACTGCCCACCTTTTGATGGGTGCAAAGAAGAAAATTCACATCAAATGTCTCCATGAGATGCTGTACCTTTCACTGCAACATTTTCAATGAAACTCGTTATCATGCCATAAGAAGGATGTATTAAGAATGTATTAAAGTATTTCTCATCCTTTTTCTCTGGGCATATTCAGCCGTCAGGCTCTGACTGTTGAGTTCCTCCTTCACATTTAGAAGTTGTCCTGCTTCATATCAAATATTTAAATTAAACGCGTCAACTTTTCCTGTCTCATTAACTCATCGACCATTTTGACAACATGATCTTAAATGTGACTGTTCAACTCTTTTCCAATCAAATACATCTTCATATATGTCTATATATTCAATCATTAGAAAATACCAAATGAAAAAAATGCGTCGCTTCGATTTAATGCTCTTTATTTAGCAAAAGGGAATCATGTCTGCAAATATGAAGTCACTGCTATGACTCCTCTTCAGTTAGATAATCGATCATATTGCTGAAGAGCAAGTGACTGTGTGTTGTCTGCTGCGTCTGGTATTTAAGATTCTTAGATCAGCATTTTGTTTTTTCCTTAGATTTAAATGTGAACGTTTCCTCCAATGATTTGTGTTTAATGTCAAAGTAATGCTTCACATTGTCAGGTTTGACATCTGTTTCTGATTTTAAAAAAATTAAAAAACTGTTTGATGGACTTTTAAGACTCGTTCTTCTTTTTTTTAAAGGGTTGGCTGATCTCAGGAAACCAATAGGAAGCCTGTGGACTCCTTCAGTACTACTGCAAATAGCAATGCTAACAAAAAAGCCCGGCAACATAAACTGGGTTATCTTCAATGCAAGAAAATATAACAGCTCTAAACAAACAAAAAACATTCCTGATCAAAGTAGGACTTCATCTGAGTACAGATTTGGATTATAGTCCACTTGGGAACCTTGAAGTAGGAATCAAGAATAAAATAAAACATCCATAACATTAAATACTTAAAAAACTATATTCCCCTGTTATTAAATAGACTACTGACTGTGTCCCCAAGACACAGTAAAATTTTCAAAGTTTGTCGTTCTCTATTGTAGTTTTTTCAGTTGTCTGTTTTGGTCGATGTAATCAAATTAAAAGTGGTTTCACTTAAGATGCACTGAACTATGATTTATCTGTGATTTGAAGATGCACTGCAGTCATATTTAATCTGACAACATGGCAATATAATGCAGCTACACTGTAAATAAACAGAGGAAAATATTACTGTACTCAGATTAGATAGTAATATGAAGGACTTGCACATAAGACACTACCTGAGAAAATATTAAATTTTAGTTTTTTACTAAGTTACCTTTTTATCACATATCAGTGTGACAAGTGGAAAACTGCGCGTAAAAATTCATCACCTGATTCAAACATCCCATTCTTTACTTTTGTTGTGATGCTGTTTACTTCCAGATGAACGACTGAATCTGGGTATGAATTTCTTCCCTTAAAGGAGAGAAAGCAGTACACGCCCACCTTTCACTTCTACAGGGACTTTGGCTGTGTAACACAGATTATCCTCCCTGTTTGCCGGCGTAATATTGATTATCGCCGCCATGTGCCAACAGTCCCTCTGAGAGGATCATTGTTTTTAATCCTTTGACCTAGCTACCTCTCCTTAACACACCTTGGATTAGGTCTTCCCATGACTGCCTGGCACTCAGGGAAGTGGGGTAAACAATTAGGGGATTAAGTGGCTTGGCCTAAATATTGCCCTTCCCCTACAGAGAACACCCATTCTAGTCCACAATGGACTGGACTGGGCTCAGACCCAAATTTGGCTCGTTTTTGTTTTGGTTCCAATTGAAGCTTGAAAAGCTCATAGTGGCGAAGATGGGCGCTTCATTCTCCACTCTCTAAGCCATTTTTTCTCTTTGAATCTGCACCCAAATTTTCAAAGGACTTTTGCATTCGATTTCTCATTGATCGAATCTCATAACACATGAAATAATTTTTTTTAGTTTACACAAAACCAGCTCACATTTATTCAGGGACCAATTTTACGATAGTTTTGCAAAAAGATAAGAGTGATGACAAATGAAAAAATGAAGTAAACAAGTAAAACAAGTGCATAGAATATAATTAAAACGTTATCTTATAGTAGGAACTTTGTTAAAAAAGCAAAGCTTTACAGAGTCCATATAACCTGTTTTTTTATTTTTTATTTGAATAACTGAACTTAATTTCCATTTTTATTTAGACCTGTGCAGAGAGAACATTGTGAAAATTATTAGTTCTGATGGATTTTTTATGAATAATAACAAAGTGAAACACCAATCAGATCCACTTCATGGAAAATTGGCAGACGGTTTGAATACATCCCCTGGATTATCAGAGGAAAAACTGTCGGATTGGCTCCACAGTGATATCATCGCACTCAGTGACAAACAACAGGTAACGAGGCCCAGCAACATCATCAGTCCTATAGTCACAACCTCGGTTTCGCCATAGTGCTAAAGATCTACTCAGCTTTAGGAAAAAGAGCGAAAACAATGGCATTAATGTTGGATGCTCATTTAGATAACAGGCTATCTGTGTGTGCGATCAGGTTGAGTGACAATAAGACATGCTGAAGCGGCAGGCATCATGCCTCTGAGCCTGAAGGTAAGCACTCGACACAAACAGTCGGTAACAAAGAAAAAAAGATAGATAGACGGAAAGACTGCCTGCTTGCTGTAAAGCTGAAAGAAAAGACAGCTAAAGTCACCCCAAAATACGTATTGACTGACAGAACAAGGATTATCTGTGAGGAAAGTCAGTCAGAAGGCAGTAGGACAAAATACGTGAAGCAATGAAGAGAGTGAAATATACATGAATATCTACTGAAACAGGCATGCTGAAGAGGAGTGGGTTGAGCTTCAACAGATCTCACCTCGTAGCGGTGACTTCATGGCGGCTTCCACCATCCCCACAAGCAGCTGAAGGCTCTTGGGGTCCTGGGCCAGCCCAGAGGCGAAGGCTGCCAGTGCGTCCGCATGGCGACCAAGGTACTGAAGGGCAACACCCTGTCGGAAGTATGCCTGAAAAACAAATGACAGAGGGGAGCGGAAAGAGTTATCAGGGATCCGGTCGTTTACCACAGCATGGGGCTTTAGTCAAACACATTACCAGACACACTCATTTCACGCCATTTGCATTTCTTCCACCCGAGTGGTTTCCCCAAACATGGCACCTCTTTGCTTTGTACCCCCATTATAGAACGATCAGCGGGGGTTTTTGTGCTTGTTAATTGGATTATAAGTTTTACATAAATGCACGTGTTACACTCTGGATGGCTGCCTCCTCAGGAGCAACTTGTTTGGCTTTTTTTCTCTTTCTCTGTTTGCTGCTGCAGTTAAAGGCACAGTAGAGAGCTGGGGATTCTGTTTGGGTGTGTTTTTGATAAGCACGAAGAAAATAAGCAAAAGTATTCAGACAGTTCAATTTGGAAAAACAATCTTTTTTTTTAATTTACAACCAAACTACAAAATGTTTTATTTGGAATTTATGCAACAGACCAATGAAATAAGATGTGACAATTTATGCTTTTCTTTCTTCCCTTCTTTTTTAAAAAAAAAAAACTTAGCATGTGTGGTTGCATGTAATGATCCAATACTTTGTAGAACTTTAGCTGGGATTCCTGCTACGGGATGCTAGTGTTTTTGGATGTGTCTCTACCAAATCTGGACTTTGACTAGGCCCTTCTAACACCTAAAACCGGTCGAAAACATTTCTTTGTAGCACCGCCAGGAGGTTTAGAATGTTCTTCCACCCACCTTGCTATCAGCTCTCGCTACCTTTCCTGTTGCTGCTGAAGAAAAGCATCCCCACCACATGCTGCTGCCACCAACATGGTGTGCACATTCAGGGAGCTGTGAAGTCTTATTTTCCGCCACATGTCGTTTCAAATGTTTGCCAAACTATTCAGGTTTTTTTCCTCATTAGATCACAGCAAGCTCTTCCACATGTTTACTGAATCCCCCCACATGGCCCGAGGCAAGCAACAAATTAGACTTCTTAAGTATTTCTTCCAACAATAAATTTGTTTGTGCCACTATGCCATAGAAGCCAGATTTATTGAAAAACTAATAAATGCCCCAATGCAGAGCAGCAGTGGACTTCGGCAGGTCCTATTTAAAAATTGGGTGACTTCTAAAAGCTGTATGTTGTAGTGAATTTTATATTGAGTATCAGAGTGAAGAAAACGAAAAAAAATGCATGCCACAATTCAGATTTTTCTTGTATTTGGAAAGTAAATGAAAACCATGCCACATATATGGACTACCTTGTATTATCCACATATAATTCAAAATAAAATGCAATGCAAAGACTTTCTATAGCTCCAGAGACAACATCCATTTGTACACAATCGAGAGGATGTAGTTGTGAAAGTCAAACCACTGGAGGCCGATACAGAATGGTTCTTCAAAAAGGCAAAAATTAGACAGATTTGTCATTCAATCATTTATTTATAAAACTGAGAAACACACAAACTGTCACAAACTGCATGCAGCTTGTGTCAGATTATTTCTTTCCATAAAAGAATAAAGTGTTTTGGAACATTTAGCAGAGCGAAACCTAAAACAGATGCCGTCTCTGAGATCTAAAGCCCCCATCAATAAGTCTGCTTTTTATGTCTGTTTGGACTCCCGAGAGAAAAATAATTAGGTTCCGTGCAGACGTGTAATTCAAAATATTTTTATATTTGAGTCTTGATCATACAATAATCCAAGTAAGTTGTTAAATCTGACTCTGGTCCAGCTTAGCACCAACCACAAAGACTTAAAGAACTCGACTCAACTCAGTATTCATGATCCAAACCACAAAATCCTCCAAGGAAAAAGGCAAACTGAGCACTTCTGAGATAAAAGCCGTAGATGCGACTGTTCTGAGAGACAACTGCGTCTGCAGAGCATGGGAAAAAGGAAGAAATAAAGACTATGCAGGGAAGCTGTCATCTTTAGAAGCCTTTTGGTGTTTTTACGTGTGTGTTTATGCAAGAGGAGCTGCAGCCCCGGCTGCCACTTGACCATATCCTGAGTGAGTAGGCAGTCATTCCACTCACAGATCCAAAAGTGACACCAAGGCTAATTTGCCATTAGCATCTAAGAGGCCTTTTCATTAGTCTTTCCGAGCCTCTCTACTAGAACCACTACGAACCGAGAAATGAGGGGGGGATTAAACAAAATGAGACATGACATTGAATTTATAGAGACCAGTAATTAATTTCGCTTCCGTCTGAGCCGCACGCAGACTACAAATCACTCTCCGGACCCCTCTGCCCACGTCCCCTCACTTGCAACGCAACTTCACTAAAAATGACGAGGACAGAGATTAAATTCAAAGCATTAACCTTTGTTCTAACATTGTTATTATATGACGGAGACCGCAGGCCCGGGTACCTGCTCAATATTAATTGCATTTTGAAACGGTGGAGTTTGGGCATGATACGCCGGTGAGAACTGAGCACTCCCGCAAAACATTTTGCCCAAGGGAAAAGAAGACATTTAAAAGCACTTCTCCCGTTGATTAGATTTACCCTACAATATGCCCTGCCCTCCTGTCATTCCCTTAAGGGCCCCGATGGAAGCGACGAGGAAAAGAAGTAGAGAAAAAAGATGGATAAAACAAGGCTTTCCTTCAATCAAAAAAGTAGCATCAGCTACTAGCGTCATTGTACCATATTATGTCCTCTAAATTTGGAAGATTAAGTATTCAAATAAAGTAAAACCAAGCAGAAATAAATAAAAGATAAACAAACATGGTCTGAAATGACAACGTTAATGTTCCCGAGAGCCTTATAAGGGATTTTTGTCATTTATCTCCTGCTTCCTGTAAGTGACATCATGTGACTAAAGAATAATAAGCACACTATGGCCCTAGACTTATAATCCAATAAGTCAATTTAATAGAGAGATTTCATCTAAAAAAAAAAATTTACATCACAGAGGCTTAATGCTAATGAAATGCACTCAAACCACAGAGAGAAGCTCAAGTGAAACTGATAAATTTAAGTTCAAGCCTCAAAGGGACAGTTCAGAATTTATTAGGCGAGGTTCTGTTAAAAACATTACCGAGGGTCAATATCTTATCCGCAGCACATAACTCTCATAGCACCTTCATTTAATGTAAATCCAGATTACGGCAGAGTGCGATACCACAGACGAGTTCGCTGCTTTTGGCCGTGAGGCCCTACAAGTGAAGTGAGAACGGGAATTTTACTCCTACACATGTTTTTTTTTTTTCTCAATTCATGCTTAACAGGATCTTTTCTAAAAACACAGCAGCGTCCGTTCAGAGCCGCTGCTTGAGTAATTACTGCAGCGTCTAGCTCTAAGCTGTACACAGAGACAAACTGGGTGAAAGGGATTGATAAAGAGGAGGCAAAAAAGAGCGAGTACGGAACGGATCAACTTTGCCTCGTCAACATGCAGCAGAGATGAAACTTAAATCACACAAATGACTGCTTAATCTTTCAGCCACAAACAGGAAGCCCAACTACAATCCCCGATTGGTTCTTCTCACACAACACGCGCGTGCCTGCGTATCGGCTGAAACACAACATCCACAAACCAAAACTTTTCATCATGTATTTTGCCTAAATTTCAATATGGACTAAAACCTTCCTCTGTCTTTCCTTTTTTTCTAATTTAATGCAGCAAAGTGCTGATGTCACAGAAGAGTGGATCCAGCAGGAAGACTTGTCATTCTTACCTATGGGTAAATTCGCAGAGGACTAACACGCATGTCCGTGTGCGCGTGTGTTAATGAGTGTGTGTATAGAAGAAGCCACAAAATACTTAAGAATGAGCGAGGATAAAAGCTTTTCTTCTGACTTGAACATTTTAATATTTCATGAATGCTTGTTTGATGTAGTTTTAAATATTCATGTTTTTATGCTTTGGAGGAAGAGGGGAAATGATGCAAAAAAAAAATTCCCTAATATACTGTGATGCACACTGCGGGGAACCAACGCTCACGCACACACACACGCATTCACACAGAAACAGCTCACACGCACTTCTGCATGTGCTCTGTTTCGCACTAACAAGACACTTACAATGAAGCATGGACAAATTTCTTCCAGTGACAGCTCTGTTGTTCACAATAAGGCTCACAGTTGGCGCAGCTGAACAGAAAGTTGACAAGATTAAGATTGCGAGTTTGGCACAACACCAGCTGTTTCAGGCTCTTTCTTTGTATTAGCAGATTAATGTCTCGGCATATGTCCTTGCCCCTTCCTTAGGCTCCTCTTCGGCACACCGTAACCCCAGGGGTGTCCTTGGCCCCAGGGAACATGTCTGTGTTTGCACTTGTCTGTCCCCGTTCAAGCTTTGGGCCTAACAGGCTTAAAAGAAGGAATTCAATATCCAGACTAGAGATGTTGTTACTTTAAATGGCTGCGAAAAACACGAGCAGGAGAGGAGTATGGCTTAGTTTAATGTGAGTGAGATTTACTGTTGTAGGAAGTTATTCTACTCTCTTAAAAAAGGATGACTTTTGTTTATCCCACTGAAAACAAAAACTAATTTATTGAGTAATAAATATTATGGCATTTAGGGATTTTCAAAGTTTAGTTGGATCATTTTGCTTCTGAGGTGGATTGATAGAAATCAAGATTAATGTCCCCATGGGCTGAGAGGACGCCAACCAGAAAAGACTCACCTGATCCAAAATGAACATTTTCATGCACGACTAACATTTTCAGTGCTTCGCATTAACAAGCTGATTGTTTCTAAAGAAAAGCTTAATGATCAAATGAGACAACTATATGGCCACAACTACAAGAACATATATATGGAGGATCAAAGCTAAGGCTTACATGGTCAAGAAAAACTGTCAAGCACAGTGGTGGTTGCATCATGATGTGGGGCTATTCATTGCTGGTGGTGCTGAAGAAGGGGTCAAAAATTAGTACAAAGGACTACCTAAAAGTGGATCAACAACATACTTGCTGGAAAGTTGGACATAGATGTGAATTTCAAGACAACAATGATCTCAGAACACGCATCAAAACAGAATCCATTATCCAGCAAGAATCATAGCAGAAACCTATTGTTTGCTATGAAAAATGTGCTTGTAAATTGCCAAAGGACATGTAACAGAGCATAAAAAGTAAATAAAAATAAACAAAATAAAAGCCCAAAAATTACAACCTGGAGAAGTAAAGCTAGATTTTGCTGATGATGACTGTCATTTAACTGTTTCAAAGATAAAATCCTGTCAGATCGAGTTGCTCAGCCTGTCTCCCTTTGATGGCTTACTCTTTTTTTTTGGCAAAGAACGAACTCTCAAACCAGTTTATGAATACTGATTATCACAGACAAGGTTTCTAAATGCACCAGTCTATAAATTCAGGCTCATAAATGCTCATCCATGCTTCTCTAAAAAAAAAAGAAAAAACCCTAATACCTTTCACACAAAGGCGGCTGTTCCTTTGTAGCATACAGCTTTGTGCCACTTGCTGTGCCCTGATCGGTGATCAGGAATAATAAAGACACACTTGAATGTAGAAATCAATGTAAGCCTTGTAACCTTGTCCGAGAGCGCACCACACCCTTCACTGCTGTGGTGTTCAGCATACACCAGCTGCAGAAGGTTTCTGATCACCAACAGGGCAAATGGTTCTCAAACACTCCTTTTGAGCCGAGCCCCTACCGCCAACACAAAATAACCCAAATCAGTGGCTCAAACAGGGACAGCAGGCTGCAAATACACTGTACACACACAAAAATACAAACTGAAGATGGGTATGTCAATATCCCCCACAGAAAACCACCTATTGGTCTCCAACAAACAAACAAGTACTTGAAATCGGCTTTGGACTCAGGGTGAAATGCCAAGATAATTTTAGAATCAACAGGGATGGATTGTTGCATTTTACCTTCTGTTTCCTTTCTCCTTTACATCTTAAACTAAAATTGTCCAGGTTTTCAGTATTAGTTTAGAACATTTGGTTCACACCTTATTTAGTTTAACCTGTTTTTGTTTTTTTTGTTTTTTCTCAGAACCATCTCAATTCTTAATAGCACAGCAGCATCAGACAGTGCAAACAGTGATGGCATTGTCACTTTTGAAAAAGTAACTTTAATCAGATTACTGATTACTCCTTGAAAAAGTAGCTTAGTTAGATTACTAACTACTTGATTTGGAAAGTAACTCTGATAAGTTACATTAAAAGCAACTTTTTTAGTTACTTTCAGCAGCTGCTAACAACAACGCTGCACCTCCTGTGGAAATTACAATGAGCTTTGCCTTAATTGCAAGTTACTTTATAAAGATAATATCAACTATGTGTCTCTACTTTTAAGGTTGAACTGAAGGGGAGATTGTTTGATGGTTACAACAGTACAAGAAAAAAAAACAAAAAACTTTAATAATTTGTGTGTACCACTATTCTCCACTGAACTCTAAGTAGGATTTTAGAGCTTCACCCCTCTCTGCCCCCAGCGTCCAGGTTCTGCGTTACGGCCCTGCGTTTGGCGTCACAGCGCAGCTCACAGTGCTTCTCCTGAGACTCCACAGCTCTGATGGCTCCTGCACAGACTTGTGACTCTTTTCTTAATATTAATAATTATAATGGTGTTTAGTTGCACAACTTTACGGACATGTTCATTCATGGCTGTTTTATTGTGCTGTTCAAATTTGTCTCGATGTTTGCAGTTTCTTGTAGCGCAACGCGAAGCTCGACGTTAATTCAGAGGTAATATATTAACTTAACATGAACAACGACACAGTGGGACGGATCATCCGGGAAATGATGGAGAGGAAGAGCTTGGCTAAGACTAATTGGAGGTCAGACAAATTCTGGGGTTTAAGTCTGCTTATTTCCGAGCCCAAATAAGCAACTTCACGTTCAAAAACAAGCCCAAAACCGCTTACAATAATTGGACTTGGCAAGCGAAACTCAAAATAGTTCCTGTTTTTCCAGCAACAAAATGCGCATCTCCCTCTTAATTCCACTGTTTATATTTCTGTCGCTGCTGATGCTTTCGCATAGAAACGGTGGTCACTCCCTAAGACACACAAGGGAAATAAAATTAAATTACAAAGGAAAATAGTAACACACAGTAAGGCAAAGTGGTTTTGATAAGTAACTGTAGTCTGACTATTGGATTTGAACTAGTAACACGTGAGATTACTCGTTACTGAAAACTGTGTTCCAAGCATTATTGACATCACTGCCTGCAAAATCAATTATGCAAACTCCCTGTTCACTACGTCCAAAACGTTCTTTTGAATCAAAACCTGGTGACTGTGGAGGCCATTAAAGTACAATGGGCTCATTATCATTTTCTAGAACCCAGCTTGAGGTTTCCTGCCTCAAGTAGTGAAGTAGTGGGTATGCTGAATAATTAACATCGTGACCAACAACACTCTGTACATTTACTGTGTAATTTAGACCCACAGCAGCGGTCTGAACTGTTGATAAAAGGCAGCCGGCGTCTATTTTTTGTGGTTTTATACCAATCTCTGCCCCCCCCTATCATTTTGTTGGAGCCAAAATGGTTCTGATGAGTTGCTTATTTTTGAGCTACTGTTGCCTCTAAATCATCTCAAAACGGTCTGGCAATTCCCCTCTGACCCCAGACATCAGAAAGGCATTTCTCTCCATAGAAACAAAGCTGATTAGATGTGGTTCTATGAACTGGAAATTGTGGTAGATCAGCAGCTTCTGAAAAAAGATCAGCTCATCTTCATCAAGAACCAAGACAGGTTGAAAGTCCCAAAGTGCCTCTTTCTTCCCTATTCTGATGCTCAGTTTGAACTTTAACTAGTTGTCTTCACCGGGTCCAGATGCCTGAATGATGGCTTAGATATTTGTGTTATCCAGTAATTGCACAGGCACATCTAAAGAACTGGGGAATGACTGTCCTTGCAATTATACTTTTACGGTCAAAAGCTGATGCACAGCATTTACCAAAGATCAGCTCCTTAATTTAGCAGTCGCAGATAGCCATTGATCATGGTAAATTAGCTTGAAAATCTGCTGTCAAAAGAGAAATGGAATACAGACTGATTTGGACACGCACCTATTTTATTTAATATAAAATTTCTCAACACAACTCCTTAGGTATAGCGCTTAATTTTCCTTTAAGAAAGAGGTCTAAGATCTATCCTGGCCTGTAACGTACTGACCCAAGGCACTACAATTGCTGCCTTGGGTCAAACATAGACCTTTAACCTCTGAGGTCACACAGAGAAGCATGATACAGCTGCCTGTCTATTACCTTCTCCCCAATCTAATAAGACTGAACCCTAAACCAGCGAACAGCACTGACCTGCATCGATCAAGTGTGTCTGTCGGAGTGTGTGTGTTTCGTCTTTCAGAAAAAAAAAAAAGCATTGACAAACCAGTTTTTCCTCCCACTGAGTGAGCCTTTTCTTTATTAATACAGCTAGTCGATGAAAACTGCTGCTTTTCCTCAGCGTTTTGTTCCTCGCCAAAATGCTGACTGCACTGGCTATGGCAGAAGAGCCTTACTTAACCTCATTATTTGTTGGTGCTATAACCCAAATCAAAGGTGCATGTTAAATACCTGTGCAAGTCAAGCTGAGGTCCCTCACAATCTGCATTCAGGTAGGGGTAGTAAAATATTTATGATCCATTGATGTATCTCTCCTAATGGGCGCTGCAGACTCTGTTGACTGCTGTTCCATCCAAAGCCCTTAATGAGGCCATTACATTAGATGGCTTTAATGAGAGCAAATTAATTATTCTTTGTGGAGCTGGCAATTGAAGGGTAAATGTTTCATTATTTAGTGAGTGGCAGCAATGAAATCTAGGTAAACTCCAGGTGGCCTGGAAGAGATTTCAGTGGGAGAGTCTCTCAAGACTGCGAGGAATCGATTAGCCGGCTCACATCAAACTGGCAGGCAGCGCAGGACTTTAGATTGGAAAAGGTCATAGTCCGGCATGTGGAATCAATGCTGACCACTCTGTATTCACCGTGTCTCACATTATCTGACTGGAGGATGGTTTAATGTTTACTAAAAACAATTACCAAAAGACAAAGAGAACCTTCAACAAAAGGAAAAAAGAAGGTCAGGGCTTGCAACGTGCGTCTATTGTGGCAGTAAAAGTGAAGCACAAGGGAAAAAGCTAATATTGTTCATTCATCAGCAGCAGATGAAACGGCACAATGGCAGCAAGCCGTGGCATCATGTGGTGACATGCTGTCACAATGCACTGTTTGGCAGAAGAAATTCAATTTTCTTTCTGCTCCATGCATGTCCGCCATAACAGACCATTTTCACAAAGGAAACAGACCAATGGAAAGTGATAAACCAGCGAATAAAATCACAAAATGCCTGCAGCTCATTCCCAGCACGTTAATCCCAATGTTGGAAAAGTCATGTCACACTGCCGCCGTGATTTATAGCTCGATTTGTCACATGGATGCGGCTTGCATACTTGCATTCCTATTAACATCTTAAAGAGCCTTTAGATGAGTGGCTGAGAGGTTCAGGGTGCTAAACAGATTTCCATGCCCCTCTCGACTAGATCCTTGGCTTCACTCAGCACACGATCCCTGCAGCCACAAGGGCTGACTCTCAATTAAAGTAGGCATTAATTACTTAAAGGAGCTTTAATCAATCAAGGGCAGATGGTGAACCTGAACAAGAGAGCAACCACCAGACTGCAGGAGGGCCTTTGAAACCACCCAGACTGAAAGGTGGCCATAAAAATCTTTTATAGAAAAACCATAGGATGTATTTTTTTTTCATGCCATTGCATCAAAATCTCTTTGATTAGGCAACCTAAACTGCAACCTAAATTTGCAACCTAATCTAAATTTGATTAGGTTGCAAATTTAGACACTTTGCCCATTTTTCTTCGCAAAACAGCAAAATCTATTGAATGTATTCAGAGTGTCTGTGAACTAACGTTATCAAGCTTGCCACAGATTCTTGGATCTATTTTCTGCACTTTGACTGGACCACTCTCGCACAGGAACTTGCTTTGGTCCAAGTCATTCTTTTGCAGCTCTGAATGAATGTTTAACTGTGAGGATATAAGTTTCTGTGTTGTTTTTTTGGTTAATTTAGACCCTGTGTCTGTGTGTTTTGATTGTTCCCAGCTGTGTCTCGTGTTCCCTGATTACTTCCTGTGTATCTAACCTCACCTGTGTCCCCTCCTCCCTGTCGGATCCTTGTAGTGGTTTGCCGTGAGTCGTGTCTTGTCACCCTGCCTCTGTTCCATTCGTGTATGTTATTCCAATTGTTACCAGTCTCTGAGCTCCTACCCTTTTGCTCACCTGCCTAGACTTTGTATTCTTTATGGATCACCATTAAATATTTATTTTTGCACTACAACCTGGGCCCCACCACTCGTGACTGACTGATCAATCTAATTCAAGACAGAAACCTTTTAAATCTTAAGACGCAATCGTTCATAAATAAACAATACAAGGCTGCTGACGGGTTGCCTTGTTTCTACTCTCATTTGTTTTTTCATCAACTCTGACCAGCTTCCCTGTCCCTGATGGGGGGGGGGAAAGCATTCCCAGACCATGATGCTGCCACCACCATGTTCACTGCAAGACCTTCATCACACAATGTTTTGCATTCAGGTCAAAAAGTTAAATTTTTGTCTCATCTAACCAAAGCTACAGCGACATTTGTGTGTTGTTTAACCAACATGACTTTTGGTAAAGTACAAATACAGCTGGTTATTGCTTTTATTAAAAAAAACAAAAGACTTCCTTTGTGCCATAAAGGCAAGACTTGCAAAAATAGCTAATAAGTTTGTTTTTACAGGGACAGAAAGGGAGACTACCTGGACCAGGTTCTGCACTCAGTTGGCCCAAGGGCCATGTCATCCATCTCCATTTGCACTCCCTTAATTGGCTCTGATGGTGAACTCAAGCATGACTGAAAGAAAATGTTCCTCTGTTAAAAACTGGCTAAGAAACAAATGCTCAATATAAGATCCAATCGCCATGACAGCTCCAACTGACTCTTCAAAGAGTCACACTCATGTATTCACTTTGCAGCAGGAGACGAAGGTTTTACATCAAATTGCAATATCCACAATATTTTTGCTCTGGAAAGTAAATAAAGATCTTCAGATTTCTGCGGCTGTTGCTTTTGTTGTTTGTCACTGAAGATGTCAAAGCGAGAAACAAAGTCCACCGAGTCATTACGCTCTCTGAGTGTGACACACAGTAGGCAAGGCACTTTGCCAGAGTCAGCACTTCATTAGAGCCCTCTGGCTTGAGTGGAAAGTTGCCTCTTCAAACAAGAGTCAGCAGCAGGCTGCCCAACAGCATGGCTTCTCCAGAGGAGCCCTGCAATACTTCAAACGAGTCGCAGTCAGTCGTCGAGGTCTAATGAAAGCGTAGCGTGGGCTCCGCCTGCTTTTGATTCCACTATATTCATGATAGAATAAAGGCAGGCTTAATCATTGATAAGGCACTGAGAGGCTGGGAAGAGAGCAGGGCAAGGAAAGACTATGGTAATATGGTCCAGAGGGTGAGACAAAAACATCAAGTAGGTGGACAGAAGGCAAGAAGAGAGCACAAGGGGGAGAAAAAGGTTAGCACATGAAGGAGGCACAGGGAGGCCTCTTGTTATTCCTTCCTCGTCAACTGTACACATCTTCCTCCATCCCAGCTATCAGAGCTCTTTATTGTGAATGACCTATTTCTCCTTCCCTTTCCAGAACAGCATCTGTATACTGGTGCTGTTGTGGCTGCAGCTCCCACAGCTCTGCCATCATGCTTGTGCACACAGAGATCTCCCCAGTGATTATCAGATAAATGCACTTTAATTCACAACACATGCAGCGGAGGTTTATATATAGACTCGCTAATTCCCCTCTGGCCACAATGCAATATGAACTCCATGCTGTACCAATTTAAGTGTGTGATGAGTCCCGCGCGGACAGGCTCCACTACTTATCATATATATGACAAAGCTGGGCCAGAGAAAAAAACACCAGAAGCTGACAAATGTAGGATTATGAGAAGAGCAGTTTGGCTTTATCAATGATTAATGAGGAGCTTCCTGTGGAGAGTTATTGGTCAATCTCAGATGCAGTTGAGCTGAACAGTGTTTCCAAGAGATGCACAGAGAAATGACAGGCCCTGAAAGAGACCAGAAATAAGATTTTACTTTATTTTATTTGTTTGCTTCCTGTTCACTTAATGCACCACAATGAAACTCCATCAGGTCACGACAACAAGGCTTCTCTGCAGTGTAGATGTTGTTACTGGCGGAATCAAGAATCACAAGTATGGATTTTCAGTATCAGCATAAGTTGCTGATACATACTTGGCAGAGCAATGCCAATTAGTATGCATGGATGGGGAGAGGCACAACCAGTGTAAAAACGTTATTTAAGGAAGTCATCTTTTTACCGAGTCACGTCAACTATTCATTCAGGATTCTATGGAAAAGGTTATTTTATATTTGTACAGGTTTGATACATTTATACCCAACCTTTTCGGGAACAAAAAGGTTCTTTTGACCACATGTTTTCAGATCTTACCTCCAAGATTCACCTGTTCTCTGATTTCTCTGTGGACCAAACTCCAGCTACTTGCAGAAATCTACCTGATCACAAATCTTTTAGAGCATTTATATGAGGTATTCTCAAGAAAATGCAGCTTGGTAAACTGATGAATGCAAGTTCATACACTATTAGCTTGCGTTTGCACAGCTCTACCATATTTTTTCTTTGGCAGCTATTGGCTCCACCACCAAAAGCAGTTGCAACAAGACTGCTTCTGTTGTGCTCATCAATGCACATCAAGGTATATTTGGTGTTTGAACTCAAAGTAGTCAGTTATATGCATTTTGTCAAAATGTAGCTATTCATGGGTGGCAGTGGTCCCACACCTTTGGGGCCCACTGTATAACAGAAAACTTCACAGAAATTATTAGCATGTTGCAGGGGAAAACACACAGAGATTTCTGGCACCACCGAGAAAATCTGCAACAAATTTTGGATTTGTGCGTCTTTAGTCATCTCACAGCAGACACGCACAGAAAGAAAAAAGGAAAATGTTCAGTTCTCTACATCGCAGCTAATGCACATTTTTATCAACAAGTACTCTTATTTGGACTGAAATCCTGACAGCCAGCTCCCATAGGACGACTAATTGGACTAGCGCTACGGAAAAGGAGGTATCTGCCTCTGATAACACTGCACTGCCCTGCAACACATCTGCACAGTCTTTGTGTTTGCTCATTAAAACGGCAAGTTCTCTCAGCGTACATTGGCCATCACTGTGCATCATTAATTGTGCCCACCTGCTTATAACGATCACTACATTTTTTTTTCCCCCTGGCTTTGATGTCTGTCTCCATGGATACTCAATGGCGTGTCCAGAGATAAGATCAACTAAGCAGGTCGCCTTACCTACCTGTAGACAGTTTATATATGATGAAAGCGTCCGTCTAAAACTCCTCTGGCAAATGCTCTCGACGTAAGAGTAATCTCGCGCCCGAAATCACACACACACATACACACACACACAGTAAGCCAAAATAAAAACACTTGCTCGAAGCTATGAGTCACACTGTGGATGCCAACAATCAATGGGGCTCGCCGCACCCAGCTGGCTGTAGCAGCGGAATGTATTAATTTTCTCATTTGGAAACAAATATAAACTGCAAATAGATTAATGGTGTTTGATCAACTTGGCGGAGCAATGCCAATTAGTATGCATGGATGGGGAGAGGCAGGATGTTTCATTTTATGTGCTGTTCTAAAAGCTTTCAGCAGCTACTATAAATGGTTAGGTTAAAATGAGATGACATGACTACCCGCCTTAATGCTTTTTCTCTCTCTCTCTTTTTTTTTCCTCCAAAGGCATAGTTCCAGAGGCGGAGAAGAGGAAGGGGTTTATGGAGGGGTAACAGTGGGAAAAAAATACAGAAGGGGGAAAAACTAACTGAGACTATAGTTTGCTTGGGACCATGAAGAGAGCTGGGGAGGGGGGGAGTTGCCCTCCTTTTCATACAACACTGAGTTTGGGCAATTACTAGTGACAGCAGTTTGCACCACGACAGGGAAAAGATTGATCCGGACAAGCAAGACTCTGTTTGCTTTGTTAAAAGTAATTAATCACTGCGGCCACAGAGGACTGCTGCCTTGAGTGCTACAACAATTCTACCGAGTGAGTCAGCATGACCATGTGTGCACACGCATGCCCCGGCATACATTTCTGGACACAGGTCAGGAGAAGTCAGAGATGAAGAATGGGGCAGGATGGTGGAGAAAACTTAAGGAAAGGGAACACTGGCAGATGGAGGGAGGAAAGAGATGAACATTAACATGGTGACCATTCATCCTTATGCATGCACTCATGAGAACCAGTAATGCAATCCATCATAAGAGCCCTACATACACTTACTGAGCACAGAAAGGGGAATCGTGGCTTAGGGAGGTAAAGTCAGGAGAAAATACAGATGGGTCCTTATCATCATGTTATCTGGTTCTGGCTTTAAAAGGAAAATTACACATTTTTATCTATGCGCAGATGAAAAAAACTGAGAATTTTTACACTGCATGTCAAAATCTGCAAACTATTCCTGTTTTATATCAGTTAGGATCACTAAAGTTATTTCTATATGCTAAATGGCAACTTCAGAGAGAGATGATAATCTGGGATTTTTATCATTTTTCCTACATTTCTCTTAAACGATTCAGAAAGGGCCCAAATGTTGATATCATGGCAGAACGTTATTTAGAACTGAATCAACATCTGAAGACTTCAACCTGGAGGGCAAATGGTTCTTCCATATGAACAGTGACTTTAGTTACACCACTGAATTAGTGACAAAGTGGCTTAAGGACAAAGTCCATGTTTGGGTGTGTCCATCACAAACCCTCAATCTCAGTCCCACTGAAAATTTATAAGTAGAGAAGAACAGGTATTTGCGAGCAAAGTGACCTATAAACATGACCCAGATTTATTGGTTCTGTCAAGAGAAATGGGCCAAACTATTGTGAGAAGCTTCTGGAAGGACATCCAAACATTTGATCTGAGACATATATGGACCATGTACTACAGCATCAATCAGAAAATATGAAAAGATCCTTTGTATCAGACGTTAGCTTATAAATATTGAATCTACAGACAAATCTGGCCGTTTCTGTACCTGCTGACATCTTCCTGCTACATGTGATTACAGCGACAGATTTGTTACGGACAAGATATGTTACATTATACGTGCTGGACTGCTGTCATAACAAACAGAACATAATTTATCTTCTTTTAACTGTGTACATCACTGAAGCATGTCGCAAAAAACAACAGCAACACAAAAGAAGACGAAGTTAAAGTCTTGTAAGTCCCGATAGGTAACATGAACTGCCCTGAAGCTGTCAGTGCTGTGAACCGCGGTCCCACCTCCCCACCCTCCATACTGCAGTGATAACAGCAGCAGGAGCCCAGAGCCACAAAGACACAACTCTGATCAATAACACGGCAAACACACAACACTCAGGACCACAGAGGGGGGCCAGAGATCTCGTTGCGTCTCAGGGGTCTTAAGGGAATGGGTGTCACCGGGCAACGGGAAAATTAGATGAGAAAACGTGAGGGTAGCTGAGGAGAAAAGATGAAGGGGTGGGGCAGGAGAAAACAGGGGGTGTTCTTTAGAGTCATATTTCTATAAATAAGAAAGAGGGAGAGGGGCTGAGTTAGAAGGGCAGCAGCTGCAGCGCTGAATGGCCATGCGTAGAGAAAGCTCTCATTGAAGTGTTGGCTGTGGAGCCGCGGGCTTGGGCTCTAATAGAAACAGAAACCAGGGGACCCTTCAGTGTCAGTGCCACGGCTGAGCTGAATACTAAATCCCTCCTCTCTTGTGCTAATGATCGCCCCTAGCATGGTGCAACACTCGTTTGCAAATGTACATCAGGAAACCTGCGATTTCAAATTAGCACATTGTCCGAGCCCGCTGATCGACACTCGCAGCCTTGCCTTGCGAAACCTGGAGGACACCCATTGGGTCAGTAAAGACACAAACTCAGCATTTCCTCACAATAACAATTAGCCGAAGCAGCAGTGATAGTGTTATTTGAAATGGGCGTGGCGTGATAAATCAAAAAAACAAAAAAGAGAGAGAGAGAGAAAGCCCAACAACCCCATCATCCTACTTCGTTCTTCCATATGGCTGAGGTCGGGGAATTAGCAGGTTAGCCCTGAAGCCATGACCCCAGTTGATGTAGCCACTGCTACCATCATCATTTAGAGCCAGAAGCCCCCTGTGAGAAAACCCGTACCATAACTTACGCTTTAGTGCACCCTCTGGGCTTCCAACTAATATTCAGGACACCATTTCACAATTTACCATCAGATGGCTCCGTGTGAATTTTATTTAACAATAATGTTCATCTAAGAGCATGGTACTCACTGGTTGGCTTCATTCAGCCCATAACCAGATGGCACTTCATTTTTCTGTAAAATATGTTTCTCCACATCCTTGCGTAAAAGAAAAAGAAAAAAAAAATGTTGCCACAGCACATATTTTCTAAACTGTTTTCTAACACCCATTCCCTTGAATCATTTATCAAGTTGTGGCATTAAGATAACATCCTGCTCTTACTCATCTCCTGGTGCTCCTCTATGAATAAACTTCCTAATATCAGCCAGAGATGGCTCATTATGTTGACCTATCACGTTAGGCTTCTTTTAAAGTGTTTTTTCTCTTGGGTAAAAAGGAGGGAGGGGGGGTGGGAGTCCACTGCTCCTGCTTTCAATGCTACTAGATTAAGCATCCTGTTTTAACCCTCTTTCAGCTGCTTTTTTTCCCCCCAGAGCTTGCAGAGATGAAGAGAGCTTTGGAGTGTTCAGAGAGAATTTCATTCAACCTGTCGTGCTTCATGTTGCCCCAAGGGTATCCCCCCCTCCCCATCAGGGGTCTGAAAGCTAAACAACCTCGAGAAGAGGGCCAGGGAGCCCACTCATCTACTGTACAAACATGGTAAGCACAGACAGGATGGAGCAGCTGGCTGTTTACAAGGCTAAGCAAACACATAGATCACTCCTGATAATGACTCACCAAATCTCACGGACTAAAAATGACTTATTTTTAGAATCGGAGCTAAAATTGCGACACCGAACTGTGCGACTCGCAGTCCCTGCATTAAGGTTGTTTCTTCAGGATTCCCACATGTATTTCAACTTGAGATTCCGGATTAATACAGAGTTCTTGGTTTTCGCTGGGAATTTATTTGTGTAAGTTTCTAAACTAGTGAAGCTATGCATTTTAAAACTGGATAAAAAAAAATAAAAAAAACTAACAGCACAGGAAGAAAAATGGATGGCCACACAGATGAATAGAGAAAGGAATGGATGAACAAGCACAAGGAGGGCCAGATATAACTTTTTAATGTTGTATTAGGGAATAAAACCTGGACACAAATATATTTTCCATACTCCAGACTTTTCCACATTTGCTATAAACCCTACAAGTTCAGTTTAATCTTAGCTTATTCATGCTTCTGGCAGATATGGAAATTAGTTTTATTCAACTAAGAACTTTGTTTCTGATGGAAAATCAAAAGAAGTGGTTAGTTTTTGTAACTGTTTCATAAAAGATAGAAATAAAGAACTTGCAAATGATACATTTTACATATGCCGAAATTTTTACTAGAAAAAAATATGTTAGCTTTACAGCAATGAAACTCTTCTTGAGTCGTCGTTTGAATCTTTCCACTAATATTCTGATGATCTGTTATGATGAGCTCCTACTTTTTGAGGTTGAAAAGCCTCAAAAAGGGGTCATCACCTTAATCTTCAGCTCTCTCTGCAGATCCTCTGTCAGATTCAAGTTAAGACAGCCAGGGGTACGAATATATTTGAGTTTGTCTGTAAGACATGGCTGTAATTACTTCAACATCAAAAATAACCCTGAAGCAATGTTAAAAAGCAATAGCCATTCTAATGAAAACAACACAAAAAAGATGTGACATCATAACTGTGTAACTGGTGTGAGTCTTTGTGCTTTTTTTATCTTTTTGCCCCACACATGCTTTGATACGAACCCGTTTTCCTATCCAATTATGTGATGCGCCTCAATCACCAAGCCGTCTTATTAAACCGGTTGCCGGGAGAAACCAGAGTAATTACTCAGTCTCTCACAACACCTTTTAGACTTTGGACCAAATCTGATGTGCTGCTCCAAATGTCACACATCTCACCTGACAATTAAACAACATTTTTCCCTTTGTAGTTGGTTTAATGGGATCGCCATAGTAAAAAATAAAAACTGCAAGGCAATGGACAGTTCAAATTTAAAAAACTGAGACTATAAACCTAATTTATGTATTCATCTACAGGTATTTACCAGCCGTTCAGGTCAGATAGACCATGAATGTCATGCCTAATGAATTGTATAAGTATAATAAAAACAAGCGGCAGACTCATGCTACTTCCACTTACACAGCAGGCTACTCTCTGACTTACATAAGCTACACCACTTTTGTTGCGGTGCGAAAGGATTTTGTATTGTTCTAAATGCCTTTAATCATAGGCTTCAGCCAATTGGTGGCTCGGAGAAAAAAGAATACAGAAACACCAGAGATGACAATATGCCAGAAAACAAAACAATAACACACTGACAGGAAAATATGACATCATATAACAAAGCAGTTTTCTCAAGTGAGCAATGTTTTCCATATCACACACACAAAATTAACAAAGGCATCTTGTGAAGAAAGCAGTTTAAAGCAAGTTTTTAGTGTTTGCTAGTAAGATGATGCCATAGTTTAGAAAACAGTTTCAGTTGAAAGTTTGTCCCTTCAAGAGACAAAAGCTGAATATTGTACGAAAATAATGTAAATGCTGTGTGGATGTTATGTTGAGAAACTATGTTGTGGTTCCAAGTTATACATATAGAAAGGCTATATTGGGAAGTCAGAGATCCACAGTTAAACTCAAGCTCTGATTCAATATGACCGCTGGACATAAGACACACTGAAACTTGGATTCAATAACTGCTCATTATTTTACATTGTACATTGTACTTTTCAATCTTTTTTGGTAAACATTTTTCCTTTGTTTTTCCATTCATGGGATGGGGAGAAAAAAATGGCATTTTGGTTTGTATTGCCTAACAGAATCCATTTTTTCCTTTTTTATAGTTACGCAAGAAAATTATCTAATTTTTACCTCTATAAATTGAGTGGCCTGTAAAGTCAAAAAGTCACTATATATATATTCCTTTCATGTTTCCATAAATACAGTAAATGTTTGATTCTAAAAATTCTAAAACAGATTTTAAAGAAACTTTGCTCAATGAAGAAATATTAAGTTAGACTGTGGAAGAGTAAATGTTTCAGTCTACGAAAAGCTGTGAAATCTCCCTTTAGTATTCTTCTTTAAAAAACTAATCTTTTACATCTTGACTCCAATTTATATAACGTTGATTGATTATTGCAAATATCTTGTCTGCCACCCTTAGCATAACTGGTAGCTAACAGTTAGCCTAACAGCACAAAGAAAATATATCTTGTCTGTCACTGTTCCTGTTTTCCACTGAGCAACAAGATGCTTCACTTGAGGTTTTGCTTCAATTTGATAAACAAAACTTTGGTCAACACAAGAATTTCCTTTGTTACTTCATCGTAGGATTCTCAAACACAGAGTGTCAAATTTAAACTCATGTCTCTATGGCTGAGAATAACAATGATACCTTACCCTCAACTCACCAAACAAAGTTGAACGTTGACGTCAGCTGGATATTACTTCACGAGTCAGACTTTAATTTGTGATGGGTTTTGTCACCATGAGATCTTGTGGCACAAGCACATGTAGTTAGGAGCACAGTAAATTATCCACCGGGTTTCCAACTTTTAACTAAAATGCACTCAAGAACTTGACTACATCATTATTCCCAGATGCAAAGTTCTGGTTCTAAGACAAATTGAATGCAGAATTAAACTTCACGTTGTTTGTTTGCACCTGTTGTTCAGCAACACAACAGAAACACAAACTTCCAACAACAAATCAAAAAAATAAGGCCAGAGACCAGCCATGAAATATGACACCTCTTTTCTGTCAATTGGCTCATCCAGTGACATCAAGTCATATCCAGTCTCTATCAGGGCAGCTCACCCTCATGTCACTTTGCAATGCATGAAGTCCAATTAATAGAGCACTTTCTATGCAAACATGTCACAGTGGCAGCTGCCTTACTCTCTCCTTCTTCCTGAGAACAGCTACAACGAGTGCTCAGTGTTTATGTCACTTCTTAATTGCATTTTCCCCCCTGGTAGAGGTATGGCTTTGTGCAGAGGCCCTGAGGAAGAAAAAGAAGGTCAGGCTGCCAATTTGGAGCTGGCAGGTCGAAAGAAGCGGTGGCACTTAGCTTCACATGAGAAGAGGGTGGGGGGGGGGAGTTAGAGGGGTACTCATCTATGGAAACCAGGACAAACAAAAGAGGTAAGTGAAGGGGAAAGGAAGATGAATGCCCCCAAAGCTGTCAAGAGTTCCTGGGAGGGTGAAGGCTTACAGAGACAACCCTTGAAGCACTGCTACCTGTGATTGAACAGGAACAAAGTTAACCAGGTAGTGGTGGTGGTGGTGGTGGGGCGGATGTACAGGAACTGTGGTCTTACAACACCAGTTACACTCAAATACACCAAAAGAAATGGTCGTCAAAATAATAATTTGGCAGTTAGCCGACTTTTTCTGGATGTTAACAAGTTAATACCCAATGGTTTTATTGCACTGTGCATCAATTAAAAAATGTTTTTAAAGTATGTATAGAATCAAGAAATTCTTTTCAGATCACTGAATGCACCATTCTAACCATTAGTGGGACACACTGGGAACAACACTCTTCAGAGGGGGAGTTGTTGCTGAGGGACAAAGACAAAGATTTCAGGATCAGTAAGGTGTTAGAAATTAGGTCAGAAAAAGCACAATGACGTAAGATGTTTGTTTAAAGGAAACCGCATGTATTTTCTAATCACATGTCGACACAGATTTATACTTCATGAAGCCTGGAAGAGAGTAAGAATAAAAAAAAACAGCAGAAAGGCTAAACGGAGTACAGCAAAGCTGCTCTGTTTTATCCTTTCAGCTTTTAACCTTTGTTAGTCATAAAACATGCAGGATCTGGATCTGGTCAATGTGAAGGTACAGATCCAAATTTCCTGGAAAAGATGCAGTGTTATTCAGAAAGAGGAGTGTTCACCACACAAGTGAAAGTTAAGCTCAAGCATTAAGCTTCTGAGACGAAATGCAAGACAAAACTGAGGAAGAAATGTTTTAGTTTTAGTAAAAACCTCAATTTAGTTGCCATAGCAAGTAGTGCTAGCATTTGCAATGGAGCTTTAAACAGTAAAAATGAACTTATTTGTCCATCTGTAAAACATTAAATTGGCAATGATTTGCAGAGGAAAAACAAAATATATTAAAATGATCCCAAAAAGCTTAATTTATAGGTAAACATCAAATGGTCTTGATGCACCGTCTGCTTTAGTATCTGAACATTTGCTTACTGACGAAAAAATTCAGAGAACCTTGGTTTTTTAATTTGCCTCCGTTTCTGAATATTATTATGTGTGTTCATTTTAAAGTATGAGGGAGAATGAAAGGATAAACCACAAAGCTAGTTCAGAGGGAGCCGGCTCAGAACGACACGCAGAATAAGATTAGCAACGGCAGTCTATCACTCTGCACTCTCTCTGAGCCAAACTAAAATCAATACCTGAAAAATATTTTATTTATTTACATTCTACACAAAAAGTAAATTATTTGCTTGTGACATCAAATCCGTTCCAGTGGCAGCGCGGTCTGAAATATGAAAAGAAAACCGGCACGTATCTCTTTGACCAGACTACTCTGACAGGCAGCATAAGCTCTGTGGATCCCCCCGCTTTGCATTCCAGTCTGTCTGGGTCATACTGTCAGTTTGTCTCTGACATTTGTTGTCTGTCCGTCCCAATCCGGGGTGTCACTGAACCAAGTCAGGAGGACGTGGCAGTTCTGGTCAGGGGTTCATCATGGGTCAACAGCTGGGTTCCTCCCATGGGGACACTGGCTTTGTTTATAGAGAGGGATCTTTTTTTTTTTTTTTTTTTTTGCATGCAATCACCCATGAAGGTCTGGTCATA
The DNA here is from genome assembly GCA_911649635.1 of Poeciliopsis gracilis. NCBI lineage: Eukaryota > Metazoa > Chordata > Actinopteri > Cyprinodontiformes > Poeciliidae > Poeciliopsis > Poeciliopsis gracilis. The sequence continues at coordinate 2,626,170 of CAJVRI010000005.1, read as the reverse complement.
TTAATGCAAGATATGTCTAATACACAGGAAGAGTTGGTTGACTAATTGCAATGGTTGTAAAGCTGCTATATTGTGCTTAATGAAATATGCAAGAGTAAAAAAAACCTCATGCATCAGAGGCACATCCTGTGCACAAGTGTTGACCTCTCTGACCTGGACACCATAACCCTTCAACAAAAACACACACACCAATACATGCACACACACAGGCTCGATTTTACAACAGCAGATGCTGGAACCCAGTTTCTGCAGCTGCTTCTGCCCGTCAGTCATAAAGAAACATGCAGTGAAACCAGACAAACAGCAGTAAGTGCTTTGCAACACACTAGTCTATTACTGAGGTGCATCCATCACCGCCTCCGGCAAAACCACACACAGAAGGAATCATTGCAAGTGCTACGATATAACCATAATCTTCTTGAAGAACAACTGAATACAGCCATTGATGGAGAGTTATCCTCAAAAACAGTGGAGTCCCATATTCTGCCTTCATGACCCAGCAGACAGCCATCCTCGGGAATCAGCCTAAACACTTGGCTTTCCATGCGACTCATAACTGGAGGGTCCTTTGAACATCACACCACATGCTGCAAACGGAGCATCAGGGCCGGCCCCAGGGGTCCCCCAAGCCTGCCCTCATGCTCATGTTTTTCAATGCAGAACCACTGATATAAATGAGAATTCGAATAGGAAACAGCTGAAGCAGTAAATGGAGTCTTTTACCCGAGATGACCCACAAAGACATCTAAGCCAATTTCTCCGCATATTTGTTTAATACAAATGAATACGTATCTTTTCCCACCTCTCTCTTCTCCCATGCAGCATCTCATTCCCTATTATAGGAGAGAATCCCTTTCAAACATGCTCAATTTGATGACACTGACTCCTTTTTGGTCTCCAGGGAGCAATTATGGCTGCCCTGTCAAACACTTCAATGTTCTGAAGGACCAGTTCACTGCCTCAGGGACCCTCTCGTGTCTCCTGAAACCGAGTTTCAACCTCTTGAAAGTTTGTTCACACTAGCCCCTTGAACTTGCACAAGCAGTCGAAAACCAGACTGGGATGTGAATGGAAATAGTTTCCAGGTAAACACAAGGTTCCACATCTATACCTCAGCCTATTAACCCCTTCCTCAACCTAAAACCCTGCAGCTCCCTTTAAAGGCAGCAACCATAGTGAACTCCCTGGTGCCCTGGATCCCTATTTGTGGAGGGGATTCTCTCTCAACAGTGACCTCTTGGTCTTGAAGGACCTTCCACACAAAGCTCAGAGTCCTTCAAAGCAACCCCCCTCATAATGAGTCTGGCATCATCTGGTTGGTTTCCAACATTAAAGGCTTCCTCCAGATTTATGAATGGGTTGTGTTAAAAGGCCATAAGTAGTTGATATTTCAAATGCAGCCCATAATTCTTATTGGACCATTATTTTGTCTGAATCCAAACCTACTCAAAGTCTCGAATCAAACTATACTTTAAGGAGAGATGTTTGCAACTATCCCCACTCGACTAAATGCATGTTTGTTCATTTAATATCTTTGTTCCAGGTGGACAATTTCCCATGCAAAAAAGACATTTTTATCAACTCCGATAAATTTCTAAATAAATTAAAAAGAACTACCCACAACATCAACCAATTGTTATGACTTGTTCTACACTATTTTATAATAAGTTTTATTCTGTCTGATTTGTCTTTGAAGACAGAGCTTGGAATAACGCCACACCCGCCTATGAATGTTCAAGTTGCAAGTTGGAAAACACCAAGATTTTCTATTTGATTGCCCTTTACTACGAGTAATACATGCTGATAACAATGCAGTTTCTCTTGTTTTGTACAAAAAAAAGGAACATCTTCTCTATATTTAACACCATTGTATGTGCCACTAGTTAAACCAGGAAGTGCTAAAAGTTTAGCAAACTGGAAACTCTAACAGCTTCAGGTTGGATACCAAACCTGGGGCTCCTCTGTCAGCTCCTCGGCTGTGATCCTGGCTTAACGGAGAGTTCTTGTTGTTTTTCCAATTTGGAACTCGTAAAATCACACTCTCATGAGACGAAGAGAGTTACCTACTTCAAGTAAACAATTAACTGTTTACAGTCACTTAACAGAACTTCAGTTCAAAAACCCCAAACTAAGACTCTTAATTAATCACCTTGTAAAGTCCAACTGGCACAGGAACAGAGGGTTCACACTTTGCTCAGCCCACACACCAGGTCGCAAAAGAAGGTGAGAGGTGAGGACTCTAAAACGTCCCGGTTCTATGCTAATGATAATGTAAGCACTTGGCATGCTTCAAGACCTCCACCACCGGCCAATTAGATACACCCCAGATGGGATTGCGATCTCACACTCAATGCATGAATGTCACAACAACACTGCTTATCAGCTGCATGTCGTTATGTTTCATCTGCCTTGCATAGGCGCCAAGAGTGACAGCATACCTGATAGCACATAGCTCCTGTTGCCCCATCTTTGCAGCGGCGTGTTTTCCTATCCGCTTTGCAGCACTGCAGCAATGGTGCTAATTATAAAGGCTGAGGAAAGACCACGGCGGATAATGTAAATGTCAGATGCTTGAAGGAGAGACTGGGCTCTCCTCTGGATTGCTTTGAATCTTGCTTCAGTGATCAAAAGCACGCACAGCGAGACGAGCATATAACCAGGCCCCAGTTATAATAACCTAAATAATTCAGGATTATTTCATGCAGAGAGCAAGAACATTAAAGATCACTGCCACGTACAATAATTACATTTAGTTCCTTTTCAGTAGCTTTTAAGGCTTCAAACCCTTAATTTTGAGCCCTTGTATCCATACGTCAAGATTCAAGTAGAAAATAAAGTCGGGCAAAGATCCGCTGACAAAATTAGCTTGGCTTTTAGAACAAGCGGAAGAAAATAAGGAAACTCTCTTGGGTTATTAATCTCTCCTTCTTTTGCCTTATGAATTAATAAACCTGCCTTATTAATGTGTCACAACAAGCCAAATTCAGTTTCTCTAATGGCCTAATCATCTTTTAATTGCACACCTACCTGAAATGCATCTTGGCTCGACAGAGCGGCTCTGCGCCTCAACACAAAACTATTCACCACACGCTGATGAAAGACCCTGGCCTCACCGTGATGGAGAACCTAAGTCTGTCTTCTAGTTCTATTTTCAGGGATTATCTAGCAGAATATACAGGCCAAGAGTAGATTTATAAAGTGTCCATGTGGGGGGTGAGTAAATGTATCGTCTTGTGCTGTGTATTTCAATCAGATTGAGCGGGTGCAAGCGCAGCACATTATTCTCCCCCTGCTCTGCATAGCGCTGCGCTAGGCTATGTCCTCCTGCTGTATTAGTGTGATGTATGACCCAAACGCAGTGCTGCACCACACTGCACACACTCCTAACGTACAGCTCCAAACGCCCTCTGCGGCTTTTTTTATTCCACCTGTCAAGTTGTTATTCATTCCTGCCTCTCTCGTCTCTCTCACTTCCTCCTTGCTTTCACGTTTTGCTTCTATTTTCATCCAGCATTACATCTCTGTTCTTTACTGTATCCATCACTTTGCTTTGTCTTCGTGAGCCCCTTTGTAGCTTTGTTTACCTCAAAAAGAAGGAAAATATCGTCACGACAGTGTGGGTGTTACAGATGCAACACCATGCACAGATCAGTGTTTGGTGCTTGTTCATCTTAAAAATCTTAATATTTTGTTAAGTTGCAGACACAAGCTAAATATTGTTTATTTTCTAAGCAAGAAACTCATAAATATATTTCCAACAGAGTGTATGAGTGTTGTCATACTAAACCTTTTTACGGTTTCAAACTTTTGGCCAATGGATGATGGCAAAGAGGCTTTCCAACCTCAAAGACATGGAGAACATCACCAATACAACAGTGGAAGTATGCACTCATGCAAACATTTAGGTCAGCAATTATATGAAGCGTTTGATTTTTGTAAAAATGTTTTATATCCGATACTTTTTCGTTGCTCTCTTTTCAGAGACGAAAATCTTGTTTTCTAGCAGGACCAGAAAAAAATATTATTGATGAACATATGAAAAAAATGTATGGATAATTCTGGACTCAAAAGCAGGAGAGTTTTAAAGAAAGCTGGAATTTCATATAGGAGCATCAGAGGGGAAAAAAATTGCCTCACTGATTTTTTTTTTAATTAATATATTTTTTTTTTTTTTTATAACATGAAGTCCTAGTGAGACAAATCAAAGTTTGTGGTTTAAAAGTGACAAAATGCCAGCCAATATCTTGAAGATGTAGAATATTAGACTGTTACACGTGCAGCAGAAACGTGCAGTTCACAGAGGAGCGCACAGCACCAACGGTGTCACTTTGGGCCACTTTGCAGTTGTTCTCTGACAGAGAATGATGACTGCTTCTATCAAGGGGAGTTGGTGAAATGACAACCATTCAATGGCAAAATAGAGAGATTGCTTAAGTTCAATAAAGTAAAAGTGCATTTGAGTAACACAACTTGTCAGCTGACTGCAGCTGCGGCGAGGAGAACTGACGTTTCCAGGGAGGAGGAGGAGGAAAGAAGGTGCACAGGTTAGAAATGTAATCTGAAAAAGGCAATTACCGTCATTTACTTGGTCTAATTTATCTCAGTGGTATTTAGACCAAGAGGATTGCAGTGTTAACGGGAGAAAAACAGAGAAAACACTGTCAGTCCCACCAACCACTGCTTCCTTCATTATCCACGGCTCCTGGATACAGAAATACCTAATTAGGCGCCTGGTTGTGTGCTATTGCTGTCTGCCTCCATTGTTCTTCATGTCTATCGCTGCTTTATCATTAAAACACAGAAAGATGAGAGGCGATGGCTGGTTTTAATTCTGGCTTATAATTACATCTGTGTGAAAAATTCATGTCCCTATTAAAGAAAAATCTGTAATTACCTCAACATTTGAACAGCAGAGTTTTTTTCCGAAAAAAAATAAATAAATCAGTTTCATATACCTCAATATTTAACAATATAAGTCTCTCCCTGGGAACTTTTGATCATCCAAGATGATCATTTCCAGCGTAAAGCGCTGATGGACAAACATCTTCGACGTTTCAGTCTAAGTGAAAACGCGGAGGCTCTATTCGGACACTGGGGCTCTATGTTCCTAATAATAACAGTGTGAAACTGATTTAATTCAATTAGCATGGGAGCAGATATGAAGCCATTACTTTCTTATTAACTGAGAGCAGACGCGTATAGACACCTGAGTGCCTGGGAAATAGGCAGAGCGCTCAGCTGATTCCTCTGCAGGAGGGACACCAAGGCGCACCGGGTGGAGGGAGGATGGGGAGCACCATTTAAGGACGGGGAGGCTAAATTTGATTAATCCATAAACTGATTTACTATGTCTGATAATCTGCTGGTAACACATCCACACAGGGGCTGCTATGATTATATCAGTTATGGTTCATGGCTATCTGAGATAAGGTTAAGCTGAGGGCTCGGAGGAGGGAAGGGCTGTAATTGAGAACGCATTAAGGTAATGCTATTCCTATGGAGGCATACAAAGTGTGACACTCAACTGTCCACCCATGACCTAACCTCTGACCTTTACACACTCTGAATTCTGTAAAGTTGATGCAAATCGTATTCATCAAGGCCGATATTGTTGTCGAACACTATATGGTCAACATTTTAAATTAAACTATACAGGTGAATTTAACACCATTAAGCCCTTTAAACAAACAGTACTATGAATGTAAGGTGTGGAGGCCCAAAACTGACATAATTAAAAAAAAAAAAAAAGAAATATATAATGGCCTAATAAATAAATCCATACACTGCAAACCATTGAAAAGAAGAGAACTTTACCTCATGTTTTATTTATTTTATATTAATTTTTATTTTTACAGCTTACTTCCAACAAATTATATTATTAATCACATAATATAAATTTTACTGATTTTACAAACATGTTTTTCATTTTACTTGTGGAAGCATTTGTGTTTAATTCATCATTTCTTCCTCAAAAACTCTTTTTATTTCCAATTGTTCCACAAAAATTGTACTCAGAAAATAATAGTGATACTTCAACATATTTTTAATCAAAGTAAAGATAAAAAGTAGCCATGGCTAAATGAATTTTTTGTTAAAAACTGTTTATTCCTTCTTTTGACAATGTGTGAAAGCTGGAAGAAATGTTTGAGCTCCAGCAGACATTTTTAAATCATCACAGTATGATGAATCTGCACATTTTAGTTAAAATCATAGACATTGTCAATGATTTTAACTGTATTTTATGTTTTCTCCAACATAATATATTGTTTCTGAGTTATTTATGTGCCCAAAGGTCTGAATTATCATTATTATTATTGTTGTTTTCATGTATAGTGAAATATATATGGATATATCTATCCATATATATATGGATAGATATATCCATATCTATATGGATATATTGATATCTATATATAGACACGCACACACACAGTAGGAAGAGTTTTGCAATGCCTAAAAACAGGAAGCAGGGAGCCACTTGTTGCCATGGATGGATTGGAAAGATGGTATTTCGGGAATGTTTCTCCAAAGCCTTGTAAAGCTTGTGGGATGCTGAAAATATTTGCCCTCGCTCACAGGCTGTGAATGTGTGGGATCTGTTACTCCCTGCTCCAAAGAATGCAGTTTATGCATGTGTTTACTAACACTGGTGCTTTGTTCTGAAGCCCGGGAGGGTCACGTTCCTTTATCAAGTCAGTTTCAATTCCCCGTCAAGATAGGTACACTGTGTGAAAGTCACACACACACTGGCGCAGTATGACAGGAGCTAGTTTGAGTTCTCCAGGCAGATCAAAGAGAGCTGAGAGAGGAGTTTTCTTCTGCTCCTACACTCACATGATAGGCTTCACGGTTCACAGAGAGCCACAGGTTGACATCTGAGGGACTTTGCCCATGCAGGAAGAGGGGGCGGGAGGGACCACAACACTGCATTACATCAACCGTTAAAGGCCTGACACATGCTTTGTGGCACACGTGTTTATGTGGCCCTGTGCTGTGATAGCATAAAACCTGAGGGAGGATAATGTGGCCTAAAAGAAACCCTGTCAACTTTCAGATAAAAGGAACAGAGATGAGTGAGTTTAGAATATTTCACAAAGATTAAGAATTTCAGCAGGCCTGGTGCCACAAGGGGACTGTAAGGGCCTTCATCTTATCAAATTGACTCTGCCAGCTTCTCAAGGCTTAGTTTTTCTTAATTCCATGGAGATATTTATATTTATTCACTATATTTACAACTATTTATAAAAAAAAAAAAACAATGCAAATTTGCACACATCTCATCCACTGATGAGTTGGCTGAGCCTCTTGCTAGATTCTAGTATTTCATTTCACACTATGTCCATGTATCTACATTATATCTTAAAAAGCTAACTTTCTTGCTTACAAAAAAAGGTTGAAAAATATATTAAGTAAATTACAAATCTCAAGCCTTGCTCAACCAGCTGTGTGACTGCGGACGTCTTGGTGGATCACTTATTGCCCAACGTCCTTCGAGATGAACCCTATAGTCACCCCATGATCACAATCACTGATTTTGTATGTTGTGCAGATAAAACAAGATTTCACCAATATGTTATAAAACAAGGACAAAATGAATGCAGAGATGACCTTTTAAATTGACTTCTATAAATTGTATCACTGATTGGGAAAATTGGCATCTGTAAATGGATCTAAAAAATATGTCAAAATTTCCATATTGCATGTTCCTTATCGAGGCAAGTCTGGACTTTCCAGAATGTTCAGCTTCTTCCTATTGGCTGACATCTTCCTGCAACCCAGCATCGAAGCCACCTACCAACCTGTCAGTCACGTGGCACCAACCCATCTTTGCCCCAGGTTTGATTGATGTTCCATCTCCTAACACAGCCATGCGTCGCTAATCATTTCATACGAGGACTGCACGCAAAAGTGGGAAAATTGACTAACCATTAAAAAACCATTTATTGCCAGCGGACGACATTAACGAGCCGACATTGACCGGCGCTTTCATTTAAAGTTCACCCTCATCAATGACCAACGAGGAGGAGCGGCACTGACGTGCGCCCTGCTCATCAAGGAGAGGAATAATTAAATATTTTCAATCCATTTTGCTCAGGATGTTTATTGCAGTGCTGTGGAGGTTTTTAAGATAGCCGATCCATACAGCATTAGCGCAGTTTCCCTCCACGCTGTCAACTGGCAGGCGTTACGCGGACTCTCCAGCACGAAGACATTGGCTGCGCTCACCGCTGCTGCTGCTGAATGTGTGCGAGAATGATAAGCCCAGACTGAGGGAATCCTGGGAATGCTAGGAGGCATTTTGCGAGTAATCTGACCCAGAGGCCAGGCTTAGGCCGAGCAATGTGGTGAAGGACAATGAGCCCGAGCAGCGGAGAAACTCATACACAGAGACTTCTCCCCCCAAATGACTTTAGACACACTTCCATCCATAAAAACAGATTATTGCTGTTTATCCTCTTTTCATTCGCAGTTTTTACATTTGTGCACTCGGCTCTCCGGCCTGATAACCGCACTTCTCCACACCTCCTGTTCTCAGCAACCATTGCTCCGCTGGCTTCACTGTGTACTTATAAAAAAAAAAATCAATTGCTACAGCTGTGAGAGGAGGATGTAATAGTGAATACATTTTGTGTCCACCCCTCCCCTCCATAATCTTCTGCCTCAACATGTCAGACAAATTGTGCTGCCTCTTCTAAATCTAATAAAGCCGGCCCGCTTCTTACAACAAACCGTGCATATAAACGCACACAGACATCCACAACACACACTTCCACTGCAACACGGGCTGAAAGTGGAGAGAGATGGTGGTAATCACAACCGAGAGAGGATCAAATATGTATGAAACTACCGTGTTATAGGGTAAAAGCGTGTTTTTTCTCTCACCCCTGGAGGATAGTCCAGATATGCAATCTCTGTGATGTCTATCCCCAGGGCCCATATGTTTAAAGTCATTCGCGCAGACGTGACTTATTTGTGTTCGTTCCCTGAAAGATAACAACCAAACACAATGATTGGAGGACTCCTCCCCCTCGCAGCCCCGCTCCTGCTGTATCATGGTTAAATCATTTCTACTTCATCCTGTCACATTTCAGTTGCTTATCATTCCTGCCCTTAAAAAAAGTGGGCTGCGCTTCCTGGTTTAACCAAAAGGCCATCCCGCCACCTTAAGTAATTCCTGCAGTGATTTATCCAACTACATCTTGTGACCACCTGTCATGAGGAGATAGCATTCTTGGTACTATTAAACCAATGTAATTACCAGAGAGGGGTTCCCCCAGTTCAGTAAGCATCTTAGCGCTGCAGTCTCTCACCATGTGACTGTGAAAGTCGATATAAGAAGGTTTGTTGGCGCCCTGCTCTCTGAGAACAGAGCTTTGCATCTGGTTAACACCTCAAAGCTCAACACAGTTTATTGGATTTTTTTTAACACATTGTCTTAGAAAATCTGAGTAGAGCGGTGCGCTTTTATGTTCAGAAATCCCCCTCCCAATGGTCGATGTTGTGCACCTTTTCTGAAACTATTACAATCAAAGCCCTTTAAAAGTTTCTCGCATTCAGAAAGTGTTGTTTCCAAATAACTAAAGCATTTCCTCCAGCATCTTGGAAGAAATGCAGCTATGGGATAAACCCAAAGACTACCAGTTCTTAATACCAGTAACTGGCCCAAGCTTAGTATAAATAGTTTGGCGAGGCAAAGTGGCTGAGTAACTTTAGGTAGGATTAGAAAAAAAAAAACAAGGAGCAAGAGAGATGTACCATAGCTGTCTTTCTAATGACAGCCAATTTAATTGAAAAATCCACTTCTTTGTTGGAGAGCAAATAATTCGGTGTCGAGAAGCAGAGGGTCCTGTTCCCTGGCTCAGTGGTTAACAGCAAAAAGATAAAAACTAAAGGAGGCAAGAAAAGCGAGATGGGGCAAAAAGAATGAAAAAAAAGAAAGTAAAGAGGAGCAGAGTGTTAGAGGCAGGCGCAGATATGGATGGAGTGAGAGGGAATTACAGATCTCACTGAGATAAAGAGGGGAAACGATGGGAGGGAGGGAGAAAGAATGAAACAGAGAGGACTGAAGAAAAGGGGGGAGGGGGAGAGAAACGGAGTTAAAGCCAAGCTCAGCAGTTTTTCTCAGGCTCCATTTCCACGACATGATTAGTTTGGGGTGATGACATGTAATGGGGGCACGAAAAGAAAAAAAAAGAGGAAAAATATGCCTCCTTGACTCTCCATCTTTTAACTTATGTTTTCTCTCAGAGGAGTTCTTGTTATAATAGTGTCCTGCTTCAAAGACTGAAAAACTGTAGAGACTAGTCGCTTCAATGACCACTACCAATTTTTTTCATTTTAAAAGACATACAAAGTAAGATAAAACCATGTAGGTAAAGAACTAAAACATGCAGGAAAAATGAGCATTCACTTTGGACATCAAGAAATGGATCCTCTCACACAACAACTGATCGAAATTCACTTATTGATTTGCCTCAAATAGTCAGAGCTCAGATTTGGGATTGACATAAAATTTAAATACAGTATGTTCCAGATGCTAACTGGAGAAGCAGCAGGATTGGCTAATTCTTGCGTTACTAACAACTAGTAGCAATACAAAGTGTTTTGCTCCATTTTTGTGTTTAAATACTACAAAAACATGCTCAGAGAGGCTGTTATAAGTTAAGACTAATAACATTTTATTATGTTTCGTCTGTGTTGCATTGATGTTGCAGGGCTGTTTGGAGAAATCTGACTTTCTGAGTCACAATTTTGACTTCAGGAGGCCTCCTTCCTGCGTTTCTAACAGAGCTATAAAAATACAACTTCCTAGTACAAATCCAAAAGACCACAAGAGAATGGATAATGCAGATGGGATTTGGACTCATAAAAAATAAAAATAAAAAACAGATAAAAGAATCATTGTAGTATAATAACTTTAGTTCAATTGCTACTGGTTCTAAATATTCCCTTTGATGTACCAATTTTCAAAGGATGAGTAAAGAAGTAAAGAAAAATCTCCACAAAACATCTAAGAAAAAAAAAAGACAAGAAATTGAGCAGTCTATTTCAGCAGGTAATCTGATGATTGGCTGACAAACACATTATCAAGGAAACCCCTGCAGCCAGCCCCCCTGCAGAGAGCTTGGGGCTGTGATAACCAAGCAAGAAGGCAGAGAACAAAGAGAAAAAGAAAAAACACGTCTACATCAGGAGCGCTAATTGAATCCAAAACACTCAAAAGCAATTTTTGATTAGTAAGCTCACTCAGTACACCCTCTCTCTTCTCACTCCACTTCTGCCTCCTCCATCGCTTTTTATGTTTTAGTCATATCCTCTTTCCCAACATCAGCAGAGGAGAACGCTGCAGTTTGTCATCCAATTTCAGCCGCATTTCACCCCAAACTAACATCTGACACAGGAGTAGGGCAAAAGCCAGTAACTGGACACCGGATTTTTGATATTCCCACCTGTGCTTTATGTCTCGTCAGCCTTCAGCAGAGCGGCCCCATTCAGACCCCCTGCTGCTGCAGAGGCCCAGACAGTGTGTCCTGGTCTGGTCTCTACCCCAGTGAGCAACAACCTGGTCTCAGCCCTGCACAACAGATTGACTCCGTCTGTGCTAGCTCCCTGTTGGCTAATGCAAGTACAGTCCATCTGCTAATTCTAATCCACCCAGCATCAACTGATATGCAAGCACAAGCACGTATAGAGTTGCTCTCCAAAGATTCCACGTCCTTGCTAAAATACCATGTGTTTTTTTTTTTTTTTTAAAAAGGAAATTAGAGTAAATCCTTCTAATCGTTTTTCCACATTTATTATCACACATAACTCTACAGGTGTTTGGTTTGTGGTTGCATTAGTGCACAAACCATGAAGCTAATACCTTTGGAGCCTATAAAGTCTTACATTCACACCAATCATAAATTATATTGAAGGAGATTATCCTGACAGAAAACATCATCGTTGGATTAGCCTGACTTCTCCGCATTTGCAAAGAGGTCACAATGGATCAGAGGGATCTCATCGTACAAAGGCATCAAAGTAAAAGTACTAAGACTGCAATAAGGTTACGACATTGAAGGTCATTAAAAGAATGCTACATCTTGCCGTAGGGTTACTTTTCATGTGATAGAATATGGATTTTTATCAAAGAGGACTGATGAAATGATGGACATCCTCAAAACTAGTCAATTTTGACCCAAAACCTCTTGGCGTTTCCTAAAAAACAATCAAAATGAAGAAGGATTTCAATTTTTACCTCCACTTTGGGTCCAGGCATGTGTCTAAATCCACATAAGAATGACTTAATGAAAAGGAAATTAATGTTATTGAATGGCCTGGTCACAGTCAAGACCTACATCTGACAAAGAAAATCTGTGGGATTGCCTGAATGGAGCAGTGGACAAACGATGTGTTCACACAATGTGAAAGATTTCAAAGATCTTTGAAAAATAGAAAGGGCAAATTTTGCTCTTGGACTTGTCGACTCCTGCTAAAGACTTCAGTAAAACTGAATCGAAATGAACACATTATTACCATAGTTTATGTACATATTATGTTCATAAGTTATTCCACTGTCTTTCCAGTCTAACTGATTTGTTTGTCGTTATATGTCACAGCATGTAGAAAAAGATTTGAAATCATTTATCGCTTTTTTTACACCACAAAAATCCCCAAGGAGCGTGTACATTTTAGAGAGCCAGTGTACATATGGGTATATGAGACAAGCTCTGTATGTTGAGACCACATCCCGAAAAATATGATTAATCGATCCCATCAGCATTGTCATGAAACCTTTTTGCATCCTATCACCTGATGATCAATGAAGATAAATGGCAGGCTGCGGCTGCTGCGCCTCGTCTTGTCATGCCGGTTCCACACATGCGCAGCAATGTCCTGAGTAAAAGCATCACGGGGGATGAGAACACACTCCCGCACATAAACTCATGTACAGTCATTAGCCACATTAGCCACCTGTAACCCATAAATATAACACTCCAAAACATGGGGAAGAGTTGAAACACCCACGCATGCAGCCTGAGGAACAAGATGAAACAAAGATGATGCAGTTTAGGAGTGAGCATTAAGAGAACTGGGCAGTCAGAAGGAGATTAGCAGTATTTAAGCTGTGCAGATACCTCTTCTGAACGCGCCACAGCGTGGTTAAGCCAATCGTGCTAAAGATTAGGCTATAATATCATGTCAGAGGAACACAAGTGAGGCCAGACTCCAAGGTTGTGGACACATTTTAGGGCAGTAAACAGAGTCTTGGAGAGAAGATGAACTGCTTATAAAACAAGAGGAAAATCATGATCTCTTCATAAATGAGGGCAGCATGGAGGATTGCAACAAGCCCCGATGCAGACTGGCGTATGAATGTAGGCCAAGTGTGTTCTTGTGGACATTTGCATGTGTAGCCGTCATTATTTGCATATTTTTGTGTTCGCGGGTATGCAAAGTAGCTCCCACTGTGTGTGCAGGAGCGAGAAGGTGTGCACGAAAGGAGTTGGGAGCAGTCAGCGCACCGAGGCTCTGACTTTGCACATCTCACACATGCTGGAAGAGTTCTCCCTGCATAATCACATTTAAACCCCTTTCACACACCATAATTCAATTCCCCCTTGTAGACAATGACCATGTCATCTTAATCTGGCAGGTAGATTATACAGCATCCCACACAAGACTGCTAATGCTAAGGGAACGGCTCGAGCTATTGTACGCTTCCTTCAAGGTTGGATGGGCTGCTGCAGATTGCTTTAGCGGATTGCTTCTGCCACTCATGTTTTCCACCGGTGGTTCCTTGCATTTAATCGAGAGAAGCTGCTTTCTCCTTGTTTCACCATCTGGGAGTCCTGAACATGCTGGTCTTTGTGTGTGTGGTTTTTGGCAGAATTTCAAGCTCTCAAATAGCTCTTTTGTTGATTTATATTAAACATTTATCACTGAACATGACTGTGGTCTTCTCAATACAGGCATACACCTTGTTCTACCTCTTCAACAACACATAATAAGCCCGACTGTGACGCATACAAGCTGAAAACATTTGCGAGTGTTAAGACATAAAGCTGGTGGACTTAAAGAGCTGGTGCAGCTCATCTCTGGTTTTCCAGCTTCAGCCCACGTTGAATAATAGAGCCAGAACAACAACAAAAAAAACATTTTATAATCTGCATTTCTACAAATCCTGCAAGATAGTGAATCTGATATATTTAGAAATGTTAATTACTGCTGCTAATCAGCTATAACACTCTGATACAGTGGAGCAGCAGGTGTTTGCACACTGGGTGTGTGGTTGTTAGGTCTTGATGCCACCCATCAAGCCCCCACTCCCGTCTTCCTCAATCGGATTATAGCTAAATCATTCAGCCATAACAGGGTCTGTTAGAGCTTCTTCATACCTCAACCACCAATCCACCCATCAACACTGGGAACAGGGCCCCAGTTTGCCTGAAGGGGCTCCATATGTGGAGAAATTAGTGTTAATATAAAAAATTATCTTATTGGTGTTTTTGTTTTGTATTTTTTAATGAGAGAAATTAAAACCCACATTTTTAGGTTTAAACTACTTTGCCACAGGAGAAATCTCCCATCTTCAGAAGCAGCTGAGCTACTATGGGACTATAAAGGTACAATGACCTTGAGTTAAAAACCCCAAGTGTCCTACTGCTGCTACAATAACATTTTGAATGTTACGGTTAGAGAATGATCTGCGATACTTATGAATTGGTAATTAGATTTAGATACGCCAACACATATGGAGGGAATGAGAGCAGGGATGGCCCAAGGTTGTCCAGAGCCTAAAGCAGAATTGGAATTGTGGCCCCACCTCCTGTTGAGAAGATCACCACCACCACTAACAGCTTTTCGATACACATTTAGTGTATCCTGGATTTAGTGAAATCCTGGATGCAATCACAGATAATTGGTTATTTTATGCGCCAGATGTATTTGTAAACGAATCCAGCTAAAATACTCAGAGCATTAGGTTGTGACTGTTAACAACACAACAGTCAAACAAGATTATTCTCTGCGCTTTCCAATTCTTTTAAATCCAAATATCCTACCTAGAGAAGAAAATACCTACCTGGAATGACCATGAGCTAAAAAAGTAGCATTGACCAGCAGCAACAGGTGGGGGAAGGGAACTGCTTCAAAAGCAGTCATGCAGAAAACCTTTTTCCAGCTTCCTCTTTAAAAGGAATTCTTAGAAATCTTAGAAACAAAATGATGAGACAGTTGATCAGTTTTGAAATCATTGTATGCCTTGATAACGGTGTTCTCACTCTTCAGTCGACTCCTGCTAAACAGACACATGTGCTGCTGACCTAAACCGAAATTCTTCAGTGGATGACTAAGTATCACAGGATAGCTAATGATCTGTGATACAGAACAATATAATTAGAGAGCTGCAACAGAGCTACAGATGCCCGTGACTCCTTAAATCATGGGTCAGACTCTCTGATGCAGTCTGGCTAATGAAAAGCAGAAACATTCCTGAGAGGACAAACACAACAAACTCACAAGTACCAGAGCAAGACCAGAACCATACAATGAAAATAGCATTACAGCCTCACCACAAACCTCTGGAATACTGTAAAGAATAGACACTGGGTGCAGACAGTTGTAAAATGTGCTTATTTTGTCACACCACAACAAGTTACTCCTAAAATCTCCAAAGTTCTGTTTTTATGCAGCCAATTAAAGTCACATCTGCTTTTTAGCAAACACGCAGTGGGGCCAAAGGCATGTCTGTCCATAAACTACAGCTATTTGCTGAGCAACAACTTAGTGTGGGGCCAGTAAATACAGGACCAAGCAACCACTAGTGCAGCCGTGATTGCTCAAGTGTATGCCAAACTGTGAGCCCAGCTTTCACCATGTGGCCTTATTGAACTCATGCAGCCATCACTTTATCAGAATCTGTTTTCATCCTCTGAGAGAAGTAGATCTGACTGTGGAGCAGAAGGTTCGTCTCCTGCCTTCAGGCAGCTAATGTGAAGGTTTTCTCCCCCTCTGATCAATCCTCTGTCTCTTTGTGGCTCTTCCAACAAGTCAGGCAAGAAGACAGGCTAAGTCAGACATACTGTTCTTGAAGTTTTGTCTTTCTCCCTTGACCAGGAAGAATGCGCTCCAGTTGGACGGGATTTGCCTCCCTCTCCTTTATCTCCCCAGCTGCAGACTTTAGCTGTTTTGGGTGACATGCCATTGGATTCTCCTTGCCTTGTGGATATGTGAATGGGAGTGTAAACTGGGGAACGTGCCAGCAAGACCAGTGCATTGTAACCTCAAAAGAATGCTTCATGTCTTCTCTTTAGAGTAATTTTCAGAGTCCATGTTTTGATGTGAGCCTCTAAGAACAATGCAATCGCTGTGAGCCAGCATTACGAAGTGGTTTGTGGTACAATCAGGTGTCTCCTTGGATGATCCCATGGGTCCCATGTCAAGATTGGATTCTGTTGTCCTTCACCGCTCAAGGACGTGGTTGGAGGACGTGACAAACAACTCACCGGGAAATCTGAGAGGCTCCCACAGATTTTATCCAACAACAGAAGCTGGTTGCATAGAGTGCAAAGTAAGCAACATAGACAAAAGCCGGAGATCTTGTTGAGTGAGAATATACAATAGCTTGCAAAGTCATTATGACATGAAAATCTTTTCAAAGCATTGTATTTGTGTGTCAAACTGAAAATAAAAGTTTACAAAGAAAATATTGGTTTAATCACATCAAAACAACTTAAACATATGAAAGATCAGCTTGAGAAAAGAACACGTGTATTTTCTGTATTTTTTTTTTTTTTACAGAAAATACTATAGAAAGCAAACTGAATAACAAATAATTCATTTGCAGAGGGATTGGATGTGCTTGATCTTCTACAAAGCCAAGGAACCATAACTGGGCTTTCAAAGATTCGGTCCTAACTTATTTATATAGTGAGCTCAGCATTTACTGCAAGATATTATCAGAACATGGGGGAAACTCACTTCAGTTCACATTAAGAGTTTGACATAATGTCAGGTAAACGAATCAGACTTTTTAAAAAGCTCTTTGATTCTACAACATTAATCCAAAAGACCGTCTTTGTACTTCTGTCTTGCAGACTTTTCCAGATGGACAATGACATAAACTCAGTCTATTTTCTTTGGAGGACTTTCCTATAGAAACATTTTTTGATGCTCATTTGTTAATCATAATTCTTAAATGGGGACCATTTGTGTTTTCCCATTATGGTAAACCAACATATGCACAGTACATAGATGTCTACTGACTTCTGAATATGGCATGTAAACTTTATCCTTGTTTACTGACCCCAGCACTCAAAGAGGACAAAGAAATGTTCTCAATATGAAGCGGCATACAGCTGCGCAGAGAACAAATGTGGCTCACGATACATGAGGGAGGAGAGAGATAAATATAACATCCCCTCTCACCTCGAATTCTGCGTTTGCCACCAGTGTTCCTCGGAGGAAGTCCCGGTCATCACCAAATAGACAGCTGGCAGTCACTTACAACACCACATTTGGGGTCCCTTACCACCTACCAATGTGAATACTCTGTTCAGACACTTCTAAATATTTAATCAGGACAAGTAGAAGGCAATCTCCTACATCCACAAGCATTAAACATTTAATACCCGGCTGGCATGATAGCTAGTCAGCCGAGACTTAGGGAGGAGACGCGCAGTAGAAAGCCGAGGACACTTGTTCTTCCCTGGTTAATTTACACAAAGACAAATCCCACTGCACGAAATACAGGTCACAACACTCTATACTCAAGTGTAGGTCAAAATCAAGGACCCAGCACGCCCACACTCTGACAGACAAAAAAAAAAAAAAAGAGAAAAAAACCTCCTACAAACACACGGGGTAGAAAAGGTAAATCTCTCTACAAACATACATCATCTGTGAGAGGTGATGCAGGCAGGAGGCTGCCGAGTCCCATCAGTCATGGCTTTAGATTGAGGTTAAAAGCAGAACAGGGCAGCCACTGTCAGCACAGCCAAGGACATAGAGAGAGGCTGGAGCCAACATGCTGTACACTGGAAAAATTGAACACAGTCGGCACAACAGCAGATGTGCGATGAAGAAGTTAGGATACAGTTGCTGGTACAAAACCCCACTATGGCGTTTTCCTTGCTAAAGAGAAAAAAATCCTTTAAAAATGCTTTATTTTTTCTTTTCTAAAATTCTTCTACTGGACAACATTTGTGCATTGGCCTCTCTCTTACTCCAGTAAATGTATTTTTAATTCTGGTTTAAACATTTAAACCAGAATTAGAGAAGGCACCAAGTAGTAGCACAAGTATATTTTGTGCTTGGAGAGGCAGGCTGACCTGAATTAAACTACAATGTCCCGAATGTCCATCTCTCGGAGAAGACAGTCGGTTGGATGGTTTATTTAAAGCTCAAAGCACATCTGAGGGATGTACACCTGAAAATAGGAGAGTTGTTTTTGTTTTTGACCACCTTCAGAGAAACCTCTCCAAATACAGATGGATTCAAAAGTTGTGGTAGAAGCAAACAAACCATCTCACAAAGCACTGGATCTAATGTGAAACCGATACTTAGACGCTAAGGTGTATATCTGATTTAAAAGTACTAAGGGTCCCGTTGGAGATACCACCACCGATTCAAACTGTACAGAAAACAGGTTACCATGACGATGTGGGCCGGTGGCGAGGCGCTGATGAGGAAGGATGCTTCACATTTCTTCGTAATTTCATTCCTTAAGTGTGAATAGATGTAACAACTGTGGCTGCCCCCCAGAAAATAGCTTCCTCCAACATCTACTTTAGTTCATCAATATCATCCAGGCAAAAGAAAAGCATGTTAGTTTTATATATATGCACTAGAAGCCACTTTATTACCTGCAAGTAACGTTTTGGCTTTTAAAACAGCCTCATCTCTTTGTAGTAGCATAGATTCAACAAGATGTCCGAAACATCTGTGGAAGATGTCTACGTGACTCTTGACATCCGTGTCAACATGGAGCTGGACATAGACTTTTGTTTAATTTTATTTGTTTCTGTTGGGATGTCGAATAGCAAAACAGACATTCATGGTGATGTCAACAGGAAAAACAAACATGGATTGCAATCAGGGAATAGGAGGCCATTAAAACAAAGTTTGTCACATACAGAAAAAAAACAATTTTCTGAGAATATGTTACATTTGCATATGTACAAAAAAGGTTAATAGCACAAATAATGGGAAACCTCTCTAATGCATCTGTGTCAAGCCTGTAGTTTTATTGGGACAAAATGAAGGTAATTATGAATTATTTACATCTCTGTATGTTTTGATGCTGTTTCTTCTTTTTATTGTGTACCATCAACCTAGATCAGCTGGAAACTAAAATGTGCTTTAAATGTGAGCAATGAACCCTAATTTGTTCTGCAATTAATCAACTGTCAGAAACTTGCTGAGACTGAATTATTGGGACACTAACTCTGCGTGTCCTCAACATCAAAATAAAGGTTGTATGCGTGTGCGTGCGTGTGTGTGTGTGTGTGTATGTGTGGTCCTAGTCAATACTATCCAGTGGTATCATGAGTATACACAGTATACAGTGTAAGGTATACATGCACAAGTAAACACACACACAGATACAGATGCAGATAGTGGAGGTGACCCAGCACTGTGACAGGGTTGGACGTGACTTGCTTAAGAATGGCAACGTGAGAGTGATAAAGTAGCATCTAAATCCTCCCACATCCTGTGACCCCTGCAATAAGTCAAACACCAACTCCAGGCACATACACCATAAATAACCCTGTCTGATTTCGGAGTGGAAGACCCCTCCCTCCACACAGGTTTTGAGTCTCTGTCTGACGAAGTGCGAGACTGAAAAGAAAAGGAGGGAGGAAAAAAGTGTGGCTTATGGGAAAACAAACACGAAGCAGACATCCTTCGTTTAGCAACTAATAAGTTGCTAAAGGCAGCTAAATCTAACTTTCTGTTCTCTATTTCCATGCTCTCTTGAGTCACAAATGCAAACACAGAGGAAAGCACAAGTGGCACACAGAGAGAATGCTCTCAGTCTTGAGATAATTCATGCAATCACACCCAAACACATCATGTGGGGTTAATAGAGCAGGTGTCCACTGCAGAGATCTCACTACACCCTCTTGGCTCCCAAGCCAATATCCCAGGCTAATTTGAATTAGAAAAAAAAAAAAAAATCTGAAAACATTTGCTCGACGATTCAGGCTAATGTTCAATCTGCTGCTCTTTGACACAGTGCCACCATGCATCTCATTTCTATTCCTGAGGCCTTACCACAAATCTGCCAGCACTGCAGTGTTATGTGGGAGAAAACAGAAGGAAGAGAAATAGGAAGATGAAGTAAAAGAACGAGGGAGCAAGGCGAATGTACTTTTTTTTTTTCCACATATAAAAGAATTTGCCCAGAATCTTCAGCCTGACAAATACTATGCAAGTGCAAATATTTTATGAGAACATACTCAAGGTCAATGTAGGAAGTAAAAAAAATCGCTTTTGACAAAGAAATTGTGGCAAATGAGCATGAGGAGTATTATAAGAAGATGACGGGTCTGTAACAGAGAAACAGTAATTAAAATAAACCTCAGGAAACATGAAAGATATGTGCATTCACATGCAGGAAATCAATATACATATGTAAAGCACATTTACATTAACACAGATAGTGGAAACCTGACATTTACCTCCTCTGTATAAGAAGACGTAACCTTTTTCTCTCTCTGTCAATTCAGGAAAGTCTAGTTGACAGTGTTATGGGTTTGAAAGCTTATGGTATTTAAATTCACATCATTTGACAAACTGGAAGAACACCTGTAGATGCATTTTAAGATTAGCTACTGTGTGGCTTCAAAGGAAAAGCAAAAGAAATCAGTGAATCCTAAACAACTCTGGTCCAATGTCAAGATCCCTGAAGATATCATATTCATCTGCACCTCAGTTAAATCAGTGGTTCCAAAAGATTTTCTCGGCCCCCTTATGGATTACAACAAAATCCAGCCCAAGAATGAAATCAAAAGTCAACTGGGCACACACATCATTCAACCAGGCATAAACCTATTTTGTTTTCAAACTCCGCTTAAGTTTATTTCACACTTCAGGTTGCAACAAAACACACTATAAACCGTCTTTACAGTGAAACACTTTTATGTCTTTTTTCCATTCATCCATATCGCTTCCCAATGGCACCCCTAGGGGGCGCGCCCCACACTTTGGGAACCACTGAGTTAAACTATGCATCACTCCAAAAGCAATGTAGAGAGCAAGACTATAGTCCAAGCATAAACATTTCGAGACATGGAGACTTCTGATGCAGGCTGAAACTAACGCTGACCTTCAACTTTGAACTGTGGTGGAGGCGGCTACCACAGGAGGGAATGTGCACTTCGCAAAATAGATCACAACATGAGGAAAATACATTATGTAGAAATATTATTGCGACGTTTTAATACATCACTCAGGAAGTCAAAGCTTGGCTCCAAAAAAGCTCTTTCAAATGAACAGTGACCCTAAATCTTCCATCAAATTAGCCACAAAGAGGCTTAAGAACATTAAGAGTCAATGATTTGGAGTCACCGTAACAATCTCGATCTTCGTCTCTCAAAAGATTTAAAGGCAGCGGTTTAGAGGGGAATGTGAACAAGGCATGCTACAAACCTAACTCAGTTACACCACTTCTGTGAAAAGAAATTGGCTAAAATTACAGCAAACTATTGTGGGAAGATTCTGGCAGGATCCCCAAAATATCAAAGAGAGGCGGGTAACAGCTTTAGAGGCAAAC
The DNA here is from genome assembly GCA_911649635.1 of Poeciliopsis gracilis. Classification (NCBI taxonomy): domain Eukaryota; kingdom Metazoa; phylum Chordata; class Actinopteri; order Cyprinodontiformes; family Poeciliidae; genus Poeciliopsis; species Poeciliopsis gracilis. The sequence goes on along the minus strand of CAJVRI010000005.1, from coordinate 2,604,410 downwards.
CAAACACGACAGAAATTGATGAGAACTTCTGACCTTAAAAAGAGGAAAATAATTGTAACTAATAATCTTTCTTTTCTGTCATTTTGGTAATCCTAACAGAAAAAGTTATTGCAGTCCCATAGGTGACTGTATTTTATGCACATATCATGTATCGTCTATCTACCTCATCTGATGAATGCATCTAGATGCACAAACCCCAGCACTTAAAATGTGAAGCAGAGAGGCAAAGTGACAACAGAGAGAATTGGGGAAAATAATAAACTGTGGAAAGAAGATAGAGAGGGAGAAAACACTTTCCCCTGATGATTTTCATGCATAGCAAAAGTTTCCACTCAATTTCCTCTTCTTATTTTGGCACCATCCTGGAGATACTATCTCTCTGTCTCTCTCATTCTCTGCTCCAAAGTCATGATGAGGGGTGCATAAAATTAGCTGCTTGAAAGGGAGACTGTGACCAGGGGCAACACGGAGGACCTTGTTTCCAAAGAGTCTCGACACACTCCGCTCAATCCCCCACATCCCCAAGTAGCAGCAAAAGATCAGATAGAAAGGGAGAGGGCTGTTTAAAATAGCACCCCAAAGACACTGCACTGAATTTTTCATCAGCAGCAAGAAAAAAAAAAAAAGGAAAAATAAAAAATGCATACCATGAAATGATTAACTGAGTGTTGATATTTTCTGCCTCCCATCTCTGTCTTACAATCCTCTACCACCAAAATTAAAACAAGATGAACTTTAACAAAGTGCACTAATACTCGAGATAGTTTTAATTCAATTTTTTCAAGAGATGCGCAGATAAGAGACTAGTGGCAAATTTCTGATCCCTGGTTTCTACAAACTGTTTTATTCCCCATTTTAAACCCTACAGTGACAAGAAAAGGAAACTAAATGTTGGGTCTTCTTCACACTTCACTGTTGCAAACTCAGTGACATGCTTGCTATGTTTAGCGACATTTCAGAAAAACAAATTGTTGTGCAAATTCAGAAATGGCAAATCATTTTTTACAGAGATCAGTAAACGGTTATCAGCCAAAAAACTACAATTGGTGCAGCCTTGTAACAAACATTAATAAATATCAGTAACAATAAGAGCCCAATTAAATAATGTTTGAGCATTTTATGACTTTTGATCTCAATAATTCATTATAAAACACCCACTCACAAAGATAAACATATTCACAATGATTTTAGTGCAGATGTACAACATCCAAAATGTAAGAGTGCATAATGGAAGTAGTTTGGGACAAAATAGTAATGTGTATGGGGATATAATTGGTAAAAAGCCAAACTGACCCACAGCCAAGACAATCAATCTAACAGCAAGAGATTCACCTAAAATAACAAGAGCTTGTTTTGTTTTCTTCATTTTTTTTCTTTTTACTCTGTAGTCTGATTGCTTGCTGCAGCACATGGCTAACATTAAACGGCCCCAGCTTCAGGGAAAAATCTTGGCAGAAGAAGGAATGTATGTTAAAAGAAAAAATAAAATAAATCCTTCTTGTGGTTTCTGCAAATCTTCATGTCATAAAATAATAATGTGGTGCCACAGTTTTTCTAGAATTCTGTCAAGGACACACAAAGACTCTTTGAAAGAATCTTCAGTTTTGGAAGAGTTTTCAAACATCTTTTTTCTTTTCTTTTTCAACCAAAAGCGTCATATGCACATGGATGACAGGTGCAAACGCAGCAGAACAAGTCTGCTTTGTGAAATATGCACGTTAACACGGAGACACTCTTAGACATGCGTGTTCTTTATTGTGGTCAAAAGTAAGCAGTTGTTAGAAACCACAGAGGTGAACCTGTCATTTCACACACTTCGGGCCCTGCAAATAGACAAGTCAGAGCCTTAAATGCTTCATCTAGCCTCTAGTCTCCCAGTCCAATTACAAGTCATCCCACCGAGCTTTCTCCTTCCATGCTCTCACGGGCTGTCAGGTTCTGATATGGAGGGCGTTGCGGTGTTGAAGGTCGGTCAGTCAGCACACTTAACCTCATTTCCCAACCCTGCGCTCTGCCTATTTCAGAATCCTTTTGATTGGTGTCCATTTGAAAAGCGGGCTTTGGACTTGGCTGCAGGGGCAAAGCGAGTTTGATAGATCAGAGCAGCACAATCTGAGAAAAAAAAAAAAAAAGCTTTCTGAAGAACGAATCCTGACTGCAGTTAGTAATAATGGTTTTCAATTAAGCAGAGGAAAGAGACTAAATTGATGGGAGCTTGTAGATGAAAACCAGTCATGCAATATTCATGTACACAAATTCATGAAAGCTTATATTAGCATGGATATTAACATGGGGTCAATGCTGCATCATTTGAAGGAGACGGCTACCCATGCGGTCAGAAATAAAAAGACAAGGAAAGGGATCAAGCCAGAACGAAATCAATGGGAGGTCAGTAGGAAACAGAAGGGACCTTGAAGGAAAACTAAAGGAGGTACAACTCCTCAGAAAGAGATTAAGAATGATCTGCATTTTGCCTTTTCATCTGCTTTTACCATAATCATCCCTCTGTAAAGGCAGACGGCGGCCCCCACTCAAAACGACACCAATCTGAATGAGTGATCTTGACAAATTGGGCTGCCAGAAGAAGGGAGGGTGTGTTTTTTTTGGCTGAGGGGAGGGCTGCAGACAGACAGCGGGGAGTCTGCGGCAGGACAGAGATATAACTGTAATTGGCTGATGCGCTTTCCTTTTTTTTGATCTTTGAGCATGGAAAGAGGTGACTGGAGGGAAATTACGCATACTGCCAAACCAGAATATGAAATCATCATTATAAAATTCAAACATATAATCTTGGAAAGCAAAAGAATCTAATGTTGCTCTGGTCAGAGCACCATAACAACTCAATTGCCAGCAACAACCTTCAGTCTCGATGCTCTTTCTACGTTAAAAATAATCAAGCTTTTAGTATCAGTGAGAGATTTAAAACAAAGTCAAAGGAAGCACAGAGATGCAAGTCATGACTATATTTGTGGAAGAAAAAAAACTACTTCATACACCCTGTCAGGACAAATCATTCAGGTTGCCTGAGAGTGACAGAAAGTCATTTTTCAAGCAGATAACAGGAAAGTAAAGAGAACGCAGAGTTGCTCTCTTTTTGCCTTTTTACGCTTTCAAACTCGTGGGTCTTTTTGTGCCTCACGCTGGATTTGGAAATGATCGAACTGACTCATTGGTAGTAAAGTCAGCCATACTTATCAGGGATATTTAACTTGTTGATCGTCTCGGCCCTGTTATTGTGGAGTGTGTGGTGTCTCCACACAAGAACGTGTAGCAAATCAGAATGTGAAGTGACAGAAGACAAAAACTCGCCGTAGTTCTGCTTTTTATGGAAATTTTTCTTATACAGTAAATACACCCAGACAAATAGCAATGCTTACACCCTAATTGGTAATATCAGACATAGAAGACAATCTAAAGTCGCTGTAAAATCTTGGCATTACAGTGACTGCTGTCTCGTGCCCAGACAGCAGGAAGGACAAGGACATAACTGTAAATGGCTGATAAGGGAAACATTTTCTAATCTGTGACAGTAGAAAGTGGGAACTGGGGAGAAAACACCCAGACTGCCAAAGTGGCGTATCCAGTCGTGTTTCAAATGTTACGTGCATGCGTCAGAACAATATGGAAAATTCATCAGTAATCCTTAGTAGGTCACAACAGAATTAAAAGACTTCAAAGCTGGATTAGAGTGAGTGGCCATACCAATTCCACACAGGCTAACTTATTACCGAGTATTAACACTGTATGTCAAACAAGGAGCTAATCGTGGCTTTAGTTTGAAAATATCATTTGACCTTTTGAGGAGGTCTCAGAATTAATTTTATGCTCCACAGATATCTAATTTTATGCTTTTACGGGCTTACACCAGTGCGGGATAATGGAAATGTCCTGATATTTTTCTTCACTTGGGAAACTGTTGAGCCTGCTGTGCTGTCGAGTGTTCAGTGTTAAATTCCTGCTTCTGTTTAATTTCACGGCCCTGTATGGAAGATGCGCGAACCGACGGCTTGACAGTGTAATGCGGTGCAGAATGAGGAACCTTTCTGCTTTGTTTCAGCAAACCAGGAACGCTAATGAATTCCCACTTCAACCAGCGTGCTTGGCTAGCACCTTCTCCCCCTCCACCTCTCACTTTTTACCTGCCGCAACTTTCGCAAATGAAAAGTGAGAAATGGGCCAATTTACAGCTGAGGGCTGTTTCTTCCTAAGAGACAGAGACGTAGAGATGGAGAACAGAGGATGCTGCAAAGGCAGATGAGGGTTTGAATTTCAGCAGAGAGGAAAGAAGGGGAGAAAAAAGATGACGGGGGAAGCATGATGTTGGCGCCAATATGAGTGTCATCTCTGAAGATGGAAAGAAGTGCTTGAATTGCATTTTTGGCCTTTAACTTCTCTTATACAAAGAGACTGCATCGAGGAGCAGCTCTTGATCTTTCCAATCAGCCTGCACGACAAGAGCTGCTCAGATATTCAACAAGCAGAAACAAAAGGGCACGTCAGCATGAAGAAGTTTGCTTCATTCCGGGAAGTTTGGAACAAAGATAGAAGGGATTTGGAAAGAAGCCAGAAGAATAAGGCCAGTGGAAAGCCGGGCGACAGTAAAAACGTAACAGAGGGTTACCATCTGTTCATAATTATGATTCAGGTCCTTTCTCTAACTAAAATGGTCTGGAGCTTGTGGTCTGTAACATGGCTCAGTTACAAGACGTAGCAACAGTTGACTTGTCTGTCCAGGATAATTAAAGCACAGAGTAAAGGTTATTTACACATGCACACTGAGTAAGGCTGCTGTCTGTAGTCGGATGACTTTTAGCTCGATTGCTCTAATCTGTGTACAACCAGACACAAATTAAAAATACAATCTTTTTCCGATTGGTAAGCACACAGTACAGAATAATATGTAAGTGGCACAATATTGCACTAATAACACTACTCTTCAGTGCGGAAGTCGTTACTCGTGGAAGCTTTTTTTCAGCCTGATTAAAATTAAATCGGAATAGGATAGAACTATGTGAAGCTTGGTGAAAGGAAGCCGTTCATATTGCAACGTTGCGACTTTAAGAAATAGCTTGGTCATACAGGAGGGACTCAAGAGTAGAGCCACTGCTTCTCCGCATCGACCAGAGCCAGAAGAAGTGACTCGGACAGCTGGTGAGAACCAGGGATACACACAATTTTATTTTTTAGAATTTTTTGGCACCAGTGACTTTTCATGAACTGTGATGTGACAGGAAAGAGGGTGGACAGAGAGGAGGAAGACGTGCAACAAATGTCCTGAGACTGGGAGTCAAATCCAGGAAAACTGCATCAACAACTACAACCTCTGCACACGGTGTGGCTCCCAACTGAGCAAGCCAACACTCAGTTTGCAGTTAACCCTGCATGTGCCCCAGGAAATTTTATTTTCATACCATTGTAAGTCAACTCAAGACAATAAGGTGTGCAAATTGTGAACTCTGCGATCGTTTCATCTTTGTTTATATATATACCTGTTTCACAGCTGCTAGTCTCTCACATACATGACACTGTCTCTGCTCCTATTATAAATAATTAATGAATGTTCACAGTTAGAAGACAGGAAAAAAAATAAAGGAAGTTGGAATCGGCCATAATTAGTAAAGACGCAAGCTTTTCTAAATCCAGTTATGGAAACCGGCCATAATCAAACTCTGATTGTTGCATGCAAGCACCAAAACACCTACAGAAAGAAATCAAATGAAACACTATTTTCAGCACATTTAACAAACACTTGAGAAATTTTACGGCAGCAAATGAAATAAGCCACAAAACACAGATAAAACTCCTCGACTGCCCCTAATGTTCCATCTGTTAACTCTGGCACAGCTTCGTGACGATGATGGGACCAGGAGGAGGAGGAAGGTGTGCAGGAACGCCTCATGGGAACAGTTACATTTCATTTAATAGGAACTGGAAAACCACCATCTGTAATTAGATTACACAAAGATAGAGGGACGAAAAAAAAAATCTTTGGTTAATTATCTCGAGCCATATTCTAATCAGCTTTCAAGACATCCTGTCATCTCAAGAGCCTCCGCTTAAAATCCGATCGCAAATCCCCCAGGATTCACAACCACACAAGCCGAGAAAAGAGACAGACCCTCCAACAGGACCGCTTGACCCTAATTTCCTAAACAGGGCACTCCTTAGAGATGCCGCCTGATTGCAACAACTTGGCATGTGAATGGCAGGAGGAGGTGTGGAAAAATATCCTGGGCAAGGTTGTTTTGAGAAAGTCTGGGAGGAACGGGTCCAGCACTGGTGCGACAATTTCCGTCACTACAGGAAAAGGGGACAGGGAACCGACTGGAGCTCTTTTTATGGGAACTGGGACGAGTGGTTGTGATAGCAGTCAAAGAGGTGTCACAGAAGGAGAATAGTCTGCCACATTCACAGCTCTATTATCTGTCAAGCCGCCAGTCCATCTGTCTGATTGCCACACATGGCTCAGAAGATTAACAAACTACATTTTCAATGAAAAATGTTCTGTTGTGTGCGCAGCGCACAGCAGCAGTGCCCCCAAAATAGTGTCGACAATTTCTGTTATTGTTCAACTTTCTTTTTTCTTGTGGAATAACAAGAGCACCATCAAACGTTGCCTAGATTTGTCTGCAACTCTGATAAAAAATACAGGACAAATGCCAAGTCAGTTTTATTTTCCTCAATAAAACAGTGGGGAAAAAGGGTCGTCATTGATGCATCTGATATTTGCTATTTTTGGTTTATAAAGGGATCAATGACGATTGGGTCAGACCATAGTGGGAGACTTGTGCAGATTTATTACTAAGAAACACATTTATCAATAGGATAGAGTCTGTTTGGGCTGAGAACAAACCGGTGTAATTGTTTATGTTTTGAGGATTTCAATGACATAATCATTAAGTAATTTTATTTACTTAAAATTGTGTAATATGTTTAAAATATCTTGACATTTTCCATGTAAAGTTTCTGGGAGAGAATGCTAATGTTCACAACAAAATTACTTTTCTGAACTCAGCAGACTTTAAATATGGATTCTCAAAATACCTTATCGGCTTTTAGAACAAAAAATTCTATAAGGTACCTAAAGTATAAGGTTTTCTTTTCCTATAAGGTTTTTTCCCAATGAATTTAGAAAAGAAAGAACAGATGGGAAATAGGTAGGAGACAAAGAAGGAATCGAGGATGGAAACAAGACAGAAAAAATGGAAAACAAGTATGACAAGACAGAAGAAAGGCACTTAGGAAAAAAGGCACCAAGAAAAATGGGAGGAAAGAACCATAGAAGAAAGAGGATCAGATATAAGATATTACAGGAACAGAAAGTAGGAAGAAAGGACATGATGTCGGTAAAGTGGGAAGGCAGCGAGTTCACAAGAAAGAAGTGAAGGAAGAAAAGAGAAGAGGGAAAGGAGCAAACAAGGAAAGAATGATAGGAAAAAGGAAAGTTGGACAGGAAAAGAACGATGTAATAAGTTGGAAACAGAAAGAAGTACTTGTACAAGTTAGGAAGGAATGACATGAGGGCGCACAGAATGATGACAGGAGAAAAATAATTTGAAGTACAAAAGTCGGAGACAAATGGAAGGAGGGCAGAGAAAAGGAGAGAAAAAGATAGGAAGGAAGGGACAACAGAAGTAGGGATTTAATGAAGGATTTAAGGACGCAACATTTAGACAATGGAAGTTGGAATAAAGTTTAAAAATGTAAATATTTTTCCATATTTTCACTTTCCTGGAAAGAAATGTCCATATTATCCAAATGAGCTTAAATTATAAAAAGTTATGTTATAAAACATCTTATTGTACTTTATGATAAACATTTTTTTGAGTTGGTGATATTCAGAGTTTTATAAAAATTACATTAATCTCTGGAATAGACTGGTAATCGTCAGTCATGTCTCCAGTCGTACTGCACATCTCTAATAAGCTATATGACTGTAGGAACGTGTTTATATTGCTTTGAAAAGCCGGTGTGACTAGAAAATAACTTGACTCAGTTCATTTTTTTGTCAGATATCTGGTAAGATTCCAATCATGGTGTCATTCCCATGCAGAATTAAATATGGCTATTTTGAAAACCTTTGCAGGTTTTTGTATGGAAGCTAGATTTTTATTGCCTTTTTTATAAATATATATATTTTTTCATTTAAATATGAAACAGAAACAGCAATGGGAATTCAACTCCAGTGCCTAAAGACCCACTTCAAAAGATTAAATGGCAGAAAAAGAAAAAAAAACTCCAGCGTTGTGAAGAGATTGGGAGTCAACAAGAATTTAACAGCTTTAAATTGTTCCTTCAGGACTGCGAACACACAGAGGCATGCTTTAATTTTGAATACCTGCTTGCTCAACCACAGAATACAACCAGCACAACAGCTTTTCTTTCTCCATCAAACACCGGGCTGCCGTTTCCCCGAGAGTTGCACGCAGCCAACCCTTCTCCCAAGAGTGTCCCCATGCGCGTGTGCTGCCATCACAACAGCCAGCACCTGCTCCGCCTGGGGCCCGGCTCTGTTAGCTCGGAGCAGCAACACAACCCATGCATGGAGTAATGAGGGAACTGGGTGGCAGAAGCTGAGGAAATAGATCTGATGCCGTTAAGTGTCAACAGCTTAGCTCGAACCAGCACCGGTTATGCTGCAGAGCACTTGAGGAGGTAATATGAATTTCATGCTCACCGTTGAGCTTGTGTGCTCTGCAATGCCATAAATATTACACCGTCCCAGTTGTCTGGGAGAAAATGAAACCTAATACTTCAAAGTAGGAAGTTGTTGTGGAAGTTCAGCTGCACTGCTTAAAGGATTGAATGAAGGCATGTATGTTTAGGGTGAGACAGCTGGTCAGAGCCTGATAGACACTCGCAGTCATGTTCATGGAGAGAACCAGGCGTGGAGAATCTCACATGTCCACATGCCAGCCAGCATAGCTGTGTTACAATGATGTCTCCGGGGCACTGCTGGAAAACCTGTGCAGCTCAGCAGCTACAAACCAGAAACATTTTGTCTGTATAAAATACAACATGTCTAAGTTTCAGTTCACTGGTTCAGTACTCCCTGATCTGAACTGAACCAGAACTTGATCCCATACTTCATAGGACAACTAAATACTATTATTATAGAGGAAACATGGCTGTATTGTGCTTGGCAAACACTACTATAATAGTTGGAGCCTTTTCAGCAACTCTATAAGATAACATAGTTCAGAGAAAGATAAAGCTAAAAATCTACTGCCCAGTAGAGAAAAGGCGAGGATAATTTCACAACATTGCTGCTGCAGCACAACAACAACGTTCTGCCATGTTGTTCTCAGGAGTGATTATGTACCGCCATTTCTTTATACTTATCTTTGAAACCGAATATCATTTAATGATTTTGTTTTTACATTTTGCTACATTTTCATATTTGGTACATTTCCAGCTGGTACAGTTCACTTTCACACTGCATTGTGTCAATCGAACCAAACTTTTCATCAAACTGTTCACCTTCACATACTCACCTCAACTGAATCAAGACATTCACACTCCCTCAAACGAACCAGACTTCCTAAACAAACTAAAATTTGATTAAAGAGCACTACTCACGGTGACAAGGGTCACTTCTGATTATTAATAACCGTTCAGGTGAACTTTAACACCAATGGGACATACTTATTTAAATAATCTTATTAAAATATTAATGATTCTTGTATTTAAGATGGAAGAAAATGTCAGTTTTCCACTGTATTTTATGATGATGCTCATACATTTTAATGTAAGCATCGTCCGTCACTGTGGCTTGCAGAAAAACTTCAATTAAAGGCTTTGTGTTGTACTTGTCTGGATGGCTCTTGTGTCATTCTTCAACCTCAGACTGCAAAGAGAGGACGGAGCATTAAAATTTCCCAGAGCCAACCGGAAAACTCTCTACATGCTCTAATGTGACCTCTGACCCCACTCACAGGAAAATAGATCAAGATAAGAGCGGTGGAGGAGGGAAGAGGGCTGGGTGATGGACAGAGGAGGAAGTGTTTCACTATCACTGACTGCTTCCATCAATTATGTTCCACCTGACGCTACAAAAGAGATAAAACAGCAATTCAAGAAAAAAAAAAAAAAAAGCACAATTTTAAATGTATTAGAGGAGGCATTTTTAAGCACAATGAACCAAAATGTGTTCTACACCAACATGGTTGGTCTAAACTGGGGGGGTCACAGTAATGCTTATCTCTATTATCCTACAGCACAAATATTGGTTACATATATAAAATCTATGAGGCATGCAATCATTTGTGAATGAGAGATGTGGGGGGGTGGACCACAGCGGTTTGTGGTGCAGTTCTCATTATTGAATATATCTAAGTGTGCCTGTCAGTCACCGCTTGTCTGTCTGACTTGTTAAGTATGATGAAATCATGAATCTCCCCCAGGAAACAACCCTGCTGTGGATAAGAAAACACTCCTGGTGGGCACAGCTCAGCAGCTATAAACATATGGATACCATAAACATCACGGAATAAGCCTGACATAAATTCACCCCATCTCACAAGCCTGTAGTTGTACTCTGGGATGCTTCTCATTCCTTTCTGCTGGATTTTACCGCAAGCAGTTTTCTACCCACATCATGTCCAGTGTGGCAAAAAAAACAAAAACTGAAGCGAAGCAGAATCAGCTGGGCCACAGCGATATTGAGAAGGACTAAAATAAAAAATGTCTAGTGATACTATGTATCACTAGACAGAGCCATGCAAACGCAAATACTGGGTACCAGATAAATACTCGATTTCAATCATACTTTTGAATAATACTTATTGTAGGTCTAATAAAACCAGCAATTGAGTAAACCGCAGACACTCCAATAATACTTTTAGTGCTTGGGATTAACAAATATGTTGTGGAGCAGAAATCTTGAAATCCAAACCTCGAGTGCCAAAGTCCTGCAAACTCAGGGCTGCTTCAACACACCCAAGTCACAAAATAAGGCCATTAGCATGACTCTGGCGAACCTGACTGCATGCTGAGGAATAGCTCATTTGATTCAGGTGTGTTGGACCAGAGACACATCTAAACATTGCAGGACATCAGCTATGGGGTCTGGGTCTGTGGACCTCTGATGTAGAGTTATTGTTGTCCCAAAAAAATGTAATTCTTACAATGATTTAACGAAAATTCACCATAGAATTAAACGTATGATTGGCCATCAATATTGGATGGTCAGGAATGAAAAGTACGCTATCCTGATCCTGTCGCATCAGAAAACTGTATATTCCAAACTCTTGATCCCAACCTATGCAGAAAGAAGTGGAAAGTGACACGTGTACTTCTAAGACATGACAGGACTTGATTTTCTTCCATATTTAAACCTTGGTAATGTGCTTTTCTATATATTTATCGCAAGAAAGCAAAAAAGAGCAACATAATCTTAATGTAAGAAGATGCCACATTCAATGTAGCTGTGCATTAATGTTTGTTTGATAATAATAAATAATTTCCACCGGGACAATACGCTGACCACTTGGGTGTCCCGTCTGAGCATCAATCCATGGAAAGGAACAGTCAGTCCTGGCAACCGCTATCTATGGACACACTTCTGGAAAATTGATCCTTCAAAGAAGGGCTTTTGAATCCCATCTCTGACAAAAGAATAGATGGCATTAGTGGGATTTGGAAGCATCAGAATAAGGCGCGGGAATTAGCGGTGCTCTTCACGACTCCACCCAGGCTGGATCAGAGTCCGTCTTCTGAGCACACTAGAAATGAGCGTCTGTCACAAAACACTCTGGCCTTGGCTGGAGAAACAGCTGCTGGGCCAGAGCTGATACAATGTCTAGGCCTCTGGAAACAGTCCAGTGTGGAGCTACACAGGAATGTAGGAACTGCGGTTTTGGCAGCTGTAAGCTGATAAATGTTGTGAAACAAGGAAAAGTATGCATGTTTTTCAGACCATGTGCTGAAGAGATGTGGCTTTATTGCCGCTGGCAATCCTCATTCCAAACATGCTATATCCATCTTCAGTCTGAGACACTGCTTCTCCTTGCTGTATGGAAGTCTGAATACATGATACAGAAGCTTAACCAGAAAAAAGAACAGTGCTTAAATCTTAAAGACGACTTTTCCACCTCATGGAACAAGGAAATGTGTTCCAATTCATGTGGTCCGTCAAGTCAAGTTTGCTATACTCAATCCAGAAACACCTAAGGGCGGGCACCTCCCAAGCCTCAGGAGAAGCTGACCATACCTCTGGAACAGTGACCTCAATCAACTCCAGCTCGGGTTCATTTGCTGAAAGAAAAGCACTCAGAGGAAAAGGAAATATGTAGCATATAAAAAATCTGAGCATATAGGCCTGGTGGAAAACATTACAAAGAAACGACTATGCGCATAAATCAATTTTCTGTATTTATCTTCTTTCCAAAAATCCATTTCAACCTGTACAGTGCCAACACCAAAAATAAGGATAAATGAGCACAGAATGGCCTCCTCTCTACAGTTTCTGCTGCTGTATTTTGGCAGCGGGCTCCAGCGAGTGTTTTGGTGGGCATATGACTGAATGTGAATTCTGCATGCTACTACATTACAGAGAGAGAGGGAAGCCTAGCTTTACAGGAAGTTCTTCTTTTTGTCCTACATCCCTGTCCAGCTTTCCCAAAGGAAGCCAGTGGTGTGGGATTAACAGTACAGCACATAATTTTTTGCTGAATTGCTGAGTTAATGTTCCCCAAGCTACCAACCCCACCCCACCTCACTGCCCTCTTTACCTGACCCAATCCTCCACCCTCCCACCACCCTAACTTTTCACACCCGGAGAGAGTGGCCCAGGGGGCCGGCTACGCGTCCGCATCCCGTTCCACTTGGCACGCTGGGCCGTAAATACTGTGCAGCATCAGGAACAGCAGGTGCTATCACTCCCCATCATTAATTATCCCGACTGCATCCCTCTAGGGTCTCTCACTCCTGAAATCCAAATCTCTATCACCTGCACAATCTTATTCCCTGAGCCTCAAACACTTCTCCATTTTCCTTTACTAGAAGTCCAGCCATCTCAAATTCTATCAGTCTCTCCAGCTTTACAGAAATCCCATTTCTTCTCTGCAACATCCAACTAACTAACTCCCCATTTCCTGCAATCTTACAATCTAGCCCCCATTAATTTGTAACCCGACACATCTCACTCTTTAGACAGAACTCTCTTAGCTTCCCATTGGTTTGCCCTCCCTCCCTTCATCCCTCCCTCAGGGGACAGCTTTGCCAGCATTCTCCTTTCCTCAGATGTGTTTCCTCCAGCAACGCACTTCACAGTCAGCTCTCTCTTCCTGTTGTAAATGTATGCCAAAACCTGTTGTGCTGCTGCTAGCAATAAGACGTCACAGGGGCTGATGGAGCACCGGAGGTAGTGATAACCCCCTCTTCATAGTAAAAAAAAAAAGAAAAGGAAAAAAAATCAAAGAGAAGCAGCATTAAAATAAAAATCCCTAAGGTAATATGCCAATGACCGCTCTCAGAGATATAAGAATGCAACCACCGATGGTAAAACATTCCCAGAAAGTCTGGTTAGAGAAACCCGAGTTGTCCATCCTGTTTCTCTCAGGTGAGAAGATGCTGTGTCAACTGTGTGCAGCCCACAAAAACATCTGGCATGACCACAAAAAAAAGCAAACTTTCTTTTGAGTGGCTTGCATGGAACCCCAAAGTGAATACAATTTGTAATATGAGATCGCTTCATACTTAAATGGCTTTTTAGCAATTTGCCTCATCATAGCATTGAGGTAAGGATTTGAAAACACAGTAAACCTCAATCTTAAGATTTCGAACAGCAGAGAAAAAGCAGCTTGAAATGATTTCCAGTGACAAAATGAAAACACACGAAGGCAGAAATTAAACTTTAGTCAGGACAGCTTTGGGTATACAGACGAGGTATTTTCTATTGCAACTAAATACGTACATATGTGTCCTAATAACATATACAATGCTTTGAAAAAGGATGCAAACCCCTTCCAATAATTTCCATTTTATGTTGTTACAACCAAAAGCTTCAAAGTATTTCATTAAGATATTATCCATAAGTCCAACTTAAAGTACTTATCACTGAAGTGGAGAAAAAAGATTGCAAGGTTTTAAAGGTTTTTGTAAACAAACATTAAAAGTGTGACGTGTTTGTATTTGATGAGACATACAAGGAGAAAGACAATCTGATAATCAACTCAAAAGCTCAAAATTACAGTCTTATGTTGTGGAAAGCGAACGCATTAATCCTGAACATGCCACAGCGGAAACTGGTGGTGGCAGCATCGTGTATTGGATGGGGGGTTCTTACAGCCACAGTTACGACTGTCATGGTCTGGTTTCCTCCATGTTTTAGATGTACCTAATTTAATTGGTTGAATTACCTTCTAAGCATGTTATTAAGTCCTACAGAAAACTGCAAACAACTCATCCAATGTGTGTGGAGCCATGGAAACATCGAAAACATCCAGAACACCGGTCCTTGAGGACTGACTTTGGACATCACTGGTTTGGGTGAAAGTATATTTAAGTCCTAAAATGCCCCAGTCAATGCACAGACCTGAATCCAATTTGACAAAGTTTGCATTACATTTGCAAGGAGAGATCGTTAAAGGTGTCAGCCTGTAGATGTGAGCAGCTATTGGAAAAATAATCAAAAATCTGGACCTGTAATAGTAAAAAGAAGTTGTTCAACAAGACATTGACTTAAGAGTAGAATAGAGGAGGAGATAAAAATGCATGACACTTGCAGATTTTGATTTGTAAAAAAATTTTAAAAACTATGTGTCCTTTTTGTTCCCATTAGCAATTACATATTATTATTTGCTGGTTCATCATGAGTTCCAGTGAAATTTATGTACATTTGTAGCTGTAATGTGACAAAATGTGCAGGAGACTTGAATGCTTTTGCAAAGCAATGCACACCTCTTAAACAGAACAGTTCAAGTCAGTTGTACATAGCTCAAAAACAGAAACACTGAGCATAATCCCTCCCTAACCTCAGTCTATGGCAATAGCACACAGCCTCTCTTCTACAGTTTTACCCCAAGAAACTGCCTTTCTTGGTAATCTCAGCTGCTTAGAATTTATTGAAAAGTCGGTAAATCATACACTTTAATTCTTGTTCTACTTCCAGAAAAGACAAGGCCTCTGCCAGCAGCATTAGGAGAATTGCTCTCATCTGTTTGACGTTCAACAATTGGAATTTTGACTCATTTGTGTAATCCATTATGAGGAGGTGGACTGGACACTCAGGCTGAATCAATATGATTCTCCAACACCTCCTATCGATTCAGACCAGTCTACAAGTGCAGTGTGGAGACATATTAAAAAGCTAATAAAGGAGAAGTAACAATGGGAAAAGAAAAAAAAAAATCAAAGATCTTTTGTGAATTGTTATTTTGGGCATTTTGTATCTGGAGCCCAGGGCTTTAAAAGAATGGTTTATTTGGATTTTGAGCACAATGGGTATTTTTCTTTTTAATTCAGTAGAGGAAAATTTTTCTATTCAGCGTCCATGGCTATGAACAAGATATCAAGACTACGTGTCAAGGTCAGATGTACACAAAAATGCATGCAAACACGATTTGCATGACAAACTATTTCAAATATTGAATGTTGCCTGGCCATGTTTTTGCATTTGTGCTTATACATTTACCAGCATTGGGTTAATATGTAAATATTACACAGCACTGCAGGTCTCATTTTCCTCAGATAAGGTCAATGTTTATGAGGCAAGAATAAGAAAATTATTGGAGAAAAGGAAAATCTATCTGAGTTTCATCATAAAAAAAAAACATTGCTAACCACAAATAACACAAAGGTCCATCTCACATTTGCCAAAGAAATCTTAATAACTCTAAATACTTTGGAGAAAACAATTTGTGAACTGACAAGACTAAAATTTAACTTTTTGGAAGGAATTTATTCTGTTGCATTTAGATGCAAACTAGCCAACAAAGAGTTTCACAAAAGAGAACATCACTGATTCAAACACAGTTACGGTAGAGTGACGATCTGGAGCAATGGGGCTTCAAGATCTGGATAAATTGCAATAATCGGCTCACTCTACCTAAGGACAATATCCTGCCAGCAGTTTGTTGAATTAAGCTGGAAAAACCTTTGAAATAAGCTGCAAGAGGATGATCTGAAGCAAATTAGTAGATCTGACCTCTCAGCGACTCAAAAAAAAAAAAAAAAAAAAAGCTTTTGTAGTGGTCCAGTCAAAGTCCAGAATTAAATCTGACTGAGAAGCTGAAAAGTGACCTACAACAGTGACCTACAATAGTTCACTCTTCCCTGAAAATACCTGACTAAACTCTAAGTTGTTTAGGGTTGTGTTTCTCACCTTAATAAATTAAATTCTTATTTGAAATCCTCAGGAATCTGCTTTTTTTATTCTTACACTGGGTATATTTGTTTGGCGTTAAATGTGTTTGATGTGAAACGTTTAAATGCAACAAATAAGCAAAAACAGAAATAAAAAAAAAAAATCAGTGACACATTTTCACAGTCCTGTGCACATTCTGATGAGCTCTTTTCAGTAAAGTTGATCAGAAATGCTCTGTGGATAAAACACTGTTACTTTCAAGATATTTTCAAGTTGAGCACACTGCAGCGAGGCTTAAAAGAAAACCAGCTCCTGTAGCGAGGAAAGGCATTTAGCCCTCAAAGGGGGGTCTCATGGATGACTCTGGAAGAGCACAGCTGGAGAAATTATTAAGACGTGCTCACACTTATACTTTCTCTGTTGATAATGTGGCATGGAGAAGCTTGGTTTCTAATAGCTGACTTTTATCTCATCTCTTAGGATCAGATTATGTGCGTTAATAACGGTTGATGTGGAACATGCAATGTAAAGAGATTATTTCGGGAAACAGCGGCGTACTGTAGCTGTAGTCACTGCTCTGTTTCTGTAAGAAGTTAATAGTGGTCTATTTTTGCTGCCCCACGCTTTAAAAAAGTCAGACCATCACCATCATGCTAATGTTAAGCAGTAAAAGAGAAAAGAAACACTGGGCCACAAAGAAAGAATCCTGCCAGTGTTTATACTTGGTGCTTAACACAGAGCTTGGTAACAAGAGGAGTTACAATAATACATAAACGGGCTGACAAATGAACAAAAGGAGTTACTCATGCATGTATTTTTTTTCCTCTCTTGTGACCAGTTTAGTGCTTCCTCCCTATTAAGCTCAGGACTAATCCTTGTCAGGCAGGTGCCCCCTAGTGGTAGAAAGGCAGAACATAAGCATTTTTGTGCTACTTTTTTTCTCTCCTTTTACAGACCCCAGATGATTTTCAGATATTTTCCATGCTGTAATACTCTCGGGCTTTAAAAAAAATAAAAAATAAAAGATCAAGAAACAGAAGACAGCAAAAACAAGAAGACTTGAAAGTGGAGGTGAGGGGGAGCCAAACCATAGGTAACAGTGAGGCCAAGGCACGCAACAATAATAAGCTGTCTAGGAAATAAAATAAAGAGCGGGTGTCTGCTCTCTGTGAAACTTTCAGGTGTGAAAAAGGTGGGACTTCTTTGGCTTATGTGCATTCGTTGCTAAAGTTATTCTTCAATGTGGACATTGGTTTCCACAGTGTAGGCTGTATGCCAGCAGTGCCACAAGCTCCCTTCCAAACGCATTAATCACTGATGGCTTGATTAGCACAGATTAGACTGGCTCTCTGGTGATAAACAGAAGTGCAGGACAGACAAAACATTGATGTACAGGTCAGAGTGTAAAGGGCGAACACATCCAGTAATAGAGCATCATCAATTTCAAACCACATGTTAGGGGCAATTAATTTTAGGCATCAAATTAGGTGAAGAGAAAAAGCATTTCACTCCTGTGGCAACACTAATTCACACTAATTAGCTTACAAAAATGTTACACTGAAACTTATTCTAAAAACTGCTTTCCATACAGCGAGGAGGAGTTTAGAACAGCAGAGCTCTGGTTTCTGCTCTGATCTGTCTTTCCAACTTGTGATTAACCTGAGGACGATTATCTACGACCAGAACTAGAAACAGCAGCACTCACCTTCTTCCGGGGCTGCCATTTCATCATATTTGTAAACCAAAATGGAACAGCATTAAGATATTAGGCTGTGTGAGAACGGAATGTAGACTCAAAGAAATCCAGAGCGCAAGTCATGCTGCCGCTCTACTTCCCTCGATTTTGCAGCAAATTTTTCCCAAGAAGTGGTGCATGATGGTGTGCGATCGAGTCTCAGCTTTGCGGCAGTTTTCGTTCTTTTTTCCCCCCCCGCTTCTTCTTCTTTTATTTCAGGGTGGGCGACAGCACAGTCAACGTAAATCGCACCTTGGTTTACATCCACACTTGAGGAAATGTAAATCACAGACCCGGTTAGAGCAGACTGGTAATATTTAGGTGAAAGGTTCCTACGCGTAAATCCAAAGTGGAGCGACGCGTTAAACCCACTCCCCTCCTCAGAACGCGCTCGGGTTCGGCGCCCCTCGCACCGTTCCAGACGGCGTGTAGAGAGTGATTATTCTTCAACTTTTCAAAACGAGACTGTTCCTTAAAACGAGGCTGCAAAGTCAGTCCTACGCCGCTCGCACAAAGTGGAATCTTCCTGCCCGATCCAAGGAAAACGACACGCGTGCGTAAAATGGAAAAATATTTATCACAGTGATCAAATTCCGTTCCCCCGCCGGCTGTAGATGCACACTTTTGGAAGTAGAAGAGGAGGAAGAATTCAAACTGAGCCCGGAGACAGGCGGTGAGATTCACGGGAAGGAGATTGTACAGCCTCACAACGAGAAGAAGAAGAAGAAGAAAAAAATCCCTGGAATCTCTGTGAGGCTGTACTGGAAGGAAACCCTGATTCCTGTAATAGTAACAAATTGGAACTACAGCTATTTGGTGACTTCCTCCCCTGCGCTCCTCCAGCCTTGCAGTTTATAGACTTTGAGCAGAGGAGCCGAGCAGTGGAGATGGAAGGAAGCAGGGTCATAGCGCCGACGGCATCCTAAGTTGCCAAAAAAGTGCGCCTTACGTTTACGCAATGTGCCGATGGAGCCGCCCAGGCTGGAGACTGGCTGTGAATTCAGGGCCGGCCCAAGACATACGAAAACTAAGCAGCTGCTTAGGGCCCTAGGGCCACTCAGGGGCCCCCTCAGTGGAGCAGATTTTTTTTTTTTTTCATTTTTTTATTAACGATTTCAATGTCATTGTAATAACAAAAACACACTATTTCATCATGAAGTGATTTGTTTTTACAATAATAAATATTTCATGATGTATGTAGAAATTTTTATTTTATGGACAAAAAGAAGAATAAATTGCTGCTGGGGCCCCCTGGTGGCCGCAGTAGGTCATGCACACTTCGCCGTGTGCGGTGCGCATCCAAACGATAAAGCTCTGGTAGAAGATAAGTTAGCAAAACAATGTCTCAAAAAAGGACTTCTCCTTCAGGGAGAAAGAAAAGAAGAATAGAAAAAAGCTAAGATAAAATTTGTTTTAATTTGTCTTCGTAATGTAATGTTTATTAAAAAAAAAGATCTATGAATCTGCTAATAGAAAATTATCTTTATAGTGACGGTTCAGTTCAAAAGCCAAACATTTATGCTTGGGTCTTTGTGTGAATCTAAGTTTTAACTTGAAATTTGTCGATTGTCCTGCTTGGCTCCGTATATTTCTGAGGTTTCTTGGTTTCCAAATGCTGTGCATTAATACTGTATATCAATGAGCTGTTCTAAGCTGTAGTTGGTGATATGTTGTTTGCTGCTGATCATTTATGTGGCTAAAACAAACAATATTTTTACATCAACTTCTAAGTTGATGTAAAAATATCAACTTATGTGAAACTTACGTTGCAATCGTTTGAAGGCTCAGAATCAACCCGGTACCGGTCCACATTCTCAGGGGAGAAAAACTCACCTGGTATAAATGAAATTTTTAGCTATTGGAGTAACACTTAAGAGAAATTAATTTAATCAAAGAACGTTATGAATATGTGTGCAGGGCCGCACCAATTGCACTTTTCTGGCCGATCTTTAAAAAGCCTGACTTGCCGATTTTGATTTTAGCTGATAGCAATTGTTTTGTCTGAAATGTCACTAAATATAGCAAGAAAGTAATTGAATTGGCAACAGTGGGGTGAATATTGTTAACTGTAAACGTGCGAATCTGACCTGGAGGGCCAGTCTGTCAGTCAAACCTCTCACTGGAGAGCAGAAGAGGACAGAGACTGATTTTTAAACCTTTGCTGACGAAGATAAGATTAGGGGAAAAGATGGGCTTCACATGTAAATGTCGGCCGACCACGATCCCCCAAAATTAAGGAAATCGGCGCCCAGAAATCCTGGCCGATTAATGCATCCTACATTATACATGCATAGGATTTAATGTAAACAGCACTGTCAGAGATGCAATAAGTTTATAGCAGGTGTGTGAATGATCTAATATTCTCACTCTAGATTCCAGCAGGTCCACATTGTTAGCAAAAATAGAGGGCCCCAAAACCAAATTTCCCCATGGAGGCTGGGGCCGGCCCTGTGTGAATTACAAAGGAATGGTGTGTAGATGCGTATAATGTCATAAAACAACTTCAGGTTAAAACTCAGTTTCGTCCATTTGGAGTTAGTTCTATGTGCTTTTAAATGAACACTTTGTACAACATTCAATCCACAAGGCATTTATGGTGTTGGACCGAGGTTTAAAATGCTCATCATGGGGATAAATCAACTTTGATAAAACGAGAGCTGAAGGATCCTCTACGTAGAAAAAATACTTAAAAGTTTTTTTTTCTTTTCTAGAAAAGAAAAAAAAGAAAGAAAGTCTTCCAAACATGACAAATATAACACGTCTTCCAAAGAAATAGCTTAAATACAGCAAAAGGCCCATCTCGCTCTGCCAATAATTTTTATTTCCATTAAGCAAAAAATGTTAAAAAGCATTAAGTTCAGATCAAATCCATTCCTAAGTGGTACATATCCTCTGGCAGTGGGAGCCCTGAGCGCTCATAAACCCTCATTATCTCCTTTTCTTAGCAAGCTTGATCTTATTTCGGGTCTTTGTTGATGCATATTTTATCCGTTTATCCATTTATGTAATTGTTTACTTGTTTTGAGAACATTTTTTATGTTTGTATAAATTATCTTGTCCCCTTTGAGCTCCAGGTCCAGCTAAATGGCAGGTGATATTTATCACATTCACCAATAAATGAATTAACTTGACTTGATGTTTTTTGTCATCAGTGAACCACTGGCAAATTTTGGCCTAATATTTGGCTATTTTTGATATTAGTCTTGATACCGAGATCATAGAAAAATACAAAAGTTCATCAATTTAAAGGTTGAAAACAGGTTGCATTTCACTCCGACTCAAACTGCAACCTTCAGAGAAAATTAATCTGGTTTGGATGTTCAACCCAGAAACCACCAAGGATGAAGGTGATTTTAATCTGGAAAATACTCAAACTGTAGTGTCACAGCATGCAGCAAAGTGAGTTGAACTTTCTTTGCAAAGTGAAAGACCCTTGTATGTAAAATGTATTATTATTGAATGTGGTGTTCAGGTCAATGATTGGTGTCTGTAAGCTACTCTTTTTTTTACCCCTATAGCCACCTGAAAAATCCCTAGTAATGGTTGAAAATTCATTCTGCTTCAACCATAATTTTATATTAGAAATAACAATATTTCTAAAGAGGATTCCTTTTAGTAGTCTGCTGTTTTTTCTACAGTCCACCTTATTACAAGTACTTCATTGGATTTTGCCTTCATAAGTCAATTACAGTATCTTCCTTCTATAAGAGTAAACATGATGGAGTATTGCTGCTGTTGCTAGTAGCTTTGAGTTTCTGTTTCATGTGGAGGTTCATGAGTTGAACTATCAGTCAAAAAAAAACAAGCAGACAAATGTAAAAGTGATATTTGCTCTATATGCTGCAATGTCCATTTCCAGTTTAAGCAACTTAAAATATATGCACAGTGCTGCACTCCCATGGTGCACTGCAACACTGCCATCGTCTCTATCAATGGAAGATACTGTCCTTGGTTACTTTTTGTGAAAACTGATTGAATTCATGCACAAAAAGCACAAGCAGGAAAACCTTGGATGTTGATGGCACGTATAAAAAAAAACCCAAAAAAACATGCAGTTTTTTTTTTTCCCGTGTCTTTCTGCTGAGAGCTGCTGTCACACTCAGTTTACAGTGCAATATTTTACCGTACACTGCCATCAGATGCAAAACGTTGCCAGGGATTTTTTATTAGACATTGTTTGGCTGGAGAGAGAAAAGCTCTGACACGCTTAAAAAGAAACTTCTTTTTTTTTTTTTGTGGGCTGAACAGAATTGAAAACAGAGCACAAGGTTGATTTGGAAAGAGCCTGTTGGCCAAGATCGATACCACAGTTTCAGAGTGAGAATAGTTTTCATTAGTTTTTACGTCAAGTGGTCGTAACCTCAGTTACTGGAAATAAATAACTGCGTTGCATACAGCGCCCTGAAAGGTATTCATAACCCGTCACTTTGACACATTGCAACCACAAACTTAAACCTATTTTCTTTTGATATTTTCAAGGGTAGTGAATATAAAGTGATGCATAACTGTAAAGTGAAATACAGAGTGAGAAAGGGTTTTCAGTTTTTATTTTTACAAGTAATAATATACACTCAACCCTCAAGATCACTTTTTAAAGGCATGCATAATGTATTAAATCAAACTTTATGCTAGTATCCCTAAATCAAATTAAGTGTACCTCAAGCCTTCAGAACCTGATTCATAAAATGTCAGGGACAATTTATGATTCACTGACATAAATTGGTAGAAGGCACCTTCACAATGGTTCTGTGACGGCCTCATCAGAGAACATCGTGAACAAAGCATCAAAGAACGCACAGGTCTGGGAGAAAGTTGTGAAGAACGAGGACAGCTGTACGCTGTCCGTTCCATGGTCGTCCAGCTACACTGACGGCCCTGGCGAGGAGAAGATAAATAAAAGACGAAACCTGAGGGTGCGTGGGAATTCTGGAAAAGCTACAGAGATCCACAGTGAGGATCTGCTGAGAGAACAACTCTTCAGCTCTAACTCTGCAAATCTGGTATCTATGAAAAAGCAGGAAAAGGAAACCATTCCATCAAGAGTCAGGTGTGCTGCAGCAGAACCACATTGTAAACATGCAAGAGAAAGGGTCAAGTTCATGGAGTACAGATGTAGAAACGTGCGGTAGAATTGTTGCAAAGTGCTATGTCCGGTTTAAAACTAGCATTGGCTGCACATATCCCTAAGCACAACATCCAACGCAAAGCTTGATCATATCTCCATCATGATGCAAACTGACGTTCACACACACTCCCTACATGATCTGATAGCGCTTGAGAACAAGTGGAAAAATGTTCAATCTCTAGACGTGCAAAACTGGTTGATGTGTAATCCTGCAGTCTCAATTGCACTGCTAGATGTTTTTTCAAAGCTTTGGAAGGCCTGAATATACACCCCTGCTACACTTTGCAGATTTCTTTTTCTAAATAAAGAAAAAGAAAGAAAACATGTATGGGTTATTTTGTGTTAATCAAAATCATAAAAAAATATATATATTTGCAGTGATAATATGACAAAAGGTGGGAAAGTTCCGGATATTTTCAAGAAACAGAACGTTTCTGTTCATAAGAGCTTATACTAGATATGAAAGTGAATTAGGGAAATGGTCGATAAAGAAGCTTCAACAATGGGCTTGTGATTTAAATTGGTTTAGGTAATGGACTCTCTGGAGCTGTGGGCTGGTCAATAAGCTTGACTCTCTCAGGGGTCAGCGTTGTCCCACAGTGCGTCCTGGGGTCAGGCGGATGACAAAAAATGAGTGGAAGGAGGGGGCAGGATGCCATATGGCCTTATGGACAAACTCCTGCTGTGCACAGAGTGTCCACTTGGTGATCCACATGGATGAACAGGAACAAATGTTTGACAACACCTATGCACACACAGCTGACACAGCGCTTAAAGCGCACAGGGGGAGGGGGTAGGATTAATGCTACTGTAGCTTCACAGCTTTTTATTCTCTTAAAATGCTATTTAATCTAAACGTTAATGTAAAAAAAAATAAAAAATTAAGGCTCTCACTACAATTTTCTTTTAACCACACACTGCTAACATCTAAAATAGGTTTACACAAGAAGTTCCTTCGTACAAGACGTTTAGAGGATCAATCATGGGCCACTTCAGCGCGCCGTTAAGCAACAGCCTCTCTTCGTAGTGAAGCCTGTCATCTGGCATCTCCATACAGCAGCGGGCTCCCTGTGCGTGCCTCTGCTTTCCCAATCACAGCCGCACAGGAAATCAGACTCCAGCCTTCAGAGGGAAACAAAAAACTGCCTCTTTCATTTTCCACAAGTTGGAGCCGTGCGAGAGTTTGTGCTTCCTTTTCTTGTTCGTGCCAATCACGCCCTCAAAAATGTCTCCTCTGAAGGTTCTGATCGGAGCCTGATGAGTGAGCTGCTCTTTGAAGCCGGCTTCGCTGTACGTCGAGCAGCTGCAATATTGCAAAAGCTAGAGCCGTGTAAGGCCCATCACCACCTAATGCTTCTTCCACCTGCAAAGCATGTCCTTGTGTGGGAGCTTGCATAAATTCAGTACAATACAGCTGACCAAAAGGATAAACATCAAGGAAAACTGTGTCCAATGACAGAGGATGTTCAAGGGGGGGGGAGAAAAAAAATACTCACTGCTTTTAAAAACCTGACTGAAGAGTAGCTCACTCTAGTTGCTCTCGTGAATGTTGGAGGCATAATTAATTACTACACAGGCCCTCGCTTTCGAAGTCATGACACTGGGGTGTCTTTTTGTGTTAGCCGTCCTCAGTTAGAACAAACAATGGCCTTTTAATTACAAGCACTAGAGTTTCAAGGCAATAAATTTCACAGCAGAAACATCTACACCGGTGTCTTTGCTTAAAACTGGATAGATACATCCACACAGTAAAATGCCTGCATATGCTCCAAAGCAGAGTTAAAGGCTTGACATTCTATGAAGATTTAAATGTCGTTTTGTTCAGTAAAAATTAGGGAGTCAGGAGAAATACTTTAGCAATCAGGTATTAAGCGGATAATGAGAGATGCTGGATGGGCCTCCACCTATTTGCAATTTGGTCTTTGTGGATTTTTCTGTGGCAAAAATTTGACTATTTGTGAATTTCTTATTTTACAGCATGTTTAAAATATTCAAACAGGATTGGGACTTGACACGATACTGACAGATGTTTGCAAAGCAGCCAATCCAGGAGCACCATTCATTTTCCTTGGCGCTGATCAACTTTACCCCAAAGAACAGAGCTGAGGCAGACCGTTGATGTTAGCTCCTGCTTTATTGCTTTATTGTATTAATGCACTTTATGGCATGTCTGGTGTTTGAACTATTAAATTAGGTACATGGGTGTTTTTATAGTATGTCTTGGTTACACTGTATTTAAAATTTTTATGGGGTTGCATTAGGAAGGGTGTAAAACACCTGCCAAGTCTGTGTGCATGCAGCTGTGAAATGTGGGTGGAGCTGCCAACAGGACAGTAAAGCATCATATTTGTTCCTTAACAGGTGTGGCAAAAACAGAACGAAAAAAATCATCACAGAAGGCCACAAGTAATAAATTATTATGCTTTAAACTTTTTTGTCAGGCGAAATATTTATAACACAGGAATGTAATTTAGAATATTTGATAGATTACATCCATAAAAAGACATGGCAGCTGGATGAATCTGTTTTGAAGCGCTTAACAACACTGTAACAATAAAAGTGTTAAACAGCAATGACACCCACCACTCTGTTTCTGTACATCACTGAAAACAAATAACCCTCATCAGCATTCATTCATTCACCTCTTTTAACAAAGCTGTTTTGGTGGATGATGTTGTGTCAGAATTTAGTCTGCTGTGGAATATGCGAGATGGACGACTATTTGTGTGTGTGAGTGCATGTATGGCTGTGTCTTAGCGGGAGCTTGGTGTTGATTAAGTGTCTGGAGCCTGAGGGGGGATAATGAGAGCCTCTAATTAATGAGCCTGTGCATATCTCAGAGTCACAGAGTCCTATCTGCAGAGAACAAACACACACACAAACCTCAGCGCACCGTTGGGATCGTTCCCTGCCCTCCACATTATTTTCTCCTGGGAAACCCAGCTGGGAGTGTGTCACTCTGGCTGCTGTCCCTGATGAGTGCCCTCTAATAGGGATGGATGGGGGTTACGGGGCCACACTATGAGAAGGTCACATGCGCTGGCCA
The DNA here is from genome assembly GCA_911649635.1 of Poeciliopsis gracilis. Taxonomy (NCBI): domain Eukaryota; kingdom Metazoa; phylum Chordata; class Actinopteri; order Cyprinodontiformes; family Poeciliidae; genus Poeciliopsis; species Poeciliopsis gracilis. The sequence continues at coordinate 2,578,198 of CAJVRI010000005.1, read as the reverse complement.
CCCAACGTGCCCCGAGCAAAGGTTGATGTTAGAGGCTCAGAAAACTATTCAAAATGGTATTTGTTTTCTGGGTTTTGTCCATGGGGAGCAGAATAATTCATCTTAAGAGTCGACTAATGTCAGGGCAGAGTGAAGGCAAAACACCCACTCAGACTGGACTGAGCTGTTCAGAGAAGAGTCCTGCCCGTTAAACAAACATATTCAAACTGTGGGATGAATTTGGACTGAATGACAGAAACGGCTTGTGTAAAGAATATATGCTTTTAACACCTTCACGGCGCTCTCCGTTTGCCCCACACCCATTGGTCAGCGGAGTGCATGCTCAGCAATATGAGCAGCAACTTCTCATTTCATGTCACATCACATTCAAGATCACAGGCTGGGAAGAAATCACATTACAGCAGGGACACAGATCGAGTAAAGCTAAACATTTGCTCACCAGAGTACAAAACCTGGCAGTGGTCCTTGAGCTCAAGCCCAAAATATTTTTTATTTTTTTTTGTAAATGCAATGCGCAGCTTCCCCAAGTGGGAATTTGCTGTTCTCTCAATCTCACTAAAAGAGAAATGTCCCCCCAAAAAATGTTTCCAAATAAATACAGAAAGAGGAAAATGAAAAGGTCCCTCAACGAAAAATAATAACAAAAAAAAAAAAAAAAGGAAAAACAATATAATTTCTTCCAGTAAAATGAAAAAACAGTGTGTTTACGTTAGTGTAACAAAGCCCTGCGGTAACTGCAGTAATTATGAGTTTCGCCTGTTGGGAACCAAGTAGTAGGAAGTTGTGTGACGTTACAGAGCAAAAGGGCTGGATGGGTCATTGGAACGTGCACCGCTGTGGCTGTCTTGAAGCGGTCCTTATTACTGTAACCATGACAACAAAGTTGTCTTCATCCTCCCTCCTGACTGCCAACTGTGCAGCTTCCATGTAGAGAGTATCAGATAAAACACGAGGAAATATAAACAGCACCGGGATGTTTATGCAGTTCTAACCATATGAGAGATTCTGTTTTTGAAACGGTGAAGTCACTCGACTCAGCACACACCTACACCCATAAACACGCTACCATGTGTTTCACCAGCATCTACATCTGACACAGAAATGCCTGAGCAAGAAGCTTCAGAACAAGTGAAAACAGCAGGAGACGAAGAGAGGAAAGGTCAGAAGGAAAGTTGTTGGGTCATGTTAAAATCCAAAAGGATCACAGAAACAGGAACAATCTGAGGAGGTTAAAGGCACTGAGGCGCCACATTAAATGACCCTAAATCACTTTACTCTAGTGTTTCCTAAAATTCTGGCTTCTGAGCTACAAAATAACAGAGGCAGAGGGTTGTTTAACAACAGGCATTAAACAAAGGTAAAATGACGGTGCGACAAGCTTAAGCTTTGTTTAAAATCTGACATTTACAGCCTAAACATGCCGTAATCACGTTTTATCTAATTTTACTTCGAAGGATAATATTACATTGACCTCCACACAAACCACAGTAGGATTGCAAACCCAATTTTGAAAACCAATGCTCTGCAAAAACCTGTTTACACATCAGCTGTTTCAGGTTTGGCACTTAGTGAGCAGCAGACAGATGTTACTTTCAGCTCTGTTTGCTTCATCGTCTTTGTTAGGAGATATGTTATTTGTCTTTGTCCAGAACAAGTAATATAATTACTGTAATCTGAGAGAGACATGTATAAATGTACTTGATTCTGCTAGTTGATTCTGACAGCTCAGAATGGCATCAATTTGATTTAATTTCAATTCAATATTATTATTATTTTTATTTATTTATTTATTATTTTCGCAAATGGAGAGGTTGTACTGACAACTTTCATATTTGTCTATCAGGCTAGATGAATTCAAATCTCATCCTTTGATACAAACAAAGATGTTGTTGAATTTCTACTTACAAGTTATTAATACAAAGACTCAAGATGAAAAAAAGTTGGAAAGTCAGATTTCTCATGGCTGATGATCTCAAAATCCAAGATGGATGCTACGCAGCATATAAAGTAGTTACAGAAAAAAAAAATGTTTGCCTTACAACTTGTGAGAATTAACTTTCCTTAGTGTGTTAATACAGAGTTTTAGTGTGCATTGTGCATCTGTGTTGCTATTGGTAGTTGGCCAGGTGATCAGGGCATAAATAATTTCTAACAAACCATTTTCTAATAAAAATTGCCTTTTAAAAAAATTTAAAAACATACTCCTTTTGCATTGTTTTGTTCATTTCCTAACTTCTTGTTTGATGAATAATAAATTATAATTTACTTCTGCTATATGTATCTCCATTGGCCTGTTTACCACACACAAACAGAAAGTTATATCAGCCATGGACACGGCATACTATGTGTAGCTGCTGATACTGGCCTCTAATTCAAATAGAGGAATTGAATTTTCTCTAATTTCCCCAGTTTGGAATCTTCAGAATGAAGAGAAGTGAGAGTAAAACGTCTTGTGTTATTATAAGTAGAAAAAATAAAAAAAGGTAATAGTATTATCATTATAGAGATGCTTGGGTTAAAAAGATTATGCAGAAGAGTTTGTTATTTTCATGTGTTCGAAGAAACATTACGAACAGTTGTGAACAGATCACCGGCTCTGGAGAGTTTCTATTTCCACAATATCCTGGAGTGTCTAAACGGCCCACTTCAGCTCCCATTTTGACATCATGTATAAAAGGAAAGGATTTGAATATAAGAAGCATCTCTGAAAGTCCTTTTTCTTGCAATTTAATCAGTAAATCTTCACACCATCATGAGTGATTAAGACATATGATTAAAATCCCCTTATTCTCTTAAGCCCTCTCCCCCTAATTTTCGCCTCTTTCCTTTTCTTCCACCAATCTCACTAATGAAGAAAGGCCTGTTTATTCCCCAGAGGCGCTTTACAGTAGATTTGTGTTACGACATTAGGCAAAGCGAGGGACCTTTGCTTCAGAGTTGTGTTTAATAATTCAGCGGTTTTGGACACGGATGAAACAGGCTCCAGCATGCTGTTTCAATCAGAGAGGCAGTTACATAGGCGCTGGGGTTTGACGTCTGCGGCAGGATCAATAATGATAGCGTTGCCACATACTCCGACGCATGAGGCACAGATCCTGTGTGGTCCTTCCAAGCTCTATACGCTAAACACAAAGATGGAAACAGGACAATGAATTCACATGTGTTTGTGTCTATCTGATTTCGCAAATGCACACGCGCACACACACGCGTGCACACACACTGCGGTCTGACCCACCCATCTCCAGTCCCTCATTTAGAAAAAACCCCAAAACCAAACGTACTCCTCTCTTTTTTCAATTACCTTTCTTCCCACCGTCATCACCACACCAAGTCTATCTAACATTCTCCCACAGTCTCTGTTTGCTTTCCCTCTCATATCAAACGTCTCCATGTGTTACAGCCCCTCACATATGCACACGCACACTCGAGTCGCACGCCACAATCTGTTAATCATAATAAGCACATTAAAGCATTAAAAGGACAATTTATGACAGATTATCTCCCGAACAGACAACAATTAACAGCAAATAACTGCAAATATTTATCTTCCTGTAAAGGTCTTCTGTAAGCTTCTCTTTTCCGTTCGGTGCAGTAATTAAAGGAAAAAAATACTGATTACGAAAAGAAAAAATAAGCAAAGCTTAACTAAAACCAGACTACAGCAGAGGCTGCCTGAATTTGCTTCAATTTTTTTATTTATTTTTTTTTTCTCATCAGTTACCGCACTATAATACTTTAATTCTCAAGGCTTATTATGTCAGTGACAGCTTTTCCTACCCATACTAATCTAATCCTTAGAGAGCACATCAACTAAGAATTTACAACTCTTGAAGTGGCATGAAAGAAGTGATGCACAAAAGGATTTGCTGATAACTCAGTCCCTGTGCGGGCTAACAAACAGAATGGTAAAGGAAGCAACGGGAGAACAGTTGGGTTTTTCACAAAGCAAATCAGGCACCTGTACGTTTCTGGTGGATGTTGTGAGGGGGATTAGGTCAGTCCACCCTTTAAATCACTCTGACTTCAGATCAAAGGGGTTAAAACAGGATTAGGATTAATGTGCCTTTGGTAGAACAGGTGATAATCCCTTAAATTAGCAATGTCGCACAGGCAGACCTTTCTTTCATCTCAGGTCCTGACGTATGGGGCTGAAATACGGGGAGCTGCGCTCCAGGAGAGCGGCGCTGTTGTTGCCACGCCAGGATTAATTGGTCTCCCTCAACATGACCACTCAGATAACGGCCACCGCTGTAACTTGTCAGCAAGACGAGCTCATTTGAATGCAGGAGGTGATTGGAGAGCGGCCGAGTCAAGCAGCTCAACCGCTGCTCTGTGGAACCAGGGTTACCTTACAGGATAATACGGTGAACCGCAAAAGTATTAACAACCCTTTGACTTGTTTTTTCATTTAAAACCTTACAGTGTTGTACAGACTATTTTGTGATAGACCCAAACAAGTGAGTGCTTAGTTGTTGATGGAAAATGTTTTTGAACACCAAAATCTTATATGTTGTCACAGATTCTGAGCTGAGTTTAGGTCTGGACTTTGACTGGGCCATTCTGACATGTACTTTAATCTGAACTATGTCATTGTGCACTTAGCTTGTGCACTTTTCATGTTCATATAGGTTAGGAATCTCCAGAACTTATTTTAACCAACCGATCTGGTGTTTTCATAATGCGGTTTGTTCCTGTAAATGCCTCTGAAAAAACTCTACAGCATTCATAAATGTATTTATGTACACAGAATTACTTTTATTATCTGTATCTTATCCACTAACTATGTGACATCTGAAGTCAATTTGTCTCAATGTGTTTTTTTAATGGTAACTGAGTAGAGAGTTAATTCATGCCCAAGCACATTTTTCACTTTTTTTTTTTAAAGTTCAAATTGTCAGTTCTCCATTATGAGCTAATTTGTGATGGTCTATCACATAAAAGATCAATAGAATACACTGGTGTTTGCAGACGTAACATGACAAATTGCTTAAGGGGTGAGAAGCTTTTACACACTACGGCAGACGAATGGATCGCTGGGTGAACATCCACAAGCTACGGGGAGTTCTTTAAGAAATAAATGGCGCTCCTGCTACTGATGTGCATCAAGCTGAAACTCAGCAGCTGATGTAGCAGAAGCAGGAAGATGCAGGGGGGTTTTGACTCCACTCCAAGAATAGGAGCCACTCCAGTCATTTCCTATCAAACTCTTCACACATGCTGCCTCTCAACCCCACCAGCTCTCTCCCCTGCTGTCAAACCTCCTTGTCATCGGTTTGACTTTTCTACTCGAATCATCTTCACCCGTTTCCAGGGAAGCCTCCTGTCAGCCAAGATCCGCTAACAAAAGAACATCAGAAGCAATCGTCGCCCGCGACTCTAAATTTATGCCAGAACTTTAACATTAAATCCAGGACCCTTCCTTCACCTGTCTGCCAGACGATAATTAGCAGTTTTTGACCATGTTGAGGCGCAGCAGCATTGGGGAAACCGTTCCCCGCAGAGCTCCTGTCTGCTACCAGTTTGGCCGGTGGGCTTTGCCCCGGTCCCGGACTAGACCCAGCCATCTGGCTGGCCCGGAGAACAGCCGGCCCCTCTCCCCTACCGGCCCGCTGCAGACAGGAAGATGACCCAAAGAAGGTCAGGCCACACCAGAACGGTCCGGAAGAGAGACAGCAGTGGACGCACAGAGGAGGGAGGAGAGGGGAAGCAAAACTAATGGACAAGAAAGAAAGCAACAAATGGACTGTAAGATATAGGAAGGACACCTTTAAGCTGCCACCATCATCATGACCCAATGACAGATGAGTCTGTTTGTTGTCTTTTTCACTCCGTGTGTGTGTGTGGTGTGTGTGTGTCTGTGCGACAGAGAGAGATAGGGGAGGTGGTACAGAGTACTGTATGAAAGCATGTGTGCACGCGTGAATACAATCCCACATTTCTCAAACACATCGTGACAGCTCGCAGCCGGAACGAAAGCTTCATTTATTCACAATTCAGCAGTAAATCGCAGCTCCACAGCAGGGCTCCCAGTACAGATAACCATTTGGAAGGTCATTAGGAACGAAGCTGAAAAGCCACACAGCGGATGGAGGGTTCTTCTGAGGCTTAAATATGAACGGTGAAGTAATTACATTTACATTACCATAACGCTGTAGAGAATCTGATTGAGCTAAAGTCTCGAAATAAGATGGAAAATAAATAATTGCTAATCAAGCCACCTGCTGAGTTTTCTATCTCAGCGTGGTAGCAACCTCTTCATCCACCGTCTCCGACGTTCTTCTGCAGCATAGCAGAGCACAGTGCGGGCGGAAATACTTACATTTGGAGCAAGTCTGCAAATGATGCAGTATAAACACATCAGTATTTATGCAGTATTCCCCCGGAAATGTATTTCTTTATAAGAGAAATGGCTCAAAGACAATTTTGCCTGACAGGAGCAACTTTTGTGGCATGTTCGCTTTGCCTTATGACCTCAAAAGCCACTGTTTCACCAAAGGATTTTTTTTCTTGCCATTTTTCAATAAAACCAGACATGATGCATGCAAGAGGAGCAGCTGTCCTATTAAAAGACAGAGTTTTGGATCTCTGTAGCTTTGCTAGAGTTACAAACGTCCTGTTTGTTGCACCTAAACTAATGCTCCTCCTGTCTGGCCAGTCGGATCAGATGGACAGCCTTGCCACGGGTGGCTCACAGATGTGTTGTACTCTTATAATTTTCAGAAGACAACTTGAACATTGATCCATAAGACGTTAAAAGCTGATAAAAGAAGGGATACCTGCTTCTGCTCTGTCTCTTCTGATCCTCAATCTTCATGATGCTCTTTGTCCACTAATGCTCTCTAACAGCTGGAACACACATCGGTTAAATTACACACGGGTTTACTCTTTGTATTGCTAAAGGCAACCGATTACAATGCGTTTTCTATGAGGGAGACAAACTAAAGAGCTTGAGAAGGCTAATGCAAGTCACAGTTCATGTTGCTCTAAAACCAGGGATTCGACTACTTTTGTAAGGTTCTGTGTCCTGTGAACTCAAACAGACTCTGCAACCAGACTGCTGTGATTTTATCAGAAGGTTGTTTTTTTTTTCTCCCCCCACATTCTGTCCTTCCCCGACACGTTGGCCTTGGCAGGTCAAACAGCTGAGAAAGAAGACTCTCACCTCATATTGTCTGAGTAAATGTAAATTTAAGCGAGATATCACAGTGCGGCGACGAGCAGCAAACATCAGCAAATTTTGAGAGCGGGTTAGTGTCTCTCTGACCCTCATTCTCTCCACATTCCCAGTCTCTCCATCTCTGTCTCACCCTCTCCTCTCCCCTCCTCGGGCTGGCCAGGACTTCTCTGTCCTTCATCCTCATTCTATTTCATGCCTCGTCCTTCTCTTGCGCGGCCCTCATCCATCACCACGCTGCGCCTCCACCCTACAGCCCCTCCAACACACCCTCCCTCTGGTATGAATTACTTCTTGGCCAGAAACAGATAGAAGGCCTCGGTGCTGACACACTCCTCTGTGACTCAACAGTTTGTCTGACTTGGCTTAGCATTCATCACGTCGCAACAGCTCTATCACCAGCTGACTAAAGCACAAGATAAAGAACCCTTCTTTTTGATCACTTCATGCAGCTTTCCTGCGACATATAACTCAAAGGAATGTAATGTAAAGATGCACGTAGTGATTAAAATGTGACTTTAAGTGTCATAGATCAATTGCCGCTCAGAATGCTGATGAAAACACTCAAGGCTGTCTAATGGTTAGCAAGTTTCCCAAAAGAAAAACGAATTTGTTGGTGGATGTGTCAGCCTGACACATCTAAAGACAAAAATGTTCAAAGGGAATGGTCACACTCATTACCCTGCCACCCTGATCTCCTCTCCAGGGGTCTGCGGCTGTTTGGACGTCTCTGCTTTTTTGTTGTGCAGAAATGATGTAACAGCTAAAGGAAAAGATGATTAGAGCATTTACTGTCAGGCTGCTCTCAAAAGTGAAGCAGTCAAGCTGCTGATGAAAATCAGAAAGGAGAGAATCCGAGATCCTTACTGATGCGTCACTTAGTCTAAAACTGAGCCCATCAGTTTAGCCCTGTTGCAGTCAGATTATGTCCAAAGGATCGATGCTGGAGCCAGTATCAATATCTTTCCTTCACTGCTTTAGTGTGTTTGTCTCTTTGACAGGCACTCAGAAATCAGCTGGTGATCAAGCTAAATATTGAATGCACTAACAGGTTGAACTAAAAAGACTCATAGATGCAGAGGTGATTTGCTATTTTTGTATCAGCAAGTTGTGCAAAAATGAAGATATATATCCACCACGTCCATGATTGCACTGAAAGAACCTGGCTTTATCTTCACTAGTTTTGGCTCAGATGCACCACAGCGTTCCACTCAAAGAAAAAAAAAAAAGCGTTTTCACCACAACGACACAGGGGGAGATTTGTTTTCTAAGAACAGTAAAAGAGGACATTTCTATTCCAGAGTGAACAAAAAATCTTAAAGTTTCAACCAATAACTCATGTCATCAAAATGTTCCGACATTTTAAAAAGTGGAAACAGTGAAATAGATTTTTAAATAAGACAACAATAAGCCACTCATAAATAAATAACAGCACTGCAGCACAATATTTGTAACTTGTCTTACACGATTGTAGAAAATTCAGTACACGATTTGTCCTTAAATGCACCATACAAGTGAATCTGGTGGGACTAAAGTATTCCTCTCGGTGGCAGTGTGTGGTCACATGTCTGCTGCTATTAAGACTTTTATGGTCGAATGCTTCAGGCATCTGGATTTAGACTTGAGCAGGTTTTTCTACAATACTGATCATGTTTACTTTCAACTTGACTTTGTTTAAGGCGAACTAAATAGGTGTTGAGATTTTTGCTCTATTATCACTGCAACATAGCCAAAACTTTAATGCTTAATGTGTTCAGTCGGTAGTCTTCAAGCGTAGCCTTGAGTCATCATCCTGTTGTTATTCAAAGTTCAGCGCAAACGCTTTGCATGTGTAACGTCTAAAACGCTGTATACGTGTGCTTGACCTATTTGAAGAGAAAACTTGCGATATGACTGTACGTCATTTCACATCGGTACGACTTAAATGCATTACATGTGGTGTTTCTGCAAATTTCTACAAATGTCTGGAAAAAAACTGCTATGTTCTTACTGATCAAACTCAATATGTTGTTATATCTCACACAGAGCAAGCTGACCCAGGAACTTTGGCCACCTGAAGTGGTGAATTGTCATATGTCACTGAAGGACAAAGCAGATCCTAAATAGTGTGATGGAGGTGACCTTCCAGCCTATAGCGATAACTTATGGCGCATCACAGCAACATTAATATAAACCAAAGCATATAATGCAAATACAACACTCTGAATAGGCATCTGTCTGTAGGGCACAGTGTGACACCAGCAGATGAACCAGATTCCTTTGTTTGCTTGTTTGTTTGCTATGAGCCCTCAATGCTGGAATTTCTGTTCTGCCATCAAAGCTGCACCGTCAAGCTTTGTGCTGCAGTGCTGTTGTTTATTTGGTCTTTCTTAACCAACATTCCAGCTTCTCACTTTAAAAAACTGTGTTAAACTTTCAATCATCGCATCTAATTTAGGTCACATGTGGAGTCCACAGGTGCCAGGAAACATCAACGCAGGGAAACAGTGATTTGGATCAACCGGAGGCCATGTGAACAACCAGCGTTTACCACACGGAAGGCCTCCCCTTTAGAACCGTTTGATGTGGTTTGAGAAAAAGGCCCAGATATGATGCAATGCCGCAGAAAGCTGTGTTTGAGAATTGCCGTTTCCAAACTGTGACCCAACTGCAGCTTCCCACATCTCAGAGCTGCTGAAAGGGGCTGGGCATCCCACACACAAAAAGAGAAAAAACTCCCCCTGTGGAGTACAGCAGATGTGCGAATCCTCTGCGTGGATCAATCATCCATTGTGTTTCATCACACCGACTACACACGGTGTGCGGTCCATTTGGAGATGAGCAAATTGACGAAATGCACAAGATCAAACAATCCCATCCTTCATTAACTAAATGAAAGCTGTTCAGAACAAGACAATGATCAAAACACCATACAAAGTAAAAAAACAACAACAACAAAAAACAATCTTAACTAAATTTGTGGATTTTCAGAATGGCTGATTAGCTTAATAGTGAATAAGTCTGTAAGAAAATGTGCATATTTAGGTCTGACAATACACAGGAAACTTCATTTTATGATGAAGTTGTTAGCTTCTGTTGCGAGTTACACTGCCAAGATAAAAGTGCCACCCTAACAATAGAGTGTAAATCACTGTCTGGGCTTCATAATACACAGTGAAACACCGCCGGTTAGCTTTCTGCACTAAGGATGGATTATGTGCTCATTATCACGGACACAAAAACTTATTAACGCTCTGCGATAAAATCAAATGCTCCGATTGGCACCACAGCTTTAATTGAGAGGTGGGAATGTTCATTTTCACCTTCCACTCAGAAAGAGGGCTCCACAACAGGATCATCAGAAGTGGTGCTTGAGGCATGATTACTACAGTAAATGGCATCTTAACAAAAAGAGGATTTAGGAATAAAGAGGGGGATTTCTTCGTCAGTGTTATTCTCTTTAGGACTCGGGCGTTTCTGTTTAGTTGGCTTTATCAGAAATGTTGAAAACTAAATGGCACAAGCCACAAGGTAACAAAGCCAGGACGTCTCAGCACTGACTGCGAGGCAGGTACAGATTTGAAAAAGAAAGGTACCTTTCTCTTTACAAATCTGGCAGGGGAATTACAGCTGCAAAGAGCTGCCAATACGAACTTTACAGGCTTCGTCAGTTCACACCAACGAGCTGCTAGTGAAGCGTAAGGGTCTGTTTCTGAGCATGAAAGCTGGACCATGCAGTGGAAAAAGTCTAGACTGCACACACACAGAAAGGTGAGAGCAAAGAAACTGCTGAGCTACTTAGAGAACGAAAAAAAAAACAATCTTAAAATACGGATGCATCTCAATAAAGCAGAACATCAATAAAAATGTATCGAAGTGATTTGGATTAAAAAACTGAAAGCCGTATCTTAAATGGACTGATTCCAATCCATGTTTATTTGAATGATTATGGCTTATAGCAAATGAAAACATCAAAATGTGTTTCTCAGATCATTTGAACATTAAAAGTCAAATCAAGGATTGCCTGACGTAAAGAATCGGACGCTTCTGTGTGTGGTGACTCTTGAAACTGCGGCAGCAGTCCACACCTTGTAAATCTCCCTTAAAGTCTTGAATGGGCTTCGTTTTACAGGGCTGCATTTCTCCACCTCCGGTGTGCTTCTCTCCCTGTGGAGAGCACCAAAGCCTGTCATAACATTTCTGTATCAATCTCATTAGCTCCAAGCTATATCGTAGTTGACAGAAATAAAATTCCCTGTATCACTCTGTGTAATGAATATGAAAATTTTATGAGGTACACTTAATAAGATAACTTTAATCATTGTAACATAAGTTAATACATTAGTCTAATTTGTTTTGATGCACCTTTATTACCAGAAGCCCTGACTGCAAGACATTTACTGTTGTTCTTATGATGTGATTGTGGCTGATAGAAGCAAACAGTGGAGCAGATGTGTACTACAGTCACCTCAGAGAGAGCAGCAGAGGTGGAGGTGCTTCTTGCTATGCAGATCCACAAAGTACTCTAAAGAGGATAAATGGCTCTGTAGCGCTATCAGTCCATCCAGCTGGTGTTCAGGGCAGCTTTTATGGTCTCGAACAAGCTCTCCAGCTTCTCCACCAACCCAAATCTCCCTGACCTAAATCTGCTTCTTCTGAGCAGAGCGGAGAGCTCAGCAGTGGACACACACAGCTCAATTAACTTCTGCTCAGCATGAAAACATGCAGAAATTATCTTGATGTTGCAGTTTTGTTTCGTGGCCAAGCAGCAAGCCTCAGGGTGCAGTTCTCCAAGCGGCCAGACGAGGCTCTGTCCAAACGAGAGTTCTTCTATGAAGGGTTTGAGAAATAATAAATGGTTTTATGCTACATGACAGAAAGACTATGCTTGTAACATTTTATCTTATTGTGGATAATTAGAACAGGAGGTAATTTAAAAAGGCAGGTAAAAGTTGAGCTCACATTTACCTCACGTTGTTGCTTTACAGAAATGTAACATGTCACATTTTAACTAAGTTAGCAAATTTTATTCTCTGAATCTACAAACTCATCTAAAACATATGTTGTTTATTAAACTTCATTGGCTTTAAAGGCTTTATCTTGCAGTTTGCCTTTGGATTGTTTTCTGTTTTAGATTTTAATTTGATCTTAACATGGTTGTGTCGCTGAAGAACATTGATCATGACTGAAAATCAATTTTCCTCAAGCCTGAGAAACTACAGTGACCTTTAAATAAGCCCAAAGTGTATGCTTGGCAATAGGTCACATGCCCAGCCTGAAATCTTTTGCAACAATCATTGAAAAAAATGGTTATTTCAGCAACAATCAAGTTTTTAGCTGCATCTCTGCAGTGACACCACATTTAGAAAGACTTATATTTGATCAAATATGATTAATTATGCTAAGTTTATTACAAGCCTCTAAATAATTAGGTAATCATTTTATTCATATCCCACCTCTAACTAAAACATCTCTTACCAACATTTTGTATACTTGCGTCACCCAACACCAACATGTTTTGTTGCATTATGTTCATATATTGTCAAAATGATTTATGAACTTGAACTCCAGATCAGATTAATGTAAAAAGAAAAACTGAAGTCATTGTTTTCAAAGATCATGTCAGAAACCCAAGTGTAGTAATGGACTCAGAGACTAAATACTTCACATCTAAAATACTTTCTTTCACAACATACCACATAATTTTTTAAAAATTATTTTACATTCCACGGGTTATTTATATTGTCATGGTGTTTTTACCAGTCTGTAAAAAAGCAATAAAAAAAAATTCAACCAAGCAGGCAGAGCCCGGGTGCAAAAAGATGTATCATAAAGTCTGAGTACTCGGCCCAAAACAGTTCATCGTCTTTCAGACTGGTTGCCAGAATTACTTATCAGACATGAACATCTAAAGGCTTCGGGTCGCAGGAGACCAACTTGGTAGAAACTAAACTAAAGGAGGAAACAGTGTTTAAGCTCCTTAGTTGAGTAACAAACTCAACAAAAACCTGCGATGTGTAGAAACAAAAGGTTGTTGTGAATTTAGTTCTTTATTTATTTGGTATTAATTTTATGTTTTATATACTGTATATCTTTGGACTTGTAATTAATGCCGTACCAGTGAACTTGCTTTACAAGTTGCTATTTTTTTAGCTGTCACATGAAAGTATCTGATGCCAAAGAGTGAAGTTTTATGAATTTACAGTAACTTAAAAAAAAAAAAAACAGAAGGTCTTTATGGATTCTGAAAGAAACTCAAATTCGCAATATCATTGTCAGTGATATTGCATCAATATTATCAAAATATTTTTACATTTACAAAAGTCAATTTCTAAAACGTCTTTTGAAAAAAACCCATAATAACCCAAATGATATAGTTCTGCTGATAAGGTCTCTGGCTGTGAAATTGGAATAAAAAAAACTCTTAAATATGATTCATTGAGTATGGCAACATTTAATTTGTACTGTGATAACCATAGATCCAAATTATAACCTGTCAACGTCTCAAAATACTACAAATGGTCCAGTGAGGAGGAGTGAGCACAGAGCGTGTCAAGATATATTAGAAACCTCCATCTTAGCAGCGCTGGCGTCTGACAAACACATGCCTGGCGTGGAGCCCGGAGGAGAAGGAAACACAACAGATGCCATCCAAAGCACATCATCCCTCCTCAATGAGCCTGCTGAGGATACATCAAAAAAGGGACGCACCTCGAGAGCAGAAAGCCAAGCCTTCACCTGGCTCACGTGGAGCTGCACACACAGGTTTAACCTTTTTCTGTGTTTTGGGTCTGATCAAAAACACATGTGGCAGGCATTAATATTTCCGTCACCTGCCTCCTCACAGACGGAGCCAAAAGAAGGTTTCTAAGAGCGTTATTAGGAGACACTCGAAGGAAACTTCAAAGCAGTTCTTCATCACAGCCGGCTGGTGGGTCGAGATGCTGTAAATTATACCTTATGTTGTGATTCTTGGGAAGATGCACAAAGTTGAAAAGGTGAAGTGATTCCCTTTGGCTACAGATTTTATCGTTATTGAGACATTTGTTCAGATAATCAACTAGAAACAAGCTCTGAAGACAAGATGCTCGAGTTTATTTCCCTGACTGTTCTTGTGCACATCATGGAATTAAGATTTATGTTTGGTTCAACATTGATAAGTGAATGTTTGAAATTATTTTTGCAATACAAGTGATATGATAGAAAGCCAGCTTTAACACCTTCAACAGAAAACTTAAATTTTCATATCCTGTTTCTGATATCACGATCAGACAAAATCTTGCGCCATATGTCTTATGCTCATCTTATCAAACATGAGATGATCTAATAAATATCAGCATGTAACGTTAGCTGCTATCATGAAGGGGTATGCTCTGAACTTGACACTGTCAGAATCTTGTTTTGAAATAATGAAGGAAGTAGTTATTGAGTTGTGTAGATGGACATGACTAATGAATTGCTCAGAGTTCCCAGTTGGAAACCCATCATGAACAGGCCCTGAAGTCAGAGTTGCACATTGGAAAAACCACTGACTTCCCAAAGACAAGTGGAAGATCCAATATGGCCGCTTAGCATAAAAAAGTTGCAAGTACAAACTGTTCATTAGCACATTTGACACTTTCTATCTTATTAAACTGGTCCAACAAGCTATACAATAGTGATGTGCAAAAACACTGCTTTCATTTTTGACTGCATAAAATGGAGACATTCATTATCACTGTTGTGTGCTGCTAATATTAGTCAACACCATGGCAAATCTCACTTTAAAACTTAAAAAAATGCTGATATCAGCTTCCTAAAAGCTGCAAAAAAAAAAAGAAAGAAAAAAAGTCTCTTTCACAGTGTTTAATGAGTGCAGACTGGATCTGACATGTTCCTAAGGACATTGATTGAAATGAATAAAACCTTTATTCTAATTCTCAAAACACACAGAACAAAACATATTCTGTGCTTTTTTTGGCATTTAGACCACCCTTAAAATTAAACAAACATAAAAACCATAATATATGGACTTTTCAAACATGGGCTGAATTATCCCACACTGTTGACATATTCTTTACAATATAGACTGGATTTATTGAAACCAAATGGTGTCCTGAGCTCCCTTTATTTAACGCTCAGGACCCACTTTTGTATGAATAAAAGGGAAAGGAAGGAGAAAAAAAATATTCACTAAATGGAGCAATTCTGTGCAAATCAGGGCAACTGCTGATGTGGAATTACCATCTCAATAGATGGTTCAATATTCACAATCGTACAGGTCACCGCTGCCACATCTTAAAACAAAGCCACTGTTGGTGGGTCACATCTGCACAGAAGGGACAGATGAAGCACAAAAGGTCATTTTTAAAGCCCTTCGGGCTGACATAAGGCGGTTAATATACACTGAGGGATACAAAGTACCGTTGGAGAAACTCTATTGATGTGTTTGACAGTAGCATCTGGACTAATATTGATCAACTATCGATCGCAGCACCCTTCCCAAAGCTTTCTATCACACGCATTCAAAGCATGGTTTATAAATGTACACTGAAAAAAAAAAGAGAGCGTGGAAGTAAACACCGAGCACAATGGCAACATATAAGTGCCCATCTCCACAAACACACAGACCTTCCCTGCAAATGCAAGGGATTATCAAGCTTCAGCTGTCAGTCTGTGCAAATTTAGAAACAAACATGGAATACTTTATTACTTTGCCATGCAAAAATATTCATACAACTTTTGTCATGTAGATTCAAACTTAAATATATATTATTGATTTTAAGTAGCACTCTAGATGCGATAGAAAACTGTCACTGCGCGTCATCCTAAAATTAATCCGTTTTCTTAGAACAAAGGTCTTAACTTTCGAGACAAGTTGTAATGATCTGCTAAAGTTCAGACCTAAATCCAAGCTTGGGTGTATTTTCCAATAATGGAACGTGCAAAATTGGATGTTTATACATGTGCAAAGCTGTCACTGTTGCGTTGAACTGGGGGCTTTCAGCGCTTTTACACACTTTTCCCTTTCAGATTTTTATTTCCAAAACCATTTATTATTTTGTTTGTACTTCACTACACTGTGTTGGTCTACTTCATACATTCTCTATGAAATAAATCAAAATCTGTAGCTGTTTATGTAACAAACAAAATGTAAAAAAGGTTCAAAGGGACTTAGGAAATACTCTTTGAAGGGTTTCAAAGAGTATTCACTATAAATGTTGTAGATCATTTATAGTGGATCTTCAACACTGACTTCTGAACCAAAAAAAAAACAAAACCTGTATACTACACCATCTGAAACATGGTCAAAGAAGCCTTTCAAGACACAAGATAGAAAAAGCACTGTATTACGACTACAGTGGTCTCTGAGAGGAAGCGTGAAAGCACACACAGTGCCTCCTGCTGGGTAACATCTGAAACCCCTCCCTGAAAATCCAGCCTCAGAGAGCACAGAGAGACGTGCAGAGATCTCCCGGGACAACAACGCCTTTCACAGTCCGATTCATACTGCAACTTATCTTCTTTTTGTACCGCGAACCAGGACTAAAACTGTAACGCAGCTAGAGAGGCGCTGCCCCACATATCTCTCACTGTCCCTCGCCCAGTTTTGTCTTCTTCCTCTCCTCCAAAAGCCTCACTCGCACGTTGCGTGCCGCCATCGTTTTGGGGCGCGCTCGCTGCTCACTTCAACTTCACCACAAGACTCACCAAATGATGCGTGAAATAAAACAGTGACACACGTCCCAATGAAAGCTAATAAGACATCACATTACAGAGATGAGAAACTATATCATTACCATGGCAACTGTGAGGCGCACAGCCAGAGGGCTGGCTGGGTGACAATAAAAGAGAGGGCGGAGGAGAAGAGGATGAAGAAAGGCACCCAGGAAAGAGGAAATTTGTAAAGAAGAAAGTATGAATGAATAAATTTAATAGAATCGGTTGAGATGGTATTGACAGCACGCCTCTCCCGCTCCTGAAAAGACTGCATTAGCAGTTCAACTGTCCAACACCGTGACATGCTAATGCTACAGTTCACCATGTTTCCTTGGCACTGTCATTGCTAAAGACCAATTAGAGCACAGTAAAACCCACCATAAAGTTCCTGATGAGTGGCAGGATTAATTGGTGTGCTAAGCTGACTCCCCCTCCTCAAAGGCGCTCTCTCTGGACCCAAAAAAAGGACCATATGGTTGAACAAACGTCAAAGTGAGAGGATCCTTTACAACTTATATGCGTTTTTAGTGACTGAGTCGTGTTTGTGAAGCACTGAAACATTAAAAGCCCCATCTGTGCTCCTACTTTTGCTTCATTCATTATCTCATTCAAATGTGTCAAGTGCAGCCTTTAAAAGAGTGTGCTGAGCAGGAGCCTTGTGTGCTGAAACGGCAGTAATGCAGCATAATTTTGTGCAAGAAATGCCGACCGAGCGTCTGCAAAATCCCAGCCTTTCAGTGGCAGCTGCGAGCAGTCTGAACGAGCAAGGGGAGCGCGGACGGCGTGATGCGGAGCATCTGGAGAGGCAGGCAGCACTGCGCTGTCTACAAGCTACTAAAACAGAGCAGCGTTGCCAAACTGCCCCCCCCTGTTTATTTTTATACCAGCTGGTAAAAGAACAGGAGGACGAAGGGAAAGGTAGCCAAGACATTCAGATGAGAAACAATGGGAGGAAGGTGAGAAGCGGCTTGAAATGAACAAGTGAAAGAGAGTTGAAAAGACAAAAAACAGTGTGTGAACCTGGTGGCAAACACACCTCCAGGAAGTTACAGGAAGCCAGAAACAATGGGAGTTTGTGGCAGAGTGGGAAATGAAAAGAAATGAAAGGATGTGAAAGGAAAATGATGAATGAGCTGCTCAGAGCACATGTGAAGAGGAATATTCTGTCAGCGTGCAGAAGCAGAAGTTTGAATAAATTATCAGAGTAATAAAACTTAATGACTAATCAAAATGCTGCAGCACAAGACAGTCTGTAGGGCATGAAGGCCGATACGTTCCAGGACGAGCCAATCAAAATCAAAAGCTACATCAAAAAAAAAAATCTAAAGCAAAGTTATTTAATTCGCTGATATTTTAAATAATTAAACAGACATTCTGGTTCACCGCTCTCAGCCACAGCACCACGGGGGAACCAGCACAGGACTCTTTACCCTTCATGAAAGAGATTCTAAGCGCCAGCATTTAAAGTTGTTAACATGACAGACGGATGGATACGGAGGAGCTGCAAGGCGTGAGGGTGTCTGTCTTCATGTGCATCGCATTATCCCACGTCAACGCTCTCTCAGGCTAAAACAAATACCAGGCACATGCAAATGAAGCAAAGCGAAGTGAGGACCCCGGGTAGGCAGCACGCCGCCGTTTGGTGCAAAATAGTTTAATATGTATGCAAAAAAAATTGTTTATCATGGAGATAATGAATTTCAAATGCTGTCGCTATGCATTACTCTGAAATGCATTATTGGTAGAGAAGGAAAATTCAATTACGAATATGAATACCACATATGTAGAGAGATATTATTATAGCCCCAGAGTACACTAACGTTGCCGTTTTGGCAGTCTAAGAGATAACTTTAAATAAATTTGGTCCTAATTCCGGCTAAGTTTAATCAAGAGAAAAATACCGACTAAGAAAAATATTTAATTGTAAAAACGTTCTTCTAGCCTGGGGAAAACATTTACTACATAGTGACTACACTCTTAAAGAAGTTTTAGAAATAAAAAAAAATAACAATAAATTACAGACCTTAAATTGTATAATAGGATAAGCTAGTTTATGCATTAATTTCATCATGAAGGATTCATTATAATGGTTGTTGTGACAGTGAAGATCTTTATTTTCTTAGATAATATCCATCATGCCAAGCAGTTTAACATTCTTCTTCCCACAGTCAGCAATAGAGAAGTGCAGCAGAGTCAACCATTACTGTGTCAGGCAAACATATTAATGCCATTTGAACTTTTCACATTGTATTTTGCAACAATAAGCAAAACCGCGTGTTTTTTTATTAGGGTTTTATGCAGCAGATCAACACAAAGTAGTGCATGATTGTGGGAGTTTAAAATAAAGTGTTTTCAAAGTTACAAAAAAGTGTAGCATCCATTTGTTTGCAGTAATCTTTTAGATAAAAATGTAGTGCAAAGATCTGCCTTCAAAAGAGCAGCAGACAGGTCAGGAAATATGGACAAAATAAATTGTACAATTTGTTAATAATTACATTTCAATTATGCATTATTAATAATTAATGACATTAATAATAACAAAAAATAGGACAATATAAATCATAAATAAATTAAAAAAAACATCCCACATTCTCAACTGGAAATAGAGCGATGTACTAAAACCCATATGCAGTACTGCTAAAGAGTGCAAATATGCTTCAGCATAAACATAAAATACTGAAATATTAACTTATTTACCATATAAACTATTATATAAACAGTGGTGGCCCTGCATATGGCCATATGTAATAACTTGTTAAATGTCAAAGTTCAATAAGACATTTTCAAAACCCTTTGAGGCCATTTCTGATTTCTCTTTGCACAAGACTATAGTGGTAGCATCATACTGTGGGAATATGTTTTCTAAAGCAGGAAAAGGAAGCTGATCAGTGAAGTTAAGAACTTGGCAAGCCTAGGTGAAGACCTGTAGATGTTGCAAATGACTTGAGTAATCTGTGACAAGACATACAAATGTCTGCTCACTGAGCCTCTTCATCCCAGCTGATGGAGCTTGAACTATTTTGAAAGGATCATTCTCCGTATCCATTCACTACTGCAGTAAATAAGCCAACAGAAAACTGAGCCCATCCTGCATGCTTTTATACATAGATGTGTTTATAAAAGACACAAAAAGTGTCAAAGTTTAAAAGTCATAGTACAATATAACTGGACCCTGAGACAAATTAAATGCATCTAATTTAGTCTCTGCAACTTCCCTGTTTTGTATTTTTATTTGACTGAAGATCTCTCTCTAGAAACTCCTCAATATGCTTCCCTCCCTCCTTGAAGGTTCTGTTCATGACAATTTCTAAACTACGACATTTATGTAGTTCATCACGCTCTGTTGCTGTGTTTCTTTGCTCATGTCTCAGTCATTTGCCTCTAAGCCTCCCATCTTAAGCTTCCAGTGTCTTTCTACCATTTTCTACTAAATCATGTCATATTCTAATGGATAAATGCGGTAATAGTTGTTTTTCTCTGTAATATATAATGGAACAGGTCCAGTGTTTCATCTTCTCAAGTGGAAGGAGCTGACAAACTGCTGAGAAGCTGGAAGTGCAGCAAAGCGACAGAGAGGTGGGGCTCACATCCCTCGAGATCACCATGATTGTATTGGGTGTTAGGTTAGTATCCTGGCAACAATTGAGCTGATGATGTCACGCAGTCTTTAGCAGAGCCTAAAGATGATATTTAAGCCGCTTCCTAAATGTCACAAGTTGATATGAGGAGAACATGTTAAGGAAGCAGAGCAGCTACTTTAACATATCCAGTGTGAGCTTATTATAATGTTAGCCAGAAGCACAAACTGTCCTTCTTTACCCTTATTGTTCTGTTTTCAGTCTCTGTCTGGACAGGCTTTGACAAATTCAGGTCGAATAGGATTTCCGATATCCATGCAGATGAGCTTCTGCTCCACATTTGTTCATTAGAATAACTGCAGGTTTTGTATTTGTGACACCACGACAATAACGATGCACCTATCATTCTTTTGCTGGCCAATGCCGATTTTATTTAGGCCCGACCTGCTGAATTACTAATCATTGTAATTAGTAATATTCCCTCATTATGCTTACAAACTCATTGTGTGAACTTTAACTTAACTATCAATTAAATGTCACAAAAAAATTACCATGAAAGAAAAACTGTCTTGCGTAGAGAATCAAACAAAAAGTGAAGGAATCATATCGTCCTCATTTATGCATCAAAGCATACGCCTCTGGTGCATACTAACGCTTCAGATCCAGACTTACTGCTTTCTTTCAATACCTTGCAAATGCCCTGACCAGACTCCCAAATTTACTGAAAACACTCACTCTTGCTCATAATCTCCTGGCTCCAGTTTCGTGTGTGCTGTTATTGTGTTGCAATGCTAATGATCAAAAGATGTGAAATGTCTGGGAGAAGCCAAGGCTTAACTCAGCAAGTTAACTTTTTGGCCTGATAATAATTTGACTTTGAATCAAAAGTGAGGAATCGTCGAAATGGACCGACCCAAAACCTTTCCCACCTCAGAGAACCAACAACTGTTAGTCTGCTAAAATTTGCACTAGCTGCAGTAACTCCATTCAATGAAGTCCAATTCAGTTCTGAGAGAGCAAACAACCCGATTCCAGACTGTAAGGTAAGATGTATATTAAATTTATCTCTGGAGGTTTTCACATGCGAAACTGAACAAACTTCCAACTCTGAACCCTAAATTTGTCTCACGCTCTACATTTGTGCCACTGTCTTTTAAACCGATTTGGGTTTCTGCATCACAATCCAGAACGTAGTAAGAGTTTGGAAAACGTAACTGTTCCCACATGGGAGCATTTGTCCTACTTGCATGGGTCTTCATCATAAAGGAGGTAAAGAGGTGGCAGAAACACCAGCAGAATCAGAGTCCAGGATAGGCTCTAGAAACCCAAACTGAATATGTATATTATATTCTAGAGTCTACAAGATGACTAATCTATAAAAACAAATCCTTTGTGTGAATTTATCAATGCAATTAAAAATAGAAAAGCTACATAAACATAGGCAAACAACTTGGATCCATAGGATGTACAGTGAGCAGTCCACATGATTCTCCATGCACATACGCGAGAGAGGAAAGATATTGCTGAAACAGTTCTGTAGTTGCATCACCGAACAGGCGAGCAAAACGGCCCGCACTGATATCAGCCTCAGAGAATTACTCAACACAATGCTGTTCTTTCATCGTCCTAAATTACAGTCAGCATTTGCATCAGCTTTTTGATCATCTTTCTCAGCATGTTTCCCTCTATTTTTGCTCAATTCTGCTTCCAGTTAAAGGGTGCATGCGCATAAGACGAGGCTGCAAAAAAAGCCTCCAAAACATCCTGTCAAAACTACTTTATCTGTAAATGATGCTTAGAGCCAAAAAGCCAGCATTTAACGTTACATTTTGCAAAACTGGCAAATTATTGGCCATCAAAGCATTTGTGCACAAACGCAAAGCACAAAGTGGAGCCAAAACTAAAGTTAATCTTGCAGATAGATTAACTTTAACAGTCAAAGTGAGTATCGGTGCAAAACACTCGTCAATTAAAATCTTTGTATTCTGGAAAACTGCGTTAGAAGTTTTCTAAATCAGTTAAAGAGCTGTAAAAAGTACATACCCTCAGATTTTTTTTGTGTTTTGCTTTGTTGTTGCAGTTTTATATTTTATTTATGGCATTATCAAGTGGTAAATTGTCACAAAATTAGGAGGAGAAAGAAGGAAAGACATGCAGCAAATGGTCTGATAACGAGAATCGAGTTCAGCCCCCCGTCACCAACGGCTGTGGTGTTACTCTTAAATATTTATATTAGACAGTAATAATAATATTAACCTCACTATCCTGAATATCCCCAAAAATGTTAAATGAGTTTTATAAATTAAAGGATTAATCTATCCAAACCAACCTAGTCCTATGTGAGAAAGTAAATTCTCTTAAACTAAACTGTTGCACGACCCTTTGGCAACAATGGCCGCCATAAACTGTTTGAGGGATCCATTGTGTTGCTGACCGTCCTATTTTAGCAACATCATAAAGGTTTGAACATGGATGGCTTGACATGTCTTTGTCAGATTTAAATTGAGAAAGAGTGAGAACAAGTATGAGTATTAAATTTGCCTTTGGGATAAATAAAGTACTTATGAGCTGAAATGAATGGAACCAACTTACTGAATAACTTGTGCGGCTTCGAGCTTAAGGTCACAGTCACTGATTGCTGGTTATTCTCCTTCAATATGTTCTAAATAATAAAATTACCGTTTTATTATTTAGGAAAATTGTCAAAGCAACCCAAGGCCACCACTCCCCCACCAAAAGCTTGACTGATGGTGTGCTTTGTTAGTTTTATGCCATATTTAACGAGACAAACACTTTCTAATTTGCCTAAAATAAAAATTTAAGTGTAGCAACAAAGCAAGAGAAAAATACCTCATAGCACATTTCATAAAATATCTATAGCAACCTTTTAAAATAAATAGCTTTCAACTATGCTACCCATCTTTCTTCATTTTCCATTTTTATAGAAAATGATTTTTTTCTTCTGTGGGGATTAATTTTGTTCTAAAATCCGAAAATATAAATAATTTTTTGTTTAATTTTATTTGCTTTCATAAGACATTTTATGTTGTGTATGTTTATAAAATAGTTTTCTGTGCCTATTGGTTAGCTTCATTTTGTAGCGACAGAGCCAAAAGTGACTCTTTATATGGAAAAGTTTGCTGACCCCTGTATTACAGGTTAAAGCCTTCACATCATGGCTTCAGTTTCCGTGCACATGCAGAGCACAGAAAAAGTGAAAACATCCACAAGTACTAGTGCACACACTGCAATGAAATCTGCAGCTGAGAGCCTTAAATAAAAGAATGGTAAAGGGTTTCTGGGGGAGAGGGGTAGGCAGTTCATCAATAATTCATTGGCTTGGTTATTTACTTGTGCAGGGGTGCAAGTGCAGTTTTATCATTTTTGCAGAAATGGATAAGCCTGCATGTAAAGGAAGGAGAAGGGGTGAAGAGAATCAGAGAAGGGTGCAGGATGGATGAGTCTATGACTCTGTCCATTTCTAAGACAAAATGCTGGATTTAATCGCTGCAGAAGGACGTTGAAGCACTGCATCTTCTGAGCGGAGCACTGCAGCTTGCCAGCCCCCAGCCTGTGGCCATGCTGAGATTAGAAATGGCATGCTGATATATGCATTATAATATTATGAGGTCCTTAGACCATAACATGGTGTATGATTTCAATCATATATCAATAGTCATATGACATGTCTTGCTCTGCATGAGCAAATGTAGAGGCGAGAGAGCGAAAGTGTATCAATAATGAAACAGGTTACACCCTGAGCTCTGTGGTGGAGATTCATTATCCACAATAAGATAAAGTAGAAAAAGCTCATACTTAACAGCGGACTTGAGCCAAGAGTGTTTTGCCATGTTTAAAAGTCATTTTAGTCAGAGCTCTGCCGCCTACCTGTGTCATTCCTCTCCATTTCACACTGCAGCAGCTTTGTGTTTGAAACAACACAGAGGCAAATGTTGCAAGTGGCTGATCATGTGGCACTCAAACACAGTCAAATGTAAAGACAGCGTAAGGTATGAGGGGTTACTGGGCTCCAGTGCAATGCTGCTAAATGGAGGGATGATCGTCTATGTGTTGCTCACCCGCGTTTTTAAATAAAGTGCTAAACCTAATTCCAGCTCACAATACAGCAGGGATATTTTCCTATATTACCAAATCTAAAGATGGTTTAGAGTGCTTATTCAGATATTTTCTGAAAAACTAGAGATGTACAATCAAGTACATCATTCTGCTCTAGCTGCCATTTTAAAAGGCTTAAAGTTGGTAATTCAAATTTCAGTAATTGTTAGTTCTAGATTCTCTCTGCTGCTCAACGGTCGACTACATGATAGTGTCCACTGACATAAAACGAAAACTTTATGAGCGCACCCATTAACAGCAGGATGCTTCAGCATGAATTTACACACATTTGTGGTATATGTGGTAATAAAGCAGGAATAATTCTCTCTGTTAGCATAATATCAAATTTAAATGTGTGAATTAATAGGATTTAACAAGAAATCGCAATTGAACATTAAAAAAGTCATTAAATGCAAAGTCATCTCCAAGAGCTCTGAGAAATATGTCTGTATTTATGTCCATCTTGATTTGCAGCTTTGTGTAATCCTTAAAAAAAATCAATTAACTTCATGCTTTATGTGCAGTCATGCTAAACTCCTTCTAAATTAAAAAGATTTCACAGTGCATTGATCTTGTCATTGCTCATTTAAAATATTAGCACATTGTTGCTGAGGAATACCTTGGCACCACTGATGTTGGCTCTACAACAATCAGGCGCAACATTATGACCACTGGCACGATAAATTAGGCAACACATAAGAATTTGGGCCTCAAAGTAGAAGCATTGATAAGCTGAGGAGACATTTAGTAAGTTTATTATGGTCCCTGAATATGATGGAATGATGGTAAGATGTCTGGGTCAGAGCTCCTCAAAAACTTTGAACTTTTTCTCAGTCACAATGGCCTGAATGAATCAAAATGGTTCAAGTAACAGTGGAGAACCAGTGACAGCATCACTGTTGCATGTGATAAGTAACAACTTTCCCGTGTGGTCTTGTTCAATGGACAAGCGACTCAAAGTGCTGCAGAGGGTAATAGTGTGTCTGGCACAAAGGTGTCAGAATACAGAGCATTGCATTCTGTAGCACATCGTGCTGCAAAGCTGAGGACCAGTCAAACGTGAAATGATATTCCCTGATGACTGTGGTCTCTTCCTGCAGAATAATGCGCCTTCCCACAAGTAAAAAACTGTTCAGAATTGAGCAAGTTTAAGGAGTTTACTTAACCTCAAAATTTTCCAGCTCTCAAAACAAACGAGCACCTGGGGGATGTGCTAGAAAAACAAGCCGGATCCATAGAGGTGGACTTAAAAGAATCTCCTTGCAACGTCTTCTTCCGTTGAGTTACGATGTAACTCGGAATGCCAGAAGTACTGCTAGTTTGTTTTTTGACTAGAAGGGGTAATATTGCTCTCTTCCAGATGTACTTTCTGCCTGACAGAAGTTTTAAATGTAAAACGTTTGATTGTCAACCATCCACATGCTCAGCCCCTCCTGAGCATGTGGATGTCTGCAGCACTGCTGCAAAAATTGTATTGCAATTTACCTTATTATTATTTTCACACAAAGGAGTATTTAAAAAATATTTTTTATGGGATATTACCTGTGTTGGCTGCAGAGAAGGTGCCGCAAATCTAGGGACAATACTTCTCAATGCTGATTGATTCTTGACCTTGAGACCTTTGCTGCACGTCTTTTCTGCTCTCCACCCATTTCCTGTTTGGTATCTATCAATAAAGGCCTCTAGAGCCAAAACAAAAGTATGGATTATATTGATAACTTTGACAACACCAGTTAGAAAAGAATCTAAATTGACAGAGATTACATTGATTTTATTCATTTCATTGTAGCTTTAGAATGGGAATCATTACAGGCAAATGCCTAATCGCAAATGACTCAGAACACCATTAGGGAGAGGAAAAAGTCTTAATCAGGATATCACTAATTAAAAAAGTGTGCAGTTGTTCCGATGCCACACACGGGATAAAAATCTAAATTTTGGGATAAGGTAATAAGTAACTGGCTGTTCATAAACACAGACGGATAATTAACGATATTTTGTTTTTGGAGTTGAGGAGAAGTTGTCCTGAGCAAGAAAAAGGCTGTGATTGACTGGAATTACTTTAACTCCTCTAATAGGAAGAACAGAAAATGGAACTTGTGTCACACAAGCCGACTCTAATCTAATCATCAACTCTGAGCTTTGGGCTCTAAGAAACATCCTGCATCGACATTACATATTTCCCCTGTTGGATTTGTGCTACGTTTCTGTGTGTAGAAATGTAGCACAAATCCAGAAATGTGAGAAAGGAGAAAAACTAATTAAATTTGGCTTTGCTGAGCGAATGTATATTTAATTAATACAACTGCGGATGGCTGCTAAAATCTTTTACCAACAAAAGGGTACAACAGAATCATGAGGTGAAGGACTGTGAGGAAACATTAGATGTGTTGTACTCACAGCAATTCACTGTACGTGCCAATGACCTTATGCTCCTTAAGTACCAGTCCTCCACTGTAAGGAACTTCATTATGACTGGAAACAATTAGTGGGAGCAACGTATGTAATGGGCTCTCGGCTTCCAACAGCACAGTCAATAGGCTGGAAATGGAAACTCTGCTCTAATCACTAATGAGAAAATTGTGGTGGGGCTGGAGGGGAGGGAGAGGACCACGA
Source organism: Poeciliopsis gracilis (assembly GCA_911649635.1). Lineage (NCBI taxonomy): Eukaryota > Metazoa > Chordata > Actinopteri > Cyprinodontiformes > Poeciliidae > Poeciliopsis > Poeciliopsis gracilis. The sequence goes on along the minus strand of CAJVRI010000005.1, from coordinate 2,551,036 downwards.
GGGAGTGGGGATAAGATGAAAAAGCAGCCAGACACTGCTGCACCGAACGTCAGCTAAAGGTAACCTAATGTTACACTATGAAACAAAAAATAAAACATAAATCTCGCTTTCATCTCCATAATATTGAATCAGGTGTTAATCAGATATGTTGGTTATCGAAAAGGTAATCATCCGACTTATTACTCTTCATCCGATCATGGACTCTTCATAAATAACCAATGCATTTACAGCTTGATTTGTAATTGACCCAAGCCTGGGGAAGGGTGTCACAGAAATCACATTGGCAATCAGCGGAATAATGGATTAAGCCTATATCCATAACAGGGACTGGCTCCTGGCAGTGAAAATGAACAGCCAAAAACACAACAGGGAATGCTTCATAAAGCCCACTCAGCACCTGTGGTGGCTGCTGCAGAAGCTGCAGCTAATGTGTGCACTTCATATGAATTCCTCTGTGCCTCTGTTTTAATAATAGTCTAAACTCTATTTCTCTCACTCCCATCTCAACAGAAATCAATGTTAGGGAAACACTTAAGTTTCCACTGAGCACTAGCAATTTCTGCCCAGATGGCTACATTGCAAAGAGGTGTTTTATGGTGGTAATGCCACTGCACCACAGGCTATGATTGGAAATCTAATAAGCAGGCTTGGGAAACAGTCCGGTGCTCTTTCAGCCAGGCTGCACCTTTCTATTCCTCTCCAGACCGTGAGGTTTATACCGCCAGGAGCCTCGATGCCAGTAAATTAAAATCTCTTCTTGTGGGACTCAAGTAGGGAAAACAGCTTCATAGAAATCAATGTAATCATTAGACATTCTGATGGCCTCAATGCATTCGCGCTGCAGTAAAAAGGCTTTGTAACTAGATGGTAGAGCTCGAGTCTGATTCATTTGCATGATGTTGCAGAGGCTCATTTTTCGCATTGGTCTTACTTGTATACCTTCACATCCTGTTTCCCTAGCAATAGCTGTGTGAATTATTGATGTTAGCACCATGTCTCCCTTCCTCCCACAGTCCCTTACGCCAGCCTTCTGCAAGGATCTCCAAGCTTGACTGAGTCTCCTAGGAACACTCGCCGCACACAATCTCGGCGACAATATCCAATAAAGCCGAACAGGGGGAGGGGCGAGATGCACCCTGACATTTAAATCAATTGCTTTCTTTTGTGAAACAAATCTAGGATTTTTTAAATCTTTTTTTATTGCTGTGAGATTCTCGCTGCAACGCCTCAAGCAACGCACTTTTTTTTTTCCCCCTTCCCAACTCCTAATAGTCTCTCAGTACCTGTTGTGGAACTGAAGCTCAGACGCTATAAAACGTTGTCTAAATATCAATAAAGCTTAATGCTGTAATGCTCCTTGTGCCAAAATTGAAACAGTGAACTCAAACGCCCGGTGTCAGTTGTTTGTTAAACGCTTCGTTCTCAGATCTGTATCTGCACGATGCGTTTAACCATGTGTACAAAAGAAAAGGCACAGATGTGTGTGAATTCCCAAGATCTCTGAATGCATGTTTCACCACTCTGCCTTCAAGAGGTTTAGAAGGGGAAGGTGGGGGCAAAGTCTTAAAAAAAAGAGAAGCGTCAAGACAACTAGAAAAGGCTAATCCTTTTGTGTTTATTATGATTATTTACTGAATATTTACAGTTAATTTAGAAGTGCATATTGAATAAAAATTGTAACTATAGTTACTCGCAATTCTGGCGGGAGTCTAATTAAACAAACAGAAACCATTTGTTAACAAAACAAACCATTTTTGGTGCAAATTTTTTTCTTTTTTTAGCATAAAATGAGTTTTTATTAGCAGTATTACGTAATATTAAAATTTCCTAATAAGCTAAATCTGTGTAATGAATCATTTGGATCTTTCTGTGGTTTTCTAAATGACTGAGAAGCACCTGCATGTTGCATGCTGTAAATAATAGTTTTATTACTTTACTATCGCCATCCTGTGGACTAATATTTCTAGAAATATTCTAGAACATTTACGTCATAAAACAAAATACCCAATTATCAGTTCCTTTGAAATAAAGCTTGGCGTATATATCGTAGCTACATGATATGGATTATTTGAGTCAGAAAGAAAAACTCAAGTAAAAATGTTTGTTTATTACTGCTATAATTTATTATTTATAGGACTGTTTGTCAGATCGTAGCCAAGATGGATGGGGAATGAAAACATGGCCACCATTTACTCAGACTTATGTCTGCTATTTAATATGTGAACAAACAAAAAGGTCTCCAGAGTAAAAGCCCTTAAACGACATTAGATAGTCTCTTAAACAAAAGACTGGAAATGTCCTAATGGATGCATTTTGTTAACATGAAGTGTTGGCTGATTTATACGGACATCCTCTGTTAGAGAATATTGGCATCTATTCCCAGGTGGTCTTCAGACTATGTGGATCCTAAGGCAACCAGACACTTAAACCAAATTGCTTCAGTAAATATCCAACCGTATACATTGATCAGACATTAAAAAAAAAGTCTAAGAAATAGAGAACTAAAAGATTCACTGGGCAAATGGCCTAAAATTAGCATTTTTTTTTTTCATCAAATGCTCATCTTGATGACCCTTCAGCCATCTAGTCAAATGTCATCGGTAAAGGGTTTAACATATTTCTCTGCGTCTGTTTATGCCTTTGATATCACGAACAAAACAGACTAGCAGGCATGAATCAGGCTTCACATATTGTTCTATCTGGTATGCTTGCTATTTACAGTATGGCGTTTGCCAAATATAAACACTCAAAATCGTCTATTTTAACAGCTTAAACACCAAATACTCCTAAATCTTCACTAATACGCACAGTGAAAAACATTTTGGCGCTACCTTAGAAGCTAACTCTGCGCCTACAGTCATCCTTATTCCTGCCTTTAGGGGTCCGGCCAATCAGCAGCAAGAAAAATGTATCCACTAATAAAGAAACACAAATAAGTGGGGGTCCGCTCTATGAGAACATTTAGGACAAAATAGTTTTTTAAATAGACTAATATCAATTATTATGTATTTTTTTCTGGAATTGTTTTAATGCAAATAATTCCTCCTGCACTTTACAGCAAACATAGTATTACTGTATATCAGCTTAAATGGCCATCCATACAGTGCTTTGTCTGATAAAGCCTTTGCAGCACATACATTCAAGCACTAATCTGTATAGGCCTATGTTTTAAGTTGTTACAATTACACCTTCCCTCCATGTTAAAAATGCTAATGCATGCAACAAAATCATTAAAATTTTATCCTTTAAAGAATTTTATTTTTGTGACATGAGCTTTTATGTTATTGTTTTTTACATCTGTCTCCCCTAAACACTTGCTAGCCGAGCAATACGTCGTATTTGTGCAATTCATTCAAACTCCATTACAGCTGGAACAGGTGTTAAAAAAATTTTTACTGGTAAATAATAAAATGTGATATTTCTAAGCAAACTGTCTCTATGCAAGTACTAACCAGTTGCCTTTTTGATTGAGTTATATTTTCCTTTATGACTCTTATTTTGAGCTAACACAGCTCAAAATAAGCTGTGTTAGCTCACAGCTAACACAGCTGTGAGCAGATTAGTCTGTTGCCCCACTGACAGACTAATCCTGATCTAAACTAAGTGAAGAAAATAACAGAGTAAAAATATGCAAGCAACTGCTGGTTGTTTCTTCTAACAGCAATAAAAGGCAAAGTAAAGCTCAAATGCAGAAGGAGTCCATCAAAATGTGAATTTGCTGGTTGGGACAGAACAATTGTAACGTGAAATGGTCCGACGACAGTGCACTGCAAATGTGAAAGACTCACTGACAGCTTCAGACCTCGGCGGCTGAAACAAAGCAAAAAAGTTGAGGTATGTTGCAGTTTCTGTCACTCAAAGAAAAAGGGATTGATTAAAAAAAAAAATCTGTTTTTGTTTTGAAAAGTATATGTCAGAAAACTGTCTTTTCAAACCTCCAAGACTGAGAAAAAAATAAATCAATCAAAAGCCCTTACGTGGTGAAACCTCTCGACTCTAAAAGAAAAACGATAGCAGTTTCAAACCAAAAGGAGCAGAGGACAAAACTACTTAAGGCAGCGTTTCCCTACCCTGGTCCTTAAGGCACACTCCCCCTGCATGTGTTCGATGTTTCTCTGTTTCAAACACACATAATTTAAATGTATGGCTAATTAACAGAGTCGTCTGAATTAGATGTCTGAAATTAGGGAAACATCTGAAATTTACAGGGCCGTGTGCTCTGAGGACCAGGGTTGGAAAACACTGACTTAAGGTGCTTGTCGCAACAATTCATAGCACAGTTAGCGCTTAAGAGACAGTCCCCAAAAGTGAGACAAAGAGAGGAAGAAGCTAAGATAAAGGGGGAACAGAAAAGCACTCAAACGTCTGCAGCACATTAATTGTTCATGAGAGGGAGCATACAGCCAAACAAAGCTGTGATGAATGGTCTCATTTGTTCGACGAGAGCGAGACTCCGCCCTGCTTGTATGCGATCCAGCTCTTTACTCAGTCTTATGCAAATACAGACCCCCATTAGCTCTGTTAACAGGTAACTGCTTGGAAGCGACCCCTATTGACCAGGATGCAACACTGTGGTGATGGATGGTTCGGGAGAGCTGATTCAATGTTGCTTGGGGCAGAGGGAGGTGACTTTGTTGGTCGGGAAAATATGACAAATAAGATCTTAAATTGCAGGAGTACTCAAATTTATCTTGTGAACGGCATCATTGACTTTCACTGCCACACCTTCCTTCACAGAAATGCATAAACGCAGAGCAGGAGGCACTGAGCTAATATCGCCGCATAGCAAAACACGGATAAGGAAGCGAGATTAGGTTATGAAACATTAATGATTACGTCCTTCTCATGTCCCTTTTTCAAAAACAGAAATGACTCTTTAGAGAAAAATAGCACTTAATCCACCACTTGGTAGTTCTACTTCCACACAGAATAACAATAATAAAAAAATAAACAAATATCGTGAAGTGTTTATTGAGGTAAACAATATTCTCTTGGGACCTCCATCTGACTGAAGCAGACAGTCCTCCTCCATGCCAGGAGAAATTACGCTTAATAAATCTTCCAAATAGACCCAAAAATGATGACATTTCTCATTTGTTGGCTGATATTCATTACCAGATAACAAAACAAGCAATTACAGAACAAATGCAGTTAATTGGGGGGGGCAGCTGTGACACTGATGGCCATGTCCCTGGGCGGGAGTTCACAGAAAGATGCAACAACAGTGAAATTCACCATGAATACGACAATGCTTCACCTAATAAATACGACTGCATGCCGATGGCAATGTAACCTCGTTTGAGTAGACGGGATCCAGACAGGGGAGGTATTGGATCCAAAACAACAGCATCAACATGAGAAAGCTCCAAATCCCCGAGCATCTGTTTGCACTCCTACCTCCGCGTATCTGACTACATCCAGCGATGGAGCGCGCCATGTGATGGAGAACGCCATGTGAGCCGATGTCGCTGAAGGTCAGATCTACACCTGTGTTGTGAATAATGCATGGCAGTGTAAAACTACTTTTTCAAAATAAAGAGGCCGTCATGGGGGAGCCACTCGAACGAAAATGTCACAAAACCAGGAGAGGAATTGTAATTAGTGTACGGCAACACACGGCCGTAGCCCGGCGAACCAGCAGCAGCCCTCGTACCACAAGGGACTGATAATATATATATTGCCAACGCTGGAGGCTGAGCTGTGCAGTTAATGCTATTAAATGCTATTAAAATGAGCCTCATATAAAGCCAATAAGGACTGTGTCTTCCAACAAACATTTAAAAAAATAAAAGAAAATACATGCATAAACGGAAAACTCATTTTAGGGCTTTGTATGTTTAAAGCCCATCATTCTTTATTTTAACGCTTGTTGCTATATGTGTATACACAGAATAGTTCTGACAAAAAAACAAACTGTTTGACAATGTGTAATACAGTTGAGTGGATGTGTGACCACTTTTGCAAAAAGTAATATAGAGAGCATTTTTGCAATGGAGATCCACTATTTAGAGGATGGATTTCGCCTCATCTGCTATTAAGTCTCTCCATTGGAAGCACTTTTTGCCAAATGCTTGTAAGAATAAGAATCTTGGATTGCAGAGAAGGAGGAAACCAAACCTGTCAGATGAAGTCAGATAGCTTAAGCAAGGAGGAAAAAGTCTGACAAGTCTCACAAACCACTGGTGTAGTTTGTGAGCATCAAATTCATCAATACTTTACTTCACAGTGGTTTGGGAGAAAAGAAAAAAAAAACAGACAGACAACATCATATCAGTAGATCCATGTGCTCACATTAGGGCTCCAGACTTTCACTGCAAAATTCAATATTTTTACGTCCCTTCCATCCAATGCATGTGTCAGTAGTTTGAAGTTACTATTCAGGGCCAACCCAGTGGCCGAAAAAGGCATCCTAAGAAAAAAAATGTCTGCAGCAAGAGTTCAACCTTCAAATAAATTATATTTAGAAAAAAAGAGATTCGCACAACCACTTTGTCCCTTCCTAAGTAAGGCAGACAAATCTGAAAGCTCAGTTGCTGGGACAAATAGGGGTTAGCGCTGAAGCTGACATGCTAAAAGCAGTTTTGGAAAGAACAGGAGCTTCTTAAAGCAACAGAAGCCCAGTTTCAAGGCATTAATTTGCAAAGCCAATTTTATTTTAAATCATGTTTTATGTGTACACATACACAGCATTTCTATGTCAACTTAAGTGACTGCATGATTGTGATTGCACGATCACGCAATCACCTAGTTGCATGATTGTGCAATAACTGGCACCATGTGCCTGGAAAACGTCTACTGAAATGTTTCAAGAATTTTATTGTTTCCATTTGCAGTTCGTCTCACAATTGGTCATTTATTATGCTAGTAAACTACAGACATACTGGTCGCACACCACAGAGCACTTTAAAACCCCTGGGTGGCCTCCTGGTTTCTTAAGTGTTCAAACTGTGACTCACTCCATGTGCTCACATTAGGGCTCCAGACTTTCACTGCAAACTACCACTAACTTTGTCTTAAGTGTCTTGTTATGCTATCTACTGTCAAACACAACGTCGTCACTCCGACCAATACACCAAGTGTACATTAGTGGTCACGTTTAATGATACCTACCGCCCATTAAGTAGATGTGCATGAATTTCCAAAAATTATTTTCTTTTTCTTTTTAAAAAGTGGCTTACCACACAATAGAGTAACAAAGAGATTAATTTTCCCTTCTCTTGAAAGGAAAATTAGCTCTCTGGGTCAAATGTAGCTGCAGCTGTTTTCGAAACTAAGATCTTGTCAGTGCAATGATACTAATGTGATTTAATGAGAGTGGAATGATAGCCTTGAATCCCTGTTAAAAAGACGTGGCATAATGGATGAGCAGAAAAATGCTAATGTAATTCAGACATTAAAGCTTAAAAACAATTTCAGAGCTGTTTAATATTATATTAGAATTTACCACAGAAGACAACCAGTACATATTTAAGCAAGCTGTCAAAACAAACACAGCCTCTCTTCAAATAATGCTGGTTTTGTAATGTTTAACTAAAATGCAAAGCATTTTGATGCATACTGAATTCATAAAGTGACACTTTGATTTTATTCCCAGTTCACTTGTGTCACAGCAGAGTGATGTTGCTCTGTGAAATGTTATGGGTCGCTCCATCGTTCTTATACGGTGTCATCTGTAAATGATTTTTCTTCAATGATAACAGTGCTGCGTCTTTTTCATCATCACCCCTTGGTCTTCCTGTACACTGCACATCCATCTTAGACACTTCCAACACCAGATCCATTTCTTGGTGAGTGACAGGAACACAGCGCTGGGCTGCTATAATCCCAGTCCAGTTCTCCCTTCAGTCCCTTGAGGATTTGTGGAATATGAGACAGGTCCTGCATCCCTACTTGCTCACACAGACAGGCACACAAAAACAACCTCATACCTCCTCTTCTACCCCCTTATCGCTGGCTTTGACCCCTCACCTCAACTCGAAAGTCAGGCTCTTTATTAGTCTGTCACATCCAATAAAATCCTCCTTGTATAAGACAATGAAACCCACCTTCCCTTCTTCTTGTGGAAGGATCAAAGAGGAGGTTCAGACAGCTGTATCAGACATTTTTCCTTTTTACTTATTACAGCCCGTCAAGATGCACATGCAGGGTGAATTAAGCAAGAAATAAAAGCTCTTATCACTTTAAGTATGACAAATTCTCTAATCTGAGGAAAAACTTTAAGTTAAAGTATTAGGATATAAAACTGATTGAACACTTAACCCTGTATTGAAGCTAAATCCTCATAGCATAGTGATTACAACATACTGCTATCTAGAACATTTATTTATTTACTGTCATTTGGGTTTTGATAATTCTAAATTGCAATTCTTGTTGCTCAGAAGATTATTTCCAAAAGCTGCTCTGCTATTTGGAGTAAAACAACAAGCTGACATTAGCAGGTTAATGAGCCGGGATATCTGCATCGGCAACCAGCCAGCATCACCCTAATAAAGTTGATGAGTGGGAATACTTTCGGTGGCTAAATATATTTTTTTGCCAAATGTCTCCTTCTTGTAAGCTACTAAAACATTTAGGTGCCTTCTTTTAGCCAGCTGATTGATAGTGTGCGGCGAAAGGCAGACAAGTGACTGGTGTTTTCTCTCGGTTTCTGAAGTACACATCACTTTTTTTACACTCTGGTTAAAGGATCAGAAGGAACATTAAGATGTTTTCAACTTTGAAGGTCATGGCAACCCTTTTTGTGGCTCATGTTTATATAGAAAGTACACAAAGCATATACAAACTACTTATGCATGACAATTGAGAATTGGACTTGTAGTGTTTCTCAGTACAAACACACACACACACACACACACACACACGCACACACACAGTAGAGACTGAACTACATACATTTTACATGACGTGATAACATTTGTGTTGATTAAAATCCCAATGAAAATGTCAGACCAGACTTAACAAAGCTCTCCGCAAAACACTGAGAAAAACATCTGAGTGGAGGAATCATGTCAGAATTGCTAAAATAAGCTAATTATGCTGCAGACTGGCACCACGATTCCTTCTGAGATAAAAAAAAAAAAGCACTGACTGAAGATAAAAAATGTTTCAGCTGATGATTCACATATTCTTTACCAAATCATGTCAGAATAAAAAGAAAAGAAGTTTTTTTTGTTATTATTTTCATTAGATGAAGGAGACTGAGCAGACAGATTTCTCAGTGTGCCTCAGCAATAGGGATGACTCTTCCTTGCAGAAATCATTCATGAGAGTTTGATAAATCACCGGATCTGTTGGAACATGTTACAGTCACAAGCAATCCATATTATTAAGTTGCAATGGGCTTTTAAATCACAATTTCTTGGATTAGAACAACAATTTTAGGCAGACTCAACCAGAAGAGACAGGATCACTTCGCTCCCTGTGACAATGTTTTTTGTTGTTGTTGTTTTTGTTTTGGTAAAGTCAGCAGCATAGTAGATTGCTTTTTTCTTTTTCTTTTCTTTAAAATGACCTTCCCACAAATGCATTCAGAATGCCTCATATAAATGTCAGCAAACTGCACCAATGCAGAAATGATATGTGTGAAGAAGAGCTGCCTTTGTTTTAAGAAATGGTGGGACCTGCAAACTCGAATAAAAATCTAAAGAAAAAAAAAATACAGAGAGAATTTTAAGGAAATTTTATATGAAAACTTTACCCAGCTATAAACCATCATTGGTTCTGCTAAGATATGGGATCCTTTATATTGGCATATTTATGGGTAATGGGCGTTTCCTCAATAAAAACGGGAGGTTGAATAAATCTGGCATCTAAGAGAGTCTTAAAACACTAAATTAAAGCACCCAGTATGACAACATGAGACCTTCATGAGATTGATCGGACTCTGAAGTCTCCCGAGTCTTGTAAATCTCTCCAGCTGTTGCAGGGTGGCTAGGTCATCCTTTTAGAGGTTTGATGTGGTCTATTGATTTGTGGACTTCTGTTTAGAATCCTTGAGTTTGTAATTTAGTTGTTGTCAGTTCTGGCATTTTGGGAACCAGATGTGACCATACTTGGGAAAAATATTGACACTAGAGAGTTATTCCCGATGCCTTATTAATTCCTGAATTATTTTGGGAATAACCACAAGCGGGAACTAGCTAATGACACCATAACGACTTAGTGGAAACATTCAGTGACTTTTTTATGGGAGGCTTTCATGAGAAGCTCATGCTTTTTTTTAAACTGGAGTCTTGTGGAAGCGGAGATGTTTCGGAGTCGGCGTGTCGTGACCATCCTCTGCACGAAGCTTTTCATCTTTGGTTTTGCCTCATTTATCTGTTCCGCTACGGTTTACGGATTCTGAAACAGTCGCATAGAAATGACAGAGAGAAGAATGGGCTCAATAAACTGTCAGCCAGTTCAGCAATCATCACTACACTTCATTATAATCCATATAAAAGCAGCTGAGTCATTTCAGGCAGTAAAACAAATTAACAGGCAAACCACCAACACAGATTGATAAACATCTGCTACCCCTCCTGCTCCCCCCCTCCAACAAAATGCCAGCAGCAATCACAGAGTGAAAATGTCTGCTTCAAAAAGGTGACTTCCCACAGGGTATTTGCTGTGAGGAGGAAAAAAATGACATCTATTAAGCTCACCTTAAAGCAAACCTGTGTTGTCCACGTCTGTCTGGGTTTTTTTTTTTCTCCTCAGCTTAGAGAAACAAACAAACACACAAACTCCCACACATACACATACGGACAGACAGATGGATTAAATTCTGCCTGTCATAATGGAATCATCTCTGAGATGGTAGTGAATGGTTCAGAGTACTGACCAGAACACAGCAGCAGAGATAAAGATGAGAAACGGCAGAGCAATAAAACACAGAGCTGCAATTCATCAACAATGTCCAGAGTGAAAGGAATGCAATAAAAAGCTTTTATCCTTTTTATTGCAAGGATGGACAGCAAGATGGGCATGTTTGGGTGCAGCAAGACAATAAAAGGGAATCAATTTCCTATCAAAATATCCAATAGTCCACTACAGTGCTTCGTGAGCACTGAAAGTACAACTCCACTACCCTCGCCCTACCAAACAAATACAGGTAATTCCTGATTACTTATAGCCATCGGTTGTTTGAATATAGCATTGCTAAGGATGGACTGGTAAGTGATTATCAAGGTATGATAAAAAATACAACAGATTAATTGCAATAAAAATGTAAAACTAAAATATTTGGCATAAACTGCTTTTACTTAAAGCAATTATTGGGTTTATATTTATAATACTCAAGGCATGAAGGTAAATATACTGTTTTAAAACCAATCAGCAAACACCTGGTGGAACCGTGCATCTACTGAGCTTATCATGCTGCTTCTCAGTCCAACGCTCCTGAGAACGACTGTAAACTGCATAATGAGAAGCACTGCTGTGATGACATGCGGAAGGCAGAGTGTCGGAAAGAACAGCAGCTTCTTAAAGGTACAGAGACCAATTTCAAGGCATCAGATTGCCAAGACAAATTTCTTTAAGTCGTGTCATTTTTATAACAACTGGAGGTTACAGTTACTTGATTATGTCATAAAATGACACTATTTTCTGGAAGAATCCCTTTTAAGTCTTTTTAAGAGGTGTTAATAGACGTGATAGTGTGACTGGAGTTTTCTTGGGCTGTATAAAGCTAGAGAAAGATGCTTCTCTTACCTCTTGCTGTACACTACATGTAAACTGGATGAAGGCTGACTACTAAGCTTTCTCCTATTTTAAATTTTCTTTAGCCATGAAAATAATTTTTTTATTTTTTGGCCATTCTAGTGTAGATCAGCCCACTCATTAAGGACGATTTCCTGAAATCTCCTAACTGGACAATTAGTCAGGGTATCTGCTAAGGTAGCCAGTGTACAATATTTATAGCTTTATTGACATGTTGAATTTAGCTTGCCAGTTGTAATCCTTCGACTGTGAATGGGTGATGCCCCTTTAGTTTCAACACCAAAACTATAGTTGAACAATTTGTATTTCTTGTAGGAAATGGAAAGGTGCAGTCACAATCTATTCCAGCATATTCAAGGCTTTTTAACCAGGAACTGTAGAAAAATATTTGCAATTTTTTGTAACATAAAACCCAAAGTAAATTTTTGTAAAGTGAAAAGCAATGAACACATAAAATACAACTATTATTTTGGAAGTGTTGAACAAGCCCTGTTGCCTAATGAAAGGCATCAAGGCCTGGTAGGTTCAACATTCATAAATAGATGGATGTTGAACTATGCATGTTGTTGAATTTAGTTACAAAACCAACCTTTCTTTGATAGTTCTCGATGATTTCTACAACTCAATATCATGGAATATTGGTTAAGGGCAACAAAATCTTCAAACGTAAAAGCAAATGTCTTGCTCATCTGATGTGGCTACTGCCTCAACCCAGATGAGATGCTGCTGACCTCTGCAGATCTCATCCGTTTCTAGACGTTCCTATTTATTAATCAAACATGTCACCAGAGAGACACTTTTCCCCTGAGGCTCTGCACAGTCACAAATGAATCCTCTTTAATTATGTCTCACCATAAGTGTCAATTGCTTTGAAGAGTTACTGACTTTGTTGCTTCAGTAATCTGGTGGCTGAAAGTCAAACGCTGCACCACAAAACACAGATGGCTCATTCAGAGAAATGAATGGCGATAAATGATCATTAGCAATGATTGTTTTTTTTTAAAAAAAAAAAAAAGGGGGGAACCGTCTAAAGATTTGTTGACCTATTTTTTCCTGAAATGAAAATGTAACATTTCCACAAATAGCCCCAAACAAGGTGCAACTCCTCCGACTGAGAGACTCCTGAGTCCCATGTGGCATGAGCGAATGCGCGTCGCCAGGAGTGTTACTTGGGAAGAGACAGCCGTGGTGCCACTGCAGATGCAAATACGCAATTATTTGAAGCACACGGATAACATTAAAAGAAAATTGCATCATAAATAAACATGCTTGAGTCTCAATGCATAATTTATTCTATTTACAACTAAATCAAAACTGTGGAAGAAATTGGGCATATTCTCATCCTCAATATGTCTTTTTATTTGTAAATATGTTTCAATAAAGCTGCGACGTAAAGTGATATAAAATGAGATAAATAGCTTTACATTCCTATAACAAGCTTGAATTTAAAAAGGATTCTTGAATGACCCTCACGTCACACACTCAGTGATAGTCTGTGCTTATCCTCAATCTACAATGCTCTAGGTTTACATAATCAAGTGAAAAGTAAAAACGTCCTCAAACCAATTTTATTTTTGAAGCCGTAACCGTGACCCCGGCTCACCAGGGAGGTCATTTCCGAGCTTTGTTGACAAACTTCCCAGCCACTTTCCTGTTTTCTGCTCATTGTTGGAAATGAATTTCCCAAGGACTGCACACACCGTGAAGATACTGACCTTATTTTCAAACGGGTTGTTCTACACGAGTACTTCAACACAGCACACAAGAGAATTCATGCTCCATTCAAATAAAAAGGGTCTTTGCCCTTTATCTTATCAAAAAAAACATCCTGGATGAATAAGATTAAATGTTGTACTCGCAGTAGTGAATAAGAAAAGCTGGTTTTACTGCATGGAGCCATGCAAAATGTTACATAATTCAAGGGAAAAAAAAGTGGAACTTTGTGGAAGCAACCACAGCAGAAATGCATCAATTTCAATTACATGCAAGATAATTCGTAAACCGTTTTTTTTTTTTTTTCACAAATTTTGAAAGTTTAAGCTTCAAACTTTAATATATTTCACTAAAATTTAAAAGGATACCTTATTTTACAACATTTTCAAAAATAAAAATTGTTTAAGACTGTGAACATTTGCTTTTTGGGTTCTACAAAAAAAGTTTTAGTAAATGTCTACACACTTTGCACAATTGAAGACTGAAATTTCGACACAGTCTTAATTGTAAGCAGCATAAGCTCAGTCAGATTGGATGGGTAATGTACCGGAGATTTCATTTTATCCAGTTTGTCAATCAGTTTTGGAACTAGACTTTGACTGAACCATTTTACATACAAATACTTTTTAATCATATTCATTAATTTATGGCTGTGACTTCATGTTCAGTGGACAAAAATAATTGTCCAGCATGTGACTGAGCTGTCCACTATGCAATTACATTTCATTTTTGGTTTTATTTTATTTTTCCTCTTAGTAGAGCAGCACAGGTAATTAATGCCATCTTTGGCTGACTGCAGTACTGGAGAGAAAGTTAAGACGATCTGAAAATAAACTACAAACAAACAGACAAACGTGTTGTTCTGAGCAGACAGATGCGCCTCAATGTCCACTCTGAATACGCCTTTTACAGATTTTATATTAGCTTTTACAAACTTGCATTATTTAACCAACATTGTTAGGTGCCAATGGCTAATTGGAAAGAATGAATCAATAATAAACTGAGGCTCCGCAGCTCAGCAGTACACAATTATGGATGAAGGCATTTTCACTGCTTTGTTTCTTATATGTACTTCATGTGTCCTTCAGACGAGGTCTTAGAAAGCTTTCAGTGGCTGAAATATGGAAAAAAAAAAATCACAAGAAAATTTTTTTTTTATTGATGCCACAGAAATAGAGATGCTCAATAACAAAGCAAACTATAATGAAAATTCAGTGGGAGTGCAATATCAATGTATCAACAGCAATATAGCAAAGACCCTCTTTGACCGGCTTTTATATTTAAGACTCTGCATCTTTCATGTCACGAACATATTTAGCCACTCAGTCAGACTCTTACTGACTGAGTACAAGATGCAGCATGGGAGTGTTGGAAGCATCTTAACCATTAAAACTATATTGAGACGTTTTACAACTTCGCTGCATAAGCAAAGTTGTCATTTCTTTACAAGGATCCAGTTCTGTCTGCCGTGGAACATGTTCTGTTTTTGACAGGCTGGCAATCTTTTCAAAATCCAACAATTAGGGTCACAGATCTACTCTGCAGTATGTGCACAGAGATGGATGTTTGCTGTATTGCTACTTACACAAACAGAAAATAAGATGTCGCACTAGTAATTATTCGGTCTGATTGAAATAACAGTTAAATATAAGTTGAGGTTGTTGAGAAACCAAAGACAGACAGGAAGTAAGAAGGAATTTGTCTAAATGAATAAAAGAGATGCTGCATTTCTTTTTTACTGGGTTGTATTTGTACAGATATCCCCCTCCTTAATCTGAAAGATTTTACTGCATTAGCACATTTTCAGAGAGAGAGAGAGAGAGAAACAGCTCTGTAAAAATGGGCTGTTTTCACAAAATCATTGTTTAATTTTAAAGATGCATTATTAAGACAGCTCAACTTCAATTTAGGTAGTAAAAAAGATGGCCTTGTTCATGTTATTGTTGGTGAGAATCTAAAATCATCTTTTGTTCGGCAGATCAGAAAGTCGAACCGAAACATCTCCAAAAGTGCCCAAAATATTTAATGAAAATAACTGAGAATTTCAACTTGAAACAGTTTTTATTCATTCATCCTCACTGTTCATTGAAAGTATTTTACTGCTGCCATTCAGAGGGTGTTTTGCTTTTAATTAAGTGTAGCTAACGTGGCCCCATAAACAGAGATCATTTCAATAGTTAATACATAACAATCTTTTTGCTGCAGCATGTCAGAGTCTGTGTTGGACCTAATTGCATATTATTAACGGTTGTTCTGATTGGCTGAGGCACTGCAGTCTAAGCTGGCTGTAACCAATTCCTTTATCAGATGGAGCATAATCTATTAATATTTTAACACTTTAATAGCTGGACAGAATGAGCTTGTGGGCTGGTTTTAGCCCAAGGGCCCCAGTTGACAGCCATATACATCACAACAAGCACACGGTGTGAGCACTGCAGTGCATGTCTGAAGGTGAAACAAAGTAAAACGGCTACATATATATTGAATATGAGTACAACTGATTTAACAGCCAAAAGAAAGTTAAAACTGAAGTGTACAGATAAAACGCTGAACAGCAGTTTCAGTTTAAATTAAAAATAACTATATCCAAATTTCAGGTGGGCATTTCTGTAGTTTTACAACACAGTATCCCTGGAGCTTATCAGAGCGGTGCTTTTATATTTCGGTGAACCTCAATATGCTTCTAATTAAAATATGTCTTTCTGCTCTCCGGCTAACATTTTAAAAATAACACTATTACTGTTTTCTAAGTAATATAGGTCTTCTAAGTTAAATAGCATTATCATGGCATTTGCTGCTAATGTGTTGTTGGCTTTCAGCATGCTATGATTTTCGGTGCAACACAAGTTGCAGGGCTCTTCTTAATAGTGCTCATGTTTCTGTTTGTAAAGCCTCAATGCATGGTGCTCTTGTTTGGAAGATATCATGCCATTATTTTATTTTACGTCACATTAAGACAAAACATAAGACCACATAACACCTACTCCTACTGCGTCTAGTACTGCATGCTGAGGTTTATACTGCATGAAGATTGGCAGTTTTTAGTAAACAATCACCAATCTGATATTCTTATGATGTGATTTCCAGCTCAGCCAAGCTACCACAAACACCTTTTGGACAAAACTGAAGTTGCATGAGAATCACAACATAAAGATGTTGAACATATCCCGCATGTGCATGCCTGCTTGAAAACTCACACAGTCCTAATGCAAATGTCACGCAATAATTACATAAATTTATGCTATGCCTTCCTGATGCTCTGTCTACGCTGATGAAGATTAATTTACTGGCTCTTTACATGAGGGAAGTTGGATTTCTTTTCTCGTTAATTTGGCTTATAATGACTTGACCCCCTGGGGACAGCCGTAGCCTCTGCATCGAGTACTGAACTTTCCTTTCATTTGATTATTGTCTGGAAAAGGAAGGGGAAAGAAATTAAGAAGGTAATATCACAGGAAGAATTATGCATCCCACCCTGATGATGTCACACGCTGCAAATTGTATAACGTTCAGTCCAAAACAGATCCACTATAAACCCAACGACATTTGTCTTTCCTTGCACATAAGAAAAGATAAATGTTCCACAATCTGAGTTTCTTCAAATGTGTAGTCAAGCAAAATGCGATATTAGATGCACTGACAGATGAGCCCTGCAGATCTCAGGAAAACAGTAAGAACATGTTTACAATGTTTCTAAAAATGACTTCTCCTTATACAGTTGAACCCAGATATTTATATAAATTATACAAAAAATACTCATAATCTCAGAAGATTGGCAGTTCTAGAAATTTAACAAAAATCTGTTTAAGTATTGGAATTTGAAGTAAGTAAAACTTTCTGAGTATTTTTACATTTATCAAACAAAAAAATTTTGTTGTCCCTAGTCGACTGGAAACACTTGTTGTGTCTTTAATGTCAGAAAGTGTGTCTTCCTTTTTACATATCTGAAATCACATGTGTAAATATTCCAACTGTACAATTTCATACCAGTAACATGAAATGTTAAAAAAATGTAAAATATTATTTTGGGGATACTAATCGGAGGCTCAGGCCTCCAGCAGAGACAGGTTGCATAGCAGGGGTTTTGAGTTTAGCAAAAATTGGTAAAACACTCTCTGCCTTGCTCTCATATTTGATGGGAATATGGATTTTTTTCAGAGTTATTGACTTTTTCTCCATTTTGCTTTTCAAAGGAACACACTAAAGACCGAGTAACACTATTTTCTTAAACAAGAAAATAGTTTGGGTTTTTTTTCATAAGGGGAATAAATTCAGTGAAGTGGCAGACTGCAGTTTAACTTTTGTTGCCCATGGTGACAGGCTGATTGGTGTAATAAGGCTTTGATCAATTCATAATGATTATGAAAATGTTGCCTTTTCTTAGGGCTTTCTTGATGTCATCTTCCCTGTAAAATAAGCATCTGGATTTGCTGAATTTGCCTTTCATAAAGAAGAAGCATCATATTTCCCCAAATGTTCACACCCACATATCGGTAAAAAATGTCTGAATTGTTACTGGATTATGCAAATAATAGCAAATATAAAAATATCATTTGTAGAATCCTTCTCAATTTGTGGGGTTCCTGTCAACAAATACCTACAAAAATTAATGTCTGAGGAATCAGGAAAAGCAGCTATTTCAGCTTGAGTGGTGCTTAATATTTGCATATGTATCGCTACATAAAAATGTGAGTTTTGCATCTGAATAGCTTAACAAAAAAGGGGCTTAGTTCCTTCTCCTGCTGACTTTGAAGATGACATGATTGTGGAGTTTATGATTCCAGGGTTTGAACAGAGCAAAGACTGTTTGCTATTTCTCTCAAAAGCAGCAACATTACACATTTACAATAAAACACATTGAGTTTGAAGTAACATTTGTCTACATCACAACACTGTTAATTATGCTTTTACATGCTGAGTGAATATTGTGATCAGTGGAAGGAATTTGTAGCAAAACCCTTCCAAAAAAATTGGTTTGAAAAATGTTTGAAAAGGAATGCTTTTAATAATACACTTACCTTAAATGTATTTACTGATAATTATTACAACACTTCGAAATTTCCCAATTTTCAAAACTGAAAACTTGGTTTAAGCATCTGAGAGACTTTAGTGTGACAAGCACAAACAAAACAAATCTGAGACGGAGCAAATATCATATTGTCGTTTTTGTGTTTGCATTATTTTAAAGGACAAAAACAATCCAATAAGGCTTACCGGTCATCTTCATGCTAAAATCTGGAACAAAATCAGCACCGTTCGGTGTATTTAATAGCCCAAGCCATTAAAACAGCAATCCGTTTCAATGTGTGTGCAAGTCAATTTTATCACCTGACTGGAACAGCTAAGCCTCTAGTCAAAAACAGAGATTGTATCCAAAACCCCGCCGTCATTTGTCAGCTTTGCACACATAAATACTCCACCTGCATTACACGTTTTGTAGCTAATTCATCTCCCCGGGCATTTCAATTTTGCTGGAGCGTCTGCTGCTGCTGTTGTTTACTTGTCTAACTCATTATGGGAAGGGAGAGTCAGAGGAAAGTATTCAGGTAAGACATGGCAATGCAAACATTCAGAAACATCTAATTGCAATAACCTGGCACAGTGAGTAATTTGGCGTCTTGAAAGCAAACCTCGAGATTCTAAAGAAACACTTCACACGAACGAATGTCGGGCTGCTGGCAAATACACGCCAGGAAACTCAGACAAATTAGAAAAATGATCATTTTCTTGGCGAGATTTGAATATTAAATGCTCCTGCTCACTGTCTCATGACAGGACTTGCGATTATCACCAAAGCAAGTTAACATAATATTGTGCATATTGCTTTGTTTGCCCTCAACTGCCTTTCAAACATGCATTATTTATAAGCAATCATCTATCATTAGTCATATACAACATGCCAGTTAGGGTCATAATTGCAGGAAGAAAAAAAAAATGTGACCAAGTAGCATTCAAGTGCAGGGCAAATATTAAGTCACGCTTAAACTAAAGCTTGATTAGATTTCATGTTTTGGTTCCATGTGAGTAACATTAACAAACATTCCTTTGTTTCCAGTGACAGACTAGTGATTGCTTCTGAATAAAGCACTTAGGGATTTTTAAAGACATATAATTGTTATGTTAATGCACACTGACATTTTACATCTGGCGTACGCTAACGTGAAGTGTACTGTGGGCCGACTACTCGCAATAATAAAGACACATTTCCTTTTAGCTCTCTTACTTTGTTTATAAGCTTCCTGCAGAGTTTTGAGAAGTCCACCGGTGCTCAACACAAGCGCCTAAACGCATTTATGCTGATAATTTATTTCTTGTAAAACCCTTTCGCCTGCGGTTGTTCTGTTTAAGTAACAAAACAGATTTTTTTTGTCCTGCGTGGAAAGCTGAAAGTGTAGTGAGATCATTTTAGTTAAATGATTAAATTTAAAAAGTCATAGTTAGGGACGTTGAACTGCATCACTGCAGCAGAAAAATATCGAGGTAGGACGTAAACACAATATCGAAAGAGAAAATGAAAACTGTACCACAAGAGGTGGAAATATGTATTTCCATCTGTTCATTCATTGAAAGTGAGAATTTATTTGGTGATTACTCAGACCGCCGCGTTGTTACTAAGGTCAGCAGCCCGGGAGCAAAATTAATGGCACCTACATCCTTACTGTTTCATTCCTCTGGGAGGGACAGAGCCAATGACTCATTCACAAAGGGAACTTATATCATGAACGGGGGCCGTAAGAACCACACCACAAGCTGAGACAGGACTACTTTCCACTAAAGCGTAAATCCAGACCAAACCTCACACCTCTTCAAGGAGGTGAGAGATATACAACCCACGATCAGAAGAAGGAGAGGACCGTATGGAAAACCCTAATAAGAATTACAGAGAAGACTGCACACACCCGTACTTTAGTTTTGGGGAAACCCAGCATATATATATTTACTTTTTTTTTTTTGGTCTTGGTAATCTTATGAAAATATTACCAGTTAAACTCTGTCTTTTAAAGCATTTCTAACCAGTGAAAAATTACACAGATTAATTTAACGAGAATAACTTAAAAACATTTATTTAAAGACCGAGCAAAAACGCACAAGACCTAGACCAGGTCTTGTGCTTTTGTTCTGCATTTGATATGCACATTTTGCACTAAAATACTCTCATCTCAGGGATACAGAACCAGTCTCCTTAGTGACATGATCAAAGCATTTTACGAGAATGCTCTCCCGGACCTCGAGAGCAAGCTACGTCTCAAGTCTTTGTTTGTGAGGTTTGAATCAAAGTCCAAAACCAAAAAAGCTCCCTGCGCAAGAGTCTTGGCAATGTGCAGGCAAACTGGACTGCAGGAACGAATGTATATTACCAAACAGAAGGACATTTGCAATACAGAAAACACGAGTTGGGCATGCTGCGTGTGGAATTAAATAAAAGTCAAAGTCACAGCTGCTGTTACTGACACAGGCAGAGATCGAGTGTGCTCGTCACCTAGGGCTCAGAGGTGAAGACAAAAAGCCCACGGAAGGAGATCACAAAAATAAATCTCGGCTCTGCTGTTCATTTTATCATGCTTTGTGCAGCGTATACTAATGGGCACTGCTTTCCTCGTCTCCCCCAACGGGAGTGCTATAGCTCCCTGCAGCAGAGCCAGGCTCTGCTAAATCTGGAGACATCCAGGTCTCTGGGCCTGAGACTCGCTTAGCTCCCAGGTGGAAGGGGGCAACACAATATGAGGCTGACAGCAAGATGAAGCCCTGTAAGAAAAAAAAAGAAAAAAAAAGGAGCATGTGTATAACCCAGGAGGTCATGTGCTAGGAGCAGAGTGTAATTGTTTTCCTCATTTCCTCAAGCTTGTAAAGCTGATCCACTATCAGCAGCAGACTGTTATGCCATGAGCATGGCAATGAGGCTGCTTTCTCTGGGTCTTTTGACATTTCGGCCCGTGTAATAGTCAGAAGAAAAGCTATTAGCCTGGTAATCAATTTGGCTGTTCTGGAAGAAAAAGCACTTTGTGGTTGCCGACGCTCAAAAACATGATTGAAAGTTTCTTGTTTGGACCACTTTCTTCGTCTTTGGCACGCTTCGTTTCTTTCGGGACAAAGAAATCGTCTCATTCGATATGCTCAGAAGCAGGTCTGCAAAATTATCCAACAATAAAACAATATTACACAAAGCTAATGCACTGAATGAGTGCATAATATTGCAAGCAAATATTACAAAATTACCCGGGCTCGCATATTTTTAGGGGGTCCGGATTATCAGAAATAGTGCGTGCTGTAACGGGTAGGCATTAATGGAGTGCTGAGAAGCCTAGCAGATTATAAACAGAATGACATCAGCTCTGACTCATTCCCACCGAGCTGGAGACAGACTGCTGTGCGGTGAGAGAAAGGTCACCTAAACATCCAATCAAATTACATCATGTGAAGAATTGCAGTGAAAACTAAAAGCCAGTTTAACAACAACCCTAAAAATTCAGCAGTGAAGAAAATATATTGTACGAAGCTCATGGTATGCAACCCTAAAACAGGCTAATTTTACTTTTTTTTTTTTGCCGGCGCATCTGGTGTTTCTCAAGAGCCAGTTTCATTTTACTAAACACTACAATTTACTGAGGCGCCTGGGTGGCAGAGAGGAAAACCACTTGGCCTCTGTAACAACAACCTGGGTAAGATGGATTTTAAATCAGCCTTTCAAACAGAAAAAAAAAAAATAAAAAATCAGCACAGTTCTGGACCGAAATTCTATCAAACATTAGTAACATATTGAGCCTGGACTGCAGACTAAACATCAGAGCCTATACACAGTTCCTCTCCGCAGTAATCATAATCAGTTAACTTTTCCACATTTTGTCAAGCGTCAACCACAATGTGTTTTTTGGGGGGGATTTTAGGTGACAGACCGACACAAAGTAGCGATTAATAAAAGTGGAAGGGAAATAGCTCAAAGTACCAAAAATAAAATAATAATAAAAAAAAAAAAAAAGTGAAAAATTGAAACCAAAAAGTGTGGTGTGTATTTGTTTTGCCTCCGAGGCAAAACTTTATAGCCTCTTAGTTCCTGTCAGTTTAGGTCGAGAGTCACGTGTTGGAGAGAACTTCTTGTATTTTCCAGAGAGTTAAAGCCTGGGGAGATTGTGTTATAATCTAACTCTGCTTTAAACTTCTCCACGTTTAAAGGTTTACCCCTTACCTGTCTGCTGAGTCTCTGGGACTCGTGACTTACTTTGTTCCCCACTTTACCTCCAACGCCTTTACAGAACAGTTGCATTTACCAAAATTTAATTGCACACAGTTGGAGTCCATTTGCAGTTTAAGTGACTTATAAAAGTAGTTTTATAAAAGTCTTTTAAAGGTAAAACTTTAAAAAATTATTCATCTTCTACTGTGTTGGTCCATTGGCTAAAATTCCCCCAAAAACAATTAATCAAGTGGTTTTAAAACTGTCAGCATTAATACTTGGACCACATTTACATTTAGAGTTTAAGTGAAAATGTGATTAAAAACACAGTCGCTGAAATATTAAATTAAATGTACACTAATTTAACTTGCATGGAAGATTTACAAGACAAGGCTCAGATAAAAGGTTTATTATTGCCATTGCATTTTTATTCCTACATTTTGTACAACTCAAAATGCTGATAAGTCAGGAAAAAGAAAGGAGAAGAAGATGCACTCTGATGTGGGAGCCAAGCAGAGGAGCGCAGAAAGGCCAAGCAAACTGACAACTTCAGCTCAGGATTAGTTCCATCTCATCTGCGTAGAAACCGACAGAGCTGGAAGGAAGTGGTGTCCAAATCAAAACAGCAGACTTGTGCGTGCATGCGTGTGTGTATGCGTGTGTGTATGTGTGTGTGTGTGTGGTCATTTTCCCTCCATCATGGCCAGCGCACATGTGCTGCACTGCTTAGCAAGTAGGGGGCGGGGAGAAGCCAGAACTTAACTGCTCCCGCTCATTTCACAGATTTTCCAGACAAATAATATCAGGTTTGTGCCCACTAGCGCCAACCCTTCGTCCGTGCCGGTCTCTCTGGTCTATAATTAAATGGCATTCATTTGATTTGTTCATTAGGTCAAGCCTCGGCTGGGTTGAAGCAAAACGGAACCCTCTTATTAGTGGTTCATGACTCCACTCTCTCCATGGTGAGCGCTGGAAGCTCTGGTGAAAAACAGCCCAGCAGCAGTGGGAAGCTGAAGCTGTCAGAAAGATTTTCCCTCTTTTTTTTTTTTTTCTTTTTTTTTAAAAAAAAAGGAGAAGTAGAAAAAACTTAGAGCCCACCTCTTCAAGAGGAGAGGCGGTGGGGAAAAACAGTGTATTTTCAAAATGTCAAACATGGAACCAGAAAATTATAGAATAGCATAACATTTTTTTGGCCGAGGTGATTTATATTTCCATGCACGTTGTAATCGGACTTTTTTCCTTCTCTGCACTCTTAAATTCAAACATGACTTTAATCACACAATATAATATGCAGTTTCATTATCGCGCGCAGCAGGACAGGATTTAAATCTGGCACTTTATGCTAGAATTTCTAGCCTATTGAAGTCTAACATATTTCTTTAAGCTATAAAATCATTATGAGTCTATTATTTTTCACTCCACCTCTGTCAAGCTCATCTCATTTCTTCCCATTTCAGTACCACAGGATGATTTAGACAGAGATTTTTGCCTTTGTATTGTCATTTCCAAGCTTCTTTTTTTAATTATGGCATTGTAATGAAGTTTATCTGGGAGTAGATTTGTGAGAATCCCTTCTGCTCGGCTTCTCGACACTCGTACTCCGAGATGCACTTTGAAGTGGTTGCAAATACGTAAATAACTTTGCAACAGAATTGTGGCTCTGCCTTGAGCAACAGTTACAAACTGTTGCACAATAAATAGAAGTACAGAAAGAAATCACTCAGGATTGGTTAATAGTATATTTTTACAACGTTGCTTCAGTTTTCAGTTGCAAAGGTTTTTTTGGCCAAATGTACACGACAAATTTGCATTTCCTTAAGTTTTGATGAGGAGAAACTTCAGTGACGCATTGTAAACAACTTGTGGAGGAACAGCTGAGGACACATGGAGGAACAAACCTCTGTCCCTTGGGTAACAAGATGTATTACTCGCCGCTTTAATGATTTCCATCTAGAAGAAAGACACTGCTGTGTTTCTGTCTCCACAGACATGTGTCAATCCAGCCTGAAGTAACGTTGGCAGGTAACATCCCTCTGTCTAGACAAAGTGGTCGCTGCAAGATGTAATGAGTGTCTAATTTTAAAAACAGCAGGACTTTCACCTCCAATTGACTAAAGTGGCGAATGGTTATATTGGAAACTCAAAGCAGATTGTTGGACAGCCATTAATGTCAACTGAGGGTGCAACAAGTGCTGCCCTCCTCTGAAGGGCTCCTACATCTAAAGATGGCTCCACTTCATCAATATCACCCAGACAAGAGAAACACAGTTTGTGTTAGTTATTTTGCAAAAACATTTTACATTACAGGTGAGGTGAAGGCACATGTATCAGTTATGGCTATGCATGCATGCAAAACATGCAGATATAATTCTGAAACTTAAGTCAAAATTCAAAGTTACAGCACCAGTCAAGATGGACAAAGTGGGAGAGCAATTGAGCGAAAAATATTAATACCCATCCCTACATACAATGCAGCAACATAGTGACAGTTTTAATAAATATGTTTAAAAAATTGATAATAAATAAATACATTTTGTTTAGAAAAGTTACATACTGCAGCTTTAAAACATCACCTGCACTTTCTGTAAAATATTTTGGACTGCCTTGGACATGGAAGGTGTTACGCAAATAAACCTGCCTTGTCTTGAGTTCACAACAAATGTTTATAGCAAAGCTGTGGGGCCTTTAGGGAACAGCTGTATTTATACTGATATGAGGTTACACACATTTGGACTCTTTTCTAATTACATCACTTCTGAAGGCAAAAGATTGCACTGGATATTATTCTAGTGGAATCAGCAGTAAGGTGACTAAACATAAATGTACATGTGGAAAAGATATGTAAAATTATGCAGCGAATAAAATAAAGATAAACATGAAATGTGGAGGAGTTCAAGAGATATAAATACTTTTGCAGGATATATTCAATACATGCTTAAAAATGCAGAAGCGTGATCAATGACATAAACATGCTGCGCTGTTATTTAGACATGCTGAGATGAGATGATAAATGTTTTGGAAGTCTGACGAGCGTTACACCTCAGAGGGTTTCTCTCACATGGAAAGAAGAACACCGGCAACAGCAGCTAAAACACAACAAGCTTGTCGTATCAAACACGTGCAGTTTGTTCCCGGTTCTTCATATCAGAAGTGTAAAGTGTGGCCTGGGGGACATTTGCAGCGCTTTTCATGATTTCATGAGGCTTCTGACCCCAGTTTTTGAATTGTACAAACGTGGCTCACCCACCACTAGCAGGTGGACACTTTTTAAAAGACAAAATTTTCCAACGTCAAAATCTTTTGACGTACACTAAGTAATTACAACACATTATTAATGTGTTGTAATTAATAATTACTTATTAATTACAACACAATTAATAAGTAATTATTAAGTAATTACTTATTATTACTTAATAAGTAATTATTATTATTATTATTACTGTATTAACCACATTTTTTACATTTTAATTTAGAAATAAGCAGAACCCCAGAAATCAAGTAACTTTTACTTAAAAACGGATCTGATTGAACTAATTTCTTAAACTTGGTTAAACACAGGGGAAGAGTTTTCCATGTCCTGCTCTTGCTGCTGCGCACAAACGTTTTGCATCCCAGAATACACCAAATGAGGTTCTACAATAATTTATAGATTGACTATTTGTCCCATTAAAACATGAAATGGTAAGTTTGTTTGTTTGTGCATTTTTAGAAAAAATAAAAATAAATAACTAATTGTGCCCTGGAAAGTGCTTGACAATTTTGGTTCTGCACATTCAGAACGACTGAAAGTGACGCTGCTTTTAGCCTACATTAAAAACAATATCCAGCAGCATCACTTGGCAGACCAAGAAACAGAGGCTTCATGCACGATCAGGGTGTCAGCACCCACTCCCTGCACAATTACTGGATATGGTGCTGCTGTAATTAAAGTCCACTTTCAACGCTCCACACACCGTGACCTTTTCCAGTGCAAACAGCCATTGTCTCCGCTGAGCCCAGGGCCCCTCCGCTGGGATGTAAATGGATATTTTATGGTGGTAAAACGGAGAAATTGATCCAGATGATGGCATTCATTGAAAAAATATGTTGGAACCTCATCTGAGAATCTGATGGTGTTTCGCTCTTATTATTAGTGGCTTTCATTTGCAACTCTGGCAGGAAGATTTAAGAAGCCAGAAAGCCCCCTGATAAGCACCATTATAGCCCATAATCAGAAGCTATGAAGATGATGGTGATGTTTCCCCTGGCGCCGCGCTGCCAGGTTTTTATTCCATGTCCCTTGAAACTCCCCTGTCAATGCTCAGGCCTGATAGCAGAGAGGGCTGTTTGTTTAACTTGTCACTGGAACAGCAGTGTTGAGAGGGAGGGACCAGATGGAGGAGACAAACACACTGGGATTCAGTCTGGAAAGAGCGCAGTCCTCCTGATCACTGATGTGAACCTTGAGGACACTTGAGGCAAACCAAAGAATTACAGAGCACAGCACTCAGAGCAAACTAAAGCTGAGATTTCTTCCCCCCGCCGCCACCGCCGCCACAGATAAATGGCTGATTCTTACATCAATCAAAACGCTGAAGTGCAAGAGTCTGCAACAGCAGCATTCCTTTTGTACCTCTAAATGAATCAGGCACAGGAAGAGGAGCTCGGTCATACGCCACAGATTTTCCATCCAACACGGGGCTGAATGTGAGCAGACACAGACGTGTGCGCCCCTTGTCTATGAAACAGCACTCTATTTTGTTCCATTTAAGCTTTTTATATTCAGTAAGAAGGAGAGGCACAAAGGGGGCCTAAAGCTGTCTTGGGTCATTTAACCACACATTTTCCTTCTTCTTCCAGAATGTGTTTTCTGGCAGTCAAAGCACAAAGAGGTGACAGATTAGACGGGGAGTTCCTTTACAGGCTGGCTGTGGGCTTCAGGAGGGTGGGCCTGCTCGCTCGTGCTCGGGGCGGCAGCGCCACGCCTGTCACTGTTTGATGGGCCAGCGCAGAAGTGCAGTCACGGGGAGGTATGATTGATGATATTATGTACTCGCACAGGATCCGAATGCCAGCACACTCCTGTGATTTAATCCCTGTTTCTTCATTAAACATCCAGGCACAGCAGATGGACTGCACAACATCCAGGCTCTGCTTTCCCCAAGGCCGGAGCCAGACCAACATTACTAATTGATTCTCATAGAGAACTCATGCAGAATATAGCTGAATGCATAGAGAGGCAATATGATGCTGTTAGAAAGTATTTACCTGTCTCAATTATTTGATTTTTGTTTCTTTGTCATACATAAGTGCTTCAGAATCAAATACTTTTTCAATTAAGAGAAAAAACAATGTGACTAAACGTAACGCATAATTCTCAATTTAAAAACCATATCCAAACCCACCAAGCTCATGTGACAATATAATTACCCCTCTAAGATAGATTATCAATTACCTGTGATTACCCACATTTTTCAGTTTCATTTGGTAACACCCGGCCTGAGTACTTCCTAACTTATAGAATCAATAAATTACTAACTAGTTCAAGCCACAGATGCCTCTGCTAAGGTAAAGTGTTCATATTTATCAAAGAAACAAAACTGGTCAGTTATTTATCTCATAATAAAGTTTGAAGATCAAAACCAATTTAGATCAAAAAATAAAAACAAAGAGATCCATCTGTGAAAAAACACTGAGGATCCCCCAAGAGTTTTGCAAAATATTACAGTATGTGGACTGACAAAGTGAAACTTCTCGTAAGGTGTGTGAGTGTGTGTAGTGTTGCATTTGGGGTAAAAACAACATAGCATTTCTGGAACGTCATAAGTCATCATACAGTAAAATCTGGTAGTTTAGAGTCTAGGAGATTCATGATTTCACCCTTCAGCAAGTAAAAGCCTGGAAAGCATGATGTGAGTTTGTGACTATAACCTTAGTGTTCTTGCAATGCAGACTAGGGATCCAAAGCAAAACAGTAAGTCAATCTCTAAATGGCTAAAAAGACAAACACAAAAGTGGGTAATCTGGTGTAAAAAAGACTGGACTCCCATCAAATTCAAATGTTTTTATCATCTCATCTGCTTTTTGTATTTATTAAGGTTATCTTTCCTCTCATTAGGTTTTATTTTATCATCTAAAAAAACAGAAACAGAAGAACCATTTAAGGGGGCAAATAGACTGCAGAACTGCACAAATCATTCAAAAAACAGCACTGACTTTAGTGACGTGGAAAAAGTCAAAATTAGAAAGTTGTAGAAATCCCTGCCTTAGTCATCAGAAGTGTTAAAAATATTTACTGCAGTAGAAATAAAACCTGTACCACATTGACATTTTAGTTTTATGTACCTTTGGAGGAAAAAAAAATCAAAAAGGAAATTAATTTGACAGCTTCTCTTGTGCAACAATGACCCCTAGTGTTGAAGCTAGAAACCTCATGCTTTGAAACCTAAGCGTCTCTCTGCACAAATGCCAATACCAGAGACGTGGTAATCCCTGTGCCTCATGTTAAAGTGTAAAACATGAGGGTCAAGGTATACATTGACAGCAACCTCGATAATCCAAACTTCTGAAGGAGCGTTGAGGCTGTCAGACACTAAATCCAAGAAAAAGCACAGCTACACAACCCAGATTAAGCCAACCATCCCCCAGTAAGACCACAAAGGCTTCTTTGTACTTGGATGGCATATATAAAAGAGTTGAATTGTTTTGGCTGGAATTTTCAATTACGATTTGTTCTCTCTACAAAAAAAAAAAAGGAGTGTTATAAAATTTCTCTAAAATATTCTAGACATATTTTTATTTAAGTGCACATGTAGAAATTCACAGCCAGAAATGAAGCAATCGGTGTTTGGATTGGTGTTTGCAACCTTTCTCAATTAACTCAAAGTGACACAGTTGCAACACTTTTTCAGAGAACAGGAAACCCACCGGAGCTCCTGGAGATACACAACCCCAGATTAAAGAGGAGGTGGCCCCTGATGCATCACAGGCAGCGACAAATTATCATCGATAGCACTCCACCACATTACCATCAATCTCTCTTTTGAAAGACCAAAGTATCCCTCCATGCTAAATCATGAAATCAATGCATTTCTATCAGTGAGAGGGATCGGTGCTCCACTGATCTCTGTGGGTGAGTAATGTGAAATCCATCGCAGGTTAGTGCTCGTGGCCCGGACATGATCAAAGACAAGAGCCCAGAAAAGTTTGTATTGATCAGACGTCACAAAGCGGCAGCTGAGGAGTGGAAATGTGATTGGAATTTGAAACACTGGCAACTGAAGACAAAACGACTTGATCTTCTGAGAAAAACAGATCCATTAGCTTGTAGCATCATACTGATTTACTGTAACAGCAGAGCTATGATTGTTGGTTAAATTTTCAGAAGTGACTATCATCAGCTATTCTTTTGAAGTGTAACTTTGTATTAAGATTATGAAATCAGGTTGTTTAACAGTCCTAGGGAAGCTCAAATATTCAAAGATGTGGAGGTCAAAGGTCTAACTTAGCTTAACAGATTTTTTTTATTCTTGAAGCATTTGTTGTAATGAGACACCATCCAGAAAATAAATGTTAATAGATAGAGGTGCAATAGTACATATAGTCCTACTAAATCTTGTGGTCCATACCTCACTTACTGAGAGGTTTCACACGTTTTTTCATTGGATTTTCTTAACCAACAGAAAATTAGTTGATTAAGCTGACATTTAAAGCACTCCACACCAAAACGGCGCAGGAACGGATGGTAATGAAAGGTAGGCTGAACTCCCATCAACTACTTTTTTTATTTAGCTGTTTTTGCTCATCATCAGAGAACAATGACATGGAGATAGCTGTGAAACGTGGAGAGTGAATGGGGAGCCAAATAGTTATATACCAACATGCTGCTTCTGTATTTATTTTAAATCCTTGAAATCTGAGGTTTTTGGGGGGTTTTTTAACTTTGAAGATTGCCATGCAATATTCACAGCTCTACATAAAGTTTAATAAGCAACATTAAATACTCTACCAGGCATTGTCAAACACTTAATAAATACTAATAAGTTTTTCACAAGTGACTCTTAGTGTTCAAACATTGTAACATCAGGTCAGTGAGTGTTAAATATTTGTAACTTTTTGTTTTGATCTTCTTTTAAAAGGATGGGGCAATTGTTGCTTACTGGCCGTACATGTTTGGATGAAGGTTGGTACATGTTTGCATTCAATTTTCATCTGGAATCACAAATGTTCAAGTTACAAACTGAAGTGAAAACTGGACAAAAAGTGGAACATCTGAGCGACAATCTCAAATCCGATATGACCTCTGCCCATTTAAAAAGTACAGCTAGCTTTAGCATTTGACTCCTGGTTTTGATCTTATTAAATCATTTTCACATGCAGCACTGGTAGTGGATATGCTCCTTTGCATATTTCTTTTTTGAAACTTTGGAGATTGCCAAAGAATTGCTAACAGCTGTTAGCTTGTCACTAAGCATAGCAGTTAGCATATTCCACTGGTTTGGTTAACAAATGGAGAGCAGCAAGATTAGCTTCTGTTTCATCACTGGGAGTTCTGACTGCAGAGAAAGATGGTGACTAAAACCTGTCCTTGGTTCTCTCTGCTTCAGGTTACACTGTGAGTCCTCAAGATTGTTCGCCACATATTTGGTGTAGCTTGTACTTAAAGCCAGTCTTTTTCTAATGGCTGCAGTTTGCCTTTGTTTTCAGCTTGTGAATCACTGACAGCAGAATTTCTCTTGAAGTAAAAGCTTGTCAGGTAACAACAGAGTTAGTACAGTTTGCACAACTACAGGACTGTTCATTTCTCTTTCTCTTACACTGCATGAGAGTTTCAGAAAGTTATTACAAGCTTTTCTAATTGTACCTTCCAGTTAGGTATTATTTGCTGTTGCTATCACGTAGAGTTCCCTGTTAAAAAGTGTGAAAGAAACCAAGTACTTGATCGTCCCATTTGCTTCATTTTGCTATTGAACCAAACTAGTACTGGACCATGACCCAATAACTCGGTTTAGTTCAGGACCGTGATGTAGGTGTATGGTCACACCCTTACTAATACCTTTTTTGTGGGAAAGTAAAGCAGGAATCCTTACCTTCAGCCACTTGGGATTGAGCCCACAGGCTTTTTCAGCATCCTCCAGAGCTGCTCGGTGCTGGCCCAACTTGAGGAGCGCAGCCGAACGATTACTGTACAGGATGCAGTTCTGTGGGTCGGCCTGCAAAGCATCGCCGTAGAGACGCACGGCCTCCCGGAAGTCGCCCCTCTGACACGCCTCGTTACTCTGCCGCACTTTCTCCATGAACTCGGCCTTGCTTAGCGCACACCGCGACCCGTCGTCCACGGCAACGCACCGGACGGGCCTTCCCACCGTCCGAGAACCAAAGGCAGAAAACTGGAGAAATAGAAAGAGAGACGAATTAACTTGACTAAAAAGGTGCCAACAAAAAACATATCATATTTGTTTGTTTGTTTTCCCCCTCTTTGTCAACAAAGGCTGTGCTCCAGCGAGCGTTCTGGTAAACCACAACAAGCAGCCAAATAAACCCTGGATAGTCCTGTGCTGAGCTCTGGCTGCCAAAACGCCTGGTGTCCACACACATGCAAACAGCAGCTGAAATGTGAGGGAACAT
Organism: Poeciliopsis gracilis; assembly: GCA_911649635.1. NCBI lineage: Eukaryota > Metazoa > Chordata > Actinopteri > Cyprinodontiformes > Poeciliidae > Poeciliopsis > Poeciliopsis gracilis. Next base: position 2,518,845 of record CAJVRI010000005.1, on the reverse strand, counting down.
TAATGAAGGATGGCGTGAAAGAGAGTCGCACAAATTACGCCTTTCTTCTCGCATCAAATGCACATCTTCAGTTTAAAAAAAACCCAAATTCTAGGCCTTAATTTCAGCGTTAACAAAACAAAACACTGGTTTCTATATGTGTTACTTTTAACTATTGACATTCTGAAGTTGCTGATAGAAACATAAAGTGTCTGAAATGTTCCACCTACATGTTTTCGTCTTTGTTGCCGAGAAACTGATTGTGATCAATAGTAAAAAAAAAATTAGCCAAACGTCTAAAAGTGAAGCTACAACAAGCATAATTTTGACGTTGCGCAATCTTTCACTGAACATTTCAGAAACATCAAACCTTTCATTTTTGTTGTTTGTTTTATGTTAAGTCATAGCCGGCACTATTATTGGCACCCTGATCAATGATTTGAATGATCCCCTTTGCAGTCAGGGCAGCGCACAAGTTTTCACCAAAAAACATTTCTCAAAACTGAAACAAGTCTTTGACTTTTCTTCTTTGTCCGATCTCTTGAGATCGTCACATCCCAGTTTCTCGCTTCATTTCAGCTCACACATGTTCTCTCTTCATGAAGAAGGCTGATTTTGTGTCTGGTGAATCATTTCTGTGATAATTGGACCATGTGTTCTGTATCACTGTCTCCCCCCCAGCAGTTTACTAAAGCCAGTTCCTGGTGTCTGTCGTAGGCTGCATTACGAAGAGTTTATGACGCCGACCATCCCAGCACCACGTACAAGACGGATCCGGATCATGGATTACAACTGTCACCTTCATGCTTAAGCCACTTTTAACCCACAGACGATGTCCAAAGTAGAAACGTCATGAGCACTTCATGGTTATGGAGATATTGGTTTCATTTTCCAAAAAATAGAAATCCCTGCTTTTGAAGACTGTGGCATTTGTGGCTTGATTGGATCATAAACTTACCTAGCCCAATAATTAAGACACTTAATTAAGACACTTTAGAGATAATTTTTAAGAGGAACACGTGAGACGCCCCAGTCAGTCAACAATCCCATATTCTGTTAGGTGACTATGAATTATTGCCGTCAGCAAAACGATGCATTCAGAGGACGGCAAGGAAGGCCTTTTATGGCACTCCTTCAAGTCGTTTTTATTTTCATATATTCATTTTTATTAGGTGGGACTGATGTTTTAAATCATTTAAACCGCTCCAAACTGTATACTTATGATCTGTAATGTACGTTTATGTCAGTATCTTATTGTCTGTATCATTGCCATTCAAGCAACCCAGGCTTCCTGGACGCCTCAGCAGAGCTGCAGGTTAATCTCCTCCATGCCATGCTGTGTTGACGCTGTAATTCGTGCAAAAGAAGCGCTGTGTGAGATTATAGTAGTGCAATCAAAATATCCATTTTAAAAGATTTCTTGAAACTGCAGCTGCAGTCCAACGTGCATCTGCTGCTCGCATCTGTTAAAAGCGTATTTATCTGGACCCAGCTGTTCAAACAGGCATCAGCAGAGTAAAACTGAACCCAATAAAGACACAGACGAAGTTCCTCCTTCCTGGCATAACCTGAGTCCTCCTGTTTTGCTTGCGCTTCGTTTATCCCTGTTGCCTCGGTCCCTCTCCGAGCAGGAGGAGCAGCTAACCTGAGCGACTGCACCCAACCAGCAACAACCGACTGATTACACAATGTAGGTTAGAGTTGTTAACATTAAAACATTTGCTAAGAGTTACTAAATCCAGAAATCCATCGTCGGCCTCTCATTCCCGGAGCCAGCGTCCACTGCACCTCTTTTCTCACCACACCTCCTCCAGCTGAATTGTGGGATAGGGCAAGCTTGGTAATTACTTCCAGAGGCCCACAGAGAGAGAGGACCCGCTGAAATGAGAGCTCTGTGGATCAAGTAAGTTCAACATTAAGCAAAGTTACAACTCGGCACCGGTGCTAATCAAAGGGCTCGCTCGTCCCTGTGCACGGTAAGTATGTGAACGTTGGTGAACACCTTCACAGAGCTGCAGGTAACCTGGAAGCTCTGTGCTGTTCCCGTGGTGGACTTTAAGGCTTCGAGTAAACGCACACACGCAGCGGGGCGAGTGACATCCACTCTGCAGGCGTCACCCATGCCAACATGCACCCAGTGAAGCCTCAGGAGAGGGATCTGTAATCGATCAGAGGTCCCACGCAGCTTTCTCTCCTTCCCAAGGAATCTGCAGCAGCACACTGGGGGCTGCCTTCTGCATGTGGGCAGCACTGGCAGGAAGGGTGGAGATGGGAGAGATAATGAGAGCCTGCACCAACACAGGACACACACGCACACACACACACACACACCTACACACACACCCATACTTCCAACGTGATCACTCGGAGATCCACTCAATTCCTCTCACACTCAATCATGCAGACAGAGAGGTCTGATTGAGGGAACCAACTTTCTGCCACAGACTGCGAAAGCAACGCAAGCTTCTAAAACAACAACAATACGTGTCTTGCACGATCGCAGCTCTTTAGCGATAATAAACCAAAGCCCTTTCACGCTGGTTAGTGTCCGCTCCAGCGGTCCCCTGACGTCCACTGCGCGGCTCAGGACGCGCGGCTGGAAAATCGATAGATTTTTTTTTTTTTTTACGAGGTCATTTTGGAATTTTCTCCCCTGGATGCGGGGCAATAAAAAAATAAAAAAAATACACACGGAGCATTAAAAACGGACCCAAAAAGAAAAGGGGAAAAGAAACTGGTAAAGCCATTGTTCCGGAAAGCTGTTTACCTTTTCTTTCAGAGTCGCTTGCTTCTCCATCCTGGCTGACTGGCTGTGTTTGTATAACGGCTTATCGGTCTCATCCCATCCCCAGTCTCTGCAGATTTAGTCTCGAGTTTTTTTTTTTTGTTTTTTTTTTTGTTGATTTTTTTTTTCTGGTGCGTGCGCGTGCGTGCGTGCGTGTGCAACGAGAAGTGCTTCAAAGTTTTTGCCTGGAGAAAGTCCTCTTTCTTTTGCGTGGCAGGAGTCGGTCGATGAGCGCCGAAAAGGAAGTCCGCGAAAAAGCCGAGCTGCATACGCTGTTCAGGAGAAACTCTCCTCAAGGAAAGTGCGCCATGTTGTCAAATCTTTTTCCTTTTTTTTTTTTTTTTCTTTTCCTTTTTTCTCCTTCCTTCTCTCCCCCTGTTGCCACAGCGGATCTGCTGCGCACACAGAGGAAGGATAAAGTTCCTGAGTCAGGCCCACAATGCATCGGTTAGGTGTGCAGATGAACGATAGACTGTTTGGAAAAACTTTTCTTGCGCATAATTTATGTTGATTTTTTTTTTTTTTTTTTTCCAATCATCCCCTGGGCCAAATATTTTATTATTATTATGTTTTTCTTTACACGTCCATTCAACTAAACAGCTTTACTGGGAATTAAGTTCACTGGTAAAATATAAGCCTGAGCTTTGCTGCATATATGCTGACTCATGCTCACTGGGGAATGTTTTATACATGAACCCTTACCTATGCATAACACTGGATGTTAGATATTGACAGGAACATCTTTAGGGAAGTTAAAGATGTTCAGTGTCGCAAGAAAAACTCTGTGAGTTCACATGTCAGCTGAGTTGGTTCAAAACTAAAATGTTTTAAATGAGTTATTAGTTATTACACAGACACGAATTTAAAATGTGTGTAAGGAAATATCTCCTTTCTGCTTCTGTGAGATTCAAGAGCAAATGCAGCAGGAAGGGGCTGTCATTAAAAGCATTTGATTAGCTGATCACCTATATGAAAGCAGGAGTTAGTGCCACAGTGTAGGAGACTTTGGTCTCTAGAGTCTCTTCTGTCTCAGACATGTTGGACTTTTAACAGCTCCACTATGCCTCTTTGTTTCAATCAAGCCTGCCACTTGTGCTGCCACCAGTTTCCACTTAATGGTAAAAGAAAAAAGAAAAAAAAAAAAGCTTGACACACCACTGCAGAAAGTCTGGAGCACTGTGTGTGGTGGGCTAATAATTACTATTATCATGACACAATAGTGGGAAAACATGTGAAACGCAATGATATGGGTGAATGTCACAATAACAATATGATTTGTGAAAAACAAACAATAAATTTGTGTAAATGCCAACATCTGCAGTTTTAGGACCTTCGTTGTAGTTTCTTTACGACTTGACGGCCTTACCAACTCCTTCTTCTACGACTCGGCAAAAACCTCGGCAACAGCACTGAGACAGCAACTGGTTTTCCATGAACAATCTGAAGTCAGAAAAATGGAAAAGGTTATTCAGAAGGCTCCGAGAGTCAGAGCCTCAGCGAATGAATGGGTGTAAGCCGCATGTCGCTACCATGAGCATACATAAACTTCACATTTCAACATTTCACCGTCCCATTGTTGGCTTCCACACATCCAACTACACCACCAAATATTTTCCAACAGTAATACAAGTTATTGAAAGTAGTGAATCTTCAAGTGTTCCTCCATCTTTCTGCAGCTTAAAGGGCACACGGTTCACTGCTCAGCGTATGAACGAGATGATAACTGTGTTTTACTTGCTTCTAGCTGATATTTTATTGCTGCTGGAGGTCACTAAGATGTATGTAGGCATTTTTACTTACAGCTACTTTCATGGAAATAGAGTATACTTAAAATAATATTACCATAGTTGTGGTCTGTGGTTCAAGAATCTGGCATCAATTAATTCCATAAAGTTGCCATTTTGGTCCTGCAGGAAACACAGCCGGAAAGATTATAAATAAGGTGCCGTTTTAGGTCTCTGTATTTTTGTTGAATAAATGCACCTAATGATTTTAAGTAATCCGTTCAGTTGTGGTGCCAGTGCATAAATCAGAAAATCAACACAGGCACATTTCCATGGCAGAGCGACTCCAAATGAATCAGACTGGATGTCCTCTTGCTATAAAACATCTCTAATGCTAAATCTCTAGTAACTGCTTGCACAGCTCTGGCTCTGAAAACACCGATTGCACTGAAGTGCAATGAAACCAGGTTCATATATTCCCTGCAAGTCCAGATCCTGACCAGGAGGTGGTGTGAGAATCTTTAGCCAGGAAGCCTCCAACCTGATGACTGACAGTCATGATAGCTGTCAATTTAACAATAGGAAAAAGCATAAACACATGAATACATATTAACTGAAAGCATTTCACAAATGTTCTCTAATGGAGAATTGTCAGGCCTAGATTTGTTTCTAGCTGATAGAATAATTTCGCTTTCTCTCACACAGAGTGATTCATTTGTTGAATTAGGTCAAATAAATAAATAATTGCATACGTTAATCAGGTTGGTGATTATGTAACACAAGTTTTGAAACGAATTTGGTAAAATGTTTTTCTCCCTTAAAACCAGAAAAACAAAAAAATCAGGCCTTGGCAGATAAAAGTCCATGTCAACAAAAAGAAAAAAGAAAAAGCACAGAACTGAAAAGCCGAGTAAATCTCAACACTGCTTGCATCATGTTTAAAACAAATTTGCTTTCAGCTTGAACAGATATTTTCAGCTTGCCAAGTGGACAGATTTTACAGCCCTGCGTCCGGCTCATCAGACTAAACTCCGGCTCATTCAGGTTTGAACCATCCACTCACCCAGAACCGGCCCAGAGCAGCTGCTTTTGGCAGCTGCTAAAATTGTCTCACCTCTTTTGGCAGGGCCAGCTGTGAGCACAATTCCTTCAGAGGGGGGACAACATGCAAATGCTCAACCGTAAAACTGTCATGTATTCCTTCAAAGGTGGAGAAATGACGCTGATCATGATTCACCCAAGAGTTAAAGCACTTTTAAATCAGATCCGCCTTTGATCTTTATTTGGTCTTTATTGGATGGTGAACAAAGCTGGGACATAATAAACTGCTTGAAAATCTAAGTGAACACATCTGATGTTGACAGGTTTTGGCAGCTCAAAAGAATGGAATAAAATGCATTGGGTGTAAACTCACTGATATTCACCACATCCCATCCTGGCAGAGACTGGGGAGGGCTCTGCTTCTCAGAATGCCTTCAGATGATTGGATGGAGGTGTGTTTCCTTCGATAATCCCACTCTTGAAGCAGGTATATATTCATTTTACATACATAAAGCCCACATATAAGAGCGTTAAGGATATGTCACATCCTTGCTTGAGTCCTTGTCCTGCTCTGGTAAGTTGAAGCACTTTCAAAGCCGAGAGCAATGATGGGGGAAAGACTCAAAATGATCCAAGCTTCCATGTCACATCTTAGTCCCGATGAAACATTTCCCTTCCTTTCTGAGTACAGAAAGGAAGGGAAGCGGTGTGTAAAAAATCAAATGCAGTTCCAATCGAATCTTTATTTCATTCACAACAGTGTTTAGGAAACCGGTTCGTATCAGAAGAAGATGAAAAGTATATTGCTCAAAAATCACGTCTGGAGAGATTCTTACACCTAACCAGAGCAGGGGATAAAACAAGTTGAAATTATGAACATTAATAAAGATTTATTAATTTTTTTCCTGAAAGGCTTTTTGTCATTTTAACCGAGTAAGCAAAGTTGTGTCTCGTCCTTTTCAGGCTCTGAATGAAAGCATTAGTTACGGCCAGCAGCTTGTGGCAAAAAACCCAGGCTGGATATTCGTCTCTCCCTTTGACGACGCGCTCATATGGTGAGACAGAGTCAGCTCTTTGAACACAGCAACAGTATTTACACCTTCAGGACTAAAAACTCAAGCTAAAATTTGCAATGCATTTATTGGGATTTGATGCAAGATGCCAGCACAAAGCAGGGAATGTATTTAAAGTGAAAGGAGAAAAAAAGACACATAGTTGTTTTATTATTTTATTTTCACAAATTAAATTAAAAAAGAAAGAAGGTGACTCATATGTCCAAGTTGTCCTGAGAACATAAAACTCACAGTAAAGCATGGAGGTGGTGGAATCATGCTTAATCCAAATGAGTTTATGGCAAGATCTGAAAGATGCTAGTCTGTAGGAACTCCATCCAAACTGATTGAACCTGTGCTATATACAAATACAAGCCATACTTTTAGATACTTGTTTTTTGTAAGAGAACTTTGAGAGCATGCATCATTTCTCTCTGACTTACTTTGTGTTTCTCTGCCTCGAAACGTCCCAATAAAATGCAGTTTGAGGTTTCGGTGTTTCAAAATGTGACAAAGAACTCAAGGGGTTTGCAGGGCACAAACTCTGCAAACACAAACTCATCATGCTCGTTACTGACAGCAATACTTGTCTCAACACGTACTCTCATCCGGAACATGAACAGCTGCAGAGGATGATGGAGGGCACATTTCACATATCACACAGTTAACGTTAACCGCTTGTGGACAAGAGTTAGAATGGCGACGTGAGAGCTGCTGCATGTGCGTAAATCCGGCTGCACTGTCCACAGATTGTCCGCATTAGTGTCAATCGCAGCTTCGCTTTGTGAAGGGAAGGACACACGCCTTTGGTGAAGGAGCTGGAGCGCGATCTGAAGGAGAAGCCCGGAGCCATCGTGCTGTCGGTGGGAGGCGGAGGCCTGCTGAACGGAGTGGCGGAAGGACTGCGCCGCGTCGACTGGGCTGACGTGCCAATCGTAGCCATGGAAACGGTGGGAGCGCACCGCCTGAATGCAGCAATGAATGCTGGAGAGCTTGTCACTTTACCTGCCATCACAAGGTACTGCACTTGGTTCACCGGTCCGCAACTGATGGAGTGTTTTGGCGCACACAGTGTTGCGACCACACTGGGCCTGGAGAGGGTGTCAGCTGAGACAACGAAGCTGGTGGAGGAACACACGGTTTTCTCAGAAGTGGTCACTGACCAGGAGGCTGTGAGAGCCGTGGAGCACTTTCTGGGTGAGTGAAACCTGCATCTTGGGCAGAAGAGATGGGGAAGCATTCAGCTGATGCCACAAACACCACAACACACAGACATTTAAGGTTTTCTTCTGTCCACTCATTGTACTGTTCAGAAAAGGGTCCGGCAGACCTTTTTCTGGTTTTGTCTCCCAGAAAAATGAAGGTGTTTTGGAGCAATATGTGCGAATCAAAGGCATAAATAAATAAATAAATAAATAAATAAATAAATAAATAAATAAATAAATAAATAAATAAATAAAGCTGGTGAAGATGCTAAAAGGCCACTCAGGGGGGAAGAAGCCATCACTCCAAAAGCATAAAAAGCAAGATAAACATTTGCAAATGCATTTAGAGTCACAGAACTTAATTTTGCTTTGAAAGCAGGTCTTGCAGTGTAATGAATCTAAAGTGTTTGGTCATTTTCTCCATCATTATATTTGGGTGGGTTGTGTATGAGGGGCTGTTTCTGCCATTATCAGTTTCTCCTTAAAGACATTTCCCGCTTCTGTGTGAGAGAGGGGAGACGTTTTGAGCACAAAGCGTTACAAGTTTTGAGAAGAAAGACATGAAATCCCGTTCTCAGACCGAAATTGGATTATGGGAGAAAAATTCCCCCATAGAAATTTGCAAGCCTGAGAGCAACGTCCCAAGAATGAAGTACAGGAGTATCATGTTGTGGGATTGCTTTGTTTGGCTGGGGGACTGGTGTGTTTTCCAAAACAGATGACTCAGACAGGAAAGGACAATATGATGAAATATTGAATCAACATCATGGAGGAAGTTAAAACCTGGATACAGAGGAGTCGTCTGAATTGTCAGTGACTACAAAATCATCATGCAGTTCTTATGTACACTTCTGAATTTAAGCTATTCTTGATACAGCTAGTAGGGCCAGGCAGGGACATAAAACAGTTAAGTGTCTTTTTGTACAGTGCATGTAAAATACTGGCTTTACCTACAGAAACCAGTCATGAAACTGATCTGTTTGTTCTCTCTTTGCAGACAGTGAGAAGATCTTGGGGGAGCCTGCCTGCGGTGCCGCTCTGGCAGCTGTGTACGGTGACATTATCAAAAGGCTGCAAGTCGAGGGCAAGCTGGCGCAGCACCTGGGCCCAGTGGTGGTGGTTGTGTGCGGCGACAACAACATCAGCGTGGAGCAGCTTCAGAGGCTGAAGAGGCAGCTCGGCATGATCTAGTGTCACTGACTGCCCTGGGATTTCCAGACATTTCTGGTTCAGTCTCTCTCTCTCTCTCTCTCTCTCTGTTCGCCAGTTCAGTCCCTAAACGCTGTTATTCTTGTACCTCATAGATCAAATCATTCCAGACTGAAACGCTCAGGAGCAGACACTGACTGAAATGAGGTGGGATAGTGAGAATATATTCATAAAAAAGACAAACATCAGTTTTAATAGACATGAATATAAGACAAAGAAAACTGGCACATTGAGTTTGAATACGTTTTGTATCATGGCGTGTTATTCTGCTTTTTTATTTGTACTCGCATTAATAAATTATATTCCTTTGTCTTCTCATCATTTCTCTGCCCTCTTGTTCTTGAATGTGAAAGGCTTGTGAAACACGGCCCAGTTTGCCCCCTCATACCGTAAATTTCAAGTCGTACTCATAAAACATAAACACAGACTTCCACGTCCTATTTGTTTATTTAGCCTGCAATGCAATAGCAGGGAAATTGTGGCCAATTTGACAGATTAATTCTTTTTCATTTCCGAACATACATATGTGTGTCGATTTCAAATATTCTGAGATTCAAATTGTTTACGTTAACAATTCATTCTAATAAAGATACTTAAAATTGAATAAAAATGCACTTTCATGTCGTACTTTCACAGAACAAAGTTTTGTTCTGTGAAAGTGATTAAACTTGGACACGAACCTAAAATAGCTGAAAATCACACTGATGGCTGCATAACCATTCGAAACCATCACTGCCTCAGTCTTGTGAAGTGAGTCTAAACACGACTAAGATCGAATAAATTGCCTGGGACCTTCAGGAAGAAGATTGCAGCAGTTTATGAGTCACTGCTGCCTGGAAAAAAGTATTCAAGTGAACTGATAGTTACAAAACTATGTCCCACTGCTGTTACTTCAATCAAAAGGAACTCCTAAGTTTTTCTCCTGTTAGAAAAACACATTTTTTGTCGAAACCCTTTTTTAAATGAAGAAAATAAGGTTACTTTTGGTTGAAGTACAAATAATTCAGTTTTCCAGAAAATTTTAACAATTAAAATCAAACCTCAATATGCTAACATTTATCAATTAGGAAATACATGTTTGATCACATACACACAAAACTACGACGGAGTGGTTTGGATGAAAGCATATTTATGTGTGGGAATGACCTAGTCAAAGTCTAAACATTGACTTGAACTAAATATTTGTGGCAATGCTTGAAAATTGATTTTCAGAGATAATGTCAGTTGAATCGGAACGAGTCTGAGATATTTTGCAAGAAGATATTGTTCAGACATACATCAAAAAAGTTGCAGCTGTAAGTGCAGCGGAAGGTGGATATACACACACACATGCACACACACACAACTCTGTTAAAATTCACATTTGGTCTTCCACTTCAGATTTATGTTCTACTTTGTGCTGACCTGTTGGATGAAATCCCAATAAAATACACTGAACTTTGCAATTGTAACGTGACAGAAGGTGAAACCAGGACAATTGGGCTCACAAAGACATAAACAACACGCATGGGGATCCAGTCGGATCCAGCTTGACCCTGCAGTCACCGCTCTGTAAAAGCGGGTGGTTTACAGTCTGCAGTGATGCAACCAGAGTGTGTCGTTGGGTCAGACGTAACAGGCATAAAATTAACCCCAATACTGATCACCTACAATTAACAATAACTGCCCAATATGTGTCTGTCTGGGATCAAATATACAAAAACAAAACATCAGAAACAGTTTGTACATGAAGACATTTCTTTATTATGACACAGAAATCTCAAATGCCATTTGATTCTTTACATCTGTATAATCCATTTTAGATATGTTACGTTTCTCATGTGCAGAGGTAAGACAGTAAAAGTTAAGTTAATGCAACCATAAATAATTGTAATAAATATCAAGTAAATGTACAGCACACATTTCATCGAAACAATTCTTTGTACGGATATGTCCTTTTTGTAACCTATTGTTACCCCTCCAGAGGAGGAGAAGTCAGAGAGAAAGAGAGAGAGAGCAACCCTGTTAGCAGCGGTACGTCACCCTTTAAAAGAGCCCAACCAAAACCCAAAATCCTGCAAAAATGAAAAAATAAAAATAAAGCAGTTTCACTGCACCAGCAGTCAATCCTGTGGTTTTCTTCACGTGAAATGGCGATTTCACTCACACAAGAGAACGCGTTTCACCATGTGTAGAAGAAATTCAAACCATCCGAGTACAAGACAAAAGGTGATAAAGATTACTGGTATTCCCAAAATTCATAGAAAGCAGCAACACGACAAACTGGAAACCCAGGCAGACGTCGTCTGGTTTGCTCGTTTTTCAGATTCTTTTCTCGGAAGAGTAGTGCAAACTCAAAATGAATTGAAAAGGTGAACAGAAGAAGCGAGTAAAAACTGCCAGCAAACATTACCTCAGTCTATTTACATTTTTCTAGATTATTATTAAATTTTTTTCTTTTTTTTTTTTTTCTTTTTTTTTATTAAACACAGCAAAACATTTGGTTATGGGTGAAATAAAAAGAAATCCCTCATTGCCCCAATCATGAAAAACAAATAATTAAAGGGCAAAACTGAAGATTACTTACTGCCAACCCATCCAGTGTGTAGACGTGTGTAGATTGGATATGACTACTAGATTAACATGACTTTTTACATGAAAAACTCTTTCAGACTCTTTAATAAAGGTTCTCCATTACATAGGCATAAATGAGTTCGTCCATTAGCAGGTCGTATTGTTAAAACAGGCAGTAAAACTGTGTAAAGCCCTGTACAGCACTTGTTCACACCTGCTCCTACAGTAGATGACGTTGTGAAAATTCAGCAGATTCCAATTGATAGTAATCATGTCACTAAAAACCCTTTTTGGTTCTGGTCACACAACAGAGGCCCGTACAGCAAAAGGCGAGGGTCAGAGCATCGCCCCCACAAAGGGGAGGTCGCATTGAGCTGGAGACTTTTCACTGTAGCCTTTAGGGCTTTATCGACTCCCACAGAAACCACTTTCTGAACGCTCAGCTATGGATTTGCAACTGTAAAGTGCTGTTCTGAAGGTAGCTGAAAGAGTTTTGTTAAAGTTACATAGCTGGCTCAAAAAAAAAAAAGAAAAAAGGGGGGAAATTAACACAGGAACAAAATCCTTTCACAGCTGTTTCACTTCAATGCCCTCCCCAATCTCAGTGCAACAAAAATAAATCAAGACTTATTTGCAGCCATCAGTGCTGATTAAAATCATCAAACAAAACGCAGAATTTAGGCAAATGGCGATGAAAACAATATGTCGGTTTCCTTTCGAGATAAAAGCGTTTCGCTTTGCTGCTCGTTGGTGAAGCAGTGACTATCGGCCTGCGTTCGGTCTCAGGGGAAGATCCAGGAGGGGCAGAAGGTGGTGGTGAGATGTTAGGTACTACTGCTGGGGAATGTCCACTTCTCGGGTCTCCTCAGCCACTCAGGGGATCTTCGCGGTAGTGGATGGCGTAGCGCAGCTTCTCCAGCATCACGTCCAAAGAAGTGTACTGTGGCAGTTTTACCATGAACATGCATGTTTCCACTCGAATGTAGCGCGAGTCTGGCTGACCTGGAGAGGAAACAGAAATATGGGTTTTTGTTTATACATAGTGAACATGCAAGAAGTTTTTTGTGTAACAGGAGTTACTTTACACCGCCTAGAAGAAAAAAAAAAATTATAAAATAATATATATATATTTATATATATATTATATGTGTGTGTGTGTGTGTAAACCACACACACTTTTTTTTTTAAACCCACACAAAGTGGAACATCTTGAAAAGATGTAGGAGTGGAGCTCCTTTCACAATACGTGTAACAGGTCCACTGATCAGATAAGAGCAAATTTTATTTTACTTTTGGTCTACAAGGTGGAAAATGAATACTAGAGGATCCTGAACACAATCCTCATGGCTGAACATGATAGCAGCAGCGTTATGCTTGGAATAGAGAAGCCTGTCTGAGTTAATGGATATTTATGTTTTGAAAGAGCCCAAAGTCCGTTCAAAGATATTTTTAAAAGACAAAACGAGTAAGACAAAACTGGTGATCACATAAAATACGTAAAAGTCTAAGGTTGTAAAGTGAAGAAACGTGGAAAATTCATGGAATATAAGTGCTGTTGCAGGGCACTGTAATGAAACTGTCACAGAAATAAAAGCACAAAAGATGAAGCAATCTTGTGTATCAGGAATCATAAAAGTGATTTGATGAACTCAAACCTGAATCCCTTTAAGTGAAATACAAGGCGAAAAAGAGATGCTCAATGTTCCTTCATTATATAAATCAATGTTCAAAGTTTATCTGAAGTGACAAGATGAACAGTTTTCTCAACATTATCAGCAGTTTCTGCGGCAACAGCACTGATACAGTGCAAGAGCTGCAGGGAATGGAGCGCCTGAGCCCAGTCAGGGTCCTGCAGGGCGCATGTCGTCCGTTACCTGCTGCTCCATCAGGAGGGGCGATTTTCATGGGGTACGGGGGAACGTGGGCTGTGTCGGGTCCGCCGTCTTTGCACGGGCAAGTAAACGGGATACGCTCCTGGTTGCAGGCAAACTTGATGAACTTGCAGAGCTCTTCCTGAGTGAACATCTCCAGGGCGGTCCAGAAGAACTCGATGTGCTGGTCGGTCTCCATCAGACCGACTTGGTACATGGTGTGAGCCTAAACAAAAAAAAGAATGGGATGATTTACTGAGAAACACAATACAGCAAGGATAGAAGGAAATCATTAAATCGCTACTTTCATAGACTTTAAAGTTGGAAAATGTTCACAACCACACACACACTTTGCAATGTGGTTGAAAAGATTTCAGTGTTTCCTATCATATAGAAATATAATATATATTTATGCACTACCTTGAGGAACTCCAGGTTAATGTAAGGCAAGCCACATGTGCGCAGTTCAATCTCCAGAGGGCTGAGCATGGTAAGCAGCTGCATAGGAATAATGGATCCCAGTCCTGCCCGCACTGCCGTCATACACTCCACATTCTCCAGCTCCCTCAGGCGGAGGCTCCTGACCGCCCGTGCATACACATCCTTGTTCTCCCAGCTTAACGGGGCAAACAGCACAGAAACTCAACTGAAATGTGCTGTGGCTTTAAATTGCAGTAAGACCTTCCGGGAGCTTCTCTGTACCTGACAGTGAGGCTGCGTCCTCCCTGACAAAGCTCCACCTCTTCACCCGTCATCGTGAAGTAAGTAAAAGTGCAGCAGGGCCGGCTGGGCGACTCTGGGCTTTCTCCTGAGTGATGCTGCGAGGAGATCTCAGCACACAGGGCCTCCAGCTCGCTCTCATCAGTCACCTGAAGAGAGGAAAAAAACAACAATCAAAATCCCTGCAAGCATGAGCTGGATATCAAATTGGGTGTGATTGAAATCGGTCCTACTGCACTCCTCACATTTGCAAATTTCTTGACATAGTTGTAGGTGAGCACATCAGCTTCCTGCAGGTCTTGCTCTGGATCGAGAGGTTCGCCAACGAGGCCTTTCCAGAACGATCCCAGCAGGTCCAAAGGAAGGGGGAGGTCTGCACGGATGGCTATGCCGAGGAGCTGACCAAAAAAGTGCAACAACTGCTCTTCTGCATAGCTGATAGGGCAGGGAGTCAGGATGTACTTCCCCTGAGATAAAAACAAAACAAAGAAAGATTGGGAATATTTACACAATGACATCCTCTTTCTTATGATATTCTTTACAATACGTTTTACATAAAACTGAGGCAATGTTGATACTAGATCAACAGATGTGGTGCCTTGTGTTCATGCCCTTTAACTTTCACACATTTTGTCCCATTACAAGCTGCAAGTTTAGGTTCATTTTATTGGCAATTTATGTGACTAACACAAAGTGGCCTCAAAAGACTCGGCCTCATGAGTCAATAGAACCACTTTCCAAAGCACTTTCTTTTAATTTGCCTCTACCAGTTTCCACATCTGGAAAAAGACCCATTTGATTCCTCCTCAGAATGACACACTACACTGCATTTCTCTATAGTGCAAGATCTAAATAAAACACAAATTGTGATTGTAACAGGTCAAAAGTGGTATGAAAACATTCTCAAAGCACTGTAAATCCTGACTGAATAGAGCTACAGTATGCTTTAATGGGAAGATGAATGTAATGTGGAATGAAATGATACCTTGTTTCGGTTGGCTGCAGCACTGGGACAGGGAAGCAGCAGGGAAAGTGCTGAGCTCTGCAACTCCTTACACACTTGCCACAGAAAATGCCTGAAGGAGCCGCCTGGATAGACACAGTCATCACAATAGCAGTTAGGTATTTTACAAAAACATAACAGCGATAAATAAAATAGATGAAAGCAAAGCGGAGCATGAAATAAAAAAAAAAAGGGCGTGACGAGGGAAGCACTAACTTGTGCCATGAACTTCCTCTCCAGTGAAGCGGATGTTGAAGGCGTATGTTGGATCTCCTCCGCTGGCCAGCTTCACACAGAGCTGAGACGAGGGCACACAGGAGAGCTGGCGTGCTGCCTGGCAGAAGTAGGTGTTTTCTGATGATCTAATTTCACCTGCAGGGGTCGAGGGAGAGACGTGTTACAATGTCCAGAAAGTTGAACAAAATATCCTGTGGCGAAAAGTGAAGAAAAATAAGAGGGAGGAATGTCTACCTCCAACAATCTCTAGAGGGTCCAGTGTAATCTCTGGAGCAGCATGGTCAGCTGTACGTTGTACTGTAGCATTTAATACTCGGTTCATAACAGTGACCTTGGTGTCGTAGAAGACTAGGCCTATCAGAAGCAGATAGAGGTACAAACATTACATTTTTCAATGTAATTTTCAGAAAATTAAAGTTTCAGCTTGGAATAATTTCTAACATCAGACAGGCTCAACTTGAAACACTTTATTTGCATGGAGCCTTTATATCACTATTTGCTCAGCAAGCTTCAAATATTAAACCACAGCATCTCGTGCAAATGCTTTTATTTTTGCTAGATTTGTTTGAGTCGACGCTCACCTTTTGCTTCACACAACAGCGCCGCAATGCTGTTCTGATATGTGTGTGTCTGTCTCAGCTCCACTAGTGGCAGAAAGAAACTCTCCAGGGTGTTGTTGAGGGACTGCAGCAAAGCAAAGCGCAGGCGCAAGCTCTCCACAGGCACATCTGTAAACACCAAACCACAAAGATAAAGCTGAGTGACAAACACAAATGTGAAGCAGATAGGAATGTTTTAGAATTGGCACTAATTTTGCATCAAGTGCTTCAAAACTAGAAACTCTAATGATTTTTTAAATCTAAAAGTACATCAACAAAAACACCATTAACTTCCATGCCTTTTTAAGTAACAAAAGCATGAACGTTCCAGTTAAAAAAGACACAAAAGTTAATAAAAGGACGGAGACAGATAATTTAACACATGAAGGTCAATCTTGTAATCTCAATTTTCGTGGGATTCAAAACTGCTGTCTCTACCAAAGAACCCGCAGCATCTGCAGAAGCTCAGACTAAAAAAAAAGGCAAGCAAGCGTCTTACTGAGCAGAGAGGCCACACGGGGATCTGCAGCATCACTGGGATCCAGGTAGACCTCATGGGGGTGAAGTCTGGCTGGAGTGATAGCCAGGTGACGACACAACCGGTTGATATATTGCACCAACGCCACATCCATTTCCAAGCTCCACTTTCTACAGGCCTTCTGGGCGTGGCGAGTGTCTATACATGTGCACCTTCAATATATAGAAAGGTTTAGTATTGCATAAGAAAACAGACACATTTTTACAATAGGAGACTTAAAGACAATTATACAAGCTTTGTATAATTGTGTGAATCTCCTAATTCTTATTCTGGGCAGTGGATCATTAACTGGGAGAAATGCACTACTATAATGGAATCTGATGAAATGTGGAGCTTAAGAAGCCTGCCGAAAACAAACAACATCTGTTACTTTATTTTTTTTAAAGATCCTGATAATTCAAGATGCTTTTTAAACCCATGGAAAGTTTGCATAGATAAAATGTTGAAGACTAAATGATAAAACTGAAGCTACTTTATGAAGAACATCTTTCCTTCTGTGATAGAAATTAGAGCATTCGAGTAGACGATATGATTCTTTAAGTCTCACCTTTCAAAATGAAGGTCGTAGCCACAAGCCAAAATGGCTCTCCACACACTGCGGATGTCTTGCTTTGCCCGATCGATTGTAAATTTATGGAAGCCTTCCAGTGTCAGGTACTTTTCCTCTGGCACTAAACAAAACAATAGAAGAGCTCATAAACTATTGCGTCAAACCAGACTTACTCTTACTTTAAAATAATTTAAGCCTTTAAAATAATTCTTATAAACTAATTAAAACAAAAAACATATTCAGCTGGTTTTGGAAGTTGTAAATAACTTTTGGAAGATTGATTTAGATTGAAATCTACTCTTTCTACTGAAAAGCTTTTTAGACCATTTGAATTACACCATTCAAATAAAAAAAAAAATCTCAAACTTGACATTTATGGAAGTAAGAGTATTTTTTCTAATGTTTTGAATGTATTCTGTGTGGTCACAACAGACGTGATTTTTGCCAACCTTCAGTTTTTTTAGAGGGGGATTTTTCTACGTCCTTCTCATCTGGCCTCGATTTCTCGGGAGATTTTGGCTTTAGGACAGTTTTCTTCTCACTCAGTGCAGTTCTGGAAATAAGTAAAAAATATTTAGTTTTGATGTCAATGTTGTTGTTTTTTTACACATGTATGTCATATGAAGTTTTGTAAGAAAATGACTCACCTAACACTGTTGAGGACTGACTTTTCCTTGGTGAGAGGCTTTGTGATGGGTCTCTTGGTGCTCACAACTTTACCCTGATGTTGTTCTTTTCCTGCTTTGTTGTACTTGTTCTTATTCGGCTTGGGGGTTCCATACTTTCGTAAAATCTGAATAAATAAAAAGATATATAATATTATTTTCGACTATTGACAGTACTCTACATGTGAAGAAAAGAAGCAATTTTAAGATTTGAAGTGATATCACAATCAAATAGGAAGTTGGATGGTTGAAGGTATGACAGAGAACCATAATGTTTCTCCTTGAGTACCTGAGTGAGCTGATCTTCAAGCACTTTCTTAGGAGGTCGAACATTGGTAAAGAAAGTGTGCAGAAGGTTCCCCGGAGTCTGAGAGTTAATCTGCTCTTTACTGAGGAAAATATCAGACACCTTAACAGGCTTGGCCGGTGTGAGGCTCAGCATTTGCTCGGAGTGCACGCAGCTTTTAAAAATATCAGTCAGGATGTCTCTTGCTCCAGGTACAAGTTTTTCACCTGGAAATAGGGAAGTAGGTTAGATTTGACGGAAACAATGTGGATCTATAAGAGGTAAAACCTTAACATTTAACACTAACCTTTGATTGACTTATCCAGAAAGTAGTCTTCTAGAGCAGAGCTTCCTTGTGTGTCAAACAGGCTTTGGTTGACACTGGAAACAGTCAGGATCTCCTCGTTGGTTAACTCCATCAGCTCCTCTTCACCTTCTAGGCTGGACAAACCAATCAGGTCACCGCTGTTGAACAGACTAGCACGGATTTTTTCCACCTTCGCTCGAGAGCGCACCTATATTTAACCAAACACAAATGTCATTTTATTTCATTTCAGAAACAAAATTTGAAAACATTTAAGGCAGCACAGCTAAAACTCCAATCCTAAAGGGCCGGTGCAATCCACCTTGTAGAGGTCTCTACCTCAGTACACCCTGCTCCAATATTACAGTATAATATTGCCCCTGTAGCAGTAATACTGTTACAGAGGCAATTTCACCATTTAATCCAAGTGTGTAGGACAAAGAACACATCTAAAAGTTGCAGGTCTCTGGCCCTCAAGGAATGAAGTTTTAGATCACTGGTTCAAATGGTGCGAATGCTTTTGCAACAGCACCACCTCACCTCAATGACAGCATAGCCCTTGATAGACCTGGCTGTAGCTGTTGTGCTCTCAAAGGAAGTGACTGTCTGCATAGAGGCTCCATCCGAGGCAGACGGTGTTTCTGTGTTGTCCAGAGGCTCCCCCAAGCTGCCGAGACTCCCCAGGCTTCCCGTGCTGCACAGCGACGTGTCTAGACTTTCCTGACTGGAGACAGTCTGAGAGTCCTGAGGAGTCTGTTGGGGGTACGTTACTGCTGAAGCAGCGGCTGCGGGTGTGAGCGGGGGAACAGCTAAAAGCTCCTGATCCACAGAAAGTTCGCTGACTGTGCGAGAAACCCCCTGAGAGGAGCTGCAAATGGAGGTCTGGCTGGTAGAAGCCGAAGCGCTCACACTTAAAGCTGGGGTGACACTGCTGGAGCTGTCAGGACTCTCAGGACCTCCATTGGTGGAAAAAGGTCGCTCAGGTTCTGGAGCAGCTTTGCCGTCGTGTGGGCTGGAAACCCCGGCTCCTGATTTCTTCTTGGGATCCTCTTCCTGCACGGGAATGAAGACCTCATCTTTGAACAGACCTCCGTGTGCGTTGCACGCCCTGCGGATAGCGTTTCGAACAACTGCCTCCTCGAGGTGTGTGGGGATACCTGAGAGTACCAGCAGGCGGCTATGAGACGTGGGACCCACTAGAGCTTGGCAGGCATCCGTCACAGCATCGCTAGTTACGCTTAAACCCTGCGGGTCCTTATTGGCAAGATGTCTCAGAATCATCAGGAGGGTGAGGCAGCGGTGGAACCACAGCATGTCCTCGGGTTTGCTACCCGCCATGTTCAGAAGGGCGCTGTCGCTTTCTGACAGCCTCGCGCCTCCGTTTGTTCTCTTTCCAGAGGCGGCTGCTACCACAGCAGCTGCTGCCCTCTCACGCTTCATCTTCACCTTCTTACGCTTTGAAAGCAAACTGGGGCTCTGTGGTGTCTGGCCCGGGGACGATGAAGACGACGAGGAGGAGTCACTGAGGTTCGGTGCGCTGGTAGAGGAGAGGGGTCCCACCGAAGAGGTGCCGACATTGAGAGGAAGTGTCACCTCCGCCACAGCCAAACACACCTCCATGAGGGCATGGAAGTAGGTGGAGAACCGGCTCTGCTCTGCCACCAGCGCCAACGCTATGCCTCCAGATGATGATCCTCCTCCGGCGCATCCTGCAGCCCATCCCTGAGTTTCCCTATCGTAAAGTTTTCGGAGCTCTGTCTGCAGGGCCATGAGGACTGCCAGGCAGGGGTTCAGCAGCAGAGCAATGGAGCTGGAAAGGCCAGCGGGGCTCTTGCGCTGCTCCAAGTGGTGGATCTTCCGCAAAAGTTCAGCCAACAGGTGAAAGATGAGCTCCTTGATGGAGGGAGCCAGATCAGTAGTCCAAAGCAATCCACCTATAAACAAGACGGAAATGTTAGAAACTGCAGTTGTAGGACATTTGTATTTGTGGAGTTTATAAAGTCTAGCAGCTTTGAATTAATATTTGACCTGGGAAATTTTAATGCATATGTTTAAAGGTGAAGTATTATGCATTTCCAGGCACATAGTGATATTTAACATCACAATCAGAGGGTAACTATGTTACCCTCTGTAGTTATAGAAATGCTGCATCTATCAAACACGACTGGAACGAAATTTGACTTGGCAATTAATGCCTTGAAATTGGGCCTCTGTTTCTTTAAGATGCTCCTGCTCTTACCAACATTCCACATTCCACCTTCAGGAAGCCATCATGACAACATTTCTCCATTAAACTTTGACAATGTTACTGAGAAGTTTTTCATATGATTAGCTTAGCAGATGTGCAGTTCTATCAGGTGGTTGCTGATTGCTGCTGGCTAGTCTGAAGGAGCAGAGTGGGGCAGGAGCAGGAGAGGGCTACTCCATGACGCAGAAGCTTGGCTTAGAGACTGCTGGCCGAAGGAGGAGCTCCATGGAAAATGCAGCACTTGGTGAGAGCGAGCGTTTAGGTACCCTGAATAGTTGCCACGGGAGACTAAAGAATTTCTCAAACATACATAAAAGAATCAAAACCACACTCCAGGTATGCTTTAGATACAAGAATAACATTAGAACATGATGTAAATCTCAAAAAAGCTGTTTTTACATAATACTGCCCCTTTAACAAAAAAGAGGAAAAAAAACTGTTTACTGAAATAATACTTTCAATGTATAAAGTATATAAGGTCACCAATGACAGTAGAAAGCATGTACTACCTTGGTCAACATGTAGCTTTTATTTTGGTGAAATAAAAGGGAAACTTACCGAGCAGTTCCACCACCTGCAGCAGCACCGATGAGGGCACAGTGTCCAGCTCATCCTCAGATCGCTCGCTGCTCTCCCCCAGCTTCCACGTCAACAGCTGCTCTGCAAACGCCATCGCCAGAGGAAACTCTAGCGGTAAGGAGTGGAGCACCAACACAGCACCAGGAGGGGGTGACACTCCTACAACCAAAACAAGAATGAACTCGCTTCGAAGTGCTTCTTTTTATTCTTTGAGAATTTCTTCCTCATAATGAAAACACTCACCCAGCTTGATGTGCACTTTATCAGTGGGAATGATAACAGAGGGGTACTGGTTTGTGGTGGGAGGGGGCGTAAGGCCTGTGTTGGTAGGAGAGGCATCTAGAGGATAACACACTGCCTCCATCAGATTCAGCTGACCATTTCTTCGGACTTTGTGGCCCAGGCCATAAACCATGACTCGAGCCCAGGGAGCCTTGTACAAGCTTGAGCTAAAAGGTTTTGACAAGATAAGAAAGAAGTTCAAAAACTTAAAAAGTGAAGCTGAGAAAGCTCAATTTTAAGTGTCTGCTGTTGTGTAATTGATGTAGCTCACTCTTTGCGGCAGCCCAGTTGACTTTCTTTGCAGGAGATGATCACAAACGCCGCTCCGGGAAAACTAACATCCATACTAACTTTTGACTCCAAGACAGGAAACTCCTCAGATGTAAACTGCTCAGGTGCATTCTGAAAAATATACAATGAGACAATTTGTGTTCAGTAATGAGTAGGTAACCAGAAGCATATAGTTCACTATAAAAACATTCATACTCCTTGGTATTTTTCACATTTCTTCACTTTATTGTCACTAATTTGCCACAAGCCTTTAGGGCACAGAAACATGTGGATCAAAGAGATCAAACTGGACTATTAGTCTTCAAGCTAAACATACATTATCCGTAACATACCATCTCTCTACCGTAAAGCTTTGTGTTGTTAGCATCATGTTGTAGAGATGCTTTGAAGGTACTTTTAATGTCCAATCCTACTACATACAGTAAGAGTTCCTCAAAGATGTGCAGGCATAAAGGCAGCAAAATACTCAAAATACTGAAGAGAATGGCAAAAAATACACACACAATTTCTGATTTTGATTTGTAAAAAAATTTAAACCTTGTTCCTTTTCTTTTCATAATTACACACTACTTTGTATTGATCTACTGCATGAAATTACCCCCAAATACACGTAGGTTTGTGGTTATAATGTGAGAAAACATGAAAAGTTGAAGATGAATGAATAATTTTAAAAGGCACTGTTTTCACCAGCTGTAGAGCTAACCTGTAGGAAACAGCAAATCTGTTTTGTGAGTTCCAGTAAACTTTCTTCTCCTTGATGCAAGGCACGAGTGATGGCCACGGTCAACCACTCCCGGATGGGCTGAGCATTGCCCTGATAAAACAGGTCTGTGGGAGAGCAACTTTGACCTTCGAGGTTGTGAAGCACCGACTGAGCCAAGAGAATGGAGCTAGAGCTGATGGTGCCATCTGCAGGAAGACAGAATTTAGCATAGCTTAGAAAATTCCCATGACAAAAAAGAAATTCACTTCTTTAAAATGTGTTCTTCCACTCACCAGGGAGAGGTGGAGCCAGCAGTTGATTAGACAGAAGCTGCAAGTGTTCCAGAGTTATGTCACGAATCGCAGGGATGTGGAAGAGACGAGTGAAAGTGTGGGGATTCTTGGGGGCGAAGATGTTGAGCAGAGCCATGCGACAGTATAAGCGAGCAAGCGCGCTTTCACATCGAAGGAGTTCCCTAAAGAAAAGCGATGGCACTGATATTAAACTCAGACCTTTGATTCATTTGCATCACACTTGTTCCCTTTGCATTTATATTACCTATGAATCTGAATGTTACTGCTGTCCAAAGACACCAGGCCATTAGCCGCAGTGCGTCGAGAACCTGCTGGCGGACGCTCGAGCATCTCAATGGGGTACCAGTATCTGACGAGCACCCCTTCACTGCGGAGGTACGTCTCCACCTGTACCAGTTCGTTCACCTGAACAAATACATGAAGCACTTTAGTTTACAAATAAATATGTTGTGAGGCTAAAACAAAAAACCCACCACAAATGATTAGACTTACAGAGTCCACATCCAGCACAACCCCGTGCAAACCAAACGTCTTCAACATTCCACGGATAGCAAACTTGGGCAGCGCTGTTCCTCCAGTGGTGCTGTTGGTGTTATTGCTGTCAGGACAGCGGATGACGACAGTCAACCCTTTGTGGAAAAGGTATGTTAGGATCCATGTTAGTTACATAACATTACAATCATTTACCAAATGTGAGTGAAAGTAAGTGCTTCAATGCATCTCAAAACAAGCGATGAAGTACTACGAGGATGCTCAGTACTACTGTACAATGCTCAAAATCTTTAATATGTCATGTGGTACCTTTTCGGACTTTGTCAATCGTGAACTTGTTGGCCTCATCTTTGATATCCTCAATAGTAGGGAGGTAGAGGTCACGAGGAATACCACCATTCTCCTCGTACAGGAACTCCACTGTCTGTCTTGCGATGTCAACCATGCCTGTTTCCAGAGAAACCCACAAAAACATCGTCAATTACACAAACAATGTCTAAGGTAGGAGAGAGTATATATTTAACAAAAATTGCTCTCATTTTGTGTGTACTTCCTGTCTGCCCTCCTTTTCTCAGGTGGAAAGAGTGGTGTTGTGTGTTTGTGTATTTATGTTATTGAAACAGAAAAAAATACTTTCATTAAACATCATGTAATCGTATATGTAAAATTAGTTAAACCCAATAGTGTTTACATTTTAGTTTGACTTGAAAGAATCTGCTCCATTTAATGTACCTAAAACTAATAACCTTATGGGATTCCCTTCAAATTCAATTTCTCCATTTCTGTTCAGTAAAATATACGTGTATTTAAAATACTGCATTGAGTGGTCACGATTTAAGTCATAAGTGCCAATTAAGTTAAACCTCTTTATAATTGTGGGAAATATACATTCAATAGTGTTATCAATGGACTGTTACTGATATAAAAGACGTTACATTTTGTAGTAAGAATCATTTTGATCTTTACCCAGCTGAAGAGCTCCCTTGATTTGATCCAAACCCGATTTCCTCTCAGCCTCGTTACGGAACCGCCTACGAATAGTAGGGAATACTTTCGTCTCCCAAGCCTTCACCAGAAGAGCATAGTGATCCTCCTAAAGTCAAACCCAAATCAAATTTAATACAAGAAGAAGAAATAATAAGGGAGAAAAAGGCAGTATAAAGATACTGAGGACTAATCTCACTCTGGGAACATCGTCATCGTCCTCATCATCACTCTCATCATCAGCAATAGGTGGGGGGTGTGAGTCAGGCCCAGAGGTGAACAGGTTTTCATAGCTCAGCTCCACCTTGTAATGGCACGACAGATCACTGTTGTACTCTGTAAAAAAGAAAGAGAAAACTTGATCATCAGCTGGAGCAACATGTAAACAAAAATGAAGTCTGTGCGTTTTAGAAAAAAAATAAACTGAAACGATCGCAAGAGACATACGCTGCTGAGGAACTGCGACAGCTGCAATCCGACAAGGGGGGCCATGAGAGCCAGAGTCGGATGTGACACTTGCACCTGCATCATTATCACTGTCTGAGGCCATGGCAAAGGGAAGTACTTCAAAATTTGCACTTATTTCGTCTGCTAGGTCTACACATAGGTCAGCTGCATTCCGGTGTGCTTGGCCTTCTGCGAATGCAAAAGGCCGGCTTCCAAAATTGGCACGGATCTTTGCATTCTACAAAAAATGGAGAGAAACAAAAATGTATACTGCATCTGACCAAACTAGAGAAACAGCTTTTAATTTAATCTTAGCATAGATTTACCTTCTTCTGAATATGGACCAGAGGCCACATTCCACCTGCGACATCTTCAAGACTAGGATTTAGCCGCTGACCACAGTAAGTAAAGTAGACTCTCCCTTTAGGGGCCTGGCCAGGAGGGGGTGGTGTGCCCTCAGAACGCTCCCAGCCAATTCCTGCCACATCGCCTGTATTTACCCAAATTAAATATAGGCGATGATAAAGATTATCATCTACATTACAGTTAAATCAAAACCACACAGAGGGAATGTTTTAACATTTTGCTTGTGAAAAAAATACTTTTGGAAAAGCAATGTTTGCAACTTTATGTCAACTAAACAGATATTTTAATTCAAACATTATGGGAAACACTTATTCTCCTATCTTACCAGGAAGTAGGACCACATCAAGTCTGACACTTTTCCACTGTAGAAGACTGGAGCCATTGTAATGCACCGCCCTACCATTACTGATGCATTGCACACAGACAGGAGACAAACACACAGACAAAAACATTAGTCAGCAATCAAGTCCTACAGAACACCATGTGATTAAAAAAAATTAATATATAGCTGCACTTACTTGTGAAACAGACATGTGCCAACAGGGTTGGTCCATGCTCCGTCTCTCTTCTCTGCCTCTGTGGCAAAACCAAAGGACACTATTGGCCCACTGTCCTCTTCAGAATCTCCATAGGAGACAACTTCTATCTCCCAGTAAAAGGATGGTGCCTACAGCAACAGAAAGAGGAAAAAAAACAATATTGTTGACATTCTTAACTTGAATTGTAATAATAATAAGTAATTTTATCAGTACTTCTGTCGTGGCAAACATAATTGCAAGACAATCCAACTTTATTAAAACATTTGTACCTGAACCGGAACAGGAGAGGTGGCATAGATGAAAGTTCCTCGTGGCAGACCACCTCCGGCGCTCGGATCAGCCAGGAAGGTGACGGAGGTTAGGCGGGAGGAGAACAAGCATGCACGGACTGGAGGGAACGCTCTGGACGGACACCAAGTGATCTCCTTGGGCTAGCATAACAAGCAGATTAAAGAAGAAAGGAGCAAAATCGTTTAGGCAGACAAAAACAGAGCCACTAAATCACAAATATAATCCAAACATACTGTAATACATGAATACATGAATAGCAGTATATCATTCACTGTGCTCCTTTTTTTTCTCAACAGAAAGGAAATATCAAATGAATTCAAGTTATAATAAAACTTTCTTTGACAATAATATGAGATTTTTCCTCCTGCAGTGATATATATATAGTCAACAACAGAGACATGTTGCGTGAGAGGTGACATCTTTTATGTGTGCTCTTACTTGTGGAAAAAAGGTGAAATAGGAAGTTACTGCCACCTACCTGCCGTCTGTCTGTCTGCAGTGGTGGAGGTGGTGGCCGAGCACAGTCCCGGTACAGCATTCTGACTCTCTCACACTGAGCCTCAACCATACCAAGACGCTCTCCTGCACGAGATGAAAAGAGGCCACCTGTCAGACCAATACAGAGCAGTGCTGAGAAGCGTTCTTTAACATGCTCCTCATATGCTCACCAGGACTGCACTCCTGGGCAACTAGGTTTAGAACCTCTACAGCAGCTGGACATTGCTGAATGAACTCTTCACAGAAGGAGCTATCCTCCAAGAGCTGTGCCATCACCAGACATGCCCTGGAAAAAATAAAAAAAGTTAACAGTCATATTTTTCAAAATTTTATATGAAAATTTAAGTCCACAAGGAGATACATTTTCCTCCATTTAGGATGCTCAGGGGAGTACATTTTATTACATTCGCAAATTAAATATTTACACAAAAAATACGAAATAATATGTAAACATTTCAAAACACCATGCCCTCGAGAACCAATCACACATTACAAACTTTGAAGGTGAAATTCATGAAATTCAATCAAGTTAAAAAAAACAAACAACTTTCTCTCCAATATTTATTTTTTTATGTCTGTGATAAACTTTGCAGATATTTAAAAGAGCTCATATGTTTCCAAATTCTTACAGAGGTCTTTCTGCCTGTTAGCAGAGCTCCAGCAGACAATTCCCAAAACAAGTCAAATATACCCATCACAGCGCTCCCTAACCTAGTTCTGATTTCAGCCAGCATGCGCACTGCAGCCATTACTGGGCTGGAGCCATCTCCAGTAGCTGGTAGGGATGTATGAATGGAGAGACTGCCCTCCTGTGGCAGAAGCATAGACTGCACAGCTTGAACCACCTTTTCTGTAATTGAGAGCTTATAGATGGGAAGAGCCTAGTGGAGATCAGAAAAGGGAGAAAACAGGATAAAAGAATCAGGGTTTTTTTTTCCATTGTGATAAGAGCTGTAATATGACTGGAATTCTCACCTCAGATCTGGGAGTGCAAAGGCGTGATATTGGTACTGTAAGGACGTCTGAGGCTTTGCAAGCTCTTCTGTACTCACAGGATGGAAATTTGACAGTAGCAATGCCCTCCTGCTCATTTATGGACATCACTATGCCCACACTACCCAGTACTCCTTTACCTACCACCTATGAACCAAATAAATGACTGTAACAATGCAATCAGTCATATTTGACTATTAATGGTGATATATAATAAGAAGCTGAACAGCACAAGGCATATATAAGGAAGAAAAATACTTGTCTTATTTTACTGACCTGGACTTCAGAACCAATCTTAATTGTCTCCTTGAAGCCCCCAAGTGCACAAAGAGCAGCAACAGCTTGTCTGCCGATGGCCTGCAGTTTGGCTAGTTTTCTGCCACTGCTGCTACCATTTTCCAAGATGCTCTCAGCATACTTTCCCAGCTGAGGAATAAACATCAGAGCTCGGGAAAGAACCTAAATAAAAGAGGGAAAACAGCCAAAGCTTTTAAGTGACAATTAAATCATAAATAAAAAGCTTTAAACTGCAATAATCTGTAAAGATCTAGCATTCTGTTAGCAGTTGCTGCAAAGAACAGTGTTCAGCACTGCTATGAAGCATAGAAACTGTGAAATAGAAAAGTAAGATTATGTCTTACTTTTTCGACGGTACTTGTCCAGATCTGTGCAGTGTTGGATTCTGGAGCGGTGAGCAGACTGTGCAGCAGTGCAATAACCTCAGCAGCCATACTGTTTGCAACGTGGCCACTGATGAATGGCCGGACTGGGTCAGACCTATTGTGTGGCGATTGTAAAAGGAAATGTTAAACCACAGTAGAAATTTCCAATTGTCACAAATTTGATATGAATAATAATTCTTGCTTTTGTACATCATCATATCAAACAAGTAGCACCTGGCCAATTCAGCGTTCCTGTCCCTACAAACAGCGGTCTGTGCCGTTTTCTTCTTGTCACCAGCAGTAATACCCCCTGCCGTCTCCTGAGCCATCGTCTCCACAGGTGGACCAACGCTCACTATCAGTCCAGACTGAGCCCACTTGTTGGCCTTCCTCAGGGCAGCCGATGCCTCTTCAGTGATCACCTCACAGCTTCCACTCTACGGCAATAAAAATTGTACAAATACAAGTTTTGTTAATGCTTACAGCAACTAATTTTATTTTACACACACAAAAACCCTTACCTTTGTCATGTCTCTGTCCATCTTTACCACCTTTTCCATGTTTGCTCCAGTGCCCAGTCGAAAAGGTCGCCCCTCAGAGCTGCTGCATTTTGGAGGGAATGGAAAAATATTTAAGTCAGGAAAACTGATATTAATTTTGACAACAAAAAATTTAATTGGTTGATGACAAGAAATGGTACCTAAGAAGTGGCTGTAAAACTTCATGGGATGACTGATCCTCTCTTTTGTGGATAAAAATTGACAGCTTGCCATCAACTGCTTCTGCTTCCTCCCCAATATCCTCCGTCTTGAGAGCTCCTTTGGAGCTGGCCCGGGATAGGCTGGTGTCTGGCTCGGAGGAGCTGGGAGAAAGGAGGGTCTGACACCCTTAAATGTGAAAGAAAAAAGTCACATCACGATTACCTTTAAATTGTTTTAAAAAAAAAAAGGGAGGGGCACAAATAGTAAGTTCTTCTTGGCTGGAGACACAAACCTGGCACTACATAGTCTGCCAGCTTAGCCAGAAGCAAAGCAGCAATACGTGATGCTGGGTCACTGGCATCCTGCTGCTCTGCATCTAGAGTGTTGATTGAGTAACTCCATGAGGGCAAAGCCACGTTACCACAGTCCTCAACACTCATGAGAGGCAGTGCAGCTCGGCATAACTGCAAGATGATAAGAACTAGCTTTGGAGAGGGTCTCTGGTCAAGCAGCAAGGACAAGAGCTTAGAAACACAGGCAGGTTGGCTCAGGATGGCTTTCCCTATGTGACTCCTAGGATGAAAAACAAAGGAACTCATTAGTATACAGAAGGAATATATGATAACATGGATATGCATGGAGTGCTTTAGCTCTACCTGGAAAGATCATTGAGCAGACTGAGTACATCCTGTAGAGCGTCATTGCCAGCTGCCTGATTTCCACAGCACTCTGTTGCTCTGGCTAGGTGATTGGTCAGCAGGCTGGAAACCTGCCTTGCCAGGCCAGAATGAACAGCATCTGTTGAACCACCTTTAAAAGACAAAACCAAGTAAGTGACCTATAATAAATAACATACCACAATAAGAAAATATATTTTACTTGAGAGCAGACCACAAACCTTCCACTTTCTCCCACTCGATGCATCGGTTGGCCAGTACCTGAAATGCAGCCCAAGCCATTGTGGCCACCTTCTGCTTTTTGGTCTGCTTCTCATTTGAACTGCATTCTCTCTGACCACTTAGACTGCAAAGTCTATCCATGAGCTGGACAAGTCCACTTCGAACAAGGCACTGCTCCTCACTCCTACAGCGACAGATCAGATAAGTTA
Source organism: Poeciliopsis gracilis (assembly GCA_911649635.1). Taxonomy (NCBI): domain Eukaryota; kingdom Metazoa; phylum Chordata; class Actinopteri; order Cyprinodontiformes; family Poeciliidae; genus Poeciliopsis; species Poeciliopsis gracilis. The sequence goes on along the minus strand of CAJVRI010000005.1, from coordinate 2,489,026 downwards.
ATCTGACTTGTTGTACCGAGTGACGTTTTCCCAGACTCATCCTTCAAAGTTGATTGACTTGCCTGGTGTAGGGGATTGTACAAAGCAAGCCAATACTGTTGGCACAAGCAATAGGGTAGCGAGCACATAGTGACACTACAGAGGTCATGGTCTCTCCGAAAGCTTCCTGAACCTGCTCAACCATTCCACCACAGGTCAGCTCCTCAATCCTGAACAAATGATAGACAAACATATGTACAGAAAAACATGTTTTTCTGCACACTCTTAGAAAGCAGTATTAAGCTTGGCTTGGCATCTTTTCTTACCTTGGTCCGCCTTGTAGTACCATAGTAACAGGTCCCACCAGATGCGTTACTCCACCCACTCTGACTGCAGCAGTTAGAAGTTCTCTCATATGAACAAGTGCCTGCTTTCGCGTGCTGCCTCGTCTCCAGCGTGTCTGCGCAGCCGACAGAAAGCTGCTGCTTGACACCTACACAACCGGACAGAAGAAACCAGAATTCACTATATAAATTTCTCACTTAGAGGGGGGTAATAAATATTTCCAACAAAGAGGCAGGCAATAATAATGTCTCCAAAACTTACAGCCTGATCAGGTGTGGTTCCAATGAAAGCAAATAGCTGTCCCAGCAGCACACTGTATGTTGGCTTATCTCTGCCATCCTCAATGGCCAGAGACTGAAGCAGGGTGAATGAGCTGCTGCGATGACTGGTTGGGTGGTGTCGCCTTCTGAAAATAAGTAAAGCATTCAACATGCAATCCTTGTGGTACTTTATGTCTATTCTAATTAGTAATAACTAAATACCTTTGTGGAGCATGTGTAAACTCTAAATCTTGGTTGGCAATCATCTCCAGGTCAGATGGTGCAGACATGCTGCGTAAGAAGACTGGCTGCTTGACCAAGGGGATCACCGTCTTGGCATCTGACACCGACTTGGAGGCTGTCACAAACAAAATGTAAACAAAAAAACACCTACTTTGAGAAATATGTTGCTTGACTGAAGAAAATGTCAATATTTGCTTTTCTGTTAATATAAAATGTTTTTTTTTTAATGGGTGAATACCTGGACCTGGTGTCCCAGCTGGTGTGGTGGTTAGGCTTCTGCAGTGTGGAGCGATGGTAACGTGGAGAAGAAGCTCAGAGCGGTTCATCAAACTTTTTACAAGCATTTTGGTTTTAGCCAGTGGGACGATGCCTCTGATGAGTGTGGTGTTTACTTCCTGGAAGAACTTCTCCCTGTTTGAGAATACATGAAAAGTTAGTGACGACTGCCACAACTCCAATTATAAAATGGCCATTATTTTTTAATATATACAATAAATATGGATTAAAAATTAAATGTGAAACTCACTAGGATTTTTTTCTCATTGTGTGTTGAAATGAGATGCAAAAGTTTCAGTATTTGTCAAGATATATAAAGGTTCGTTTACTTAAATACACCATAACAATATACAATATTATATTCTTAACAGATGTAATATAATGTAGTACAACATTATATTAACAGCTATTTTGGTGTTTAGTTAGTTAAATTTACCCTAATATGACGTTTGTCGAGCATACCACACAGAAAGCCCATTTCAGAGCAATCATGACTAGAACACTATTAACCCTACTAATGAATGTTAATACTTTTTACAAGCACATTTCAATAAGTTGGTATTTTTTTTGCACATAAGTGTAAAATTAAAGCAGTGAGAAAAACTGTTTTTAAAAAATAGAAGGTAAAATAGAACAAATTATACAATATCAAAAATACATTTCGACATTGTAGGAATTTTCTCTGATAAAATAAATTTATTCTAAAGATAGAGCCAGGTTGGCACAACTGTTTTGACCCACATTATCATGTAGAAGGAGTTTGCAGGTGTTGTGCATGAAAAGGTTAAAGCATTTTAAAAGAACCAGTTCCAGCTACCTACCTCAGTGCTAGAACAACATTCTCTAAATCACTGAAATCGAATGGAACCTCCTTCAGCGAACAGAGTAATTCCAGTTCCTTCGTTTTGTTCTGGCAAGAAAAAAATATATATATTTCAATGGCAATAAAACATCAATGGTGTTTTCTATTTTCTAATCTCTTAAACAATAATGCAGACAGGACAGATGAATAATACCTCAAAGAAGTGATAGTCGTGAAAAAAAGGAGTGTTGTTCTCCAGTTTTCCTTGCTGAGCCTCTTCTACCTCATTTTGCCACTTCTGTTCCAATTCTGCAACACTCTGAAAGCAATGCAGGACAGAAGAAAATATTTAAATATTTGAAGATTTTCTCAAAAGTACAGTGAGTGATTTCAATTTATAGGCTCACTTGCAGCTGACGCTCCATAGCATTGATCTTTTTAAATGTCTCAGCCATAATCTTGCAGACTAGGTCATATTCCTCTGTGTGATCTTCTCTGTACTGATAGTTCACAAGTGACTGGAGAGCATCCACCAGACTCAGATGCTTAATGACACAGGATACAATAACCTCTTCTAAGACGTCTGGACGGATCACCTCCCTGACGTAAAACAACATGGAGGAAAAAAAAAACTGTTTAGAAAAAAAATGCTGCGATAATAAAACAAAATTATTGCCACTCATTACTAATCTAAGGCAATTCATTCTTTCCATGTGATGGAATGATTCCCTTACTTGATGCTGGGGCGGAACTGTGGTCGAGCCCTTCCAGACACTTCCCTCAGCCTGCTCATGATGCCTGGAGGAAGGCGGATACGAGGCAGGTCAAAGTAGGACCCGGGCATGAGGCCTGGGGGCGGGATGAGAACATCAGAGGGGTAGGTAAACTCCCTGTCCTCCTCAATAGTGAGTGGCAGTGGTGAGGGGCTGGGCGTGAGAGCTGGAGAAATGGCACCATTTGCTTCCACCTGCCATTGGCATCTAAAACAAAACAAGAAAAGTCTGTAAGTATCGCATATCTCCACCAAACATTCTTTTGCAGTGTTACTTGGAGGACATTTTTAGAAATATTTCTGTGTAGCTCATCACCTTTGCAAAAGCTTTGAGCACAACAAATCTTGGCAGGCTTCTTCTTCTCTCGTCACTTCTGGCCCGTTGTAAAGAATGCGGAGCATTGAGCAGGCCAGCACTGACAGACCCAGTGCAAGGTCTGCAAGAAAGGGGAGGCCTCCGGAGACATCCTCAGAGGACTCCTGTTGAGCAACAACAAACGGTGTGCTCAGGGGTGACATTCGCACTGCCAGTGTGAATAATCAGCTGGGAATATGGATATGGAAGACTAATAAGTACTTCCACTTGTTACCTGAGCTCTGACTGTACAGGCGAACCCCCACATGGCTTTATCAGGAGTGTTGTGTTCACGGCCACTTCTCATTTCAAAGGAAAATGTGACAGTATCGCCTTCAACCTGAATAGGATAAACAGAAATAAATACAAACTATTAAAACATTATGGCTAATACAAGCTCACTATGTGGGTGTGATTCAGATTCCAGATTACCTTTACAAGATCTTTAGGCCAACCTGTTCCTAAGACACTGCGACTTCCGTACCCCAGAGTGTTTCCTCCATACTCTGTTACTTTACGACTGTTGGTGTTGGGACCAGCATAGATAACCAGCTAAAATATACAACATACTAAATGTGTAAACAGAGTACTGTTACAATTAACTGCACAAAATATGTGCAGAAGTCTTAAAGAATGAGTATTACCTGTACTTACAGTTGTCAGAGTTATTACCTTGTCATAGTCATACTGCGAGGAGCAGCGGGCATCGAAGCGCAGGTACAGGCAGCGAGCTCCCGGGATGTGTACCGTCTCCTTGAACTTGTAATTATCCCTCACTGGGTGCATCGTCTCGACCGTTTTCCCAGCAGCCCACGGAGCAGGGATCTTCAGTCCAGTCAAGAACCCGGCCTCTTCTCGTTCATCAAGAATTCTAATTTGAATGACACAAATAATCGAGAGTGTTCAGAAAACTTTTTGATATAAACTGGTTGTATCATTTAGTTAGAGTGGATGGCATTCATCCTTCTTGAAGGTTTTGCCATGTTGAAAGATTACAACCACAACCCTACATGTATTTTTGTGGCCGCTTATGTGGCAGCCACACATAATGATTACTTATGAAGTGGAGAAAAAAATAAATCTAACATGGTTTTCAAATTCAGAAAACAATGAAATGTTGATTATTTTAGTAATAGTTATGCTTTGGAAAACTCACTTGTCATCAGCAGTACATGCCTTAGCTCCCTGCCCAAGAGAGCCACCAACAGGTAGAGGATCCTCAGTGAAAAGGAGAGACTGAGTCTTAAGCAACAAGGCAGTCTAAATAAATTGAAACAAATAAATTAGCATTTATCTTACCTTTCATCATACATAATAAAATATTTCTAGAAGACAGGTCATACTGACCTGGCTGGTATAAAGCACTAACTGCACCAACTGGGGCATGAGGGCATCAGCAAGGGTGAGCGTCTGCAAGGTGGGATGCATCAGAGAGGTGAGTAACACTGGTAAAAGGTGCCCAAGCATGGTTGCCTTGGTCACCTGCTCCAATCCCTTCAATCTGAACAAGGAAGAAAAAGAAGGGAAAATGTAATCGCATAAAAAAGTAAAAAGATATTTTTATAACTTGCTATGACAGATAATTTATCAAGTATAGCATGTTTAGAAAAAAATTAACACTTTGACTCATTTTTTACTAAACTGTGTTTTATGATAAAATGGATACACAAAAAGGTGGAGAGATAAAGTGTTAATCTTTACACACTAAAAAAATTAAGGTTAAGGTTCACTGTAAAACTGATTTTTGACCAGTTATCTCTATGTCAAAAACTGAAACATCTGATCATTTTCCACTTAAAACAACACTCTTCTGGGTGGAAGCTGTTACTTTAGTAAAATGATTCAGTGTTGGCTGTTTTTTATTCCAATGAACCTTGTTTAATAATGACTGACATTTCTCCCACATAGCTAAGTGTTGACTATGCTCCTAATATAAGCAATTAATGACTACATACAACAGAAAGGCTACATTATCTCTTCCCATGATATTCCTACAAGGGAAATAAGTACAAATCTGTACTGACCAAAAATTTCTGATAGGTACATCTTATACAACTGAAAAAAATGCAGATAAAAGTCACCTGGTCTCTCTGTCAGAGATGTCACTGTTAATCAGAGCAGTGGTCACCTGCTGCAGGGTCTCCAATACTTCATCACAACCCACCAGGATTTTGGTGGCTAGAGACAAGATGCTGCTCTGAAGCTCCTAAGGACAACACAGAATAGGCCCAGACTTACGTAACACTGCCTCAACAATTTTCAATAAACCACAAAATCCTATTTCATCCATTTTTGTTTATTGTAATCTCTCCATATTGGGATTTTTTCCCTAATATTACACCTCTATCAACACCTTTGAACTCCTGAATTTTGCTTTTAAAGTAGAAGGCGTGCATAGCTGGAATCACCAAAAGACCATTATTTCTAGAAAAGGTTATTTGGGTCAAAATGTAGCTTACATTGAATACCATGAAATCTACATTAAACATATGCACTGCACAACCTTTTAAGTAACATCCATACCAAGTTTAATCTTCCACTGCATTATGCCATTGCCTCATTTCTCAAAGACACACACAAAGATTGAACAGTGGTAGGGGTATTTAAAGGGGATGTTTACCTGTACCTTCATTGTTTCCCCTTGCAGGGAGCTATCACTGTCATCATTTTCATCTGGACGGATAAGAATGGTGTTACTGAGGAGGTGATTTTGAACAGCCATGAGGTAGCGCAAACAAGGTGACACCACCTTTAAAAAAATTTAAAAAAAGAGAAGAGTGAAAACTATTGGTAGGTTGTGAGATGGTAAACTTGAACAGATTGTGATTTGTCTGCATAGTTGATATTGAAGAGCTGCTGAATAGATTTTTCATACTGGTACAGTGGAGAGCAGCTTCTGGAAGTCATCTCTGGCAACAGTCTGACATTTAGTGATGAGGAGGCAGGATTCGCGGACAACTGTCTTGAGGACATAATGCAGAAGCTCATCGTTTAGTCTGAAAAAGTAATTGAACAATTTTGAATTAGAAGATTTCTATTAGAACACAGAAGTGTAACTTGTAACTTGTAAAAGTGCATTTTGTTGAGTAGGAGCCATCATTTACCTGTAGTGGTCATCATCTTCACTCCCAAACCTATTCTTCTGTAGTTGTTCAGCCAAGTTGGTAAGAATTACATCACGAAGTTGAGACAAGCCACTGTTTCTTTCACCTGAGTATTCCCCATAAAAAAATTAGACTTGATGCCATCATACGCCATTAAAACCACTGCTTAATTATTTATTTTTTCCAAAAAAAACAGTCACCTTCAGTTAAAACGAGTTTCAGTAGTTTATTCAGTTCCGACTCTCCTTGATACAGAGTGTTTAGGCCTGAGCTACATATGCAGAAAACAAGTAGAATGGTTAGAGTAAAAAGATGACAATAATCATGGAAATGAGGTATGTGTGACATACCTGATAGCCAAACACACTTCTCTCTGTATCTCAGTTCCTATCTGATCCAGTGGAGCCATGAGCAACTGCCACAGGAGCAGGCCAGATCGACGCACACTCTCTCTATCCTGCTCCGACTGGGGATTGAAGAACCTGAAAACCACCTGGATGAGACAAGCAAACAGATAAATGGCTCAAAAACAAAGAACTGGTAGTCCTCTCATTTTTTATGTAATGAAAATGTACAGTCATTTTCAATGGTGTACCTGGAACACTACCAAAATGCAGCGGATAATGCAGGTATCTCCATTGACCATGGCCTTCTCCATAATGTCACAGATGCTGCCAAAGTGACGGGCTTCGATGGGATGCTGTTTACCCAACAGCGCTTCCAGGGGCAGACTGTTGCTGCTGGCTGCCAGCAGGTTCAGCTGGTGGATACACATAGCACCTACATGATGAAGTAGCTGGTTGACCACTTCCCCAGTGGCCACCGTTTCCTCTGTCAAAAAACAAATTTCGCAATTGAACAGAATTTCTGAACTAGTTTCGTAAAGATGACGTGGTATCGGTTCTAGCTGTATCTACCTTTGGGTTCCTTGATGACATGGCTAACACCGAGCCTATGGCACACATGATGAAAGGCTTGGTTCCCAGGATTGCACCACTGATCTATGTAGTCACTGGAGCATGTCCAGATCAAATTGTTCAATGCATCATAGCATGTGCCTTTAAAACAAGCATCAGAGAAACAGATGTAATGACGCACTAATGTAACAAGTTAACTCATGAATGGGATCGTTTGAACCCACCTAGCCCTGCTACCTGGGCTCCCCTGCCAAGAGAACTGCCAGGAGCATCGATGAGGTCAGCGCGGCTGCTGAATTGGCCATCAGCCAAGTTGAAGACCAGGCTGGAGGCTAAAACTAAAATGGAAAACAGAACATGTCATGCTGACTAACAACAATTTAAACACGCTAGTTTTTACAGTAACATGTACAAGCAGCAGCAAAGCTTAAAAGTACTGCAAAAGCCAAACATTGTAAACAGCTGCCTAGGAGTGTGTTGGTCCCCTTTTGCCATCAAAAAACCTGAAATACAGTCTCCACTAAACCACTGAATGTGTGCTCTGCTCTCTGGAACCAAGATACTAGGAGAGGGTTAGCAACAAGTTTTCGGTACTGGCTTTCTGTTAACTTACAGTAATTGAAAAACCCTCTCCTAGTAAAAAAGCATTTCTGAATATTTTTTGCCTTCCTGCAGGCCCTATCATTCTGCTACCGGGGCTACAAAGGATACCACTAATATGAAAGGGTGTACATGACCTGCAGCTGTCGTCAGGTAGGGAGTGAATTTCAAAGTAACATAGATAGCAGGACCTAAGTTTCCCCAGAATAACTTTCTCCAAAGAATCACACTGCCTTGTTCCCATGGTGTATTGTCAAGTCATGAGTACCTCAGGTAAGCAATAACATTTTGTGTAATGTGTGTGTGTGTGTGTGTGTGTGTGTGTGTGTGTGTGTGTGTGTGTGTGTGTGTGTGTGTGTGTGTGTGTGTGTGTGTAATGTGTCCCACCCAAAGATCTATTATCTACTTTGTCTATCAGTGGTCATAACATTATGCCTGATTGGTATCTGTGTGAATGTTTGAATTTAAAAATATATGTATATTAAAAAAAAACTTCAAAAAGTATCTCTGCATTTCTGAAAAAAAAAAAAAACTCAAATTGAAGTTTTTTGCTTACTTTTTAGAGAAGACAGGCTGCTGGTGCCTCCGAATAGGGAACGAGTGGCAGAACTCCCAGACACACCGGGAGGAGAAACAAGCATTACTAGGTAGGTGCCACACACATACATTGGGGTCTTTCTCAGCGTCTTCAGAGGGAGGCCACAACTAGTGTTTACAGCTGCAGAAGAATTAGATGCCAATGCATCACAGGGAAAGAAATTATTGAAACTAAATGTTACATCATTTGTTATGTATTAGACAACTGTGGTAGATTATCTGTTATTACCAGACTGTTCCTCTTTGACAGTGTTGGTGATTGCAGAGCCTGTGAGAGCGGCCAATGTGGCAGAATGGGAGGCCCGGAAGCGTGACATTCGACTCAAGAGAAGTTCATTCAAGCACTTGGAAGACTCGCCCTCTTTGCGAGTTAGAATAACTCTCTCTTGCAGGATGTCTGCAACGCACAACCCTGTCTGTGTCTGTGCCATGGATGGAGAGAATAAAGAACACCAACATGAATTGAGGAAGAAAAGAAAATGAAACAGCTCAGATTATACTGCAGGGTACTTAGACCTCACCGACAGATGAAAAACATCCATGAAGACAGAGTGGCCTTTCTGTGTCTTTTCGTTGAGACTTGCTGGGGACCAGACCCAATACAGATAAGTTCCATCTGAGCAGAGATGTAGCGTGGTCATGCTGCTGCCTACAGGGAAGTGATGGGCTGGCATGGGCACAATCTGGCACACCTGAACATATAATGAAAAAAAAAAAAAACAATAGAATGGTATCAGATACATCTGGGATTTTCTATTTTTTAATGCTACTCTCCATCTTTTATATTCAGCGTGGTCATTCACAAAATACATTCATGGCAAACAGATACTGTAAATGATATTAATATGTTTTTACTACTGCAAAACAAAACATTAAAATTACAGCATGTGTTCAAGACATTTAGAAATTTGTTTTGCAATAGACTGAAAATCAGCAGTACCTGCAGAGTGAAGGGATCAACAACCTGGCACAGCTGATGGGGCTTGGCATCAAAGGAAGAAGGACGGTGGAGGAGACGACCGCCGCTGAACACAACCCAGCCAGGCTCCAACTCTTCATTTCGACAATACACAAAACCCCTGCGCAAACATGTTACTATTTCAACTACTGTTTTACCATACTGATACAATATTAGAGTAAGTTGAAAAATCTTGATACACGTGATACACACGTGATAACAAAACTAAAGATTTTGGGGGGCCGGGGGTGGTTTGGAACTATAGGGGCCTTTAGTGACAGCAACCAGCAGAAAGAGAACAGGGGGAACACATACAACAATAGTGTAAGGGTCAGAAATCAAACCCAGGACGGATAGTTAGAGGACCAAAGCTTTTTTATGTGGGACACCTACTCTACCGTTACACTATGAAGCAAATCCTGAACATTTATTACTGCACATTTAGTGATTTTTATTGTTTTTAGTATGTTTTTGCTTTGCAAGAACCCATCTAGAAAAACAGAAACAGTTTAATTTTAAAACTGTAAAGCCATCTTATTTTGCTTTTTGTTTTTTTTTTGTTTTTCATTTTTACCACAAATAAAATGAGTTTATGTTCATCACTACCACATCTTTGCGCTCACATCCTTCAAATGTGAGAGTATTTTTGTCACAATGGAAAGTGCCATTTAAGTCTTCTGCATCAGTCTATTTTCTGTTATTACTTTCAGAGAACTAATAATTCACACTTTTAATTTAGTTTATCCTCTGTGGTTTGGTGCAAGTGACAACTCAGAAGTGAAAACTGAAAATATTGGGGTCTCAGCAATGACTGGCAACTTGTGATCCTACTTTTAACTTGCTAATAGCTGTGACAGATCCCAGCAAACGCTCTCAGCAAAATTAAATTGGTACCGAAAAGGAAGAAATAAGTCACTAAAATTCAGTCTAAAGATTTACTTCACATTTATTTATGTGTACAGTTAATGTGACTAATTTGACAACCACTTCATTTAATAAGAACCAATTGTGGCGCGGTATCGACTGTGCTCTTGAGAAAAGTGTCAGTGAGCTATCTGTCATGCTGTATCCTGCTGGTAACAGCTACAATAGACAAGTGAACAGCATGAGTTGGTAATTGTCAGCCCTGCTGCAAGACTGCGACAATGAAGTTTATTGCAATTATTCCCTACTGTGAGGTTTAAAAGGAACATTGTGGCCTTGTCTCTTTGCATCTCAAGTTCGTTTTCTCAGACTGAATCAATCAATAACTTGATTCTGTAATCTAGTTCTATTTCCAGAACAGTACTAGATTACTTGCTTGTTTTGTGCTTCCCCAATATTTTGGCTGGAAGTTTGCTAATGGCTCTTTGAAGTCCAAACACATACCAGAGAAAAGAAGTCTTAACTTGCTACAAAAGCAAGCTCATTAAAATTAATTAACTTTTGACTCTGCACTTTACATAGGGGTCTATAAAACATCCAGGACATAAATTGGCCCCATCACTGCCTGCATTGATGCATAAGTGAATATGTTGCTGTAGATGAAAATATGCAGTGGAATGAGTGTCACATTACCTCAATGTTCCATGTAAACCAGAGCCAAGCTTGCTTAGTCCTCTCCCAGAAGAATTAGTGGTATACAGATATAGACCATCTGTGGCTAGACAGCGCCCTAGGTCTGTGTCTGCAAGACAAGAGGAAAATAACGGGAATGAAAGGGGCCGTTATTGATCAATCGGTGCATATTTCACAAATATACAATTCAGACTGCATTGTGAAATGTCATGTCTTTTTTTTTAAATACTAAAAACCTGAAAACTGAAAAACTATGCGATTAGCATCTCTTTTTCACACATATTAGGTAATGTTACCTCTGGTTCTAATGCAAAACAATTAATTATCAATCACAAAATGGCTTCTTAAGGCCCTTATAGGGATTTCACCATATTTCCAGTAATGCAGAAAGTCACAGCTCTTATAACAACCATGCTGTATAAACAATTCAACTTTTGATTTATCCAGACAGAAAGAAAAAAAACAACAGACAGAATATATAAGGAGAAATTGGAACTGGCTACCATCTGTATCGGCAGACCAAAAATTCAGAAGTACAAGAGCCCAGAAAATGACCACACAATTAGATTTACCTTTACTTTCTGCTCCTCCAGTGGAATTGTCAGGAGTGGGCAGCATGTCCTCAAAGCCCCAAGACACACTGTGCTTACCCCCTAAGAGGCAGGATGGGGACCCTGGGCCTCCTTCAAGGAGCAGAAGTCTTTGTGCAGGACAGGTTATGCAGTGGTTACATTTTGATAAATTAATCTTCTTTTTTTTTTTTTTCAGAAAATCTAAATGGCTTCCCCCTACCTGTAAAGGACATCTGACACAGGAAGATGGCCCAGGTCAGTTTGTTTTTGCAGCAGATGAACTGTGTGAATGAAGGTCTTCAAAGAGCCCCTACAAGGTAGTTTGATATAAATATAAGGACCCAACATGAAACATAAGGGAATGAGCAATGCAGAATACTTTTCAATCCTTTGTATGTCTTGTTTTATTTAGTAATTTTTCTAATATAAAAAAGATATAATAGTCCTCTATGAATTTCATTAGTATTGAATGTGTAAACCTGCTTTATGCCTTGTGATTAACAATAACTACACAAATCTAACTGAACACAAGCATGTAGTTCAAACTGTTAAAATATGTATGCAAAGGTAGCAACTTTGCAACCGCAACATTACAAACAAAAGTATATCTTATGATAACATGTCTTTACAATTATCTTTACTATTATCTGTACTATGACGTGTGTACAGCAGCGGGGGACAAAACTACATTTGATTTGTATGCACAACAACACAGCATTTGGCCAAACACCTACAAAACCAGGTTCTTAAAAAAAGGCCCACTCTGGCATATGTTTATGAATCCGAGTTTAGCCATGTCACAGCTCACATATTCACAATTCATGCTTCTTCCGAATGAAAATGTCCACATCTTGCAATGCAAAAAGCTCATTAACCACATAGCAGTGAAGCCCACGTGGTTTCCTAACCCTACCCTCATTTATTAGTGACTTCCTAACCAGGAAGAGAAACGCTGCTTGTCCTTTGATTAGCCCCAACTCAGGTTAAATAAAGGGAGCATGGCTAGATGGTTCCACACAACAAAAAACAGACACTAAATAACTCTCAACCTCAGCTGAGGCTAAACAAAAAGTGGACCATTCTGGTTTTGACAGGCTTGTATAGTTTGTCGCCAACAGTTGCAAAGAGTTTAGACACAAATGTAAACAGCACAATCTGTTCTTTGGTGTAAAAAAAAACATACATGAATCACATTTACTGTTTATTTACACAACACTAATCGAAACTACAGAAAAGGGAAAAACATTTTAGGAGTTAATCAGTGTTAGAGGTCAGCCGACAGAGCATTTTGTCGGCTGACCTCTAACATTCAGAATGAATATATACACTGTTCACTCTGAACAGTGGTCCGTATTTGCAGGGAGCAGAAAAGTGTGTTTATACCAAAAATACCTTACCGTAAACTAGGACATGTTTAAGCTTAATTTAACTTTTCTTCTCCTACTTTCGAAAGCAAGGAAAAATGTATGAATTGTTTTGTTTTTAAGACCTTAATCAAGTGTTATTGTTCATACGGCATTTGCAATGGAAAGGAACTGATCAGATTAAGTTATATGGTAATTTTAGAAAATGTTGCTAATAATAACCAACTTTTTTCAGAGTGAAGTTAATGATAGTAAGAAAGTTTAAATAACTTGCTAAGTAATATTAAATTGTGCTCATGGAGAAGCAGCTTTCAGTTTTAATGCTCCTCTAGCCTGGAACAAACGTCGAGAAAACTGTAAAACAGTAGAAACATCGAGTTCCTTTAAATCAAGGCTAAAAACAATCTTGTTTAGACATGCCTTTGATTCATAATAACTGGAACATCGACCAATAGATTTGATGATTTTGATGTTGAAATCTGACAAAATGTAATGATTATGAAAGTTTCATAATTTGTTGGGAGTGTTATGTTTTTATGGTGTAAAGGACTTTGAACTGCCTTGTTGCTAAAATGTGCTACACAAATAGATTCAAATAAACGTTCAGATTATGTTGTTCTACCTATGTTGACACAAGCCATCAGAAAGATGGAAAGAAATGTGGCCTCAAGACCACAAGGATAGATGTTATCGACTCACCTGGCACATGCAAGAGCCACAAGTGCAGCAGCCGCATTCTCCCGCTGTCTCTGTGTGTGAAGAACCTGTGAGCGAGCCTTAGGCTGAGCCTGGCCAGACTCCTGGGGCTCATCTTCCAGCCAGGAGCACAGCAAGCCCTCCAGGCCATTGAGACAGTCTGAAGGTTCTTTGCTGAGGCTGAGCGGCTGGCAGTCCCGGAGGCAGGCTAGCAGTACTTCTGCCGTCACACCGCAGAGTGCTGGGTCGCTGCGAGTCTGGGACTGCAGCAGGGGGAAGACCAGCAGTAGGGCGACACGGGAAGTGAAAGGAGCTTGCTCAGGTTGCTGGAGGAGGCCTTGCCTTTTGAGTAAGGCCAGGGTCTCCTCATCGGCCCCTCCCGTTCCCTCACGGTCCTGCTGCTCCTCCAGCGCCAGCTGCCGCTGCGCCGCCCACAGGCCACGCAGAGCGTTGAGACGGTATTCCAGCAGACGAGCGTATGCATTGCTCTGATTCCCGCAGACGGCACGGAGACGCTCTGCGAGCTCAACGGGGTTCTTTGTCTCAAAAGTAAGAATCTGAAGAAGAGAATTAGACTTTAAGTATGATAAGAACAGGAAGATGTAAAGACCTTATGAACCTACAGCAAAGTAGTAAAAAATACATATAAATATAGTAATTATTTGTAAATAAATGTGTGTCAAATTTACAAATTCTGCATATTTTTGAGTTGTAAAGTGTGCCTTTCTTCTTTCTTCAAAACCATTTTTTATTTCTCAAAAATCTTTCACATGTAGTTGTAAATGCAATTAATGCAACACTGTAGAATTAAGGCAATTAACTGCTAAATGCTTTTTTCTTCCTGTACAGACTAAAGTGTTGAATCATTTCTAGGAAATAAAGTCTTGTAACTACAGTCCCTTGGTCTAATGGTCAGCGAAAGCAAAGATCATTAGGTATAACATATCAAAAGTGAAACAATGTGCCTCATGTGCACTTAGGCAGCATTTCACATATTGATTACATTCTGCAGCACACGAATCATAGGCCACAAAAAAAAAATCCATTTATACCATTTAGCAGGCACAATTTGTATTGATTCAATTTCAGCAGTGCTTCTTATGTTACAGTAATACTCTTTCACTGGATGTTGGCCCTTCTCCACCCTGGTCTGGAAAACACTGCTGCCACTCGTTCTAGGCGTCAGATAAAAATAGCCAGAATTGCAACACCTACGGAACGGAACTAAATTACTAAGCGAGCCTTAGAAATGGACACTGGACCAAGACATGCTGTGAATTTCATAATAATAAAATGAAAAGGATAAACCACCTCTATTGTTGTTGTTGTTTTTTTTTTCTACATGAGGTCACATCATACTGAACAGCCTGGGGAAATATGTTGTCTAAGCTCTTAACGACAAAGGGCCAGGAATGTAGCTTACATGTGAACAGTTTTGAACTGCTGTATCTGTGAGCTGATCAGATATCATACAAATATGCATTGTAATTGGCACTGATGTAAACATAATGCTGCACCGCCCCTTTAACAATGCTCTGTCTCCAGTACATCCACCTCAGACGTATAAGCCATGCTGTGTGCTACATGGATATTGAATAATTTAATAGAAGAGATGTCATAAATATATCTGCAAAGTGTTGCAAGCCCATCATTTTTAAAAAAAAAAGGGTGGTGCAAGTACGACCTGCTCTGCTTTGAGCTGGCTTCAGTCGAACTCAGATGAGAAACTATTCCCAAGTAAATGAACTGTAACGGAAAGCTAACAAACTCAAACAGCTATTAAAATAAGAATCCACCTTAGGCCAAGCTTCTGATTCAATTCAATGTGCTAAAACAATTTTAATGGCAGTTTTCACCATCATTTTAAACTCACAGCAGCCGTAGTGAATTTTGAGGTCCAGGTTGGTGAGAAAGCTTCTGTTTCATGAACTCTGACTTGTGATGTTTTCTTGTTCACCTTTCCTACTTGTAATTTCTATTTGTGGAAATTTCTATACGAAACATGCAGAAGAAATAAAAGTTGTTCTTTCTTCTTCCTTATAACGAAACACAAAAACAGAAGAAGTAGCTTTACCACAGAACTATTGTTAAATTATCTTGACACTATTGTGGTATTTAGTGAGGTGGTACTTCTACTTAACAGTTTGAGAACCGCTGTTCCAAGGACGATGCAACGGGTCAAGGCCACAATACCTACAAATATATATCTGCACAAAAGCTTCAGACAGGTACACAGCTCATCTACGGTTCTGGCATTCATGTAACTTGAACAAAAACCACAGCATGTTGTCCACTGTGTGTTAGTACCAACAGTGCTCAGTCTGACACTAGTATAACATTGAAATTAAGGAAAACAAATGACAAAGCAGATTAATTATATCACAAGTAAGATGACTAATTCCGGGGCGGCGGAATAAAAGAATATGTTGTGATTACATGACAGACTAAATATGTAAAGGGATGAACAGCAAGTTGATAAGATTTGTTGATTGCACAATGAACAAATGCTAAAATATCTTTTTTTTTCTTTTTTTTTTTATGAATTTCAAGCTATTATCCAGCTTGAAATCCTGTGACAGGATACAAAGACCAGACATCAGGCTCATAAACATGTGACATCATGCCCTTTACAATAAGAGAGGCAGCACAAGCACACGATTATATATTAAGAAGCTTGCACACTGAAATATGGAGGCTGTAAATATACATTGTTACTGCAGCTAGAAGTTTCAACAGTCATCATTACAAAGTTGGACGAATTTAACCCTAAAACAATATCCGGGTTTGATTCAAAAGAAAATCAGGTCGGCATTTAACCAGACATAATAAACAACTGCATTTATCCAACTACTCTCAACTAAGTAACTAAGTCGAGTAGGTATCAGGGGTAAAGGTGTGGAAGACAAGCGAAATGAAATTAAAACAAAACACGTTTTGTATATATATTGCACTCTTAATAGGAGGCAATAGTCACCATTTAATATTTTACTTTATATGGATCCTTTGAAGAGTTTAAGAAGGACTAAATAACATGATCTTCCTAAAAACGTGCTGAAATGTGAGATGCTTGGTAAGTTTAAGACTAATGTTGCACAACGGCACTCGCGATTGCGGTAAAGCTTTTACTTTGAAAGCAGGAGGGAAACAGTTGGGCTCTGACAGCGAGTCGATCACAAGCAAAGCAGAAAACTTGCAAACGTCGGTACTGCTGTGATCCCCGAGACTAAATCACTGTACAGTCTAATAAACTTAAAGATCTCTCCCCAGACCCTCTGCGTGGGAACGCTTCTATTTATAATCGTGTGGTACATGCTATGAGAGAGACGGCTTTCACCCACCTCCTGCTCAGTGTCTCCCTGTTCCGACACTCCGATCTCACTGGGCAGCTCGGCCAGATCCGTGACCCGTATGAGTCCGTCATGGAGAAATATCGTCTCCTCCTTCACCGAAAGCCACTGGGACGAGTCCACAGCCCCGGAGCCCATCACTCTCTCCTCCGACAGTGATGCCGAAAGAGGCAAACATTAAAAATTCAGTGGCAGAAAGTCAGAAACGCCCCAGACAGCCTGCTAACCACCTACAACAACATAACTGCCTTAACTGTCGCAGTCTTATCTGACGGCGGAGTCTGGCGGAGCAGACTGGGAGGAACCCAACACACGACAACCCGACAGCGAGCAACCAGCGCCGGCAGCCCCGCTCCACACTACATCACTGCCGAGCTAGCCGCTGCTTTTTGCCTGGTTGCCTTGGCTAGCCGGAGCTGAGCTAGCTTACCGTACGGTATCGTTTTAACGTTACAGACCACGGTGGGCGTGACACTCGCGCTAAAGCCAGTTACCGCGTCGCCGTTTGCACAACAGTCCATTCAGAGCCCAAACTGCATCTCTGGCGATCTCTTTTCACTTTCAAAACGTGCTCGCAGACAGCCCCGGTCCCGGCCAAGCCGCTGTGTCAGAGCCTGGAGGAGATAACGGGAGTCACCAGGCCATGTTTCCAAGGCCAACTGACGGCTCCCAGCATGCATCGCGCCAGAAGAATAGCTGTCTAGCTGTCAAAAATTCATGAGCTCATTCATACACATGACTCAGTATGAGGTTTTCATTTTTGTCTATTTTTTTTTTATGAATTAAGAAAATACTTTCTGATCAAATCGGAAAATTGATGGATTTCCACAGATGTGAGTTGTGAAAAACGCTGACAAAATAAGCTTAATAATTCCTATTTGACCAACAAATAATTGTAAAGAATACACACACGTGTGAAATTTCCCCCCCCTTCCTGATTTTCTTTTTGGACACTAATTCAGCTACAATGTGCTCAGCTACAATTACAGCCAGATAGTAGGTTTAGTGGGCAATCACTTTCCACCATGTCAGTTTGATTTTTTTTTCTCCCTTATAAATGTACAACTTGTTTATTTCTGTTATCTTTGAGCAAATATATAAATTTGTTTAATATTGTGAGACATTAAAGTGTGACAGACATCCAGAATGTCTGTCGGGAATCAGGAACAGGGCCTAGCACTCTTTCATGCCACTGTAGATTTGGAGTTTTTTTGTTTTTCTGTTGCCTGTGTCTGACTCTGTGTACGACCCTTCCCATAAGTAAATGTGACAAACAAGGACAGTTTTTCTATGTATGTCCAGTGAGGTCAATTTTTTATTTATTTTTTTTTTTACTTTTTCAATTTCTGTCATGTGTAAAATATGTGTTGTTTGCAAATCATTGACCTGTTGTCCATTCAAATCATTCGGCCGCTCTGGCATTCCATACACATCAGAGGCCCTAGTCAAAGATAGTATGCCCTTCATATTTTGAACTAACAAATTCACACTGGACGCATCTGCTCAGCAGCCAGTTCTCCAAGGTACAGAGAACAGGAATTGCCTTTGAAGCCGCTCTATTTCTCATGGATTGACATATAAAACTTCACACAATTGAACAGTAATATGCTAAAGATTTCAAGTGACAAGATGCACCACACCATGCATCATGCAAGGTTGATGACACGGAGGTTGATGACCCTCTGTGTCATCAACCTTTACAGCAGGCATACTCTCAGACTTGTGCAAAAATATTGGGTCATTTTTTTTTTTTTTTCTGATAAACCAAAGAAGGCATTTCTGTGAGCAGGGAAAAATAAGGGAAATGCATGACGCACATTCATGTCAAAACTTGTTTCTTTTGGTAGCGAAAGATGAAATCATCTTCAAAAAATAGTTCTCCATGAAAGATGATGAAGCTCTTAAGCAGCCTAGTTACTGCACAGAGCTCAGTCTATATTCATTTGAGCTGTGCCATGATATCCGCTCTCATCTGCAGCCTTAGGCAATACTTATGAAGACAGAGAGGAATCCTTTTTTTTCTGCCACTAGTTGAAAATCTCATTGCGGCAGAGTCTTTTTCTTCTTCTCTCTTCTTAAGTGCTTGATGTAGTTCAGAGGCTTTAGTGAAACCTCCAGAACATCTAGAAAGGAAACATAAAAAAAATATCAACTAGTGAAATCAGTCTTATAACTAGTGGTACAGACAATCTGTGTGTCTGCTTCAGACAAGATACGAGGCTCAGACAAGCACTTTAAAATTTGGTACCTCTTTGTGCGATTACATTTCTTCTCCTTTGGCAGAGTAAAGCAGTCTTGAGAGACAAAATCCCTCAAGAGAGAGAGAGGAAGACTTGGTTTCTTTACATTTCTGATTTGAACTGCCAAACTGCGGAATCAGGAAAACCCAAGCAAGATTGTTGGTCTTGTATGAGATTTGACAAATTCACAAGCAGCAATAAATTCACACAATCCCAGTTTGGGAATGTGAATAAAAGCATGCAATATAATTGAAAGTGAAAGAAACATTATTACCGGCTTGTGCAGTCACAGTGATAGGCTGTCTTGGACTCCATGTTTGTCAGATTGTATTTCTTCTCCAAAGGTGGAATTTTAAATTTACAATCATCCAGATGTTTGAGGCTTCGGCACAGGAGCTCATTATCTGATGACGCCAAAACGAACAAGTATCTTTAAATGAAGTTTCAACCGTCTGATCCAAACTTTCACTCAACTACAAAATGAAATTTCCTAGGAGGTTCAGTCTTAAGACTATTAAAAAATGAAAGATGGAACATAGAAAAACTAGTTTAGCATTAGCATGTACAAAGAGGCTGTTGTCCAAGAAAGAAGCGCCTGCTCCAAATGTGACTTCCTAAAGCATGACACATATTTGCAACTGTAACCACATTCACTCACCTGTCGCGTTACGTTTCCCATCATTTTTTACCAGGATGTTCTCTGCACGGACCCTTTGGGTGGTAGTATGACCCAAGGGCTGCTGACCTGCCTGCTTCCACAATAGTTGGAAATCCAACTGCTTTTGTGGTTTGTCCTTTTTATGAAGAGAGGCCATCATCTTTTGTTCTCTTGTAATGGGTGTTGCAACCGTAGCTGCACTCCAAATAGTTGCTAGAGTTTCCTGGCCGGGTGTTCCTGCTTTATATTTCGAACGTGTTCTCTTATGATTGACTGGTCGTCCCCCTGCATATGTATTTGTTGGCTTTACGGTTGTTGTGGGAGTTGCTGTTTGTTTCACACAGATTTTACAGTGCAAGCGAGGAATGTCCCTGCTCACAGACATACTGGATCCACAGCATTTACTGTGCTTTGGGGCTTTCTTTTTACTTTTTGCTTGTTTGGTTACTCCTTTGACTTTTTTCGAGTCTTCCGGAAAATTCAGCCTCTTTGTTAACGCTGAAAAATGTGAAGGTATCGCTTTAGGTGATATTTGTGTCGAGGTAGCTGTAGGGATGGCGGATGGAATGCTACTTTTCTGTGAAAGACCAGAAAAGTCCTTTCTCCTTTTCTTCATTTTTTCACCTATATGTACCTTTTTGACTGTTTTGGGCTTTTGTGAAGGTCCTTCTCTAGATAGTTTTTTTTGCCTTTTGCATCCATTCCCCTTTGTCCTTCTGCGGTGAAACGTATCTCCTCTAGGTGGGTCTCTGAGGCCACATCTGCGTTTAGATTGCGGTGCCTTCCTCTGAGGGTTAGACGCAGGCCTCTCAGATAAATGCTGCTCTGTACTGCTTGTTAAATTCTTGCTGTCTGTGTGAACATGTTTGCCTGCGACATCAGAGCTGTTGTAAGGTTGGGGGCTTTTGAAGATGGCATAAGGAGCCTCACTGGCCTTTTTGCACCTATGGAGAGAAAACATGCACAGAGTTTAAGCCATGAAATAAAAGATTGCATGAAAATGACAAAAAAAAAAAAAAAGAATGATAATTTTTGATAATATTCAAGTACAAAGAAAAATATTTATTACCAACTGACTCCTTTAAAGGTACAGTAATTCATGTAAATGTGGTAAAGCTGTGCAGGTACCCAAATTCCCAATTATTTTCAAAATTTTCTAAATTAAACAGTTCCAGTACTTTACAAGAGGTAGTTCTGAAGTGAATTTGTAAAAGAAATATTCTAGTTGATCTTAGTTCAGAGCTGATTTGACATTTGATTATTGCTCTATATTAGCTGCTTCACTTCAGTTAGATTTAAAAAACTAAAGAAGCAACAGCACTAATTTAGAAATAGAAACACCTAGGTGGATAAATCCACTTTTTCATCCTAATAATGCCAAATGTACTTGTTTTTCAAAGATATTTTTGTATGTCTAGTCAAATCAGATTTAATTTCAGCAATAAATTAAATCAGCATACAGAGGTGCAAAACAATGGTCTCCAGGACAATGGTGCTACAAACATAGGCACGGGGCGACATGAACTAAAAATAAGCTAAAAACTTAACTCAGGTTAAAGTACAAACTCACAGCAGCAATAATGCAGCTTAACATTAAAATCGCAACAAAATATACAGCTTACAATCATTGGTCAGGAATGTAAAAAGGATACTGTGCAATTTCTGAAAGTGGCCGATTGCTATGCAAATTTCGGATCTAGTGGTCTTTATTTGCCCTTTTTAGACAGGATATATTCAAGAGAGAAGGGAGGAAGACTTTCAGCAAGAGGAAAAGTAGGGAGTAAACCTGCTTTGAGGACTAATAACCTCTGGACATGGAGTAAAACCCACCATGCTGCAGCATTTTTGACACCCGTGTTTCTTCCACCCTCTGGTGGAGGAGCTTCTGTTGTTGTTTCACATATTAGCAAAAGAAGGGGTAAAAATCAACCCAACTTTATACAATATACACCCACACATAAGACAAGTCTCTACTGTTCCTCTTGATATGAAAAAGAAAGGTAGTACCGTAAGAGGAATATGGGATGATGCAGCCACAACTCAGGCAGTAATGACTTAAATGTGTACTGCACAAACCAGAAAGAGGCTCTCTGTCTAAACTACAATGCTGTGGCTCTTTGGGTCATCCGCAGTGCCTCCTAATACTTGTGACAGATAATATTACAGAACCCCACAGTGTTTTGATATTAAAGGAAGACTTTCACCGCAAGAGTTTCCTCAACTGAATAACAGTAATGCTACAGGATGTATCTCAAAATGGCTCAGTGTGTTCTTTTTTCTGATATCAGTGTACTTTTTGAAATGACTTGCTTGACATTTTGTTCCACAGTATAGAACATTGCTTCCAAGAAATTGCAACCATCCCCTCATTGTAAAGATTTGATCTTTGTCTTGTTTTTATTACTTAAAAAAAGAAGAAAGAAATTAAATTCTGGCTATTTATTGTAGTAAGTTTGGGGAAAACACTATAGAGTGCTGTGTCACAGTGTCAGTAAAACATAAAGTCATCATTAATACATGACGCCTAAAAGCCAACACCCGATGTACCAATTACGATGCAAAATTATTTTAGAAATCCATGTAATTTTAATGTTTGTTTTATATTCTAAAAAGATTCCTTCTGACCATTACTTCTTTGACTTTTAAACATTTCAAATTTTTTGACTCTCCTTCAGACCAACATATCCCTGCAGAGCAAAAACCTGGTTAAAATCTGGTTTTTTAGAGTTTAATCAGCAAGTTCGAGAGAAAACTGTAGCTTAGTTCAACATATCCATGAAGAAAATTCCTGTTTTTTCCTGAAAGCAAATGTTCTGCCTATAAATATGAAGTCAAAGCAACCGCGTCAGTGCGTCTGCCTCCCTTACATTCCCCACCAGTACATCTGTGTGCAGCGCTTCAGCTGCTTCAGCTCAAAGCAGGGAACCTTCAGGATGTTGAAGAAGCTGTAGCCCACCATACTTGAAATGCTGTCATTCGCGCCCAGAAGGCATTGTCGAAACCTGACAAATGGAGAGCAGGCATAGGTTAACAAAATATCCGGTCGCTCAAATGCCATGTAAGAGCTCCTTACTGCTGCCTTGTTTTATTCTGTCTCTGAGCTCATTCTTGCTTGAGCTGAATGATAATCTGCTATCTGAAAAACTGACATGAGAAAAGTAGAGGTATGATGTGGTGCAGATGTCAACATTAGATGTGATGTCAGAATGAAACAGTGTCTCCATCACTGCAAAAAAAATAAATAAATATACATAAATAAGGGAATGGATGGAAAGAAAGGAATGCCCATCGAATGACTGACATTATAGAAAACATGTTCACTCTTGAAAGAAAAATTTTGCCTTCAGACTGGTTGCCATGAAGCTAATTTGATAATAGAAAAACATCTTCAGATTTTTAGCAGTGTGTTTGAAGTGTGTTTCAAATTTTTTTTTGACATTAAGAGAAATCATATAGCACATTCCAGAACTGAAATATGAGGATGTAAAACCACAAAACTTCACAAAATGTTGCCTCAAAGCATCCCTATGTTCTGCCAGAGCAGTATAAGAGGATATAATTTACTGCTTGCAGGAGTTTTCCTGGAAGGCACACATGTATAAAATCCAGACTCAGTTTAAATGGTGCATTCGGAGGCTCACCTTTGGTCACACTCGCAGTGTGAGACTGTGAAGAAATTGGGGTTGAAGACTCCATAATTCACTGTGAAAGCTGGGATGATGTGTGAGCAGTGGTCGTGTTCACGGCAACACTTATCTGCTCTCTCGAACATGCCTGCGAACGAGAGCGCGACCTTGACGTCAAAGGCTGCTTGCATGAAGAAAGCTCGAGATTTAAGCTCAGTTAACGTCGTTTTAATTCAAATCGATTTTGAGGTGGGAGGCAGCGGTTTTCAAATAAACCCAACATGTCTAAGGTGGAAAAATATAAAAAGTCACAGAGGTAAATGGATCACCAGTGCATTACCGGGATATTTGAACATCCACTATGATTTTCAAACTACTCATACTCCCTTTTCAAACTTTGTCACATTGGGAAGGATAGATGTTATCTGGGGGCATTGTTATATGTCCTTTCATTTAAGGATTGATAACTTTTATTAAAAGAATGAATGAATGAATGAATGAATGAATGAATGAATGAATGAATGAATGAATGAATGAATGGTCGGACGGACGGACAGATGGGTTGGTGTCCATTTGCACTCAGACCCTCTGAATCAGAACTTCTTATCGCCACCTTGTGGCCTTATTATAGCTGCGACTCAGTATTTTGTCAATTTTTTAATTTTTTTGTTTTTGCAAATTAGCTCATGCTCATAAGAATGCACATGGAGAGACAGTGGACATTCATTTTCAAGTGTTGCCACAGTCAAATTCCCAATTTTGCATGTATCTGGACTTTGACTGGGCCAAATGCCTTCAGGTGAACCTCCACCCCAGAATAAAGTCTTTTGCCACTTTTTATCGGCTAATATATATTAAAAAAAAAAACAACAACAACAACAACCCCGAGTTTAAATGCATCAATCAATTCAACATCCTCACCCAGTTGCTCGTATCCGGCCGCTTTGCTTCCAGAGCCACACCACAACGTGCCTGGAAATATCCAGGACCGTTTCCTCCGGGTTTTTGCCTCTGTCTCGTCAGTCCTTCTCCGCGCGGTGAGCTCCGGTGTGGGAACCACGGAAGGTCCGAGTGCGCACGGAGCGTCCGGGAACAGCAACGGACTGACGTTAAACTTCTTAACAAGTTCTTGATCCCAGGTCTCATTTCTGTCGCAAAGGGCCCGGTATCCTCTGGTGACATCTGGATTCGAATAAATTTCGCAGCCTGCCAGCCGCAGGTCGTCAGACCACTTGGTGAGATAGAAGAAGCGCGCGCCGTGGGCGCCGTGGCGCAGAAAGGTGAGGTGCGTGTGTCCGTCGGCTGGACTCGATCGGAGGCAGGACACACCTGGTGCAGGTGTGTGTTGTGTTTTGGAGAAACCGAGCCATGGTAAGACGAAAACAGCTCGAAGGAACCATCCGCTTTCCATCCCTGAGAGTGGGCGACCAAGTCCTTTAGTTGTAAGTTAATGTCTGCATGCACGCATTCTTTTGCGATTACTGAGACATCTGAGGGGGGTTTTTGCAAATGCATGTCTCTGGCATAGTTCAGGAAATGAAAGGTGTTCTTATTGGTTCGTGGATTTTGAGAAATGTGACACTCAGCTGATCACATTCCAGTGAAATCAGAAATCGTGTGCGAGGCCTTAATTAGTAGATGCGTCCTGTCACCTGGACACAGCATAACCTGATTTGCTTTTAAGTTAAATGGGCCCCAAAATCGAAGGCGCTAAGATCACATCGCTGTGAATTTGGAATGAACTCAACTTGATGGAAACTCGAAATATGTAAGATGGGGAAATAACGAGGTGTTGTTACAACACTCACTGAAACGTTATTGTGAATGTACTGCATTGCTGATTATGCTTCATCTAATTCATTTGCATAATTTGGTACTTTGAGTCAGATGAATGTGAGAGCCCATAACTCTGCAGTCTATTATTTTTGGAAGGAAAGCAATTGGACATTTAGAGTCACTGTTTTCGCGCAGCTCTTAAGAGACTCAAATACATAATGAAAATAAAAACTTTTGCTCATATTAGAGCTATCTTTGTTATTTGCTGTGCACTATTTCATCTCAGCACATTTCTACCCCCACAGCATATTAGGAAAACATTGCAACAGCAACATCATTGCAGACAATTTTAAGGTAGTCTTTTTGACATGCAACCATAATTATATTGCAATGACTGCTGCAATGTGATACATCTATTCTCGGCAGAGGCAAAAAAAAAAAAAAAAAGTAGAAAAGAACAAATATCAATTTTCATCAGATTTTATTTGTCTGTGTAAACTTTCTGCAAAACCTTTCCATGCAAAGTTATTAGCAAACATACAGATTTCAACTTCATGCACTATCTATGTACAAAGACAGCGATTGAGGAACATTCCACAGAACCAGCAGAACCAGGTAGAAGGCGGCTATAACTTCAGCTCGCAGAGAAGCCTTTTATTTATTTATTTATTTTTTTTGTCAATTTTGTTTTTACAAGCGATTGATGATCACCTCATCATGATCACAGTTGGTGATGTAGCACAGTGTAGAACTAGGTCATTGCCACATCTGGGCATTGCTCTTTGCTGAGAAAACAAGACACTGGTAAGCTTCGAATGTGCATGTACAGGATCGCTCGGTTAAAACGCTCAGATTGATCTGCTACTCATAGACATCTTACTTGATGCGCTCAGTTGACTTTCTGTCAATCCTCTGTGTACTAGCGAACCGGTTCATCCAGATTAAACCATAGTAATCATAGTCATGCAGCATATGGCCTCCATATCAGTAGGAATGTCATGGTGAAAACTGTAAACATTAAGGAAGGTACAATAGCATTTATTTCTAACAAAGTGTAAATATATCTATGTATATATATATATATGTAGATAGATAGCGACATATCTATCTAAATATCTATATATTTACATCTTTAATCACAAGACATTTCCATGCATAGAATTTTTTTTTTGTCTTTGTTGTCACACTGGAATAACTTGCAGACAATTTACTGTATAAATAGAGGTCATTCCACTGTGTAAGGTGTGCTTTCCTTGATTTGCTTTAATTAGTGAACAAACACTCACTTAAGCCTTGGGTAATCAGGGAGTGGAAGAGAGCGAGACAGGGGGGAAAAGAGGGGAATGTTTGGGGTAAAAGCGGGCTAAGAATGCCCCAGGCACATGAGAGTCACAAGCACAGTGCATGCAGATATAGACTGCACATACTTTAGACATGACTTGCTCCGTCTTCTCTCTTCTGTAAACATGTAGCAGACTTAACCATGTGTATTCAATGTAAACAGTGCAGTAAAAAACCCTCTGAGGCGTCAGAGTGAACCGCGAGCTTTGAACGAGCAGAGGTAGCAGGACGTGATTCTATTCGTTTTCTTTTCTTTCTTTTTTTCCCAAAGAAACTAAATGAAAGATCAGAATCTTGGATCGCTTTCCGGTTTCTCTTAACACATAGTTATTACGCCCTACAAACGTAAAATAGCACACACTGCTTGAGTAACACTACAGAAAAACTCCTGTCAAACTATATAAGTGTGCCAGAATATATATTTATACATATAATTTTTTTTTTTAAACCACAAAATTAACAACAACTCATTTCAGATTTTTCTAGCTCATGGTTCACTCACGTATGAATCATCTGTTGTATCAGATGTCTATCCTATCCTGAGCAATGTATCATTTTGTAAACATTTCTTTGTGGAAATATACAATATGTCCATACAGCTGAGTTATTTTAAGGTGCAGCTGTGGTCTGGCATGCTTATAGAGCTCTATATGTTTCACATGGCAATTAAGTCATGAATTTGAGTTGTGGGCCCAGTTTGAGGCCTTTGTGGGCTTAAGCGATGGTTCTGATGCCATAACCTATTGTTTTTCCTGATCTGTTCCAGTGCGATTCACGCTTCATTTACTCCAGTGAAGAATGTGTCACTACAAAGCATTTCTGAAGGCCTTTTTTTTCTTTTTTTTTTGTTGCAGCAGCATTTTCCATAGCATAACAGTTCGTTTGGGTCGCGTTACTGAAACCTCAGATTCATTTGCACAACGTGATTTGTGCCAGAAGCAAATTGTGTATCAGTGACCAAACCGACTACAAAAATAGGGGATTATATGAGAGAAGGAAGAAACAGTGCCTGCGTGTTTGGTTATATTAAAATCTATATGGAAACAAAACAATAACAACAACAACAACAACAAAAAAACTACATTTGTAAAAGTGCAACAAGACATGAATGCAAACTGATTAGGTGCGAGCCCATGCTGTATGTATGGTTAATCGCTGACAGCGTGATTCTCGTTCAGTAAGGTGTGCCAGCGCTCGATCCTCTTGTCCTTGTTCTTCAAACACTCGTACCAGTGCTTCAGCCTCTCTCCTTTGGCGGTGATGCCCAGCTGACAGCCACCTGTCAGAGAGGAGGGGCTCATGTGAGAAGCAGGTGGTGAAGCAGATGAGGAATTAACAATTTTTTACTGCATCACAGCAGAGCACTGCAAAAGTGTTCATATCCCTCAACCTCTTTCTTAACATTTTACCATGTTACAACCACAAAAGTCCATGTATTTTATTTTGGTTTTTACTGTATGAAGGAGACAAAGTGGCACAAGGAAAATGATATAAGACATTTAGCCCACAAGAACCCTTTTCTAATCGAATACCCCTAAATGAAATCTAATGTAACTAACTGTATTGAGAAGTCCTCCAAATACTTAGCAGTATTTGATCTCAGTATAAATCCAGCTGTTTTACATAGGCAAAAAACATGGCAGACGGTGCAGTGGTCAGGTCAAAACAATACTGAACATTTGGCAGTTCCCCCCCGATACAGTGCAATTTGGTGGTGGCAGCATCATGATATGGTGATGCTTTCCTTCAGTAGATGACTGATTCAAGTTCATGGGAAGACGGGAAAGAAGCTAAATGCTGAGTATCTGTGCAGAATACTTGCTAGACGTTGCAAAATCTGGGGTTGGGTGGACGCTCACCTTCCAGCAGCACAATGACTCTAACCATACAGCTAAAGCCACAATTGAAACTGGTGGTTGTAGCAAGGGAAAATGTACAGAAATTCAGGGGTGTGTGTGTACTTTACCAGGGTCCTTCAAGGTAGATCAGATATTCACCTATGTAATCATTGGACTTCCCAATGTCATAATCCCACACAGAGACGTCTAATGTCTTCTTGGCCAGTTCACTGTGTTTGATGTCGAAGCTAAATTCCTAAAATCCGATCCAGACGTTAAAAAAAACAGTTCTTAATATTTTACAGACGGGCATGAATTGATAAGAAATAATCAGCTGAGATCATTTAATTTTCTAACCTCGTTAAACTCTGGGTTTAAAGTCCTCTTCTTGATTTGTGTTTTGCACTTGCCCTTTTTCCCCATGTCAGGTTTCAGGCATCTGCAAATTTCACACATAGTGCACAAAGTACTTTATGTCTTTGCTGGGATCACTTAATTACAGTGCAATGTATTTTTCTTTCACCGCCTCAACCTACATTTTGACATATGGATCAGAGTATCCATTAGCATCCATGGCGGCCAAGTGAACGCAGCGTACAACCCCGACGAGGAGGCGATTCTGCTGGGTGCTGTACATGAGGGACATCAGAATGCGACCGCGCTCCTCTGCATCCGTGCCCTCCTTCCCTGTCTGAGACACAGCATGGGGGGAACATAGTTGAGCAGGACTGAATAGTAACACCTGCATAAACTCCTCAGGGATTCGGTCACGTTTAGACATGCTTGGGAACAATCATTGCCTCATCTTCGTAGAGCGCAATCCCTCTTGCTCCTCCGGCTGTCGCAGTTCTCTTCGTCTGTGTCGAGAAACAAGATCGTGACAAGCCAGATAAAAAGATTCGAACAAGCAGATCAAAATTATTTGCTCTTTTTTTTTTTTTTTCCTTTTAAAATTTGGCTTAACTCACAGGCACAACCCTCTCCAGGCAAACGTTGAAGTTCTTCTTCTGATTCATCTTCAGCTTCTTCAGTGCTACCCGGGTCTCGCCAATAAACTCATTGTGCCCAAACTTGTCTTCATCGCAGACAGAGAGCCTGCAAAAATCAATGAAGCGTGTAAATTAACGCAGAAGCTTGTTGCTCAGTGGGTCGAAGGGTATCTGCGTGGGAGCAGGAATCCACCTGAGGGTTTTACGTTGCATGTCTTCGTCGGTCAGGCCGTGATAGATGAGCGTTTCGTTCCACGCGGGGTTGCGGGTGTTTCTCAGGGTCTTTGTGCGCAGCTTGTTGGACTGATGGATGCCAGGTAGATTGAGAAAAGTAATTAACACTTTCTCGAAGCGACTGTTGAGATTGCATGTTTAGTTTTGTTGCATCCAAACCACCACAAGGTGTCAGGCTTGAGCTACCATGGATAACTCCTGTCAGAGCAAAAAGGTCTAAAATCTGCCTTTGGTGTAATTAAGAAACAACAGGAGATTAAGGTTCTACAGCTCCTACATATCATTCTAGACAAAATTCTATATTTCTCTACTTAAATGACCAGTTGTTTAAAACTTAAAAGCTTAATGCTTAACTGTGCTTGTACAAAAGTGGATGGATCGGAGGAGAATACAAATACTTAATACTTCAATCAGATTCCAGACTTTTTCAGACTTCCCAGGGTTTTTTGAGGCCCTTGAATGTGTGGAAAAGCCTCGAGTCGATGCTTTTACCTTACTAGCCCCAGGAAGCAGATGAAGCTTCACATAAGGATCTGCGAGCCCATTGGAGTCCATGGGCTTCAGGCCCTGAAGAGAAACGAAGCAGTATCCTCATCAGATCACAAATCGTAGAGAGCAATTAAGCTAAAGTGCCATTCAGGAGCTTTTCAGCATAAACCACTTGACTGAAATTGTCCCTTTGTGCACGAGAAGAAGGAGGCCAACAGTACCTTTGCTTTGAGGATGCTACATTGGAGGCTGTTGCTTTCCTGATCGTAGAGAAGGCCAAACTCAAGAGAGCCCAGAGTTGCTGAAAGAGACCCAGACCACACATAGCATCAAACAAGAAGAAGACGGCAAGTCTGCACATAAGAGGTTAAAAGTATAACGATCAACATTCCTGTGTAAATAACAGGTTTCGTCTGGTGGATTAAAGGGGAAGATAAACCAATAAAGACAACGATAAATCTAACCAAGTTTTAATCTTCAATTCGTGATTGCTGATAAGTTGCAGGGTTTTCTTCACCCCTATAGTATATAGATATATATATATATATATATAGCTGTATAAGAAATTCCTATGCCGCCCACACAGGTTTTATTTGGAGGAGTTTTTATTTCTTGTCAGAGAGCTGCAGGCTGGAGGAGGGAATCAAGCTTGTGTTAAATGTAAGTGTGGAAAACTTCTTAAATTTACATTTAAAAATTGAAATGCTTGAGCATTTAAACATACTGCATTGTTTACCATGTCCACAACACAGTCAATATGGTAAATATTATTGGGTTTTTGAAAATGCCTTTATATTAAAATAATGTGTATTGCTGGGTATTATAATTCCCATCTCTGTTTGACAAATTCTCACTTCGCCATGATATTATGTCATCATATGTAAGAATTGGATGAAGCCCAGTTTATATTTTATGGGAAAATAACAGAAATCATCCATGTTCTTCACAGTAATGCGTGTGCCACTTTGTTTAGACAAAACCTCATACTAATCCAACTAATATTGTTGGTACCAAGTGACTGACTCTTTGAAGACTCAGGCAAAAACCGAACACACCAACCATGATTAACTCACTTTTTAGTAATATATTTGTTAAAACTCTGTTAGAAATGAACAGAACTTTGAGATATGAACATATTAGATTGTTGTAATACCAGCAAATTCATCTTTTGCTACTCCACATCATGTGTATTACTTTTTCTACGCTTTATTAACCAAAACATTTCTCTGTCCAATATTTACGAGAACTGCAGAAACCTGCCATTACCCCAGGACCCAACAATTCAAACCATCCCATCCCCTCAGAGATTAGATCCATAAAAATATTGCTATTTCTGCCATCTTCCCTCTTCACTCCAGGGAAAGGATCCAGCTCCAGGGGATTTATAACCCGATAGCCCTGTTGAATTCAAAATTATTTGCACAGTTCCAAAGACGAGGACCTAAATAAAATAAAAATAAATTAAACAGAACTCTCCTGAGAGAGAATGGAGTCTTTTCATGGCTTCAGGCTAAAGTCACTGATGGCTTAGCACCATTCTCTTTCCTTAAAATAGAGCTTATGGAAAATATCTTAATAATTTATGATTCACTGCTGATTTAGTTGTTGTTATTATTCTCTTTGGCTTTAGTTCTTTGACATTGCGACGACATATTGTGTTGTAATTTCCCATTTGTTCACTAGGAGGAAAAATAGATGTTTTATTTACAGACAGATGTTCACAATAAACATGGAAATAGTGCCAGAAAAAGAAAATCAGCACACATATCCTCTTTACAGCTACATAAAAAGAAAAAAAAAAAAAACATTTTTATTCACCTGTAGCAAAGCCCACATGTCATCTGTACCGAAAATGAACCTAAACTGAACACATCTGCCACCTCGCCGTATGAAATGGGGCGCAGATGGTGCACTCACTGGCTTCGTCAGAGTCGTAGTCGTTGGCCTCCTCCTCATCATCAGCAGGGGGAGGTTGCTGTCGTGGAGGGGGCGCGCTGTAGGCAGCCGGCTGCCTCCTGTCCTCTCTTACAGCAGGAGGTGCTCTCTGCTCCGAGGCGTAAGCTCCCACGTCTCCTGCCACAGGACCTATTGAGGGGAGTGACACCACAGATAAAGAAAGTTAGTGACTGGCACGTTGTGCAAAAGTATTCAAAATCCCACAGTTTGGCCGGTTACAGACACAAACTTCAGGTTTGCCCTGAATTTAAGTCAAACCATCTCCACATCAGTTCCTACCGGCTTTTTTGTCACTGATGTCCCTGTAGCACGACACTAGGGCTGGACGTATGCCTCTCTGCTCAACAGCAAATCAATAACAATATATATAGCGATAGACAGGTGATCAATAACAACAGGATGCACACCTGATAGAATGCCTAGAAATTTTTCTGAACTTCAATTGAGAACTGGGCAGCTAGGGGTGGGCATTTATTATGTATCGTGATAAATGTCTTATCATGATAAGATTTTGATTTGTCATTGTTAAAATAAAATCCAATTAATGATGTTTTAAAACCCCTGAAGCTTCAATTTTAGGGCCTTTTTTATTGTCAGGATTGTTATTTTTACCATTTTTCTCTATATTTTTCTCTTATTGTCACATTTATTGTCGTCGTAATAATACCACAATATATTGTGATTAAACTTTAATGTCATATCACCGCCCATACAGACAGCAGTCTGGGGGGATCTAGGCAAAGGAAAGACTTTCGCTGCTTCCGCCTCTCATGATCAACTAAAAAAGATTGGTGGCATCAACTAACTCATTCACTCTTTGGATACCGAGCAACAAACTGGCTTAAAAATAAAAGACAGCAGTATGGAAAATGAGTAGACAACTTGCATGTCATCAGCTTTCCAGAATTTTGTATATTTAAATTTTAAAAAAATGAATCAACAATTATTAATATTGGCCGATACAAGCCTTAATGCTGTGATACATTTTTCAGCCATATTGTCCAGCCCTGTGTATATCCCAAGGATACCATGTTCAGGGTAATGCGTAGTGTTAGTTTCCTGCAACGTTTGGCTTACACGTCAGAAAGACTTCATATGACTTGCTTTCAACAATCACTTTCGTCTTGCTGTTCTTCCATAAAGACCAGATTTATGGAGCGTACTACTAATAGTTGTCCTGTCAATAAGTCTCTAACCTGAGCTCAGCAGCTGCAGCTCTATGGGTTTTTTGGCTGCTCCTCCTAATAATGCTTTTCTTGCCTCTCCTGTCAGTTTAGGTAGATGACCGAGTCTTGGTAGGTTCACAGTAACACTTTTAAAAGGTTTGCAAATTATTTTGTAACCTAACCCTACTTTGAGATGCTCCTCTTAATTCCATGCCAAATGGGAGAGCTTTGTCAATCTGTCACATATAATCACAATTTAAAACATTCTTTTTGGGTATTACACAACAAAATGTTGAAAAGTTTTAAGAAATATACATTCTCTTGCATCTCTGTAGAGAAATACTTTGTTCCTCACCCTGCTGGGACATTGCGGCTGAAGCAGCAGGTTGTGCCCTGGAGCTGTGCACCGGAACCATCTTCTTCATCACTACCGGACTTCCCTGACCCGCCTCCTCAGGGCCAGCACCCCCTGCAGCCATACGCATAGCTGGTTTGGGGGCCACAGGTGGGTAACCAGCACGGGCCTGCATCTGCGCACCTAAAAGTAAGCGCGTACAAGTGAAAACAGAAAGACTCCCAAAATGCAAAATCACCCCACCTCATCCCTGTGCTGCAGCGCAATCTGTAAAACTGCCACGTCTTCCTGGAGATTTTAATGCCGCAGGGTTTACGTTGCAAAGGGGATGACCTACATACACAACAACAAGCAGGGGGAACAGCAGCCTGCAAGACAATCCCTCATCTTTCTGCTATATATCACACAACACAGGTAGATCCCACTGAGACTGAAATTAAGCTGTTTGACCCATAAGGGCAGCATCACATGGAGGCTTGCTCCATATCCCAGCATGCAACTCCTGACCAGCTAATTGAAAGACTTCATCCCTGTCGACAGCAACAGTGGGTGGCCCTGCCACCTTTGGGAATCAGAAAAAAGGTTGGACTATTGAAAACAGAGCACAGTGAGATGGGGTTAAATGGTAGAACCAACTGCACAATAGAGGTGGTCCATTAATGAAAGCAAAAAGAAACATGCGCCATATGAAACTTCATCACATCAAAAAGGCGTGACTCCTTGTGTTGGTCTCTTTTGGTTTGTAATGCACTGAGAATGATGTTAAGAAATTTGATTGGTGATTTGCTTTGGTTGACAGGCACTGAACAGCATAGGTGACGACTGTAAACAGGTCGTGTACAATTATATTGTTTAGACAAATTTCTCTGTTTCAGACAGCACCAGAGAAATACTTTGCTTCTGCCTCTGTAGTGTGTGTGTGTGTGTGTATGTGTGTGTGTGTTTTCTCTCAGACTGTATGAGATCTGGCAGTGACTCAGCACATCTTAAAATAAAAGTGGCAAGCTGTGCAGCCACTTTTTTTTAAATTTTTTTTTTTACCTTTTTGGGTGAAACCCAGCAAGCATACTTTTATTTCAGTTTTTAACACTATATGTTGTTGTTTAATTTGACACAATGCTGCATTTTCAGTCACCTTGAAGTTTATTATAATTGCAAAACAACACACCGGTTTGAGGAAACTGGAGATCTAGAAGTGGCGGCAGGTGGTTTTTGACGGGGGCGACGTGGCTCATCGCCCAGGGAATCAAACTTCAGAGGGCGTCAGATGAGGGGCGGATTATGAAACTGAAGCTGGTTTTTAATGGACAACTTTCCACTGAAATCGGAGAACTACTTCATTGTCTTTTTATCGAATCTTAACTACATTTTCTGATCTTCAGTTCAAAATATATGTGACTCAGAAAGGTCAGACCATTCTATAAAAAGTGCTCTAATACAGTGACAGTGTGTTTAGTAAATTCAAACATGTAGAAAAGGGAGCATTAAAGTTGCCAAATTCAATAATAGCTGCGTTGTTAGATTATGAGGGTGACCTCACATCAGTTTCTAGCCCAACACCGGGATAATAACAAATATTCTGTGCAAATGTGGCACAATCACCAAATTTTCCATCAGTTCAATATGCGCTCCAGCAGCATAAGCATGCACTGAAAAATCTAGGAAAGCTCATCTTTTAACCGGAGGACATTTGCTTAGCATTAAAAGAAGAGGAAGAAGACATTTTTTTTCTTTACCAAAGTCAAAAAGAACAAAATTGTTGACACCCCTATTGTGAATACATGATACAGTCCCAATTGTCAATTTGTCATGCTCTTCTAGCAGCCTGTGAAAAAGCCCTATATTTAAGGAAAATCTAAGATTTTTATAGGTTTTTCTCTCCTGTAACGCCCACTTACCAATGTGTGGTGGCAAGATAAATATAGAACCTAATCCAACCTTGTGAAGCAGAGCATTTCAGCCAGATGGTGATAAAAGGTATTTGTGCGACAAGAGGCATAAAGAGCATGTTGCGGTTTTTTATATACCGCATTTTTCCCACGTCTTGAACCGTGCGGCCTGTAGCCCGGTGCGGCTTTTCTGTGGATTTTTCTTCAACCACCAGGGGCCTCTTTAGCAGGAAATGACTTTCAAAGTCAAAGTTGGAAATCAAAGAAGAAAGTGCTGATTTTCATGTATGACAAGCACATGCTAGCAGCAGGCACAACGGAGAAATTTCTTCAAATTCATATGATGAAGCTTTTAAGTTGAGGGCTATCGAGTAACACAAAGACAAATAAACACTTGCCTGAAACTTGCTCCTCAGAGGCTGAAGTCTGACTCTGATGGGAACCTATAAGATAAAAAAAAAACCCAAAAAAACACATTTCCCAAAAGTGATTTTTGATAGTCAAGGCTGTGCCTGAATGGGCCTGTACCTGGTGGTTTTGGTTGAGCTGCTGCCTCCCTGGGCTCAGACACAGTCGGCCTCTGAGGCTCTGCTGCCTCCTGAGGAGCTGTCTCCTTCGGTTTAGACAACGGCATGGGCGACGGCAGGAACTGCTTCGGAAAGCCTTTGAAGAACCAGGCACCGGACCTCTTCCATACCTGAGGAGACCTTGTTGTTAAAACTCAGGGGAATATATCCAGTGTATCATTGGACGCCCAACAGTCTGTTTCTTTTTTATTTTTTGGTTCGTTTTCTTTCTGTCTGCCAGCTCTCACCTCTCGCTGTTCTCTGCAGATCTTGCACAGCCACACAGGGCGACTTCGGCTGCCACACTGAGTGCCACATTTTGTGCACATGTTCTGCATATAAGAAGAGAACACTGATGACAGCTGCTCTGTTTTTTTTTTAGGTATTGCTGTTACAAATGCATATTTAAAGACTGCTTAGGCCATTTTTTTCATCTTCGGAACATTTCAGGAGAGGAGCTGCTGGTTTGTGCTTTTACGATTCGTACCTTTTTGCAGTCCTCACACACGACGGAGCTGACCCCAGGTGAGCCCAGCTGCTCCCCACACAGCAGGCAGCGAGAAACACCGTCCCCACACACGGTCTTCTTCATGTCATCCAGGCGGTTTATCAGGCGCCTGCAGCATCAACACAGCTAAATCTAACTCACAATGCCGCTGGTAATTATTTCGGGTCTTCAATTATGCGACTCGTTCGTCTCATTTTGAGGTTTTATTCAACTTTGCACTCATGTAAAAGGGAAAACACAGGCACCCTAAATGCATGTTTTGGCAATTCTCACCCAATTCTTTCCTGCTCCATGGCCTCCATTTTCTCAGCGCGGGCAATCACATTGTTTATAATCTCCTTCTCCTCATCTGTTAGGTCTGGACCAGAACCAGAGCCTGACTGCATCGACCAATTCCCCCTGTTGGCCAAACAAAAATCTTAAGTTTATTTCAGCTTCAGGTTTTTTACAGTTCAAATCACACATTTACAAAGCAACCTCCACACTCACACACACCTCTGGTAAGGGTGTATAAAAACTCACACTGAAATAGTTTTTAAAATCAAACCTACAATGTGATACACTTCTTGAGTGGGGAAAATCCCACATTGGTTGACTTAAATAACTGCTGTTAATGTCCTCTCTTAGTGACAGTACAGCATAGAGTCTTCTATAACATTTCACGATTTTGGAGCATACATACAGGAAACACTTTGACCAATTTCTCAAGACAGTTTATTGTCCTGGTAGCTCTTTGATTTACTCTTCACTCCACATAAAAAATAAAAAAAAAGATACAGTGCTACCCAAATGCCTGTCAAAGCAAATGATTTATCAGCTGCTTCTTGAAGAAGTCCAGTGACCCCACAGACTGTGAAGCAAAAGGTCACAGTGGTGACATGACCTTGGAGAAAATTTGGAATATAAAATGCTGCATCATAATGCGGCACTCTATAATTCAAATTCAGAACCTGAATGCTCTGTGGAACAGAGAAGCTATTTGTAAAGGTGTGACCTAGAAGAGCAGGACAGACGCCTAGCAGGTGCATGTTGGACAATCTGAGGATAATCCAAACATTTATTGACGCAAGTATAAATGGAATTACTGATATATAAGATAAATAAAACAAAAACGTGAATTATAATCACAATCAATTAAACCTTTTGAATAAAACCCTTTTCATACAGTCAACTTGAACACAAAGGGAATTACAAAGGTCTAGGAACAAATATAAAACCACATGTAAATTAAGAGACAAGACAAAAAAATGTAATAAATAAACAAATAAAATTTAGCAATCGCAACTTTGGATATAAACATACCACAAAGTTTACCACTTTGTTATAAAGTTCCAGATTCTTAAAAATACACACAGAATTATTTTTAAGGAGCACCAGAAAGTGTGACTTTGCAAACAATTATCTTATTGTGGAGATTTTGCTCACTGAACATACTTTAGCTGTTACTAAGACGCAACTTCCATAAAAGGATGATTTATTATATAAAGTAACACATCTTGACCAGGTGTTTCAGTAAGTGTGGAGGGTGCTCTATTCACAAATCAATCCCTCACAGGGAATATTGACAAATAGCTGCTTTATAAAAGCACACACACACACACTCACAATGGAAACGTGCAATGCACATAGAAAAACTGGACTACTTACTGCTCTTTATCACTGTGCCACACACCACACGGCAGAAACAGATGCAGGTGAAACAAAGCATGACACGGTTAAACATGATGTGGCCACTCAGAGGCGGTACAGCGGCATAAATATTGTAAAACGTCGGATCACCTCGGACGCATGCTCCTCTGCCGGTCGTTGGACACCCAGCGACCCGAACCACCGCTCATTACTGTGTCGGTCATGCTGCTCGACTGCAGAGAGAGGAAGGGGGAGATAAATGGGTTCTGCATTCAGCAGAGGTAGTTTCGTAACCTTTAGCTGATTTCATGAAGAAGATGCAAAATGACGATTTGAAATTAAAGCAATACTCTCCTCGAGACCTTTTTTGGCTTTTGCTTAACTATCGTCTCAAAGCTTTCTCATGAAAACAGCCCTTTCTACTCAATGTCAGCGCTCCAGAGGCAACGGTGATGGGGTCATAAAAGGCAGCATATGACGGCCACAGCGGATAACTACTGAAATCGACAACAAAAAAGATTCAAATCAAGTGTTGCTTTCAGGGAAAAAAGTCTGCTTGTTGTCTGTAAATTTGCACATCAAGAACGAAAGACATTGCAGCTTTCAGTGGGAGCACATGCCCAATTCCTCTTGCCAAATTCACTGCCTAATTAGTACCATTTCATTCTGCCAAGCTGGTTTAAACAAATTAATTCCTCAGAAATACAAGACTTGAGCCAAAACATGGGGGAGGGAGGATAACAAACCCAGAAGCTGGTTATCTTGGGCTCGGTACTCAAAGTATGCTTACATGTATGCTTACTTCAGGTACTTGTGACAGAGGCAGACTGCTGTGCATACAGTGAAAGGAGCAGCGCTTTCAACGGTGCATTAGTAACCAGAGAAGGAAAAAAGAAATGCAGGAGACAAGTCTTTCAAATTTATTTGCATCGTGTAAGGACTGTGGAGATGAGGTTGAGCAAATTAGCGTGGTATGGCCAATTAATTGAGCAGCTGTAATTGAAACACCAAGAATTGCTTCCAGAATTGCAAGTCCACACTTATGACAGAAAGAGACACGATAGGACTGACTCAATTTCACTGTTATACAGTCAGCTCTGGTGCTGATAGCTACATTTATTAGCTCTTGTAACTTAATTCTTTTTTTTTTCCTTTTTCAATGAGAAAAATGGATCTGGGATTGAGCATTAGCACAGGAGACAGAGGATGTTTACCCCTAATGGTGTAATTGTTGGTGGAATATTTAAGCTAAAAATTAGAAAACGTAATGCTGCGGCCATTTGATTTAAGCTGCAAAACCCGGCTGGGCAGAGTGATAATGATTACAGTGGGAGACAGTGAGTGCCCTGTGCATTCGATACACCAGCACTGTAATTCGATCTCAGAGCGGTGGAGTGAGGATGATATTAAGACATCAACAGAAAATATGGCAAGTCTGCTGCATGTGCGCGAGTGGTCCTCGTGAAAGGCTGCCTGAAGTCTCTGGCAGACGGTGTGCAGAGGGAGGTTGGAGCCTGACAGAGCCCTGGGGGGAAATACTGACACTCAAAGAGGACCAGCAAACTCCAACAAGATCAACATGATGAAGTCAAAACCTCTGTTGGGCCTCAGGTTTTGAAAAACTAATGATTTCTTTAGGTATGGAGACTGTTCTTAATATAGTGTTGCTTAAAAGTTCGTATACACCCGGGCTTTTAATGCTGCACTGAAGACGATCTTTCATTGTGGTGTATGTTTAAGAGCGGCATAGAAATCCCTGGGATTCAAACTATTGCTAAACTGGAAGATGCAGCGTCAGTGTTCAAGGTAAGTTGGGTTAAACAGCAACACTGAACAAGAGGGTGACACTTTTAAGGTCTACTGAAATCTGTGACCATCCAAATGCCTTGTGAGAAAAACTTTATTCTAAGACAACAAGAAAAATGCTCCGGTCAAAAGAAGTATGTGATAAGTAATAAAAAGGTTGCAAACCCAAAAAAACTAAACACTGTCAAGCATGGTGGAGGTGGCGTCATGCTAAGGAGATACTCTGCTGCCATTTGTACAGGTGCATTGCACAAAATGAATGCAGAACTGAAATTACCTCAAACCAACAGGTAGATTGTCAAAATATGGACACAACATTGGTAACACTTTATTTGAAGGGGTATGCATAATAGTGTATACCCCTTGACAATTGACGTGCAACTTGACAATTGTCAAGTTTGTACTTTTAATGCAACTTTGCATTAAAAGTGAACATTTGTGGGGGATGATGTATGGCCTCTGTGTGCCAACCAACCAATTCTAATGATTTCTATCACTTTTGAAAAACAAAACAGCTAGCATTGTAGTAGCTTGTTGAGGTCAATTAAAGGTGTGCCAGCTCTCCATGGCAGAGGTTTGACCTAACATCAGTGGTGATGTATGCATATATTTGAGCCACCTGAGCACATTTTTTACCCTGTAATTGGACAAGTGGCAAAAAAATATACACAATTTTGTTTTTCCAATAGGACATACTGCATATTGGCAAAGACCAAAACAGCAGCAGCAGAGAATATGTAATGATGAGAAAGAGAGAAAAACAAAAAGTCTATTGATTTCTGTTTCCCTAAGTTTTACAAGGCAATAAACTCCGAAACTGAACCCAGGAGAAAATGCAAAAGAGAGGGAAAAACAGAAGTTGTGCCAACATTGCTCTCCTAAAGCTGTCTGTAGTATCTAACATAATACAAGGCAACATACCTTTTGATTTCTAATCTGTTGTCTGTCAGCCTCTGGGGCCCACAGATAAGCAGCTAATTAGATGTGCTATCAATAGACACTGGGTGGGGGCTTTTCCATCTGATGCAGCTCCTGCTGCATAGTCAACAGTAAAACAGGAATCACCTGGATTTCATTGACTCCGGATTTTATCGTTTGTTCATTGATTCAGGTACCAGTAGTAAATTTTGCAAAGTTCTGGTTATTTTCACATTATGGTCCTTAGTCCAGTCTGGTATTGTTTTTCTTATCGTTCTTTCGCATCTGCTGAAAGATGTGAAAGCTTAATTTTGCTTTCTTTTTTTTTTTTTTTTTTTAATCTGCCTACCTCTGAGCTACAGTTAGCTGTTTGGATCCACTTCTGTGCACTCTGTAAATCACTGAGTCTTTTTAGAATTTTTTTCTAGCAGTGTCTTGACAGATGACACATTATTCTGACCATACTGTAAGTACTAAAGACTCTCTAGAGTGGCTCTTCTTCTTCTGCCAAAATAAATTATCCCACTTTGGTCTAATGTGATCAAATTAGGGAAAGACAGATGGGAGACTCACTGTAGAGTTAAGGTGAACTTAGCTTGAGCTCCCTAGTGGATCGTTGATGTTTGTACATTAGATAAGTGGACTTTCCATTCCCGTTGGCTTGCAGGGGACAGTTTGAAGTCTCTGAATGTCTGTAACACCCCAAAGAGGGATCATTATCAGATGTAATGCTTCAATTGAAGGAAGGTACTGCTTAGGGTGCATTGGTTTAAAACCAATTATAATTGACTATGCTGTCATATTGGGCCTCATTATTCTCCAGGTATGACATCACTGCAGCCCTCAGACTCCGTCGCCAGAGCTACCAAGACCATAAATGCAGCTAAACTGCGTCATCCGTGATCCTGACTTAGTTTAATAGTCATCTCGTACGTGTTTTCCGCCTGTAGCAGATGACTCAGTCAGTTGGTGGATTCCTCTCTGGAGAGCAGCGGATATTTTCCTGTTTTTCCTTTTTCAGAAATATGACAGTGTTTTTTTTCTGATGCTTTCAGACATGTCTGTTTTGGAAAATGGTCAATGAAACTTTGTGCAACCAACCCAAAATACACACCATGGCAGCGTGGCGCTTGATTCTTAGGATTTTTTAAGCCACTTAAAAACCTGGTGAGACATATTTTCAGGTTCCACAAAACTGATTTAACTACTACAACATTCTCAGTGCCTTTCAAAACCAATGAAAGGCAGGGAATAGATGGATTGATCTGACATAGATTATTATGGACACAACACAAAGAGCTTAAAGGGGGATGGGACGTCATCTCTTTTCTACTGAGTTTTGTCGAAAACAAAGAGTTCTGCTGGGATGCATTCATGTTATCGATAAATCATAAATGGTCTTAGGAGTAGCAATTTACTTAAGAGATGTATGAGGAAAATGAGAGCAAACAGTGCTCACCATTCAACTGTTTTGACAATAACGCCAACAGAACATTAATTCACCATCTACCAACGATGTTTCTGGAATAGCTTAATGAAAGCTGAGTAACATTTATGTCAAATGATTGGTTTCACTTTAATCTCACTTTTTCCAGAACTACACTAGTATCTTTATGCACTGGTGTAAAACTTTATGTATAATTGAAGTGCCTTTAAAGCTCCACTGTAGCAGAAAAACCCAATTATTCATCAGCAGGACTCGTAATTGGCAAACTCAAGGTCCCTGCAGGTTCGCGTCAGCAGTTTCTTCCGACTCGTTTTCTGATGTTAAACTGATGCCAGAATTTTTATTCATGTCAATACGGCATATCCACTTTATGTGATTCAACATTCTGGGTGCTGCAACAGATTTTTCAAATTGCAGTGAACGTTAAGGTTTCATTGCTCAGAAACGCTGTCTTTTCCTCGATAGATGAGAAAACAATAACCTTTAAACACATAAACACCTTCTTAGTTCTGCAAGAGTAAAGGCACAGTTAAAGATTAGTTACTACAAGGCTTGCACTGCTCTGTGTAACATTATGAAATATATTAGACATGGCAAACCAATATTAAATTGTTCACAAGATACAAAAGAAATGAATTATAGGCACTAGGTCACAAACGGGCTACACATCCTGATCAGCCGTGAGGCAATGATTAATGACAGCTAAAATGGGGAACTCATTTTACTTTTAATGAACGCCTACATCCTGTCAGCTGGATGTTTAAGCTGACAACATCAGCTTTAAACATTCAGCTGATGTTGGAGGTGAAACTTGAAAACTGTCTCAGTAATTTCTATAGACCAATGATGCACCGATCCAGGATACACCACTTCCTACTGTGAAATGTCAGAGGAAGATTATTTATTATTCAGAAAAATGACGATTAGCAATTTATTTGTCCTCAATAATTTTACTGTATTGCACTGGTGGTTACATAGGCATATGCATCAATTCAAAATGTAATTAACTGCCACTAAAAAAGAATGTTAGTACTGAAAATTGGCACAGAATCACAAAAAATAAAGTGAAATATTCTTCTTCTTTTTTCTTTTTAAAAATTTTACATGCTGAAGAAATATGGA
Source organism: Poeciliopsis gracilis (assembly GCA_911649635.1). Lineage (NCBI taxonomy): Eukaryota > Metazoa > Chordata > Actinopteri > Cyprinodontiformes > Poeciliidae > Poeciliopsis > Poeciliopsis gracilis. The sequence continues at coordinate 2,445,729 of CAJVRI010000005.1, read as the reverse complement.
AAGGTTTATGAGAAAAAAAGTCAGATTTAGACGTAAATCACAATCTGTCATAAAACTTGTGGGGGCATGCAGAGCATAGCCACTGTAAATGTCATGGGAATGTGGCCTTTAGAGCTAACTTCACAGATTCAGCCTATGATGTCTAATGCTTACACATCAGTCACTCAGAGAGAGGGACGGAGGCGACAGGGTAGAAAGCGCCAAAAAAAAAAAAACACGAGGAAACCACCCACTTCCTATGAGATGGCAAAGCTCCATCCATTAAAAAAATGGTGAGATGCCAACATGGTAACGCGCTACGCCTCAGTGCTAAGCAAGACTGTAAAGTAATGCGCCACATAAAGCCCTCCACTGCAAAAAGAACGCATCACTCAGCATTTTTGAATTATTTACAGCCCTCAACCACATGGCCCTTCGCTCTGAGTAAGTTCCCTCGTTAAAGCATTAGTACAAGCCTTCTGCACCGAAAAGCAGGTTCGAGTTAAAAGAGGTGTGTGTGTGGAGTGAATCACAGAGCGTGGCAGACTGAGAAACTCCGTTTTGGGTAGCAGTATGTATGGTAGTCTGTTTGATCTTTGCGCTGACAAATTATCAATGTTTTGTGCGCACAATGCCGTTGACGGGAACCATCTGCGGGACCATCTGTGAGGACTCTTCACCTTGACAATGTGAGAGAGCTGTACCGCTTAAATACACGCAGATACATCCGCTAGGCAGGCACGGCTCCAGGGACCTGCCTCGCTGGAGAACAAACAGGAAAGACCGTCCAGTGACCGACAAGCTACCGTGCTGCTACCCGGCCACGAATGTTGGCTCTGATCAACAGACCCACAACGGCCAGGTGCTGTGTTTTCCTTTCCTGAAGCAATTCAAAGCCCAGTGAGTCCATGTCAAACCCTGTACTCTGCAATCAAAAGGATTTGCTTTGAATTTTTCAGATGAAATGTCCCCTGATCCTAATTTTGTTTGACTATTTTTATGTCATTCACAAAGTACTTGTGTCGCAGCCTTTGTTTGGAACCCGAGCATATCTGAAAGAAAGGGAAAAAAAGCAATAGGACATGGAGCAGTGAATTAACTGCACTCCAGTAAGAGCCTGCAGCCAGTCTCATCTTGCAAGGCTGATGGTGATTCACTCTTGTATGCCCCGAGGGGTAAGAGGTGGGACTCTGAGAGCTGCTTTGCTGATGCATTGGTCAGTCAAGCTCCTTTAATTCCCTCCCATGATCCCTTCCCATCTCTGGGAAACAAGCACCAGACAGAAGCTTTAAATCAGAAAGGCTGCTTGTAAAGACACTCAGCGGCTGTCCCCAGTAAACTGCAACATGCTGAGTGGAGATACTGCACATAGTTTGGGAATTCTCTACTGGCACATTTTTACCTGCGGGTTATACGACTCTCCATCCAAGCCTGCAGATGAACTACCAGGTACAAATCCCCAGAGGCATTTTTAACACATCCCAGTTGGCTACTGTTCTGGTACAGAGTCAGCAGGATGCTTTTAAAAAGCTTTGGTACAGCTTTTTTTAAAAGGATGAGGCGCATTGCCAAATCTGACATTTGGGTTTGGGTTGATGTTTTTCTTCATTGTAGATGCTTGACCAATGCTTCTTGGTCATAAATCTTCTAAGTTTGAAAGCCATTTTTATTTCTTGGGGCTTGTCATAACTCCATGAGCAGGTGCACCAAATAAGGAGCCTCAATAAAGTTATTTCAGGTTCCATTTAATGAATGTCTCGCCCTTTTGTCTCTGGACCTCTTCTTCTCCGGCTATTAACAGATAAATGTCAATTGTGTCATAAGATAAAAAATAAAAAAATAAAAAAAAAAACTGTTTATTTCCTCTTAAATGGGGCCACATTTATAGGGAAAATGCATCTGTGGATTGAGCAACAGCATTGAGCATGTGGGTTGCGCCCATGAAAAACAGCCCAAATCCTTTGCCAAGCAGCTTTTTGTGGAGGCAGCATCTCCCTCACAGGAAAAACAAGCTATATGTCATCATCGGAAGCAATGTAGAATGCATTGCAAAGGCTTTGTTTGGCACAGCTTTTGATTTAAAAAAGATGAGGAAGACTGACTTTGTACTTCATGTAATACTCCAGGGCTTTAGAAAAAAATGTAGAGAAATGTTGGAGGATCTTGCTGGCCACTTTCCATGCCTCAGCTCAGCAAGAGCATGCCCACATCATGATGCTGTCACCTTTTTACTACACGGGGCAATCAGAGTGATCTCATGTATTATTTTTCCGTCACTTGTGGCATTATGCATAAAACAAAAGAAAAGGAAATATTTCTGGTCTTGAGACTGCTAAATGCTTTAAAAAAAAAAGGCTTAGAGAAAAAAAAGGTTCAAAATTGACACTGAATGTAAACCGTAAGATTTTGAAATCACTGCAAAAAGCTGACAAAGGTTGCTGACATTTTTGTTTTAAAGCCCTTAACAGTTCTCTCTGCTTTTACCTAAATATCACACAGCTAAGGCACGTTTAATCGTCATAAATCTCGGTGTATAGATCCTAATCCACGTCTCTGATTACAATTTGAAAATGAAGCCACTCCCTTCCGAAGCTCTGACACAAATGGGAGAATGATGCGTCTCTCATCTTAACAAGTTCGCCATTAAAAACCTACAGGAATGTAAAGTGAGACACGTGACGTGGACATACATGGGCTGTGAAGACCACAGAAGAGCACAGTCACCCACCTTTACAAACTGTGGCCATGGTAACAGCAAAATCAAAAGACGACAGTCGGAGTGATGAAATGCTTTTGTGTGTGTGCGTGTGTGCATTTGTGTTCTGTGTTTTCATGGTACCTGCACCAAATTATACATCTCCAAAGCAGAGCAGGTCACAGTTGCAGCTGGCACAGTTGAAAAGAGAGGACAGCTAGAGAGGAAGACATTCTGAAGACATGGGATTATGGGTACGACAGCATCCAGCTTTAAATAATGCAGTTGATGTGCACTGGTGTTCTTACTCCATTCCTCCATCTTTTGTCATGTTTTACCCAAATACTCATGTGTCCAAGAAGCTCTCTGCCTCCGATTTTTACTTGTTCCACGTTTCTCTTTTGTTCTCTAGTCCTTCCTCTACCAACATAAATGACGACAGCCAAGCAGAAACACAAAGAAATACGGAGAGAGGGGTGTCGGCCGTACACCATACCATGGTTGCTCATGTGAGAGAAGGCAGCAGCAGCAGCAGATATGTCTCCGACTGTTCATTCAGTCTTTTCTCCCCTCCCCCAATTTATCCCTGTACTTCAGGTCTACACATTGGAGACGGTGGAGGAGGCAGACTTGCATTCCACCCTTCTCATCCCCCTTTAGCTTATTTTAGTTATGATATCAGTGTCAATAATCCGCCCTGGACCTCTCTGACCCTGCTTTGCAAACATCTACAAATCTAACAGATCACAACCTGTAAATAAGTGAATCACCTGTCCAGTGACACAGCTGGAGTTTAGAGCTCAGCAGATGGGTTTTTTTTTTTTTGTAAGCTTCAAAGATGTTTTCTCTTTCCAGGCTGCAGTCACAGCATGCGCTTCAAAAGAAAAAAAAAAAAAAATCCTGCAGCAACGCCCAGGGACTGCAACAACTCAATCTCCAAAATATCTGACCGGTGCTGCTTTCTGATGTTAGATCTGCAACAAGGAAGCACAGTTTTGTTTGGGAGGGGTAGGGGGGTGGGGGGTACCCTGTACTTGCTGTGAACAATGCTGAGGGTGGAGTTAAAACATAACCTACTACACCAGGAGTAATCTTCATAGCTTGCCAGCTATGAATAAACTTAGTCCAAAATCTCAGTACTTTTTCTGCAAACCATTGAGGAGTCGAGAAGCATCACCGCCTCTACGGGAGTGAGGATGCTTTCATTTCATTTACTCTGCTGCTGCCTCAGATTTAACAGGGGCGCCCAACATGCATACAGAGTGCAGCGCGCTCATTCACAAATCTATTACTCAAATGATCCCCCCCTATTAAATTAACACAAGCAATGAAATATGTTGCGTCCTAAGAGGTGATGCACAGTTCCTCTCCCTCGCTGCTCTTCTGAATGAAGTGGTGCATTAATTCAGCTTGCATGTTTCACAAATTCTGACCCCCCCCCAAAAGAAGAAGAAGAAGAAAAAGAAGCAATTCATATGGTGAAAATACAGTGCTTCGATGAGATCGTGGAGCCTACCTGAGAATCCAGCCGTGCCTCTCTGTCTCTCCTCTCTCTCGTAGTGCCGTCAGTGGAATGATGCGGACTAGATTTCTGTGCGCTGCCAGGGTCCAACAACAGAGTTGTTAGTCATTGCGCATGTTGCCACTCACTATAGGACCAGCGCTTCGTTTGTTTATTTGTCATACGTTGCGCTTGGAGGGAGATGCGTTCCGCTGCGTTGCTGCGCACACGCACCGTGGACCGCCACCGTGCGTGGGGAGCTGGCTACCCTGCGTGGATGATGGAAAGCCCTTGGTACCGTGGGAAGGAAACCCCTGGATCTGAAGTGATAACAGTGTGATGCTTAAGGGCAGTCACCACCTGATCCAGTTTTCTTTAGAACTGTCTAAATTTATCCCCTCATCCAGACAGCACTATTGAGAAATCACTTGTCGGTTTCGTTGCGCATCGGCAACGGGGTTTACTGGGGACTGGTTCTGCTTGTATACATAATAAAAATTAAATAATAATAATAATAATTTAAAAAATGAACATCTGCTCTTCTGAACTTTATCTGAAGGAAATCGTTCATCAGTTTTATTTTATATTTTTTACACTATTGAGTTTATTTTCTAAAGTCCTGAAATGTTTCTGGTTGCTTTATTAGCTCGTAAGCCATATTTATGCTCACACAAGTTGGGGGTAATGTCATTTTTACTCCAACAATATAGAATAATAAAGAAACCTTAAATGCGAAGGATTCACAACCTGGTCACATTTAACAGCGGTCACACTGCGCCATCTAACGTTCCTGTTGTTTATTACACCACAAAGTGATCAGATTTGCGATTCCAGCTGTTTCCAAACAGCACATTCAACGAAATCGCAATGCATATTTGGCGTGGCGCTGAACGAATGATTTTTCCACTTGAAACAACTCGGTCCGATAGAACGACAGTCATTTTTCAAAGGCTGTCGTCTGAGCCACACCCACAACAAAAGCCCAAAGACCACTGATGGAGCAAGATAACTCCGCCACGGCGCTTTCTTGTTGGAGATACTTAATAAATTGAACTGAAACTGCATCAGTAGTACAGCAACAGAGTTGTCACAAGGGACGGAGTTGTTTAGCGTCATCCACTGTCACACAAATATGCAGCATGAAGCTAACAAAGTTTACTTATCCTTAATTAAGCTACAGTGGAAAGCCTACAAAATTTAAGCTATTTAACGTTTCGTATATTGTTATTATTATTATTTTTATTATTATTATTATTATTATTATTATTATTATTATTATTATTATTATTATTATTATTATTATAATATAAATGCGTACATGCGTATTTCTGTCTATGGTTTGAAATGTGCGCGAACCATCTTGTTATCGTAAAGCGTTTTGTCACGTGACTTCTCTGGCGTCACCTGACTTCATGTTGCCGTTGAAGGGAAAATGGCGGCCCACCTTTCATACGGCAGAGTTAATTTAAACATTTTGAGAGAAGCGGCACGAAAAGAGCTTCGAGAGTTTTTGGACAAATGTGCAGGAAGTAAGGTAAGGCGCATGCGTATATTTCGCCTGAATACACTCGGATTCATGACATTTTTCTGCTGTTGCTTCCGACCAAGATGCTCACAGACAGAACTAAACAGAGATCAGCTCCTCTTGACAGCTTTGACACAAGCATGTGTGATCGTTGTACACTGCAACACATGTGCTGTGGTGTCCCGTCAGGACAATGAGCACAGACGCACCTCAAAACTGACTGCAAAGGATAAAGCAGGCTAACATTAACCTCATGAAATGGCCTGGAGTCAACCCAGCTTAAAATGAATTGACTCACAAACTTGGATCCAACCAATCTGAATTAAATCTCTGGTTTCCTGTAGTCAAATATCAAGCCAGTATGAGTTGTGAGTTGTGTTTAACTTAGATATTTGTTGCACATGATTGGACCATCTATGGTTTTTAGTGTATTGGCAATAACATTTAAAAATTAGCATCTTTTTTTAGACTCAGTTTTGTCTATCAGGTTGGTTTAAATTGTATTTTAAGTTCAGTCCCAAAAACGCTTGGTCAAAGTGCATTATGAAAAACAATGTGATATTCATGCGTCTGACTGTAATATTGTGTTCTGCTGCCTTACAGGCCATAGTTTGGGATGAGTATCTGACGGGGCCTTTTGGTCTGATAGCTCAGTACTCTCTTCTGAAGGTAAGCGACTCTTCTGCAAAATAAATGTATGAAATTCAACACACATACAAAAAGAATAAAAGTCCCATCTAACAATGTTCATTTTAATAACAAGCTGTCCTAGTTTTCATTTGTCCTATTTGTGTTTTCAGGAACATGAAGTGGAAAAGATGTTTACCCTGAAGAGCGGCAGACTCCCCTCTGCTGACGTCAAAAACATCATCTTCTTCATCCGTCCCAGACTGGAGCTTATGGACATCATTGCTGACAATATATTTAGGTGGGTTTATGTCGGTTTGCAAAACGACATTGAAGTGTCTCCTCTTGAGTACATTGCAAACTTTACTCCATTTAACATTTACGTCCTTAATCGCTGTAGTGAAGATAAGCTGCATCAGGCACGAGACTTCCACATCCTGTTCGTGCCCCGGCGGAGCATGCTGTGTGAACAGCGGCTGAAGGAGCAGGGAGTGCTGAACTCCTTTGTCAACATCGATGAGTATATCCTGGACCTGATTCCTTTTGACGGTGACCTGCTTTCCATGGAGTATGAAAGCGCTTTTAGGGTGAATACACAGTGCACTAATGAACCACGGCAAAAACAAAAGAACACTTCCTGAATATTTAAAAATAGATGAATTATGTAAAGTTCACTTAAAAGCTTTTGTTGTGAATTTTTCGCCTTGTTTAGGAGTGCTATCTAGAAAATGACCAGACGAGTTTGTACCACACAGCCAAAGGCCTCATGACCTTACAGGCGCTCTATGGGACCATCCCTCAGATATTTGGGAAAGGAGACTGTGCACGTGTAAGTGAGGATCTGTGCGATGCTGAAACACCTGACTGCGTACAGACAGATGTGCATCAGAATGCTTTCTCCTGACAAACGGTGTTCTCTGCTTTTTTTTCCCCCAGCATGTTGCCAACATGATGTTGCGGATGAAGAGGGAGTTTGCTGGCACTCAGAATCAGATTCTACCGGTGTTTGATACTCTTCTTCTCCTGGACCGTAACGTTGACCTCCTGACCCCCCTCGCTACACAGCTCACCTACGAGGGACTTATTGATGAGATCTATGGAATAAATAATGGTCAGAATATACATTTTTTTATGTTAACTTAGAAGAATATAAACTGATATACATCCTTTATATGTTCATCCGTCCCAGACTGGGACGGATAGTTAATAGCAGTTTTCTACTGAATCTTACAGGATATGTCAAGCTCCCTCCTGAGAAGTTTGCACAGAAAAAGCAAGGTGAAGGTAGCAAAGATTTGCCTACAGAGCCCAAGAAGTTGCAGCTGAACTCTGCAGAAGAACTGTACGCGGAAATCCGCGACAAAAACTTCAACGCTGTTGGCGCAGCGCTCAGCAAAAAGGCCAAAATTATATCTGCAGCCTTCGAGGTTGGCCTTTAGTTTCCATTTTAACTATTCCTTTTTACTGGGCTCCTTTTTAGTGTTTTTTTCTTTTGGAGGGGGGGTGTTTTAAAATTTTGCTAAAATAAACGTTTCTAGAAAAGTATGAAATTTGATTTAAGTATACTCTACATGTGGAAAGGTATTAAAAAAAAACTTTACTCTCTGTCATATCCCCAGATTTTCAGTCGTGAAATATTGTGCCTTTTTAAGGTCTGTAAGTTGAGGTCTGAAGAAATATGAAATTTCAACATGATGAAGATGTAGTAACCACTGATGATAGCCCTTTAGTTTCCCAAAAGCTTATAAAAACAATACCAGCTATGTCCTGAGTTATTATCAAGTAAACAGTTTAAGAAAAAATCACAATATATTTAAAATATTTGTAAATATCTTAAGTATATACAGTTGCATTAAAATATTAACTTAAAAAAAAAACAAAAAAACAACAAATTGCTTATCTAGCTTTTAAAAACATAAACTTGTATGTTTATATATACATTTAGTTCTTATCTTTTGGTGTGCCTTCTCGTTTTGATTGCCTTTTTGGAGGTAGTAGCTTAGATTATCAAAAATCATTTACCACATCGTTCAAAAAGTTTATCTGTTTGCTACATTTAAATTCCCTTGTGGTCTTTCTCTTCCAGGAGCGCCATAATGCTAAAACGGTGGGCGAGATAAAGCAGTTTGTGTCTCAACTGCCTCACATGCAGGCAGCTCGAAGCTCGCTGGCCAACCACACGTCTGTTGCTGAGCTCATTAAAGATATAACCAGTGTGTATTATACTGCAGAGGTTCATTAAAACATAAGCCTTCTCACTACTAGCTAAGCAACAACCTAAATATACCCAATTTCCATCAAGTACTTGCATCAGCTTCACATACTATAATCTCTGTTTATCATATTTTAGTGTATATATGCTTTATTTCCTTAAAATCATGAGAATTTCTGCGTGCACATGATAAAATCGAACTCTTCCTGGTTTCAGCATCTGAGGCCTTTTTTGATAACCTAACAGTGGAGCAGGAGTTTATGACGGGCGTCGACACAGACAAGGTGAAACAGAGGTTGTTTTCAAGCTAATGCTTTACATAACTGATAATTGTAATTAAGTGAAACTCTTTACTTTCCAGGTGAACACATACATAGAAGACTGCATCGCCCAGAAGGATCCACTAATCAAGATTCTGCGCCTGGTGTCCATGCAGTCAGTGTGCAACAATGGCCTCAAGCCGAAGGTGCTGGACTACTACAAGAGGGAGATACTTCAGGTGGGGTCACGAAGAAAAAACTGGGGAGATTTTTTTCCTTTTAATCCTTGTTGTGTTTTGCTAAACGAAAACGATTCTTTGTCTTTCAGACTTATGGCTATGAACACATACTAACGCTAAACAACCTGGAGAAGGCGGGTCTTCTGAAGCCACAGACAGGCTCCAGAAATAACTACCCCACTATTAGAAAAACCCTCAAGCTGTGGATGGAGGACGCCAACGAGCAGGTCGGACACGAACAAGTGCTCAAGATTAAACTCATGCGGTTTTAAAGGGTTTCCCTTGAGCATTTTTCTGGTCACACCCACAGAACCCAAACGACATCTCGTATGTGTACAGCGGCTACGCTCCACTTAGCATCCGGCTCACTCAGGTGCTGGCGAGGCCGGGCTGGCGCAGCATCGAAGAGGTGCTGAAGATGCTGCCGGGCCCACACTTTGAGGAGAGACAACAGCTTCCATCTGGACTTCATAAGAAACGTAAGTGCGAAACAGAGGCCGAACTTACTCTGGGTGTCCTCTTACTGTCCGGTTTGAGAAACCAGCTTTTTAGGTCATTGATGGGTTGTATTGCACAAAATTGACTTTTTTAAGTTTTACATTATGTTAATAATTTAAAAAATATAAAAATATACTTTGAGCGTTGTTGTGATTCTTTCATGGATGTTTGAAGAACCAATCATTGAATCAGCTCACAAAGTACTGCCTATTTACCCAAAGCTCCTCTTTGGAGCTGCAGTCTCCAGCGGAGATCACGCCTCCCCTGCGTCTCCCCAGCTCAGCTCCTCCAGACTAGTGGCAGCAGCAATGAGCAAACACCTGGTGGAACTGTTGATCTTATAAAATTAGCTTCTTCTCAGTACAGTGCCCTTAAGAATGGTTGTACGAGACAAAAGGCATTGTTGTGACGATGTGCTGAAGGTGGTGATGGAAAGAGCAGGAGACTCTTAAAGAGACAGAGGCCAAATTCAAGGAGACAGAAGTCTTTTAAGTCATCTTTGATATATACAGTATTATTATAATTACTAAAGGCAACATAGTTACCCGATTGTGCTATAAAATCCCACCACGTGCCTGAAAAAAATACACAATAGCGCCCCTTTAAGAGCTGTGCAAGAAAGATGTTCTTCTGCCTCCATGTTGTCAAGAGGCTGTGTTTGCACATATGTTTGCCTCTTATCTTGAACACAATCTGTGTCTTTCAGTAAAAGTAACCATGGTAATTCACCCTCGTACGATGCAAACCGCCTTCCTGACTGAGAACCCAGAGTTGAACCTTTGAGTTATCATGCTGAGACGCTAATCCTGCTGCCGCTGCTCATCCTGCCGCTCGTCACAGAGTGAAAACAATCGTCTGTCTGCCCTGCGGAGATAAGACGCAGGCTTTGCTTTAGGGAAGGGGAACGCTGATTGATGTCTGGGACCTGACAATGCAACCGAGTTATCGTCAATGTCAGATTACAAGCTGGATTACAAAATATGCGTGTTTTCTCTGTGGTTTATTTTAGGAAACAGAAGATCTTAATAATACATTTTAATTAGACGCTTTAAAATGGGGTAATTAGAGGTGTGAGTTTGGGCATTAGATGGCTGACTCGCTGCTACATGCCTGCTTTCAGTTGGTTATGGAGGTGATAATAGGAAACCTTAATTTAATGGCTGACAGTTTTTTTTTTTCGTTGTACTTTGATGGGAGTTGTGTTTTGTTCTGACTCCATGTACTAACTAGATAACTGGTGGGGGGCAATTGGTTGCTCTGGGTTCAGAATAAAGCAGCGCAAAACAAATGTATGCCACACTTTAAGATTTTTACTTGCAAAAAGAACATTAAAAATCTTCTTCTATGGGTATGAACACTTTTGAAAGTAAGTTGATCGATTGACTCTTTGAGTTCATCTTCTCTTCTAATCTCCTGCAGGCCAGCAGGGGGAAAACCGAACCACGCTGGTTTTCTTCCTCGGCGGGGTGACGTACGCAGAAATAGCCGCTCTGCGTTTCCTCTCTCAGATGGAAGACAGCGGCATGGAGTACATCATAGCCACTACAAAACTCATCAACGGCACCACTTGGATCAAATCCCTCATGGACAGACCTGAATCTCAGATTCCCTGAGCCTCCTGCACAGGGCGCCACAAAACAGCCCCCCTCCCACACCCATGAGTTGTGGGTGTCATGTGTGAATACTTTTGGCTTCAAGCGCAATTTACATCTGTCTACCATAAGTTTGCTTGCTGATGGCAACTGGACAACAGAGATAAACCTGGATTTATACTGTTACATGACTGCTTAGCTGAAGATATGCTGTATATATGTCTGTATGCCTTGTAAAGAATCAAATATGTGAATAAAGATTCACTTTGATTTGCTTCGAAAACTTGGATGTTTGTTGTTTTTTTTTTGCCATCTGTCTTTTACTGATGAACATGGGTAAATAAAACTTTAATCAACTAGAATTAGTTTTGCTGCATCAATAAGCGCTTAGCCATTTGTCCTGTTTCGTGTTTATTGTTTGTTTTTTGGGGGTTTTTTTGGGTTGTTTCACAAGACAGTGAATCCATCAGGCGTGGTCCTGCTCTCTGAAGGAGCAATTAGCGCAGTAACAGGCCTGCCGATCAGCCGATAATAGCCCTGCGCTGTCTGGAGAGCTCAGCCCATGGCGGCCCGTGATTTGACAGAGCAGGACGCTGATTTAATTAGGAGGCCATTTGCTCCATGTTCCGGTAGAGGATAACTGTGCTGCAGGAGGGTGTTTGATATCTGCATCAGTCAATACCTTCTGCTTGCCTTACACTGTACACCAAGGGAGACCTGCTGAGAGATATTTTTGGGAAACTCTTGTCAAGTCAGTGTTAATTTCCTCCCTGTTGATGGGCAGGAAACCTTGGAAGCTACTTTGGTCAGATTTTCCAAAGAAATCTTACACTTCTCTTTGTTTGAGGAGCAGGTGCGCAGAAGTCGTAAACTGCCACTATATCAACCCTGGGAGATTTAGATGCTTGTGATCAGTTTCTGCTTTTAGCTCCTCCTCTGCCAGAAGGGCTCAAAACCCACAACATTGCACACACCTACTGTGAACTTCAGAAGAGACACGAGCATCTGATCAGCTTTTTGTCCTGTTGCAGCAACACCGAGGTAGGAATCTTTCTGCCACACAAATTTAACCTTAGACTTGTTCTACAGTTTCTGGGACGCAAAAAAAAACATTTCATGTGTAACATTGTAATAATGTTGATCAGTACTAACTATTGCACAAAAAGACATTGCAGTTATGTTTGTGTAAATGCTAGTTTAAGGGCTACAAATATTTTGTGACTTCTGTGTTACTGCAAACACTCGGTTTTTGGTAGTTTCTTTTTCTTCTTACCTCTATCTGAAAAGAAGACATGAATGATGCTCAAGTTGATGACTGCACACAAACATAGCAGATCAATAAGACCCACTTAGTGCAATTTCAACATAAATTATTAACCACACCTTTTGCCTCAGAGAAACTTACTGTAAATCTCAGCACTCTCTGAATCCTTCAGATCAAATGAAAAAATATTGGTTTTATTTTTTTATTCTAATTTATATTTTATATCTCCCATGTAGAAGAAATGTGATCAGTTTAGGGAGTTTAAATGTATTTTTCCCGACAGTTCAGACTTTAATAGATGCTTTTGTCTCTGTGGATCTTACTTACGTTAAGAAAGAACATCTTCTCTACAGTCGTGACAAAATTCAGCCGAAAGGCTGTTGATGGAGAGGAAAGAGCTCACATTACTCAAGTTTTCACATCTCTGTGTTGTGTGTAAGTCTGAGAATTGGGTTTTAATGTGGTTCTGGTTACTTTTAAATCGTGGCTCCACTCAATTTACCAGATCCATGGCTCATGTCACTCAAGCCATCCGCCTCAGGACTTTCATTCTCTTCTTCCTTTCAGTAGGGAAAATGAAAAGATTATTTTTAATCTAAATTGGCCAGCAGTGCAATCTATGCTGAATTTAAATGTGTATTTAAATTATTTGCATTTTAAAGATTACAGCCATCAATAGTTTGTTTTTTTTGAAGATGTGCTGAAGGAACGTATCATAAAAATATATTAATTCTCACAATAACAATAATAACACTTGATCGTATTGCATCAGGTCACTCAATGTCTGTGGGATTAAAAAAAAATCACTTAGTTCAAATTAATCCAGCTTCAAGTTGTTTAAATCAGTGTATAAAGACCATTTCTTGTAAAATATAAAACTATACAAAATATCCAGAGGTTTGAATAAAGTATGAAAGTTTGAAATGAGAATACGTGGGAACCCTGCAAGCTGTATTTTTCTCTTTATCATCGTGTTTTCTTGTAAACTAATTTGAGTGTTACTGTCTCCGCTATATTACAATTTGACAGACATTTGTGTTGTAGAATGGATCAAGATGAGAACATCAAGCGCCTGGACGTGGAGCCCCTGTTCGTGCGCTTCCTCAGGACACTCAAGGAACTCCTGAAGTTCGTTCTCCTCAGCTACACTGTGATCTTTGGTGCTTTGCTGCTGGCCAGGTGGACCACTTACTTTATCGTGGGAAAGTGAACCAAGTGAAAGAATGAGCTTCTTCTCGGATTTAGAGCTGAGACTCATTGAGCCAACCAAGCAGTCGCTGTAGTAAGAAGAAAGGATTTGTCTCATCTCCTTTCTCTCTCTGTGATTAGCACTCTGTTTTTCTCTGCTTTTTCAAACAGAATCAAAACGATGCACTTAGAGGTTCAATAAAATGTGTGAATGTTGATGCTGAGACTGTCTGTGCAGTTCATTATATGTGTATTGCAACACAGCCACAAATGATGGCAATTGGCTTGTATATATAGCTGTGAACAGAAAGTATGATTTACTTTAAATAAATAAGTTTCCTATAACAAGACACTTTGGACATTTCTTCTTGCCACTGCCTGCATGGCTGGAGGAAGAACGGTATGTTTGATCAAATGAGAGTGAGATTGAAATAGTGAAAACATTCCTCTGCCTACTGTTAAGTGCAGAAGCTTTTTTTTTTTTCATTATTATGTGTTTTTCTTGTTTTTCTTTCAATACTCTACAGACCGTAGGGCATTGGTATTGTGTATTATTGTAGGTTGGGGCGGGGGGGGGGGTTAGAGAGATTTTGCAAAATAAACATGGTCAGATGTCGTGCCCTCTATATGCTCAGCGTTTATTATAATGTTCCTATAGAAGAAACTTAATTCCTGTTCCACAGTGACCGTCTGATGACATGGGAGGAAAGATAAAAATAAGATAAAAATTTTGGTCACAGTTTAATATCTAGTGGCCATGACTTAATAATAACAGCTGAATTAATGTCTCTTGATAAGAATTACTCCACGCCTAATCTTAACTGTCTGAAGAATGTGATTCCCAGATTGAAATAAAACGAAATTATATCCAATTTGTCCATTATTATCATTATCACTGGCTGTTATTAATTTTGATATTAATAACAACAATTTTTATTTCTTTTTCTCCAAATTCACCAGTCAGGCTCCAGTACTGTTGTACTGATATTTATTTATTTATTTATTCCCCCCTAAGTGTTAAACTGTCTGGGGTACCACTTGCAATTTAATTTTAAAGGTTCCTAATGTGGAATTGTTTTTTTCTAAGAAAGCTCATTAAAGATTGAAGATTTCTCAAATTGATATTCATCTTCAGCCTGTCTGGAGATGTATTAATAATGTCTGTACAGCCAGCCAACAGAAGTGTCCACAATACTACTATTTTGTGAGTCATAATAAGAAAACTTCGAGGTATAATTGAGGTTATTAAATATTTGAAGGGGCTCTGACTCACTTCAATGACAAGCAAAGCACAACACCATATATTCCCAGATTGTTGTTAATTAACACCAATATAAACTGCATTAACTAAATGCAGCTCGTCGAATCTAAATCAATATCCAGTGAGTTTGCTGGTTCTAGTGAGTGCACGAGGTTGGCTCGATTTTACTAAATGAATAGCTGACAAGGGCGGGGCTCATGCGCGATATTGTATTATATAACAAAGTTTTCACTTTTTGGAACACGTCAGTGGAAAAAAGTCAATGAAAATCTAGACACGGTTGCATTTGGGAACTTTTATCTTAAGTCGGACACCTTTCGCTGAAGCTTCGGCTTGAAATGAACGGAGCACCGTCTGCTCTCTAATTCCTGCCGAGCGCCGCCCGCGTAGCGCCATTTTGAAAGTGTAAAGCTTGGAGGAGGCAGATGCGAGGGAAATCTCAAAGTGCAGTGCGAAGTCTGTAGACCAGTACTGAACGCTGTGTGTTAGTCTTTCAGTGTTGTAAAAAAAAAAAAAAAAAAAGAAAAAAAAGAAAAAATAGCTTCGTGTTTTGAGCAACCGTTGGACTGACGGCATTTGGAGTTAGCAACAGCCTCATTGCTCCACTGTTCCTCGGTCAGAACCACCCCAACCGACCCGGGTCAGCAGCACTGCTTCAGTCCAGGGCCTGAACCTGCTACAGAGAGCCCAGTCCCTCACCATGGCAGGTAAAAGAAAACTGTCAGAACGTACGTATGAGCTATTCTTACTAATCATCATGCTTAATAGCACACACGCTGCTTTTAGTCTCCCTCTGTTGTGGTTAAGAGCAGGAAGCTAACTAGCAAGCTAGGATACTGCGAGATTCCCGTGTGAATTCCTTACAGCCTGAAAGTGAGCTAACCCAACACAACACAACTTCTGGTTTAGGGGGATTTTCTCCCCGCAGTTACAACGTGCAGTTCTTACAAAATCGCGCACGGCCTTGCTGTCGCAGTGCGCTAAAGTAGCCTTTAGCTCTTCAGTGTGTTGCCTTTGGCAGTGGTGTGTCAAAACTTACGGTTCGTGTCGCGTTCAGGGCCCGGTGGTGGGAGCAGCGATGTGCAGTGGTGCTTCTCTCAAGTCAAAGGAGCGATGGATGACGATGTGGCTGAAGGTAAGTACATTTGGGCATTATTAAGTCTGAATATGCTTCCTGTTTGACCCCCATTGAGTTCGCATGTTTTCTTTTTGAGTTACTTGAGAGGTCAAGTCTGGGTTCAGTTCCAACCTTGCATTGTGATTTTATAAACAAGCTTCTTACTACCAAAGTGCTTAAAACCATTTTGAGTCAGTTCATTCCACTTTGTAGCAGGACTGTATATTATATTAGTTTGCTGTGTTTGCACTGATGCTCTGAAGCTTCCTGGTTAGGTGCACACACTTTTCACCTTTCCTTTGAAAGCCTTTTTTTTTGTTTGTTTGTTTTTTGTCATTTTCTGCTCAGATGGACTGTGATGTAAGTAAGATTGTAGTGGTGTTACGGATAAAATATAAAGAAATGATTGCTTGGTTGGTTTAGAGGAAAACTCTGAAACCACCCATATTTATGTATTTTCATTCATTGTGCATGCAAACGGACATAAACACCATCACACCTCCTAAATTGTCAATTATTTTGTAAAAACAAAAAATCATTACACTGCAGTGTGCTGGAAAATAGTATTTATTGGAGTTATATGAACACATTTCATTACTTTAGGTAGATTAGTAGAAAATTACTTTAAATCATCAGTTTATTAGGTATGAAATGGCCCCATCAGATGCAAATCCATGTTTGGTCCAAAATCCTGTGCTCAGATGCAGATGCAAAAGAACAAAAGTGGTAAAACAGAGCTCAAATAATCAGCATCTTTATATAACATTTATTTTGAGGTGTAAAAGAAATGTTTGCTGCTTTAATCCATTTCATATTCTGATTTACCAAACGGAAAAGATGCATAATTGTCCCTTTTCCTCTGAAGAGCTGATAGTCTGTTTGTTACAAATATACAGGATTAATTTTTTATGTATCTATTTATCTTACCTTTTGCAAATTTGAGGGTTTTAAATGTTTTATGGTGTTTTCAGCACTTTGCTCTTTTACTTTCTAGCCATGCAGATTGAAGCTATTTTAGGATTTCTGTTTGGTGTCTTTTATCGGTCCTTGTCATCTTCAATGCAAACAAAAAAAGAAGTGCTGTGTGTGTGTGTGTGTGTGTGTGTGTGTGTGTGTGTGTGTGTGTGTGTGTGTGTGTGTGTGTGTGTGTGTGTGTGTGTGTGTGTGTGTGTGCGCGTGCGCGTGTGTGTATGCACAGTACTTAGCCGAGGATTCGGAGTTGTTTATAGTAAGCTGTAACTGAGAACAAGTACATGTGAGAGCTTCTCCTTGTGGCAATGCACGACTGAACAGACGCTACAGTTGTAGTTTATTTAAACCCTGCAAAGATTCCTGTGCTTCTGCCAGCCTCTCTTTATTGTACACAATGGTTTGCATGGAGCCAGGTCGTATCTGGCGCTTGGTGTGCTGCAATGGAACGACCCCCATTGTCTTCATTATGGGTTTCCCTGGCACATACCAGTGCCAGCCTGTAAGTGAATATCAGTTGTTGTCGTCTGGTATGCAAGTGATCCACAGCTGCAGATGGAAGCAAACAGTTTTTTCCCCAGTTGTGTTCAGTGTACACTGATTTTCACCAGATTAAAACACTTTAGTGCGTCAGTGTCGTGTTCTGACTTCACCATGCTTGATTTAGTCTTCATCATCAAATGTACTAAGCCTTTAGTGCTGTTTAGTAATTTTCTATGTTTGCATATTTCATTGGTTTTAATGATCATAACTGCCTTTACAGCTGACATTATATCGACTGTTGAATTCAATCACACTGGGGAGCTGCTTGCCACTGGGGACAAGGGAGGTCGTGTTGTCATCTTCCAGCAGGAGCCAGAGGTTTGTGATTCATTTACATTGACTCACTGAGGTATGCTTACCCCTTGAACTTTTTTTTTTTTCCCAGAGTTCTTCTTTTCAACCACAAGCTTGAATTTGCCCCACTGAGAGTTCAAAATGTAAAAAAAAAAACAACACAAAAGTAGTGTGTACTTGTGAAGTGGAAACAAAAGGATGCATGGTTATGAAAGTTATTTTTACAAATAGAAGTCATACATTATAGAGTCATCTTTTAAGTGTTTTCACGGTTCGTTTCTACTAGTTCTTCACTTCAGACTCTGACATTCTGGCACATTTTTGCAGAAATTGTTTAGTTCAATTTAAAGCAGGTGTGACTTTACACAGATCTTCATTTAGATTGACATCAATTTTTTGTGGGTCATTTGAGCACATAGAAATAAATCTAAATTTATTTATGAAGCCCTTTTGGTTAAAGTGTTGAACAGAGCAATGAAAACTAATGGAACTGGACATAAAATTGACACATTTCAACAAAAAAATTAAGTCAGTATAAGTAGCAAAGCAATCCAAGTAATAACAAAACAAGATGATCAGAAATTTAACTATATAATGTAATAAAACATATTAAAGAGTGAGACTGGAAGTACAAAACCTATAAATCATTATATGTAAGTGGGTCTTGAAGTTTGACTTAAGCACAAGTAAGCTTGCTCTGTTAACTGGTTTGACCTCTGACATTAATTAGATAAATTTGACTTTTAGTGTTAGAGTAAAAAAAAAGTCTAAATCAGGTTTTTACTTGTAAGAAAACACACAATAAGAAGCATTGAAGTTTGCAGTTATGCAACATGACATAAAAAAGTTCAAGGGCATAGATACTTTGACATGACACTGTTAATAATTCATTTCTATCAGAAACAACTTTGTCTGTTTAAAATTAATACTGTGCTTGAAAACAAAAATACAAATTTTCCCAACATTTTGTTCAGAATTACTTTTCAACTTGAGAGATTGTTGAGAACCTCGTCTGTTCTGATGCAGAGTAAGAACCAGCCACAGTGCAGAGGAGAGTACAATGTTTATAGCACCTTCCAGAGCCACGAGCCTGAGTTCGACTACCTGAAAAGTCTTGAGATTGAAGAGAAAATCAACAAGATTCGATGGTTACCTCAGAAGAATGCAGCGCAGTTCCTTTTGTCCACTAATGGTTAGTAAATGTTTTGATTCTAAATTATTTCAATCAATTTTACAGGATAAAGTTGGTGATGTTTTCTTTTCTTTACTCCAGGCTTTTTCCTCTGCCTGAGAAATATTAAGTGTAGCAGTCAAGTGGTCTTAAGTTTCTTCTGTCACTAAAATGTGACTGATATCTAATTTTTTTTTCTTTTCTTGGCAGATAAAACTATCAAGCTGTGGAAAATTAGTGAGCGAGACAAGAGACCAGAGGGCTACAATCTAAAGGAAGAAGACGGCCGATACAGAGATCCTAATTCTGTCACAACACTACGGGTGAGTAATAACCGTTGTCTTGCATTATAAATATAAAGTATTTGTATAATGTTACGGCTAGAATTTGGGTAGATTATGTTTGAGAAGTGAATGGTTTTAAACAGTTTCCATTTGAAACGCATTGCTTTCCTTTCACTAAAGTTGTGTGTTCCTCCAGGTACCGGTGTTGAGGCCCATGGACCTGATGGTGGAAGCCAGCCCCAGACGAGTGTTTGCAAACGCTCACACGTACCACATCAACTCCATATCAGTCAACAGTGATCATGAGACCTATCTGTCTGCAGATGACCTGCGCATAAACCTCTGGCATCTGGAGATCACCGATCGCAGCTTCAGTATCCTTTTTGTTTTCAAATCCTCGTGTCTGTTACATAGGCGACGAGGAGTTCTCCAATCAGGACATTTGATCTCTGATTTCAAGTCTTGACACTCGGCGAGAGGCATTTGCTGATACTTTGTCCCAGTTTGATACTTAAATCTGATATAAATCTGTGGCAGGTATACATGAGAATGTGGTAAAAATATCAAGCTATTGGGTTAGCGTTAGGGTAGAGACCTTCAATATACAAAGCTGATATAAATATTGTTATGGTGTCAAACTCATTCATGAAAGATGCTTATGACATTGAAACCATATCACTTTCTCCTGATTATGATGCTTCTCAATTTTATATATATGCAGATATATATATATATATATATATATATTTTTTATGACACGAGAGATGCAAATTTGATGCAAATCATTTGTTTCTAAAAATATATATCTCAACTTATACAGCTGTAGTTTTGAATAAACACATCCAACGTTGCTATGTTAGCATTTTGTCTGTTTTGATGTGAAGATTTTGTGACTGTGGCTTGTAAAATATTTTAATCTGGTTTTTGTCTGAGTTAGTAATGAAGTACTCCATGGATTAATCTCTTGATCAATATTATAATCTCTTGATCAATATATATATATATATCCTACAGCAGGCATTTCTAACTTTTAGCTCTTGCAATTCACTATTTTAAAACACATTAAGATCTATGCTCAAGCATATGTGCATATCCCAGCCCAACGTGTAAAATTAGTTTTGAATGACTTATCATTTATTATTTTGGTGTTTTGTGCAGCAGCATGTTACATACTTTAGTATATCTTCACAAGGGGCTTGTAGAGAGAGACTGTCATGCCGTAATTCAACAGCATGCCAGATAATCTTTAACTTTTATCTACGCTTTTTGAAGCCATTGATTAGACACCAGATTAAATTCAAGGAAGATGAAATCCTTTTAGAAATCCTGAGATGGAAATAAAGATAGGTTTCTTTTGTAACTTGGCGGCATTGTCAGAATGGAACATCATTTTATCTGAGTGTTAAAATTACTTTATGTAATGATACTCAGTCTTTCCTATCCAGTTTGTATATGACAATACAGAGTGGATTATGTGGGACAGGGTAGAGCACGTGTGTCTTTTCAAGAACGTGATGATGGCTGCTGGTTCACTGTTGTGCAACACTGACTCTGTTTACCGGTGCTTAGTTCACAACATCTCTTTTCCACTGCAGTCCCAAACTTGTGGTATTTCATCTTGATTTCTCAGATTTTCCTCTTAATATCTCCTGTATTGCTCTTCGATCACACTTAATGTAAACAGAAGCACGTTATGTAACTGCATTCAGGGTCCCCAGTGAAACACATGACCACAAAAGCGTTATGCAGTTAAATGAAGCAATGAGTCAAATTTTGGGCTTGAATTACTATTCATTTTTTTTATAAAGTCATGCCATGCTTTATATTGCCACAAGAGGTCACTGATGAACGAGAAGATGCCAAGATAGTTGTTGTTGTAGTAGGCAAAAGTTTTTTGTTTTTTTTTTGTTTTTTTTTTAATGCCATCTTGTTTCTTTTTGTCTCGTCCTTCTTTCGACCAGCTGTCGTTTTGGACCTTGACCTCTGTTTTTCAGATATTGTTGACATAAAGCCAGCTAATATGGAGGAGCTGACAGAAGTGATCACGGCTGCAGAGTTTCACCCGGACCAGTGTAACACTTTTGTTTACAGCAGCAGCAAGGGAACCATCCGCCTGTGTGACATGAGGGCATCAGCACTGTGTGACCAGCATGCCAAAAGTAAGTCGCTTACAACAAGTACATGTTTGAGAGAAGGAAAGGAATATACAATGTTCCTTTCATCCCAGTTTTGTTGTATTTGGATGAGAAATATCTTAATGCTTCACAAGACCCAAAAATCTCTTCAGAGTAAAAGTTATGGATGAATTATTTTAGTACGTATTGTAATTAACACCATTTGAACTAAAGTATTAACTTTTTGCTTGAGTTTCATTATGAATCTCTGTTGGATGTCCTACACTGAAGAGCTTCAAAGTTTTTGATCTTCATTTTAGATTGTAAATATTTGTTTTCGTTGGTATTGTGTTTTTTTTAACATAGTGATTGAAACTAAAGCCATGCAGTTGGAACACCTTGTTTCCACTATATAGTATTTAAA
Source organism: Poeciliopsis gracilis (assembly GCA_911649635.1). NCBI lineage: Eukaryota > Metazoa > Chordata > Actinopteri > Cyprinodontiformes > Poeciliidae > Poeciliopsis > Poeciliopsis gracilis. The sequence goes on along the minus strand of CAJVRI010000005.1, from coordinate 2,423,972 downwards.
TCACTAACAATTATTTGGAAAAGACACACACTTTAGCCCATTTTAAGTTTTGCTCCCATGATCTTATTTTTATTAAATTGTGGCTTTTACAGCATTAAATCATCAGAATAACATTGTAACATGCATTCTTTCTTTTTTTTTTTAATCTAAAGTGTTTGAGGAGCCAGAAGATCCAAACAACCGTTCATTCTTTTCTGAAATCATCTCGTCCATCTCCGACGTCAAGTTCAGCCACAGTGGACGCTACATGATGACGCGAGACTATCTGTCCGTCAAAATTTGGGATCTGAACATGGAAACCCGACCAGTAGAGACTTATCAGGTTTGCCGCTGCAAATATTATTTTTATTTTTTATGTTTTGGGTAGATATCCGCCAATCAGATATTTGTGGCCAGTTTCAGATTTTTGCTTTTTGTAAGAATTTGATCCAACAATATAGATTTTTAGCCACTCAGATTTGTCCGTCAATTCTTCTCTGACCCTTCTGGGGTGAGCAGTTTGTTATTCATTTATATTAGTGGCAGTAGCGACGTCATGCCGAGTGTGAGAGAAATGTCTCTGTAAAATGGGGTTACTAACACCAAATGATTTGCTGTTGAGATTTAAATTTGTCTTTAGCATTTCACATTTAGCATTAGTAAATGTGAACAGCATTTCCCTGAGCATTACCCAGAGAACGTAGATCCTTTTATTAATCAATAAAAAGATTGCATTTTTGAAATTCCAGCCTACTTAAGGCAGATCGGGTCTAATAAAACTTAATTCTGGTTCAATCAAACCACTAACTGATTTTTCTGTATTTCTCTACCTGTTAAGAGAATAAAAAACCCACAATGTGCCGTTTTCACTTTGGCTTCATGTGATTCACTGTTCTGTTTTACCAGGTGCATGAATATCTCAGGAGTAAGTTGTGTTCACTTTATGAGAACGACTGCATTTTCGACAAGTTTGAATGCTGCTGGAATGGCAATGACAGGTTAGTCAACCAACCTGAACCTGCAGTTCAGCTCATATTAGAAGAAAGAATTATTTTTAATCTCCTGAAATGCAAAATCATTCATAAATAATACTCCTTTTCCCCTTTTTCATGGATTATTAATGAGATCAGTACTAAAACTAGATCCTAAACAGCTCCTCAACGTGTTTCCACAGCGTTGTGATGACTGGTTCCTACAACAACTTCTTCAGGATGTTTGACAGGGACTACCGACAGGACGTGACCTTCGAGGCGTCACGGGAAAACAGCAAGCCGCGGTCGGTCCTGAAGCCTCGCAAAATAAGCACAGGTGGGAAGCGCAAAAAGGATGAGATCAGTGTAGACAGTCTGGACTTTAACAAGAAGATCCTCCACACTGCCTGGCATCCGCTGGACAACATCATTGCTGTGGCCACCACCAACAATCTGTACATATTCCAAGATAAACTGAACTAAAAGTCCGTTAACCCACTCAGATCCCAATTTCTTCTTTAGCCCTCTTTTGCTCTCAGATTAAAACAAAATCCGTCTTAGGCCAAGCCCCTAAAACTTGATCAAATCTGTCCTTTTGATTATGTGAGAAGACTTACTTTGTAAATTGTGCCATACATCCAACCAGGCCATAAAAAAAAAAAAGTATCATAGTGTGCTGTTAGTTTCTTCCATTAGAAGCACTCCATCCATCGAGCTTCCATTTGTAACTCCACTACATCCCAAACCAAAGGGAAAATCTACGTTTTATCGCTTGTTCGTGCCATATTGACATGATTCATTTGTCTGTTGTTCCTACTAGTTAACTTTCTGTTCTTTTTGGTTTTGTCTTTCTGTCACCAAGCTCATTTTTGTACTGCCCTGAGTCATCAATACAAAGCTGTCAATTCTTTCATTTCCCCCACAAGTATCAAGTTGCCAAGTTCTTTCCTTATGTACTGTATGATTACTGTTAAAGGACTAATTTAGCATTTCATTATGTTTAGCTCATTGTCTAAAAAACTTTGGATAAATGATATCAAAGTTAACAGAGTAAAAATATTTTTGATTTTTCATATTTTTTTTCCTTTTCTTTTTTTTTTTAAACTTTGACTCAGCTGCTTGTTTACGTTCATTTCTCTTCTTTAAGAAAATCTCCTGGGTATGATTTTACATTTCTAAAACGCATCGTATCGAATGTTTGGCCATTTGTTTCAATATAGGATACATCCTGCAAACAACGTCGATTCATTCAAGAGCAGCCTGTTAAAGCGGCCTGTCATTCGAGTTTAATGTTCACCACACACTCATACAAGCGTACCCATATCGGTGACAGACAGAGCCATGAGATGTCCTTGATATTTTTATTCACTCAGGTTACGGGACAGCACTAGAGAAATGGGTGTAAAACCAAAATGTATGACAGGTTTTCTTACGGAAGTGTGTTTTATCACTGTAATTCTGCTGTGGTTGAGTTTGTAGTAAATGGAAGTAGGTGAAATGTTCCTTTTCTACATGTGTGAGTTTTGTCATGCTGCTCTCAAACTGTTTGATTTCCATATCCCCAGGCCAGGCTTCATCTGCCTGTCAAAGCATCCTTTTTCATGCCGCTGCATATTGTACGGATAAAATGTAGAAAGTTCAGCGGAGGTCCACTTATCTGGCCGATATTAGCTGAACTGCTGATCCAAATTTTGGATAACTTTAGGTTTTGATTTTTTTTTCTTTTATTTATTATTTTTTCTTTTTAGACTTTGAATAGCAGAAATGTGTTGTAGGTTGTTTTTTGTTTTGTTTTTTGATAGTGATAACAGTTCTCAATCCAAAAGAAAAGGAAGTGCATCACAGTACGTACTGTTGGTTAATGCATTAATTAGACTGAAAATAATTGGGATTCTGAGTTTGATTGTGGGGTGGGGGGGTGGTCTGTTTTTATCAGTGTTTGACCTGCTATTCGAATCGCCACCCGAACCGATCAAGAAAAACATTTTCTGATTCCATCTCCATTAATCTTAAATTTCCCACCACTTCCACTTAAGATCAGAAGGGAAAAAGTTTTAGACAGAAAAGCTTTCCATAGAAGTCTGGACACTGCTCTCACTTATTTGATGTGATCAAATGAATAAAAGCCTTTGCCTAACTCTTAGATCTTACCAAATAATGTTTTCAGGAAAAGTATTACAAGTATCACTTTACCATAATTTGCCATGGAGGTTTTTTGTTGCATCAAATGACGGCTGATCATGCCAAAGTATCTCGTCTTTATACACAACAAAGATAAAGCTCTCTTGCAGACAAAGTGCCCCTGATCCAGAGGGTCCAGCCTTGCAGTTGTGTGGGCTGCCGTGCTTAACTCAGGACAAAAACCTGTGTTATATATAAATATATATATATACATATATAAAAGATGATTCCCCGTGCCCCCATTTTTACTCTTGTGTGGCCTGTGGCACCGAAACCTTGTGCTGCTCCCAGCTCACCTTCTGTGTACGTTGTGTTGTTGCAGAAAAATGGCTTATCATCTGCATCTAGATTTTATTTGTAGATTTTTCTATATAAGAAGTGTTTTTGTACTGTACCTGATAAAAGAAGAAGAAGAAGAATCACTATAGCTGATTTATTTTTGTATAAATTAAGGCAATATCATTACAGTCTAATCACTGTAGTTTCTTTACCTATCTGCCTCAGGCTTACTGTACAGGGCAGGTCATTCAAAAGTCAGGTTTCCCTTTGCTTTTTTTGCCCGTTATAACAGGTAGACACATCAAAGGAGTGCATCAGGTTTGAAGCGGGGTGCCCAAAGAAAAGTATTTTCAGGTGTCAGTACCTCCTGCCTGATGATGAGCACTATTACTGTACTCTTGCCAACTGAGTTTTTTTTTTTGTTTGGTTTTTTTCCGTCTAACTTATTTAGAGGGTTCAACGTTTTGATCTCATGTGAATCTTAATATTTAGTTTTTGTGCCATAGTTCTGCTTGATGAACAATTCCTCTGGCTGTGTGAGACTACGTTGAAACTGCATTTTCATCCTCTTTGCGGCTAGCCAGGTCACTTGACTACGTGGAGCGATGATTGTTGATCTATGCGGCACGTGCGGCTCTCCTTTTGCAGACTTATTTGAAGAAAATCTGTGAAGCACTTCATGTTCAGCTTGGCGTCAGAGAGGAGGGTGACCAGGTTAAGCTAAAGCTCCGTGCGTTGGCTGCTGCAGCTGCGGTCCAGATTGCATAGAAAACTTAACGGAACTGTGACTGTACGTTTTCTATGAACGGTCAAAATGTCACAAAGAAGTTACAGGTTATCTTTTCCAGTTCATAAATAATACATTGATGTTTTTCTTTAGGCACTGAGCTTCTTCGTCCACTGGATCATATTTGTGAAAGTGAATGTGTCACTCCGTTCTCAGTATGATTATTAACTAATGTTGAGTTCCAGTCTCTCAGGGTTCTGGGTTGTGTCTTTTGATAATAAGATAAGTTTCTAGTATTTTTATTTTGTGCAACTTTTTTTTGTTTTTGTAATGCAAACTTTGTATTTTGCCTGTTTTTTTGTTTTTTTTCCTGGATAAATGAATCTTTTCTATTTCAACTCCTTTCTTCCATTTATTGAGCGAATCTCCATCTTCTTTTAAAATAGAAAATAAGCGATATAACATTCTCGTGCATAATGATGCATCAAGAAACTGCTTACCAATAGAAACTGGTATTAATCTGAGCAATTAATAAAAACATTTTCATCATTCTCCATACGTTGTCTTAATACAAGCTGTCCTTCGAGGCTGTAATGTAAACAACAAAGATGTTCACAAGAACCCTGTTGCCTTTTTCCTTTTAGAGCGTTACCGATAAATAAGATAATAATCAGTTACACTTGTGAAAACTTTCTGGTTCACCCAGACTGCTCAGGGGAATCTTCTGCTGCTCCGTCCCAAACCTTACACCTTCAAGAAAATGGGATCATCAGAACTGAAACAAAGGCTTCTATTTTGCTGTCAATCACCTTCTTCTTTCTTTCTCTCCACAGACGGCTTTGATACAAAACCCCAGGTTATTAAGTAGAGTTTCCCGGTGTGCATACTGATTGTGCATATCACTTGCTAGAGTGGAGTTAAACAATTTTGTCCACTTCAAGGAGCATTAAAACATGTCTGATGTGTCACAAGAACGGTAAAACAAAATGCACTTTGTTTCTTTTCTGTGAAATTCATTATTTGTGTGTGTGTGTGTTTTATTTCGAGGGGATGAAGAGTTTTGGTGATCTGTTTGGGAGTAACTACTTATTGTTCACTGTACAGAGTTATTTGTCAAATGAAATAAGGTACAGTGTAGATAACATGTATTAAGGAATTTCAAATTTGAATAATTAAATTACTGTGCTACTTTATTATTACTGTTTGGAGTTTTTTGGGGGGGAACTGAGCGTTTCATAATTTCATCTCCATCACAATAATATTTGTGATTTACTTAATGGAAAGTTGTGCACATTACAAACACATTTTTGAAAGCACTCCAACAAAAAAATTAATCTTTCCATACAAACACTTTGTAATCCACATATTTACCTTGCACGGCGGCGATGCATTTTACGTTTCTTCAACAGATTGCATTTGTACTTTCTAGTAAACAATTTTCAAAAACAAACGTTCGCCGATCCTGAGACTGTCGTCGAAATCTCGCAGCTGCGCCTGCGCACACCCTAGTTAAGCGTCAGAACTATAGTCAACAAACATGTCTACCGCTCCTGCTCCTCAAAACAATAACGAAGATCCCGGACTGCAAGGTAGGTCGTCATTGTCCATGGTACGTCTTCCTTCATAAGAAAATCATTCGTATGTTCCTGACTAATGCGTGAGAATGTAGTTACAAAGGTGTAATGGTAAAAGTTAGATTGGGGACGGGGTTTCCTTGTCATCGCGTTGGGATGGAGAACATGTTCTCTACGTCACAACAAATCAGCCAATCGTAGCGCGGCATACTGTTGACTGACACCGGAGCAGCCAATCGTTGCTCGAAGTCTGGGTGGGTTTAGCTTTAGCCAAAAAATGAAAACAAGTTTGGCACAAAAGGCGAATTTAATTGTCACGTTTGTTCAAATTTAGGATTTTTCTTTTTTCCTTAAAACGTGCACAGATTTATCGCAGATATTTAAACTCATTGTGTAAAACTCCCTACTTTCAAAATGCAGTTATCTTGCAGCATAACATGTCAAAGTGAGGTAGGATTTTGCCCGAGGGTAAACAAATAACACGCATGTAAATATGACACTTGGTGTTTAAGCCTGGCGTGAAGGCTTTTTAATGCCTCGGGGCGTCAGGACTCGCTCTGTGTGTCAGGAGGCAGCTGGAGCAGCGACACGTCTCTGCAGGCTGGCTCCCGCTGGCCGCCACAGTTATGCAAGACCCCACAGGAGCAGCGATGTCAAATTGGTCAGAAGATGTGACGTCGAGTCCGCGTTAATTCACCCTCACGCCTCTTAATTTACCACCTAGCTCAGAACAGGGAAGAGGCGCCTCATGCCGTCATAAGGTTTGCATGCAGTAACTCAGACGAGCTGATTGCATAACTCTGCTTGTGGGGCAGTGGCACAAAGACCCGCCAGGGTTTCTGGTCACCGGACGCACCGTGGTTTTGAAACAGTGTTTTTAATGTGTGTTTTGAATAAATAAGGGAATCAACAAAAAGTTGGGTGTTTTTCCCTCATAAAGCAGAAACCCATAGGATTCATTGTACAAAGAGTGACACATTCCAAGTGTTTGAGTTTAGTTAGCGGTAAATTAAAACTCAACAGTTCAAAAAATTTTAAATACTGCACAAGACCAATTTTGAAAAAAAAAGTGTCTTTAATCAAAAAATACTGGCTTGTTGTTGGAAAGTATTTTGGTGTGGTGTATGCACTCAATACTCAATTTTTAAGGGCTCCTCTGTGGTTCTGCTGAGGAGCCATTTCATATCTGCCACTTTGTAAATTATCTAGAAGGTTTGATGCAGGAAAGTTTATTACCCTATTAAGTACAGTGATACTATGTATTAAACCATTTTTTGGAACTTTAGGCAGTGTGGGCTGATGGAAATCTGCATCCCCATAAAACTTGTCAATAGAGGGAGGCATAAAGTGCTGCAAAACTTTATGACTTTGCTGGCCTTGTACTTGGTAATGCACGTTGGCTGCTTTTTGAGCATGCATGCACAGACTTTTTCAGGGTGGAGACTATAACTGTTGCATTGTGGTACTCCTGAACCAAAGATAATATCAGAAGTGTATTTACCTGCTAAGGAGCGAAAGCACTGGACTGTTGTGCAGTGATTCAAGGTTCTCTTTTCAGATAAAAGTCAGTCTTGCATTTTACTTGGAAATCAAGGTCTTGGAGTCTGGATAAAAAGCGAAGAGGCACAGAATCCAAGATCCAGAGATGAATTTCCCACAGTCAGTGATGATCTGTGGTGTTTGCAGCGGTGCTTGAGCACCAATTTCTGTGCTATATTCAGTTTTCCTTTAAAATGCTCGAATACAGCACTCAGCGAACAACCAGCTACTTTGACAATAACATTTTATAGCTTGTCCTGCTGGAGGACTGTCAAGTCAGCAGTGTTCCTCGTGACTGTGTAAACCACAACATTTCTATACACAAAAGATCTTTTGTTTTGTTTTTTATTGTTGGTCCTATGCTATATTCTAATTTTATGAGAAACAGAGTGTTGAGTTTTAACCATTGTCATCAACTTTAACAAAATGAAATATTTGAAATATAGCACACAATATGTTTTAAACTTTTTAAATCCTTATTATCGCTATCAAATGTAACTTCTTGATGATGTTCCAATTTGTTGAGCTGCACTTATAGGTCAACAATTTGCCATGTGAAAGATGACTGAGTGTTAACTGTGCTGTTGTTTGGGTTGCATCTACACACATTAAACCTATTTTCCGTTAATGTCGCTGTGTTTATCGTTGTGTTGCAAAGGCTCCTGGGTAGAGCTGGAGCTGAATGGTAATACAGGGGCAGAGAGTAGGCAGACCAGCCAGCTGACACCACCTGCTGAAGACCAAGTCAACGCAAACGCAGGCATGAGTCAAAGTCTCCACCCTTTAGAAGAAGGTGAAAGTGACGAAACCCTTATTGGAGGACTGGAACATGTGCCATCGTCATCTTCTATCCACAACGGAGACATGGAAAAAATACTTCTGGATGCTCAGCATGAGTTCAGCCCAAGTAATTCATCCTGTGAGAGGTAGGCCACACATTTTCTTTATTATTCTCAGTAAAACTTAAGTATTGATTTTTTTATTTTTTATTTTTTTGTTAAATATATATTAATGCCAACACACTCACAGTCCTCACAGACCGCCAAGTTCCGGTCAGGATGATGGCCAGATAACATTTGATGTGGAGATGTCCAGTCCAAGAGGCAGTCAGGTAGGGCCACCAAGAGTACTGACAACTGCAGAACTTTTTTTTTATGAGTTTTGTAACATCAAGCCTCAAACATCCATGTGTTTTATGTAACTGACCAGCACAAAGTTGGTCTTAATTGTAAAGTTAGGGTACATGGTTGTTAATAAGCTACACATGTAGTTCAAAAGGATTTGCAGGTGTAATTCTTGCAAAAGGCAAGCTGGTTCTGCAAAGTATTGACTCAGGATAGATGAATACAAATGCAAGCCAAACTTTTAATATTATATATTGAACAGAGACTCTGCTAAAGCTTTTTGGGGGGAGGATTCCTTTCCACATCTTTTTGCCTTTATATTTCCAGTCAGAGGACGATACTGCAGACATGGACAGAGAGGATGACATCTTGATGAACAAAGAAGTTGATTGGGTGGCCAATTGGTCTAGCAGGCCTGAAAACATCCCCCCAAAGTCAGTATGGTGGCAAGCTCAGAATCAGCTGCCCATCGGCATATTCTCCTCACTGGTCTCAGAAACAACGTTAACTGGTTGTGTGATTGTTCGTCGCAGGGAGTTCCACTTCAGACATCCCCGACGTTCAGTATCTTTGAGTATGAGGAAGAGCGGCGTCATGAAGAAAGGTGGCATCTTCTCTGCTGAATTCCTAAAAGTTTTCATTCCTTCCCTGTTCATCTCACACATGCTGGCTCTTGGCCTTGGGTAAGACTGTTAGTAGTTTCAAAATATTGTGGGGATTTTCTCTGTGCTTGCTTTTCTTGTTTAGTTCATAGTTAATATTACTTTTATGCATGGATGTAGGAATTACCAACAAGACAACAATGCAAATTCTGTGTCTGTCTTCACAAAGAGGAACTAGAGAAGGGAATTGACTTAAAATAACATTTAAAGCAGATATGGGAGGTACCTTGTACGAATAAACTTACTTATCTTTGTTTTAATTATTTGTCCTGCATTTTTTGATTTTTAATTTAAAAAAAAAATGTATTTCACACGTTTGATGATTTTATTTTAGGGTGTACATTGGGAAAAGAATTGCCACAGCCGCCACCAGCTCCTACTGAGCTGAAGATGAAGCAGTGACTGGGTGTTCTCCTGTTTCCAAGCCTCCCAAACGCCTCCTGAAGTCAAGCTCTCACTCTGTGCATCTGTCCTACGCCCACGTCTTTCTCTTCCAATCTGCATTAACTGGTGTCACACTGTAGATGTAGTCATGCTGATTATGTGGTTGCACTCCACCAGGTTTTGACACGGAGGGAGGGGGGGGGCTTTATCGTGTATGCGAGTCACCGACTTGAATCTAACTCAAAATCTAACTTGCCACGGACCTTATGTCAGGTGGCATCAAGTTGAAGTTTCCTTTTGTGTCTTGATATTGAACATATCAATTCTGGTATTTCTGCTAAGCTACAAGTTTTCTTTTAGGTATTCTAAATAGCAGAAAGGAAGGCATATGTTATTTACGCCATAACTGCTTTGTGAACTAATTGACTTTGGGGAACAGGAGAGACTTTGATAGCTTGAAAGTTTATGACTTTGAGGCCCGCTTCGCACCAGACTAAGGCCAGCCTACAATCTCCAGGCGTTTTAGGGTCATTTGAATGTCGCTGGATTGCGACAAAAGATGGAACATGTTGGGGGTGTCGTCATTGTCTACTGTGAACAGGGCCTTACTTTCAAGGTGCAGTGACCTGCTGTTCAGAGTTAAATGCTGCAGCACTGCTTTTTTTTTTTTTTTTTTTTTAAATTCACACAATTTTGAGGATGGTATTCATAACATGTTGATCCCCAGAGGGTTTCTATATGAACTTTGTTGAGTTGCCAAGCATAAACATTATCCTATTATCTTACCCCAAAATGTTGCTATGAAGGCTTGTTTTATTATGTGGCATCTAGAGTGGAAGATAATATACCAGGCCAAAAGCTACTTTTAAGTATTTTTTTTCTGACATATCCATTTTTTTTAAACATATAGGAGCAGCAGTAAAGTGCCAAAACATTTACCTTTCACTACTGCATATTGGTGGCCTATCTTATGCTTTCTGAGTTGTTTGTTTTGTTTTCTTATATGTTTATATATTTAATTATGTACATGTGAAGATTAATTTAAGCTGTGACCTTCCCTGTGCTATGTACACCTCTCAACATTGTATAACTTGTTTATACATTGATTGTTAATGCATATTACAGTATATCTTATGCATTGTGGCAGTGTGAGTATTGTGTTTTTGCTCAGTTGCTAGGGCTTTAGCTGCGTAAAACACCACCACAGAGGAAGATATTTTCTGGGGCCTATTTCAGAAGTGTTGTCTGACTTTAATCTTGGTTTCACTGTACGATAATTTCACCTAATATATCGTATATTATGTACAGTGTCTGTGGACCATCCAGTATGATGACATAGAAATCGTTTATTAAGGATAACATATGCATTTCTGTATGTTGATGCTCATTGCATGTCTCCTCTGTTTATGGATGATAACCATATAAAAATATAAAGTACAATGTACAAAATTGTCCGTTTTGGTTTCAGTTCTAAGCTGTGATGTGTGATTTGGGTTGCCAGCTCATAAACTGCAGGGTTGGTCCTAACAGATCTATGAACAGTATATCTGTGTGGAGTGTAGAGCATTTTGGAAATTAAATATGATTCATACAGTAATCATAAATTAATATTTAATGAATATTACAAATGGGAAACCTGGAGGTTTCTCAATAACCCTGAATCTCAAAATGCAATATGGCTACCACCCACAGCCCGTGTGGACTTGGGCTCTACGATGCATAAGCAATAAAACAGCTAAGTTAGATTTTTATAATTGCAATGACAACATGACTCATTTCGTCATTGTTTTGTTTACGTTCCTTTTTCCTAAGAGCACACACTGCACAGCATGCTGTCATGGTTAGGTCCAGAGATTGGAAAATCCAAAATTCAAAGAAAAAAATAGTGATTAAGATAAAAATAAATAAATAAAAAGAAATCCTTGAGAGTGTGGCATCTTGGAAGAAAAGTACACAGGAACATGCAAACTCTTTGCAGAAAGGCTGCAGATTGGACCCAGAACGTTATTGTTGCAGAGCAAGAGAGTTGTACCAGGCTGCTGATAGAGATAATGCCAGAAACACAACTTATGCTTCTCTTTTTGTTTATTAGCCGTTTGGAGCAAGACAAAGGGAGACGGCAAGACAAGAGTAGAAGTGATGCAGACCTATGCTATTGGTCAAAAACACTTAAAATTTACTTTGTACTGTTTGTGCTGGTATTACATATATTTCTGGTCCTGTCTGACAGATAAAATAATCTTATTTAGTTTTAATCCATCTGAAAACAGAAATTACATTTTAAAAAAAAAAAGAAAAACAAAATTAAAAGCGTTTACAATACTATGAAGATTTACAAACTTAATTCAATCCAAGACTAAATTAGTTAAAATACTGACTTGGGAAACACACTGAATTTAAATGAGATTTTCATCATTTACATGATTCATCTTTGCTGTTAAATGTTGCTAACTGGTTTTGTCCTATATTACTTACTTGTCAATTAGTTTATTTGCACTAGTTGAGTTACGAGTCCATTGAAAAGTAATAATCTTGTACATGACTCCCACTGAAAGGGCTGGATTAGCTCAAACATTCTTCTGGATAAATTGATCACTGTCTGATGTTGCAGACTGATACCGTTTGTATTTCAACCTAAATGTTGCCATAGGGACGGCAACATGGATCCCGGATCATGGACCAGTAAGATGTGCAGGGCGGGGCACTGCGCATGCTCCGTCCCTCTTTGTGGCCCTTGTCTCTTTGGTGGCTTTATGGTCTGCAGAGACCTGGTCTAGCCGTAAATGTAGAGATTCTCCACTCTTAGGCAAAAGCTAATCTCATTTTGCAGCATTTTCCTGGCTACCCAGCGCACGTTTAGCTGGTCGTCGTTATAAATAGTCGGGGACAGACAGTGTTGAGCCGGGGCGTCGACTGGCCGAGAAGCAGAGCATCCATTCATCCTTTTGATAGGCAGCTAGCGTTAGCCTCAACTAAAACCAGGGGGGCAGCGGTGTTGGGGGGCAATTTCAACATGTCCGGCTACCAAGGAAAGAAGAACATCCCCAAAATTACAGTGAGTGATATGCGTGTGTTTTGTTTCTCTGTCTCTGTGGATAAAGAATTAGCTGGAAGCTAGCTGTTAGCTGCTGCGGCCGTTAATTTACACTGGCGCTGTCAGCAGCAGCAGCAGCAGCTACAGCAGCAGCAGCAGCAGCAGCTCCTCATCAGCTGCAGGTCAGGGATGAACAGTAAGACCAATTAACTGGATTTGTCACTTGAAGCTACCTTCTATTATAAATGCATCTGTGTGTGTAAGGGAAGGTGTCCCTTATTCCCAGCTTCCTCATCAGCCTCTGGTATAGTTACCAGGTTAAAAAAACAGATTCCTTCACAGCTGTCATGTCATCTGTCATTCTTCACCTTCTTTCCATTTATGTCAAACTGTCAGCATTTAGCATTCTTAATGTGAGATTTCAATTATTATTTTTTTCTTCATCCATAACATCAGGTGAATGAGGTTCCACTGTATTTAATTGTAAAAGAACTAAACCCCTGTAAAAGTAGGTCAGCAGAAAGCATCTCTGCAGACGCCATGTCTTCATTATGGAGCTGTTACAGTCAGAGCGCTGGGACTCCTGGAGATCGGTGGACTTTAGAGCGACTGGCCAGACTTTCCTGCAAAATTAGTCAAACTTCAGATGCCTGTGGTTGTCATCTCAAACAGCAGGAGACAGCAGATCAGAGGTCTGCTGAATGTGGCAATATTTGCCTTCATGTTTTTTTTTTTTAATTATACTTGCAAGATTTATTTGGGTTCCTTTTTTTTTAAAGGTTTTGGCTTGAAACAGTTTGTGAAATACACCAGGTCAGATTTCATTTTCACTGCCTGTTTTGAACCAAGTTGTTCCAGCAAAAAAACAAACAAACAAACAAACACAAAACTGCATGGCCTGTTTAATTTAGATGATCTTTAAAACATGTAAGTTCTGGCACATTTCTACCAGTTCAAGTTCTGCAGGCGATCAGAAGCGATTGCTTCAGCTTCGCCGCCCACAGCAGTATTGATCATGGGTTGGTAGCTATCGGAGACAATCACAGAAGGTTGAACACCTTGCGTAAATGCCACGTGAATGCCTCAGAGTCTATTTCATTATTTTAAAGGTTGCTCGTCTGCCATAGTGTTTACTGATGGTAATTGATCAGCTGTATTCTGGCACCTCTTGTGATGTCATCGACCTAAACGCATCCGAAGCAGTTACTAGTTTTATTTACATTTTCAAATCTTAATATTTTGTGAAATCTCACTGTGGCAATTTACAGTTTGTTATCCAGCTGTGTTTTTCAGCAACACTGGATCGTAGCTTTAATTTGCACCGCTCATTGAGGTAGTTTGAGGACATCTGCAGGTCAGCTGAGGGTTGTAAGCAAACAACTGGAAAATCCTGGTCTAAGTAGGAAGACAACTCCATGCTCTGTGTTAGAGCGTCAGGCCTTCAGGGTATTAGAGCGTCAGGACAAAGTGAAGAACGAAACACCAAGTAGTCTAAACTTAGTCTTTATCTTTCATAGCAACTATTATTTTTTTAGTTAAAATTAAAGACAATACCCAATACTCAATTTTCTGCCAAATCATACATTTTTTCTAATGGTACATAAACAGATTCTTCCACAGATACCGTTTTGAAACAACAACAAAACATTTTTTACACAAATTGCCCTGATTGGGCATTGTAGCATGTTTTTTCTTTTGTCTTTGTTCATTTAAAAAATACCCAAGAAGTACGTACAACAACCAGATGCATTGTGGGAATTGTTAGTTTTGATGCATTCAGTGCACTGAAAGAAAAGCTGATTTTTTTTTTGAGTATTTAACTTGTCAATTAAGAGGTAATTATCCATTTCTGATCTCTGGTCGATTGACTGGTGCAGTTTTCTAATTTGATGTGCTAATAATAATAACACCATAGTAATGAGGCTCCCTGCATTTTAAGTCATTGATTTGTAATCATCAGGTTTCTTTTCTGTCATGTTGGGTTTCCTCAACCATCTCAACTTGATAAACTCTGGATTAAAGTAAGGTTGAAAATTTAGCAGTTTTTGCTCAAATTGAAATCACAGGCTGCTTTTATTGACCCTCGACTTTTTAACTTGGTAGGTTAATATCATCGTAAACTGCTCAGTTTATAGCTGTCGATCTATGGAGGGTTCGAATGAACCATCTTTAATTAAGAATAGTTTTAAATGTGAAACTTTGTGTTTCCTACTGCTGACCACTTAAGTCTAAAACGTTAAAGTTGTATAACCCAAATCCTTTTTACGTTGGTGCTTTCTGTACCTAATGCATCCGTATTCCTCATGGCTACAGCCTTGAAAACCCAAACCCTGGAGAATACATATACTGCCTTCATTAGGTTTAAATGCCTCCCTCAGTGGGCCCAGAAAGCCTGCAGAAGAAGTAGGGCAGCATGCTGCGTTTTTCTTTCATCTCATTCAGTTGGAGCTAATTGTGGCATGTAGGAGACTCTGCTCTTACTTCAATGGTTTTGATCAAAGATTTCTCCTCCGTTGTATCATGAGGTAGGACTGATATGTCCTGCAGAGCAATCTGGAATAGTTTGTTTTCAGAATTAATGGTGCAAAGGATAAATTATAGTTTACTGAGTTGACAGTTTTCCAACACTATCTTGTGTAGAGAACGACTTCGTTTGCTCTACGACGAGGTCGGGCTGGCTGGACGATGTGGCTGAAAAACCTATCATGACATAAGCATTTCATATCAGTCGATATCTGTAATTGTTGATAGTTATTGATTTGATTTTGTTTTAAATATCTGAACTGCTTCCAAACTTCTGGCATGACCTTTCTTCTTTTTAGTTTTTACTCCTCTTTGTTTTTTTTTTTTTATTTTTAACATTAAGCAGCTGACGACTCACGGTAGCGAAACCTTAAACTGCTGCTGCAAATAGGTTGTTGCTAAGTAACCAAAGAGCGAGCGAGTTAGTTGATGCCACCAGCGTTGAGCAGCTCGAGCTTTTTCTCTGCCTACATCTCCCAGAATGCTGTGCGGTTCTGGATCGCACAGCATTGAGTATTCTTTCAGACGTATTAGCTATTAATATTCCATCACTGAAGTGTTTATACTGCTTATCAAAGCATATTGACAGAAAGTTTAATGGAGGGAAAAATGCTTGGTTGAAAAAGGTAATTCCTATGACGGCTTGAAGTCCTTAAAATGCTTGAATTTTATTTTTAAGTATGCAAGGCCTTCAAGTGCTTGAATATGCATTTGTTCACTGGTTTATCAGGTCCAAAGTCAAATATATTATTAGACGTTTTACCTTCTTAGATTATCAAAAAGGAGAATATGTTTGATTTACAGACAAATCTTGTTTCAGAGTGACCGTCTCCTCATCAAGGGAGCAAAGATAGTGAACGATGATCAGTCCTTCTTGGCTGATATCTACATGGAAGATGGAGTCATTAAGTAAGTTGTGCTTTGCGGTTACCATTAACCCATGTGTGAGCTTATCACAGGGATTCAAGTTCCCACTGCTCTTTGTTTTGTGTTTTCCTCCAGGCAACTTGGAGACAACCTCATTGTCCCAGGTGGAGTCAAGATCATAGAAGCCCATGGCAGAATGGTGATGCCAGGGGGCATTGATGTGCATACCCGCTTCCAGATGCCCGACCGAGGCATGGTGGCGGCGGACGACTTCTACCAGGGCACCCGGGCGGCGCTGGCTGGCGGCACAACCATGATCAGTTACGTCTGGACGTCCATGCGCATGATTTCCTTTAGATGCTTGTTGTTGTTCCACAAGCAAAAAGCTAACATGTTTTTCTGTTGTTTTTGTTTGTTTTTTTGTTTGTTTTGTTACGGCCCTCATTAGTCGACCATGTGGTACCGGAGCCCGGTGTCAGCCTGGTCACTGCTTTCAAACAGTGGAGAGAGTGGGCTGACAGCAAGTCCTGCTGTGACTACTCTCTGCATGTGGACATCACTGAGTGGAATAACAGCACCCAGGAGGAGATGGAGACGCTAGTGAAGGATCATGGTATGTAGGACACACTGATTGCTTTCCCTCAAATGTCCGCTGCTCCTCTGACTGTGGTCAACCCTTTAAATGATCACCCTTAACTGAATGTTGCTTGTTTCTTTTATTTTATCTTAGTTTTTTTTTTCAGTTTGCTCTCAGTTTTCTCTCCTTTGCCCTCTTTTCCACCTTTTGGCTGTTTTCTCTCATAAAGCTTTCTATCTTCAGGTGTCAACTCTTTCCTCGTCTATTTGGCTTATAAGGATGTTTTCCAGCTTTCTGACTCTCAGGTACGCTTTGATTGTGACCCACCTCAGAGGGATCTCTGCTGACCTTTCTGTGGCTGCATTTCACTTCAAAAGGTTGCTTGTTGGTTTGGGTGTAGGTGACGCCTCTCGGTTAACTGATGCACATCTTGATCTTGCAGATCTATGAGGTGTTCAGTGTCGTCAGAGACCTGGGAGCCATTGCTCAGGTTCACGCCGAGAATGGAGACATTGTTGCAGAGGTAAGTCGGCTATGGTAAAAAGTAAAAAGTGGATCTACAAGTATTTATTGAATACAAATGGATCGTTTTCTTTTTTTATTTTTTTTTTTATTTACTTGTAAAGCAAACCAAAAAATATACATTGACATTTTTGCCAAAATCTAAAAAAAACAATCAGACATATAAAGTCTTGCCTCTGCTACATTAACTCGTTTCTTTTTCTAACTGCCTCACTTGGGTGTTTCAGGAGCAGAAACGCATATTAGAGCTGGGGATCGCCGGTCCTGAAGGCCACGTACTTAGCCGTCCAGAGGAGGTAAGACTGCTCATCGTACCGCTGAAGGATAAAAGCAGCAAACGCTCTAAATTCAGAACACAAGACCCGTGTGTGTGACCTCTGCGTGCACCTGTCATTACCCACAGGTGGAGGCCGAGGCTGTTAACCGCTCGGTCACCATCGCCAATCAGACCAACTGCCCCCTGTACATCACCAAGGTGATGAGCAAGAGCGCGGCCGATGTTATTGCTCTCGCTCGGAAAAAGGGTAAAAAAAAAATAAAAGAGAAGAGAAGAAAACTTTTCTCTTATTTCTATCCTTTTTCCTTTGCACTGACATCAACCTGTCGGGTCCTGCAGGTGCTGTGGTTTACGGAGAGCCCATATCTGCCAGCTTGGGCACAGATGGCACCCATTACTGGAGTAAGAACTGGGCCAAGGCAGCAGCCTTTGTCACCTCGCCGCCTCTCAGCCCCGATCCCACCACCCCCGACTACCTCAACTCTCTGCTGTCATGGTAGGCACTAAGAGCCAGGACCTAAAAAAAGCTGGAGCTCAGCGGCACGACGTGCAGAACTCCACCTCGCCTTCACTCACAATTTCTTTATTTAACCAAACTGTTAACAATGCACCCTTTGTAACTTGCAATTCATTAATCAGAACTATTTTTCCAACTGTTATACGTCAAAAATGAGGCACATCTGTCTTGCAACATGAGGCAAAAAGATTGTTTTTTGGTTTCTGTATATGTTTCCAGTGGGGATCTGCAGGTAACTGGTAGTGCTCACTGCACTTTCCATACCTCCCAGCGTGCTGTAGGCAAAGATAACTTCACCATGATTCCAGAAGGCACCAACGGCACCGAGGAGAGGATGTCTCTTGTCTGGGACAAATGTGTGGTAAGGGGGGATCTTATTTTATAGCACTGTAGAACTAGAAAATCAGTCCTTTAAAACATCTGCTGTCACCGTGTTTGTTTAACAGGTGACTGGAAAGATGGACGAGAACCAGTTTGTGGCGGTAACCAGCACAAACGCAGCCAAGATCTTCAACCTGTACCCCCGCAAAGGTCGCATCGCCGTGGGTTCGGATGCTGACCTCGTGCTGTGGGACCCAGATCTGACAAAGATCATCTCGGCCAAGAGCCACAACCTGGTCTGACTCTTAACTAGCCTGTCGTTTTTTTCTTCCTCCCGCTAGCTCTTCTGTTTTCTATGTGTAGCGTTCCCTTGTAAGGCAGCTCGTCGCTAGTCACACCTCTTCATGTCACAGGCTGTAGAGTACAACATCTTTGAGGGGACAGAAGTGCGTGGGGGTCCTCTGGTCGTCATCAGCCAGGGTAAGATTGTGTTGGAGGAGGGGACGCTCCACACCACGGAGGGCTGCGGGCGCTACATCAGCCGCAAACCTTTCTCGGACCACGTGTATAAGAGGATAAAGGCCCGCAGCAGGGTGAGTTTTTATTTGAACAATCACTCTGTCATACCTAAGCAAGTTGCACAGAAACCACGTGGGTTATGTAGCACTCAACAAGTTTTTGGCTTAATTCTTGATGGATATTTTTCTACTCAGAATTGGTAGAGCTTGTCAAAGCAAGGCTGGTTCTGATGTATGTTGTGGATCAATGGCCTGTAGAAACATCATGTTTTAAGCTCACGGCTGCAGCTCGCGATTGTTTTAGTAATTAATTATTCTACTCATTAATCGATTAATCTAATTAAGAATTTTCACATTCCATAGATTTTTCATTTAATGTATTATTTTATGTAATATTAAAGTTGTACTCAAAATGCATACACCAATTCAACAATTGAATCCCTTTTTTAATGAGAAAATAAACATTTTATGGCCTAAAATGCAGTAACGCCATTCCTTCAGCATACGCTTAATTATTTTTGCAAAGGATGCACATTTATAGAAATTCATAAAAGTTTTTGATCTTATACGCAATACATATGTGTTTATTGTACACTTTTTGCATAATTGCTGCTCTAAATGTGTTTTTTCTTTCAGTGTTTTTTTTTTTTTTAGTCTGTAACAATCAATCGATTGTTAAATTAGTTACCCATCTTGTTTAGCTCACAGAGCTGCGAGGAGTCCCCAGGGGCCAGTACGACGGGCCAGTGTGTGAGGTGACCGTGACTCCGAAGGTGATGTCCACGGTTTCTTCGATGAAGACCTCCCCTGCCAAGCAGCAGCAGCAGCAGCAGCAACAGCAACAGCAGTTCACTCATCAGCCAGTTCGTAACCTCCACCAGTCTGGCTTCAGCCTGTCCGGTCAGTCGATGCATGAATACAGTTTGCTCTGTGAATCTCATGCAAGTTAATCTGAAATCTTCCACTCAACTTTATGTTTGCTTTAATTTTAAGGCGCCCAGATAGACGACAACGTTCCACGTCGTACCACTCAACGCATTGTGGCGCCCCCTGGTGGTAAAGCAAACATCACCAGCCTCGGCTAGGCTCCTCCATCGAGCCGCAGGAGGATAATGGGACCAGATGCCACGAGTAACCAGGTCTCTCTTCACTTCTGGCTCCCCTGCACCCTTTCTATCCATTTCTTCTCTAACATTAACACCATGTCACCTCATTCAAGAAAAAACAAGCACTGTTTCACGTAGTTTAATATCTCCTGCCACATTCCTGCATCAAGGTAGGAGAAAGTGAATTTAGGAAAAGATTTTTTTATATTCATTTGCTCATTGAAGAAGTGATTTGTTTACATTGTATTACAATCCCTGCTCTATGTTAAAAGCTGTTCCAAGCACAGATCGGATCGCTAATGAAGAGGCAGTTTTGTGACATTCTAACGGCAGCGAATGTTCACTTTTGTGTTTTTATAGTTGATCGTTTTGATGGTTGTGTTACAGAACCACTTTTGACTAAGCAGTACAGGACCGCCCACGGTCCAAAAAGTGAAACACTTCTCTGATTATTTTTTTTTTTTTTAATTTACCAAAATAATTTGGTACATATAAAAGTATAAATGAAATGCAAAAGGAAATCGTTTATTTTGTTTTTATTTTTTAATTAAAATTTAAAATTTAACAATAAATCTGGATTACGTGGGCAAAAACTCCCAATTACAATCAATATTTGTGACACGTTTTTCTTTTTTGATGCATCTAGTTAAACAAAAATGCGACATGAACCCTTGTTTAATATTAGCTTTGAAGCGCACTTTCTAATTATGATTACACCCGATTAATGCATACTTATTTAGTCAGGAACAACACAAGATTGTTGCTGCCTTTTCAGATTAAAATAAAAGAATAAACTTCTCCTTCAAAATATTACATTAAACCCCAAATGTTATAGCTGAAAGACAAAAGTCTCGCACATTTAAAGAACTATTTAGTTTTTACACATTAAAGGAAAAGAATGACAAAAAGAACCTTTTGTCATTCTGATCTTTTTAGATTAACTGTGAATGAACAACCTGAAATTAAGGGTGATTCTACTTAGTGGGGCGTTCTGCTCCGACAGCCGACCTGCAGTCGGCCGCTTCACTGACATGCTACTCAGATCCGCTGCAGTTTTAAAATGCTGCCGGCTTAATGAAAGTGATGGATGACGCTGCACTAGCTTCCACCCCATGACTGATCCTGTTTCTCACAGACTTAAATATTTGCAAACAGCAAATTTTGTTTTTCTTGTAAGCGGAGGAAAATTGCAGTAGCGCTTCTTTCTTCTTTTTTTTTTCCAAGCAACTGACCAGCTGTAGGCAGCAACAGATCTGACAGAAAGATTTAGCCGGTAACCGGCCCGTGCCCGCTGCTGACTCTGGCAGGAAGATTTACCGACAGCGTTTCGTCTTCTTTAAGTTTCTAGCAATGGTGGATTTTAGTTTTTGTTAAGCTTGCAGTATTTGATGTTTGTTTCTTGGTGTTGTGCTCTTCTGTTTTGCTACAGTTGCACTCTCTTCTTCCTTTTATTTATTTTTTTTATGGATGGTACATGTCGTGAAACGTTAAATGCACTGAAAGAAAAAAGGGAATAAGTATTTCGGGGTCAAACCGCTCGCTCAACGGCGCTGTGAAACTTCGACGAGACCGGCCTGGGACGTCTTCTGTGGGAAATATGAAACTTTTTTCTTTTTTTTTTTCCTCTCCCTCCAATATTTTCTTTTCGTCCTGGAGGGTCGTCAGGGCAACAAGCCTCCGGTCAACAGACGTCTGTCATTCAGGAAACGGATGAACCTTAAGGGAAAGCTTGATTGGAGGCTTGTGCTGACGACCTCTCTGCACCTGGTGCTTTCTGACCTTTTCGCTGTTTACCAGCAGACGATGTCCACATTCGTGCAGCGGTCCCGTTAGTTCTGTATTTATAGTAGCCAGGGCAGAGTCAATCATCCGCCCAGTTTCTCTTATGTATTTGCACCTGCAACAACCCAAAAATAGTAAACGTGTATGTGAGATTGCAACTTTGTATTGGATATATTTGTACGTTTTAAGGATACATGTTGCCTGCCTATTCTATAAGATATTGATAGCACACTGTATCTATGAAGGCTCTTTAAAGAAGTGAAAAGGTGATTTTTTTTTTGTTGTTTTTGTTTGTTTTTTGGAGACCTGATGAAAAATCTTCTGTGTGTGTATACGAAGTCCCTCACAGTGTGCTGATGATGTGTCCTCTGTTCTCGGTGTTAGTGTTGTGAAAGAAGTTCTAAGATGCTGTATATTGTCCCTTTACCTTCCTATTTACACGACGTCATTAACACCAGATTCACTTAAGCTAATAACTGTACTCGGTCACAGACACACCCATGTACAGCTCCGAGGCAGAACGCCGGATTACTTCTCTTCATTGCCTTGTCAAGTGTGGGTTTTTGTATGCGGCGCTATACTGTGAAGTGATTTCCATTTGGGGGAGTTTCTTGGAAAGGGTTGTTGGGTTGTAATGTTGAGCACTGTTGTTTGCCCTCTTCCACCGACTGTGACGCGCTTGCTCATGTTTGCTCGTTTTATTTTTTGTTCTTGGATGTACCAGAGTTTGGAGGGAACCATCAGTCCTGTCAGCGTATGACCTTCTCTGTGTTGAATTCAATGGATTAAAATAATAAAGTCGAACTTCGCTTTCTGACTTTATCTTTGTTTTTTGTTTTTTTCTTTTTGAGTTACGACAAAAGCTTGTCTACAACAAGCTTTGTAGACTTCAATGACGTTTCCCGGTAGCTCATTATCGACGTAAAAGGAAGTTACAATTGCGTATTTAAAACAAACAGTAACCTTCAGAAACTATGATGTCGTCGTGTTAACTATATATTGCAGTCTGTCCCTTTAAAAACATACGTCAGTATTAAATACGTCAGTTTTTATCTTTGTAATCATATTTCTTATTAACATCAGACGCTCATAACAAGTTAAGTAATCCACACATTATGGCTTTAAAAAACGGTCTTCTCATTCCTGAAGTACAGCACAGAGTAGTATGATCTGTGACAGCAGAGAGCTTTTACAAAATATTCTTTTTTGTGAAAAAAAAACAAAAACACGCTAATGAGTCTTCCAGGTGAAATTCAAATCTGGAGGTGGACAAAACATTTCACCATAAACCGGCTGCAGCCAGATAGATGCACCTTGCAAGATTTTGATTGCGAAGTCAAAAGTTTTGTCCAACATCTAAGAAAAACTCTGAACTTGAGACCTTTTAAACTTAAAGTCCCCCTTTTACCATTCAAACAACAAAGAGAGAAGTTTGATAAGATTAATCAGTATCATCTGACAGCTACTGTATGGACTGTATTTCTTTACATGATTCTTTACGTTTTGATGAGCCTAAGTCAAACTTCCATGAAAAGGTCCACACAGAAGCATTTTTCAGTATATTTAATGTCTCCAAACATTAAATATTACAAGTTAAAATCAAACTTGTATATATTCCTCATAAAACGGAGGCAGAACTTTTTTTTTTCCAGGGCTCTTTAGGACGAAGCTCATGAGGGTTGTTTTCCGGATCATGAGTAATTATTTTAATTAATTTCACTCAGCATACCAATATTTCTCCTCGTCGTATAATTAAAATATTCTCTTGGCGGAAATCCAAGGAATTAGGAATGACAAAGGGGAATCACACCAGGGACTAAAACGCTGAATTTCCAGACATGTGGCTATCGATCTTCACTTTTAAAGATAAATCACCGAAATGAGCCTCTCTTCGTGCCAACAGCGAGACGCAGACCGATGAACTAGAACGGCTCAAATTAAAAGTGGAGCGCAGAAAAGTGTTCACAGCTTTAGCTAATCTGCCAACAAATCTACGCATCCACACCTGGCGGACGAAGCCTTTCATCAGTCGTCAATAAGTGGTAAAGAGAGAAACCCACAGGAGTCACTGTAGATGACTTTTTAGACACTCTTGAGAGAAGACTTATTGAATTAGTCTTGTGGAAAGGATTCTCAAAAAGGTCTATTATGTCCTTCTTCTTCTTTTGCTTCTTTTTTCTTTAATGAAGGTTCCTCTTTTGAGCGATCAGAGGCTGCAGAGCAGCTCCCAGAGTAGAGAGAGTCTTGCTTAATTGCCTGTTGAGCTTTTATAAAGTTATTAGTTCTGATGCTGCTAATGGTGCTGATTACTGCTTTTTATCTAGGCGCTTATTTGACTGTCACTTTGTTGCTGGTGCACTGGGGCTTTCCCGACACAGAGGCAAATAAGGGATTAATTAGAAGACGACATTATTCTATTTTATTCGGAAAGAACATGTAAACTTCACACAGCTGAACTCGGGAACTTCTCGTCGTGCACCATGCAGCCCCCCCCCCCAACAAATCAAAATTAATTAAATAAACGCAAACATGTAACATCTAGTTTTGCGTGCAAGCGTAATAATATGGAAGAAAGTACATTTTCAATATATAAAAAACAAAGTGAGGATTAAAAGCATGCATAAAATAAAAAAAAAAAATGCAAAGGAAAGTGAACAAATTTATTGCTAAAATTTATAATGAATGAAAAAAAATTACTTTTTTTTTTTTTTTTAAAACAAAACACTTTTTGATATTTTGTGAATCAGCAAGTGGGAAAATTATTGTAACTTATTTTTATAAGGTGGACACTAGGTGGAGGCACAGAGTAGTAAAGCTCAGTTTTTGGGTTTTTTTTTTCCATCTTCCTATATTAATTTGCTCGCGTCCACCGAGGGGGGAACAGTTTCAGTATATCGACCAGAAGGCTGAGAACAGCAAAGTTTCGTGATTAGATGAAGTGACGCCCCTCTTGGCTGCTGGACAGTTTTTTGTTTTTTTGTTTTTTAACCTTCCTGGAGACGAAGAGCGCTTACAGATGAAACCCAAAGACGTGGGGACTCCCTATTATAATAACACCAAAATGAACTCACTTTAAAACGACTTAGAGGCTATGGAGAAAAAGAAAAAGAGAAAGCAGTGAAAACTCCAGGAGGATGCATCTTCTTTTAACCAGGCTGAAGCCTCTCGGGAGAAGTGTGCAAACATGAGTCACCGGCAGCACGCGCTGTGCTTTCAGCCCAGTGAAGCGCACAGGCTGCTATTAAAAGACCACGCGCTCCCTCCCCATAATTGATCCTGCCACGACACGCAGAGTTTTCCACGCTAATAGACTGGAAGTATTAAAAATATTCCCGTTAGCATCGCCCATTAGAAGCTCCGTAGTTTTAGCCCGACTGGAGATTATGGACATTTTAACGAGGCGCGCTGCACAGAGGACTGGGTTCATAATCACACACTTTCCATAAGGAGCCATAAGCACGTGAGGAGGGAGGAGGGAGGAGGGAGAAGGGGGGGGGGGGAATTAGGGTCACCTGTGGCGGCAGCTGTAATTTATTGCCCCGGCCCTTCTGATGGCGTCCGGGCAGAGATGTGGCGGGGTAACTTACAGGTTCACAGCCGTGCCGTTCAATGACAACCCGGGCACTCTCGCTGCTGTGTCCACTCCTTCCCCCCTCTGTGGGGGGAAAACTGTCGCCTCCTGCGAATGAACTTAACACAGGGAGAGACGGAGAGAGAGGGAGAGGGGCGGTGGGGGGAGACTGGCTTAACGATGCCGCCTGCATCTCCTTCCGCCTGCACGCGGACAAGAAGGAGCGCGTCTCGCGGGGAGCAGCCAGGAGGACGTAAATCGATGCAGCTGGCAGTGGTTGTCCTCCTGCCCTTTAGATGCTTCTGCGTAAACAGAGGCACTTTGCAGTCCCGGAATCGCACTTAAACGCTCTCGGTTTCACACCCTTAGTTTTCGCCAGGCCTGTGGGAAGGCCACGGGAGGAAAAAAAAAAAAAGGCGGCGTTTCAGTGTGTGGACGGCTTGAAATGAGGCTGACCGCCCAGGGCGGCGTTTCCCGGATGTAAAAGGATGCAAAAAAATTAAATATATTATTAGCCTACTACTATTATTATTATTATTTGTCTTTTATCAAACATAAATGGAGATTAATTCTTTATTTCCTTTTTTTTGGACATTAGGTCAAATGTGAAAACTTCAAACGACAGATCAGGTTAAACTGCTTCTGTTTTTACACAAGTTAGGTTCACAATTACTAAATCAGTCAAATGGGCAAATATGCGGGGGGGGGTTCAGTACTTTAAATTCAGACGTTTGCATACACTAGAATTATGCTGTCTGGTTTCAGGTTTGTTTTCACACCGCATCACCCGATAGAGCTGGACCCGGTTCAGCTGGAGCTGCAACATTCACAACACAGTTTCTCAAACAAAACCGGAGCTTGAGTCACATATCCCCTCTTTCGTCTGCGGCAGAATTACTAACAAGATAAAGAAGGAAAACGAAACACTTCCAATCTACTGGAAAATGCTCAAAACTTCCATTTTCTTCACATAATAACAAAACGTGGAATTGTAGTTTTTCTTTATTTTAGTGTCATATAAATATGTCATATGTGCTTCAACAACGGGCTCAGCATGAGCGGCAGATAAGCGAGGGATCGGAGGAATTGCTGGCAACGTATGAATGTGAGCAGAGACAACATTGCTCCATTGGGCCTGTAGATACAGGGCATTATGGAATAAAGGACTTTCATTATCCACAGTGAAAATAGACCTCTCTAGACCACTCTGAATGCAGGAAGCCATTACTCCAAAAGCAACCTAAAAAAATCCACATTGTAGTTCACGCACGCCCTCTAAGACAAAGACCTTAATTGTCAAGACATGTTCCGTCCTCCGGTTGAAAACAAAATTCAAGACTTTGGCCGTTAATGTCGTAGCTACATTTTGACGGGACAACTGTGATGTCATCACCGCAGCTTTAAAGTGCAGAGGTGAGAGAGCATGACGCGGTTTGGGTGTTTCTACTGCACTGATAAAACACACGTTCATCTCTGGAGTTAAAGGAAGAAATAAACGTTTCTCTACAGAAAATCTACTATCACTCTGGCATTTAAACAAAATGAAATATTGTGGAGATCCCAGCTGACCTAAAGCAGGAAGAGTCTGAGCTATCGTGAGGAAACAAATTGTCTTTGTATGTAAATCTCTGGTTTGAACTTGATTCATAGGGAAAGAGAAAGAGGGGCCCTCCCAGGGCTAGAATCGCAATCCGTCGACGGTTATCAGAGCTGACAGAGCGATAGAAAAGGGGAGCGCGGCCTGAGAGAAGAATGTCTGAGACTGTGTGAGAGTTTATCCTGACATCTCTAAATCTGGCAGATTTTATTTTTTTAAGAGGCTTGAGGTTAGTCCGGATTGAGGCCAGCGAACCACAAGGTCAGTTAAAATTCCGGAGGAGTGCATTAAGGGATCCATCTGGCCCCGCTCACAAGATTCATCACACTGTGGGAATGCGGTGGAAAAAGTAAAGAGACAAATTTTGTGCAGTAAATGAACCCACAAGAAGAAACAAAGCGGAGACGACAACAAGCAACAGAAGCTCAGGAACGTCCTCAGAAATCCTCCTCCCTTGGGAAACATGTCGTAGGAATTTATTGTGAGGCGGAAGCATGCGAGGTTCCTCGGTTTGCACTGCGGACGCAAACATTTTCACAAGATGAGCAGCTTCGGGAAAACTCTGGAAACATCGGTAGCACCAGCGTCTTTTTTTTTTTTAAATATATAATTTGAAACCATGTAGTAGATTAAACCTTCATATTTACACATTTAAACCTCTCTCCTTTAATGGAAAATAGAAAAAAGTCCACACACTGCTGCTAAAATGCCAGATTTCTGTTTCTGTACAGACATTAGATGAATCATTTCTGAAATTCTTCTTATACAGCTGAATATGAGGTGCCCAATTAAACTAATACTTTGTTTAAGCACCTTTTAATATTTCAGCCTTTCTGCGTTTAATGATGATGTTCTTATTCATCTTCAGCTTCGCAACATAAGCTTAACATTAACGAGTAGTATTGCTGATGGCTTATGAATATTGTGTTCTATCAACGATGTTCCATGTTTTTTTGCTGGAACTATGAACAAAAAGTCAGCTTAATCTGGTGCCGACGCATATATCCTCATGCTTTAAGAGGACATTAAATGTATTTTTACAAAACGTAGCAAAATTGCAAAGCAAATTTTTCTTTGAAAGAAAATGCTGCCTTCTTGCCACATTACAATATAACCCTGATATAAGAGTGTGACAGACCACAACAGCCAATACTTGCAGTAAAATGTCTTGCACCGTGTTCTGTGGTCTTTTTAATGCCGTCTCGTTTTCTCCTGACTGACACTTTTTTGGCAATCTGATTTTTCTGACGCTTTGGAAGCTCTTGGCAGACTTTGATTTTTGCTGTGAGCTGCAACTAAAGAAAGGTGAGAAAATATCTTCGAGTGCAAGTCGACTTCGTTGGGTTTGGCACTTTAAATGAGCAGCTTCTGACTCCTGGTTAGCATCAGTTTGACTGCAGGGGTCGACATGGAAGACAAAAACATAACACATTTACAGGGTGTCCACACTTAAGATATAAATTGTTTGGATTATTTCCCCCCTCTTTGAAATATTTCAGTTTGTTTTT
The DNA here is from genome assembly GCA_911649635.1 of Poeciliopsis gracilis. Classification (NCBI taxonomy): domain Eukaryota; kingdom Metazoa; phylum Chordata; class Actinopteri; order Cyprinodontiformes; family Poeciliidae; genus Poeciliopsis; species Poeciliopsis gracilis. The sequence goes on along the minus strand of CAJVRI010000005.1, from coordinate 2,395,832 downwards.
TGGATCAGCTGTACAGGTCATAGGTCGCATTAAAGGTAAAAAAAAAAAAATGTCCTGAAATTATTCATCTTGGTCTTGTTTTTACGTCAGAAGATCTGTCATTTTAACAGGGTGTGCATACATTTTATACCCAATGTGCATGTAAACATCTTGGAATGCTTTGATTAGCTTTTAGATCATCTCCATTGACATGTTTGACAAAAAAAACCCCAACCTTCCTGTTGCCTTCTTACTCTGCAGGAAATGAATTAAAGGAACAATTTTAATGTTGAGGTAAATTTCAGCTTCAAAGCAGCAACAGTATTAAAATAAAACATAAGTCTCTCATCTTTGACCTTCAGTAAGAGTCCAGAACAGTGCATCTTTGACAACAGGTTACACGGGCTCTCCTTTATCCGACAGAGAAAGTTGGTGGATTTTAATCGTCGGAAGGCCTCCGACTACAGCGGCTTCTTGTGGGGGAGTCTCAGGACTGAGGACGCAGCAGCAGTTGCGGCGAAGGAGGCTCTTGTTGCACAGCTTCGCCACCTTGGCTCTGCTCGTATCGGCCGGCCCCTCCCCGCCGCCGATGGGACCCACGGAAAAGACTTTCCATTCCCTGCTGTCCCTGGAGGAAGGAGTCCTGGAAAGGGCCACGGACGAGGAGGGGCTGAGTCTGCAGGGAGCCCCCCTGCTGTCGAGGCTCAGAGTGAGGCCCTGGCTGTGACCTTGGGTTTGACTTTGACTTGTGCTCAGATGCTGGTGGTGCGGTCTGGGAGTCATCCTCAGACAGTGAACTCCGAGTAAACTCTGGAAAGCCTTTTTGAACTCCTGGTTGGAGCACGGGTAGATGATGGGGTTGATGCAGCTGTTGAAGTAGCCGAGCCAGAACGTGATCTTGAAGACCGTGTCTGAAGGCCTGTATGCGGGGAATATGGAGCCTGCAGCGACAGGTGACACAGAGGAGTTCAGAAGAAAGACGCAGCAAAAGATCGACAGACAAACAAGCAGTGGCAGAGGCGATGTGGACACTTTCGGTGAAAAGATTTTTTTGAAGTGTAAATTTAGGAATGTACACTGCTTAGGTCGGCACTTTCTCTGCAGGTTCTTTTCTGTAAAACGGAGCAACATCCGCTGTTTGAAAGAACAACTGCAGTGAATGTGGTGGCCTCTTGACTTTAAATGCTGGCAATCTGACGGCGTTCACAGAGTTAATGCTGGGATGTATTTACTCTGCAGGGCACAGAGCCACTAACAGCACTTAAAGTGCTAATCACATTTAACTCTAATATAGGATGCCTTCATTTTGAGAATATTGGTGAAATCCTATTTTAACAGTGAAGCCGTGCAACGCTGACTGCTCTTTTCCTCGCTTATAGTCGCTGTAAGAGACTCTATGCTTATAAATGATTAATAACAAGGGAAAGGCTGTTTAAAGATGGTTTGCTCTTAAAATAAATTTTAAATTAAGTTAGTGAACTATAATTTGTCTTGTAAGTCGGTTAATAAGAAGTGCTGTAGTTATTTTTGTTGCCGTCGTTTTAGAAAACTTTAGCAACATCGCTGCCACGCAGAATCTTATTATATGTGGATGTATTAATTTATACCGAGAGGGAAAAATGTGTAATTGTGTTTTAATTAAAAAAGAAAAACGTTTAATACAAACAAAAGATATGTCAACTGGCAGTGTCATAAATAACAACAAAAGCAAACTAAATAAAACTTTCATAAAGGACGGCTCAACAAATCACCCAAACTAGTTTGATTTATAGTTTGAGAGCAGGTGCTTGTGCAGGCAAAGTGGTAAACTAACCAATATTAGCCCTGGCCGTGCTGCAAGCTCACTTCAGGTGATCTGGATTTAAATTAAAACCTCCGGTTTCCATTGCCAGTGCCTCTCCGGAGACAAATTTCCATAAAGCAACACGTGAGCCGCAGCCACAGCGATAGTCATTTCCTCTTTAATATTAAACTTAACGACATGTTGTTTTTATTTCATAACATTTTCACTTAATATAACCTCATGACTCAGTCTCAGATGTGGTGTTTTAATAGATTTCCAGTAATAGACTGAGCTTCCCTTGATTAGAGGAAGCACTCGCGAATATGAGTGGGCTCCTTAATGAAGAAGCACAGGTAATGGCTTAAAGGGGGGTATTATATGCAGCTCTGCTTGTCTTTGTGCATGTAAGGTGACTTGCCACGTATTCAGTGGGAGACAACGAAGCATTAAAATAATTTAAAGCCCGTCTGCTTGCACTACACCTCTAAGGCTGGAATGGTAAAAGCTTTGCAGTGAAATGCTTTATTGCAAGCTGTTACTGGTAGAAAAAAAAAAAAGGCTCTGTAAACGTAAGACGGTGATGTAATCACGAGTGAATATCTGAAAAGAGGATAGTCTGCGAGCGAATGATTTTTCTGTCTCTATCGACGGCTTTAGTGGAGAACAATTCGTTCATTGTTGGTTTTCCTGATAGATTCTTTTCTCTCTTTGTGTTTTTGTGTTACGGCCGTTACATAAACGTATTGTGTCTCTGCAGTTTTGTGTTTTCGAAACCTTCAAACGGACAACATGCTTCGGCAGAGGCTGTTGTGTAACGCCGGTTTGTTTTGCCACGGGTTGTTTGTTGTATCTATTGAGATTTTAATCATGCAGCCACCAAAACATGAACTCTTTGAAAGACACAATAACACAAAGACAGAGGGGATTGTTGCACACCCAAATAAAGAAACAAAGGGTTATACAAAATGCAGAACAAACATAAAGACCTAGTCCATTATTATTATTATTATTATTATTGTTGTTGTTTTAAAGCATCATAAGCCATATTTTTATCTGCTGTAGAGTCGCAGACTTTACACTGCCACAGAGGTAAATAACGAGGCTGACAGATGTCAAAAGGAAATCAGTGAAGTTGTTCTGCTTTGTGTTTTTGAGGTTACAGTGAAATGCTGAATCTGGAAAGATTTTCTATTTTTTGCATGCCCCGGTTAAGAAAATGATCAATATTCCTTAGAATACACTCACAGATGTCACGTGATAACTCATTGTACAAGATACTAAGACAGTTTACAATGTAAACACAATCATAATTATTATCATAATTATTATCAGTAAAACCGATTTAATAGTAGCAGCACTGTGTGAAAGAGAACGCCATCATTAGGGACTAATTTCAAAACCTCTTAAACAATAAATGGGAGAAACTATCTAATCTTCTTTTCCTATTGTCTGACTTTAGAAATGCTATCAGTTTTTTTTATATATATAAATATGTATAATTTCCTTTACTTTTTGGACAGCTGGCCTTTCGTTGTTCTTATAATAGAATGTTTTAGTTTCCTCCGTCTCTATCTGATTTCCATGGGGGAATTACAACAGCCTTTCCAAAACCCATCACCGAAAGTCCACATCGTCACTGGATTTATTTAAGCTGACACAGATGTCAGGACACAATATAACCCTTTTTGGCAGCCGTTTTAGGAAATACACAGGAAAGATAATAAAAGCAAATCATTATATTCCTCCATTTATCCATCAGTTTGCGTACCGGAGCCACTGGTTCAGATGGGGCTTTTCTTTCTTTTCCTTTCTTTTCTTTTCTTTTCTTTTCTTTTTTTTTTTTACACACAAAGTAATTGTTTCATCTCACTGTGCCAGACAAATCAGTCAAGTCTTTGGACTGGACAGATCTAAAGGTCGGATTTAAAGGTCTGAACCCAGGCAATCAGTTTTATTGCATGTTGGTGAATTTCATCAAGACAGAAAGATGAGTAATACACGGGCTGGGATTTTAGTGGAGGGCCGCAGTGATTGATGGTATCCTCAGGTGGGCAGTTAGTGTAGATATCTGTATTGAGGGTATCAAGATGATGACTTGAGGGGTTTATCGGCTATAGAATCTGTCACGAGTCGTGAGTCATAAAATCCGAAGCCGTCAGCAAAGAAGCAATGTGTGAATTAGCCACCTTTCCATCATTTGGCTCAGTGAAACTCAGTTTCATCCCAAAGCAATCATGAAGTTGAAGGGAAATAAGTTGCGGTTTTCTGTTTCCTCAGAAATTAATATGTGAAAAAAAAAAAAAATGCAGCGGTCGCTGGTATTCGCACCCGTGTGTCAAAACTTTATAGTGTGTCGTCTTTCGCTGTCATTGTTGCTCCGTTGTGTTAGAGCTCTTCTAGTGTTTTACATCTACAAACCCAATTTGGAGCCTATTGTTCTTTGCAAAAATGTATTGCTAAACATAAATCTTCAGCTATTGGCCCAGATACTAATCATCTTTTTGGACTTTTGAACACATGGAGGTAATTTGATCCAAGCCATCGCATTGCAGCTCTGGCTGGATGTTTAGGGCTGCGGTCCGACTGAAAGGTGAACCTTTGTGTCAAGCTCCACATTCCCATCAGATCGGTCACAAAACTATTTTTACATCTTTGTGTAGCACCTGCCAGGCCCAGATTTTTAGCAGCCGGTATATTGAATTGTTAAAGCAGAGCACCAGTTTTCTCATTAGAAAGAATTTAAATGACATTAATACAAAAATGAACCGCATGTAAGGTGTTCTAAAGTGATTTGACATCTATGACAACCTTGGGGGCTTTCACTGGGATGCTACGTGAAAACATCAATGTCCTTTCAGAAAGTTTAGTTGAGGATTTGTCCCTCGAGGGCTTAACATCCGCACCAACACATCATACCGACTGCCTCCTGATATGGATCTAATTCAACTCAAGTGCAGGACAAGGCAGGAAGCTTACGAGGGTTGGAAGGACATTGGAAGCCAAACAACAACAACAACAACAATAATAATAATGATAATAATAATAATAATTGAACCAGAACTATTGGAATGTGTGCAGCTCCTCTCATCAAGATAAGCTGCCATGCACTCCATTCACTGTTGAAATTCACCTGTTTCTCTGCCTGCTGCATTCCTGAATCCCTCTTTTTCTAAGGGCTTTCCTGGGAGAAAAAACATCTTTCTGTACGACTCTTACCATCTGCCGGGGAACCTTTCACGACTCGAACCAATAGCCATCATCTAACTGCTGTCGTACCGAGATCCGGTCCAGTCCGGACCCCAGACACCCAGGCGCATTGGACAAGTCACCTGTTACCTTCTCTCATTTCTCCAAGCAACCCGGCCCTGTCGAAGGGGCGGCGGGCCGAGACGCTTCGGTGAGAAACAGAGAGCTGAAGAGACAGACTCCTATCCTGTCTGCTGACTGATAGCCTGAGATCCTGAGAGCAAGTGACGTTTCCATGGAGATGAGGATGGAGAACTCCGTGCTATTCTGCTGATCCGCAACTAGATAAGTACAGAACTTCAGAGCTGTTTGTCCGCTTCCTTTTTTAGATCAGATCAGGCTAAAAAGGAAGATCTTTTCATAAAAGGGTTTGATAACGTCTAATAAAGCATCCATTTGAGCTTTCTTTTTGTTCTTCATTGCTCGTTCTTTGATTTGAGTTGGTTTGATGCTAAGTATATTGATGCTAATATTAGCTCATTGGCAAGACGGTTGCACTTTTTGGCCAACCTGACTGTAGCACCTGTTTCCACATGCCCACACTGTCTTGCAGGCATGAGTCCTTCCACCGTTCTTTGAACAAAGGCTCTATTCTTGCCACTCTTTCCCAAAAGGCACGTTTGTAGGATTCATGACTAATTGTTGCCTGTCAATAAATTCTCCCACATGAGTCTCTGCAGCTCTGCCAGAGCTACCGGCTAAATTTAGCAAACAGGGAAATCAGGAAGACCTTATGAAAGCAGTCGAGAAGACTGCGGGCAAACACAGAGAAAAAAGCAGGCTACTAAATTATCACACAATGTCTTCTTTTTTGTTTTGTCAGGAAGTGAAGCTCTTATTTTATTTTTGCATTAATTTACGCCATGAAATAACACAGAAGAGGAACTTGTGAAATGTCAAGGGGCGAGAAGGACAGCCCTCAAATAAACGAGGCCTAAATAATAAGGCCCAACAACTTGTCTTTTTTAGGATCTCAACCATGATCCTAGTCCCAGACTTTTTTTCTTGTGACAGATAAATGTCGGTCAATCGCAGACAGTCCAGTTCTGTGTCAGTACGCTACAGCTGCTTGGTGACTCATTGCTAAATCTATCATTGTCGACGGACATATGTGGCATGTGGTATGAGACGTGACACCAGTGTCAGCGCGGAGCATTTTTCAGCGTGGGCTTTTACACTCGCTTACCAGTCAGAAAGTACGCAACCCAATGGTCAGCTATATTTACCAGCATGAGACTATGGAACAACAGCAAGAACAACAAGATCTGTCAAGGTGCGTATCGACTGGCTTCGAATTTCCATCTGACTCGCGTGAGGACGGAAAAGCAGGAGATTTATTCCCACCCCGTGCACGCTGGTCTCGTCATGTAAGGTTCCATTGTGATGGTCTTATCTGTGACGGAAGGGGTGGCACTGAACGAGGTGAGTCACAAAGACAGTGCAAGCCGGAGCGGAGAGCTGGCTTGACATCTCAGACAAGGGTCCGCATTTTAAATGTATGTCGGCCTGAAGTTCTTGGAGCTTGTTTACAGATAGTAAGGACAGGAGGACGTCAGAGATATGAAAGATTTATACGGGCTATTTATAGGTTGTCTAACCTTACATTTACAAGCGTGCTGAGCTCTGGAAGCTGCAAGGCTTGTCTGGAATCTTGGAACTCCTGCCTGAAGCCACAAAGGAGTGATTCAATTAAAATGCTCTGACCATTAAACGAGGAAGCACTTAAAAGCCCCGGCAGCGGAATAAATCAATGAGTGGGATCTGTTCAATTAATTAATCCAGAAGGTAAATAGTTCTCTAAACGTAGACTCGGATGTAACTATTTGTGTGATTGGACGAGAACCACATATAGGTTGCGCTGTGGCTACAGACAGTGAGGAACTGTGTTGCACATTTCAATCTGCCACCGTAAACTGGAAGAGCATTGAGCTGGCGCTGTTAGCGCGTTCCTCTAATTCAGGGAAGGCGAAGCTAATACTCAAGTTAATTGCAGCTTTTACCGCAAAGGATCAGTGGCCATCGAGAGTTGCTCAGAGTCAGGATCCCACCTTGAAAATATTTCACTGAAACGCAGATCCTCACGGATGAAAGCAACGCTGGAATCAAGTGATGTCATCTCAAGCGGGTAAGAAAGAGCCTGCTTTTCATGCATAGACTTCAAATACATGGTTAAAAGGTTGTAACAGGAGTAGGAGTGGGTGTTTATATAAGCTGCAACTTCTGCATATACCCTCTCTTTTAGTTTCAGACTAACATAAAAAAATAAGATTTCTTTTACGTCCAAACAGTAAACCTAATGCACAAACTGGTCTGATTAAACAGTGTTATTTCTATTTCTGTTGATATGTTTAGCCACATGGTGGAAGTCGCCACCAACATTGCGTCCACGGTAAAGATGAAAATACTCACCAATTGGTAGCACCAGGAAGAACGGCAGCCAGCACAACACAAAGCAGCCAACCACGATACCCAGCGTCTTCGCAGCTTTCTTCTCGCGTGAAAACTTGAGTAACCTCAAGGCGAAATGCGTGCGGCTGCGCAGGGACTCCTCCTCCAGTGCGGTTGTGTTTCCACGGTGGATCCTGAGAATCACCTGCTCGGAGTCTGACTTCTCCGTCTTGTGGCCCTCTCGGAGGCCCTGGCTCTCTCTGTGAGCGACGACATAAACTCGACAGTACATGACCAGAATGATGGTCAGGGGGAGGTAGAAGGAGCCGACGGCCGAGAAGATCGCGTATCCTGGCTCCTCTGTGATCTTGCAGATGGACTCGTCCTCCGGCGCCGGTTCCTTCCAACCAAACAATGGTCCGATGGATATGACGATGGAGAGCACCCACAGCACCATCACTGCCGAAGAGCCCGCGGGCCTAGCGGCCCACGGAAATCACGCAGAGGCTCATGATGGAGGCCGTGCAGCAGAGCACGTCCACGGCCGCCCAAACGTTACAGAAAGCCCGTCCGAACACCCAGCGATCCAAAATCTCAAAAACGGCTGAGAAGGGGAGCACGGTGGAGCTCAGCAGCAGGTCTGCCACTGCCAGGTTAACGATAAAATAGTGCGTGACCGTCCGAAGGTGGCGGTGGCAAACCACAGAGAGTATGACCAGGATGTTTCCCACCACTCCGAACAGGATGAACACACCCAGAATCATCCCGAGAGCCACGGTCTTCACCACCCTGAGCTCCGGGAAGAAAATGTGGCTGCAGTTCGTGCAGTTCTGGGTCAGAGAAGCCGGGGTCATGTTGTCCACCACAGGACCCATCAGCTCCAAAACGCTGCTGGTCGGTGGGCACGGGTCCGTGGGAAGCACAGCACCTTCAGTTTAGTTCTCTGAAGAAAAAAAGGGGCTTCATGGCATTCTCGCGAAACCCATCATAGTAATGATCACATCAAGGCAGTCTTGTCAAAACATAATTTGAACGATGAGGCCTCCTGCAAACGAGCCATTATGCCGGCAATGCACCGGGATGCTTCAAGAATTACTGAGAGAGAAGAATAAAATATGCAAATGAAGCCTACTTTGTTGAAATCAGGTAATCCGTCTTGAAAACATTTGCGATGTTATTTCTGATATTATACAGCGAGTGCAAAGCGCTGACGGTAAAGCACTGCAAAGGGCATAGACGCGCGGGTGTAACCTGCATCCTCTTGCCAAAGATAAAAATGTCACTCCGGACCCAAATTTGAAGTCTTTTGTATTAAAAGCTGGAACGAGGAGCCACTTTTTTGGTCTGAGTGGGAGGTGAGCAGCACTTAACAGACAGCCTCTTCCCATAGCATGCAGGGGCATATTGAGCTGCAGCATTCTCCTGCAGCCTCCTGCGCCTGTGACAAGAGAGAGACAGAAGAACGGGTGTAAAGAGAGCTGGCACGTTCATCACACGCACAAAAATATACACATACAAAAAAAACCAAAAAACATCCACGACTTTGCCTATTGTTTCAGGTTTATAGTTTCCTTTTTCTTTTCCTTGTAACTGTTGCTCAGCCTTGTGTGGTCTGTGGGCGAGAAGCAGCGGCTGAACTACGGTTGGTGTGAGAGCTGTGTGAGCGCAGACTCCTCTTGCTTACCGAGCAAACTAAAAACGTGAGGTACAGGAATTTGGAAAAACCACGTTGACATTTTCAGAACACAGCGCACTATTGAAAAGATGACGTTTTCCTTTTTAAAAATCGCCATTGTTCCTGCTCTTCACAATTGTGCATTACTTTGTGTCGGTCTATCGCTTAAAATGTCAATAAGATCCTCTGATCTATGTGGAGGCAAGGCAGAAATTGGTTTGCAAGGCAATGTATAATCAAACTTCAAAGCCCCATCTCTCCAGGATGTTGTCACACACTCCTAGCATGAGAGAGCTGCTGGATGAAAAGAGTCCATTTTAATAAGAAAAGATATATATTTCCAGCTACTTGGGTTAATGTTATGCTTTTTTGCACACAGACCCTCCTTTGCATCAGCTGGTGATCTCTGCTTTCAGAATCGGACTCGGCTTTGTTCGACAAGTTTGCCCACACAGACAAGGAATTTGTCTTGGACAAGTGACGCCGCTCCAGCATCTCCATGTCATGGGCAAAAACTTCCTCGTGTTGATGGACACAAAATTAATCCTGCTTGTGCAGATTAAATGGATGTAGAGAAGACAAGTAAAAGTACTGTGGCATTGTTGCTAGTTTGGATTTTGCTAATCTGCTGAAAAGGTATTTTGAGTTCATCTATCTATCTATCTATCTATCTATCTATCTATCTATCTATCTATCTATCTATCTATCTATCTATCTATCTATCTATCTATCTATCTATCTATCTATCTATCTATCTATCTATCTATCTATCTATCTATCTATCTATCTATCTATCTATGTTTTTGCAGGTTAACTCTTTTTCTGGCACAATGTGCAAAAACTAAATAAAATCCATTGGATGGACATCAAAACACACCACCTCAAGCTTCTATCACCCACACAAGTCAAAGTAGAAACCTTGTAACAATGCCCATATGGGATTTGTGAGAGTTGCATAAATCCCAAAATGAGCATCTGTTTTGCTCAGTCAGACTAAAATCTTTATGCAGCATTGGAAGTATTAGGACCCTTTAGTTTAAAATATGTAAGACTCTTGTGGTATAGCACAAGGTGATTTTATTAGAGAATCACAATCTGTCAGGAAACTATTTTGTTCAAATGATTTAATATTAAAATTATTACTTCTTTGTACATTAAGCTGAAAAGTGTGGCATGCGTGTCTATCTTATCCTATCTGAGTATGGGCAGCTTCTAGAAACACCTTTTGCTTCAATTGCAGCTGCAGGCCTTTAGGGGGCGCACAGGCCCGGGCTTCCTGTTGGAAGGTGAATCCTCCAGCTTTGCCGGCTCTTAGCAACCCTGTTCTGCAGAACAGCATCTCAGCATGGAGCTTCCACCACCACTTTTCACAGAGGAGACGGTGCAGTTAGAGGGATGGGGAGCAATCGTTTCCCCAATGCACATATTGTTTGGCATGTAAACCCAGAAAGTTCAAAGTTGGTTTCATCTGACCATGCAGGGGAAACATTTGCTGTTTCCCACTGTGTGGCTTATCAACTCTTTCTTCATACGCTGTCCTCGTGTTCACTTTTTCCTGAGGCTAAACGTGTGAAATATAACTCGCAACAGTTGTCGTGTCGACAGATTCTCCCATCCGAGCCGTAAATCTCTGCAGCTTCTCTGCCTCTTTGCTGTTTCCTCTGATTAGTGTGTCAGTTTGTGTTTAATGTTCTCATACAGATCCCCAAGGCCTTCACAGAAACAGACAGACTCATACTGAGAACAATCCAGTCAGAAGGATGCATCAGATTTCATTTAGGGGTATCCGACTTGCAGGAAGGAGTACACGTGCAAAAGTGATGTGGAAGAAGTCGCATATGAGCAAGAAATCCCCCACCACCCCCCAAAAAACAGCTACAGAAACATAGGACTGGTTATCATTTGATGCTGGTATTTCAGGAGAGTGAGGTTTTGTTTCTTCTAATTATTCAGAAGATTTTCACTCTTCTTTGTCCTTTCACACATCTCTGAGTGAAAGGGCAGGCATACTGCAGGGCAGCCCCCACAAGACAAAATCTGTCACACAGCTTGCTCTGAAGGGAATAGTAAAAAAAAAAAAAAAGGATTTTTTTATTCATGTTTTTGCTGCAGGTATAAAGCTCCGTGTTTGGCAGTTCTCCAGTCAGATCCACAACAACAGCTGGACTGCGCTCTCTGTCTGTATTTAATCCCAGTTGGTCAGAGGTAAACTGGCATTCGTGGCTCGGATGTAATCTCAACCCCTTCACCGCTGCGCGCAGGAAAAGCCCAGCGCTATAAGAGGAGGGCACGGCGCGCCCGACGGCACCTGACAGAAAGTTCATTTCCAGCGCAATGAAATGACAAATGGACAGAGAGAGAGAGAGAGAGAGAGAGAGAGAGAGACAGAGAGAGAGAGAGAGAGAGAGAGAGAGAGAAAGAGAGAGAGAGTGAGCAAGAGAGAGAGAGAGAGTGAGCAAGAGAGCGAGAGAGAGAGAGACAGAGAGAGAGAGAGACAGAGAGAGAGAGAGAGAGAGAGAGAGAGAGAGCTCACAGACCTTTCCGCTCTACGCCCACTAAAAACCTCCACTGTTATCATTAACATCAATTCTAAACTTAAAGGTTACTTAGTGTGTTGTTAGAGTCTGGTTTTATCAGGGATGAACTCTGATTCAAAAGGCTTTGGATGACCGCGCGCAACAACTTCAGATTATTTCTTCCAGTGTTTAATACAATTAAATAATATAATATTGTTACGTACTTTTATGGTTTACTACATACAAGTTGACTTAATAGTATCCATAAATGAAATGCCAGTGCAGACAGGTTTTAAAAAACGCAACATTTAAAAAAAAAAAAACAAAACAAAGGAAAGCAAGTTAGGCACACACACACACACACACACTAAAAATACTTCACAAACATTTGAAATGAACATATCTGGGAGACTCACCTAACTTTGAGTCCGTCCCCGCATCCCGACGGCTGCTGCGCTGAGCGGCGTTTGGACTCGGCTCCGGCTGCCGAGGCGGCGGCGGCGGCGGCGGGCGCGCAGCCAAGTGCGCTCATGACGGAGAGCGCTCACATCTGCCGGGGATAATCTGCAGAGCCAGCCCCAGGTGCTCCGAGTCTCTTCAGATGATGATGAGCACAAAATCACTCACTGCCCTCTTGAGCTATTTTCTCTCCCATAGTCCACCGCCCACCCCCCCCAGCCATCCACCCCTCCCTCCATCAGTGCTGCCCCACCCTCCTCCTCCTCCTCCTCCTCCTCCTCCTCCTCCTCCTCCTCCTCTTCCTCCCCACCACCAACCAACCAACCATCCTCGCATCACCTCACCGCCGCTCAGCATCAGTCCCTGTGCGTCATCGCAACCAGTCACTATCGAGCCCCGCACGACTTTTCCAGCGGTCGTCACTCACCTTGACAACTGTCAAAGTGCAAAGATAAACAACCACAACAAACTTATCTCTCCTGACATTTGAAATAATTATCGGTGGCCCTGTCAGACTTTCAATATATATATATATATATATATATATGTTCTTTTTTTCACATTCTTTACCGGTTTAGTTCAAGTGGTCTGCAAATGTTATGCTGCTTAGTACGTGTTTTAAGTAAAAAAAAAAAAATTAAGTTCCTGTTTATGGAATATTCAATGATGTGACTCAGAAGCACCTAATTAAATTTTAATAACTATATGAATTGAAGGGTCTCTGAATATGAAGCCTCTGCATCGCAGCCATTTCTTTGTAATGAAACAATCCAGAGCTTTTCTGTCAAATGACTCATTGTTAAGTTGTTCACTGAAGTCTGGACCAATCAGAGGGACTGCATGCTTAAATGACTAAAGATTAACAATGATATTGTTGCTGTGTGCCTAATTTGTGTCAAACTACAAATTGCAATTTGTAGTTTGACAAATTGCAATTTTTAAATTTGTAGTTTGACACAACCTGTAGGAGACCCAGCGAATGTGTGGTGGAAATAAAATTGATAAATAATACTTGCGTCTTATTGTTACAAATGGTGGCATTCAGATGGAAGTGAAATAGAGCAAAAATAAAGACTTTAAAAAATTAAGTTAACTTGGGAAAACTGAAGTCCAAAATCCGGAAATGTGAGAAACTGAAGCCCAAAAGCCAAACGAGGAGCATCAAGCAGAGCTGAGGAGAATAAAAAACAGAACACTTATATACCGAGGGAATGGTGGAAAATGACATTAGATGCTAACATGTTAGTAATCTAAGATAAATGAACCCAAATGCACCAAATTAACCAATATGATAAGACCTTGATGATAATATCAATGACTGCGCTAACCCAAAAGATTGCCAGACATTTCCTAACAATAGAAGAAGTTAGAGACTAACATAAAAGAAAAATAATAATAATAAAAATACTAACACTTGTGGATCATGACAATTATTGCTTTTTAATTCCAGCTGTGCTCTATACTCTACGTTGGTCTTTCACATAAAAGTCCAGCAATTATCATTCATGGTAACAGGAGACATAATAAATGCAACAGCCATATCTTGATTACTTATTTTCTGATCTCCTCACATCTGGAAAATTATGCCAATTTTACCACAACAGACATGACTATGACAATTATTCCCCTCAGTCTAACACCCATTTCCAGGCAGAAACCCCCCCCCCGCCCCCAGCACCATAGATTGATTGCAGACACTTTTTTTCTTCCTTACTTCTCCAGACAACACATCTGAATCAACCAGATAAGCAAGTCAGTACAATAGACATGAAAAATGGCAAATAAGTAAGATTGAATGCAAGTGCTTAATTATAGTCAGGCATGTTCCCCTTGTTCATCCAACTAAAAGGGAGCAGACAGAAGAAAAACAAGCATCCATGAATAAATACTGTACATTGATTTCTTCTTCTTCTTCTTCTTTTTTTTTTTTGATGCAGGTCACTTTTCTCCCACACTGTGGTCAATTCCTCAGTTTAGCCAGACGGAGCATTTATCGTTTCTCATGAAGATGTGGAAGCCAGCTCAGACAGATGTTGAGTCTGTCTGCGAGGTGAACAGCTGACTAAAGGGCAGCTTCTGCACTCAATCAATGATGAGACTTTCATGTTACAGTGCTTGTCTTTTCTCCCCCCCCACCCACCGCACCCCCTTCTCCCGCTGCGAGGTTCTGGGGAGAAGAAATCGACTTCTTCACGTCAAAAGCAAAAAAAATCACAAGCACAACTTTCTGCTCTCTGAAAGCACGAGTCCAGCGAAAGGACATAATTGGATGTTTTTTGTTCCGTACGCATGAGAAATGGATCATTTCATCAAAGCAAATGTGAGAAATAGAGATGCTTTTGAGATTGACAAACAATTTTCACAGCAATTTGGGTTAGAGCTGCCGTTCCCTTTGAGGAGATGATGTCTGTCATTGTGCATGCGTGCACTGGCACTGGAGGAGAAATTAATAATACTAATAGTAATAATAATAAAGAAATCCCTTTCAAAGTCATTATTTGATAAACATGGAGAGTTGTGTCATTATGTCATGGATGCAGAACAAGCTGATGATTCATGCTTCAAAGGATTGACTGAAACGAGGAAGCCAGGACTCTCATCTGCACGCCGGGCTTGTTAGTGGCTCGACTGTGTTTTGTAAAAGTAATTAAAGCCGCCTGACTCGCCCATTCACTGAGGAGCACCGCTGCGTTTGAAACACACTGAGATCAATATCCCCCCCGTGCAGGGATACACACTTACCATCACAGGGGCAACAACCCTGAGCCAAGCATTCGCACTAATGTTGGCATTTTCAGTGACATTCAGACTAATTGCATATCAAGAGCATTCCCCTCCGGCACTTCTGACTGATAAAATCTTCTTGAAAGAAATTCAGATTTCAGCAGGTAACCAAAGACAGCTAACATCATCCAGGAGTTGATACAAGAACCGTCTCCTTTTATTCAGACACATTTGTCATTGAACCCCTTTGCTTCCTGTGTGTCATGCTGTCATCTTTTCCTTTCAGCATCTCAGTTTTATACTGTGCCTGCCCTTCTTTATTATTTATTTATTTTTTTAAATTCGTGAGCCTAAGGCAAAAACAGAATTGACATTATGGCAGAAGTGTGATATTTCTGTCATTGCGCAGATGATGTTCTCCAGGCTGGGTTTCAGCAGTCAGCCGTCCACCTACACACACACACACACACACACTAACTCCAGCCTCGCACCTGAAACGACCGAAGCCGTCGGAGGTAATGGAGTGGATTTGAAGAGTCATGACTGTACCGCGCAGCAGCTACCTCTGCATGGGCGTCAAACCCGTCGCTTTCTGGCATCGGTTTGCATGGGTTTGGAGCCAAGTGCTTGGATTCTATGATTAAATCAAAGTTGACAAACCTTCTCCTAATTAATTTTTCCTAATCACCAACTCTGGCGTAGTTATAGAGTCTCGGCACGAAATCTCAGGCCATGTTTCTGTTCTCTAAGGCAAAAAAAAAAAAAGGCAGTGGTTAATATGATGTTCTTACAGGTGATTATGTCTGGGAACACGGGCTTCACATAAAACTCCTCTCTCAACAAGAAATAACATTAATAAAACTGGAAGTGGCACATCATGACAATGACTTAGGTTCTTAGGTTCATTGATTGCTATTATCTTGTCATGGTTTAAGGGTTTTTAACGTATTTGAGATGTTCTTTCTTTAAGGGTGACGACGCAGGAGATAACTTCAATGAAATAAAAACAGGAATGATAAATTAAATGATTAAAAAAAAGCTGAAGACACCTATTAGAAATCTCTGTAAACTATCAAGAGTGGAAAAACTACATTTGGGGACCACTCAAGTTTATTCCCTCTAAACTGGCTAAAATTACACAACGCTTTGTGAATCTATTCTTTAGTTTGGAAACACATTTTTGCTCATATGTTTTGATGTATTGATAAAAAAAAAAAAAAAACTATGTTATTTTCCCGACTTAGAAAAGTTGGATTAGATCTCAGTATGTCATTGTTTATTAGTATTTCTAAATAAAGAACAGATTACGGCTTCAAAGTATTGCACACAAATGAACTCACTCTGATATTTGAACAAATGTCCCTTACAAAGCCACAGCAAAACCACACACTATTAACAAGCTTTGTGCATCATTGTGGCTGGACATTTGACCACTTCTCAGATCAGAAATGGAGGAACTAAAGTGGTTCGTTTCCTGGCATGAACCCAGCTTTCAGGCGCGGCGGTGGTTCATGCGTTTTCAAAGCATTCGGGCCGTGGCCTTTCCAGAAGCTTAATCGAGAACTTGCTTGATCCTTTCCAAAATCAGCTTTGACGTCTGTTTCGGATTGTTGTCGCGTGGGAATACCTAAATGGTTTTCACTCATCTGACCCAAAATGTCACCGTCCGACAAAAGAATAACGTCAGGATATTTAGGAGCAGCAAATGATTCACCAAGACTCAAATCTGTCTTAACATATGTAAAAATGCTGTTGGGCTCTCCAGAATCAAAAAAAATAATTTCAAGCTTTGTTGACATCTTTGCAGAGCAAATCAATTTTACCACAAACTCCTTGAGGGTTGCGTGGGAGGAGGAGCTGGGTTTGCAGATTGGGAGTGAGGTCTGGGAAAAGGGTCTTGGGAGGATCCGGTCATGTTCTATCAATGTAAGACATCAGTTAATTCAGTTCAAGGTGTTTCATAGACTCCACTATTCTAAAATGAAATTGCACAGAATATTCCCCTCAATATCTTCAAATGTGATAAATGTAAGTCCGCTGATGGCTCCTAGGCGCATCTGTTCTGGTCATGTCCCAAACTCCTGCAATATTGGTGTGACATTTTTAACTTGTTTTCTGAAGTGTATGGATGCACGTTGGTTCCAGATGCCCAGATTGCATTGTTTGGATATTCTCCTTCACTTAGGAACTGCAGCATTTCTATGCAAACGACTGTGATGTATGGAATGGTAACAGCTAAGAAAGTAATATTAGGATTGTGGAAAACTGACAAGATTCCTCAGCTTAAAATGTGGTTAAGTGATTTTACTGAGATTCTTCATTTGGAGAAACTGCGGTATGATGTTTTGGGCTCCACTAATAAGTTCTGTAGTATCTGGCAGCCGTTTTTGGACCATCTTTCTCAGTCTAAGAGTGACCCCCACTCTCGCTCAGTCTCTTAGTATGCCACTTGTGCCTTTATAGGCAGGTTGTACCATCCTAAAGTGTAAATGGTAACCAGTGCACTGTATCCAGTTATTTAGATAATTGTCTTGACTTGTTCTTATTTTATTTTATTTTATTTTACTTTTTGTTATTGTATGTTTTTTATTTGTACTGTTGTTGGTAAGAGTATTTTTTTTCTCATACAGTAATTTGTTAAATATGTGTATGCTTCATACTCTTGTGCATGATTTCTGTATGTTGTATTTTGAAAAACTCAATAAATATATATATAAAAAAAAAATCTGTCTTAACATCAGTGGCATTCTTTGCGTGAAATAACATTCAAAGTGTGGACCCATTTGACTTGTCATATTTCCTCCTTAAAGCCGTAGCTTTATTGCTACGAGAGCACCGGTTAAAACCTTTTATGTTTTCATTTTATTTCCACTAATGTTATCTTTTTGTGTACTACCCTTTCGTTGTCATAAGTTTTTATTTTTCTTCATAGGTAACGTTTAGGTTGAGGGCAGTAGAAAAGCCCTCAACCTGCCCACAGAAAAGCGAGTTTGGCCGAGGAAATGTGAACCAAGAAGCGATTGCCCCAAAATCAAACTTGAGTGACATTTACAGCTTCTTAAGGACAAGCCAAAAGCCTTCTGGAGAAAACGTTTGCAGTCAGATGAGACTGACTGCAAACAGAAAAAAAAACAACAGAAAAACAACAGAAAAAAAAAAAAAGACTGGAGAAGCTAATAAGAGGTTTTCAAACAGAGAACACCGTATCTGCTGTCAAGCACGGTGGTAGCAGCGTCATGGATAGGATCTGTTTTACTGGCAGATGTGTAAGAAAACTGCAACTTCTTCAACTTCACCTCTGATCAACTGCTGGATTTAAATTTTGGCAGTCGGGTGTTCAAACAAGACATTTGTCCAAAAGGCATGGTCAAAGTAGTTTTAGATAAAGCAGACAGCCACTGTGTCTCTACAATCGTTTCACATTCACACAAATTAAGCAAATATCCAGCCAGGATTGTGAAAAGAGCCAATCAGGCTTACTGTGGGCATATGTTTCAACATGTGTGTATTATATTTGGATCAGAAAGAATCCAGACTTGTGAACCCAGATCTTCTTTGCAAAATTCGTCGAAGCTGTTTGTTGTATAATGATTTCACCTGGAAAAAAAAGCAGGCGTTCAGAAAGCTCAATAAAAGCCTGGAGACAGTATTCATGCTGACGATCAATGGAAAGTGTGAAAATCAAATTTATTGCTATTCTACGTGCTGCTATGAACATCAAATTCAGATTTTAATGTCAGTCCCAAACATTACGCTGTTGCAAGCGGAGAAGTCAACCAGCGTAACGACGCATGCAACAAATCTTTGCCCAAAATGTTGCTCCGTTTTCTGCAGAGGATAAAGATCTTGTATTGCAAGGTTTTTCCCTCTAATGCTCTTTCCCACTGAGAGCGTTAGAGGGAAAAATCACAACATAAAAAGAGATTGACAGGGAGCAGTATTTCATAATGTTTTGTAATTTGAATATCCTGTTGCTCTGCTGCACCTATACGCACATCAGATCGCCTCTGCAACCTGTTGGATCCGAGCCTGAAGAGGCTGAGCACACCGCCTGATGTTCAGACGGTGTGATATTGCTTGTGGGCTTTTAATACGGTTCAATCTGCAGATGTTTTAATGGCGAGCGACATAATTAACTCCAGAATGAACAGGTCTCTAATTATGGCCTAAATGCTGCTCTTTCGCTCTTTAGCATCATGCTCAGGGTTTCCAGGAGGGCAAACGCTGCTGTCTTCTGAAAACGCGGATGCACAGTCGTGAGAGCACACACGCTCTTAACTCAGGGCTCAGAGCACTCGGCTGTTAAGCGCGGGCATCACGGCCCTGTGGCGGGGATTATCTAACATGACAGCACACTCTGGCCCCCCCTCTGAGTAGCGCCTATCATCTGATTAATTAATCAGCACTCCAGATGCCCCATTGGCAGCGTTGTGATTTGGGAATTTGAGGTGGCTGAAGCAAAGAATGCACATGACATCAGATTGAACTTGTAACGCACGCAAGTTTCGGACAGTTACAGCTGCAAACGTCAGAAAACACATGCAGACGACAGATGAAGCAACGTCTGAAAACAAGCAGCAGGGGGGGAAGGGGGGGGGGCACTTACAACTAACTCACTCCATCACTCTGACTGCACTCTGGCAACATTCATTTTGAATTCATGACTGTAAAATAATTGCAATTTTTTTTCCTGTCTGGGAGATTGTTTCAAGGCCACGGAGCAGACAAATTAAATGCCATGTTTCTAAATTTGGATAGAGGTGGGGGAATGGGGTGTGTGTGTGTGTGTGAGCAGCTCATTCATTGACCTTGAGTGTAGGTATTGAACATCAGAGCGAGAAGATTCAGAACAGATAAGAGGAGGGTTATTTAGCGTACAAAGGAGGATGCACCAGTGACACAGCCTTGATGTTCGCTGGGGATCAGAGCCGATACGCAGTCACAGAGCATTAGACTGGCATGATTAATAAAGCAAAGGTCACACCTCACCTCTGTTGTCAACAGTGCAGACAGCAGTGAGCACATGCAACATGTCTGCACTATTAATTATTGAAAGAGACATTAATGAATTGTATATGACTGTATTGATTCAGTGCAAAACTGAATGGCTGTCTCGCTAAAAAGACAGGGCCTTGCAAAAAAGTATTAATATTCCGCAAACTCGTTTGCGTTTAGTCACATTGGAACCACAAATTACATTGTGTTTCGTTGTGATTTGTTATGACAGAACAATACAGTTTGCTCGTGTAAAGTTGTTGCTTTGTTCACAAATAAAAATCTAAAGCGGTATGTGGTGGATGTGCATTCAGACCCCTTAGGAAGCACAAGGAAGATACTTTGAGTTAAACATTTTACGTTTTTGTCTGCACATCCACTTTAAGACATCATTCTCGTGATGACACACGTTGGTAACAGCACCATGCTGTGGATATGCCTCTAATAAGCTGTGACAAGGAAACTTGTCACAACTGATGAAAAAATGAATAGAGCAAAACACTGTATAGATATTCACTCTAAAGAAAACGCAAAAATGGCTCCTTCTGCAAATACACCTAAAATACTGAGCCGTCTCAGTAAGCCTGCAAGGCATCGTAATAAACAACTTCTCAGTAGGAATACCAAGTGCGCATGAATTGTTTCAGGGCTTGTCTTCCTCCCTGAGATCGGCAATATGCCGTAAAACTATACGATGCGACTCACAGCCAAGGTCAGCATCTACATGTATGGCCACTCTTGACTCATCCTGCCTCAAACAGAGGTTGCGTTTATCTAAATAAGTATCTCCTTTAATTATTTATTTCTGGGCCATGGTCTGCAGTTGCAGTCTTTAGCTGCTTTATTTATTTCATCTGCATGACTAATGAACTGACGCTATTCGCCTTTGTAGATGCAAACACCTAAACAGCAACTTTTAAGGGGCCTGGGAGAATTGATTACTTTTTATTTTTTTAGAATAATATTAGTAATTAACTGGTCCAATTGCAAAGATTTATAGCATAATGTGATGAATGGAAAACCATTTTAATTTCGTTTAAAAGGAAATCTGACCCTGTCATCTGCTTAATACTTCAAAAAATAAAGTTAGATCATTTTTATCAAGTGAAAAATAAATAAGCACTTATTTTCAGTTGCATTTTTTTCCTAACAGCTTGCAATGTGATTTTGTTGTTGTAGCTTGTGATTTTTAAAAGCTCCGCTGAGGCTGAGAAACGGGCCTCAGAGTGTGAGTTTCAGCTTCTGTTTCACAGAAATGCGTCAAAAATCTGCAGAGAAGACAGAAACTCTATCATCTGGGAACACAGTGATTACAAAGCTGTCCTGAGAGACAGAACAGCTCGAGTATTGAACGTCCACATAACAGTGAATCCTGACACTGCAGTGTCATTCTGGTCTGACCTGCTCGCTTAATTGAAAATTCACTGCGCCCTCTCGTGGGGGGACGTGGAAAATGCAAGTGGTGACTGAACCAGCCTTTTGGTACCTGCGTCCAGGAACCGAGTCCTGTTAGGAAGTAAAACTTCACTCTATGTGTAATAAATTTATTTAATATATGAGTTTCACTTTCTGAATATTATTATTTTTTTTCACTTTCTGAATATTATTATTTTTTTCACTTTCTGAATTTTTTTTTTTTTTTCACTTTCTGAATATTATTTTTTTTTTCACTTTCTGAATATTATAATTTTATTCACTTTTTAAATATATTATTTTTTCACTTTCTGAAAAGAGTGACAAAAAGTTGAGAATATCGTGAATTTAAACGACATAACGTAAAACGACAAACGTTTTCACTGCGTAATGATGACGTTTAGGCTGCGCATGCGCACAGCCGCAGCTCTGTAAGCCGTCGACACGGAAGACTCAGTTTCTAAACAACACCTCGATAATGCTGCAGAAGGCGTTGTAGAAATTTGCAGTCACTCTGTCTTAAATTAAATATTACATCGCTTTAAAACTATTACAGCTTGTGAGGTAAACATTAAAAAAGACATGGCTGCCGCACTGTTGGCTGTATTGTAGCTTGTTTGCCTCAAGAACGCCGAGAGTAAACTGGCAAGCTGCCGGAAAGCAGACGAAAATGCCAGCTAGGAATATTGTATCCCACGATACTCCTAGCAACAAAGTTAGGTACTCCAGGTTAGCCACAGACGATGACGGCTACATTGATTTACAGGTAAGTGGTGAATAGGTTAATGCTGCTGCTCAGTCCTGCTCCGTTATTAAAGATGAATGTTTGCCTTTTAAATTGCTCTATTCAATCAAAGCAGTGTAATATTTTGGATATGAAAGAGCAGATCTGGAATAGAACAATACTGAGGTAAAAAAAAAAAAAAAATCACTTGCAGTCTTTCACTGCAATTGAGGTCACTGTGTTTGATTTTTTTTTTTTACGTCATTCTATTTTATTGTTGATGATTGTGTATTATATATTTGTTTAATATAGATTTGTTTTGTGTGGCTACTAGCTTGCTTGGGTCCCTTTTCTTAAAGAAATCTTTGATTTCATTTTTTGGTTTATTAAGGGTATAAATGAAATAATAAAAACTTGATGTCAAGCCATCATTCTCCGACTGTGACCCTACAAGGATGAGCAAGTACATGATGGGTGGATGTTTGAGGTTTTCTATACTTTCATTTTGGGTGGAATGATGATGCAGCTTGTTCAGGAGCTGGAAGATTGGCAAGTTTGTTTGACACATTGACATTGATGCAGTAAATAACAACCCACAAAAATGTATAGATAAAAAAAGACACTTCCAATTTCCAAACTCACCAAAACCCCTTCTTTAGTTCAAATGACATGAGTTAGTTTTAAAAATTTCTTATTCGTGCGTGTGTTGTTCTGCTTGGGTTGTCAGAGCATAATAATAATTCATAATATTAGTATTTTGTGAGACTAATTCTCCATAACTTCACTCTGTTAGTTTGGTTATTGTTACAACGGTAGCAAACATTGACCTGCCATGTCAACATATGGCCTCAACAGAGTTAAAACCTTGAAAGGGTCTTTCTAGACTTTGTGCAGATACTGCTATTGCCTTTCAAGCCAGTTCATGTTTTAGGGAATAACTATCTCACTTGGTATGTTGTGTGAAACTTGGACAACTGTTTTGATAGCCAATTTATTTTCCTCTGCAGTTCAAAAGGAGCCCACCCAAGGTCCCATACAAAGCGATCGCCCTCGCCTCAGTGCTCTTCCTCATCGGCTCTACGTTAATCATCATTGGTGCTCTTCTTCTGGCTGGATACTTTGGAGTTACTGTGAGTTCCTTCTAAAAGCAGACCTTTCTTTCTCTTATGTTTGTGTGCTGTGCTGTGTTGATGTTGCTTAATAAATCATTACTGCACGTTTCAGAACTCCGACCGAACGGTGCCTGTGCTGATTATCGGCATCATCGTTTTCCTGCCTGGGATTTACCACTTACGGATAGCTTACTACGCATCAAAGGGCTATCCAGGTTACTCCTATGATGACATCCCAGACTTTGATGACTGAACCACGCCAAACCCTCAGCGGCAGTCTCACTTCACCTGCATGCATTCATGTATCGCTTGTACTGAAATTAATGGCTAATAACAGCTTATAGCTTAATTGTTTTTTGGAAATCAGTGTTCTTTGTGTAGATTTTAATTTCTAGTCAGTTTGTGAATGCGTTCGTTTCAATAAATTATGAAAATGATCTTTTAACAATTCATTCGCTTTATGCCCTTTGTATGATTCAAGTGGTTTATCCTTATAGTAAATAATAATTAACTGAAACCAACCAAAATCATTATTCCAGCTTTTAGAAGTAGAAGTGATTCATAATGTTATACCCAGAACAATAGTTTGGCCTGTAATTTACTTATGCAAACATAAGATCAAGAAAATAGTTTCCCGCACTATGATCCTCACTGTTTATCAGCTAAAGCCTGCCTACTTTCCAGATTTGCTTCTTTTTTTTTTTCTTGGAGGATTTTATGTGATTAATTCCGATCCTTTGATCTCCATCTGGTGCACCTGGTCCCTGTGAGTCAGCATTATCAAACAGGGCACTACTAAAGCAATTACAAGCCTTTCCCCTTTCTGATCTCGGCTATCAGCCTATAAATATCCGTGATTTAGAAGAGACCCGATGAAAGGCCGACCCCATTTTGCACAGCCGGACATCATAATCATGCAAAGACGTTGCTGGTGAAGGTTGGCCTCCTGTAATCCCGTCAGAGATGCGAGGCTACCTGCTGCTCTCCGAAGGGATAATTCAAGGATGCTTCTCTGCTATTAATTGCCAACCCTCGATCAGTTACCAACCGTACCTAGTATTAGTCAGATCGGATTATTCTCCGTAAATCAGCTCAGGAACTTCTTTCCAACAGAAAGGCTGTTTTTTTTTTTTTTTTTTTTTTTTTTTGACTGTTGCGTTTTTTTTAGGAAAGCAACAACCGATAGGTGTTGCAGATATTTTAAAGTAGTCTGAAAATCAGCATAAGACAAAATCAAGGTGATCCTAAATTGAGAAACAAAGATTTAACAGCAGCCGCAACATTGAACTTTATTTAATTGAAAAGTTTTTGCTTTTTGTTGTCTTTGGTTTGTTTTTAATACATTTTACGTTTTTATAAGCCAGACTATATTGAAACAGTAGGATGGTAAAGGTTTTATCGCTTCACAATGATGGAGATTTTCCTCATCAACACGCAGCAACAAAGAGAAAGACATGACTGAGGTTATTGAGACGTTTCTTATAAAATGGGTCCAAAGGTGTGCAGCAGTTTCAAGTTAGTAGCGCTGCTGCCGATCTGTTTTACTCAAATATTTATCTAGTTATCAATCAATTGATGAATCGATCCATTGTCTTTATCCAAAATCCATGCAATTATTATTAAGTCTATAATGTTCTTTCTTTTTTTTTATTTTCCATTATGGGAAATATAGAAATACTGGAAAAATGTATGTCAATGTGGCAACATCAGAATCATCACAATTTGTGAATCCATTTCTTTGGGTCACGGAAAATAAAATGCAAAATTACGATATGTATCTATTTGCCTACATTTATTATGCTCTCTTTTTGTCTATTTGACTCCATTTGAAAGAAGTAACCATTTACTTACTTCTGTAAATTGTTACAGAGTGAAAATAAAAGCATGTATGCCCATTGAGACAAAGTCATAATTCATGTATTTATTTTATTTACCCCACTATTGCTATATTTCCCATGTTTTGTAGTGAGTTACAATGTAGAAAATCAAAGATTCTTACCTATTATTACAAGCCATACAAAATCTGAGCTATTTTGTTTAATATATTTAAATATAGACTGTGTGATTCTCACTTTGTCTTTTTATTGCCTATTTCAGTAATTTCTTACTAGCGGTAAGTAATAACACTAAGTAATAATGTTATTATGTTTGTAACTATTAGATATATAATAATTAAAGTTACAACGTTAATAATATTATTACTACAATAATAACATTGTTATAATAACATAATGTTATGATAATAAGAAACATAATTATTATTATTACTATTATTATTATCAGTGTAATGTTATTATCGTGTCGTTCTGAGGGTTTGTTTGTGGCACATTACCGCCACCTAGTGGTGCTGTTTCCCGGCTCCTGATTGGCCAATTTAAATGTAACGTAAACGACTCCCAAATGTGCGTCAAATTATACTTCAATGACCGACTTTACCATCTTGACATGGCAGAGCTGCAGAAGTGATTTTAAGGTAAGGTCATGGAAAATCAAATTGAACGCATAACAGGACATGGTTTGAAACTAAAGTGCGAGATTAGCCATAGCATGTAGCTAACAGCTCTGTAAAAATAGAAGGAAATAGATAACAGCCTGTTTGCTCAAACTTTACTGTGGACAAGTTAGATATTTATGAGAAATATATATTTTCAATTAAATAACAACTGAGGTTTTTGAAAAGTACGCTACTGCTATCGTAAAGACGACAGTAAAAAATATGTAGTATTATTATTTTTTAAAGAAAACCTTAGTTACAGGAAGCCTTGACGGCATAATTAATTTCATTGCTGGGTGTTTATGGGCCCTGGGGTTGGAGGTCATGTTAGCTGTAAGCCATAGGAAACGAGTCAGATGGCTGCGTGTTTTCCCTTTGTTACAGTCACCAGCGTTTCCCACCCAAAGGCGCTTTTGTTTGAGGCGCTAAATTGCCAGGTTCGGCAAGTTACAGCGACTTAGGGATCATTAACGGAAGTAAATGTTTGTCCTTTCAAAATGAAAGCATTCTATCGCCAAAATCAATGACTAAATCTGATTAAACAAAAATTCACATTTATTTTCACAGTAAAAACACCCTTTGATTTTACCCCAGTTCGCCTCTGTAAAAAAAAGAGACCATAAGAATATTTTACAATAGAATTTCAATTGTAAAATTTTTTTTACATAAGTTTAAGGGTAAGTAAGGTAGTTTATGTCATTGTACAGTTTATGTGTACAGTAACACATAAACTGTTATGTGTTATCGTACACATTACAGTTTATAAAGCCAAAACAAAAAGGGAAACAATGGCCTGCTGTGGGAAAACAAACATGTTGTAGATTATCTCTTTTTATCTCATCTTGAACAGATAGTTAATGTTTTCATTTTTGATAGTCTAATATTGCCAGAATCAATTTAAAATTCTCAAATATTTTCATTTAATTACTTTGAAAAAAAAATTAATGTTTTTTGTTGTTTTTTTTTTGCAACAATTTGATCTTATGACCATCAAGAAAACTGATTAATTGGTGCATCTCTTAAGGTATTGTACTGGCCCAGGGGTCAGCAGCTAAAATTCTCAAAATGTAAGTAGTTTCTTTATTTACTTTGGTTAAGTAGTTAAAAATGCAAAGCTTTGAAAATGACAAAATAACAAAAAGCAGTTATAGCCATTATAGCCACTTAAGTTTTAAAGCTCAGCTCTAATCAGAATTAAGCTAGAAATTAGTTTTTCTGCTGGTGTGTGTCTATGGCCAGACCTTTATTTTGAAAGCGTGAACGGGAAGTGCCTCGCTGTGCCGGCGCGCAACTCGACGGACGTGGTTACGGCCACCGTAGTAGAAGGAGGGACGAGGCTAATGAGAGGAGGGACACCGCGGGGACAGAGACCGCGGCAGAGCTTTAACTAACCCTGCGGCGAGGAGCCCTGCGCTGCTGGACGCTCTGCGGCGCCTGGAAGAGTCGCTCCTTCTCTTTTCAACAGCTGAAAGCACTTTCAGCAAGTTTGCATCCAGGAGAACGCTGCAGTGAAAGTTTTCTCTTTTAACTTAAATGGACTGAGGTAGGATGCTTTTCGTGTTTGTTTTCACTGGAGAGGTAAAGAAGTTTGCGGGACGTCCGGTCACCATGGAGAGGCGGGATTAAAGTGGTTTCTCGGATTGAAAGGTTAAAAATGTGTCCACCTGCGCCCCGTTCTTCTTGATCTAAGCTTGTTTTTGACCACAAATATAAAGGAATGGACACTTAGACCGGTCTGCAAGAAATCCCTAAAGAAGAGCATCCATGGATTGAGAGGCTGTACTTTCAGCTCAAGTGTAAAGTGCCTCATGAAAGGTAAGGTGCAGGTGGAGCCAAGACGTCCGCTAGTGATTTAAACCTTCAGGCCGGAAGCATCTTTTGTTTAGTCATTTAAACCATGCGCACTTCACTGATCTTTTGTTTGTTGCATGTTCATTTCTACACTCAGTTAATCCCGCTTTTCCACAGCTTAAATACCCCCAGTTACAGCCACGCTCACGATCCTGCGCCCTTATTGTAAAAGTGTTGTTGTTTTGGGTATCACATGCACTACTTGTAATCTGTGAGCGGGTCTTTTTTTGCATGGTAAACCATTCTAAAGAGGTTTAACTGTCTGCATTGCCCTTTTTAAAACCAGCAGCTCACCTCCCTGGATTAAAACAAGGAAAAGCTGGCAGCAGTTTGCATATGTATGTGCAAACTGTTTTAAAAGCCCGTCTTCTCATGTGGCATCAGAGTCCCAGAGTAACACAAAAGATGCGCCTGTTTTGTTCAGCAGAAGATCTTGGTGGCTTGGTGTTTGTGTCGGGCGCACCAGTTTAGCAGCCTGCTGCCACTGTACGGTGCAACCGTGTTGGACAAAAGCTGGTTCCAACAGTTTTACACAAAGGACTGGAGCTGTTCTTTGCACTGTTGTCCTGCTGATCACTTTATTGAGAAATATGCATCCCTGCGGAGGTCTGCCGTCTCGTTACGGATACCTATTTTCAAACCCACCTTAGTAAGATTCAAATCAATAATAAATCCGCTTGGTTGCAAATGGCTTTGATTGTTTTTGACGATTTCACGGTAAGTTTTGACATGCGTGTTCTTCTAAAAATGAACCCTCTGTGGAAACACATCTTATGTTTGCTGTTTGTAACAGTTGTACTTCACGGGTTTGGAAAAGCCCCTGAATTATTTACACAAAACAGCAAGGTCCTGTTTTTCTTTTGGAATCGGTGTTAAACACGGTATCGTCCAAGCCCTCGAGGTGCTTAAAGCCTGTGCACGTGAGGAGCTCAGGTGTTGCTTTACACAGTGATGTTTCTTAATGCTTGTCGTCTAGAAAGCCTCGATAGTTAATCCCGTATCTGGCATTGTTTGAATATGAAGATTACATGACCAGAGGTTCAGCTGTGGACAGACTGGCGTGTTGTTCGTACAGATGTCTCATTTATGAGCTGAATAAGGCGGGAGCACATAGAAATAGATGAAGAAATGCATTCATGCCTGATCCAGCAAGAGAGTACCGACAGTCAATTCTTTTCTCTCGCTTTAAATTTAATCAGATGTCATCCTTTATTTTTTTCAATACAAATGGATCCACTTCTACAGGTCCAGAAATGGGTTGGTTACTGGCATTGAAGTATCCTGAGGTTCTAAAAAGTTCTTGTTTTAAACATCGGTGCTTCATATTGTCTAAGTTTTCCTTATGGGGCCGATGTGTTAAGAAATGATTAACATCGGCCAATAACGATGTTGATACCAATATATCTCGCAACCCTCATAATCCATATTCTTCTGGAATCAATAGAAATCACTTTCATTTTTTCCTTCTAACCGAAAGCATGAATCAATTTTTCTTTGTGAGTTTTGTGTGAATACCAGGACACCCAAGTTATTTTTCAATAAGTTATACATTATAATCACATATCAGTCCATGCTGGTATAGATCCAGATCCAGTTAATTTCAATACGATGCAATCATGCAATCAGATTGAAATAAATATATGGTACAATATTATTCTTGTTATGTTACGGTACAATCACAGTTAATTGATTAAAAAGTTTTATCTAAGGAACTGCATCCAGTGGCTTTGCAGCATTAGTTTTGACTTGTCCATTAATGCCCCTTTCATCATGCCATTAAGAGCTGTCCATAGTGAAAGAAATGAGTCTCTTTGTGTCAGTGTTCAATAAATTCAGTGCAATACGTCAGCATTCTGTGCTAAAGTTCATGACCTCAGACTTTAGGGCTTTGCTTAGTTTTATGGCTCCAACCTGCTTCTGAGAATTATAGGAGGTGAAGGACAAAAGCTCAGGACTTAAAGGGCAATGCAAGCTGCTTTGCTTTGCTGCATCTCAGCTCCCGAACATTCATGTAGATCATCTCAGGAGAGAAGAAAAAAAATTCAATCAGCCTGCTCAGGCATGAAGCACATGGGTAATTTATTGGTGTAATGTGAGGAATTATTCAGTCCCTGCAGAAGGTGCACAGGAAACCCTGAATGCAAGAGAGAGACTGGCTGCAAGTGAGGAATTTGAAAACACTCTGCCAGTAATTATTGCTAAACCTTGTAGTGCCATATGTTAGCGTATTGGCCATCACTGGTAATCCATATACAGTGGGTTTTCCCCGGGATGTGGGGACTCCCCGCCCGTGCTCGCTGTCTACTCAGCTTATTTCCCATTTTGTTCAAATAAACGTCAATGGATTTTCCAAACTAGGTTGCGTTGCCAGGAACAAAATCCATGCATTGACTGCTCCAGTCTGCCGACTGGTTCCAGAGTTTTGGGACCAGTCGCTGGGTTGATTACTGTGTTTTGCCGATTACAAATCTTTGGTTGGCCGGTCAGAGTTTCTGCTCGAGTAACACTTGTAGTTGCGGCACAGGTTTGTACAAAGGCCACGGCCTGTCAGGATTAAGAAGGATTACTAAGAGAGTAATACTACTGCTTATCAGGCCTGTATCTGTCACAAGCATCACTGATGGCCCTGCTTAGGTACTGAGGGATAAGACATACTCTCTCACACATAAGGTCAAACTCACAATACAGAAACCGATATATTATGGAAATATAGAGCTCTTGTTTTTTGGGAGACTCCCAACATTTAATCTAAAACACCTGCATATCCAAGGACAGAGCATTTATCTATCTACACATCTGCAAATGTTTATCGACGTGCTTCTCGCTGCATTTCAGCAGGGAAAGTCTGTTAAGACCAGTCAGTTCAAGTGTCACGTGTCCTCCACGTCCGAGCCTGAACATCGTATCGAAGCTGCCCAGCTGGTAAACAATCCAGTCTCCACTAGAAGAAAGTCTGGACCCCCCCCCCCCCCCCCGAGGGCAGACCTTTGTGACTCGATATAGCAGGGATTGATCAGTGCACCGCTACATGAAAGCATGTCCTTGATGTGTCTCAACAGTTTGATCTCTAATTCAGTTAAACTATTAACACTCGAAACAGGAGGCCAGGATTAGACTGGGTGTTACAAATGTACCGTCCAGAAGGCTAAGTCATGCCGAGATCCAAAGCAATTTGTGTCAGTGAAATCCAGAGGAACACAGAACCATTGCATATTGTCAACATGCATGCATTGGTTTGAAATATCTGCTGCTGAGGTTTTTTGTTTTTTTTGCAAAAGTATTCAAATTTCTTGGGGGGCGGCAACGTCATTACCATGGCCGTTGCCTTTCTCTGAAATTCCCCTCTTTTCAAATCTAGAATTTCATCCGGGCCAGTCGAGAAACAGAAGGAGAAGTTGCAAACGATGATGTAAATTTTCTGCGCTGTTTTAAAATTGTAGTCTGCCTCTAGTTTTAGCAATAGCAGAGGTGAAAGTGAATAAAGCTGCTCTGTCCTTGATGGCCACACTTTCAATTATTGAATTAACTTTAACAGCTGCCTCGTTCGCATCGGCAGTGGACGGCGGTTTTAGTGCTGGCAATTTTGGCTGAGCTTCATACCATCAAACTGGTTCGTCACATGCGTCACGGGCAAACGTTAGCAAACGGTGTAAAATTTAAAACCACAGTCCACTCTTCCAGCAAGCAGTCGTTTCTCAATGAGTAAAAGTCCAGACCTTCTGTAGTCCAGAACAAGAGACTGGTTTTACCAAGTGCAACATCATGCTTTGGGAATGTGTTTCTTGAACAGGGGCTGGGAATGTAGTCAGGATTCATGGGAAGACGGTGGAGCTAAATAGAGGGGAAAACTAGAAGAAAAACCTTTTAGAAACTCCAAAAGTGGGAAGCACATTCACTGCCCACCAGGACAACGACACTATAAGCACAACCAGAGCTGCAATGGTTCAGATCAAAACGTTTTTATGTTTTAGTATTACCCAGTCAAAGTCCAGAACTAAATTCAGTTGTGAATCTGACAGTTTCCATCCAGTCCGACTGAGTCTTCGTTATTTTTGCTTGACGAATGGCCAAACTCTCAGGATCCTTGTCATGTAAAGCTGTAATTGCTTTGAAAGGGGGATTTCTACAAAATATATATGCGAGATACAAAACTCAGTTTTCAGGGTTTTTTTTTGTCAAATAAACCATATGTATGTTGTCTTCTTACTTTACAGTTGTGCCCTGAATACCTTTTCAAGGCGCTATGTGCGTTAACATTGTGTCATTTTATGCATTCACTCTGAATTTAATATCTATCCTCCTTCAGAGGCCCTCAGAGTGCACATGTCAATTAAATGGCTCTGCTCTGCTGCATGAGGAAATAACCTGCTTGTCTCTGTCTAATACCGCACCTGCAGACAGAAACCCCCTCCGCCCCCATCCCAGGCTTTCCTTGTCTGTCTTCACAAAACTGTCACATAGTACATCCTGGTGCTGAAGTGTATTTCGGTTTACTGGAGGAAAGGTAAAGCTGATTTGAGATTGCCAAATAAAATTTGAGGTCTAGATATAAGTTTAAATTGGAGAAACACTGTATGATGGGAATTTTCTCATTCTGTTAAAAAAACAGAAAAGTCAGAAGGCAAAAGGAAGGATCATGCCATAAAAGTGCAATCACATCAATCAGTTTGTTTCCTGCTGGAGGTGAGACAGAAACAATTTGGACTGCGCAGATTTGTTGTTTATCTTCTGAATCCATTGAGAGCGGCGCTTATTTCAACATCCCAGAGGGCAAACAGAGGGCTGTTGAAATGAACCTTGCGCTTTGGCATTTCACCGTGACGCCTGACTGACTCTTAAGGTTCTTCTAAACAAGAAAGCCAGTAGGATATTGTGAAGTTCATATTTCCGCTTTGCTATTCTGGGCTGTTTGTTTGCTTAAGCGCTCCTAAGCGATTAAATGTCTCCAGCGGATCATGGAGTCGGTTTGCATTTGTACGGTCCATCTGCGGCTGCATCATCACCTAGCATGCGTCCCACCTCTTTTCCAAGCACAAGCCGCCTTCTGAAGTCACTCAAATGAACTTTAAGCAGTGCGCTTATGGTAAGTGTACTGAATGAAGAGAATTGCGGGAAGGGTGGAAGGGCTTCCTTTATGCTGGGAGGGCAGCAACTTTAACGAGTCTCTAATCCAATTTGAAGTAGGCAGAGGAGCCACTTTCTTCAAGTGGAGTCATGTTTGTCAGACTAATTAGGAGATCAAATCTGGAGTTTCTTTTTCCCTTTTTTTTTGAGAGACTCATTTGAGTCATTTGTGCATTTAGTCTTTAGAGGAATCTTACATGATTCTGCTGTTTGTTTGTCATGTGCTGTCTTAATGTTAATCTAAGTAAAGCTCTTCATCCAACAGAAATATGTTTTTGCTGCTTAAGCATTAACAATAAGCTAACATTTGGAATTGGGAGACTTACCTTTCAGTAGGAATGGGCATTTATTTATTTATTTATTTATTTTGGTACATTTCTTTTTTGAATGAATTTTGATTCATTGTTCTCACAATAAATCCCAATTAATGTTTAACTCTCAAAACTGTCCGATGTGTGTGGGTTGTTAATTTTAGTATTTTCTCCACTATGCATGTGCAATGAGAGTGTCTTAAATAAAATTACAAAATATGATTATTGGAGTTTCTGTTTGCAGATTAGCGTTATAAATCACACTTCTTTATGTCCGAAAGAAGCTTACATTGTAGGTTTTTTTGGCAGCTTATGTTGTTGTGATTGCCATCATGCATTCACAACCATACAGTTGCCCGATAAATAAGTAATAAATAGCTCTTTTGGTCACTTTTATTACTGTCCCCGTGGTTCTACACGATATTTTGTAGAAGCACCACAAAATATCGTGATAACGTTTTAAATTCATATCGCCCAGGTCTAGCTTTCAGTGTTGTTCCTTTCTCCTGCCTACTGCCGTTGACCCATTTAGATTCAGACAAGATCTCATGATTGTGCTGGACCAAACCCAAGCAACAGGTTAATCTGACCTTAAAGAGGTCTTCCTCATCGCTAACAAGCACACTTAAGACCTAAACGTCCACAGGATGCAAAGTCTAGGCGGGTTTTACTGGCTGTTTTGAGAAGCTTTCATTGGATTGGCTCAGTTTGCCTTAAATCCAACATAAAATCAGATTATGTTTTCAAAGAATACACTTATTCATCAACCAAAGCACATCTGGAATATGGTGTTTGGCATGGATAATGTGCAGACATAAACTCCAGGGATTACATGTGTCTGAGAGGGGGGTGTGTGTGAGGGATGTCCCCATGCAGCGGGACTTTTGTCAAGTCTTTCAGTCTTTCTGATGAAGGGTAAAAAGGATGCACGGTCCTGTTTTTCAGACTGCAAGATGTGTGGAGGAGAGTGACGGACGGCCATGGGACTGGAGAGACGGTGGCTTCAGGCTGTCACCACTGCTGTAGCCATCTGTCTGCTAAGTAAGTATGCTAATGCAAATATGGATCAGCTGCATTCATTATTAATGCATTTCCATGTTGGATTTCTCTCGTGATGCCATTGTCCTTTTCAAGCACTTGTACACTTTCTTGGGTTAGCTGAAAAAGGTAATAATTAACCCCTAGCAGAAATCAGTATTTGTGTATATCTATATCAATTAGGCCTGTCACAATAAACAATAAGTTAATATTCACATGATAAATTAAACAATTAAATAAGCTCAATAATGTCCACATGAATGGTTTACAAGTTTTCTCTCTTTTTTTGCCAATAACTGTTTGACAAAAGTCTTCAGTCTGATGTTTCGTTCTCAACTATCCAGTTTTTCTGGAGAATTTATTGGCTCTCGTAGCCTTTATTTGGAAGTGATTAGAGAGGAAAATGGGTTACAAGAGAGGAGGAAGACATGCGGCAAAGGTCATCGGGCCGGGACTTGAACCCATGACGACCGCTTGGAGGACTAAGGCCTTCATACGTGGATCTCACACAGCAGCAGTCCAACTAGGACAGTTTTGTTTACTGAGATGCTATAATATGTTATTTGTAGTTTCTGTTGTCAAGTGTATTTAGTTTGGATATTTAAAATGTCGTCCAGTTTAAATATCCAATTTTAAATTCACTATAATTTAAAGTTTATTGATCTTTGAGATTGTGTTCTTGTGTTATTATGCCATTACCAGTAAATTAGTTGAAAAAGGTCTCAATGCGACAATATTATTGTTTATTGCGACAACTTCTGGGACAATTTATCATCCAACAAAATTGACAGACCAAATCACAAAGTCCATGTTTGTTTAATCGTCAGCATTATTTGCCCCATTTTACAAATACTTAGACATGATAAAAAACATTAATGGACAAATTTCCAGTCTTTTATGACGTAGCTCTTAGTGACTCAGCAGCTAAAGCTGAAGGACGGTTATGTGGGGAAACGTGAGAAAAATATGTTACAAAAGTTAACGTCAATTGATCCTGTCACCATAGTATCCAACAGTGATATTATTATTTTCTGATTTGCTTAATTTTTTTGCAGCACTAGCTTTGGTTTTATACAAGCAAGCATCTCTCGCCAACACTGTTACTTAGGATCAACAAGCATCTGGTGAAGCTCTGAGAAGCAGTGAGTGGATGTTGTTGATCAGCTGGACGCAGACGCTCCGCATGTACAACATGGTTTATGTCGGGGAGAGAGTGAAGAGGAGGGGTCGCAGCTCAGACATGAGTGGACAAGAGGGAATGGGGACAAAATCCAACTTAAACAATATATCTCTGGGTGCGGATTTAGATCAATCCTGGATTTATGCTACCCCCCGCCTGCCCCCCTCAAACTCCAGACCCCAGGCACACGTCCTTGTGTGCGTGCTTGTGTTTGTAGAAGGGGGGTGGTGGGAGGTGGGATTGATCGTGCTGGTTCCACAGACCATGTGTATACCCCAGGGGGTGGTGAGAGGTTGGCTGGACCAAACACAGAGGCCCCTGCTGCATCAGAGCCTCACCCCTCCTCTTTTCCCCCTCCCTTTGAGATTAAAGTAATCGCCAGGCCAGATGAGTAGTGGAGCAAACACTGGCACCCAGTCGAGCACACACCCATGTTAGCACATGACAGCGAAGGAGATAAAGGAGGTGGAAGGACTGCTTCTTGCTCCAGGTGTCACTAATGGGATTGCAGCCACTCAATCTTTTTTACCAAATGCCCACATGATTGTTGTGAACGCCCTGTAAATGCCCGGCTTTTAGCAGTCGGGGAAAGTCAAACTCAGGAGCTGATCTGTGACCGGATTCTGCCAGAATCAGTTATGATGTTATTTTGGTATAACCCGTGTGCTGACCTCTTATTGGCTTTTCTGTAGGGTTATGAAGCCGGTGGCAATTATTCAGAAATGTTGCATAATATAATTGCATTTATTTAAAGCAGAAAACCAGCAGTAATACACACTTTTGGTAAAATAGTTAATAAAACATATTACTTCAGTTGCTAGAACCAGGTTTCTAACTGGCCAACACGGATGTCCAGTTTTCAGTTCTGATGGTTCTGAATTTGACAGATGAAAGGAAAAAATAAAATATAATCAAAGCACATCCTGTTCGTTCATGAGTTTGTTGTTGTTAGTTTTCGACTTAGAATACAGATCAGAGCCAGTCAAATGAAAAGTGTTAGTATGAAATCACCGGCCCATTGATAAGTAACAAATGTTATTTGTTACATCTTTTGTTAATATTTGGATTTCAATGCATGGAGAAGAATATAAAATAAATACCCACTAAATTTAATATCTGTGTTTTGCACAACCTGAAATATTTCCAAACGGCTGAAAGATGTGTTCTTTCAGCCAGCAGACTGGCAGTGTGCAGCAGAGGAAGGGCTGCTACTCAACCTGAGAAAACTGATAATTCTGTCTCTTTTCTCTTGATTGTGTTAATGAGACTGTAATCAATTAGTCGGAAAAGTTAGGAGTTTTAAAAAAATTATTTTTAAACATTCCTGTACTTTGTGGTTAAGTTTTCTCAGTAAAATTGATCCATTCTTCCTTGACAACTTTCACATAAACAAAATCTCCCAAAACAATCTCCAAAATTTCAGCGCATGTGATCCGACTCTATTCGAGGCTGTAGCTTCCTTGAAAAGGAGCATCTGTAATTTGCCCGTTCCTTGTTTATTGCCTCTTGCGTTGTCAGCACAGATCCACCCAGGCCTTTGCGTTGATGATATATCATCGTCTCTCCAGGTTTGTCTCAGGGTTTGGCATCGCTGGTCCGTGCCAGAGAGGGTGGCTCTGCAGAGCTGGACTGCAGTCTGACTCCATCGTCCAAAGAAGCCACCACCCCGAACCTTTTTCCATTACACGTTGTGGAGTGGGTGCGCCTTGGCTACAATGTACCTGTTCTCATTAAATTCGGAGTGTACGCTCCTCGTGTTCATCCCAACTACAAAGGTAAGAGAAGCAACATGAATTTCTCTTTGAAGAACAAGCCTCTGGCTTCCGTAGCTCAAGAAACCATGATCCCCCCCAGATCACAAGCTTATGTGGTAACAAAAACTTTCCTTCATCTTTTAAAAACATAGGAAGTCGTAAGGAGGCCACACTGGTATTAATAATGACTTGGGGAGGAGAAGTTGGGTTCAAACTCTGCCCCAAAACAGATAATCCACGCAAAGCACAGTAATTACAGGTGTTCAGTCTGTGTTTTCGGCATGCACTTGTACAGCAGCGCAGAGGGGAAGGGCGAGAATGAGCGACAGTTAAAGAGGGGGTGGGGTGGAGATGAGAAAGGAGGAAGGGGCAT
Source organism: Poeciliopsis gracilis (assembly GCA_911649635.1). Classification (NCBI taxonomy): domain Eukaryota; kingdom Metazoa; phylum Chordata; class Actinopteri; order Cyprinodontiformes; family Poeciliidae; genus Poeciliopsis; species Poeciliopsis gracilis. The sequence continues at coordinate 2,358,693 of CAJVRI010000005.1, read as the reverse complement.
ACCAGGAACGCTGCTCACTGGGGGATTAGGAGTGTAGGTGGGGGCTTGGTTGTGAGCTGACAGTGTTTTATTAGTATGCTGAAGGGTGACCCAGTAAGAGGAGATTGTTGTGCTGGAAGGAGGATGGATGAAGCATTGGGAATAATGGGAGTTTTTCCTTGCTGGAAGCCCTATAATCCCATCATTGTCTGCCAGAGCCCAAAAGACAAAAGAGGGGTATCGCAACCTCCCGTTGCGCTTCCAAAGCCGACAAGACCACTGGGGCACCCCAAATCCTGTACTGTCCCAACTGGGTCACCAAAAAGTAGAAAGTTCCCAAACATCCCAGCTCATTTGTTGTGTGTGTGTGCAGAGAAACATGTGAAATACCTGAGGAACCGCACTGTCACCTGGAACACGCTTCCAGCCATCAGGTCGTTGTAGCTGCTGCTTATGCAGCCTTAGACGTCGTCTCATGCATGTGCACCCATATTAACGTCAATAACACTGCAGAGGTGAATTGTAGTGTAAGAAACTAGGTGTTTTCTTGTTTCCTCATATTCATCCTTTGTGTGTGTGTGTGTTTTTTTTGTTTTTTTTTTGTCTGGTGTGGGTTTTGCCTCCGTCTGCCTCAGATCCTCATATTTCCCCTCCCACTGGGGGCAGATGGCAGCATGTGGAGCGGGTCTAATGTATGTTGCTTTCAAAATTAAAATGTTTTGGGATTGTAGACGTGACGCCGAGACCGGGTCAGGTCGCAAAACGTTTCCCGATCTTTGGTTTAGCCTGTCGGAGGACACCAGAGGAAATGCGGGGGAGATCAAGATCAATAAAAGATCAGGAAAAAGATCTATGAATAATGGAGGAGCTGTGCTGCTGGTCACTTCCTTTGTAAACGGAGCGGATTCTACCTGTTAAACTAAATACCTCTGTATCTATGTATTAATACCGCTTTTATATTTTGTCTTGTGAAACTAATTAGTTTCTTGTTTTCTTCCAGCATTACTGTGTAGATAGTTCAGTCCCTTTCCAGTCAACTCTGACCAGCCTCCGTCTCCCTGTAAAGATGGAATGGATGTTGGACAGAAAGTTGCTCCATTAGGTGTTTAAAGCTTGAGATGTTGCTTTATAACCAAATCCCAGCTTTAACATTCTTCACATCTTTCTGTTTGTCTGCTGTGTTCCTGTGTTTTCATGATGCCTTTTGTTCACTAAAGTTTTCTAACAAACCTCTACTCTTCACATAACACATGGATTTATACTGAGATTTAAAAAACACAGGTGAACTCAGTTTATTGTTTGTTTAACTTTTGAAGCATTTCTAGATTTTTCTTAGGTGTAAAAGAGAAAAGCGAGTTAGATACAAAGATCCAGCACACTTCCCACCTCACAATTATGTGCCTGTCTTATAAAGTTCCAGAAAAATTGCAATACAGGAGTTAGAGATGTTTAAAACTAAAAAGCTTTCACTGTTAAAGTAGATTATGCTCCTAGTTTTTTCTGCTGTACTCATTGCATTGCAAATGATGTCAAATGCTGGGTGTCCTCAGCCTGCTGCTGTGTCCCAAGGTCGTTTACGCTATTAGCAATTTTTATCAGCGGAGATGAAAAGAATCTCATTGAGTGGCATCCGTGGTGCTTGTTTCCGTCCATTAAAGCAGCTGTTTTTGATATAATATCAGGTGCGCTTGAGATTGTGCTGTGTGTGCTAAAGGAGTGTCCCCACTCCAGCCATAGAAACCATGAAACACAAGCCTGTCCAGCTCTCAGAGAAAGCTTCATATTTCACCGTTGCCCGTTTCCCACTCTCGGCAATGCCCTGCAGGGCTGAACATCAGTCAGCTCACAACTAAGAGGAAACAGCCAGACCAAACTGTGACTGACACTCTTGCAATAGCAGGCTTTAGTTGTATCTGTCCAGACAATGTGTTTGAGTCTGGCAGTGTCAGGATGGTTTACTGTCGCAGGGCCAGATCAAATGTCTCCTGTGTTGTGAAGAAAATCAGCAGAGACTGTGAGCGGGGGGCTCTGACCCGAGGTTAGGACGACAATGGGCAAACCCCCAGATCTCAGCGGGCCGCCCTCACACTCGCAGTGTGACTTGTGAACGCCCGGGAAAGTCAGAGCCTGTGTTTTTCACACACGTTCAGGAGTCAGTAAAACATTTAGAGTCTGCAATGTTGACAACTGGTTCAGACGAATGCAAAATTTTCACCACCCGCCTCCTAGTACAGTTTTGTGGAATTTATTGTTAAACAGCCAAGCATACGTAAATGTGGGCGAGTTTTATCTTCAAAAGCACGGGGGGAAATTGAAACATTAACCGGAATGTCAGTTTTTCTGGACCAGGTGATTGTGCAGCTCACAACAACACATAAAAAACACAAGAGACTGAAACCGAAGTCCTTCATTTTTGTAATCTTGGGGCAGCAGGCTGATGCAGGGACCCAAGTGCTTCTGGTTCCATGGCCTGCAAGGTTCCTGCAGAGTCTCGGCAAAAGTATGCAAGCAATTTGATTGAAGTATTTCATTGGTCTGTTCAAGCAAGAAAAAAAAACAAAAGACATTTGTAATCTCAGACCTTTTTTTCTATCCCATTCATTTATAACAACCTGCCATTCATTCATCTGTTTGGGACGGGCATTTATCATATTTATCATTTATAACAATAAGAGATTTGATTTGTAGTGTCGATAAATTACAAATAATGACATTTAATGAAACAAAACAAGACAGTTTGTATTGTCAATTTTACTATTTTCTCCACTAAGAGTATGAATAAATACCTCAAAATTTGAAAATATGATAAAATTACTTTACATTTTAGTGACACAAATCACACTTCCTTATGTGAATGGAGTCTAAAAACCCGTATTATATATTATATTAAAAGTTTACAACTGTAGAAATATCTTACATTTTTAGAATAAGCCTGACAATTTTAAAATTAAAATAAGAATAAGCCTTTATCTAAAGTCCAACTGAACCACGGAAACAATGACCAGACACATGGAAATAATTACCACGAGGTTATCTCTCCCTGATTCTCAAACAGACTTCATGTTTTGCTCTGGGAAGAAGTTGAAATCCCTCTTGCAGTGTACTGAACTCTGAAGTACCTCTGTGAAGATTTGAAAATTAAATCAAATGCTTTGTGCCTAAACAGCTTACGCCTGTATTAAGTTGAGTTACTGTAGTAAATGTGGGCACATGAGCTTTGTGAAGCTGCGTCCAGCGCGCTAACTACGAGCTGGACGCAGCGAGAGGGGCAGAGTTAACTGTAATCTATCCCATGACAAAGAGCTATTCATAAGAGGGTTAAACTGATTAGTGGGACAGGAGGATTGAAGAGAGAAATTTGGGGGGGACGAGAGGGGGGCGAGCTGCCCGAGACAGCGGCCGGTCCCAGACTTATGATTGTATTCAAATCAAAACACATCCCACAATGCACCACTGCCCCAACTCCCTTACTCACATGTGGATGAACAAAGAAAAGCAAAGCTGATGCTTCTCCAAACAAAACAAAAAAAAAAGAGCTGCCTTCCTCCAAAGGTTTCCCTGTCAGCATATTGTGTGAACTCTGCAGTGCTACACCTGTTTTATTTATGAATATGAAACGAGAAAACATTTGTCCTGAAGCTGCAGTTTCCATTGAGCTGATGAAATACAGTTTTCCTGCTTGGACGCTGAAAGAACAAGAGCTGTGTAATCACAAAGCACCCAGACTTATAGGGGTTTCACCTCCGGGTTCTCTGAAAAAACCCGAGAAGGAGGAGATAACATCACGGAGGCGATGGCCAGCCGGCAGCGGCTCCGCTCTGAAAGCCGAGTCGCTGCCGGCCCACCACCCACCGGGTGAGAACCTCACTCGCTAATATGAAGAGGCTGCGTCTTAGAGTTCAAACAGCGCTGGTGGGATTAACGTTTCCATTTTCTACCCTTGGCTGCACTGCAGCTCAACCTGTTGGAAACAAGGACTCATTTTTAACGTAGAGCAGAACTGTCACATGACTGCGACTGGACGAAGGCGGAGGTGGAGATGGAGATGGAGCAGCGGCCATTGTTTCAACCAATCGCTCTGTTCTCCATAGAGCTTAATGACATTTGTCTCTTGAAGGTTGGACTTTGAGTTAGTGTAGGACGGGACCAGGGGGGGGTGATGAATGCGTCTGCTGGAGCTCGGGGGGTCAAGAAGGTCAACCTCTCATTGGTTTCAGTGGATTATCGATGCACATAATTTGAGTAACCTCTCCATAACCTCTCCCTCAGTTCTTCTCCAATTCAAACATGTGAAGGGTTGTTTGTATGCCATCGGTTTCCCATTTTTCCACACTTGTGTCCAGTCGTATCGCCGAAGAGATGAGCAACCTTATTTTTAGTGTCTGACCGGGAAGAGCACCTGCTAAGTGGCATCTTAGGTTTTAATACCAAAACGCAACATTCAAATTTGGATAAAGCGCCATTTGTCACACAGCCTGGTTGTTTTGTCCGCCCGCAGGGTGAAAGGGAAAGTCTCCTTTCTCTGTTGTTCATTATTTCTTTCATTCTTCCCTCTCTGTCTCTTGGGGTCTGGATTTTCATCCAATGCGATGTTTTTTCACTGCTTGTAATTTTTCAAATCTTTGACAGTAGAAAGCCCCTGCTCTCCCTCAGCCGTGCACCATCGACCCGCCCCCTGCCCATGTTTGGCCGTGTCGTGTTTCTACAGCAACTGAATTTAAATCTAAACCTACAGCCCGGGCTTTCCTCGGTCTCATCACTATGGTAACCTGAGAGCACGAGGAATGACGGGGTGGAGCTGGGGAGGGAGGTTGTCGTCTCTTTGTGGTGATGGACATGGGGGAGGATACGGGAGAGGGTTAAGACAGGGTTGGACAGTGAAACCAGGCCTCAGGGGGCAGGGCACTCTCCGGTTTTTTGAAAATCAACATGTACTCACACTCACATGCCCCAGGGCCCTATGGCATCGTAGGGATTTCCACCAGCTGCATTTCAGCGATCCCCACAATGAGCAGCCCGACTCTTGCACACAGAAGTGGGCGATAAATTCCACATCGATTGAGAAAAGGTCGCAGAGGAAATGTGCAGCTGTGGGAGGATCCCTCATGGCACGATTAGAGGAAACCGTCTAAAGTTATCCCGATACCTGTTATCATCTCCCCGCACATTTCCCCCCCGGCTCTCCCAACCCTGCCCAGCTGTTTGAAAGATGCTGACCCGAAACCAAAGGCATTCGTTTTATGGATCCTCTAAAGTGAGCGCCGCTCCCATCAAGTGCTTGTCGGTCTTTCAGGAGGTCAGTCAATCATTAAACCCAACTATTAAGCACAGCAACTACCCCGACAGGAATGCAGGGTTAATTGTTACCTATTGTCTGTCTTCACTCTCTGTGTGCGTTTCAACCCGTCTTAAGGCCGAACACACAGCTACATAAAATTTAAAGCTTTCAGACATTAATCAACGGATCTTGTTGTCTGGAAGGAAAAAAATGTGTTGAATAGTGAGATTCTAAATAAGGCTAATGCTGTTTGAGGTTCCAGGATATAGAAGACTGTTTAAGATTAAATGAAGCAAACATTTTAGTCTGAATAAAAATGAATGCAACCAGTTTTTTTCAGAAGTCACCTAATTAACATGTTGTGTTAATTAGCTGTTCTACGAAGGCCTCAGGTTTGTTCGAGAACATCAGTGAACAAACAGCATCATGAAGAAACACGTCAGCTCTGGCAGAGCTGCAGAAATCCACAAAAAGCTTCCAGCAGGACAACAACTGGTCATGAAATGCACATGTCTATGTGGTCATGGAAGAATGTGTAGAAGAAAACCACCGATGAAAGAAAGCGTAAACAAGTAATATTTGCAGTTTTCCACAAGCCACAGAGCCTCAGATTTGATTCAAAGTCAGGTGGAGCAAAAAATAAAGGAATCCTGGAAGAAAACTTGCTGCTAGGGTTAGACGTTTGCTTTTCAATCGTACTGAGCTTGAGGTACTTTGCAAAAAATGAATTGTCTAGATATTCAAAAAGAGTTAGTTGAGATGTAAACCAACAAACCTGAAGCTGTAACGGCAGAGGCTCTACAAAGCTTTGACCCTGAAGAGAAATTCACACCACTCTCTTTTCAGTTTCATTTGTAAATAAGACAATAAAAGCCACAAATCATTCTCCTTCCTCTTCTCAATTATATGCAAATTTGTGTCAGTTTTGCAAATTACATTAAAGTTTGTGATTTATATAAAAAATGAGAAACAGTTTTAAGTGTAATGACTGTCTTAGCGATTTTGCCTGGATGTGATTTTAAAACATTTTGCAAAGTTGAGCGACGCACAATCGGCCGAACCTGCAAACTGCAGGAAGGCGAACGGGTCGGTGGGAACTCCTTCACATTTCCGTGTTTACTTTCAAACTGCTCTGGCAGCGTCTGGTAGGAGCATCGTGTGTGTTTTCCCCCCTGCCCGCATCCTCCAGTCATTTAAAGCCCTCAGATTGAAGGGCAGAAAAAAAAAAGAAAAAAAAAAGGAGTTCATTGAGAGACAGAATAAAAGGAGGGGGTGTACCCTGAAAGCCAGGCTGCAGTCACCAGGCAACTAGCATATCAAGTTTCAAAGCTTGACAAGGAGTTGTAAGAAGTACAGAGGGGAGCGGAGGAAGCGGGGCGTCGGGTGTGTGTGGTAGAAACGCTCGTGCGCGCTCCATCTGCGTCTGAGCGTGCGCTCACACAAGTGCAGAGTGCATCTGCCATGCTTCTTCTTGTTTATCTCTATCCTTTGCCCCCCAATGAACAAAACAAGTGACTCATTTCTCCCATGCATTGTCTTAGATTTACATTTTTAGCCCGGCACTCCTGAATCCGAAATAAAAGTGAGTCATATACATATTTTTTTTCATCGAAGTTCTTTTAATAAAACACGTTCAAGAATTTCTGGCTTGCTAACTGTAGCTCTCCGCTAAGCCGCCCAAACCCTAAATGACAGGACACCGTCTTCATCTGTCATCTTACATATCATTTTAACCATCACTGGAGTGACTCATATGTTTGCACTCTACCTCAGGGCCACTGACTTCTCATCATCTGAGCGGGAGTCAGGAGACGTAGCCAACACGTTAAAGCTCAATCATTTTCACTGCGCCGCACGATGGCTACATAAATTCATTATGCATGAACGTTACTGGAAAGCACTGAGATTTATTTTAAACCAACTGGAGTCAGTGTTGTAAGAGATACTACAAAATACTTGAACTAGTTGTTGCTCTTGAACTAGTTGTTGTTAATGTCGTTTGCTTAATGAAGAGGTCAGTATATAACACTGTAGGAAATTAATAAAGTTCCCTCTCAAGATAGATTGCTTGCATCCTCACAAAGCCAGCCTACCTTGACTTTTGGGATGAAGCCAGGGAATGAGGGAGTGAAGGGTTGTTCATTGTTATATGAGGAGCTTTGGTTTCTCGTAAAACTTTTAGTCCAGACGTCCCTCTTGAAAATGACTCACACTGAGCTCATTTCTGGGTCACAGAAGACATAAGAAAACCAACCCTCAGTGCTTTGCAATCTCATCTCTTCTTTTGTCATTGTGCAACTGCAAACTTCTTGGTATTTTCATTGGGATTCTGTTCCAACCCAGATTTGTAACCCCAAGGTAATTGAAAGAAATGTAAAAAGTGTGGATGGGAAGGAAACCTGTTAGAGAGAGGAGGAAGAGAAAGAGGTTCACCTGCTTGCAGCAACAGCCTCAAACAGCCAGAGCTGCAATAGATCAAAGCTTGATGAATGTGTTACAATGGTTCCACTCACTGAGTCTCACTGAAGTAGATTTCAGTGTCTAGATGTGCAAAACTGATAGAAACAGTCCCCAAAGGACCTGCAGCAGGAATTGCAGGGCAGCGTCTTTTTTTTTCTTTCTTTCTTTTCACCAAAAATGAACTCAGATGGTGGGGACTGAGTGCAAATACAAACATAGCATTCTTTAAAGACTGGTGTATTTTTATTTGTGAAAAGCCTTTTTTAAAAATCATTTCCTTCCACTAAATAGTTAATCATTACTTTGTGTTGGTCTGTCACATAAAACCCCAATGAAGTGCTGGTTTCATTGGGGTTTTAACCTAACTGAGTACTTTTGCAAGGTGCCTGTGTACGTTTTTTCTTCTTCTTCTTTTCTGGCCAAAACTTTGACTGCTTTTCATCAACAGCGAAATATTTCCATGCCTCTCCCTGGAAAATACAGCATCCAACTCCAACTGTAGGTTCCTGGGGCTTGAATGACATCGAGGAAAGATTGATCTTGGTTTTGAGCATTTTAGGGACTAGAAATATTAATGATTTACTTTGCTCATCTGTTCTTCAAGATGTCTTCTGCTTCCACCATTTCTGCTGTTTTCATAAATATGTAATTTGTTATTTTGTATGAACTTGAAAAATTCACCAGAGTGGATGTGCCTGCTTGCAGAAGGTCCATGACTTTGACACTGGCCTCTGTGACAATGGATGGCTGTGTCCTCTGCATGAAAAGCCCTCTTCCTGCATATGCTGACGTTGCCTGTCTGCCTTTGTGCGTCTGTTAATCTTTTTTTTCCCTCTCTGCCTTTCGACCCTCACCCTTCCTCCCACAGGGCGTGTGTCTCTGACCCGCGGCGCCTCTCTGCTGGTAGAACGGCTGACCCTGGAGGACGAGGGCTGGTTCGAGTGTCGCATCCTTCTCCTGGACAGCAAAACCGACAACTTTCAAAATGGCACATGGACCTTCCTCTCCATCACAGGTGCAGCACTGCAGGGCGTTGGGAACATGGGAGCTGCTTCCTTCGTCATTCGTCGCTGGTTTAGACTTTATTTAGCACGTCTGCAGCATGGGGTCTGGCCATATTCTGAAGGCCCTGGCAAAAGAGAAATTGCTGAACATTAGTTGTGGTGCATTAAAGCACGCACACTGGATGCAAGGGGATCGCATCTTGTTTTTATCTGCCATGAAGAACTGACCAATGCTTGTGAGGTTTTGTCGCTGAAGATTAAGGTTAAATGCTCAAAGCCTTTGACTCACATGCTTCTTAACTCTAAGTCTCACTCACACACGCACGAGCTGGTTAAGCTAAAGCGGAGTTATGCCACTCAGAGTGTGAGGTGGAGGTTTGATATGATGATGCTGCAGTTGATGAAAGCCATCTGTCTGCTGTAGGACCCATTTTGTGGGTAGATCTTAGATACTGCACATAATATTGAATATCATATTTTGTTCATATTTGAGAATTAATTGAATAATATTGGAATTTTATATGATGGTGCATAGTGTTATTGGGAGGACAATTAATGTGTTTCAAGATATTTACAAATATAATAGTAGTGTGATGTACGTTTGTGTTTGCATGTAGATTTCACTCTCTTAGTCTACCGAATCCACTATCTGCTCTATTCAAAATGGATCGACTTAAATAAAACCTCTTTGCTCCAGCTCCTCCTGTGTTCATCAAGACGCCGCCAACTTTTGTGGAGGTTCTGCTCGGAGACTCGTTGACTCTTAGCTGCGGAGCCCACGGCAACCCTCGACCAACAGTCGTCTGGCACAAAGATGAGAGTCCGATTGAGAAGCATGAAAAAATAAAAGTGAGTCGCATCAACAGACAACCCGGCAGAGTTTCAAATAAATACTCACGCAATTTGTGTTTTGTTATTGTTCATTTCTTAGGTGCTCAACGGTACTCTGTCTCTTGCCACTGTCACAAGAAATGTTTCTGGAGTCTATAAATGCCACGTGTCCAACACAGAGGGGAATCTGACCCATTATACGGAGCTGCAGGTTCAAGGTAATTGTTGAACAATCCGTCATCAAACGCAGAGTTAATATGAAGGAAACGCTGTCACATTTGTATCAGTTCATCTCCTTGAGAAAAACATTAGGCAAGGGTGTATAACACATAGTTATATGTTTGTGTATACCGCCACCTACAGTTCATTCTGTGAACTGTAAGTGGCTTAAAACTGACCAGCAGTAATTACTGATCTGTTCATTTTTTTTTTTAAAGGTCCACCGATCATCATCATCTCCCCTGAGGACACGACTCTCAATATGTCCCAGGATGCTGTTCTGCAGTGCCAGGCAGATGCTTACCCTTCAAACCTGACCTACGAGTGGCTGAAACAAGGACAGAACGTTTATCACATCGAGTGAGTACATATCTGTATAAAAATCCATCAAGACGCTCGGCACGGTGGGAAATATCGCCCGTAGTATTCTTATCTACTCGAAATGTTGCAGATGTAAATATTTCCAAAGCACGCTGGTAATGCGATAAGTTTTAATTGGATTGTTGGTGAGATAATTATATCATGTGATCATGAACAAGCTGAGACAAAGAAGATTGCCGTTTAGATTAACGTACCATCTTCTAAATCTTTCTTGCACATCCGTTTAGTAGAAGCCGCTGTTTTCTGTGTACGTTTCACGGTGTTCCTTTAATTTCTGTTTCTTTAATATACCGTTTCATCATAAATTGCATCATGTTTTGTGTCTTTAGGTCCCTCAGGTCCAGAGTGAAGATTCTGGTGGATGGAACTCTTCTGATTCCTAATCTCATCCCAGAAGATGCTGGAAACTACACTTGTACCCCTACTAATGGAATACTGACTCCACCCTCGGCTTCTGCCCATCTGAAAGTGAAACGTTAGTGTAATGAATGTGTTTTACAGCTATATCTAACCAGAAAGTTGTTGTTTTTTTATTTTTGGTGGGGGTTTTTTATATTTATTTTAGACCCGGCACGTGTTGGAAGAATGCTGCGTGAAACGTATTTGCCAGCAGGAATGGAGGGGGTGATCTTCTGCCCTGTGCAGGCTGACCCGCCTGTGCTGTATGTCAACTGGACCAAAGACGGGAATGAGCTGAATCTTGACAATGTAAATGTTAGCACTTGTTTTATAATCTGTGCTAATTGGGTTCTCAAAGTCACTTTAGAGTTAATATATATATATATATTTTTTTTATACTTATTTAGTTCCCAGGTTGGATGGTGAACTCGGAGGGCTCAGTGTTTATAGCGACAGCCAATGACAATGCTGTAGGCATGTACACCTGCACCCCGTACAACAGCTACGGCACAATGGGCCAGTCTGAGCCCACCAAAGTTATTTTGCAGGTAAAGTTCCCATTTTCAGACTTGCAGTATCTTTAGAAAGTACTAAAACCCCTTGAGCTTCTCCTCATTGTGTGACCTTACAACTACAAGTTTATGTGTGTTTTATTAGGATTTTATTTGAGAACAATACAAAGCTGTGCAGAATTGCAAAGTGAAAAGTATTCACACTGAATATTTTACTATTTAAAATCAGGCCCTGAAGCTATGCTTTATGTGACCTATTTTCCATTCAGTTGCAGCTTTAAGTCATTTGGGTTATGCCTCTGTGAATAGACATATTCAAGTCTTTATTTACTAAACCCAATAAATCCTTATTGGGTTTAGATTTGTGATTCTTAAGTCTCATATAACAAGTACCTCTCAGGGTCTTAAATATAAAAATATTAAAATGTATTTAGATGAGCAGAAGTCAAAAGAGTGTCACTTTTCCAGGACCCCCCATCATTTCGAGTTCCCCCCCTGCCAGAGTATCTGCAGGAGGTCGGCCGAGAGTTGATCATCCCCTGTGAAGCCAGTGGAGATCCTGCTCCAAATGTAACCTGGAGCAAGGTACAAAAACAAATTCTGCTTTTTCTGGTGCCTTGGCCAAGTCTGATGAATCCCAAACATGAACTTCCTGATGCTCTTCTCGACAGATTGGCCCTAGTCCTCGCTCACCGTACACGGTGCTATCTAACGGCTCCCTCTTGCTGCAGCCCCTGAGCAAAGACCACCATGGCGGCTGGGAGTGTTTGGCCACCAATCGTGTGGCGACTGTCAGTGCAGGCACTGTAGTCTTTGCACTTGGTGAGTGCATCAGCATTATCTGTAATGGACATGTAATCTGCAAATAGATGTAATGATATATGACGTGTGCATTGTTAACGGTATACAATACAAACTGTCTGTTGCTCAGGCACCAGTCCGCATGCTGTGTCCTCGGTGACCGTTACCATAGAGATGAACCAGGCCAACGTGTCCTGGGTCCCAGGTTTTGATGGTGGATTTACCCAGAAATTTACTGTGTGGTCAGTATTATAAAACACACCCAGGATAAAAGATTTTCTGCTATCAACACCTGACTTGCATTTGCATACTGTGATTTTACCCTTTAAAGGGTCAAGCAAACATCCAGGGGGAAGCATGAATGGGCATCTCTGCCTGTGCCAACATCCAAAAACTACCTGCTTGTGACTGGGTTACTCGCCGGCACCGGCTATCAGTTCAGCGTCCTACCTCAGAATAAACTCGGCTCAGGACCTTTTAGTGAAATTGTATCAATACGGACAAAAGGTTTGTTCCTTGGTTTGCCTTCCTTCCAGCCTCCTAGCATCGTTTTGCTTTTAGAAAGAGATCACCTATGAACACGTCTTGTCCTTTCAGCTGTGCCAACAGAGCTGCCTAAAACCCCCACGGGTCTCCCGGCCCTTGAACCTCCCACGTTGCTGTCAGCTAACCGGACCGGGCGAGGCGTTCTCCTGCAGTGGCAGCCTCCCGAGGCTCCCCTCTCCCCTCTGACTGGTTTTGTCCTGCAGGCCCGCAGAGATCAGGGTCAGTGGATCATCATTGGCAGCAACATCCATGCCAATCGGAGCGAAGTACTTGTGCAAGGACTGCTAAGGGTAATTGTTTTTTTTACTAGTAATAAAACAAACTGGGAGAATATTTGTTGAATAGTCTAATACTCAATCTGTCTCTTACTCAGGACTCCATGTATGATTTGAGGCTGATGTCACGCAGCAACAAAGTGCTGAGTGAACCGAGCGAGTCTGTGAGTGTTTCCACAACTGGTATGTTCTTGTTCTTAATTATTACTGAAAGTGACAAATATTACTGGATATTCACTGCATTTATTTATCAAACACAGAAGTGAAATTATTGACTTTGGTTTGATTACAGGAATGGAAATTTACCCACTTCGTCCTAGTTTCCTAGAAGTCATCCCTGAACCGCTGATGGCTGGTGTGATAGGGGGAGCGTGCTTTCTGCTTCTCGCAATCATCCTCTCGCTGGTGACAGCATGCTACATGAGCAACAGGAGACGGCAGAGGCGCAGAAAGAGGAGACAAGGTAAAACATGAACGTGTTAAAGCGAAAGGTCTTTCACAACACATCTAAGATGCAGCCAAAAGATGCTGAAGAGGGATGACTGACTTGCTTTGAGCAACAAACTCAGGCATCATTGCATCACACAATGTCCACTACAAGGCAGACATTGTAGTGGACATAGGAAAATCTGGTTATTAGATTTATTTGGTAATTTAAAATCAGCTGATGAACAGGATAAGCTGATCTTCCAATTGGTTGATTCTGAACACTATTTTGTCTGAAAATTGTGCTCTATTTGCTGGAAAACCTGATCAAAAGGCCCTAAAGTGTTCAATTTATGCTCTTTTTAGGTTTCATAAAATTCTGTCCCTAAAGTTTTGTTCTTTGCACAATGAAATACGTAATTAAAATATTTTTCTAATGCTTTTTTCATTTAGATCTGCCAGCTGCCTTTCAGAAGAGCCCGTCTCAAGAGTAAGTGTCCGGATAAGGTTCATGCACATTTCCTTCAATTTTCCCTTTCTAACATGTTACAGTCTCCATCCCTAATGTTTGAATCTATTCTTCTTTGTTTTCTTCAGCACACGATCACCTTCCCGCAGCCCGGACAGTGTCCTCAAGTTTAAACTATGTCCACCTCTTCCCTTCTTTCCCAACTCTTCGTCATCACAGTCTGATCGCTCTTCGTTTGACAAAGGCAGCCGTGGGGAATACCACGATCAGCGGAAACAGCTTTTGTCCAACTCATCTCCTCCCCCTCATTACACCCTCTTTGAGAGTCATCTAGGTTCTCAGGCGCCTTCGCCGACCGCTCTGGAGTCCATTTCCCGAGGTCCGGACGGACGCTTCATTGTTCAGCCGCTGCCAGAAGGTTCAAGTCCTTCCACTAAAAATATAAAGAAGGACGTCCTGCAAGTTAATGGAAGCGTTCACGGGTCGGGGAGCAACAGGACGTCAATCAGGGATTCTCCAAAATCGAGCATTTTGAGCTCAGAGAAGGACGAGAGGAAGGACTCTCCGCTTACGGTGGATGTCCCAGAGTTAAGCAGACCTCCTGCATCCCCTGGCAGGGTACGAGCCATGGCGAGAAACTTCTCCCGACATGGCTGCTTTTACTCTGATGACGAGCAAGGCTCAGAGACTCTTTTGGAAAGAGCCAGTTTTTACTCTGACAGCAGCGAAAGAAAGCCCAGCGATTCCCTACGTAGGCACCGCACGCGGGGCAACACCGAAGACCTCTTCTCCAGTTTGGGAAGGAGAACAAGGCTGCTGGACAGAGACAGACTCCATCATGGAGGCTACCGACCAATGGAAAGCCACCTGACTGACAACAGCACCCTGGTCTCCCAGCTGGAGAGTGAGCTGGAGAGGGACAGCGTTGACAAGTGTGTCCAATTGGCAAAGGAGAGGGAAGAGATTGAGAGGGAGCTGAAGAATTTTGCAATGGATCAAAGACATCGCAGTCGAGTGAGGGACGCACCCTCTCCATGTAGCACAACAGAACATCCTCAAAGGGGTGAGACCGAATCAGTGGAGGAACCTGTGTGGAAACCTCAAGAAGTTACAATCAGACAGAAGTACAGGCCCACTGGTGTGACAAGCCGGGTTTCTGACTATAGGAGAGCATGCTACTTTGGCAACACTAGCAGTCCGCTGGACAGGCTCCCCACATCTCGCATACAATGGGACGTTAGCCCTGTCACTTCTGTCACTAGCCTAATCCCTGTTCAGACTCCTTGTGAGGCGACTTCGCTTATCTCATCTAGGGAAGCCACTGAGGCGTCTCTCGCTTTAGATTCATCAAGCTCGCCGGTCACCCAGAATACGTCACTCCCCATGCTCTCCCGTGATGTCACACCAGATACAGCTAAGCCGTCAAATCTTCAGAAAAACAAAGAGGCGTGTACCAAGTCTGGCACCGAGCAGAACATAGTGAAGGAGACCCAGGAGTTAAGTGTTGTTTCTAAATCAAGGAGTCCATTAGAGTCTCAACTACGGGATTTGCCCAACACAGTGAGACCTGAAAGTTCAGACTCTGTACCGCATAACCAGACTGAGAGAACTGCAGATATAGGTCACAAGACTACGAGGGACCCCAGTCCTAGTACTTCTTCAACCTTGCTGTACGATCATCATAAGGTAGGAGCTAAGTCCAAAGACAGAGAGACTCAGGACCACGGTGACCAGCACGTTTCAGGGTTTTACTCCGACTTAGAGAAGGAAAGTGTCCGAACACGCTCCAGGAGAAGCGACAAGTGTCTGTTCCCTGACAGTCCTAGTCCCATATCAACCTTAGTTCTTGTTGAAGAGGTCGAGAGTGACCAGTCTCAGTTTTTAGTCCCCAGAATGTCCGACTCCTTGAAGGCCAAGCCTGCAGCGCCGTCCCCTAAGATTTCCCCACACCAGACAAGTGCAATCCTTGAATACCTGAGTCTTCCAGGTTTCATTGAAATGAGCGTGGACGAGCCTGTGGAAGAGGGTCAGGTGACCGATGACACGACAAAACAAACACCCAAGGAAGAATCTGTTGTGGCAAAACCTGATGTAGTTCCTAGAAACTGGGAAGTTCATGTTCAGGAAAAGCCACAAACTCTGTCAAGTCAGAAACAAGGTGATCCTCCGGGTTCTGCAGACTCTAGCTTCAATGCTTATAAAGCACAAGGAAATAGACGTTCTCCTCAAGTGACAGCCAGAGTGAGATTTCCTGATGACCCAAGGCCGTCCTCATCGGGTCCAGAAAAAACAAGCAAGGAGCTCTACGATGAGAAAACAAGAATTCGAGCAGGAAATATTTGCACCGGCAGACCTGAATCCAGACTTGGGTCCAGGTCGGCTCATACGTTGTTCAATGCAGCTAAAGGCATGGCAGACATTGTGTCAAAGCATTCTCAGAGTTGTGCAGACAGTGATGAGTTTTTGTCAGAACAGGCCCAAAGACAAGCTTCTCAGGGAAGCAGGACTAATAAAATAGTGTCTCGAATAACTCAAGCCCCTGTGCCATTTCTGAAGAAATCCTTAAGCCTTGGTCCCTGTAGGACTCTCTCTGGTGTGGCTCAGCCTCGCCCTTACCTTAAGAAATCCATTAGCTTAGGCTCACAGAGGTGGGAGCACTTTGAAACCCCAAGACCATATATTTCTGAGAAATGTTACTGGGACGAGTTCCCAAACCCGGATGTGAGGGTGAAGTCCTACAGTCTGGGCCGCACGCCGCCTTCCCTCCCTAGACCGGGGCCCGGCTGGAGAGAATACGTCCCATTCCGGCGTCCCAGCATGGGGAGCTTAGAGAGGCCCCACCACACACAAAGGTCTCTAGCTAGTCCTTCCTACCTCACTCCTTTGTACCCACCCACACAAACCTCAATGTCCCCAATGCTTGAGCCCTCAGATCCACGACGCCAAGCTGCCATTTTCCCTGAGTCCTCCAGATGGTCCCCCTCTTTTCAAGACACGCTGAGGTCTGTCCAGCCTCAGTTTATCCCCATGCTGACCTCTAACTCTCCACCGTACTACCAGCACTGGCCGGATCCCAGAGGGGACAGCTTGAGACACTCAGACTCCAGAAGAGGCCCTCCAAGGTCCTACTTGCCCCGGGGCATCAGCTGGCCTTCGCCTTATTACTCCGCCTTCCCACCCAGAGAAGGAGATGGCTACAGACATCCAGACAGGATGGCGGGGAGGAGCGGAGATGCCGAGTTCAGGGACGGTGGCAGGGCCAGTTATGCCAGTCAGAGCAGCGGTAGAGGCAGCGCTGGTCTCTTTAGACAGTCCCTGTCTGTCACTCCCACCCTGCTCAGCTCCCCAGAAACCACAGAGGAACATGAACGCCACAGAGCGGAGAAGGAGCTGGCCGAGAGGAGAGTGAAAAGGTGAAAGACCGCCACCATCTGGAATGACTGACGATGTGGACCATCCTCTCTTCAGATGGATTCATTTACTGTTGCCAAAATGACTCTTATCGTGAGACGTTTGTGTTTTTCTGTGTTTTCTGACCACATTTTGTGTATCTCATTAGAAGGAACACGTCAGTAGATGAAAGTTATGAGTGGGACTCCGCTGATGCCTGTTTGGACTCCGAGGTCCTGGAGGCCACCAGGTCTGGCCAGTGTCGCGCTGGTTTTCAGAGAGGGAGGAGGGAGACGGGATCGGACCAGACTGGTGGCCTCCGGGATCAGCGACAGACAGGTGATTATTTCACTTCTGTTTTGAGTTTTGATTATTGCTGCATGAGCTTAATGTGACAGTGCTGCATGTGTTCACCTTATTGTCCCAGTGCTATAATTTTTTTGTTCATCCCATGACATTTCCATCCATGCCTCTCCTGATGACCCTCCCCCTGACCCCCCCCAGGCCCATCTCCCCCTGTCATCCCTCCTCGCTCGCTCAGTGAGGCTCGCTTCAACGCCCTCCGCCTGGAGTACCAAGAGTACAGGCGGGCTCAGGGATCCGCCTGTACCCGGGAACCCTGCTTCCACCCCAGCCATGATTCGGACTCTGACTCCGGCTCAGCGCTGCTCTAGCAGCTGAACTCGGTCCGTTACTCTGCCTGGTCCTCAAAACCTTTTCTTCCCTCATCTTTCCTCCTCTCACTGCTCACCTGCTTAATTCCCTTTTGCTGCCTGCATGTGGTAGTCATAGTGTAAAAGTATTAATTCCCCATTAATATTTTCCGATTTTGTCACATTTTAAAGACCGGAAGGAGTTTTAATTTTATTCGATAGACCAACACAATGTTAGAGCTAGACCAACACTTCAATGTGGATGAAATGCTACATATTTGTCTAATGTTCTGCTCTCTTTTTCTGTCTCTTCTTCAGACGCGTCAAAGACAAAAACCAAATAGCAGTTCTACTGAAAAGACAACAGCACCGTGGTCCGAAACATCGGAAACATTTCATTCTACTTTAACGACTTTAATCTCGTGTTGCTGCAGCTTCAAGAGA
Source organism: Poeciliopsis gracilis (assembly GCA_911649635.1). NCBI lineage: Eukaryota > Metazoa > Chordata > Actinopteri > Cyprinodontiformes > Poeciliidae > Poeciliopsis > Poeciliopsis gracilis. The sequence goes on along the minus strand of CAJVRI010000005.1, from coordinate 2,340,626 downwards.
CCGTGCCGCTCCGTTTCGCAAGACATCCTCAGCTTTTTTTCAGGCTCGTTCTGCAGTTCGATTTGGTTTCAGTGTGCTTTTTAATAGTGGAAATGTGACAATCGGATAAAGTGAAGAGATGAAATGCTCTTAGATGAGGCGAGAAGGACCTGCTTTGTGAAAGCAGCAGTCGGCGACAAAATGACAGACGCATTGAAAGCTTTTAGAATCCAAGTCTCTCTCGTAGTGACAATAAAAAGATGCTTCTGACATGTCTGTAGGTGAGTAGACAACATCTCTCTGAGATGTCTTCATCTGTATCGGTGCCTGCGGATCAATGGTGCTCTCCGTGTCTATATTGATTAATGACGCAGTACTAACTGTTAGGTGACTAACAAATTTGACCCAAAACTCCCAACACCTATGTACTTAGAAGCTGAGTCTGCTATTTACCCACTGATTGCCTGGAATCATCCCCACTCTGCGACCTGTTAACCTCACAGTATTTTGTTTAAAGTGTACAAATGTTCATATGCATAGTTTTATTGTGAATAAGTCCTGCTGTATTGTTATGCATTCATCCCCATCGCCCCCTTCAGTTGAGAAAATCTTAACTTGGCTCCACCTGAAAAAGTGCGACTTTACCAGGGAAGATGATATTTGCCTTATTTTTGGTCGGTACTGAAAGGACGGCTGAGATACAAGAAGAACAGTTTAAACAGCACCAAACACGTTTTGTTCCTCATTGTGAATATATCTGTGTATTTATTGAGATGAGTAACGATATGCAACAATGTTTACAATTCGCATCCCTGATGTGAAGGCAGCACTGTGAATATTTCAGTGACTTCTGATTCTGTGTCTGAATTGCAGGTCTCTTATGAATTGTGTGCCCATTTCCCTGCTGTGTTTGTTTTGTTTTCTTTGCTAAAGAAAATCAAGCTGTTTTTGTACGTTACCTGACAAAACAATTTAAAATATGTCGTTGTAGCTATGCTTTGGGGGAAGAGTCAGCCTTTTTATTGTTTATTTTATTGTTTTTACTTCGGTTTCCAAGATGAAAACCCAGATTTGGCGTGAGTTTGCATTCCTGAGGATGGCTTTGGAGGTCTTGTACAAAGAGGAAAATTTTATATCTTACTTGTTTTTGTCATTTTTATATGTTTGTAAATGAATAAATTGTTATATTCTGAACGTAGCAGACTTCAGAAATGTCAATGTGTTTTTTTTTTTTATTTTAAACCACTGATGAAAAGATATTGCGCGCTTCCACTCCTGGTCACTTTGCTGCTGTAACTGACAGAATAAAAGATATTTTGTGGCTTTGATATGAATTAACGCTGCAAGCAGTCTAGAACGGCCCTCGCAGCTGAGTATTGTAGGACACCTGATGATGATCAATCACTGAAAGTTTGGTGCCTCTGTGAGTTTTTCTGTAGGAGATATAACAGTTTTGTGTTTCATGGCGAGTAGGTGAACCTGGCAACCCCCCCGTCAGCATGAACGAAAACTCACCGTTTTGATAACTTTTAATTGGCTGTGCTTTATGAACAGACTGCCCAAATTTGAACCCGATCAATCGAAATCAAATGCGAAGGCTGTAAACGGCCAAAATGGGGTCAAAATTGGATCTTCAATCCAAAATGGCCGACTTCCTGTTTGACTTGCACTATGACATTAATTTTCTGTGTGTCTTGGGGAGCTTTACAAGTGTACCAAATTTAATGTCTCTGATTAAGTAAGGTCAAACAATGGGGAAGGTATTTTGAAAGTTGCCAGGTGGCGCTGTTGAGCCGTTTTAATTGCGATTTTCGCGACGACGTGAAAATTAAAATACGTCATTTTCACGCAGACTTGACACGTCGGCCAACTTTGGTACATTTTCGAATCTGATAAAGCTCCCAGAAAGCTAATTCATTTGACAGAAGCAAACGAAGAAGAAACAACTAAAACGAAGAAGAAACAGCACGATTACAACAGGCCTTCGTAGCGCTTAGCTGCTCGGACACGCCCCCGTGTGGTCACGAATTAAACAGCAGGGCAAATGATCGGTTGTACATTGATGCTGTAAACACAAATTTGCATCCAACATAAGTGACAGAAACTCATAAAAACTCTGCTGGTTGGCCATTATCATGCTGTTGCTCTTTCTGTTGCGCACTGCTAAGAAACAAAACCAATATTCAGATTTAAAATAACGATTTCCTTAATTACGAAAGGAAACATACACACCATCCTTATTTTATGTGAGAAAGTAATCGTCCACGTCTGCTTCACTGACACGCACACGTTTATAACATTTATCCAAAACTGCCTTTAACCATCAATTGCACAAAGTTTGCATTTGAACTAGAGCAGCTTTATTATTTCAGGTAAGGTTTCATCACAGTATGGAGGTGAATGCTGGGCATTCAGTATTACTCTTTCTTGGAGGAGAGGCGCATCACATGTTTGACCATATTTCCGACGCCATCGAATATATAGTGATAGTGATAATCCGTCTCCCACATGAAGGACGGAGTGCTGACCACTTTGTTCTTCTCGTCCACATAGGCTTCGTGAAAGAAATGGTTAAGGTCAAAGCAGCGGAGGAGTCACACATCAATGATGGAGGCGAACAGGCTTTCGCTTGACTTTACGGGAGAACAGATCTCTGAAAGGATATGTATGGCTCACGGACGACGTGGCGAGCGCCCATGCCCTTCACAGCCTGCACCATGTTGGTTTGAGGCCAGTTTCCCCAGCGGGTGCTCTCGTCCCGCTCGTAGCCCATGGTCACCTCGATGCCGGGCAACACGCGGCAGGCCAGCACAGGAGCCATGCTGGCCAGTCTGGAACAGAGGCAGAAGTCTTTCACCACTTTAATGCACTGATCGTCTCCTGTTCTCGAGGTCAAAGGTTAATGACATGTTAGTGACATAGAAGAATGTATTTTTGTAGAAGAAAAATTACAACTCTTTATCAGCAGAAACGTTTGGCTTCCACAAAGTCTTGATTTCGACGCAGTTTCAAGCCTCCAGCTCGTCCAAAGTGAGTTGTGTAGAATTAAAGGGTGAGATCAAATTTCTCCAATTTTTACCTTTATTGACAACCTGCTAATTACAGAATACAATTTTAAATGATCCCTCTTACAAATAAGGTTCTTAATAATCAAGCTCCGTCTTACATCAGATGGCAGTAAACCTGATGCTTCTCGTCAGGTTTACATCAGGTTTGTATATTTTTAACCTTTGTAAAGCATTCTGTTTTACACCTAGTTGCATGAAATGTGCCAAGTGCATAAACACTTTAAATGTGTGCATCAGACTAGATTTTTCATAGATTGTCTATTTCTGGATATACTCCTGGACTTTTGGGGATTTGTAAAATGCCTTGAGATGACATTTGTTCTAAAATCCATACTGTATGAGTAAATCGAACTGATCATCTTTTTTGGGGGGATGGACTGAAAATTGCAACATATAAAACCCAGTAGGAATTTTAAAAGTAGGAATTCACCACAGTAATGTTTGGATAAAAGTCCCCAGCTGAACCACTACAGACCTCTTGCAGCCATCGTCAAGGTTTCGGTTAGATATTTTATGACTCTTTTTGGCAGAAATGGATATAAAATACCTGACTTTTTTTTTTCGCATAGATGCAGATTTTAAACATATTTGTGGCTGATCCAGATCCTCCAATTGGTAGCTAAATTATTAGTATGGGTGTATGAATATATTTGACCCGCATGTGCAATTTTGAAAATCAGTAGTACATCTAAATTACCAACCAATGGAAAAAGCAGTACTCTGCAGCCGACTGGCACATGTCAAATGTTTTACTTTTCACATAAAATATGGCGAACTCCATTAAATGGTGTTCATGAACAATTTTGTTCTTTTTGTGTATTTGGTGTTTTTTTTTTTTTTTAACTATGGAACTGGGGTAGAGGTCGGGACTACCCTCAATCCTCAGTTGTCACGGTGACCGCTTCTTCACCTCTTCTTCCGCATCCAGCTCTGCTCTTCCCAGTAATTCCGGTAATCCCAAATCTCCTTCATCTGAGGATCTTCCCACCTTCGACTAATACCCGATGCCACCTCTCACCTGACCGTAAGAAAAGTCCGCACAGCGCCTGGCCAGGCCTGTGAAACCAGAATAGGTCCTGCAGTTTTGTTGCAGTGATTTATTTTATGAATGACGACCATCTGTACTTAGTACTGCAACAGACTGAGAATCTCAATCCACACCAGGGGGGTTGAGATGCATCTCTTCTTGAAAACACTTAAATCACATAAAAAGCCTCTGTAAAGCTGAGCGAGTGCTGATTATACAGTTGTGAATGTGTCTAGAAGTTGCAGGATGGTGGCTGTTGAAGACAGAAAGTGTGGGCATTCCTAGTCTGCCTGTGTGTAGATTCTTGGTCACTAAGGACACGAGAGTCCTAAGCACTGGGAAACGTGCGTTACCTTGTATTTAATTACTTAGGATTATGCATAACGTAGCATCCTGATCTCTTCATGCTCAGCACACGGCAACTTGACTCATTTTAGCAGGTTGTGGTAAAATTAATTAGCAAGTTTGTCCACACTTCAACATAATTGATGAAGATAAGAGTAGACTGCAGGGGACAACACTTGTTAAGATGTAAAAGTGATCAACACTTGAATGAACAAAGAACAACATGCATCTGAAAATCACCAGGCTTTTGTCTGCTAAAGGAGAAAGGAATCACCAAGGCAACGCCAAACTTCTCTGAGCCATGATTGTTCTTGGTTATAACTCACTTAATTTTGCTGAAGACAGGAGCTTCATTGGCTCAAACTCGTTCTGTGCGCTAATTGCGATAGGTAGGGGATTACGGTGCAAACCATTTAACCTTCCGTTGTCACGGCGACTGTCCTTTTACCTGCTCCTCCTTAGCATTCTCCTTCACTCTTCCCTTTAATTCCTGTAATCCTACATCTCTCCATGCCTGGAATCCTCCCGTCTTCACCTAACACCCAGTGACCTTTCAACCCGACCTCAGCGCAGACGTCTGCCCGTCACCTCATCCCTCCGGCCAGAATCTGTTGTTTTAACCCAATCCCATTAGAGTGGAAGCATTTATGTCAGAGCCTTTGTTGTGTCCTCCCCGCTTTAAAGGATTTGCCTGCTTTCACATCTTCCAGTTTGGGCTTAGGAGCAGGAAGGCTATATTTACGTCATTTGCCCTGGCTGCTCTATCCACTGGGTTCAAGTCTTCACTTGAACCCAGACTCTTGAAATCAGTGTGGGAGAAAAACAACCTTTCAAACTGCTAATGAAGAACAACTTCTGTTCTTCTGGCCATTGCTGTTTGTCAAATCCTCTGAAATGCAGATCAGATTCCCTTTTGTGTAAACAAAGGGCCACTGAGAAGCTTTAGGGTTTGTTGTGCCGAAATTAGCCTTCGTTAATTGGCTTAATAAACTTTACAGGACGTTTGCGGAAAGAGTCAACATTTTATTTTTTTTTTTTTTTACCTAAAAAGGCTTTTGCAACAACAGAAAAAAAAGGGAGATCATTCCATGCTGACTTAAACGTTCAACGCAGCTTCCTCACCTGATTTCATTTGCCTGACTAAACGTCTACGTCACCAGCGACTCCTTGCGGTGCCCTAATTCCATTATCAGGTTGTCTAAATCTTTTGTTTATTTAAATTGGTGCATTTTAATTAAGACAGGAGGTAGATGTCTGTGGCAGTCTGGAGCTTAGCCTCATGTTCACCGTAGTTCTGTACTTCTCGCTGACTTTCTAATTCAAAGCCAGGGAGCCTAATTACTGAGGACGGATGGCAGCATACATACCCGATAGGTTTGCGTGAACGGTGGAACTCTTTCAGCACTTTTTCCACGTCGTTATGCAGCTTGCAGTCCTTGCCATCCTTCATAAAAGTGGATCTAAAGATGCAATTAAGATTTTTTTTTACACTTCCGTTAGTATTCAAGGCTCGAGTGCAGCGCATTGCATCTAATTTTACTTTTCTTTGCACAGCCCAGTGTGCAAGTGACCCCTCACAGATTCTTGACGATCCCGTGGCCTCCGGGGAAGATGACGGCGTCGAAGCTGTTGACGTCCAGCGTGGACAGGTCCTGTATTTGCCTCTTTCCCTGGCCGTGAATGAAGCGAGCTGACTCGATCATCGTGTTCCTGTTTGATGGCCAGATATAATCAAAAATACTACCTTGTGGGAAGAGTCGGGTCAAATGGCTTACACGTGCATGCGAGAGGTCGGGTCAGTTCACTGTCTGGCGTGTGTGGCGCCTACCGGTTCTCGCCTGAGGAAGGCTGCTTCTTCATGTGATCCATCACATGCATTTGCTGCTGATTTGGAGCAAACATGCGGAAGCGGGCGCCGTTCCTGCTCAGGTGGTACATGGTGCTGCACACAAAGGGTTTAGAGCCGTCATGTCTGCCCTGGCGGAAGTTCATGGATTGGTGAGAATGTGCCTGGATACTCACTACACTCCTTCATGGACGTCACTTCCATCCCACCATCCACATCCCGAGAAAACCTGGAATATATTATTGACTCACTGCGTTGGCCCACTTCTTTCCACTCGTAGGATATTATTTGCTCAAACTTACCACAGCAACTTTGGTGTTTCCCCAGTAGCCATATTCCCCTTGATGAACGAAGCAGGTGGGCTGATGGGAGACGGCGGTCAGAGTCTGTTTTGACAGCAAGGTCCTGGTTGCCAGCATGATTAAGCTTTAGTCTCAATGATTCCGCAGGAAAATACCCGATTAACAGATTGCCGCGGAGCCTGTAAAGACCTCTGAGAGGGCAGATATTGATCTCACTGAGGATGTCTGTATTTATACTAGCAGTGTGGGGCCGAGTGACGTTAACACGTAAGCTGAGCTCCATTGTCTTTTCACGTCTTGACTTCTTCCTTTCCAGAACACCCTTCCCTATTAATACCTCGTTAATTCTTCTGATTAACTTAAGGTATTTAGCCACGGAGTGAAACTTTAGCTTCGGCTAATATCTTGACCCATTAAGAGCTTGGCACTTGATACAGTGCATTGATTAGGAAACGGTGTCCAACTCCATTATACAGGCATAGTGGCATACCATATGTCCTGTAAAGTCCATTAGGGTGTAAGGCTCTTACGCTTTGTAATGCCGTGTCGAGTCTAGACGGCGAACCCAGAAATACCTTCAACAGATGGAAAAGTCGCTTTCAGAGTGAAAATGTTCAGCTGCATCTCAGGAAACTATTGTTGAAAAGTTTGATTCAATCAGGTGCTTTAATTCAAGATGTGAAACCCATACAAGTTGATCACACAATGAGGTGAAGTGCCTGTTTTTTCTGTTAATTTCGATGATTATGATAAAGGAATACCTAAAATTCAGTTGTTGTTTTTTTTAAGTTAGAATATAAAACTCTTAAAAGTAGTACTGAAATATCATAGCCCTACTTAGAAATAGGGAAGAGTGTTGATTGGACAGTTGCCCAGCGAAGAGTGACTGGCCCAGCCTGTAAGGAGGGTAAGCCACAAAACGTCATTGCTGAAGAGACTGTAAGAGGGCTGTGTCAAAGACTATTAATGGAAAGTTGTGTGGAAGGAAAAAATGCAGCAACAAACGACGCAGGAAAAACAGGGATGACCGCAGCCTTGAGCAGACTGTGAAGCAAAGTCAATTCAAGAGCGGAGTGAGCGTTCACAAATTGGAGTCTGTAGGTGGAGACAGTACTTCAGGAGCTGCCACACGCAGATGCAGCCAACACAGAGGTGATACATTGTTACACTTGTTGTGTTAAACCATTAAAGATGTCAGGAGTTTCTCACCTGAACTAAGGACTGAACTCAGGGCTGCAAGGATCTCTTCTAAGGTGAAAGCAAAATGTGCATTTTGTCTAAAGATCAGGGCACTAGTGTGAAGGAAAGCTGGAAAGGAGAAGATCCAGTCAGATGTTTAAGGACAGTAATAATTGAAAGAAATAATCGCTTGATAAAAGCATTTTGGTAATAGTGTATATGAAGGGATGCGCATAAGACTGCAATGACGATGTCATAAATATATCACCTGTCATGTTCACTAAAAATGCCAGATTTTAATTATTTAGTAAATAATGACACTTTAATGGAAAGTTGGCACTTTTAGTAGACTTTTAGCATTAAAAGTGTCATTATTTACCGAATGACACCTCATGACAACAGTCATAAACATTCATAAAGACTCCTTCATGTTCATGACAGCCGTTATGCCATATTTATGACTGTCATATGAGCCTTCAATAAAAGTGTTACCGATATTTTTTTTTCCAATTGAATCACAGGGAAAGGTTTGATATTTTAATTTATTGAGATGCACCTGTAGAGGGAGACAACTCACAGTGAAGGTTCAGGAAAAGACAAAAAAAAAAGACAAAAAAAAGTTATTTGTCAATGTACAGATGAACAACAGAAGGCAAAATATGACATTTCTTTTATTATGGCCACTTTACTGCATGTATAAACAATCACTATTTACATAAAGATGAAGAAAATACAGTGAGAAACAAAATGCAGACACAGAACAAATGTGCAACCGACTACAATCACCACATCAGTCACAAACTCGAGCGTCAGCAGGAACCTTTCGTGGAACACGGAGGATCCAAACCACGGCCTAAAAATCGGAGGAACTCACGCATGGAAAACACATACTGAAGTGGTCACAAACGGGATTCACAGAGTACAAATAAAATTCTCTTTTTTGAAACTCAAACACTATTATGATGACATAACCAATGTTTAAGCTGTGAGGTTTGCTGCCGAACGAGCCTCCAGTTTCTCTGCACCCGCAATCAACACGAAAAACTCCCCTCCCTCATTGTAAATGCTTCTGTCACGTCTAGAACAGAGGAGGTGAAAATAGTGAGAGAGAAAGCAAGAGAAGAGACAGGACATTGAATAAATAAGGTCCGTTTTTGTTGTTTTTTTTGTATAAAATTCATGTTTAAAACAATCTCGTAAGTGTTGATGGATTCCTGCAAATAAGCAGCATCAGGAAAAAAAAAAAAGAAGAAGAGAGAAATCATACGTGGTAAATATGTCAAATTAAAAATCACAATGCTGTTTAATCAAAGCTCCTCCCAAATGCAATTATAACTACGGCTGATGACAACATTCGATGACAGCGCTGATCAGGCTGCAGCGGCTTCTTCCGTTTCCTGTGATGAGCGCCGTATGGTGATTGGTATTTTGTTTTGTTTTTTTGCAGATGACTTAAAGTTACATGTAAGGACCAGATCCTAAAAGCCATTTACATGCAAATCACTAACCACTTCAGCAGTGAGAATTAAGTATGAAGCGGCTCCTAAATTGATGCCACCACTAAAGAAAGCTTCCATGCACCCAAAGCCACTGTCTTTCAAGGAATCGATGCACCGACTTGTGCGCGCGTTACGTTCGTTGCCGAGAGTATTTGCGAAGGTTTCCATTTGATAAATTGAGCCTGGTTGTGCACATCAGGCAAAGTAGCTGTGCTCGGAAATAAAACTTTTTTTTTTTTTTTTTCTTTTCGCAAGGCCAGTCTGGTTGGATTAGGGCGTGTAGGCAGGCGGCGGCTGAAACTGATTGGCAACGTCGTAGTCGGCAGGAAAAGTCTCGCTGCTGTCCTCCATCTCCGAGAGCAACTCCAGGGCCTGCTCCTCCTCCTCCGTGGGGTAGTGGCGTAGGAGGTTTGCGGCGGTGGCGAGGATCGACGCGCCGCCAGCGCCCGCCACCAGGTAGAAGCTGATGGCGAAGGTGACGTATATGAGAGAGCCGTGGTACTTTTTGTGCTGCTGCTGAAGCGCCAAGATCAGTTCTGAGGTCCAGTAGCAAAAGCCAATTACTGTGGCACACTGCAGCACTGAGGGGAGAGAGAGTAGGTTAGTAAAGCTAACAGACCAGGTCTGCTCGACACAATAGTAGACTCAGGACAAGAACAAGTTTGCTTTTCAATGTTCTGAGTATACCTCAGGGGTTGAAGTTATCTCAGCTGTACTTAAGAGGTTCGCAACATGACACATTATATGAAAATGTGTTTAAAAACATTATTCTTCCTAAATGCTCTGGTAATATGTTTTCTTTAACATATGACCATAAGAATACCCCTCAGAAATCATGATTATATGTTAAAAAATTCTGATTTGATATTTTTGAGAAATCGTCCGCTCTTATTTTGTTTACTGATACACAAAATCATAACAAACAAAAAAAAACAACCTCCAACAAAAAGGATATGTACCTGTTAGTATATGTGCAAAAGCATATCTGCGTGTGACCTTTAGGGCAGAGTGCTTGGGTCCAAACACGTCCAACAGGAACGCAGTGAGGCTGCATAATATGCCGAGGAAACAGAAGGCAGCGATGACTCTCAGCAACAGGATGATTTGTGGGTTTACACAGTAATCTGTGGAAATGCAGAAGTAGCAAAGTTACAACACAGCCGAGTGACTAACAGCTGCCTGCGCTACAGGTTGCGACGTGCTTATTCTCACCATCCAGCAGCTTGGGATCGATGTATCCCAAGACATCCGCGACCCCCAGCTCCTGTCGAGGGCAGGCCCCTCCGTGAACCCGGAGCCAGGCCGGTTCAGCCAGAGCCGTGCACAGCGCTGTGATGGACAGAGCTCCGGGCAGAGCCGACACCAAGCTCCGCTCCTGCTGCTTGGGCAGGGAGGTGCCCGCTCTCCGTCTCCGTCCTCCAGGGACAGTGGAACCCGGTGGAGCATACATGGTTACTGCGTCTCCTTAATAACTGGTGTTGTCTGCAGCGTCAGTGACTCCTTATTTATAGCGATCCTTTTGTAGCTAAGGGATGAGCCACCCGAGAGAGTAGGCAGAGTAAGGCCTGTAAGCCGGTTCAGGCAAGGAAACTTGGATCACGAAGGGATGACAGCGGCTCTTCTCTCTTTCTTTCGATGAGTTACACACAATATGTCCGGGGAAAATGGGGACGCTACATAAAACAAGACGCTGGCGCCCGATCAGACAATGAACAGATGGCCTCTCGGCCTGTTAGCTCTTCTGTTAGCCTGGTACGCTAACTCCCTGTCAACGCCAAATATAACAAAATCTACGGACAAAACTAAACCTAAAACAAACAAAAAATGTCAAATAAAACCTAACACACGATAAGGAGACCTACAACAATAAAAACATACGGTTACTATTAGTACAGAAAAGGAAACACAAAACAAAACAAAAGACAGCTTACGCTGGTTTCCTGTAATGTTGACTTCCTGTTAGCAGTTGGCACCGGTCTAAGAGGAGGGGCTGCTGCCACCTAGTGGTGACTCATCCAAACCACTTACAAAACAGTGAACAAATTGCCCCAATTAGATTGTCAATTATAAATTGTTTTACCCCCATATACATGCGTTATACAGTTTTCTCTTCTTTTTTGTTGCCTCATTTCAAATCAAAGTGGTCTAAAAGACAGTAGACTTATTCCTTAACTTTCGGACGGCGAATCACTCGGCTGGAAGTGATGATGACGTAGTGGAGTGGGAGGAGTTTTCCCTCATGAGTTGATAGTAAAGTGTTTGCTGTTTAGATGCTATATTTGTGCAAGGTCAGGGATTTCTTTTCACAGAAAGTTTGTGTACAAAGTTTCATTAAATGCCAACAAAGGACTCGCGTGATAACTACACATACATTACTTGATACTCCGCCAGCAATTTATTACATAAATTTCTAAGAAACACGGACATAACTTGTATTTATGTTTCAGCCGAAGCGGTGACGATTAACAAATAGAGCGTGCCTAGCGTCAGATAGCGGAAGTGACCCAGAATGCAACGCGCGCAGCCTCTGATAACATGGCAACATTTCCGTTGTAGACAACTCTGTAAGACATCGTTTCACTTCGTCCATTGCTACATAAACGAGCCTCGTTCATTTCTGCTGATAAAGGACAAGCGGGCTTCGGACTCCCGGGCGTTAAAAGTGGACACGGACGTATCGGCGCTTCCGCTGCGTCAAACATTTGAGTAGCCATGAAGGAGGCTCTGTCCCTGGTTCAGAGGATCAGCGCGCACCCGGACTCCCGCTGCTGGTTCGTCTCCTGGAGCCCGAATGGGGCTCTGCTGGCTTCCTGCGGGGGTGACAAGGCCATCCGGATATGGGGGCGAGAGGGTGAGCTGTCAGTAACACGAGATGTAGCACAACACTTAAAACATGGACAGGTGGGTCATGTTTCTGGAGATAAGTGACGCTGACAAGGTAATGCTTAGAAAACAGTCCTCGGTTTAAGCGAGACTTTGCCTTGAGCTCATTCATCTTCATTACCATTTAAAACACCTGCCAGCGGGGATCCGCCTGCTTTGCATCCTCTCTGTTAGGTATCGCAGCGACTCTGATGCATGTGTTTTTGGACATAGCCTGTGTTTTATATACTTAAAAAAAAAAAAAAAACATTTTAGTATTAGATTTCTGTATTTTCAATTTTAAAAAATGCCAAAAACCACATGAAAACACAAAATGTTTCTTTTACACTGTTGATGTAGTTCCAATTGATATGAATAGGACTGATTTGTCCATTTGCCCCAAATGGGAGTTTTAATGGTTTTTGTTGAATGAGGTTAAAGGATGAATCTTTTGGTGACAATTTCACTGCACTCTGTTTTCAGGTGACTCTTGGATCTGTAAGACCGTGCTGCAGGATGGTCACCAGCGCACTGTGAGGAAGGTGGCCTGGTCTCCTTGTGGCAATTATCTGGCCTCTGCCAGTTTTGATGCCACCACGTGCATCTGGAAAAAAAAGAACAATGACTTTGAGGTTAGATGAAGCTCCTCTTGTTCAGACAGTGAATTTTCAAAAAAAAAAAAAAAAAACTTCGGAACTTTTGAACTTGTCTTCTAGAGCTTGACGGTGTTGGAAGGACACGAAAACGAGGTCAAATGCGTGGCGTGGGCTCCTTCAGGGAACCTCCTGGCCACCTGCAGCCGAGACAAGAGCGTCTGGGTTTGGGAAGGTTTGTTTTCGCCGAATCTAAAGTGAACTCCATTGTCGTGAATCACTAAATTAGCTCTTAGCTTGTGTAGAAAACACAAGTTGTTTGTGCGTTTCAGTGGATGAAGATGAAGAGTACGAGTGCGCTACTGTGTTGAACTCTCACACACAAGATGTCAAGCATGTTGCGTGGCACCCCAAGAAGGAGGTAGCTCCTGACTCCTTGCGTACTAATCATACCTCACCTTGACAACAGGCTACAACTGGGCTTTCTGTTGACGCAGCTTCTGGCTTCGGCCAGCTACGACAACAACATCTGCATTTACAAAGAGGAAGACGACGACTGGGAGTGCCAGGCCACCTTGCAGGGCCACACATCCACAGTGTGGAGTTTGTGTTTCGATGCTGCAGGCGAGAGGATGGCCTCCTGCAGCGACGACCGCACCGTGAAGATTTGGAAAGAGTATCCCAGCGAGAACGGGCAAGGTGAGTTCGTGGTGGATAGCAGCATGTTTGTCATCGTGTATTGCAAAGAAGAGTGAACAACTTTTTGTCAATTTGCTTGTTTAAAGGGAACCTCTCCTGGAAGTGTGTTTGCACCCTGTCTGGCTACCATGGACGAACTGTGTATGACGTCGCCTGGTAGGACAATCTAAGCCTGTTAATGTCATGATGATTTGGTGCATCAGTGACTTATGTTATTAACAGCCTAACCAGCCATTTTGACATGTTTTAGTGTTTATTTGTAAGTTGATGGCTGCATAGAATTTCTTTTTCATAGAAATGCATCGCGTGGGGTCACAATTACAGTGACTAGTGATGTCCTGATAGTTGTGCAAACACATTTTTTCTATTAGCTGTAATAAAAATGACAAAATGCTTGCAATGTCACCAAATTATTAAAGAAATAAAATGTTCATTATTGTAATTTGAAAAACGCCTCTAGCTATGTATCGGTCCATTTCTATTATCAGTCTTAACGATATTCTCTGACTTCAATAAATCCCGTCTGCTCAGGTGTCAGCTGACGGGCGCTCTGGCGACTGCCTGCGGTGATGACGCAGTGAGAGTTTTCAAGGAGGACGTGACGGCCAGTCCTGATGAGCCGGTGTTTTCACTTGTTGCCCAGGCAACGAAAGCTCACAGCCAGGATGCTAACTGTGTTTCCTGGAACCCAAAGGAGGCGGGGCTACTGGCTTCCTGCAGCGACAACGGAGAGATTGTAATTTGGAGGTTCAAAGAAGAAGAAGAAGAACTAGACTGATTCTGTGGCTTTTGAACCTGAATGTGTTGTGGAAAGTTTTTTTGTTTTTGTTTTTTGTAAATGTTTTGTTTCTAATAATGCTGCAAGCACTCAAATGTGCTTTTGAGTCTGCATTTTGGAAATGGCATCTTTTGAAAATTGCTTGAAAGTTTTTTATAAATACAGATTAAACATAACCACAAATGGATCCTTTATTTAGAAAAAACTTTTCAGACAGTACATGATACTAAAAACATGTAGAGGAGGAATTAGTTATTTAAATTCACAACATAACGAGAGTGCTTGTTTCTATTTTAAACACAATCTGCTTTCACACCGCAGCAAACCATCTTCAGAAGAGTCTAGGTTGCCTTGGTTACCTGTTAAATCCAACAGTACATGACTGTCATGTAACTGAGATTAAAGATGGACAGACGAACAATCAGGCGTTTCAAACTTAAAGAAAACTACCAGATAAAATAACATTGAACTTTAATAAGTATTGAGACATGCTGACAGGTAAAGCAAAGGTACATAAATCAGGTTGAGCATCTAAAGGACAAAAAAAAAAAATAAAATAAACCCCTTGATTCCCTATTTCTAATTAAAAAAATGTATTGCTTAGTCTGAGTCGCTTTCCCCCTCGCTGTCGGCCTCTTTCACATCCACGCTGAATTTGTACTCCTGGTCACAGCCCATGTAGGCGTCGCTCATAAAGTACAGGGTGTAGTTATGAATGCCCATAGCAGGTGCAACAAAGTCCAACTTGACCTGCAGATGAGAGAACAAAAACGGTGTCAGGATGTTGCTTCAAGTAGCGTTTTTGTTGCAGCTTTTGCCTTTTTTTTTTTTTTTTTAACCTTTGCTTTCTGCTGAAGAGTCAGCCTCTTGATAGAGATGAGGCTGTTCGACTTGGGGTCTCCGATGACAACCCACCAGCCCTCCTCACGTTTCTGCAACAATGATAGATTTCCACACATCAGTCATGTTTTGACAATGGAAGGAACGGCGCTGAAGATGAGGCGTGCAGCGACCCTGACCTGAGGGAAGAGCGGTGCGATGACTGGACCCGTCACCTCTTCCTCTCTCTCGAGCTGCACCTGGACCAGAACTGGACTGCCGCTGTGAAAATATGTGGCGATTAGGGGTGAAACATATAAACGTATATATGGATTACCCTCAGTGCTGTAATTAAGCCAAAACTGTACAAAAAATATATAAACACGTTCTACATTTAAGATAAAAACCCTCGTTTGTAAGCAAATATGTAAAGAAAGAAAAAAGAAATTCAATTATTTATTTGCATTTTTATGTATTTCTAATACTGTCTAAAACACCTTAGGAGGACAAACGGCTAACCTGATGTTCACTTGCATTTTTGAAAATGATGAAACTATTTATGCCTTTTATTAGAATTTTATATTCTAAAATAATGCAGAAGAAAAAAAAACATGGTTCTTTAAACGTTTTGGTAGTAAATATGAGGCATGCATTGGTCTTCAGATTCATTTTGGATAGTTCTGATTTCGCTTTAGGCATAATATGATAGAATATAACCTGCCAAAATGAATGACTGTATCTGCAAGGCAATTTAACGTCTGAAAGCATACAAACCTTTTGATGTTGTCCCTCTCCGCTACGTCATAAGAAAGCTCGATGTTGGGGTAACGGTTACAGAAGCGAGCCACGTCGGCTATCTGTCCATCGGAGAGCTGCAGCAAAGACGTTCTGTCCTCGTCCTCCATTTCCATGATGTCAAAGATGCTCTCCACGCCCTGCAGACGGAGCAAGCAGAGATGGTATAGACTTAACCTGCGTCGCGTGTGCTATCGCCACTGAAGCGCCTCAGCACCACTCACTTTGTCAGTGCAGCGTTTGATGTGGTCTGAGGTGAAGTGGGGCAGCTGCTTCAGGTAAGAGTCCTTGGACCACATGGCCTGAGTGACCATCTGCGCCAGCTCCATGGCAGCCAGGGCGGGACTCAGCCAGCCGTTACTGGACAGCACGTCGACGCAGGCCTGAATCAGACGGATCGCCTGCAAACAGGAAACGATTTAAACGCGTTGCCGTCTGAAATGGAAACCCAATGAGAGCTTGACTCCGTCAGAAGGGGAGTCCCAACCTTGCTCAGGATCTCCTCCGTGTCTGACTGGAGCTCGGCGCTCAGCTGCATCCTGGAGAGGTGGGCCTGCAGCAGCAGGTTGGTCTTCACGTGAGGATCGTTGAACTTCGGGTTGTTCAGCTTGTGGGGAACTTTCTGTGCCAGCTAAAAATGAAAACAAAAGTTTACTTTTCACCGTACTACACTACTGAGGGTCTTATAAGATTATAGTTGTGGTTGGTTTAACAAATGATGAAATACTAAATGTTTTAGCACATCAGAAGCAAATTTTCAGAAGCATGAATAAAAACAATTTATTCGCCCCACTATTTGAGAAGTACTGTTCTAAGCGATCGTTATTAGCTAATCGACTGGAACTGATTTAACATTTTTTAAATAATAAACCATTATTCGACAATTAATCGTAAGTCGACAAATTGCTTGCATCTTTCTCCATTTACCTGTCGGAGAAGCGCGTCTTCGTGGTGCCTGATGGGAATGTTCTTGTATTCAGCTGCGTTGGAGATGATCTCAATCAACCCACGGATCTTCGTCTTGGCGTTCAGGGACATACTGAACAACTCTGCCCAACACAACAGCAAAATAACAGCCATGTTTAGCATCCCAAATGAAAATCCTCAAAGCGTCAGCAGGGCCGTGTCGCTACAAACCGATCGTTGTGTAGTTGATGTAGTAGTAAGCGGCGATCATTCCCAGGTTGAGCGGCGCGACGTCCATTTCATCCTCGATGCTGATGCACTTGGACTGCTCCAGGTCATGCAGGGTGTTTTCCACCAGCTCGGACAGGTGATCGGACAGGTGGCGATGGGACATGCCTGCCACGATTAGAGGACGGCGCTCAGATCTCCTTCAAGCCTTTCACTCCACCTGATCAGCGAGGCGTTTACAAGCCGGTCCTCACCTTGCAGGTTGTAGTAGTTGGGGTTCTGCGTCATCCGTCGGTAGAGGAACGTCCAGGTCAGGTAGTCGACGGCGTCTTGCTTGTTCTCGACCGTCTTGGTGACGATCTCGGCGTTGAAGTGGTCGTGGAGACAGTGATCCAGATGGGACTCCACGGGCAGAGGCTCGTACAGGAACTTCTTGAAGAAGTCCTACGGGGGGAAAAGGCACATCAGAGGCGACATTTAATAAAATCCATCTTTTTGGGTCTTTGGCAAAAAGACCGCAAACTAACAATTATTTTAGTAGCCAATTATTGATCAGATAAAACATTTTGACACAGTTTGTACAAACCTTCTTAGATCCCTGACACATGATGACACAGCGTCCCTCATCGTCCAGCATGGGCCTGTTTGCCTTGCCGACCATCTGGAGGACATCATATATGGGATAGTCCACATACCTAAAAAAAATAGAAATAAATAAATCAGGAAAATGTTTTGGTTTTTTTTGCAAACTGTTTTAAGTCAACTCTCCAAGAGACTTACGCATGGATTTTTCCATTATAGTACTGGGTGTCCATGACGATGACGAGATGGGCAGAGACGTTGATGCCCCAGCAGAGCGAACGTGAGGAGACCACCACCTGGACAGCACCTGTACCAGGACAGGAAGTTAAATCACCAGAAAACTGTTGTGTTTTTTTTCTTTAGTGCTGAAACTCTGTGGATCGGGGTTGTTTCATACCAGAGTTAAAAAGCTGCTCGACTATCCGGCGCTCGGTGGCAGTCAGGCCCTCGTGCAGGTACCCCACTCCGTTGGCTAGAGTTTCCTTCAGAGTCGGGTCGTTTATTTTCTCCAGGAATGGAGCCAGCTCTTTCTCAGAGCAGTACAGGAACCTAAAGACAAAAAATATTTCCGTCAGATGAGCTTCCTTCACTCTTAAAAGAGCGGCATTATGCACTTTCCAGGCACACGGTAACTATGTTGCCTTCAGTTGCCACGGGAAACTCAAGGTTTCTCAAACATGTATAAAAGAATCAAAGCAACTCTCTGTTTGCTTTAGATGTAAAGTTAATTTTACATAATACTGTCCCTTTAAATCTCTGTCTCAAGCCTGACCTCTGAGGGACGACGTCAGCGGCGCAGAATGTGAGGATGTCGATGGCGGTGAGGCGGGTCTGCCTACGGGATGGAACGAACACCACCACCGGCTTGGAGGGAGAATGCTTCATGATGGCGTGATACACCGGCTTGGCCATGGACAGCAGGCGGGTCTGAGTGTGGCTCACGTTGAAGCCCTGCAGCGGCAAGCGAACGTTGACACAACGTTAGAAATCCTTACAGGTGATTCGTCCGTTTCTGGCCATCAGCAGCCATGTGTGAGCAGACCTGGATGTGCAGCTCCAGCGGCACGGGCCTGACGTTGGGGTGGAAGTTGAACGTAGCGGTGGTGCTGCAGCCCAGCCAGTGAGCCACGTCCTTGGCGTTGGACAACGACGAGCTGAGAGCCACGATGCGGATGGGACGCTCGATTTGCGAGGAGATGTACCTCATCCTCGAGCAGATGACTTCCAGCACAGGCTAATAGGAGCATCAATTAATGTTACATAACACACACACACACACACACAAAAAACCCAGCTAATGCGAATCTGGACTTCTCTTTGATCTTACTCCGTTTTCTCCTCCGATGAGGTGCGTCTCATCCACGATGAACAGGCTGACGTTCTGGACGTTCTTTCGCTGTTTCCAGCGACGAGACAGGATGTCCCATTTGTCCGGGGTGCTGACGATGATGTCGCCTTTTCCCAGCAGCTTCAGATCCGTGCTGGTTTCCCCCGTCAGCAGAACCACCTTCTTGTTCAGGATGTCCTGGAACTTCTGGTGCCAGTCAACAAACACCTGAGAAACAAGAATCCGTAATTAGAAAGATCACAAATATTTTCTGCTATTTTTTAACATTCTGATCACATTACAGTCACAAACCTGCATTTTTGTGGCACATGCATGTGAACAGGAAAAAAACATTGCAGAGTTTTCCACACATAATAATCTGTAAGGTGTGGCATAGATTTGTATTTAACCCCATTTACTTCAATAATCCAGTGTAACCTTCAGAATTCACCCAGTCAGTCAATAAAGTGAACTTGTTTGTTATTTAATCAGGTGCATAGAAGCTTTCTTAAAGTACATAAAGGAAGCAAATAATGGCTGTATTATGCTGTGGGGGTCACTTTTTTCAGTAAAAACAACAATTGAAAAATGTTTAAAATCAAACATGAGCAACGATTTTCTTAACAAATAAGTGATTACCAAACTGGCTGACAATTATCTCACCAATCAATAAATCATGATTAATTGTTTCAGGCCTACTGGTACATTCCATTTTGTAGTGATCCAACACATGAACCCCAATCCAACATGCTACAGTCTGTTTCTGTAACATTACAAGATGTTCGATCCCTGCAATGACTTCTATGTCTTCTAGCTAATTAATAAGGAAGGTTTGATGGTTTTGTTTCAGATTTGTGAAGTTGTACCTGCTCCGCCAGCGCTTCCATTGGGGTGATGTAGACGCAGCGACCCTCTGAGTTGTGCAGCAGCATTCTCAGGATGGCGAACTCTGCACAGATGGTCTTTCCGCTGCCAGTTGGAGCTCCAACAAACACATTATCGTCACTGTTGTACACAGCATTGAAGACTGAAAAAAAGAGTCAATAAGAAGTTAGATGAGCAGTGAAGTCAGTCCTGATCTAGGCTCAAGTTAAAAGTCTTGTTTCCCGTTGTGTACCTTGTGTTTGGATGGGGTTAAAGAAAGGGAACTTGTTCTGATAAAGAGCCTCGAAGGCAGAGTTTCTGAGTGCGGTGACAGGCAGCGGCTGCAGATCCAGCAGCTCCGTGGGTGGCGGGTACTTCTCAGGTAGGATAAGGTGACGGAAGGACACGGGCAGCTGCGTCTCACAAGCTGACAGAAAAACAAAGAATGAAACTTGCTAGATGAAGAGCTAAGACAGACAGCAGGAGAATCCTGAAGGCTACTTACAGAGCCATCGGTCCGAGACGACCCGGATGAAGTACTGTGGAGGTAAAGGCTCAAACACCGGGACAAAGAAGGTCACAAGGTGCTCGTCCTGGGCGTACTTGGCCTTAAGGAGGAAGTACTCATGGTGGAGGATGACCTCACTGTCGACATCCTCCACCAAGATCCAGAAGGCTTCAGACGATCCGTGAATCTGGGTGAGAAAATAAAACGTCTGAGACGAAGCTAAGGAGACGTGAGAGACGACAAAGGAACCGCGTTGCGAGTTTAACCGACCTTATCATCCCACTGGAAGTCCGGCGTGATGGTCAGCTCCACTTTGAGCGTGGAGCGAGTGATGGGCTGAATGTGGACAGCCAGGTCAAGCTTGGGGAACTGGTGCACGTATTTATGAATGGTCTTTCCCATCTTCGGCATGCGGATCAGCTCACCTGAGCAAACAAACGTTCTTTAGCTTTTTAACTACGAGAGCGAGGTTAAAAACAAAACAAAACAAAAAACAACAACGCTCACCAATCTCATTGTGGTTGAGATCATAGAGACGCTCGAAGGGGAAGTTTTTCTTCTCGATCTTCTTGACAACCTCTTCAGGCAGCTTCTTGAACTGCCGCAGCGGGGACATCGACTGCCACCTGTTCACGCCGGAAACAGCAACCATAAACGATTTCCCTCAACATACAAGTTACGCTAGCTGAGCGCTGACAATCCCACTCACATCCGTTTGTCAATCATCTTGCAGAGATTCATGGTCTTGTCTGTGAGCTGGGCCCAGCCTCGGTTGAGCACGATCTCAAATATGGCCCGCATTAAACGACCAGCACTCTGAAGAAAGAGAATTAAAATTCATTCCTTTACATAAAACTGCAGAATATGCAAATGCTAAGCTTTAAACAAGCTGTTCTTGCTGTACCTGTGTGACGTAAACCATGTCTGCCATCAGGGCGAAGCCTTCCAGTTTGAGCTGAGAGATGAACGCTTGAAGCAGAACATTAATCTGAAACAAAGTCGACACAAATATATTCAAATGTGAATGACCATGTCAACAACTATTAAACTTACTAAAACTCGATGATGTTACCTTAGCGCTTGGCTCCTCTATGCTCTCCTTTACAGGAATGGGAACTCTTTCCAGAAGCTTCTGAAGCTCAAGTTTTTCCTCCTAAAAGAGGAAAAACATTTTGTTTTTGTTTTGCATTATAAAAAGTCTACAGTGGCTCGATTAGGGATGGAAAGTAGCCCCCCCCCCCATGTCTGCCTCCGGCCAGCATACCTCTCTCACTGTGATGTTCCTGAACTCCGAGGAGAGTGAAAAGACTCTGAAGAGTTCGATCTCACTGAGCGTGGGCTTCAGCAGCTGGTTGTAGGTCTGAATGGAGTCGTGGGTGATGTAGAAGTGGCTGGCAATGCGACCCAGGTCTGTGACCTTTATGTAATGATAAATTTAAAAAAATGTACTTATTGCAGATTTACTGTAACGGGGCTCATTACACGTTACTGAGGGCTAGTTTGCAGACCTGGAAGGTTCCCGTCCTCTTGTCATATTTAATGAGGCTGTTCTTGTCCAGGACGTTGGCGGCCGTGTGAATCAGGTCCATCCGGCGCCTCTCCAGCAGCGGGTCCAAATTTCGGTCGTCGTGGGACACTCCGTACAGCGTCGGGTTGCGGAGCATGCGCACATACAAGTAGGTATAGCCGAGCCAGTTCACAGCATCCTGCAGCGACAAACACCACAAATTAACTACGGGGAATGTAAATTGAATTTTGTTTCTTCTGTGTGGTGGTCACTCGCCTTCACATTCTGAACGTTTCCCAGCACTATCTCTGCGTTGAGCATGTCAGGGAGCTTCGCCACCATCTGGCTCTCGATGGGCAGCTGCTGGTTCAGCAGGGACAGGTAATACTGCAGCTCTCCGTGAGACGTGATCAGGATTCCCTCTCCCTTGGTGTCATACTGCGGACGGCCGGCTCGACCCAGCATCTGAAATCAAATGGCAGGTTTCACTTCTACTGGTTTCCCTTCACAGTAAAACACAAGCACGTTTCAGGCATTTTCAAAGTAAGGTTTTAACCTTTCTGCTCAAATTAAATGCTTAAACACAATATACAAAGAAAAAATTGCAAAATCATGTTCTCATTAAGTTTTATGGCTTTTTGAAAGTTGGAATAATTTTTGTAATTGTAACTGACCTAAAAAAAAGTTTCACTTTAGACAGTGAGAAGAAAAATATCTGTTTTTAGTAGGCGTATGAAAATGTCTGTGTTCAGATGTAAATAACATTTTCCAAATTTAGGCTTTCAATCAAACATTAGATTGCACTTTAAAACAAAACTGTGCAGTTTAAATATCCTTCAATGACTTTATACAGAAATCAAACACTTTTCCAAACCTTGAAAACACATAAATGAAGTTCAAGCATCAGTTGATCAACTTTTCAACAAATCAGCTGGCTTCAAGTGCAGACAGACCTGTAAAATGTCCAGCGCTCCCAGCTCCGTCCATCTGCCTTTCTCTGGGCTGTAAACCTGGGTTCCTTTGATGATGACGGTGTGAGCAGGCAGGTTCACACCCCAAGCCAGAGTGGCTGTGGACACCAGAACCTGGATGTGTCGATCTGCGAACAGATCCTCCACCAGCGTACGGTCCACTCTGGTCATCCCGGCGTGATGGATCGCAAAGCCATAAGGAAGCAAATCCTTTAGCTCCAAGTTCTGAAAGAGAGATAAATCTTTAACTCAGACCAAGCAGCTAACACTGAAAACCTTCGGGACCCCTCTGGTCTGGTGGTGTTTACTGACTTTGCATTGTTCTGCCTCGGTTCTCAACACTTCAGTAGAAGCAGAGCCCTCTCTCAGGAACAGACCCAGAGAGTCCTTCTCCAAGCACATGTCCCGAATGGCTCTGGCAGTCTTTCCTGTCTCTTTCCTGGAGTGGACAAATACCAGGACCTTATGGGAGACAAATGAGCAGCAAATTTACTCACAAGCGAAAGTAGAGCGAATAACAAAGAGTCTCAGTCACTGAAGATCAAAGTCAAAACACACCTTCATTTTGACTGCAGACAGAAATATTTAAATTATACATTAAATCCATTGAAGTTGTAAGATTGTTACTCTCATCCATAGCAGTTACAGTATAAAGCCAAAGTAAAGTTACTAAAAACTTTATCTCTATCAAAACAATTAGACTTTCTGACTTATGATGAGCCACTACAAGCCTTAAAAAAATGTGGAAAAAGTTCTTTCAGGTTCATGTATAACCTGATAAAAGGTTATACATGGTCCCTTTTTTTTAAGATCATGAATAACCTGTTTTGTTTTTTGGGGCCCCGTTTCCTAACAAATGAGGTATAAAAAAAAAACAACAAAGAGCCCCAGAAATCTTCTTGGAAAATACTTTTACAATGTCAAAGCAAAACTGTCAATTTCAGTGACTCTAGATGTCAAATCAATCACAACTCACCTGGTTCTTTCCAGCATGCTCCAGGATCTTTTCATAAACGATCTCATTCATGATTTGGAAACGTTTGATGGCTTTCTTTTCTGTGATACCAACATACGTCTGCTCAAGGGGCACAGGGCGAAAACTGGAAAGAAAAATGAAAACGGCTCACAAATCTGACACATCCAAACAGGAAACAAGCAGTTAATCAATAACAACCCAATAAACACCTGTTGTCAAAGTAAAACAGCCCCTTAGCAGGATCAACGCGCAGGCAGGTGGCTACATCTTCATAGTTGGGCAGCGTGGCGCTGAGACCGATCAGCCGCACGTCCTCCTGGGTCAGCTCCACGTTACGGATGGTCCTTGCCACCAGGGACTCCAGCACGGGGCCGCGGTCGTCATGCAGCAAATGGATTTCATCCTAGAAAACGATCCTTGGTTACCCTAAAGGATTCATTTTAGCTTTTAGTTTCTGAACTTGCTTAGTGGCACGACTTACGATGATGATGAGGCGCACTAGCTGGGTGTAGGTTCGCTCGCCGCCTTTCCGAGTGATGATGTCCCATTTCTCAGGGGTGCAGACAATGATCTGAGTGGCGTTGATCTCCTCTTTGCAGAGCTGGTGGTCTCCGGTCAGCTCAGACACGATGATGCCGTAGCTTGCGAGACGCTGAGAAAAAGAGAAACGGCGGCGTCATAACCTCTGGTCTGTTCTGCAGCAAAGATTTCCCTGCAAGTAAGCAGTGCTGAACGGAGAGACGAAATGCTCACCTTGCCAAAACTTCCCACCATCTCCTGTACGAGTGAGCGCATGGGTGCAATGTAGATGATTTTAAAGTCATCCACATTGATTGTTCCATCCATGTTTATGTGCTTCCCGATTTCCCTCAGCATCGCCATCAAGGCGACGTTGGTCTTACCGGCTCCCTGTGTGCAGGACCATCACCCACATTTAGAGGAGATAACTCGTGCCAACTCAGCAGTAAGAACGTTTTTCAGCTTCGACGTGATCCACTCACCGTAGGCGCGCACACAAGCAGGTTCTCATCCGTCTCCATGGTGGTCTTGAACAGCTTGCTCTGAATGCGGTTCAGAGTTTTGAAGCCTTCGAATCCAGCCTGGGCATACTTGGGCAACTTGTCAATGGCAACAAGTACCTGGTGGTACAAAAAAATGTGGCTGAATGCACGACATAAATTCAACCAAAAGCAGCTTGATACCAATCAAAGCAAACAGTTGGAAAGCTTCGTTTCTAAATGCCAGGTTTTCATCACAGTGGATGAAACGACAAACCTCATCGTCGGCAAAGGGTTTCGGCTTGAGAGCAGGCACGTGGACTTCTTCATAACCTTTACGCTGCTTACGAAAGGAGCCGTCTGGCAGCTGGCATCGCTTGTTGGCCATGAAGTGGCTGCCTTGACTGAAGGCCAAGTCTTCCAGGTCCAGAAGCTGCCGAGGCATCACCGACTGTTGAGAGGACGAAAAATAGGAATGAATCAGTGTCGATGTCTTCAGTGCTGATTAGATATCTACATAGTGCTGATTAGATATCTACATACACCTGTGTTTCTAGCAACTGGAGGCCAAAACAACAGTGGAAGATCACATAGGTAGCCTCACGTTGGAATGAGGGCAGCACTCATAATTATTTTACAAATCAATTATTCTGACAATTAATTGGATCAATAATCAATTAATCACCAATTAATTTGATAGATCGTTTCAGCCCTAGATGGAAAAAGAACCAAGCAGTGTTTTACCTCGCCATGGTCAACGTCCATCGCTTCCAAGTCATCCACCCGAGACTTCCTCACTCTCTCTCTGCGAGATCGTTCTTCCTAAAGTACAACAACATAAAAAGTGTGAAAAGCTGCACATAACACGTTTGAACTCAGCTTTATGACTGGATGCTTTACTCTGATAATGTCCTCCTTCTCAGTCTCCTGCAGCTGGTAGAGAATCTTTGAAAGCTCCTGATCCGACTCCATCTTTCCAATGATCCGTTCCTTTTCTGCCTCGCTCTGAGCGCTGGCCAGCATGGTACAATACTGAACTGTGTGGCAGAAAGAAGAGGTTACATGCGTCAACTCAAATGAAACACTGAACAGAGTTTGAACCAGGCTGCCTTACTCATGCGGCGGTGCTGACGAAGGACTTTGATGAAGTCAAAGGTGTTGAAGCCCAGCAGCAGCACCAGCTGGTTCTCACACTCTCTGTCATCACTCGCAGTCTGAGATTCAACAAAGAAACACAAGAAGGCAAATCTACAAATTAAAACGCTTACATTGACCTTTTTTTTTTAAAAGAAAAAAAAGAAAAAGAAAAAGAAAAGCAAAAACAAACGATGTGAAGAACCTTGAGGATTTCCAAGACTTCGTCGGCCTTCTTTTGAGAGACGATGGCGTCATCGTAGAACCGACTGAGCTGACGTTGGAGCCAGAAGGCGTCGATGTCTCGAGGATGTAGCTGCTTCTTCTTCTCTGACATCACGTCACCCGCCTCACCGAGCTACAGAGGCAAGAATTTCTGATTACACTCTGAATCAGAAATTTCTCTCTCTTAAGATGAGAGGGAAAAACTTACATTTGCTGTCAGCCTGGTGGAGACGACCGCTTCTTCTCCTTCGCTGTCTTCATCCGAGTGTTCGTCTCGTACTTCGCCAAACTGGTCCTCATCTCCTTCCTTTGGAAGAAGAAACGAGCTCATAAGCTCAGCAACAAAAGGAAACGTGTTGCACAAGCGCCACTAAATACAAACAGCATTTTTAATAAACAATAAAACTCACTTCCTCATCAGATTCGAACTGTACGTTGACACCATATGTTTCATCAATGTTGTCATCTGTAGATTTAACAAGAACAGTTTCATTAATAAGGTTTTTGAAAATGTTTCACATCAAAATGAATGGATTGGTACAACTTTCAGACAGTGGGATAGAGAATTGTATCTGGAAGATCAAAATTATTTGAACTATTCTCCTGAAAATTGAGATATTCCAGACATTTCCAGAGTGAATTGGAAGTGCCATAACAAACGTTTAATAACTGCTGACCCATATTCTGTAAGTCCTTGTCTCCTCCGTAGTCTGTGATCTTCTTGCCAAGGTTGACCAGCACATGATAGCGCGTGTCATCAGACGGGCCAAGAAGTTGCTCGACTTCACGTCGCCTTTCTTTGTCCCTCATTTTGTCGTTCTTCAGCACCGCCAACACTTCATCGGCCGCTCCGCACAGAATATCACGAGGCTGCAGAGCAAAGCGTGTCAGCAGGTGGTTTATTTTGAGAGCTAGGTTTAAAGACTCAGTGTCACAAACCTGGTCTCCTAAAGCTGCATGGATGAAGCTCAGCAACACTTCATACGTCTCTCGGGTTTCTTTGGTTTTGGGCTTGTACACGATGCCCACCATTTCATCGATGCCCTCAGACAGGAGGGTAAAGCCTTTCATTTTGTTGATGTCGTGTCTGTCCTCATCTCTTTTTCTTCTCCTATTTTGGAAGAATAAAGTTAATAGTTCAATAAATGTGAGAGAAACTCTTTAAGAAACTTACAGTAGATAGTTTGATATTCTTTCCTAATATTCCAAGTGGAGAGAATAATTTGGGGAATTTCTTTCCCAAGAAATAAATTTCTTGGGAAAGAAATTTTAGGGGCAAAATTGAGCACATTGGCTTTGTTTTTTGATTAACTTGCATTGAAATTTGTTAAGATGGTTCTGTAAATCTATCATCATTGCACTGGCAATAAACGCAGCTTAAATTTTGTCAGCTTAAAGCAGACAAAACAATTCCTGGTATTAGCATCCGACTCACAACACAGGTTTAAAGACATACAAATAAACGATGAGTCTGAATTTTTTGTGTGTGACTGCACTGACTTATCTCGTCGTTCCTCCAGCTTCTGGGGTTTGGTCCTCTGAGCTTTGTCCCCCATCTTTGTCCCCTCCAGCTTCCCCACCAAGGACAGCACCTCACCGGTGGGCTCATCTCTCCGAGTGCGGTCGATCAGAGAGCGATCCGCTTGCAGCACCAAGTTTGAGTTCTACACATTCGACACAAACATATTATGAGACACGCTGGAGCCAAATGAAGGTACTCCGTTACTTATAGCTCAATAATGTAAAGCTAGCTCGCCATAAAAACCCTCCATTGAGCCAATATGTTTATATTCTGACATACTCACCGCTTTGTACTCATACTGCAGGTTACGAGCGGTAACATCCGCCATGGTGCCGCTTTTCCCTCAGCTTCCACCGCTCCTCCGATTACAAACGCTCACAGAGCTGACTCGACTCCGACTTTTCAATGAGACGCCGAACGCATCGGTTTAATGTTTCTATTTCAAATAAAAGTCGTTCTCATTAATCTCTGAAATATTGCGTTTCTCCTACGTAACAAAACCGCTGCTAACACGAGCGCTCAACGGGCTTCCGCTGGTTTAAACTTCCTGTGTCAACGGGGTGAGAACAAAAAAGAGAAAAATATGCACTGCCCCCTGGTGGCTATCCAGGTCACGACATTCTTTAAAATTCAAGTAAATTCAATTGAGCCTTTTCTACTCGCCTGGTTTTGGCATTCTGATGTCAAAGTGTTGCCTGTAGGAAACACAGGTTCAGTCTGAAACAAAGCGTTAAAATAACATTATTATATTAATTATAGACTATTTTTACAGATCATTTTAATTATCTGATTTACACACATTCTTCTGCTTCCTTTTACAGAATATTGCTATTATTATGTTTAAGATGAGAATAATTGTCTTACATTATTGGTTGGAAATCATCATATGTTCTTGTATGATACTTCAAAGAAGATTTTGAACAGCAGCAGATCATATTCCTTTTGAATCTGAAGGTTTGTTGTACATTTAAACAGGTTTCACTCCTGCAGATAGAACCAACAACAGCAAGGAGATGTTAGTAATACTGGCCTAGGAAGATGTTGAGACTATATAAATATTTTCCAGTTTAGACTGTCCAATTGAAGTTTACATGTGACTGTTTATTTGAGATACTTCTCAGGAATTTCTGTCCCAGCTGGACATTCCCAGAACAACCAAAGTTTTTCTACATATTCTCATGTACAAAAGCTGTTTACCGATAGAGCAGATTGTATGGAGGCCAATTCTAAAGATTCAACTGAAACACACTTGTGAACATACCTACTATTCAGTAAACCTGCTTGATATTCACTCTATCCATAACTGCGTTCTGATTAGGGTACATTTCTACTTTTCACCTCCAGGTGGCAGCATCGACAATTACAAAGGTTTTAATACGTTGCTCAAGGAAAGTTTAACTTCTTTTTTAACAAGCAGCCAGCAAGATGAAAGATGTTCTCTTATTTTGTGCTGTGACATGTGTGCACAAGTTTTGCTATATAAGTGGATGTTAAAAAGTTGAGAGGAAAAAAGCGAGGCTGCAATGAGCAAATCTTGTGGTGTGCAATCAGAAAGAGGAAGAAGGAACCATGCATGTGGCCAGCACTGTTTTCTTTCCTTAAAAAACCCGACATATATTGCTAGACAAGCAATTTATGAATAAACTTGTATCATTTAAAGACAGATCAAAAAACAGTGAAGCGTTTTAAATAAATTAATGGCACACTTAAATAATTATTACACAAGTTATTTATTGTCATTTGATATTTTTCACTCTCCATAAGGAGCAGCAGTTTGGTATTAAGATTTGAAAATATAAAAAGCAAGTTTATCCCTCATATAGTTTTTATTATTTCTTTGATTTGGTCTTATAATGTATTAGTTCTTAGAAAAATGTACATTTTGAAAACTTAAAAAAAAATCTTCAGTCCTCTATAAAAAAATAATGTAAAATTTAGCTGTCTCTCTAAATTATTCTAAAATATATATTAGGGACAGATTATGACTAAAACATGCAGTGCTGTTAGCCTGCAGTGCTGTTATTAGAGGTTTAGATTGATAATGTTTCTTTGCAGTTGGGCAGGTTTTACAGGTTTATTCTATGTTTGGACTGGAAAATGTCAAATCTTGCAACAATGGCGATTGGCACCATTTTCTGTTATTACTGAGCGTGACGCGCATGCGCCATGCTGGATAAGAATGCGGCTAGCTCCTGGCCATACAGAGACACAAAACTGCTGGTCTGGCACTCATGAACTTTGGGACCTGGATTAAAAAGGATCTCCCAAGACGCAGAAGCCGAGTGGACTGAAACTTTAGTGGATCCAACTGAAATTGTGTCAGTGTTCATCGAAGCCTAGCTTGGGGTCCTGTACTTGAGCTAGGGAGCCAGTGTAGGGGCTTTAAAACTGGTGTCATCATCCTGGTTTTAGTGAGAACGTGAGCAGCAGCGTTCTGGATCAGCTGCAGCTGTTTGATAGATTTGTTGGACAGACCTGTGAAGACTCTGTTGCAACAATCAACGTGACTGAAGATAAACACATGAATGAGTTTCTCTAGATCTCCCTGAGACATCTGTCCTCTAATCCTGGAGATGTTCTTCAGTTGATAGAAGGCTGACTTTGTGACTGTCTTTATGTGTCTCTGAAGGTTCAGGTCAGAGTCCATCACTACTCCCAGGTTTCTTGACAATGTTATCCCCAATGTTTGAAGTTGTCCAGGATGTTTATTTTTCATTTTGTCTCCAGTGCTTAACATTGTCCTTGATGTTTAAGGCTATATAAGGTTAGATTGTCATTATTGCTATGTTTACTGTATCTGGAATGGTTTACTTTATCTTAATTGTTTAACGCAAAAGGAAACTTTTCTGGAAATGAAATTTGACATCGGATAAACATTGGGAATAATGTTAAACAACTGCATTTGATAACAGACTGCCATACAACGTACTAATGCCCAAAAAACAGCTTGCGGCGATCTAAATCTATAGATTTCTGTGTTTAATTTAATTTCACTAAAAACCTGTTTCACCCATCTGATACTGTTTCAGTCTCACATATGCCTCTGCATTTGAAATAAATTTTAAAAGGTAGGATATTCTGATAAAAGGACTAGTGCAAATATCTGCTATAGCTTTTCGTTTTAACCCGATAGGATATTCCGATGAAGGAAGTGATATTTTTGGGGTTTTGTCGTGTATATAAATAGTTCCAGTGCCAGTTCAGTCTTATCGCTCAAAGACTGATATCCAATGATAATATTTCACATCAACACAACCCGCTGTCGTTTTTGGTTTGTGAACATCACGGTAGACGTCTTAGACTGGTAGAACCGACAGATAGACACAGCCATCTGTCCGTGCTGCGGTAGGAAAATCCGACGAGGTGGCACAGAAAGTCAGAACACCGGTTCAAACCTCGTATGGGTCAGACAGGAAATATTAATCCCGGAACCTGGAAGAATCTGATCCTGTTCCACTTTATCCAGGCTTAGCACTTTACATGCCAGCACTCACTGAATGCGTGTGCGCGTGTGAAAGAGAGAGTGTGTGTTTTCGCTCACACTCCTATGGGGGAGATCCAGGACAGTGTGTGTTTGCAGATGGCGTCACAGGAACAGCTGCTCAGACAGCTGAGCTCCACTCATGTGGTGTCCCTATGACAGGACGTCACAAAGATTACATTGTCTACTACACACCGAAGAACAAAAGAGGATTTCTAATAAGCTGCATTGTGAGGGAATTTATCAAATTCTTTGTTATGTTGAACAACTCTCCTGGCACTAAAAAAATTATACAATACAATTATATGTTCTTTAACATTATTCTTTTCATGGCGGATTTTACTAAAGCTTTACATTATGATTGATAAGTTCCTTTATTTCAGTAATTTAATTGAAAAAGTGATTTCAGGATTGTGGTTAGCAAGATAATGAAAGTCAGCAAATATTGCATAAAACCAACAATAACAAAAACGCTATTTAATGCAGAAAGGCTCTGGCCCACACAGTCATGGGGAAGACAGCTGACTTGGTAGCTGTGCTGAGTCATTTTGCAGCCTCTACATAAAGAGCAAATCTCAAAACGTAATGGCTAACCAAGCGGGCTGTTCACAAAGTGCTGTTTCAAAGCTCGGAGACAGAAAGTCCAGTCAAAGGAAACGATAGGACTTTATAGCAAAGTGCAAATATTCTACAGTACATGGACATTTAATATTGAAATTCCTTTTGAGAGATTTCATGCAATCCTCTAATTTGCTGAAAAACTTGAGATCTGGCTTTCGTTATCTGTCGGCCATAATCACCAACAATAACAGAAATAAGTTTTAAATAATCTTCAGCTCAACTTTTTGATTTGACTTGTTTTTTGTGAGGCAAGAATGAGAGCAGTGAACAGAGGGTAGAAGAAAATTAAGTACCGTAACCATAAGTTACTGTAAGTATGAGTAACTGCATATTTGTAGTTTTCTTGATTATGTATGCTAAAAAGTTTCTTAGTAAAGTATTCATCTCTCACAAATATACATATTAATAACATGTATATGTTGACAGCTTTCATCTTTTCACCAACCATAAGCTACTGTGTGAAATAGCAAAAGCAATTTATGCTTACTGTATTCTAGATTTGCATGTTCTACATCAACTTTCAAATTGGTTTACTGAAATAAAACTTTGAGAAGCACTTGCACATGCATTTTTGTCAACCATCTGCATGTAATATGCGACTGTGCTACTTTTCTCCTGCACAACGAAACTCGTAAGCGGCTTAGCTCACCGAAACTGTACAAACACGAAACAGTAAGGGAGGCTTGGTTATGTCTCTCTGTACAGTTTTATTTACATGATACTATTCTGTTGTAATGCTGGATAGCAAGATTATATAAAAAAATATCAACACAGTTTGTTGTTTTTTTTTTTTTCACTTTTTTGTACAAATTTGCATATAACTAAGAATCAAAAAAAAAAAAAGAAAGAAAAGAAAAACTCAGTTATTTCAATGAAAAGCATCCTCACTGGGGGGAAAAGTAACAAGTCACAAACATACATGTGTCAGGCAGCCATGAAAACACACTTTTCTTTTTCTTTTCTTTTTTTTTGCACAGGGAAGTGCACATGCACACGCACAAATGCACACTCGCGCTCTATAGATCGATAAACGCTTGACAGATGAGAAGTTACGTCTAATCTCAGTTTCTATTATTTTTCATTAATCTAGCTCTGGCATGCTCCTGTACTTCTGTAAACATGTGCTGATAAACCGGGTAGCTCCACAGCTAAAAAGGACGGGAGGAAGAAGGAGGGGGGAGGGGGGACACACACCCACGTAATAACACACACACACTGTGCTCACATGACTGTTGTGTTAGCGCAGATAAAGAAAAAACAAAAATCCACAAATGCACCAAGTCCATGCGCCAACATCAGTACAATGGAAGAAGAAGAAAAAAAAAATAGATAAAATAAAAATCAGATAATTGTCTCTGGAAATAAAATGCCCCAAAAAAGCCCTAAGGCAAGTGATATTGCTGAAACACTAAAGCAGATGAAGAGCAACTCATGCATTTACTCCCATTCATTTATGCCCCTTGCAACATTTGAAATTCGCGCACTCGGCACATCAGGAACGGGTGCCGGCGTCTGCCCTCGGAGGCCGATCATTAGCGCTCAGCCCCGGCACCAGTCGATCGATTGCGATCAGATCTGGGACCATAATTCCAAGTCGGGTTTGTTGTTCAGATCTGATTGAAGAGTGGGGGGATCTTTGTGTGTATTATGAAAACCCAAACTATGAAAGTGAACACAGGTGAGCTGATTGGAGGTTCAATCAGGGATTCAGATAGAAGGGAAGACAACACAGCAGCTCTGAGGTAGGTAAAGCTAGGAGAAATACGGTAAAAAAAAAAAAAAGAAAAAAAAAATTTCTCCTATTCAAGAGTGATGCTTACGTTTTTTCTTTAGGATTAAGGGACAAAGCGGGCAGATTTCTTTTTCTCTGTAATCTGAATCCTTTGAGGGTTTAGTAAAAATGGCTGTTTGGCACAAAATGACAACCTGGTTTTGGTGAGGGGAGCACAGCATATCCTGGACATCGTGCCTGGTCTGCTCTCAATAAAACACATAAAAAAATAAAACAAAAAAGGAAAAGGACTCAACGGCGGCAAATTCACACCACAGAAAACAAGATTAAAACAATCTAATGAATTAATGAAAATGAAAAAAAAAAGTGATCATTCATGCATCTCCCTCAGGTAGGGTCTTTCGATTTTTTTGTTTTTTTTTTCATCATTTTTGCGAATCAAGTCCTTTTGATTTAGCCATTCGCACTCATGTCAAAGGTTTTCACTCATTCTCCAGTCTTTCGCAAGATGTTTCCTCATTTCCAACACCATCCACCCCCCCATCTATATTCTCTGGATCTTGTCAGCCACAACCACGGGATTCTCTTTGCGGATCTTGGCGGCAGCCTCGGCCTTGTAATCGTAGGGACAGTTGTGCTTGTCGGAGTATCGATGGATGCCACAGAACAGGTTACCACAGCGACAGTCGAACCCTGGAAGGTCAAACGGGAAAAATTTTAAACAACCATATTGAAGCAAATGAAACTGGAAAAACTCAATAAGTGACTTATGGAAAATAAAGCCGCAATCTTCGAATAGTCTGATAACAGCTTACCTGTAAGGCCCACTCTTTTGCGGCACATGAAGCATCGGTTTTTCTTGGGTTTGGGGGTTTCACCCTTGCCTTCTTCAGTGCTGGGAGAAGCTACCGGAGAAGGACTAGAAGCAGCAGGCTGGTTTACAACTACATACAAAGTGAAAAAAAAAAGATGTATTTATGCCATGCGGATGAAAAGTATTAAAACAGCAACTGCTGTGTAGATTCACCCCAAATAATTTCCTTTGCTTCAGGCATGAACTGGTTTTGGTTTCAAAAGACTGCTAACATTTCCAATCATACACGTTTTACAGTTTAAAGTCATGTTAATCAGGCAAAAAATATTCAGGAATGACCTGAATTTAGTGCGATAACTAACCAGCCGGTGTTGGCTTGTGATGCTCGTGTTGCTCTATGAAAGAGGGAAATGCTGCAGAAAGCTTTCGAAAACAATTATTCAATTTTGCCAGTGCTCACTCTATTTTTAATAGCTATAATAAAATAATTAAATGTCATATGTATAATGTTATTACACTTGAAGCACTACGTTGTGTTACAGAGACGCTTTAGGAAAAATTTTGCCTTAAAAAAAAAAAAAACTAATTCCAGACAGACAATTAATGATAATACCTAAAGCAACATTTTCACCCAATGTTATTTGAATGTGAAAATCTCCTTTCAGTCCCTGTCTGCTTTGGGTGCCTCTCATCTGCACACTGGCATTGTTGGGAAACAGCACTCTATGCTGAGCAGGACTCCAGCAGGCCGAATCTAATCTGACTCTATCCTCCAGTTTAGAGGTATTTTTACACAGGCTTATTTTTAGATGCCATCTCCTTCTCAGAAGCTCTAAGTAAAAGCAGTTGTTAAATTTAAGCTGTGCTGCAAAGCATCAGAAATAAACCGAGGCCTGCCCTTGGACCTTACAAAGCGGAGTCAAGGCGTCCGTGAGCTTTTGATGGTCTGTGCGTGAAAATGTCTGAAAATGTCTCACCAGGCTCTAGGAGTTCAGGCTTCTCCTCTCTGGAGATGCTCATCTCTGTCATCTGTTGGGTTACAGGAAGAGATCCTTGAACAGTCCTGCTGGTTTAAAGAAATTCGAACGAGAGGCCCGTTAGCTAGGAAGACGTTTATAAAGATTCGAATGCGAGGAGAGCTTATTGATCGAGCCAAGCCATCTGCAGCCATTACTGACCTAGACATGTCTGGTGAGGAGGCAGGGGAGGCGTCAACCTTAGCTAGACTGGCTTCTAGTCTCTGGATGGCTGAGGCCTCTGAGGTAGGACTAGCAGTGGAGCCTTAATGACAAAACACAGAAGGAGATTAAAAAAAAAAAATCATTTAAAATGCACATTTCCCCTAAGAGGTAGTAAAATTAATAGAACGAATCAAAAAAAAAAAAAAAAGAAAAAAAAAATCAGCTGCTTTGGCATAACTATATGCCTGTCCTACTCTTAATTACACATTATATACAGACAAGTACATAAAAAACAACAAAACTAAGTCAATAAATAATAATTATTATAACTTCTTTAACAAAGACGTTCATGCTTTGTATGATGCCTTACCCATTGGGCTCATGGGGCTCATGCGATCGCTGCTCTGCTGTCGCGTCAGGTGTTCCTTGTAGCAAACAGAGCACATGCCATTGGTTCTTGGGTTGCCATAGAAACCACAGCCTGTGGCACAAAGCATGGGGACTGGGCTCTGGTTCGTCTCTTGAGCCATTGCTAACAGAGGAAGAGAAAGAAGCAGAGTGTGAATGATTAGTGCTGTTGTGACAGAGTGAGAGAGAGAGAGAGAAGCACCTTTCCTTTAGAAAGAACTGAAAGCAAAAAAAAAAAGAAAAAAAAAACATTTTTTTTCTGCTGATCTAGTTTATAGAGACTGACTGACAGCAGGTTCAGACCATGAGAAGTCAAAAACACGTCTCTGTTTCGACTTGCCCTTTAGCATGAATACAGTAATGAGCGGTTCTCCACAGGATGTTTAGACAACAAGCAGCGCTCACTCGGTTCTGCTCACCGATTTTCCTCCACCCGGCTCTCCGATCACAGCGTTCCTTGTTCTGTCCACTTCTTGTCAAAACCTTTTCTGATGAACTGGCCCTTCTTCCTCATAGGCCGCTACAGTGACTCCCTTTCATGGCCTTATCGGGTCATTCACGGTACTTCCCCTAACAATAAAAGCGCAAAGTGAAGCTCTGACTCACAAGCAGCTGCTGCCCCACAGTACGACAAACATTTCTCGTCAGGTACAGCCACTTTCTGTTGGCCGAAAGAGAAGCAACAAAGTAGGTCAGCAGTTTAAGGAGGCGTCCTGCGTTTCAAGGTGTTGGGAAAACTTCCTGTGCCACAGAAAAACAAGCCTCCGTGTGTGTGTGTGTGTGTGTGTGTGTGTCTGCTTGAGCAATTTGGCAGAACATGTAGTGCTGTGACGTTATGGTCTGCCTTTGATGCAGCGCGACGCCACAGGAAGTTGTGTAATAAGACACACTGACTTTTACGCAACACATCAAAAGCACCTCTGACGAACAGACAGGAAGACCCAGATCTACCCATCCTTATTGAGAGGCTGTTTAGCATATCATCTGATCGCATAAACAGCCTCATATTTCCCTAGTAAACAACCTTTGGCCTGGCTCTGCTGTGACACGACGGGCGCTTCGACTGTCTTAAAAAGCTTGTTTGTATTCAGCTCACAGACAAACGGGAGAAAAATCAAGTCAATGTTCAAGGAGAGACCGGCAGGTGTGTGTGTGTTTTTTTTTTTTTTAGGATGTCACGTATGTGAACGCTTGGGGGCTTCTTATCAGCAAGCGCCACAAAGTACTCTGCTAACTCCCCCGCACCCTCCTTCCATGCCCCTTTACACCAACAAGCTAGTTCTGTGTCAATAAAGCTCTTCTTGGAAAAGCTTACAAAAGGCCACTGCCAATTGAGTCACATGTTCAACTGCAAACTCTTGAAAAGCACCAGATAGAGTGAGTGAGCTTCTGGAAGATCAAAACCTGCCGTACTAATAATAAATATAGATATGAATAAGTGGTTCAATAACAGAGTTATCATGTCACCGG
Organism: Poeciliopsis gracilis; assembly: GCA_911649635.1. Lineage (NCBI taxonomy): Eukaryota > Metazoa > Chordata > Actinopteri > Cyprinodontiformes > Poeciliidae > Poeciliopsis > Poeciliopsis gracilis. The sequence continues at coordinate 2,303,380 of CAJVRI010000005.1, read as the reverse complement.
AAAACTATTTTGTCGTTGCATAAAGAGGATCTTAATTCGGCATTCACTTATTTAATCTGCAATTTAATATTCAATAATGAGCTTGTCACTCCTCAGTTTGTTTTTCTTTCCAATTTTATTTTCCTGATATTTATTTAACTATGAAGAGCATATTCATAAAGACATTTTTAAACTGGATCTATTTAATATATTATTTATTATTTTAAGGCATGCTTGGTCTTCCCTAGATTGGCAGCTGAAGCTCAAAATGAAATGGTTCATAATGTTGGCTCATTCGTTATCTTTTGGTTCACGTGCCACACAAACCACAGACCTGTCCACATATACCTACGCTGTTAAGCAATCATACTGTCTATCGTTTGCTGTGAATAGAGGATTATGGGATAAGAATTAGTCATTTTTTGATTACAACAAACAAAATGAGCTATTTTCCACAGCTGGGTAATGATAAAAAAAAATGCTGCATTTCAAGTTATGGCTGAGTGTTATTATTGTTGTTTTCTGTCGCAGCACAGCTGCACTGCTCAATGTGACTTTTTGATAACAGGCCGTCTTTACTTTTAGTGAAATATTTTTGTTAGACTCTCTCACTGCAGGTGAATACAGATTCAGAGTAGAGATGCCAGTGTCGCCCGGCGTTCCCTTGACTGGCAGGTCAAATGCTGACAAATGAGATTTTCTTCCCCCTCATGTTGAACAAATGCATTAAAATGAGCTCCCATTGATTTGTCTCTATATACAATCAAGCAACACTCTGTATTATCTGAAATACTGCCAATTTCTGGAACAAAAAAAAAGCTGCACTGAGTAATTTGGTATGTATGTTGTGGTTCTTAATAAATAAATAAATGGAAATGTCCCAAGATCGGAATGGGTGTCAAAGAGCCCTATTGTGATTGTCATAATAAATATCACAAAAGATTAAAACTTTATGCTCATAAAAGCCCATCCTTACATAGAAATCTAACACTAGGAATAAAACACTAGTGGTGAAAATTATGTTAATTTTTCCATTGAATTCAAAACGACCATCTCTATCAAAGAACACGACGCACAAAACTAACAAAATTAAAACGATTTACCAGTAAAATTCAGAGCATTTCTAATTTATAGCCAAAAGTTGCATTAAGTTTTCTATCTTCACTTTAGTCATTATCAAATAAACAAAATGTATTGTGATCCAAACGTTATGTCTGTATTGCCGTTCAGAAAACTGACATTTGACCCACCAACTACTTTCGATCTGACAAGATTGTGACCTTAATGAGGTGCATTATGCATTAGAAAACCCACCTGACAGGGCCAGGCAGGGAGTTTCCAGCACAGACACAACCACTCACCACAGTTTCCTTTCACAAAAATGTTAATCGCATGCAGCAGGAACTTATGAGAAAGCCTCAGTCTTGTTTTCTATAAGACACCAGTTCAAACCAACGTATATGGGGTTAACTTTAGCAAACAAAGGGAAAGCTCATATTTCAGGCCCTGCTGGTGGGGTTGGAAAGTCCTGAGTCACAGTGAAGGACAGGACAGAAACTGGGGCTTATTCTCCATAAAAACAAAATAAAAGCTGAAAACCGCCACCAGAAGTTGGTAGAAAAAGCCCTAACGGGGGTATTTTGAGAAACACTCAGTAGCCGAGCCAGAGTGATACGTCCTTCCTTTGTTTCTTCTTTCCTCCTTTGTCTGCAGCCTCCTTGCTTCCTGTTTTTAAATCGCAATGTGTCTCGCATTTATCGCAACACTTGCGCCTAATACGGATTTCCAACGTGTCCTTAACCAAGGCAACGTCAAAAATCCTCATTATATAATCACATTTAGTCGCTAAGAAGCGACTTTTTTTTTAAAGCCCTCGCGTCGAGCGACACCTCGTCTCACCCAACGGCTCCAACTACAAGCTAACCGTTGTATTTAATTACGTTGCCGTCGAAGCAAAGGCTGCGAGCTTCATTTGAGAGCAGCTTCTCTCCCTCTCTCTTGCTCCACTTGTCTATTCGGCTTATAAATTTTCTATTTGTAGACAGGAATTAACAGGCTTTTGGTTCACCCCATCCCCCAGCTCGGGACAGCAGGCTGAAAAGCAGAGACAGTGAGCAGCGCTACCTCAGCTCCCTCCCTGGATTTTTTTTTTTTTTTTTTTTTTCTAAACACAAAGTCACGTTCGAGGACTTGTGATACTTCAAGTCAGGTGGAGGAGGACACAGTCGGAGGTGGAGGTGGCCAAAGACAAAAGAAGGTTGATCACCGCAAAGCGCATACCGTGTGACCTTTTAATCCATCAGTAAAGGTCGCCATTATCTCGTCAAAAGCACACGTCTCGAGTGTTTTACCTCGATACAAATCGCTTTCTCTGTCACGCCAATCCACTTCAAGAGAAAACAACAACAAAAAAAAAAGAAGCAATAATCCATGATCACCTGCTGAAAATCGATGGGTTTCTCGCGAGAGGACAGGAAAAAGCGGTTGTCTTTGTCAGAAAAGGTCGAAGTTATTGTGCGGAGTTTCCTTTTATTTTTTCCCCCCCGTTTCTGTGTCGTCGTCCTCTCGGTCAGGCGGATTTAGACGGGTTTAAACGTCCCTTCCTAGGCCTCCTGCCTTTTCCTCCTTCCTCTCTCCGTCTCCCGTCCCCTTCTTCTTCTGCTGGATGGATGTTTGTTTCCTTCTTTAGCAAGAGGAGTGGTGGGTGATGATGTCACGGGTAAGAACAACGTGTCACCATTGGCTGCCCGGCGGAGCCCCGGAGCGCCCTGAGCGGCTCTGTCTGGCTCTGGTTATTACATGTCTGTTCGTCATCCACCCACAAGGACACGAATCCATTTACTGAGTAATACGCCTAAGTGGACGAATGAATGAATAATGACGTGTGCTATACATATTTTTAAAATGCACAATAATCAAGGAACGCCTTTTTTATTATTATTATTATTATTATTTGTGTTGTGGTTCTGTTTCTTGACATGTTCATTTCTATCACAAAGCATCAGCAGCACAAGAGAAGATTTACAACCAGGATATGATGGTGTTTTGTTATGGTAGAGTTAGCAACAAATATTAAGTTATCAAGAAATATGTAATCAAATCAGTCAAATTTGTACCAGTAAAGTCCAATCATATAGATAAATTCGTATTCAGTTAAAGGTACTTTAAGTACACTTTTTTTTTTTATACCGCATTGCCTTCAACCCAAATCCAGACCAATTTTTTTGCAGTCTTTCTTTCAAAAAACAAAAAAACAAATACAAAAAAAAAAAAAAAAACAACCAGTTGTTCCAATTTACTACAGTCCAATTTTGGTCACAGTCTGTAAATTATAGCCACAGTTTCCTGTTCTTAGATGGCGTTTGGGTACCTGGCGAGGTCTTCCATTGTTTCCTTTCTATCATCTCAAACCAGCATGCACTGTTTTCCTTTGACATAAGCAAAGCATTTCTCGCCTAACAAACTGCAGGGCTGTGGCTATTCTCCTTTCCTGATCCCTTTCTGTGAACCCGAGAGGTTGGTTGAGTTTCTGAAATACTCAGACCAGCCTGTACAGCAACCAAAAACCACAACATGGTCAAAGTCACATGAACCTTCTTTTCTTCCCCATTGCTATGCTTGCTTCAGAATGCTTTAAGATGTCTTCACCAAATCTAAATGCTTAAAAGAATTGAGTAGCTGGCAATGTTGACTGATTTTATGTTTGTGTTCTCTGGAAAATTAATTGGTGTTCCTAATGATGGATCCATTTAGTACTCTCCAATCCAGTTATAATTTAAATGAAATAACATAAATTTTGGTTTATTACATAAATAGAATGCTATTTATCTTGGAAGTCCAGCTGATTGAATCTAGTCATCACAAAACACTAGAAGCTAGGATTTTAACACCTTTTACCTGTCTGTGTTTGTCCTCTGTAAGGACCAAGATGGCGTGAGATGGCTGGAGTTAACCTGCCACTGTTACACCTCCGATTTGCTAGATGATGTAATCACAGCCCTATATTGGTTATGTAAGGATTTGCCAGCATTGTGGCTTGAGGGTGTAGAGATGACAGACAGTCTGTATGACTAGCTGGCCAGGAAAGTCAAGGCGAAAATACAACAAGACCGCAGGGTAGCGGCGCATCAAAGACCTCATTCCTTGCCGTTAACACACACTGGATGGTTCTGTGCTAAGACCTGGTGAGACAGAATAGATCACTGGGCTTTCGCCGAGGGCAGTGTTCCTCAACGGCGCTGGCATTTGAGAGACAACTAAATTGTTATAGTTTTTATGTCACCAATGTGTATAATGCTTTAAAAGTGGAGATGTTTGCCACTTGTTTTATGAAAAAACCTCTATGTCAGGGGTGTTCAAAGGATGGTCCACTGTCCATTTGCAGCCCCTTGACTGATTATGTGCAATTAAAGAACGGTACAAATTTCCCAGGAAAGAGTGATTCAAATTATGCTCCTATTGCTGAAAACAGACAAAAATGTTTTCTGTTTTATTTTTATTTTTGTCAATCCAGCCCAAGAAATGTTTGTCAACTTTGTGCATTTCTTCTGTTGAAAATAGATAGCCTTTTATGGAGAGTAAACATAAAGTCATTGACAGGCAACAGGCAATGAGAAACTATTGCTACTAATGGAGCAACTACTGTAAGAGATTTAGTGTACATTTTCATAGAGTACACTGGTTGACGTTTGAGAACTGTTAATCTAAACCTCATTCTACGTATTATTCAACACCCTTGCTAAACCAGTGTGAGTTGTTAATTGAAATCAGTCGTCAAAGTGAGTGTAAAATGTCTGTAGTGAAATACAAAATGACCGAGCTTGCTATATTACAGAATGCTAAAGGATGAAATAAACACACAAATGAAACCCAATACTACTCTAACCCTGTTATCGTCATCAAGCATTAGGCCTTAAACTGCTCATCAGGAGCTAATCAACTGAAGGCCAAAACTCTTCAGTGTGAAAACATTGCTTTGGTCTATTGCACAAGCTCACACAGAAAGACAAGCAATGCTGACTGGACCCACTTGTGTGGATGCTGGCAGTGTAAACAAGCATTGTGGAAGGTAACAAGATAAGTTCTGAGTAGAACTGAGAGCAGATCTGTTTAAACTGGTTGTGCAATAGCACTGTGTTCGTAAACAGGGGTGTAGCCCCAGGCTCACATCACAACGGAATAGTTGTCAGTAATGTTTTGGGAGTTTTGGAAACGTATTATGAATCCCTATGTAAATATTTGAAACAAATGTATACAGTCATGTGAAAAGATTAGGAGCCTTATGAATGTCTTATGAATGCATGTTCTAACATATTACAATAACTGGATGTACAATCTACCCTGTTATGGACTCGAGATGTGTCCAGGCAGTAGCCCACCTCCTGCCCACTGACTGCTGGAAACAGCTTACTCTGTTAAAATCTCATACCTTTTGTGTGGTATGCAACTGAATCTTGAAGCAACTGCGTGAACAGCATGGTAAAATTAAAAGACCTGAGCCCTTCAGAAAGATGACTATTCAATCCTTGTGAACCACCTGATTTAAGCTTCAATACGCTCAGTTCTGGCTGTAACAAATAATTTTACCCTGAAAGCCAGCAGTAAGATGCTGAAAGAAGTCAAAGTGTCATTATGAGTCTGACAGGAATGGCTCATGCACTGTTAATGTGAAAGTGTGTGCCTTTAACATTTCTTATTTCTAAGTTTAATTTGCTTTGGAGGTCTGAGGTGGAAAACTTTCCTGTACAAGCGACACATAAAGGCTTGGATCAAGTTGAGCAGAGAGAATAGAAACAGAGACCAGGATTTGGACAGATGACTCGCTAATGCAATTATTTACAGAACAGAGAACATGTTTGGTGTAAACCAGTCATAACATCTCAGGAAAACCACCTTACACCAACTATGAAGCACAGGCCTGGAAGGCTCATTGTTTGGAAATCCTTTGCTGCGGCAGGACCGGACCAGCTCACCATCAGAAAATCCACAAAGAATTTTACTTCTTTGCCAGATATTGATTAATAAAATTGCGAGGCCAGCTTTGAAATGAGAGCTGAAGCAGAACTGGACTCTTCAACATGAGAATGAGCCAAAACCTCTCAGTGAATACAAGGATTAGAGAATTAAAAACAATGTAAAATTCTGGACTCAGACAACTCCCAGATCTTGAGATCGTTTGGATATTTTGGGGTAACATGCTGAAAAAAAGGATATAGTTACACCTCAGAGTTGGGGTTCTCACATTACAACTAGATTGTTCATTGTGACAAAAGTTTCAAAGTTTTTGTTTGTTTGTTTTTGTAAAGGGAAGATTCACCTTGAAGTTTGTTTTTAACATCTTATGGCACAAGAACATGTTATCGACTGTGCTGTTGTGAAATATAAAAACGTGTTCTTACCAATTACGTATAAAGTGTCATGGGTGCTGTATCGCTTGCCCTAAGGTTTAACAAGTCCAAACACATTCCCCCCCCAACCTTTTTGTGTATATTACGTCAGGCACCACATGTCTCTAAGCACTACAAGCAGGGCTGTGGGGGGAGCAAACACTTGTGGTGTCAGTGTTCGTTCTGAGGGTACATACTGTTAGCTATTAGTGGTTGAATTCTTGGAAGCAGGGAAGGGCAGAAGAGTCGCGCAGACACGGTTTGCCCAGTCAGCTTCAAGCAGAAACTGGAAGTGGAGCGAAGTGAAAGTAAAAATAGCTTCTGGCCGTGGATATTTACCTAACTTTTTCAGGGGAACCCAACCTTCTCTCCCACAGAAGAAAAACACCCATACAGACAATGTTTGCTTACACAGACAGCTGTAGTTTCATTTAATGAACACATATACAAGAGGAGACTTGTTCATTTACAACTAGGGACACAGGTTTGGGCTTTTCTGGTTCTCAGACAAGAAGAAAGCTGTTGCTAAAAAAGCATAACAAACCCTACTGAATGTTTTTCATAATGCAACATTGTAATGGATACAGTGATCATGTGCAAGAATGTGCTCTGATAAAATGTCATCGAAACTGAACTGTTTAAGTTACAAACTAACGCTGCAAGTTATCCAAACACACCAACCCTAATGTGAAACATCGCATTTCATCATGTTTCATCAGGATTTTTCTGGAGGGATACAAAAGATGGGAAAATGGGTGACACTAAATACAGGGTTACTCTGCAGAGCCTGGGAAAAAAATAGGCTCCTAGGTATACCTAACAGCAGAGTGAAACCAATACAAATATTGCAAGAGCTCTGATGGGATGGTTTCGATTGAAAAATAATATTTGTTGTTATCAGAATGGCCTAGTTAAAGTGTGGACTTAAATCTAGTCTTTGATCTCCACCTGTGCTATCAATACAGTATGACTGAGCTTGAGTCAAGTAGCCTTTCTCGTATTACTGATCCTGAAGAATTTATGTTCACAAATATACTTTTGTTTATTATACCACATTATGTTGATGTTGCGTTTTGTTTGCTTTTTCATTGAAATTTTCCCAATCTTTGATGAAATTTGCTTACAATCATGGAACAAATATCATTGATGAGTGAAACGCTGATTAGAAAGCCAAAGGTCACAGTGAAGAAAAGCAACAACTGCACTGTTTATCGCCAGTCAAACCAGTTGATTTCTACGTACATTTCCAAAAAGCGGTATAAGTGGTTTTAGCTTAAAAGCTTTTTTTTTAAGCTAAAAGTGAAACACATGCAGCGAGGGCTGGAGGGGGGCAAGGAAAGGGAACCTTGTGTGTGTATCACACTGAGCTCTTTGTGTCAGAGAGTTGTGTTAACAGAGCAGAAAAGAAGGAGCATGTGTGTGGTTAGTATGTGAAGGTTCATGGGTTTCACTCGGAGGAAGAGGGTGGGTGTGGGGTGTGCAGCTGAGGAGAGATTGGGAGGTGTTCAGCGTTGAACATCGTCACCCATCCCCCCTCGTGTCGTAGCTCGGCCTCTGGATCGCCACCCGCTTGTAGGATGTAGGTGTTCATCCGTTTCTCTTCCCCGACCATGACGGATGCACGTGAGGGACCGAAAGTGACAATGTTGCCATGACGACAGATTTACAGTCATCTTTCTGTGTGGGCGTGTGTTATGTCTGCAGGGATGTGTGTGTATGTGTGTGTGTGTAAGAGGCTCTGAGGATTACTTATGTGAATCTGGAGCAGCCTGTTTGTAGTTACTAGGCAGATATTGGCCCAGCCACACACACACACACACACACACACACACACACACACACACACACACACACACACACACACACACACACACACATGCATGCACAGACAGAGCCTCAGCTTGCTTGTGTCTGGGTTCTGTGGGTGAGACATTGTTGATAAAGGGAGCTGCTTGTGGCAGTGGCAGCTTATCTGTTTAATGAGGCCGTGCATGGGGCTTGATAACTTCAGTAGCAAAGTTGTTTTTTTTTTTTGTTTTTGTTTTTTTTACCAAAAACCTAACTTTAAACCTCTGTTTCCTGCTCTTTCTACACTCATACCTTGAAAAGGAGAGCTTCATCTGTGTCTGTGTTTGTGTGTGTGCAAAATTTAATAAGCAGAAAAAAAGGAGAAAGTGCTCAAATAACATCTCTGTGGTGTGGGGAATTATGGCCCACTTATGCTGCTGTTACTGTAATTTTTGCTGAAGGTTTTTAGAGAAATACAATCTTGACAATCGGATCAAGTCGGTAATTTTTTTGTATTACTTTCTGTTTCGCTATTTTTTACTTTCTGCATCTCTTATGACTATCATTCTTGTTACTTGTGACCAGGAAGGAGCCTTGGAATAACTTCCCCGGTTAAAAATAAATAAATAAGCAAATTTTTTCCTCAACCTGTGTGCAAGCCTCCTTTATGGGTATTGTAAGTTATTTGTGGCCATGGTTCCTGTTTTAAAAAAAAAAAAAAAAAGCAGAGGCGGAAGCCTGCAGGCCTTGCATGTACATGCAGCAGACTTAGAAAAAAAATATTGTTTCTGTTTCCCTTTACAAGCTGATCCATGTGGGTCTGTCTTGTTCCAGCTGACATCTGACACTCTGTGTATGAATGAGTGCACGCCTGTGAGTCATGATAAAGCCCCCACTCCCCCCCACTGCCCCGTGCATGTGAGCGAGCATGTGAAAGTAGGAGCGTGTGCATGTGGTGTGCAGCAGATGTCCTGAGCTCTGCTCGGTTCCCCTCCACAGACTGGCTGGTCTTTGTTGCTGCTCCCTCGTGCAAACGGGTATGGCCACGTGCTTCTCTGACTGCAGGCACAGGCCACGCCCCCTCTTCCCTTTAATCTGTCAGTTTCTGACGCCAAGTCCTGCCCCAATAACACCCAGCGACTTTACGGGATCTGCCTCCCCTTTGGATGACGTGGTTTTTCACTCACGCATGCTCGCCATCCTGTCTTTTAGTCACACTGAAACATTGTGGCTGAGGAAAAAAAAAAAAAGATAACCTCACCAACTGAGCAATATACTTCCCTTTTTGCATCATCTTGTGTGAGCTATCTATTTCTCAAAAGTTCCCCTTTGATTTGTAGGTTTTGAAAGCTTGAATTTCCTTTGTTGCTCACCTACTGGCTACAGCGGCTTTAACTTTTCACATTGTTGAGTTACAACAACAAACATCAGGCGTCTCTGTGACGGTTCTTAAGGTGTTCCAATCACTTGTAATGCAGTGAATTTTTTGTCAGCATGGAAACCCCTTAACTCTAAATGTTACAAACTGAGATCTGCTCTCCACAAGGCTCCATCTTAAAACATGAACTTCATAAATCATGCATACTGTTGCTGGGAAACCCAATCAGGAAACTAGCCTTTACAAATGTACTGTAGATCTTATTTTATTGATTAATTTTGCATCAATGCTTCCTAACAATTTGCTTAGTGTTTGTCTAGTCCTCCAAATCAGCATCCACTCTGTCTGCTTTACATTTGTTATGCACGCATTTATTTTATTTTCTGTGCATAGCTTTGGTTAGCTCATCCTTTTCTATTTGTTTATCATTGCTTGTTGTCCAGTTCTTAATTATACGTAAGACCCTTTGTGTACACCTACAAAAGTGCTTGTACATCAAAATTTCGCTCTATTTTGTGTTGCTCAGTAAAATACATCTCTAATGGAGTTTTGACATTTGATGTAAATGGAGAAAATGTGAACAGTTTCAGCTGGTGTGAATGCTTCTTTCAGGCACAGAGAAACCTGAAACAGGAAGAGAGACTTTTTAATTATGGGGAAGCTTGGGAGAGATCAAAGTGGGTTTCACATTAGAGTGCTGGTGAAACTGAATGCAGCTCTGTTTTTCTTTTCTCCCCGACATTTTAAAACTAGTTTAGCTGCTGCACTAAAGCAATCTGTCATCCCAGTAGGTCCTGAAGGTACAGAAAAACCTGTATGGCACTGAAACTATCATTCATTGTGCTTGAATACAAGTATCTGCCAGGTGATCATTGTCTCATATCTGTGCCGAAGGCGAAAAAATGTGTTTACAGTCTGAGTCACACCTGGATTAGCTTGCGCTTTTCACTTACTCTCCTTCTTTCTAGAGCAAAATCAAGCCAGGTTCAACCCTCTGGGCCTTGGCTCCCCGCTGCTTTATGTTTACCATCAAGTTTTTTAATCGAGGCGGCGTTAATCTTAAAGTTCCAGGTTGTTCTGTTCAGGTTAAAGAAACATTGGTGTTGTTTGAAGGTCTAAATATTTCAAACAGACATTTTAAAAATGCTTTTGCATTTATGTTCTACCACACCAATAAAGGAATAAATAAAATACAGCACCTTGCACAAGGATTCACACCCAATTAACCTTTTTACATTTTGTCATTTAAAATAAACTTCCAGGTTCTTTATTGGAATTGATTCTCCTACATAAAACAAATTGCAACCAATTTCCCTTATTGATAATTGGTAAGAAAAATAAAATCAAAAGAAGTTCAATTTGATTTTTGCCAAAAGCCATGCTTGAATACAATAAAAAGACAAAATCCGGAAATGTTTTTTTTTCTGGTATAACAAGAAAAAACACCAGAAAGTGAAGGTATACAACGTGAGTTTTATTTTGTGAAATACGTGACTTCTCTTTGGGTGGAAAGAAAAAGACCCTTTGAAAATAATATTAAATTGAGACTAAGTTTATTTTTTTTTAAATGTAAAAGAAAAAAAAATGAAAAGAAAAAATATATTTTTTCTATAAAACTATCTTTTGAAGGGTGAGTTTAGATCAAAGAATACAGAATTATGATTAAGATTGAAATAATTCATATGTTACTAAAATGTATAATTTGTCTCATTGAAATCAAGAGACCATTTACAGCCTGGGATAGGCAGAGCTTTAAGAAGTGAAACAAACAAAATAGGAGAACAATTAAACAGAGGTGCAGGGTAGTCTGAAATTGAATCACTTCTCTTTTTTGAAGAATACACGATTATTTGAGCTAAAACCTGATCTGGTATAAATAAAACTACTTTTTTTTTTTACAAGTGTCAGGGACACTGACCCTTTTTCACCTCCCTTATGTTCTCCTTATGTGTAGATAGAGAAGACTAACTTTAGCACTGAAAAAACTGAACAATTTGCAACAACTCTTTCACCCAAAATGCACACACTCGGTTTTGGGCTCTTAAATTCAAAAAGGCAAACTCCAGACACCGGTACATACAAAACAAGAAGCATGTACGACTAAAACTATGTTTGAGAAAGCACACCTGTGGTTTCCTGCTAATGGAAAGTTTTCCGTTTGGAGCAATACCGCCTCCTACAGGATTATGCTAGCACTAACTTTACTAGTAAAACAAATTGAACTCTTATAATGGTTGCCTTTATATATATATTTTTTCAGATTAACACTGTAATACATTCCAAAAGTTGTTATGGTTTCAGATAAGGTTTTAAATGTAAAGCCATACAATAAGCAACAAGCAAACTGTGAATGACCTGTGCTTGTAAAGCACTCTGTCAAATCATTTACAGGACAGAGTCCTACCACCATCGCTGAGGAGAACCTTCACCAATGAAGGAGCCAAGATGTCCATTATAACTCCAGAGAAGCTGCAGAGAAACATGACTTGGATGAAAGAATTGTCAATGCAACGCAGTTGGTAGTACTATCGCCTTGCAGCAAGAAGGTCCTGGGTTCGATTCCCGGCCCGGGGTCTTTCTGCATGGAGTTTGCATATTCTCCCTCTGCATGCGAGGGTAGATTATAAATGCACTCAGGAAATGTTATGGTCCAATGAGACAAAACTTCTATAAGTGTGTCAAAAACTAATACTGAACTAATTGTTGAACCCTGACACTTTTAATGTAGAACAATGAACCCTCTTATACAAAAGAGCCTCATCCTCACTTTTACCTGGCCTGCCTTTAACCTCCATGGTTTTGTCTTGCCATCCCCATTCATAGACCTCGAACTTTCTCTCTCACTGACACGTGGTGCATAATCTTTCAAATCCACACACAGCAGCATAAAAGGCAGTCATAACAGTTTTGAATAATTGATTGTTAGTGAAATTGCTTGGCTCTAGAGTTTCCAGCTCATCATTGTTCCTGCCTCGGGTCGATGGGTGGTGAGGAAAAAGTAAACTTCTCAGGCAAGTTACCCATCATGTGCCAAACCAGCAGCTCACATGCACCAAGACGTACACCTGTACCTGCACCCACACCCTTCATCCCCAAAGCAGTGAATAGGGCTCCCCTCTAGTGATGTAGAAGGTACAGCAGCAGTGAGGGAGGAAGTATTAAACCCTGCAGCTTTGTTTCTTTTGCAGTTCGCATCACCTCCTGATGTTGCCTTTTGTGGAAGACGCAGGACCATGAGAGGAAAATGCCAGGAGATACCCTGATCACCTCAGAGAACGACAGTAAGATACTGACCACGGTCACATTACTGGATAGGCATTGCTGCTCTGCTTTTCTAATATAGTACAACTCAGGATTTATTGGGTTTGTCATAAATTAGTCTAGATTTTTGTTATAGAAGCAGGGTAAGGCGCTTTACCCACGTTAGTATTATCTATATGGCTTTGTGTGCTGGTAAGAAATTTTAGGCTTGGTCTCTACCAGTCCTTATATGTCCTGTGTCAAAAATTAGAAGGGCTTTTCTTGTACCTTTGTTTCAATAATGACATTCTCTTGCCTGTCTCCAATTAAAACCAGATGGTGGAGTGCATGGTCGATTGCTAATTGGCCATATCTTGGAAGGTTTGCAGTTGTGCCATACTTCTTCTATTTTTAATTGGTGGAGATAACAATACTGAAAGCTTGGGATGTTTGATATTGCAGCCCTGCTTTAACCTTTTCTACAACTGTCTCTCTGACCTGCCGGCTGTCTTCCTTGGTCTTTGCTGACACTTGTTCACTAATATTCTTTTACTAAAGGCGTCACAAAAAGCCTTATTTATACTGGATCTCGAATACCGAGATAGAGATATTGAATATGAGATATTGAATGCTTGGACTCCACAGTTTTCACATCTTTATTTTTAAACAATTCTGAAAACAAAGTGTGATTTTTCTCTTACTTTACAAATATGCTCCACTTAATGTTTGTCTTTTACCCAAAAACCCAGTGAAGTACATTGGCTGTAGCCAAAACCCCCCCCAAAACCTTTATAAACCATTGTACATTGTTTCCTCCTGACTAACCCCATTTTCCTTTTTTTTTGGAGATGGTCCTTGGTCTCCTATCCTCGTAGGCTTAGCCTCCCCCTCTCTACTTCATCAGGCTATTGTTTGACTCCTTTGTGCCCTTCGGCTGCACCTGACCGTAATGACCCATGTGCTGCCCACTCCGGTTACACCAAGGACACACATCAAAAGACCAACTACAGAAATATCTGTTCTGTCTGTCAGTGGTCCTCTTTGTTTTCCTCTTTATCCCTATTTACAACAGTACAATAGTCCTATGTGCACAATAAGGTTTGGCTCAGTCAGTCAAAGGAGTCAGTGTGGCATTCACAATATAAAGAAATTGACTGGATTTAATAAAGCTAATGTCATTCAAGAAGTGAAGGGTTAGTTATAAAGCACTGATATCATATGACTACAGTTATGTGGATGATTTCTATGCAATGCATTCTCCCTGATTAAGATCCTGTTTGCGTTTTTAACTATTTCTGCCAACTTTAACCAATTTTACAAATTCATATATCAAAATGTGCTGGAAATTTCTGCGATATCATTTGCTAAATTTTACTATTGCACTTTTTTGAAATATCTGTGCTTCTGTAAAAATTTCAGCCCCATTAAAATACATTGAAATTTGAAAAAATTCCACAAAATTCTGCTGAAATCTTCTGCATTTTCACAGCTTACTACTTCTGCCTACTTCAACGTAGAAACTCCATTCAACTTTTAAACAAGTCACTAGATTTTAAATTACCTTGCAGTGTCTCGGCTTTTTGATATCTCCTATAATTTTTCCACCATTGCAATTTAAATTTCATGCAGATTTTTGATCTTTTTCAGGTTTACAATATAATCCTATTGTGGAATTTTCTAACTGTTGTCAGTGTACATTCTAGTAATTGACGACTTTTTAACTTTTCGTGCTTTTTGACAAACAAGATGATGCTGTTCATACATATTTAACTGTATAGAAATAATTCATGCATCAAGACGTAGCCAGGTATGTCTACGTTAAGGAACTATGACTATCATTGCTGCAGGTCTTGTGTTTTGTTGTCAAACTCTTCTGGAGTAGAGACATGTCACATCTATTTCTTCAATGTGTTTCTCTCTTGTGCTCAGTTTGCATCTTTGTAAACAGATGTTGAAGGGTAGACATCCTGCTTATCTACCCTTCTGCAGATGCTTTTGCTTTTACTGGCTTTACTGACTACAAAGGTCTTCTGCAAACTTCAACCAGTTTTAACAATTCATATATCAAAATGTTCTGCTTCTTCTGAAATGGTATATCTTCTGAAAAGTTTTTCTATTGTACTTTTTCCAAATATTTTACTATTGAATTTGTTCAGATATTTCAGGTTACATACAAGATTCTATTTCTGCTTAATTATGTTGCATCGTTTGCTGAATTTTATGGCAGACATATTTGCAAAATATGTCCACCACGTTGAACTTATGCGTTTTTCCTACTTCTTATGCTTTGTTCTTCTTTTTCTAGGATATTCTCCAGCATTCATTCTGTACATTTGCATTCTCACAGCTGTTTCGTTAGGAACCGCAATTTTTCTACTATAAGTTTCAGCTATACGAGTTATAGTTATAAGTATATCGGGAAGTTTAAGTGACTTTAGTCCAGCAATATCCTTTGCAGTACAAAATTTCCATAAAACCATATTTAGTTGTGATTGATGGATATGAAATTATTGTTTTTTAACTTAGATTTTATTGAAACTCAGAAAAACTCAAGCATGTGATTGACAACACATCTGTACAACCCCGCCCCCCCCCAAAAAGTTGCAATAATCAGAGTATACATTTTTATTAAAATTTAAAAGGACAAGATTTCCTGCTAACACCTGACCCTTTCTGGTTGATATGAAGAAAGATGGTTGAAAAATAACCTTGGAGATTAAAACAGTCTATGGCTTTAAAATGTATGTTAAATAACAAAACATAACATTTAGATTGCAAAACACGTCTGTCCATAGTTAATCTGTATTATTTTGAACTTTTCCCAACATATTAACTTATATACCTGCAGATTCAATATGTTGATAGTAGAATACATTTAATCAGTTGTACTAATTTTAGTCTGTAATTGTTTTTCTCTCACAGCTGACATTGAGCTGGATTTTACAGGTGAGTCAATACGTAAAATCTCAGTCATGAATAAAAACCTTTCACATTATTTACGTCTGGGAGCTATTTTATTTAAGATTAAAATAATTTGGATGTTAAGCACAGCTTTACATCCAGAGATTGTGTTTTGACCAGATTTTATCTCACCAAATTATCAAACTGTGGAAATGTAAAGCACTAAACTAGGTGAATCTGGGTGGGCAGCATAGCAAGGAAACATAAAATCACCTCCCTCACCCGTCTCATTTCTCACCAGGTGATGTAGATTTTCAAGAAAATCGCGAGAAGGAAAAACACAAAGGGAAGAGAAGAAATGGTGACGGACAAAAATACAAGAGGGAAAATCAGAGAAGAAAAAGATCATCCAAGTCGGTCCAAGGAATAAGAGAGGAATCTCAATCCAAGACAGAGAGAGGAGAGCGAGGTAGGAGGCGAAGAGGCAAAGCTGAACATGAAACAAGTGGACATGAGGGGAATGAAGGGAAGCGGGATCCAACCAGGGCCAAGACAACAAAATCAAAGAAGAACATCAAAAAAAAAAAAAGCTGGAGGGGAAGGAGGAGGGAGAAGGTCAGGAAAGAAGTGAAAAGGGAAAACTGAAACTTGTATGTGCCAAAAATGAGGAGAAAATAGAAAGTGGAGATCAACTAAAGGAGAAAGAAAAAGCACTTGGCGTGAAGAAGAAGAAAAAGAGCAAAAAAGTTGTTGAAACGAGGTAATGCTTCATGTGACATGACAGCTCCTGCTTCTAAAGGAGAACGTCTCGTCACTCATTAACACAGCCTTTTGAAATGATTTAGTTCAGAGCCAGAGACGAGTGAGGAAGGTGACGATGAGGAGGAAGAGGTCAATAATGATGGAGAGGTGAGGCCTGAGTTACTGTCGCCGGAGGAGTTGGAGAAGTTGAAGGAGGCAGTGGATGAGAAGAAGAAGCTGATCCAAAGTCTGAGGGGGAAGCCCTGGCCAATGAAACAGAAACTTGTCACTTTACGGTACACTTTAATTTATTACTTAAAAAAAAAAACAAAACAAAAAAAAACAACCCAAATGACTTAAAAAAGTCACTTGCCAATATTTTATTCACTGACTTTTAGAGAGTCTCAGCTATTTGTGGAGAAATATGAGGGAGCTTTGGGGAAAGGGAAAGGCAGGAAGCTCTACGCATACAAGGTCATGATGACGAAGGCAAGTCGACACCAACTTTCACTTATTCAGAAAAAAATCTCAAATTAATACTGTTTTTTTTTTCTCTCGCTTTTTTTTGTAATCATTGCATCATTAGAAGTGGATGAAGTTTCAAAGAGACTTTGAGAACTTCAAAACAGCCTGCATTCCATGGGAGATGAAAATAAAAGAGATTGAAAGTAAGCTGCCTTCAAACATTTGTTATGAGCAAGAAGACATACGACATATGTTAAAAAGTATTTGAATGGAACATCTTTTCAGACACACACGTTTTGAGTATACATGAGCTTCCTTCTAAAAAGGGGGAAATAGTACATGAAATAGTATGTGGTGCATTTTTGACTGTTAAAAAGCTTCTTTCCAATTCACAAATAAGTTCTTATTCCTGCTGATCTACCAGCCAATAAGATGAAAATAATGTTTGTAGTTGAACGATGACAACATGTGAAAAGCTTTTGTACTTAATGTGCCATTCAGGTCATTTTGGCTCCTCAGTTGCCTCATACTTCATCTTCTTACGGTGGATGTACGGCATCAACATGATCCTGTTTGGTTTGACCTTCGGCCTGGTCATGGTACCAGAGGTACTCCAACTAAACTGGAGTTTATTTTTGTTCATTGCTCTCTAGATATATTTCAGTTTGCAAATAAGGCTCATTCTCCTCTTTACTTTTATTTTTTGAACAGGCATTAATGGGGAGGCCCTACGGCAGCATCCCGAGAAAGACTGTCCCCAGAGCAGAGGAAGCTGGTGCCATGGACTTTGCTGTCCTTTGGGACTTTGGGGTCAGTTAGAGATGTGACACACATCAATTACTTCCACCTAAAACAAAATGTTTGCTTTTTAATTTTTTTTTAATGTCACTCTCAGGGATATGCTCAGTATTCGGTCCTCTTCTATGGTTACTATAACAACCAGCGTGCTATTGGCTGGTTCAAGTTTCGTATGCCGTTGTCGTACTTCCTAGTCGGTGTGGGGACAGTGGCCTACAGCTATATGGTTGTCATACGGACGTAAGTCTTCTGCGCGGGTGTTGAATGACATCATGTCTTCATTCTGCGAGACTGCATAGAGAATGATTTCTTTCTGACTGAAGGATGGCGCGTAATGCAAACGAGTCAGGGATTGGAGATGACAACAGCTTCAATTTCAGCTGGAAGATGTTCACAAGCTGGGACTACCTGATAGGAAACCCTGAGACGGCAGACAACAAGTTTGCCTCCATCACCACCAGTTTCAAGGTCAGGCCTGCTCTCTGGCTAATTTCCAATGGAGCAGTGAATGAAACAGCACAGTAGAGTTAGTCGGTTGTGCTGCTTGACCTCTGCAGGAAGCAATCTTGGAGGAGCAAGAGAGCCGAAAGGACGACAACATCCATCTGACTCGTTTCCTGCGCGTGCTGGCCAATTTCCTGGTGTTGTGCTGCTTGGCAGGAAGTGGATACCTCATTTACTTTGTGGTGCGTCGGTCTCAGAAGTTTGCCCTGGATGGTCTGGAGAATCACACCTGGTGGGAAAGAAATGAGGTGAAAAAGGAACAAATAACAACCAGTGAAATGATTATTACAGAAGCAACATTTTTAGATATATAAAGAAATTTGATTAAATGATTTAAATTTTTAAATGTGTTTGCTATGTCTTCTTTGATATATCATTTTGCAGGAAAATCATGTTAGAAAAATTTGGCTCAGGCTACTGTTTTTTGTTTTTTTTAAACATTTCTTTATTGTTTTTGTATTTATAAGTATGAGCTCACTGCTGAATATCTGATTGAATTCTGCAGTTGATGCCATATTAATAAGAGAAATCTAACTTAACAAAATAATGAAAATCAAGCAGCAAGAGGATTTTAGTGTGATGCATAAACTTGTCAGATTCATCCACTCAAGAGTTGGATTGCAGCAACAATATTTTTGCCTATATTATTTGTTTTCAAGGTCAGGCCTGCTACAATTCGAACACAATCTTATCCATAATGTGGTACAATCACAGACAGTGACGTCACTACACACATACCAAAGGATAGCGAAGAATTCGATGGAAAAGTGTGATAAGATTTTCTCTTTGGGTCTCTCAGGTGAATATGGTCATGTCGTTACTGGGAATGTTCTGCCCCATGCTGTTCGACGTCATCAGCACTCTGGAGAACTACCACCCCCGTGTCGCTCTGCAGTGGCAGCTGGGTCGCATCTTTGCCCTTTTCCTAGGAAACCTCTACACCTTCATCATCGCACTGATGGATGCGATCAACCTTAAAGTGAGGGGCCGTGAGTTTGGTTCTATGAAATTGTTTTTCTTATGACATGATTCGTCACAGAATGTCTTTCACAGAGGAAAGAGGAGAAAGTAATAAAGTATAACATTACAATGTGGGAAGCAAGTCTTTATAACGGCACAGGATCAGAGAACAGCACTGCTCCACCCATCACCATCCACCCTGCTGATGTGCCAAGAGGGCCCTGCTGGGAGACGATGGTGGGGCAGGTCAGACTGCATGTGTGTGTTTGAACTATTATGCATGTCTGGTCTGATTGCTGCTCCTGCTTGTTACTATATTAAGTGGAGGGGCTTTGTTTAATCATAGAACAAATGAAAAAAAAAAAAAAAAATCAGAAAGCAAGAATTTTAATGCTTTTAACAGATTAATCTTCCAAAAATTATTCATTTAAATAAAATAATTTGTTCTGATTTTGAGTTACGGTATAAACATCAGTGGAGAACCACTTTTAATACACTTATTTAACAGTTATTTCTCATGGTTTACATGAATTAAACATGACGGACATTTGCAAACCATATTAAAGGTTGTTTCCGCTCTCTGCAGTAGTAGCTTTTTACATTTTGTCACATATGTGGACCTTTTGGCTACTTTTCAGGATAATAAGTTTAGATGGGTACAATACTAAAGGATTTGACATATTCAAAGTTAATTTTTATAGAACTAAAAATTGGGTTCTAAGTTTCGAGATATGAAAAAGTTAATGTGGTATGGATTTTACATTGTATTGCATTTAAGAAAACTAATCAATGATGTTCACCTCCTGACTGCTGAAACAGACATCTGCATATTTAACTTTTTGATTAACCCTCATTTAAAATAAGCATTATTATTATATGCTTCACATTTGTTTGCGTCATCATGCAGGAGTTTGTTCGCCTGATTATATCTGACACAATGACGACTTACATTACGCTGCTGATTGGAGACTTCCTGAGAGCTGTGCTTGTTCGTTTTCTGAACCACTGCTGGTGTTGGGACCTGGAGGCTGGATTTGTGAGTCAACTTTTTCTTAAAACAGAATTATATAACTTTTATTTCAAGTCTATAAGGTGCCACTGTGTTGTGTCTGACTCTTCAAACAGCCTTCGTACTCTGAGTTTGATGTCAGTGGAAATGTCCTGGGGCTTATCTTCAACCAAGGAATGATATGGTGAGAAGAAAACATCAGTTTTGATTATCAGCACTGACTTCATGGTTTTAGATCAGGCCAGTTGGACAAGTACTTTGAGAAACATATGGAAGAACGATAAGCAACAGTAAAAATGACTGGGTCTTCCCTTCCCCTGCAGGATGGGTGCCTTCTATGCCCCCTGCCTGCCGGCTCTGAACCTCCTGCGGCTCCATGTGTCCATGTACCTGCAGTGTTGGGCCGTGATGTGCTGCAACGTTCCACAGGAACGGGTCTTTAAAGCCTCGGGCTCCAACAACTTCTACATGGCCATGTTGCTGGTCATCCTCTTCCTGTCCACTCTCCCGGCCATTTACACCATTGTAACCATCCCCCCTTCGTTTGACTGCGGACCTTTCAGGTATGTATGATCAAGGGGTTTGGCATGTTTTCCTCGTGTTTCTTTCTCAGTTGCCATCATGTCTTCACAGTGGCAAGAACAGGATGTTTGATGTGATCCAAGAGACGCTGGAGTCCGACTTCCCGGCCTGGTTTAGTAAAGTGTTCAGCTATGCATCTAACCCTGGGCTGGTCCTACCCTTCATATTGCTCATGGTGTGAGTCACCATCAGATTGTCTGAATTAAGTGTTTATACAGCACAGATCAAAAATGTAAATACAATCCTCACGGATATGAATGTAATATAAATTTTTCAGCTTTTAAAGATTGATTTGAATTGTTTTTTTTTTAAGTTTCTCTTGAATTTCAGAGGTTCAAAATTATCCATACAATCTCAAAAAATACATATACACTGTGTTGTAAAAAAGCATTTTCTCATTCTGTTTTTTTGTTTGTTTTGTTTTCTTTCACTGAAATGTTTAAGATCATAAGCAAAAGCAGGAATTGCTGTAGATTCAGTTTTAAAAATGTTTTGAAGTTTTTCTACTGGGACATGTTTTGGTGCTTCAGCATTGATGATCTACTGCTGTTTTTATTTTTCAGACTGGCCATTTATTACTTACAGTCCACATCCAAAAGCTACAAAGAAGCAAACGTGGAACTGAAGAAGAAACTACAGACGGTAACCCAGAGATTAGATCATTTTGTTCTCCTCACATCATATGGTTTAAATTTCATATTGAATGCATTAAGTTTAGTCAAGTAATGAAACTGAATAGAAACTTACAATATTAATGTTTGTTTCACTGGATTTTTTTTTCTATCAACACTGAAGCTTTCAAAGAATGGAAAACAATTGGACAATTTATTCCTCCATTGCCGTTGTGACTGCATTGTGTGCAATAGAATAATCACACCAGTAGAGGGCAGCAGAGTGAAAACTCAAACTGCATCAATCCCAGAGCTACGCTGTATACTGTAGCTTCACATTTATCACACATGTACTGCATACAGTAGTAGAATGTGCAGCACAATCATTTATGGTCTGAATTAACTGAGCTCTATTTTCCAAGCAAAATGAAGAAAACAAGAAGAAGAATAAACAAGCTGCACTGAAAGCTCAGACGGATCTGGAGGAGGCCAGAAAATCAGCATCTCAGGCTGCGGAGCATCAGAGGGACAACAATGCTTCAGGTCAAAGACGAGAGGGTGAGAAAGTCCAAATCAACATGACAAGATAGACAAAAATGTCACGAGGGAACATTTTAAACAGGAAAATAAAAACGGACTTTTTGTACTTTAGAAATGCACAGAAAGTGGTTTTGGAGTGTGTAAGTGTATAAATTCGCAGCTTAATTCCTATATCTTAATGTATTATCAGAATAAAAGTGCATGTTGGATTCAGTTGTGCAATGACACTGTTTCCAACTCTTCCATTAGTATAATCCTGCAAAAACCTAAAAGCTGTCTAAATAATATGCACATTTTTATTTTATTTTATTTTTTTTCTCTGTAGATGATGAAGAAATCTACAACAAAAATCAGAGGATGTATTGTGGGCGCAACCCTTCTCCGTCTGTTGGTGACAGAGAACCACACTTCCCAGTGAGAGGCCCTGGTCCCAGAAATTGCCATAATGGCAACCAAGGGAACCCAAGATACCTTCCTGGTTTCCATCAGCAAAGTGAGCCCAGGCTGTACAGGGTGCCGAGTCTGGAGAGACACTGAGAGAACAAACACAGAAGCTGTAGCCAAGTAACTTATTTAGCTGGGAACTGGAAAAAGAAAACACATAAATGGAGGCAGTTGGTGTGATAATCTATCTTAGAATTAGTTTCTATTGAAAACTGACCTATAATTGGACATTTCTGAATGACAAAAATTCAGAAATGTCCTTGCAGTTGACTGCAAGGAAATATTATCTTCTTTAAATGTTTTACCTCGGCTCTTGCACAGCCTCCTAATATTTCAATCCTTGACAACATTCGATTTCAGTGGATATCTGTCTGTCTGTCCGTCTGTATATTTAGCATTGCTTAGTATTGCCATTACTATTTCTATATCTAACTGTTACCCCAGGTCGATATCGATGTATTAGAAAATTAATTAGACGCGGAGGCCACTTAACCCAGACAGGAATCCTTAAATAGATCCCTTACTCAACGCCGGGCTGATTTATGCACCAAAATCTGTATTTTTTTTGGGAGGTAGATGTCAGGAGGAAGGTCTATGTGGACAGTAGACTGTGTGCATTAACATTGGAAGAATAATAATAATTTCTAATATTCACTTACGGACATAAATCAAGAATAATAAAACTTGCCCGGTTGTTTCCAACTCGTCGCTTTAGCTTAGCCTGACATCATCAATGAGACAGTTTACAGCCATCAAGACAGAAGGTAAAATGAACTGATTCTAGCTTTTTACGTGTTATTAAGGTGCCGTATATTCCTCGTTCACTATAGACCGGATAACACATAGTAAAATAATTGAGACATTGGAGAGTAAGGGACCAGTAATAATAAAGAAAAAAGAATCTGCACATTTTTTACTTCTTTTGTTTTGTAAAATTCCTGGAAAATCCCAGTAAATACTTTAAAGTTTTTTTTATTGTAGCAAAATATGTATAAATTCTCATGGTCTGAATACTTTTGCAACAAAGAGAGTCAGTAAATCTTCCACCCTGACCTGATGGGACACTGTTATTTGAGCTTTAGTTACATACGGTTTTGAACCTAAGCTGAGTTTTGAAATAAAAGCTGTGTGTTGGGAAGTTTCCCACTGAGGGTAAAACGACCGTTAATATGAAATCCTCCTACTTCGTAGCTCAGGATAAATCCATTGCAAGTAAACATGAATTATTAACACTGTTTTTATCTGCGATCCGCTGAGTGACAGTCTGCCGCTCATCAGGAAAGAGGAGCCGCAGACTGTCAGTCACATTCTTTAATGAAGTTGGAAGAGACATATTAATGGTCTTAATTAGCATTGTTTGTGTGCTGGAGACAAGTCTTAATGTTACAGGAGAAGAAAAGGAGGAACCACTGTTAATCTCAGATGGCCCCTGTGTCACCCTCCTACTGGGGTTAAGTTTTGGCTCCCACCCAGTCTCAGTTCAGACTGGTACAATGCGTCAGGAAACTTAGCCGTGACAGATTGCACATTACCGGATGTCTTGGTTTCCTCGGTAAGGTGATGACCATCTGCAGCTTAGCGCTGTAACGAAGAGAGCCGGGGTTGTGCAAACACTGATTTTACAGCCTAGATGCTGTCCTGCTTTGTGTGTGAGAGGTTAGATCTGTGTGAGCGAGTAAATGAGTCTCAACACCAAATGCATGTGCTCTAAAGAAAGAACGAGAGGCTGACGCAGGAGAGTGCTTGAGGCTTGTAGGAGGTGGAAAACAATATGGAGGGAGGTGGACTGGTCTCAATTCCAAAGCTTCATCTTTTCTTTCAGATGCAAGCCATCAACTTATTGCTTCTGTTTGTTAGCTGTATAGCAGCCAGCAGCTCCTGTTTCCTCCTGCATTTTTAAATAGGTAGCGTGTGTGTTTAAAACAAACAAACAAAAAACAAAAAGTCCTGGTTCAGCTTGCATTTTCTAAAAGGTCAGCTTTGATGAGCAGTGAGAAGGCGTGCAGGTGAGTGGTGCGTTGTACCGTTCAGAGATGCTCTCTGTCTAATCTGTCTGAGCTTGAGGTTATTTTTGCAAGAAAAGAGGTCAAATAGTCCAGTCTCTGCAAGACTGCCTGAGCCCATATTTCATTTTCCTCCCACCTCATAATTACCAACTGCTTTGTTTTGGTCTGTCATGTAAAATGCATGAAGGTTTTGGTTGTAAAGTCGATTCTCTCGTGTGAATTATAGGGCATTGTTTCTACGTCTATAAGCACAGGATTGGAGTAGATTTGGAAAACCAAAAACTCAAGCTCCAGATTGTGGCCTAAAAGACAAACTGACAGCAAATTTGGCAGAGTTAAATCAACACTGTGCCGAGTCTATTTGGTCCTTCTCAGAATTGGCATTAATTTAACTCTTTCAGAGTTATTTCAACAAGCGACTGAATCATTTTAACTTTTGAAGTAGTCAAAACTACTCGGTCTCTTGTTGAAATAACTCTGAAAGAGTTAAATTAATGCCGATTCTGAGACAGAGAAAATACACTCGACACAGTGTTGATTTAACTATGGAAAATTTCTCCTATTTTCCCCTATTTGATTATGAATGAAGTCACAGTCTGAATGGAGTTAAACATCACCTGTGTTCAGCCGACACTATTCTGACTATTTGTTTCCCCTCTTGATCAGGATTACCTCATGTTTCATCCAACTTTAATGCATTTTGCCCTTTCTGGGTTTTAAGTAAATAACGGCAAGCATGAGTGCTTGGTGTCAGAGCAGCTTTAATATGAGGACGTTATCTAAGATGAAGGGAACTAATATGCAGAAGTTTGAACATTTTTTCTGTTGAGAATCAATAAACTTTACGGATTAGTGACTGTATATCCTCCCCTGTGTCTGTGGAGTAGTATCCGTTGACGTTTTGATTGACAGGTCCATTGTCTGACAGACTGTGTGTCGTCAACCAATGGGCTTGGAGCCTCTACCGGTTACCAAGAATCCCTGAATTGAAACGCCTCCAACTCTAGCACACCCGTTCCTGCTGATGTGTGCAGTTGTGTAAAGTGGCATGTTGACCCTGCAAGCTCCCTCATAAATGAACAGGATTCAAGTTTGGATGTAAGGGTTGACAGGAGGAGAAGAGGAAACAAAGAACTCAAAAACAGCTCAGGAAAAATGCCTCCAAAGAGGAGAAACAATGACATAGTGGATGTTGAAAATGGTGAGATTTTTGTGCTAATCTGCACAGACCCTTATATTTACTGATAGTACTACATTATATCCCTTGTTGTAACTTGTGTTAGATTGTTTTTGGTCCTTTTTTTCCAGTTGGGATGGATGTGGACGCTGAGCCTGACAGCGACAGTGAAGGTGAGTGATTCAACAGGCAAGAATGGCAAGATCTGTCTAATCTGCTTTAAAACAGAAAACATATAGTCACTAAAAATAACTATACTTCTTCCTTCTCATGTTTTTGTCTATTTGATAGTTTTGGTTCCAACAATAGTCCAGCCGGTAATTTTAGTGAAAATCATTTTTTTCTCAATTTTTGATTTTTAAGAACATGCAACAGTAATAAAAGCCAAATGCATTTAAGGCGCCTACATATTTTTCTGCAACTCTACTAATATTTTATTGATAGGGAATAACGCTAATCTGTTATAGCTTTGCAAATGTCACGTACTAACAATAAACTGCTTTTTTTTCTTCACAGAAGAGGCGAGGAGGAAAAGTCGAAACAGGAGAACAAGGTTGCAACGTAAAGCCAAGCATGTCAGTGAGGATGAAGGAGGACGAGGATGAGGACGAGGCACCCCGACGACGAGGACGAAGGAAGCCAACCAAGACAGATGATGATGATGATGAGGAGGAGGACAAAACCCCTCAAAGACGAGGACGGAGGAAGACAACCAAACCCCAGGACAGTGACGAAGACGATGGTGGAAAGAAACGAAAGGCAGCAGCGAAAAAAGGATCAAGTGCCTCCAGGAAGAAGGGTCCTAAGGAGCAGAGCGATGAAGAAAGTGAGGAAGACAAAGGGAGAGGAAAAAAATCTGGGAGAGCTGTGTCCAAAACGGAGAAAGAGGAGCAGAATAATGACAAGAAGGGAAACAAGAAAGGAAAAGATGAGGAGAGTAAGGACAAGAAAAAGAAGATCAAAAAGACAAGCAGGTGCAAATGTCTTTTCTCTGCCTGATTTATACTGCGTTCTGCATGCAGCCTTCCTCAAAAAAAGCTAATAGATGAAGGTTAATAGAAACATTAAGTGAGTGACACCTTCAAAAAAATGAATACCCTAAATACATTCCTTGTCTATGCAGCTAATATTTTTAACATCAGTTAGAGAACCATAAAAGCAGCTGCAAGAACAAGGTAGTTTCTGCTTGCCAGAATAAAAAAGAAGATATTTGCCTGCTCTCTTTTGACTGTCCTATAGTTTCAAGCTGCTACTCATCAAGTTCTGCACACACAAAAAAAATCCCCATCTCAAAACAACTTTCAGAAAGTTGTTTTTGTGGCCGTTGAAACTTAGTGACTCCAATGTGGAGGAAATTTGGGACTGATCTTTCTGAATTCTGCAAAGTTCACCACAAGAGACATCTATGTTCTTTTCAGCAGCTCCTCCTCCTCTTCTTCGTCCTCCGACGCGGACGAAGAGTCGTTGTCAGAGGGGGAGATTGCAGCCCTGAAGGAGCAGGTGGAGGAAAAGAAGAAGCTGATTGCTACGTTAAGGAACAAACCCTGGCGCATGAAGAAGAGGCTCTTGCTGCTCAAGTAAAGAGAAAAGCTCAAGCAGTTGACTGTAAAATCCCATTTCTATTTTCTGGGTTATAGAGCACGAATGAGACGGTTTTCATGCAGAGATCAGCGAGGACAGGTTTGCCCAAAAAGAAGCGTGAAAGAAGAGAAGCTATAAGTTTTTTATGAGCTTGTTTAATGCATGTTGCTGTGGTTGACTCAATTCATGGACTTCAAAACATCATTAATCAGTAAACCACCCCAGACTTGTTCGTACATCTTGTTTACTCTGACTTTTATAATTACCAGTGGAGTGTTTTTTTTGTTTGTTTTTTTTTTTTTTACCTTAATAGGGACATAATTTGATTCATAAATATGTTTTTTTTTCATGACTGGACAAACAGGGAGGCCCAGGATTTTGTTGAAAAGTTTGAAGGTGCTCTAGGAAAAGGGAAAGGCAGGAGACTGTATGCTTTCAAAGTCATGATGACTAAGGTAAAACAGCATATTTTAAGCATAACAGAAAATCCCTGTGGAAAATGAAGTTAAACTGTCAAAACCTTTTCTCCCCTAGAAACTAATCAAATTTAATCGGGATTTTGAGAACTTCAAAACGGCCTGCATACCCTGGGAGAGGAAGATAAAGGAAGTAGAAAGTTAGTACCAACGATCTGGTTTCTCTAAAAGTCCCCCACCGCTGTCTTTCTGAGCCAGATTTTCTCTTTGCACAACCACAGGTCACTTTGGCTCTTCAGTTGCATCATACTTCCTTTTTCTGAGGTGGATGTATGGTTTAAATCTGGTCCTGTTTGGGTTCATGTTTGGCCTGGTGGTGATCCCTGAGGTGGGACTTTCTCCTCACAGTCCTCATTAGCAAGTATGAGTTTCACTATAAATCCTCTCAGTTCTCTTGTGTTCTCCTTTGCGTTTAGGTTCTTATGGGCCTGCCATATGGTTCAATTCCCAGGAAAACTGTCCCCAGAGATGAACAGGACACAGCTATGGACTTCTCTGTCCTCTTTGACTTTGGGGTGAGCATGTTTGCTCCATTCCTACATATTTTTTTTATCTCCTTGTGCAATAGAATTGTGTATCTTTGCTTTTGAATTTATGTTTGTGTCTTCGACAGGGTTTCTGCGAATACTCCGTTTTATTCTACGGATTCTACAACAACGATCGAAGCATCGGGCTTCTGCAGTTCAAACTCCCTCTGTCGTACCTCCTCACGAATGTCGGCATTTTCGGATACAGCTTGTTGGTTGTCATCAGAACGTAAGCAAAAGATTAACTTGCAGGACGACCGTTGTTGGGAGTACGGATGAAGTGGAGGGCTTACGGCTGTTATTTTCTCAGGATGGCTCGAAACGCGAACGAAGGAGGAGACGGGGGAGATGAGAGCGAATTCATCTTCAGCTGGAAAATGTTCACCAGCTGGGACTATCTGATAGGAAACCCTGAGACTGCGGACAACAAGTACGCCTCCATTACGACCAGCTTCAAGGTTGGCATCTTCATATTAAGCTTTGGAAGATGAAAAATCATCAAGACCTTAAATTTGGATTACCAAATAAGAGATTGCAACATGCCAAAGTGTCTAGGTCTTTTGAGATGTGCAGATCAACGTGATGTTTAAAGTAGTTCACAGGTTACTGTGTATTTGACGCCACTTATCTGTTTTCTAGGAATCGATTGTAGACGAACAGGAGAACCAGAAAGACGAGAATATCCACCTCCGACGGTTCCTGAGGGTTTTTGCAAACGTCCTAATCCTGTGCAGCCTTGGTGGCAGCGGGTATCTCATCTACTTTGTGGTGAAACGCTCTCAAGATTTTGCTAAGGTGGACCCCAAAACGCTCACATGGTTTGAAAAAAATGAGGCAAGTCCACACGTAATGTCCAAAGATGGAACATGGGAGTAGGAAAGGAGATCAGTAATTAACCTCTCTCCTCTGGTGTATCAGGTGGAGTTTGTGATGTCACTGCTGGGGCTTGTGTGTCCTCCTCTATTTGAAACCATTGCGGAGTTGGAAGACTACCATCCTCGTATTGCCCTGAAATGGCAACTGGGACGCATCTTTGCCCTCTTTCTTGGAAATCTTTACACATTTCTCTTTGCTCTATTTGATGAGGTCAATGCAAAGGTATGCCGCACAAAAGACACCAGAATTTATAAAAAGCGATTTTTCCACGAATCATTATAAATTCACTACAACAGAAAAATAAAACACTTCTGGAATGTGTGCAAATATTTTCAGACTAGACTTTTAGATACAGTTTTTCAGTATCTAAAAGCATGGATAGTATGTTCAGCTTGATGTGGAGTTCTAGTTTTTCATCACAGATTAGTGTTGGTATATTACATACAATCCCCAAAAAATACGTGGACACACATTACAACGTTTCTTTAGCTATGCAGTGTTGCCACTTTGTAGGGTAGACTTTTGATGCGGTGACTTTAAGGAATCACATATGTGTCACATTAAATAAACAAAATGCTACAGGACATATTAAAAAATGAAATTGGAAGTTTTAAATGTAGAATAGCAACTTCCTAACCAGTTTAATTAGTGTTAGCATTTTCCCCCTAACAAAAATTAATGGGAAAACCTTTAAAACATCAGTTTTGTCTACATAATGCCATCACATACATTAAATTTGGTTTAGAAGTCACATTAAGCTTGCAAAAGAAAAAAAAGTTTAACAAAATATTTAATTCCACACGCCACATGAATTTGCACTGTCTGAACAAAGCTGCTAAAAGTGGTTTGTTTTGTTTGCATTTTTAGCTGGAATCGGAAAAATCTATCAAAAACGCTACTGAATGGGCATTAAATCAATACTACGCCAACTACAGCTCGTTCTACAATACCACAAATGTGCCTCCTCAGAATGTGGAGCCCGCTGATGTCATCAGGGGCCCCTGCTGGGAGACTGCAGTAGGAAAAGTCAGCACTGACATCGTGCATTGTTTAATGTTCAATATTGATTTGAAGGCAGTAAGTACGACTTACTGTCGATCGATCTGATTATATTTGTTACTCTTTGCTTTTGCCTTTCTTCTTTCTGCAGGAATTTGTGAAGCTAATTGTCTCAGATATGCAGGTTACCTATTTGACTATTCTGGTCGGTGACTTTCTACGTGCTCTCATTGTCCGCTTTCTCAATTACTGCTGGTGCTGGGACCTGGAGGCCGGATTTGTGAGTATTCATATGCCTCTTGAATTTAGCTTGTTTAGCTACCAGAAATGAAGTTTGTTTACGTTTGTTTCTGCACATTCATCCCCATTTGCATTCTGTGGATGCTTGGATCAGTACAACTTTCCTCAGTTAAACAGTTGTGATCGTAAAACACAGAAAACATGGCAAAGTTTGCATTAGCTTCAAGTGAACCTGATCTGCAAAGTGACATCTGGCAAGACAGGCATTAGGGGTAACTTGAGATTGAAATGAGATCTTAATTACAGAGAGGGAGATGAATGGAGGGAGACAGAGACCGTGTGACAAAGGGAGCAGCAAATACAAAGTGTATTGACCTGCTGTTTTTTAATTCGGGTCGATGTATTAATCTTGCTGTTGTGTTCATTCTAGCCTTCATATGGAGAGTTTGACATCAGCGGAAATGTCCTAGGAATTATATTTAATCAAGGAATGATATGGTAAATTCAATTAATCAATATATTAGGACGAGATCCATTTCTTTACATTTGGGATTTCCTTGCTGTTTATACTGTTACCTGTCAAAAACCGCACGATGTTGAATATTTATTCTGAACTTGCTTTATTTAAATAAATAATTAGTTCGGTGTCAGCTGATAAACTCTTATTAAAATAATATGCCTACATTTGGTGTCATCCACAGGATGGGCGCATTTTATGCTCCTGGTCTAGTGGGCATGAACGTCCTGCGCCTCTTGACCTCTATGTATTATCAGTCCTGGGCGGTGATGGCTTGCAACGTTCCTCATGAGCGAGTCTTCAAAGCCTCACGGTCCAACAACTTCTACATGGGCCTGCTGCTGCTGGTGCTGTTTCTTAGCCTGCTTCCTGTTGTGTACTCCATGATGACTCTGTCGCCATCCTTTGACTGTGGACCTTTCAGGTAAATAGACGTGTAGGGCAGTGGATAGAAATTAAATACGAGTTACATCTGTGATTATAGTTGTGTGAGTTGCTCGCAGTCTGTTGAGGTTGTTTGGACTTTCCTGACAGTTTCTTAGATACCTCTGTTTGATTTTTCACTCAAATCGTGAATCGGCCAACAGCGAGCTAACGTTTAAAAAGAGCATAAAAAGGAAGGAAAATTGTGATCTAAGTAAGAAGCAGTTCCTTGTTCTACGCTTTGCCATGCTTCAGCCATTGGGAGCAGCAAATCTGAATTTTGAGTAAATCAGGAAGCAATGATAGTTATTTACAGCAATCCTGAACTTTCCCACATAGGCAATATTTTTATTTTTTTGCTTATTTAGCCATTGATCTAAAGAACAGCTGAACCATTGTACACTATTTCATTGTTTTCCTCCAGTGGCCAAGACAAGATGTATGATGTGGTAATAGACACTATACAGGCTATGCCAGCTTTTATTGGGAACATTTTTTCATATGTCAGCAACCCTGGGCTCATCATGCCTGCAATCCTTCTTATGATGTAAGTAAACTTTGAATATAAATGGATCGCTGTTTTCTGCCTCTCAAATACATATAACTTGCAGTACTTTAATTTAGCACATATGATCTGACACGGATGAACTGGAAAAATACAGACTTAGGGAAACCAATAAAATTGAAAAAATGACCTCTGCCTATTTTTGTGATTACAGTGTAATTATCTATAACTTTAGGCTAGCATGTTATTTGCAACAATCTTTTGTTTAAAAACCTTTACTGCTCCACAGACTGGCCATCTACTATTTGAACACAGTGTCAAAAGCATATCAACAAGCAAATACTGACTTGAAAAAGAAGATGCAGATGGTGAGTATTACTGTGCTCTTGTTTGCTTTTTTCTGTCATTGTTGTCTGCTAAACTGGTTAAAATTTCAGGCACGAGATGATGAGAAGAATCGCAGGAACAACAAGGACAGCACCAATCAAGTGATGAAAGACTTGGAAGACCTGATGCCGAACAAATCTCTTGCCCCGGCTCCCGTTGAGGAGGAGAAACCGCTTGGTACCCTGAACTTTTTGATGTGCGTACGAATTGCACATATTCGGATGTATTTACTTTGTTCTTGCATTATTTGTCTTTCCAGATATTGCAATTGATAAGAGTAGAACAACCAGAACAAAGCCAGGCACGGCAGGGAAAGGAGTAGAAGTGCAAAAGGAGGAATCACTGTCTGCCCAGAACCCCAGGCGCCCCGTGACCCGGGCCCCTGGGCCAAGAGGGGGCCCCCCCGGAAACATGAGGTCACCTGAGCCCGAGCCTGGAAGAGGCAGAGGTCGGGGTGCGGCTCAAAGAAGATGAACAACGAAACAAAATTTAAATGGCTCACCACAAATAGCAATGGTAACATCACTTTCACAGTCACCAGAGGGAACTGTTGTCATTGGATTAATATACTTTTTTATTAAATACAAACTTTTGTACATTTGTAAATTGTAGAAATATTGATTAAACAAATGCAATATAAGAACTAGCTACAGTAATTCATGACATACTGACTTAAAGATATTGTTAGTGGGCTGTTACTACCATGTAGATTTAAAAAGTGCAATGGAAACATATGATCTGAAACATATGATCCTGATATGATGTAAATTTTAGCAAAGCAATGAATGAAACAAATGATAGACAAATAAATGCAAAGAGTGAATGCATTCTGCATCAACATCATGTTCTTATTGTTTGTCTAGTTCTAGATAAACATGTGTTACTATCTGCTGTACTTTGTCCTGTTTCTTATCCCTGCTTCTGATCTGTTTCACCATTTGGTTTGCTTTGTCGCTTGTCATTGTCCCAAATGTCTTCAGTTACTCTTATCTTGTTTCCTGCTCATCAGCAACCTGCGTCCTTTCACCTGATTAGTCTCATTAGCACCCATGACTCTCAAAAGCGTATACACATCTCTGTTAAAATGCCAGGTCACTGTGATAAAAAAAAAATTTAAAAATTAAGGCTGCGATAAATTATTTCAAAGTTTTTCCATATTTAATGTAGCAATTATTTTAACAACAAACATGCTACAATACCTTGGTTATGCAAGTCTGCAATATTAAATTAATGTTTAGCTGAAGCATCACTTTATTGAATCTCAGCATCTAGTTTTGTTTGGTACACATCTAAAATCACTGAGTGAATCTTATTAGCATAAAATAAAACTCAGTTGCTCTATAAGACTATTGTAATATTTGCTCATCTGCGCGTCTTAAGACAAAACCATAAAGACCAAAAGGATCTCAAGAAAGACTTATTTTTTCTCCAAAGATTTATTAAAAACACAACACAGAAACTGTAGCAGAAGATTCCCAAGATGGGAACAGACTAAATGGAGCGGGTTATTGTTAGCCAACACGGTCCATGTATCATTTTAGCTAATATTAAAATTTTAGACCATTTTATAATAACACACAAGAAGCTGCAGAATTTTTTACAAGTATTAATTGTTCCAGGTGGGACAATAATCTTCTGTATTCTCCATATCTTTGGACTGAAGAGTGAGGGTGAAGCTTTTTATTCCAAATGAAATATCCAAAGCTGGAGAAAGTTTTCTGAAACCTTGTCAGGGAATGCAAGTAAACTTCAAAATTAGTTAATAATCCCCAAGGTATTATTATCATTACCAAAACATCACTGACATTACTCAAACACAGTAGTGGCAGCATCATGATTTCATTTACCGTAATGTAATCAGCAACGATCTCTGGATATTTTCTTCATATTGTTCTCTCCGCTTGACTCTGATTTCCAGTAGTGACAATAAGTTGCTCCTTATTGTTATCTCTCAAAATAATTTACCATAAAAATTACGAATGAGAACATGGAAGTTGTCTGTTTTCTTTCCAAATGTCCCTCTTACGCCTAAATTGCACTCCATGTGCGTTCATCTACTTGCAGAAACAGTGCCAGAGGAAGTGCTGGCATCAGCAGGGCGTTGACACCAGAAGGGTCAAAGGTTGCAGCTGGCACCAGAGAATTACAGTAGAGTGGCACCAGTTTGTACGGAGATGAGGGCAGGCCAGGACAAAACGTACCGCCAGAGCAGAGATCAAATTTGCTTAGAAACCCCCCTAAAAGCTGACATGGTAGTAGGAATATTTTGTAGAGTGAGTTGCATGTATAACCACAGAGAACAGACTTTGGTTGACCCAAAAGATTTATACTGGTCAGAAACTGGTCGGTACTTTCTGAGCAGCACTTTAAGAAAACCACAGTGAAGCCACTGCAGTTCACTGTTATTCATGTCACAACTTTGAACTTTAATCTGTTTAACTGTAGTTTTATGTTATACGGCAGTGTTTAAGCTAAGTGGAGTGTAAAGGACAACTGGTTTCATTAATACTTAATAGAACTATCCTTCTCTTCTGTTACAGCTGCAAGGCTTCTAGAGTCTTTATCGCATTTGTACATTTACTGACTGAAATTTGTGCCTGTTCTTCATCTCAGGACAGCTGAAGTTCAGTCAGACTGAATAAGAGAAAAATAGAAAATAGAAAAATAGTCAAGTACATTCACAGAACTGACAGATTTTTTTGAAGGAGATAAAAGAAAACATAAAGCAAAAAACTACAAGTGTAGTTTGTGGGCTTCCCATCCCCAGAGCTGGCGATGGGAGCAGGAGAGCACGATGGGGCAGCGGGTCAAAGGAGCTGTCGCTGGAGCTTACAGTGTTGGGCGTCCTTTACTTTGAGGTAAAGTGACAGTTAGCTCAAGCCGAGAAAGAAGACAGAGGGGGGTGAATGGTGAGAGAACAAGACTGGGACAAAATGTAAAATAACTCATAGAGGCAAACATAACAAGGAGGAAATGTGAGTATGTTTCAGAAATGACAAAATGTACAAATATAAAGAGCAAAGAAAGAAATATGGGCACTTTAATCAGATGTAGCAGTCGTCATTTGAAATAATAATATGCAATTAAAAGGTTTTATCAGAGGGCATTGCAGCTTCATAATGAAAAGAAATTAGTGTCAACAATCCACAGTATAATTCAACTATTCGCACATTTTAAATTATAGCCACAGACATCAGTATATACAATTGCATATTTTAATTGTATGTTGCATAGTACAAAGTAGTGGTTGATACTAATGTGGAGAGGAAATAATAGAATTGTTTTAATGAAAAAAAAAAAATCAAAAATGTAACTATTTTTGATTATTCTAAACTCCAAATCTTTTGGGATTTGCCTCTACCAAATTCTCCCACTACGACTGTCCTCCCCCCACCCCAAATAGCTCAAGCTCAGTCAGATTTGACTGGGAGAATCTGTCCTCTTTTCCTTCTTAGGTCTGGACTTCAGCCTGATTGATAGTTAAAAAAAACAACCTTTCCTTCATATCTCAGGCTCTATATGCTCAGGGTAGTTATACTACAGTAAAGTGCACCAAGACCCCACTTGCAAACACTTTTTCAGCCTCTGACAGACTTTCTTTCAAAGACACCAGCTTCCCTGTTCCAGTGGATGAAAATGCTTAGTTCTGATCCCATCTGATCAAAAAAAAAAGAAAAAAGAAAGAAGCTCTGAACAGCTTTCCCACAGCACTATGCTGCCACTACTTGGATCATGCTCAGGTCTAACTTAGTTTTTCATTCGATGGATTGATCAGAGCTCTGTTAGATGTAAAGTGACAAACAGCACCATCTTGTGACAAACTGCACATATTACAATTCGCAAACGACATAATTCAGGTGACGCGTTTAGCGTTTTCAAAAGTTTACATAATGCAGACATATGACCTTGTCAACATAAGAACAATAATGTTCACAAACACATGAAGTGCGACTGGAGAAGGAACAAGCGCGGAACTCGTCAAAAAAATGTGCAAGTTTAACAAAATGCATGCATGCGCTCATTCTCGATAAAGGGCCCAAACATAAATGTTGCGCTCATCTTACGTATCTTGAACAGCAGCTCATGCATGCAGGTTAATCCTTTCAGAGGGAAGCAGCTTCCTCTGCAGACGGGGAGGTCCCTGTGCAATTGATCAAACCCTCCCCTATAACAACATCATCAAACTACAAACTTCTTTCTGGTCTGCGTCTGTCGGGTCTCTCGTCTCTCAGCCGTTCAGTTTTCACACATAAAAGCCTCAGAGGACCGCAGTGCGGTGAGTTTTCCCCTCACAGTATTTCTCAAGTGCAG
Source organism: Poeciliopsis gracilis (assembly GCA_911649635.1). Lineage (NCBI taxonomy): Eukaryota > Metazoa > Chordata > Actinopteri > Cyprinodontiformes > Poeciliidae > Poeciliopsis > Poeciliopsis gracilis. Next base: position 2,267,029 of record CAJVRI010000005.1, on the reverse strand, counting down.
ATGTTTCACAGTGATGCTTTAGTTGGTCCGCTGGTGAAGTCGCGCAGAAACTGTGTGGATGAGTTTTATATCATCAGAGGTGGACCATAGGAACAGCACAGCGCTGTGGGTTTGATCCAATTGATTCCAGGCTGTTAAACAGGAAGTTCTGATTTGGATAACTTTTTCCCTGCATTTTTTTTAAAAATGTCTTTCAGTCTTTGTTTTCTTTATTTTTTTTTTTTTAGACATTGTTTTCACTTTCTGCTCTGTCTCTACTCAGCATGTTCCTGATTTGACAACATGGGGCTGTTCCTGTCAGAATATCTGTCAGCCACAGAGAACTCTGGTGCACCTCTCTCCAGTGTCACGCTCGCTCTGTGTCTTTTCACCCTCATACTGATGGCCATCAAGGTAAAACAGAGTCACAGATTTTTCTTCTCCTGCCGCCCTGACTCCCACTTGGACAACACAAAGTTCCCTAGTGCTCCAGGCCCCAAACCTTGGCCCCTTGTGGGCAATTTGCTCCAGGTGGGGGACCAGATGCATCTCTCACTGACTCGCCTCGGTCTGCAGTACGGAGATGTTTTTAAGGTACGGTGAGTTTGTGTCTGGATTATAATTTATTATGACATTATTGACGCTCATCATATCCAAAAATTCTAAAGATAATTTCAGCCTTTTGTGATGTAGTTCAATGATTCTTATTCCAGGTTGAACCGACAATACAACGTCAAAGAATCGGATGTGCATGTTAGATTTATTAGTTCTGTTGTAATTCAGACTGGCTTTGTTTTAATACTGACTGGGTTCTTTCACAACCCCGCGAGTAAATACATGTAAATTAGCACGAGGGTTAAAGAATTTGAAGGTACCATGGTGTCGGTACCTCTGACAGCAGAGCAGACTCCTCAGCATTATGACACCACCTCTATGCCTAACAGATGGTAAAATTTGCACAGGTTTGAGAGCCTTGTCTTGACTCCTGCGAAGAAACTTATTGTCACAATTAATAAACAGTCAAATTTTGGCTTGAAACTTTTCCAAAGCATGAATTTGTATTTCACTTTTTGAAGGTATCGATTGTTGAGCAGACGGTTCTAAAGCGGCTTGAAATCTGTCGACTTGAACAGTTTGAACAGTGACTATGATGTTGTTCGTGATAGGCTTCATTGTTCAAATTTCCTTCCTTCTGAGGACAAAACTTTGAGTCAGATGGCTTAAACTCTCAAATCAAGCATTTAGAATGACGGAAATCTGAGAAAATTTGTGGACTTTGATTATAATCCAGATCATTGACATTTTGTCTTTTTAAATTGACTGACATTAATTTGTTCTGTATTCATTCCATAAAATTCACCTTAAAAGTCCCAAATTGATTGAGTATTCATGCACATGATGCATGCATATGAACTTCTGACTGGCGTTGCGTGTGTCTTTGCCTCAGATGCGTTTCGGCTCTTTGACAGTGGTCATCCTCAGCGGGTACTCCACCATCAGGCAAGCACTGGTTCGTCAGGGAGAAGATTTTGCTGGACGACCTGAACTTTTCACTTTCTCCGCCGTGGCTGATGGGACCAGCATGACCTTCAGTGAAAAGTACGGACCTGCGTGGCTGCTCCATAAGAAGCTGTGCAAAAATGCCCTAAGGTCTTTCTCCCAAGCCGAGCCGAGGGGATCGGGGGCCACTTGCCTCCTGGAGGAGCAGGTGTGCACCGAGGCTGCTGAGATGGTGGCGGTGATTCGGGAAGAAGCTGCAAAGAACCACGAGAAGATGGGCATAGATCCCGCAATATCCTTAGTGACCTCTGTGGCGAACGTGGTGTGTGCCCTGTGTTTTGGGAGAAGGTATGACCACAATGACAATGAGTTTCTCACCATTGTGAACATCAACAACGAGGTACTGAAACTTTTCGCAGCAGGGAATTTGGCTGACTTCTTCCCAGTGTTTCGTTACTTTCCCAGTTCGTCCTTGAGAAAAATGGTACAGTACATCCACAGGATGAACGGATTTATGAAGCGAAGAATCGAGGAACACTTACACACCTTTGATAAGGTAAAGAAGCCTGCTAACCACATTAAAACAAGAAATTTATTGTGAAAGAACGAAAAGGGGAAAAGAGTTCACATCTGCTAAAAATATTCACAAATTCTGAGTAGATTAGTGTCTTGAGGTTTTATGCACTTTACAGTGTGATTACTCCCATCTTTACTTCAACTTGTTTACATGCAATATGTACTGAATGCAGTCCTGTATAAGTTTAGGCCTTGCATGTGTGTATGTCTTGTTTCCTTTAGATTATGCCACTTATTTGCATCTCAATCTTTTAATCTGGCGTTGCACACATACAGCACCAACCACTGTAGCCAAAAAATAACAAACAAGTCCCCTGGGATGGACTTTTGTTCTTGTGCAGAGTGGCTAAAATGTTCGCACACACTCTAATTAGGAATTACCAACCTAGTGGAAGACACGCGTCCCACTATGACTGATTACCATTTTGTCCCTAATTAATTCACTCAAAATTCGGTCCTAATTTTCTGCATAATCACAAGATGGATTCCCCCCTCCCCTTGTGATAATGACGACGACAATCTCAGGACATCATGCCACAAACAAACATGTTTTGTCTGTGTGGTCGCAGAACTGCGTCCGGGACATCACAGATGCTCTGATCGCACTTTGTGAAGACAGGGAAGAGAACAGGGACACATCTCTGCTTACTAACTCTCAGATCATCCACACCGTCATAGACATCTTCGGTGCAGGTTAGACGAACCAGCATAGCGACACCAGTGGCATCACTGCATAAAAAGACGCCCTCGTTTTAATGCACCTGTGCATTTTGTGCTCTCCAAAAGGTTTTGACACCATCATTGCTGGATTGCAGTGGAGCCTCTTGTACCTCATCAAGTTTCCAGACATCCAGGACAAAGTGCAGCAGGAGATAGGTATTGCTATATCTCTTGATGGGACCAATATCGAGATCTAAGTTACTGAGGACTGTTTGTGATGAAAAGAGAAACCCTAACTGCCTTGGTCAGTGTGACCGCAGTCTATGAAAACAGAAAGAATGTACAGTATGCTAATAGCGTGAGGCTGTCTGTTCTCATGAATGAGTCAGGGTTTTACTGTCCAAAAATAGCAGGTTGCTCATTAATGATTCCAAGTCGCACATCACTAATGAGCCTGAGTTTGGGTCTCTGGGTTTATTACAGAGACAAAAATCAAACCGCAATAGTTCCTAATAATAGTGATCTGATCAATATCAGATTGAGCCCCAAAGGAACATCAAACATTTACCATGCAGATAAAAATACAACATTCAGGGGGAGAAAAATGTTTTATAATCTTCGTGAAAGTAGCATAAAATTTGTGAAGTATGAAGAAAATCGAAGCAAAACAGCTTTTGTGGTCTTTGAGAAACTCCCGAAAGCTGAGACCAAGTTTTGCTGACACCTGAGTTACTTTTGATGCAGACTGACTGAACCGGTGCCGAATGTCCTGGGGCACGTCACATTTTCACAGCGAGAGGAAGGGAGGGGGTGATGCTAGGAGGTGACAGGATGAATCAGAACAGTACAAGGGTTGGAGAGTTCAAGAGAGACACAAAGGCAGTTACACGCAAGGCTCTGAACAATCATAATTTACCATTGTTCCTTAACTCAACTAAAACGTCGGAGGGAAGGGGCTGAAAGGCTGCTCTTTGTAAGGATGGACTGCAGCTGAACTGGACACCTTATTTGCAAAGCCGGGATTATTTAGAATGAAAACAAGATATGAAGTGAAAACAAGTAAGTCCTTAGTCCTATAATCTTCAGTCAACTGCAAAGTTGTCATGCCCATTAAACTTTCATGGAGTTCGTTGGAATTTCACGTGATGGGCCAACACAATGCTTGAAGCGGGGCTAGATTCTAAACAATATCCAAAGCTTTCTTAGAGAGTGCTTTTCAAACTATCATCTGAGAATGGACACAATATGGCACCAGGACATCTCAGGTGTGATTATCTGTCGATATAAAAGCTCAGTATCTTGCACTGTGCACGTCTTGCAGTAACATAAACATGGAGGGAAGAACACAGAAAAAAGTAACAGTTGAGTGAAAGCTGCAGAAGTCCAGTTTGCCACGGGCGAAGTGGAAAACTATTAGTTTGTCTGTTGCTTAAAATCCCAATACGCAAACTAAATGTTGTGTTGGTAATGTGGCAAAAGGATCGAGGGATACTAAGACTTTAGGAAGACATTACATGTTTTCAAAAATAGTGACAAGTCTATTAAATAACAAAATAGAACAGAAAATAAAGATGGCACAATATGATCTTCGTTTGCGGTAAATACTTAGTTGGATCTGTCGTTTCTTCTTCTTTTAAGACGAACACATTGGCTCAGCCAGACTTCCCAGGTTTTCAGACAAGCCCAACATGCCCTTCACTGAAGCGTTCATATTCGAGGTGTTTCGTCACTCTTCCTATGTTCCTTTCACCATCCCTCACTGGTAAGACTTGACCTTTGGCTGCAGTTTATTTTGGTTTAGCATTAATATTGTCGGAACCTTTCATGTGTCCCTTTATTTCCAGTACCACCAGAGACACCGTCCTGAATGGATATTTCATCCCAAAGGACACGTGTGTCTTCATTAACCAGTATCAAGTCAATCACGATGTGTGAGTTGTCACAAACATTGACACTGATTGATGGTTTAAACATGGTTTATACCAGACCAGGTATGTATTTTCTTTTGGGATATTTCTCATTAAGCTTTGCATCTCGGGACAAACTCAGACTCCAGTCAGACTGGATGGACAGGCTCTAGGCTCTAACTTTGTTTAGAGCCTTTATATAGGCTCTACACAAAGAGCCTATACAAAGTTTATGTCTGGACTTTGACTAGGCCATTCCTACTTTGATCTAAAACATTCTTTTTTTTAGGTGATTTGGCTCCTATTCCTGCTAGACGTATGATGTTTGTGTTGTTCTATTAAGTAAAATCCCACTGAAAGACTGAACTTTGTGGTTGTGTGACACTGGTAAATGTGGAAAAGTATGAACGCAATAAATTATTTTGTAAGCTGGAGAACTCTTGTTGTTTTTCATTTTGCACCAGGGATCTGTGGGGTGATCCAGAGAAATTTCGGCCTCACCGCTTCCAGGGCCCGTCTGGACAATTAAACAAGGAGCTGACAGAGAAGGTTCTCATCTTTGGCCTGGGGAAGAGACGCTGTCTTGGGGATGGATTTGCACGTTTGGAGATGTTTGTGTTTCTTACCACGCTGCTCCACGGTTTGCGGATTGAAAATGCTCCTGGACAGGAGCTGGATCTCAGCACAGACTTTGGTCTGACCATGAAACCACGTCCGTACAGGATTACAGTCTCCCCCAGATTTTAGACACTCTGGACGTCACAAATCCACAGAGACAGTGGATCTGTTGTTACTGTTCACAGACTGGAGATCCTTTTTAGTTTAAAAAACCTAAAAAGGAGCAGTTTCTCTATTAAACACACCATTTGTCTAGATATTCAGGTCGAGCAAACTGCATTGGTATATGTTGAAAATCTTCCAGTACTTAAAGTCCATCTAAATAAAAAAAGAATAGAAGCACCACCTGTCCCTCATTAAAAGCCCTTACATGAACTTATTATTTATAGTTAGAAACTGGGGGAGAGGAGGGAACCATTTTACAGAGCGGTGATTGGTGCTTCCAGCCTGAAAATGTTCAGCCAAGGTTCATCCCCCCTCTCTTTGTCCTGGCTTGGCTTTTAAACTGCTGTAATCCTTTCACCTACGTCATGTCTCTGGCTCCTCTTCCGCTTTTTGATGCTTTACGTCATACACACGAACTAGTTTATCTTCTCTTATAGTTACAATCGATTGTTTAAATGCTACTGATCTGAAGCTTTTTCCAAGCCGTCTCGCTCGCTCTTGACCTCCCACATTCTTAAATTACTAACAGTCTCAGTCGACTATAAAGATGGTAATGAATTGTGAAATTAGGCAAGTTAGTATCAATAAAGAAGACTCACAGAAACCCTGGAGTACATGTCTGAGTAAGAGCCAAGCTGGGCAGAATCATCCTTAAAAGGAAAGTGTTGTACTCTGAGCTGTTGAAGCTTTTCTTTCTTTCTTTCTTTCTTTTTTTTTTCCTAGACTCTGTGGAGAATGCATTTCACCGGCTCAGACTTCTGTCAACCAATGAATGAGCTGTTTCACAGGGATTGATGATGATGAGTTGCATCTGTAATCATTTCCTTGTTGACAGTCGCAGAAATTTGTAGCTCAATAGTTTCTGATTCCCATTAGTTTATGTAACAGTTATAAATGTTTAGTGACTTGTAACACACTTGTGCATTTTATAACCGTTGCATTAATCTGGGTTCGCTTGTTTCAAGGGTGACTGTATGCATTTTACTTTTTAAGAGTTAACAGAGCACTAATAAACACTTCGAATGTAATAGGCAGGGTTGATAACTAAAATCATGTTTAGAAATATTTCTGAAATAAAGAAAATGCATTTTCTCATAATCTGTGACTCATTTGTCTTAATTAAATAATGGGGCAGTAAAGGCTGGTTGACCTTGTGACCTTTAACATTTCATTAATATCTTCAAAGCCAAAGCAGCACAAACGGAGTCAAGTTGATTGACACCCATTTTGTTTGATTTGAAGAAGGTCAGTCACCGTGGCTGGTGGAGAACATTTTTTATCGTCCACTCAGACATTTCACCAGCCACTGTTTTTTTTTTTTTTCTTCTTTTGATTACAAACCCCACATGTACAATCAAATTATAGAAAATCTGTGATTTATTCTTAACTCTATGAAACTCAATTTACTGACAATAAGTTTACCATACTGATGTACATATAGAGAATAATTTAACATAAAGCATGGAGGCTTCAACAGGGTTGTAGCGCAATAAGTTAATTTTAAGTAATTACTAACGGCAAACTTTAACTACACAACCCTAACAGTCTTGCTATCATATGTTGAACATTTCCAAATTTTGGCAACAACTCTCTCTGATAGTATTTATTAAAGATGTGTCAAGTCATTTTTAAAATATGTTTAAATTGTATCAATAGCTGTTTTCTCACTGATTTATTTGTTTTCCCTTACTTATTATGTTTTCTATCGAAATGAACAATTATTGCTAAAATATCTCAGAACGTGTTCATAACTAATTCCACGGGTCGTCATCATCATCATCATCATCATCATCATCATCATCATCATCATCATCATCATCATCATCATCATCATCATCATCACTCTTGTGTTTCTCTATAGTTTTGCTGACTATCTGGAGCTTAGCGTTAGCTTCCCCCTCACACATATCTGCCTTCCTGCCTGCATGAAACTTTTTTCTTTATGAACATTTTCACTCCTTCTTACCGGACAGCAGCAGCAGCTAACCTGAACTCTTCCTCAATCTGTCCCGGGTCACGTCTCTCTCATCCTCCTCCTATGTATTTTTTGTTAAATTACATAGGAGGTAATTTATGGACAGTAAATACATCGATGGACAGTATAGGATCCATTTATGGACAGTAAATACATCAGTCTGGACTCCAGACGGCCAGTCCTCCCCTGTACAGAAGTTCAAACTGAATGCAACTTTTTTTTTTTTTTTTTTTTTTGTTCAAATTGTCAACCAGCCAGTGGCGGGTGCTAATTTCCACCCCTGGGTTGAGGCTCGCTTTCCAGGTCCAGCTGAAGTTCAAACACATAAGTCTAATTGAGAATCTGTAAAGAAAGACCCAAAAATGATATTTATATACACTCTCCATCCAATCTGACTGAGTTTGAGGTTGTTTGAATCATGTCCCAAAGGACGTATAACATACAATGCTTGTACAAAATAATAAGTTAGTTTGGCTGAAAACACACTGCAAGGACTACAGATGGAAACTGGCCTTCGTGGCACTGCTCTGTGTTAGTCTACCAAATAAAATACCAAAATAAAAAAACCCTGAAGTTTGTATGTGTCATATGACACAATTTAAAAAAGTTGGTGCTTTTGTAAAACACTGCAATTACAGAACAATCCTCCGTTTTCCTTTGTCTTATTTCTGTGCTGCAGCAAAGTGCTTTAATCAGCAAAGCAAACTACGAAGACCTAAGGAGCTGTTAGCCCTTTCATCAATCATGTACCCCCTCCATCTGCTCTCTGGTCCTCACTGCAGGCTTTGTCCTTCACTTTGCTCTAGCCGACTGACTCACAGAGCAATTTAAACTCATCAAGAATAACAAATGAAGGCCAGCGTGCGTTGATTGGCCACTGATCCAAAGCAGCAAATAAAACGGAGCACGCAATGTTGGAAAAAATGCCTCTGTGCTGCGAAACAAAAAGATCCACTTGTCGGATCTGCGTCATAGATTAGGAGAGCGTGACAGTTAAGACTGGGCCCAGCTACAGGTAAAAAAAGAGAAGACAAACTGTTCTAAAATGACTCCAGCAATTTATTTTGATGGCTTGGAGTTTTTAGAGTGGAACAAAAACAAAACAAACAAAGCAGCAGAAGATCCAGTCTACTACAAATTCTATAAATAATTGCAAGACCATATTCCTGAATCTTTTTCATGTTCTCTCTGTGTACATTAATACGACTGTCACGATAACAAATTTTGATGGATAATAAATTGTCCCAAAAGGTATCGCGATTAACGATAATATTGTTTTTCAAGTAATAATAATGCAGGAACACATTCTTCCAGAACAATACACTTTAGATTCTAATGAACATTTAACACTGGAACTGGAAGACATTTTAAATGTCCAAAATAAACAACAAATAAAATTAATCATGAAGTTTAAGATTTAACTGATTTATTGATTATTTTGACAGGTCTATCCATTCGTTTTGAAATCCATGGATTTAGGTCGTAACTTTGACTGGGCCATTCTAACACTTTGATCTAAATCATTGTAGGTATGTCTGTGTGTTTAGTGTCGTCTGTGTGAAAATGTGGAAAAAAAAAATTAATTCTTCTGCTTATACATTTCACAATTAATTGCAGTTGTGGGTATGTGACTGTGACACAAAATCCCAACAGGATAAGTAAAGATAGAAATAAATTCACAATGCATGAAATTATAAGACAGTTCAAAACAGCTCTATTTAGTAGAGCTGATTAATTCAAAAATAATTAAATTAATTAATTAATTTTAAATTAATTAATTAATAATAATTGATTATTTCAAAGTTGATTGTTTTAAACTACAGCTTTTCCAGTCCTTTTTCTTTCATATTATCAGTCAAACTAGAAAAAACAACAACAACTAGTTTTCATTCTTGGCTTGTAAATCCACTGTTTTCAGTTTTTTAGAGATATATAATAACCCTTTGCATGTATGAATCACTACGTTTTTGTCATCCTTCTGACAAACAGAACCTAAATTGTGGGAGTTTTATTCTATAGCTAAAATGCACCAACATTCATTTTCAAACAGCTTTCAATCTCTAAAGCAAAATGTGACTCACTTGTGAACCCCCCCATCTTCATCCAACATTTAAACCTTTTAAACATGCCGGTGATTAAAAGACTGCCCGATAAAACACAGTGTGCAGAAACAACAGCCTGTCAAACGTCCACCTCTTCCACTGCCTGTCCAGATTTCAGCTTCATGATCACCTTTAAGAAACACAGAGAGTAAACCAGGATTTTAGCAATTTAAACCACTGCAGTAATGTCAAACATTTTGTTTTATTCTGAGACAGCAGAGCTTCATGTCAAAGCAGAACAAATTGAAACTGTGCGGACCTCTTTCAGCTGGGCGATCTCTTTACTGTCCACATTTCTCTGGGCGTTGTTAGTTATGGCCTTCACTCTCGTTGCATAACTGAAAAAGATCCATCAAGTTCAATACATAGATTTCTACCAGCACAAGAAATAAACTACTGTCTCTTTTTGTGTTTGATTCTTACACGAGAGATGTGAGAGTTTCATCCAGATTGTATTCTGATGGGGAAATGTTGACAATCATGAGGGTTTTGGCATTTCCTCCCAAAGAGTCCTGCATAACCTGGAAAGGACGGGGAAAGGAGTTGTGCTGCTTTGCATGACAGAGTTTACAATCCAGGACCACATTTGGTTTTCATCAGCTTTTTTGTTTACTGCATGTTCTTTGGATAAATCTAGTTTGTGTATGGGTTTTTTTTACACCAGCACCTGTGTGAGCTTGCTGTTCCTGTATGGTACATGTGGCAGCTCTGCAGACAACGCTGAGATCACGTCACCCAAGGCACTCAAAGACTTGTTGATTGAGTTTGCCTCCTACAAAGTGGCATGCAGTGCATTAATGTTCAGTCCCATTTATTTTGATGCTCCTTCACTCTACATTTCTAAGCCTTAAAGCAGACTTAGGTTTTAAGTTAATATCCCAAGCCTTGCGTATCTCAAAGAGCATCGTCTGAAAAAGAAGAGTTTTGCACAACTACAAACTCACCAAAAAATATTCAAGGGGTTTGAATACTTTTCATGGAGCACACCTTTAGCTGGTGGTCCTTGGCGCCTGTCTTTGCTGCTCTTTCACTCCCTGCCAAATCTACAAGGCTCAGCTTTCCAGTGTTGACACTCCCATTAGTCAGATTCCTGCTTTCCACCATGATGCCAACAATCAGATGGGAGCGGGAACTTTCCACGTTCATCTCTTGAAAACAACCAGAACTGTCAGTTCAGAATTGTGATGCACTTTTGTACAGATAGTTTCAGACAGAGCTCACCCAATCACGTTCTAATAAACGTGGCTCTTCTGAAAGCCGATTCTCTGCTACCTTTTCTCTAACTGGAGCTAAAAGGATTACTCCAAACCATTTAGCGTAGCCCTGTTTGAACTGCACAGTACGGGGCACTCACTGGTGGCGGAGATGTGTCGATTGGCGCAAGCCTGTTGGAACAGAGCATAAAGCTCCTGGGCACTGGAAGCCTCCTTTGTCTCTGCTCCTTGGGCGAACACAACCCCCTTTCTGTTCCTTTTGATCTCCACCCGCCTGGTCGGGCCATGGGCTTGTGTCTGTGCATGGGCCTCACCCGCCTGGCTCACGAAGAGGTCCTGCAACCTGTCGTTGTACAGCTCCAGCATATAGGCCGAAACCTGAGGAGGGGGAAGGATGAAGAAGCACTGCAACCAGAGGCAGGAAGAAGCAGGGGGGGAGACTGCTACCTTGAAGTCAAATTTAGAGCGGTTCTCTTGCATGATGTCAAAAATGGCGTTAAAAGATCTGGGCATAATCCCAGGGTTCTTCTGATCTTTGTCCCCAACCATGGTGAATGTTTTCCCTGAGCCTGTCTGGCCATATGCAAAAATGCAAACATTGTATCCATCGATGACTGACTGCATCAGCCTGTGGGAGGGGAATGTTGGGAGTTATTGGGAAACAAAGTGTTTGACATTCTTGTGTGTTGTATTGAGTTACCTGTTTACATCTCGAAACAAATCCTCCTGAGAGGCTTCTGTACTGAACACCTTATCAAACTGAAACTCTCTGGGCCCTCGTTGGGTTTCCACAGTGACAGAGTAATCATCTAATTTAGCCACCACAACGGCCCCGCCTTGTGTAGCTTCACTTCGGTTCACTGGACGAATTCGACAAAACACCCTGATTTTACCTGATATGGGACACAAGAGCATAAAAAACAGTAACAAGAGTCGAGTCTTCACTGAAAAAACTTGATTGTAAGTTTGTGTACCTTTCATTTCTTCCACCATGTTATAATATTTCTTCCTCATTGCTCTTTCAGATGTGTAATTCTCAACTACCTTCTTTTTCTCTTCCTTTTCTCGCTTCAGCTTAAGAGAAAGCAATGAAAAGACGTTGGTACTGTAGAACCCAGACAACAAGATCTGAATGAAAACATTCCTGTTCATTCAAAAAGCATCTCCAGTTTGTTGAGGCAAGTTTTGATTCTAATGGTGAAAATATGTTTCAGCATTTCTCCAGTCAGCAAGAACCTGCAGGATCCAGGTTTAAAACCTATTCTGCAAATCGTAGTGCTTTGGGTTCCTTTCTGCATATTGTAGATTTAATCTTTAGTTTACATGTTCTGATGGGACCTAGCCCAGGTTCTACCAGGCCCTGAAGTGAAGGGTTTCTGATTTTAATGTTTTATTTTTTTGAATTTCCAGCATATGTCTTCCTGGCTGACTTGCTGTCATTCCCAATCACTTCTACTTTGCTATTATTTCTCTCACAGTTGAAAGGATTTTATTGAAAGGATTAAAAAAAAAAAAAAAAAAGAGATTTTTGGAAAACAATAATCTCATAGCCCCAACTTTGACCCAACAGTAACTCCAAGAATCTCAAATTTAAATAATAAACTAGAAAATTCCTGCCAAACTGTGTCCATCGGTTTGGACCCAGCGTTCTGATGCTAAAAATTAGCATCAAGGATAAGCTTAGCTAAAAAATTACAACCTCTAACCTGAGAGAAAAAGATACTGTGAGCTAATATCATTGCATAAATAGAACATGTCTGGGGTAAATCCCTATGCTGGTTCTGGTGCTGTTGCCCCACGGTCTCTTAAAACCTGATACTCTGGTGGCTCTGAGTCTGAATGAACGCTTACCTGATCCTGCAGCAGGAGAAGCTGCTGGCCAATCCCCTTTACAGTCCTCTGTGAGGTTGGAAATGTCTCTTGTCCCAGGATGTCCTCCAGCTCAGACATTTCACAATCTAAGCGCAGAGTAAAGGTCATTCATCATTTCTCAGATAGGAAAACTGAATGTGATCATCTGATGTGATTGCAAGGTGGATGCAACTACAATAATAAAAAAAAAGTGGTTATCTACCTCAAGATGTTGGTTCAGTGGAACTTTGGTCTAATTCATCATTTGTGCTCTCCAGCAGAGAACAGTAAGGCTGATATGTTTAAATGCATTATGTTACAGTTAAGCCCCAAATCACTCAAACTCCTACTTGATTTAGATTCAAAGTTATTTTCATTCAAGCAGGTTTGTTGCTGCCAGGAAGACAGATGGGGATATCTCAGAGCATGATATGACAATGCCAAAGAATTAAGCATTTTTCTTTCCTATTAACATTTTAAATATTACAATGGCCAATATAAAAGTTGTTTTAAACACTACAACAATCAAACTTTTTGCTGGGAAGCTTTTTCATGTTGCAATTTATATTTTCATTCCTTATCTTTGGCGATGAGCTCCGAGTCTTTGAAATTAGAAGCCTCCTAACCATTATCCTAATGTAAGGTCACGCAGGAATTGCTAATGAACGTCAAAACTGTGTTTGATAGGTAAAAGTTGAACTCCCTCAATAGAAAACATTGAAAATGTTTCTTATAACAGCTTGTGTGATCAGTGTTTTGATCAATACAATTGTTGTCCTCTACTGTTTGTGTAGCTATTTATTTACTCGCATTTTTGGGCCAATATTCAGCTGACCTTAGAGTTGAACTCACCATTCATTACAGGGCATTCCCCAGATTTGATGTAGTCTAAAGCAATTTGACACACCTCATGCTCCCTCACTGTCTCTTGCAGAAAAGACAGGCTTGACTCATCTGACCTATAAAGTGAAACAAAAGTTTAAACTGCAGTTTTAATATTTTTCCTCAGTAAAGGTTCACATAGATATTTCAAGTCAGAATATCTCTAACCCCTCTTGTCTGGGAGTCTTCTCTTTATCATTGCTGTCCTGTTTAGCGGTTTGCAGATGAAGTTTGTCTCTGGCTTCAGCCAAAGCAGCCTGATTGTCTTCAATCATTTGGTGCAAAAGAGCTCTCGACTCCGGCACTACGCTGCAGATTTCATGGGCCTTGAGGAAAAATGATGGGATGGTATCAAACATCAACTTTGGAAGACATATTTGACATAACGTAATTAACGGCCTGAGGGAAGTTGTTCTGCGCAGTGTGTGGCCGGCACCTTGGCTATGACGATGGGGAGCAGGACGCTGCAGTGTGGCTGTGGGACAGGAGGGACAGGGATCCTCTCTGCTTCCAGGAGCACAGTGATCTCCCTCTCCTTCTGGTACAGGCTCTCCTTCAGCTCCTCCAGGCGGGCGTTGGCCCCCTCCAGTGGCTGATCTGAGACACTGCATGTCTGAACAGAAATGCACGGTGACCTAAAAATGCACTTGCTTGCATTTAAACAATCACTAAAGATTAATATGACGGCCAATCATTGGATAGCCATGATTTAGCAAGGGGGACAAATTTTTTTATTTTTTTTATTATTTTTGCTGTAGAGTTGATTTGGTTTAGCTTTTCCCCATGATAACTAAAATCATCATTAGAAAACAAAATTTCTATTTACAGAAGTTACATTTGGGTGACGTAAAAAAATTGTTTGAGTATCTGAAAGATTAAGAGACCAGAAAGGAGGGAAATACTTTTGTACACCACTCTATGTTGAATGTTTACTCTCACAGATTAAACGAAAGCAAAAGAAGAGGTCTTCAGCACATAGCACTATTTTGTCATTCTGATGATCCAACCTACCTCTGTTTGTTCTTTCTTGTCTGACCCCTCCTCATCCTCTGCTGCTTCTTGTTGCGCTTGTGATGAAGATACTACCAATATTTCTTGGACTTGCCCTATTTCTTGTCTGGCCATCTGCAGCTCCTGCAGTGCTGTTCGGGGTAACACACACAGAGTAACTTTTCAGCCCTTTTTCTTTGTTCTTTCTTTGTTTTCCATGTCGCCAAATGCTGTTGGACTCACTGGAGGCCTGGTGGCAGTGCAGGGCATCCAACCTGCTGGAGAACAGCTCCAGCATTTTGCTCTGACACAAAAGAAAAAACACAGGCATTAGTTTTTGACATCTGCTCTTCTGCAATATGGCCACCAGAGTGTGCTCTGCCACATGCTCCCTAACTTTTTCTCTCTGCCATTGCAGAGTCTCTTCTTTCCATCTTCTCCTCTCAGCTCTTTGCTCCTCCAGCAGCTCCTCGTTGTGTGCAGTCAGCTCCTGCAATACACATAAATGTCTTCAATTCCGTCCAGTGCTTTGCAGTCTCCATGATCCACCGTACGGTGGAACAGAAATAATGGATTAGTAAATTAAATGTTTGCATGAAAAGGAAAAGAGGCATTTCTGAGTGACCTACTGCAACTTTCTTCTCCAGGTCAGCCTTCTTCTTCTCCACTTTGTCCTGGTAGAGGTCCAGGAATCTCCTCACAGTGTTCAGTTTGTTCTGGTAGTGAGATCTGACCTTCTGTATGATCCGTTCCTGAGAACACATGCAGACCTTCAATGAACGTTCTGTTTAACTTCATATTCACACACGCTTACACTTTTTTTCTTTCACCTGTGTCTCCTGAGCCGTGAACTGGAAATTCTCCTCCAGTTCCTGCACTGTTTGCAGGTGTCTCTTCTTCATTGCCTTCATGTCTTCAGCAATCTGCTCGTACACAAAGTGCTGTAAGTTAGCCGAAATGTGCAAAACTGCTTCCTGTTTTGCAACATGACCTAATGGCTTCGAGGTAGCAGCATCAGGGCAACCATGTGAGAGTGAGTAAGAATAAAACACCAGATATATGACAGTAGCTCCATTGTGCTCATACTTAACAACTGCATTCTGATGTCTTGATAGTTGCTTGACATTCAACATTCGGTGCTTTCAAAGATAAAACTACAGTTTTGCTTTTCAGTGAAATTACTGTAGATATTATGTGTATTGGAGAGATTGTACTCCTTGAATTTCTTTACATTTTGTGATGTTACAATTTTACAAAAGCATGACAAGCTAATTCTTGGAATGACTTATAACCTAACCCTGCTCTTAGCTTCTCTATAACTTCATCTCTTACCTTTAAAGTTAAAGAGTAACTTTAAAGGAAATTAAACTGACTTTGACTTTTTAGGTTCTGAAAGTCTAAGTGTAAGGCCACATGCTCCCTTACTTATACTTTCTGCCATTGCAGGGTGTCTTCTTTCCATCTTCTCCTCCAGCAGTTGTTGCAAAAACAATTCAGTATTTTTTCCCTACTTCACAATAATGTAATATTTTTGTGTCGATCCATCCCATAAAATCCCATTTAAACGTACAGCAGGTTGTAGTTGCAGTGTGACAGAATGTGAAAAAGATGTCTGGCTACTTTGCATAAAACAGATTTCCCTGTAAGTATTTTGCTGTTTGAGCTCCTCCACTTGTTTTGCACTGTTTTCCTGCTGCTCATTATTTTACCTGAGCGACGCAGAGCTCCGCCGACTCATAGGGGATGTAAATCCTCAGTTCCTGTGAGCGCTCAGCTTCTCTGGCATCACTGCCAACTCCCAGCTGAGACTCTGATGAGCCTGCATAAAAATAAATATGGATGATTATTGTTTACTCTAGAGCAGGAACTCAGGTTGATGATTATTATCAAAGTAACCTGTGAAGTTGATCTCAACTTCATTCCAAATTCCACCAGCCGTCTCTCATGTCTGTGAACTGTTTCAATGAAATAGTTCTTTCCATCAAGTGGTTCACTTGGTAACTCATATTTTATGTGTATTTTTTTTGTTTTTTTTAAAAAACCCAACTTAAATGTTAAAGAATAAAATTGTTCTGCCAAGTGAACTTGAAAAATTTGTTTGGGGTTCTTGTCTAAGATGTGCTGTTAGTAGGTCAGACAAGGTAAAAATAGTCATTTGTATCCAATTTTTCTTATCCTCTAATCCTCTGAAGAGAGAAAAGCTAATTTAAAAACAGTGGTTTAAATGTAGATGTAAATTGCTGTTATTAAAAATATATCTAAAAATGCCTCCATTCAGCTACTCAACCCTCATCACATTAACATCATTTATTTTGTATACAAAACCTTGTCCATTGCGTTTCCTCCTGTCTGCAACAATCCAGCGTCTAAAAGCAGCCCACCTCCTCCTCCATGGGTTTTTGTGCTGATGCGTGTCTTGTACAGGAAAGTTGGAGGGTCGTTGTAAAACACAGAGTTCATTGACAAAAGAGAAAGAGAACGCATTCACATTTAAAGCATGAAATTTCTCTTTACCTTAGTATAGAGTGAACATATGGATGTTGCATCTGGATCACATGATTTCATTACTTTTGTTTATGTAATTATTTAGGTTTTTTTTTTTTGTCTTGATCTTTACTGTTGAAATTAATAATTAAAAATGGACCTGTACTGCTTTATCAGCTTAATTCTTTCCTTATTTTCTCTTTTCTGTTTCCAGTCATTTTACCATCGTCAGACATTCACAAAGCCAATCCTTCAGGAAAAACAAAAGCAGCCTAACACACTTATCCTCTCTACTGGGGTGTGTTGAGACTCACTGATAACAGGGGAGCTTTATATTATCCTAATATAAGGTATTATAGCTGGGCATGTAACGACAGGCGTATTCCTGCTGAAATTTCAGTAGATTATTATAGTTTACATTAGAATAGAATAGAATAGAAACACCTTTATTGTTCCACAAAAGGGGAAAATCAGGTGTAACAAATGAATAAAACACACAAAAACTGAAAAAAAATTATATATTTGAAAACAAGAGAAGCTAAATTGTCCAAAACACAAACTAAATCTGGTGAAATGTAGGATTATTATCTCAGATTATACCACTTATCGCTACAGAGGTGTTAATTAATCTGTTTTGTTTTTTTTGTTTTTTGTTTTTTTAATTCTGTTGCATTTTAGTGCTGGTAACACATATTTGGTGATAATGTTTTTTGATAAAATTGATAAAATATTTATTCACTTTGCCGAACCGTAAAAGGCTTCTGGTCATCTGCAAGACATTTTCTGTGTCTCTAAATCTTTCAGGTTGTTACTCCAAATATTAAGCTGTCACTTTTGCAACATAGAGACGGAACAATTTATTTCACACACAAGCTTCTTTGGTTTTCTGTTTGGTTTCTTTAATACTCAGCAAAAATGTGGGAATGAAAATTTTGGAAATTCCCTTAAATGATTGGAACCTGATCTGCAAAAGGCTCACTATGAAGAAGTTCGCCTCACTGATTATTTCTCAAGAATAAAAGAAATGCAGAATGCGACAAAGACAATGCAGGACGTACAACATTTTAATTCAAATACATTCCAGCCCATCAGCCTCTGGCTTTGGAGCTGCCTGTCGATTTAATGCCTTGCATCAAATCTTTATCCACCTACAACGTTTTTATATTTTGTAGTGACGTAACGACACGCAAGCCTACATTGCTGAGATTTTAATGTGACAGGCCAACACAAAGAGGTGCTTGATAATAGTTAAGTGAAAGAAGAACTGCTGCTGAAGAAGGACTCAGTCCGATGAGGTGGAGAAGACCTAAATATGCGGCATCAGCGTTAACACCCTCATGCACCCTGCGGAGCGCCTCTCAGTCACATGATCAACATCAAGCGAAAGCATTCAAGAGTGTAATTATTAACCTTTTTACAGATGGGAGAAGCAATTCGAGGTGGACTCTACTGTAATGACTGAACTGATTTTTGAGACATTTACGACAATTTTATTGTGAGCACAAGAATGAAGACATAAATTTCAAGAACATCACATTTTATTTAAACTGTTACATACAATTTCAAGATGACATCTGAGTGAATGTGTGCATATTTTTTGGGTGATTTACATCTTTTGAGATGACACAAAAAACCCCAAACAAAACAAAACCAAAAAAAAAACTCTTTTTATTTGAAATTATCAAAGAAGTTATTCCCTGTTTATTTATTTATTTTTTTAACTTTTTGCATCAGCTTATATCTAAAGCACAGAGCGATTCCAATCAAACAGAATGCTTTAAATCTTCCTCCACTCTATCTGTCACACTCCCATCCCCTCTTTGTTTTCTGGTACAGGAATCTAGGCGTGTCGTCATGCTGCTACTCTCTTCTCAGAAATACCTTTCAGTGGAAAAACAGAAATCATGTCAGGACACTGAGAGAAAGTTCCTACCATGAGGAAATGCATCAGCTTGCCTTAGCTGGGGAGCAGACAGAAAATGAACCCAAAGAGTTAAACCAGAGCGAAGCCGAATGAGACTAAGACTGACCTGATGTGTTGTTTCCGTACTGCTGAAACTGTGAGTTGGGAAATTTTGGACTCGGCCTCCGCTCCTTTAACTCCGGTACACTCCCGGGCAGGTTTTCCAAATCCTGCTCTGACACTGGGGCATGGCCCGACTGGGACGGCTCCTCCAGCTCCTCCGTCGACCCGATAGTCGTCTCCCAGGCCACTGAGACAGAGAACAACATTCAGATGATCTAAATGAACGCTGCATGGAGGGCATGTGAATATAAATGCTTATATGCAAGGTCTTGTGGTGAAATTAAAAATGAAATCAGAAACATATTTCACTAGACGTTGTTCAGTTCCTCTTGAAATGCTGACGGTTTGAGTCTTGATCGTTTTCTTAGCATTCCAGACATACTTCTCTGAGTTCAAGCCCAGAATGCAGCTCAACGACTCCGGCGCATTCAAAGAGCTTTTCTATTCACACTGGTGTAAGCCTTCCCACAGCGACGCTTGACAAAAAGATCTGTGACTGAATTCCTCTGTAACTTTTTGTGTCACGTCTGATTTTAAAACACCTATAACTTTAATATAGCTTTAAAATTATAGGTTTAATGGCAACATTTCTATTAATGTTGCCATTAATGCAGGGATAGGCAACTCCAGGCCTCGAGAGCCGGTCTCTTGCAACTTTTAGCCGTCTCCCTGGTCCAACACAGCTGATTCAAATAGCTCAATCACATGCAGTCAAGTTCTCCAGAGTTCTGCTAATGATGCCATTATTTGACTCAGGTGTGTTGAAGAAGAAAAACATCTAAAAGTTGCAGAAGACCGGCTCTCAAGGCCTGGAGTTGCCTACCCCTGCGTTAATGGAAAGGAACCCATGTTAAGGATAATCTGTGCTTATCTCGCAACAACACAACTAAATGTGTAATTCAAACAAGTATAGCGACTTAGACAATTCAAGCCTTTCTGGCAGGCGTGTTGATCATTGACTCGGCTACCGTTTCTTATTCCCGCTCTGACCGTTGCTGCACCATCAATTGCGAGACAGCAGAGGTGAGAAATGTTTTATCTGTATTGTGTCCTGAGATCAGACAACTAGGACTATAGCTGAGTTGCAGAAATAGCTTTAAAATAGCATGAGAAAGCTGCAGAGTTTATGATATGGCAAACAAACAAACAAACAAACAAACAAAAAAATCACTGTAAGTTATCAAGATGTGATAAGTTTAGATTAGTTTAGTGGTTTAGTTCAGTTTTCATAGTTTAAAATACATATTTTCATTTTTCATTTTATTTTGGTAAACTGTCCACATAACCAGAAACAACAAAGAAATAACAATAAATAACCCACAATTTACCAAAAAAGGAATAGGCTGAAGCAAAGCTTATTCTTGCCTAAAATAATTATAAAAGTGCAAGAAGAGGCAAAAACTCAGTGGGCTTATATAAAGCCTCTGCCAAAATGATACAGAGAAAAATAAGAGTTCACCTGTTGACTATAAATAATTGAAATGCAATCAATACAGGATAAAAACACCTAAGAGCATTAATGGGAATTTAAATAAAACTTGTAAACAAAAAAAGTGACATTTCTTTAAATATGTCTAGTGTTAAATAATAATTAAACTTTTAGAGAATGACTCTTTTAAAATGCAAAAAGTCACTCCAGAGTTTATCTTCTCTGTACTGGAGAGAAAACTGACCTTCACTGGTTTGATAATTAGCAAGATGAAGCGTTTCCTTTGTCGATTCATAAAAACGTAAGAAGGCCTTCAAACCTTGTGTTAGTGCTCTGAAAGGACAAATCAGCTTCAGAAACACTGAGGGCTAACTCTGACACCAAGCATGCATAAACAGCTAGAGGTGCTTATTTGAGGGTGCTAAGCTTTAAGTGTGACTTTCACATCTCCACACAAACTGTGGAAACCTCCTCTTAAAAAAAATAAATTCTCATTTCACCTTGTCAGGAAGTTGTGTTATGCGATGCACTTACTTTGCTTCCCAGCAGGTGCCACTGAGTGATGCCTCCCTACTTTCTTTCCCAGGAAGGTCAGGGAGTAGGATCTTCTAGAAGTCCCAGATGTGTTCATGTACATTGTGTGTCGGTCCTCACCACTGTTCTTATGTTCTACCGATTCTCTATAGCATTTGGAGCTGGATCAGTCCAAAGATCTGCAGGGAAAATTAAGTTCAAATCCCGGTGGAGCCGAGATAGATTAAAAAAAAAAAAAAGTTGCCTAATATGTAATCAAATTGGTCCAAATATTTCTGTCCACATGATGAAATCTTGTTCAATCCTCTAAATATTAGCAGATGTCTCAAAGCTGACACAGCCAATTCACGCAGAGAGTGTAATCTGCCTCTCAGCCTCTTCCAGCTTCTGTAAGCTGCAAGCTGAAAATCCCAAATACTTCTTTAACATTTTTAGAAAGAAAGAAACCGTCTACAGTTCTCAGAGACCAATTTCTACTTGCATGGTACCTGAAACGCCATCCCCAAATGAAGCCGTTTTCCATAACATACCACGTTAAAACCCAAATCAGTGTTTTGTTTTTTGTTTTCTTCCAAGCCATAGCAGCAGTGAGCTGGAAAATTTGATTAAAATGCGTTCGGATAAGTACCTGGTTGTGAGTCCTGTGCTCCCAGTCGGTGTGGCTCAGGTCAGTTTGGGTGCTGCTACGCTACAGGAGGACAAAGCCAAGCTAAGCCCGATGCCTCAGGGGAACCAAACTCTCGACAGGGTTTAAATATTAAACTGCAGAGATGGAGTTTCACCAGCTCCTGGCTTCATTGCAGCAGGGCCCGTTGGTAAAAGGATGCCCCCAAAGAGTCCTCAGGTTTCTTCTGTGTGAGATCCAGATTGCAACTGGACTCTTTGTTGTCACTCGAAGATGTTTAGTGTTTACCGCCTCGCTTACTCGAGCAGGGGTCGTTTTATTTTCATTCGTTTTGGTGGAAATGGCACACTGTCATCGGGGTCAAATCTGGCTAATTGTCTTTATTGCACTAAAAAGGAGTTGAATGCAGTGTATTTTGTTCACAGTCCATATTCTTCCTGGAGATGCGGTTCGAAAACGAAGGCCAACTCCTCTGATCCTGCAGCATCTGCTGCTGGTGCCTGACATTGCGTTCTGCTTCCCTGTTGTTTTTGGCTGACCTGGTCTGGGATGATTTCCTTTCGTTTGCTGACTAGGACTCGTTTGTAGCATTTGGACCACAGCTGGAGCATCTGTTTAACACACCTTACTTAGCAGCAAATCCAAACCTGATGCCACTTTAATGAAAAATACAGCTTTTCCTTCGATTCACTTTTCTTTCCCCAGCATTCAGCCCTGCACTGTCTGTATTTCTCTCTGAAGCTCTGAAGTGTTGCTTTTTTGAATAGTGGGCCAAAGTGTCATTTCAAATTCCACAAGTACAAGTGACGACAGGGCAAAATGTTTTAACTTGCGAAATGTGTGATGACGAAGATGAGTTTCATCAATAAAGGTTTGTTCAGTTTGATTATTTATTGTGACGACGAATTGTGTTGAAATGACCCTGTCATGCAAATTCATCATTGGCTTTTATTCATCTCTGTCAGAGCCCCCCTGTCGAGGCATGTATGAGGCCTGAGCTGCGCTGACGTGATTGTCTACCACACCTTAAAGTAAGTCATTACCTCGCCACACCAAAACCACACTCCTTTCAGGAAACGCAGAGGCCTATGTTTATCTCGTCGTGTGGGACTTCTAAAAAGATGTAATAATAGACTCACCAAAGAAAGCCAATTGTGTTTAATGGCGTTTATGATGGCATCTGTTGCTTTTTATTCTGCTTAAAAATGTTTCAGTCAGTCACACAAACATTGCCTACAAGTAAACAGAAAAGCTGTAAAAAATTATAATATTCTGATTCCATTTATTCAGGAAAAAAGCTGCCCAGAACAAAATGATCCAATGTGAAAAAGTAGCTGCAGATTCATGTTAAAGCATAAATCAAACAGATTAACAAAGTTCTCTAAAAATCTTCCACAGCCACACCCAGAGGATAAAAAAAACCCCCATCATGGCTTGATTGAAAGAGATGAGAAAGTCATTGACCTCAGTTAGTGAATTTATTGATCACCACTGTCTGTTTTTTGGAGTTGCCACCTCTTATGCCTGTGTCTTTATTTCCAGACCAGTTTCTGAATATTTCACAGCTGATCTTGCTGTACATGGGAGCATGATCTTTTAGTTTTTTTTTTTTTTTTACTTAGTTCTTTTAACCTCCACTCTGATTCTATTTAAGTAATTTGCTTATTCTGCTGGTTTTCACACAGGACCAGATTGGCTTGGAGAACTTTTTTACGTTGTCATTCAAGCAATACATTGAAAATAAATAAATGATAAAAATAACATTTGGATTTACTTCCGTTGTTTTTTGTGTAGTGTGACACTAAGCTTATTTTGGTGATCTGAAACATCTGCGGTGCATTCTGCATGCAAGCAAGTTCCATAATTAAGATGCCATATGGCTAAGTTATGCATACATGTCTTTGTTCAAACATAATTAAAGAGAAATCATTTGACAACGTAAACACCGAGTTGGCGCAAAAAAAAAAAAAAAAGCATTGATAAATAAGTAAATGTGTCAAATGTGTAAAATGAACTGAATGCTGCATGCGGCCCATATTAGGAGAATATAATAACTCAGAGCATTTCTCATAAAGTCAGTAATCCCCATAACGCAAACTACCCACGGAAGTCCCAGATGTTAAATATCCTCGTGATTTTCCAGAGGATAACATTTTTATGAAGGATCAGGACCTGGCGTTTTCCCCGCACATGTGTCCCAGTAAGCCGCGTGGCTGTTAAACATCTGCAGGAGCAAAAAACGCGCACAGATGTCTGCGCACTAAACGCCGCCGTGCGCAATAAACGGAGCTCCGCTGCGCCAGGCTGTGCAGGGCAGACGCTCAGTCCAATCGCAGAGGTGGAGCCTGGGCAGTATGGGCTGGACGCTTCACGAGGTGGAGTTTAGCTCAGACATAAATACACTTCTTGTGCCCTTACAACTCCCCTGCAGCCACACAGTCAGACTAACTTCTCCTCTCTGAGGCCTCTCGGTAAGTAGTTTGTCCGCCACAAGAAGTTAAAAAACTGCTTTCTGTTCTCCTGTTCTTAGTTTATGACTTTAGCTCAGAGTTTGTGTCTGAACTGAAATGCGTAAGTATGCTGCGTCTTACTGGACTGATGCGCTTTGTGAGGGTGTGGCTGATGAGACAGCGGAGATGTTGCAGGTTTTGCGTTGTTACGGTGTTATTACGCCGCTGTACTTCCCATTCAGGCGCCATCTGAAATCATATGAAACGGACGATGAAGTCCATAAAAGTGTTTCCATATCAAGCTGGGTGTGGCTGCGCAGCCTGCAGATTGTTGTAATTACTGAGCTGAACCTCTTATGAACACAGTTCAGAAGGGTTGGGTCTTTTCCTCTGCCTTCAAGTTTGATGGATTTGAATAAAGCTTATATATATATATATATATATATATATATATATATCTCAACAAAACAAAGCTTGCAATCTCCTCTTAAAATTTTTTTTAGCTGTTTTGAAATGATTGCAGAACTGACATCTTCTTCTCTAACTTTGTCCTCTCCTCTTACAGACAGAACCAACTCTCCCAACATGTCTTTCATCCAAGCCTTCTTGCAGCAGACCGTTTATCTGGGCTTGCCCGATGAGTCAGTGAGTAACTCTTCGGCGCTGTTTTAGTTGCTAAGGCCAACCTCTCTGTTTTTTCCTTTTTTTTTGCCCTCCTTCCTCTGCGGTATGCCCTTGTGGAAAAACTGATCAGGCAGAAAGGGGGCGTAGAGGGAAAAAAAAAGTCTCCAAGATGGGCGTAAAAAGGGAAGGAAAAGGTTGTAGGCCTAAAACAAAGATAAAATTAGAGCTGAAAAGGGCAAAATGAAAGGAAATCTACTTTTAAGGTTGTGTGAAATTCACTCCCTGACTGAATCTCAGGGAGTGTGTGACTCAGAGAAGCAGGAATTTGTGCCCCTCCCTTCATAAACATCGCAAACACAGAATGCTACTTCTCCTTTCTCCGATTGCTTAAAGTCGAATTAGAGAGAACGTTGCACAACTTTTTCACGCGTGATTTCTGTCCCGTCTCCTATAGTATTGATCACTGCACAATCATGGGACTCACAGCCATGGAAGTGCAAATAGCAAGAGTAAAGTCTGTTGCTAGTGTCATTTTCAAGCTGACACTTGCAGCTTTCTGTGTGATCTTCATACACTTGTGTATTAGCCAGTTGTATTTGCTTTGGCATTTGAGCAAGTAAGGCTTTAAATTTAAAAAAAAAAAAGAGAAAAACTTTTGCAACACACCTCATGCACTCCTCCTTGCAGCGATCAATCAAATAAGACGACCCCACTAATCACCTGTTTTGCCTTTTAGCTCCTCAAGAACGAGGGAACGGTGACCGCTGCTCCGAACTTCAACCCCAGTGCAGATGCTGGAGTCCTGGAAAAAGCCATCAAGACTAAAGGTGAATTTTAAAGACAGACACAGGCGCTGGTTAGACATGTGTGAACATGTTCCTCCGGCCTTGAAGACCTGAGAGCTGTAGGAACCACTGCTAACTTTACATTTATTTGTGTTTTATTGTAATGTCTTAGTTCACGTTACTTTTAAACAATTTACAATGCATGTTGATTTGATTTTGATGAAAATATTTTTTTTTTTTCATTTTGAATTTCTACCATTTACTGTATCTAAAGTACTTTGCATTTTGCATGGTTAGTCCTCTAAAAATGAAGAGTGATGGACCGAATGCTGTTTCTAAAAGCTAAAGAGAAATATCAATACCATCTTCCGTACATCATGTGTCATTACAACTTCATGAGACAAATCATTGTCTTAACCAATCGCACACTGCAGGCGTAGATGAGCACACCATCATCGACATTCTGGTCAAAAGGAGCAACGACCAGAGACAGCAAATCAAAGAGGCGTACCACCAGGCCTATGGGAAGGTCAGAACCGCTCCTCTAATGAATCAGTAGCAGAAAAAATACTATGCATCAGGTTATTTTTGTGCTTATATGTGACTTCGCTTTGTCTGTAGCCTCTGGAAACAGACCTGAAAAAGGCCCTGAAAGGGGAGCTGGAGGAAGTGGTGCTGGCTCTGCTGAAGACACCGGCGCAGTACGACGCCCAGCAGCTGAAGCTGGCAATGAAGGTTGGTCAAACGATCCATTTGAACAGCACACTAATAAATAAATCAGTTAAATGATAAAAATGAAACTATTCCATTATAACTAAACTAACACAACATGCAAATAAGTGGCATAAGTCTTGGTTATTTCAGTAAATAAAATTGTAGATAGTTTGAAATGTGTTTAAAGGTGTGATAATGGAGCTTCTACTTTCTACTGAAGTGAAGCTGGCCCCGCAGTTCAGAGTTCAGTAAAATGCTGCCACATAAATAGTATGAAGTACTTAAACATGTTCTTAAATTTCGAACCTCTGATGTGAGTATGATGCCACACTGAGTTTGATACGACACCTGATGCATCTTAGCTGTGAGCTAACGGTAACGGTGCTAACTCTTAATAGCACAAAATCAATGCGTTTCCCTCGTTTTTTGTGCTAACACATGCGAGCTCTTCATGCTGATAATTTCCTAGTGCCACTTTCACAATGTTTTACATTTTTGACAGTCGTATTAGAAATTGATCTCTGGTCTACTTGGAGACCCAGCACTATCCAGATCAAAATGTAAAGTTTAGGAGTTGAGAAAGCAGAACATTTCTTAATATATTTATTGGTACTTATCTCAGCTTTTTGTTCTTTAATTCAGTGACATGCATAGTGATGAGAAATATGTTTGTAAATGTTACTTTTGTCAGAACACATGCAAAGGGGACAACAACTGTTTCAGCTTGTATTGCTGACATTTTTTTTTTTTAGCATCATAATGATGTCATTTCCAAATCAAATGAATATTCAGATAATGTGACACAATGACATTTCTGACCAAATATTGCTTTTCTGAGTGGGATTATACTTTCTTCTCCTGCAGCCCAAAGCTTTGGCCATACCATCTTCTGTTTTTTTTTTTTTTTTTTTTAATAAAGGCGCCTGCCTACTTCCACTCATTCATCCATTGTTTTCTTAGTGGAAGCTGGGTTGTTGGGTTTGTTATTACAGTATACCAGTTATTTCTCCTAATGTTAGTATTTCTGCTCACACATTCCTGTGTCAGGGTCTTGGGACCGATGAGGACACTCTGATCGAGATCTTGGCCTCCAGAACCAACAAGCAGGTCTTGGACATGAAGAAGGCCTACAAGGAAGGTCTGTACCTAAAAAGAGTCTCTGAACTTGTAGGCAGTAAATACTTTGAGAATAGTTTTTTACAAAAAGGCCAAAATATTCTTACAAGCTGAATTAATTTTTTTTTTAATTTCCTAGACTACAAGAAGGATCTGGAGGAGGACATCAGGTCGGACACCAGTGGAGACTTCAGGACTGCCCTCCTTACTCTCTGCAAGGTGTGTCCTTTATTTTTGGTTTTTACAAAAGTGATTTCTGACAAACCTTAATTTTTTTTTTTTGTTTTTGTGGAGAGATCATATCCAGCAGCGACCATTTTTGAAACACTGTAGGAGTTGAGAGACCATAATTCTTGCAGAATAATTTTACTTTAAGGTTTATCATTCCTACAGTGACAGACATTTGGTTTTTACCGAGGAGCACCCAAAAATAACAAGTTTGACTTTTTGGTCAAACTTAATAATAATATAATATTATTAATATAATAATAGTATTAATATTATAATAGTCAAACGTTTAATATTTAATAATAATAGTCAAACGTTTTCATCCAAAATCCTTGTAGACATTTCACATAAAATTAAAATATAAAAATGTGAAACTCAGACTTTGACAAATGTACAAAAGATTCTGTAACACTAAGCATCTTTTAAATCTGTACACAATTTCTTTTTCCAGTGCTTGTAACTTTTATTTGACAATTGTCAAACAAACACAATACCTAGAAATTAAAGAGCTTGGGAAAATATCAACTTTCGGATTATATTTGTCTTCTTTTTCACCAATCTTGACAAAAAATAAGATTGAAATGAATTGCAGATCCTGTCAGAAGAACTTAAACGATACAAACTGATCACTCTCAAAAAGATCTAGAGATGTAATCCTTTTGAGATGCTAATAACTCAAGTAAAATTTGAGTTTAGCATATGTTCATTATTTTTTATGGATATGTTATAAACAAATAAAGGGACATTTTTTAAACTTTCATATCTAGATTGAGCTGAGCTAAATATTCTGTGTGCCTGAGCTTTGTATTTTTTTGTATACATTTTTTTTTCTTAGATTGATAAGGCAGAGAAATAAGTGTCTTATGGTTTAATGTGCTGTTTGTTGCATGTCATAGGCTGGCAGGACTGAAGGAGTCAATGAGCAGCTGATTGACAGCGACGCCAGGACCCTGTATGAAGCCGGCGAGGGGAGGAAGGGCAAAGACTGCAGCGCCTTCATCGAAATCCTGACCTCCAGGAGTGCCCCACACCTCCGCAAAGGTTAGTATGGTAACCCGTTGAGGAAGATGTTTCCGTCCCTTTCAGAGTCAACACTATTCTGCTTCTTTCTTTCTTTTTAGTGTTTGATAGGTATTCAAAATACAGCAAAGTGGATGTGGCCAAAGCAATCGACTTGGAGATGAAGGGAGATATAGAAAGCTGCCTGACAGCAATAGGTGAAGGCAGATACTTGCACTCTTCATTTCAGTTACTTAAATGATTATAACCACTACTAGGATTAATCTTGAGACATTCTTCTGAATTGCAACAGTGAAATGTGCTGGAAGCAGGCCGGCGTTCTTTGCGGAAAAGCTCTACTTGGCCATGAAGGTACAGCCTGTGTAGGAGCAAAATTCTGTCCACTCTGCGCCGGCTAACAAAACATTTCCTAATTCTTTGTTTTGCTCTTTCTCCGCCAGGGTAAAGGCACCCGCAAAAACATCCTGACTCGCATCATGGTGAGTCGCTCTGAGATCGACATGAAGCGGATCAAGGATGAGTACAAGAAAAACTACGGCAAAACACTCTACCAGGACATTCTGGTGAGCAGACGACAAAAACATGCAATTTCTTCCATTTTGTTGGGTTTTACATATTAAGATGGATACAATAGGCATTTCAAATCTTCTAGAGTTTAACGGTTTCTTTTTTACCATCAGGATGACACAAAAGGGGACTACGAAAAGATCCTGCTTGCTCTCTGTGGTGAAAACTAAAAGCCTGCCTCTAGGACCGAAGTGGAAAAAGCCAAAGATCTCCAATGATATTCAGCAGCTGTGGAAAATCCCTTATTGTCTTTTGACATGTATGGTGTCCTACGCACTCATGGAAGACTGAGAAGACGAATCTTCGACTGTCACGACATTTAGTAATAAGCAAAAGATTCTGTTGAAGTTGTTACTGCTTAAACCCTCCCTCTACCCCAAAATATGTTGTATTATGGCAGCAGAGGTAGCACATTGTGCTCCTGGACCAATACTTTAGACTGGCTTAGCTTTGCGTTTATTTCCAGAGGCTCAAAAAGCTTAGGTCCAGTACTGCAGATTGGCTGATGTATGCAGGCTAATTAGTTGTAGTAACATTTTTGAAGGAGATTTAACATCTGCAAATAAAAGCTTTTTTTATTGAATAATTTGATGGGGTCTTGTATGTTTGTTTTTTTTTTTGCATGTATACATATGGCAAACCAATGTGCGATATTGTTAAAAAAATAAATAAATCGTGGCAGTTTAAGGAAATGTATGAATTGCTTGAACCATTTGTTTAGGGAAACAAAAGATGTTAACAAGATTAATAAACAAGCAATAATGACACAGTATATGAAGAACTAAACATTGAAAGCAAACTTATTTTAGTAATTTGGAGGCCAGAGCAAAAATTTGATCTTTTACAATCTACTGACAGACTGTAGCTTGAGGTGCAGAATGCAAATGAATAAAGGTTTAACTGTATGAAATGTGACGCATTAAAAGTAGAAAGTCATTCTTGGCTTAATAACTTTAGATCACATAGAGGCATTTCATGTGTTCTGTACACCTTATGAAAACAATATTTAGTTCAGAGAGAAGCCAAAAAGCAACAGAAGAGGCAACAGAAGCCTCAGAAACCTGAACTTCATGGTTTATTAGTTACACAATGTATAAGCACAGTTTCATCTTGCAGCAAAGCTTTTGTTTAGGCCGAGGAATAATAAATGCTCTGCTTGAGACAGTTGTAGTTTATTTTTTGTTTATGATGTAAAGCACTTTGAAATGCCTTGTAGCTGAAATGTGCTATACAAATAAAATTTGATTGATTGATTGATTTTTCATGCTGGTCTAAGTCCATGAGATGGCAGTATTGTAATGGGAATAATTCCGGCTGCGGCGAAAACTTCAGAGAAGAAGAAACAAAAATCCTGTCCGGCTGGTGATCCGCAGAAGGGGGATGGCCGTGCTGGAAGCTCGTACCTGGCAACCTGAGGACCCAGCCCAGCACTGTAAACAAGCGGAAGACACTCAGCGGTTCGCGCAAGCTGCAAGACCCCGCGGCGTTTCTTCCTGTATGTGTGAAAGTACCTCCTTTAGCCACCGCAGAGCTACTCTTCATGTACTTGTTTTGTCACTAACTAATGCTGACACGTCATATAAACGTGCTTTAAAGTGTTAACCCGGTGCAGATTAGCCCGCTAACCGAGTCTTAGCAGTTCGTCAAAGGTCTATTTATAAATGTCACTGTGCGCGTGCTGCGATGATGCACATTGAATGATTAAAGCGCGTGTTTAATTGTGGTCCTGAATGAGCAAAAGGGTGTCTGGCTGTAAGGAAGCCGGCGGGGTGACGTTCCTGGATGTAACTGAGCTGTGCAGAGAAGCAGTAAAACAGCAGCAAGCAGGCAACCTTAAAAGGCAGCTGGAGGGACTTGGCCTCCTAATGCATCATGCAGACCCGAGTTCACCTTGACTAACCTTGATCTTTCCACCTGTGTTTCTCATGTTTCAGGTCAAAAAAAGTTGCAGTTCGCTCGAAACCCGCCCTTTGATGTGAACACCGACCCATGGACCAGCTCAGAGTCTGCTTCACCCCACAATCACGTTTAGAAGTAGATCATGAATGACAAACTCGTCTTCCTGGGCCTGCTGTACTTTGTCCAGGGTATTCCCTATGGTCTCCAGTCTTCTCTGCTTCCTGTGTTTCTGCGTGGAGCCGGCCACTCTCTCACACGCATTGGTTTCACCAAGATCCTCTACTTTCCCTGGGTGCTGAAGGTACTCTGGGCCCCTTTGGTGGACCGAGTGGGAACCAAACGTCGCTGGCTGGTGGGGACGGTGTCTGGGCTGGCGTTGACATGCCTCTCCAGTGCTGCCCTGGCTCCAGAGGCACACATCTGGGGTGTGGCTGGGACTCTGCTGGCCATGAACACCTTCGCCTCTGTCCAAGATATAGCTGTGGACGGGGCTGCCGTTGGGCTGCTGAAAGGACGCGGGGAGCTGGGACTGGGCAATACGGCCCAGGTTGTTGGATATAAGGCTGGATCAGTGTTTGCTGGTGGTGGGCTCCTCGCTGTGATCGATGTGGCTGGATGGAGCTGGATGTTTATGCTCCTGACTTTTGTGTATGCAGGCGTGGCTCTGTTTGTGTGGGGGGCCCCTGTGCTGGACGATGAGAGCATAAAGCAGGCAGATGGCAGCAGGAGGGGTGGGCAGGGAGCAGAGGTTATGAGGCCATGGAGGGTATGGAGGAAGCTGATGGCAGTGCCCGGCACACCTTGGACAATCCTGTATGTGCTCACATACAAACTTGGTAAGTCCAATCACTATGCACATGTGTTTCCTGTTTAAACAAGCAAAACTTTACATAGCAATGGATGTGTGCATGCAGTGTGTTCTGCTGCTTAAACGTATTGCAGTGAAATTACCAGAGTGTCATTATTTCACTATGTTATTC
This sequence comes from Poeciliopsis gracilis, assembly GCA_911649635.1. Lineage (NCBI taxonomy): Eukaryota > Metazoa > Chordata > Actinopteri > Cyprinodontiformes > Poeciliidae > Poeciliopsis > Poeciliopsis gracilis. Next base: position 2,235,129 of record CAJVRI010000005.1, on the reverse strand, counting down.
ATGCTGCTAAGGAAATAAGTCTTACCTAAGGTGAAACACTTAGTCAATCAAGAATGAATCGAAATGCTCAGTTATGTTATAGCAACAAAGTTTGACATAACAATGCACCTTTAACGTGGCTGCAGCAGAAGCCGCTCACAAAGCGAGTTCGGTGGCCTAACCAGTGCTGGTGGTAATTTCTGGTGAATTCTCTACAACCAGCCCTTTCCAAGTTTTAAAACCAGTTGGATTTAACTGATAAGCTTGACGACAAGGCTGGCTACTACTAGCAGATCCAGGCTCTCCATTTTTGTATTTAGAACAATCTTTCGACATGTTGACAAAAAAGATTGTATTATCCGAGAAAGAGGTTTATTAGATAAAAAATAATCAGATGTGCTACTTGACTTTGTTTTTATTGTTCAATGCCAGTCAGCCATTTTGGATTTTTAGGTCAGGGTTGGAAAACAATCTTTTTCTTTCTTAATTTTTCCAACTTGAGCTTGGAGAGCTCTAAGTAAGTATTGAACAAGCAATATAGTTATACTTATTCAATCAGTCTCACAATGGTAATTGGTAGTAACTTTTCTTCTCTTTGTTTTTCCATAACAATATCAACCGACAAGCCTAAAGTGACATTTTCCTTTTCTATTACAGTATTTCTGGCTTCGGTGAGGCCTGTGAAACGTTTTTTTTTACTGCAGTTGTACCTGTTACAATAAATCTGAGGAAACCACTGTTTTATTCAACATATTGCGAAGACCCACAAGAAAAGACCTGATAAGAAACAAAGAAACTGAGTAACCATTGCATAAAGACATAAAACATGTCACCAGTTTCGATTGGGAACCCCATCGTTCCCCAGCCACTGTTCGAACTATTCAGAAGGTTCCCTTATACTAAATAATCAGATTATTTATTGTAATAAATATCCAGATTTCTGAAAGAAAGGTGTTCCAATGTCACATTTTAATTTTATTGTACAGGAAATATGCTTGCATTCATCTGTTCTTCAGTATTTCCATCAGTCCACTGAACTCTCTATTATTCCACCCACCTGTCCATACAGCTCTGGTTCTACAAATCTAGCTGTGGTTTTTGCATATGGGTCATGTAAAACCTGAGGAACATCTACATTTGTGTTTTAGAGTTGGACCAGAAACTGAAACTAAAAACCTGGAAATTTGAGTCTCGAAAATATACAGCATTTTGAAATGAATTTTGAGAATCCTGTGTTCAAAAAAGCCTCAAGAACTGAGAAAGGATATTGATTTACCCTCTTTAAACTCGTGTAATTATAATATATCATCACAAAGCCCACCAACAATATGAAAGACAGAAACAAATTTGATGGAGCAATCAAATATTTAACTCAATCTGTTTTTCCTCATTTTCTGTTTGAAGGTGAGATTAACAAATTTGCGGTTTTGGTAATTTTATCTAGATTTTTTGTTGCAGTCTGAGACCTGTAGATCACCTCTAGATGTCACTGTTGGTGTTTCAGTAACAAGTGAACAGAGCCACCAGTGTATTGCTGAAGTGTGTGGAAGTAATTGTTGCAAGCCAGTTTGTTCTGTCTCCTGTGAGAACACTAAGAAATACAGACTCTGGTCAGACTAAACAGCTTCTGGTACTCACAGAAAGTTACTCCACAAAGCGCCATGAGCTTCCTTTAGTTTGCTAACATGTCGTCAACAACAGAAAGTTAAAATCCAAGGTGGTCCCATACAAGTTGAGCTCGAGTGTTTGGTAGCGAGAGTTAATATGACCAGAGTTTGGTTTTTGGTAGCAGAAGGGGATTGTGTGAGGATTAGAGCGTCTTTGTGTCTGTGGCGTTAAGAAACTGAAATAGAGGAAACCGTGCATGTTTGCTGATGTGCATTTACATGTATGTGTGCAAGTGGGTGGTGGGAATCTAATTGTCTCCTCAGATTTGCACAGTTCTTCCCTGTGTATGGGGTATGGATGCATACAGCTTTGTTTTTTGAAAACGGTGTACATGAGGGTGTGTGTTTTTTTTTTTTTGTTAGTGTTGAGGTTGGCTCAGTAATCGGATAATCCCCTGCAGACAACACTGCTAGACAAAATATGAAGACTGGCTGGACCCCCTAATCTGTCTAGAAGCAGCCCCCCCAATGCAACACTCTCTCTGATCCATGAGCTCACACATGAAGGCACACAACACACTACTAGTACTAGTTGTTGCTCAAGAACACAACAGTTATCAAGTTTAGCATCGTCAGTGCATTTATTGGTTTCCTTCTTTGCAGTCATCACATTACAGAGTTTCCCCTTTTTGCTATTTCAGTGCCTCCTATCTTTGCATCCCAGTGCAATCTACAGTATGTATGTTTCCTATGTTTTAGATGAATCTTAAATGTGTGGCTTATGTGAGACAGTATTGTTTTTGTTCAAGGGGGTATGTGGATATGTTTGTGTGAGACCAGTAATCTGTCTGTCTGAACAGCCTCCACCCCCCCCAAACACCTCTCATAATAACACGCATATACAAGCACAAAAACCCCTTCTCCCGCATCTACCACTAATGAACTCTGAGTTTGCTCTGCTTCCAACTCTGTGGCCAATCATTTGCTGCCTCGTGTCTAAACGGTGACCCTTGTGCCATCTGAGGCCACCAGCTTGGTGGGTGAACTGTCTGGGTAGACCGACAGACAAGGGGGAGAGAGGGGGAGGGAGGCCGCCCAGGACAAATGGGAAATGAGCCAGGGTAGAGGCGAACAATGAATTGCAAATACTTTTCCAAAATCTCATCAACCATGTTTTCCCAAAACGTGGTAGACATGGAGAGATAGAAGATTCTCAAGGTACGATAACATTCAGTAAAATAAAAATAACGGAGTTTCACGGTATAGTTGTATTTATGTGGGGTGTAACAAGCTCTTGTAGATATTGTTGAAATGACTGCCACCAGCCAGTTGCTGTCTTTGCCTGATGAAGTTGGGATAGAAGATGCTCCAATTACTCTTAATGCACTTGATGATTAGCATTTTGTGTTAGTCGAGAAGCACCACAAACGTTTTAATATATTTTAATAATTATAACAACAATATCTAAGATGCTCATAAAGTGCATTTTATTTTTCATACATCACTGTCACATTTCACATTGAAAGGACGCCATCTATTTAAAGTTGATGCAGCATGCACAGGAACCAGAATGTGAAAAATACCCACTCTAGTTCTAACCAGAACTGAACATCTGACTAAGTTGGAGAACCATTCAAGTTAAAGTTGAGGTATTTCAACAGAGAAAAAACTAACAGGGTCTTGGAGTGAAGACTGGGGAAGAGGATGAATTAATCAACAGTCACCACATGGCTCCTCCAGTAAGGCAGAGAGCAGAACTGTGATAGAAGTAAACAGACTTAGCCTTGTTAATTTACATGACCACTTTAAATGTCTTAAGGTTTCGGTTAGTGTGTTTAGGTTAGTCATGTCCAACATGTTATGATAATACTAAGGCAAATGTTGGATTGACTCCAAAATGCTTGGTGCTCCATCAAACTATGAAACACACTTTGATCACTTTTGAGCATCTTTTTTCATCCTTATGCTGAACTATGCCAGGTCAGAAATAGTGATAAATCCTAAAGGTGACATAACTTTAAAAATTCATTTGTGTCATTTGCTAACCAGGAAATACCAATCCAGTTCAACTGGACCCTCTTCCCTACATATTTTATGTTTTCCTTTGTCAGCAAATCTAATTTAAATGGATGGGTCATTAAAAGGTTTAGCTGAACTTCTTAATGGGTCTCTTGCTTCAATAGATGGATAAATGCTAAAAAAAATGTGAAGCACTTCCATTGATTAATTGGTAATAATAATAATAGTGAAAAGACTTAGCTTGTTTTATTAGCAGAGTGGTAAAATGAAATCTTATTGGACCAGTAAAACCTAACTTCATGTTACACAGTTCATTTAGTCCAAAAACTCATAAGAAGAAAATCCTACCCAGTGGCCTAGAGGGCCTGGTATTTGTAGAGGGGTTACGTAATCGCTGTTACCTTATGTTCTCGTCTGCACGTTCTTGAGTCCTGAGTGCCATAAAGACCTAATTGTGTCCAAGTGTGTGACAGAAGACTAATATGCATTAGGAACTGTGAAATTCCATATAGGCAGGTTTTATGCCATCCCTGGTGAGCCTGAGGAGCTGAACATTGCAGCAGGTGCCTGTGTATCCCTGTGAACCTACTCTATGTGTACCTGCATGCTGCATTGTCTCTTACATGTCGAATGTATGAAGTTGTCTTCATTTATCCTGTTGTTGGCGGAGAGAGCTAATTTTGTTCTGCAAGGTGACTGTGTCCTCGGTGATCTCCCCTGCGCTGACAGCTATTTTGTTTAAACTGTCACAGGAAGGTCATGTCCTCGCCGACCTCGCACAATCATCTTAAACTTTTCATTCCCCAGCTCTACCTTTGTATGTTTATACACACCAACACACAGCCTCGACCTTAAACCCATGTGCCTGAACGTACCCATTAAATGTTACCCTAAAATCACTTGTGTATGAATTAGCTTGCCTGATGTTGTGTTGGCAAAGAGATATCAGTATGTTTCTAAGACATACAATAGCTGGTCAAACTGTCTTTTTAGGCTATATGTGGAGCTACATGCACCTGATCAGAGTGTGGAAGTATGTAGCGATGTGTTATGACTAACAATTATACAATAACACTTTTCAGTGAGCACTTTATTTCTGTTGGATTCTGGATTTGTAGTTTAAAAATGGAGACGGCCATTAAAATGGTGATTTTGAGATAAAGTTTAATGAAATGTCGCATTCTGTTGTAAAAAAAATACTTTTTTTTTACAAGGTTTGGTTCACGATGTCTTGAAGTTCTAAGTGTTTTGGATCAGACAAGTTAAAAGGGAGGTGTTGGACTCTTGGGTGTGTCCTAGAAGACGTCCCATCAGGGGATTTTGTGTTGCTTCTGAAGGACTTCAATGCCGATGGAGAAACAAAGGTGTTAGCAGAAGGGAAGTGCTTGGATTTCGTAATTGTATCATCAGACCTGCAGCACAACATCTTGGCATTCGGGTGAAGAGGCAGGCTGATCACCACCTGGTAGTGAGTTAGAGCCATTGGCTGAGGAGTCTGCCAGACAGACTTGGTGAACCTGAACAGGTGGTTTGAGAAAAGGACATCTGATGGTGATTTTCAACTTGCTCCTCCAGGAGAATTTCTCTCATGTCCCGAGGGAGGTAGGGGACATGGAATCATACTGGGCTATGTTCAGGACCTCTGTTGAAGATGTGATTTTGGAGAACTTTGGCCTGAAGGTCATCAGTGGCTGGACCTTCTGGAGTTTATAAGTGGTGATGGCAGCCATCAGGCTGGAAAAAGGGCTTTAGGGGTTGATTGTTCTTGGGGATTATTGCAGCATCTGACATGTACTGGGTGGTCAGGAGGACTGATTTGTCTTTGATTTTAGGGTAAACACTTCTGTAAAGGAAAAATTTGAAGAGGTTATAGAGACATTTGGTTGGCTTTATTGAAAACCCTTTGACAATTTAGAAATGGGTATCTACAACTCTTTGATGAACATTGGATGAGTTCAGCACTTCATTTTCATTTGGGATTTTTTCTTTCGAATTTGAATCTATTTTTGTGCCGCCAGTAGATCTGTGTCTGTAAACAGAGACAGTTTGATTATACATGACTATTTCTGACTCCGAAGTACGACAGGAGTCAGTAAATAGAGGTAAAGTTATCATTATGTTTACATATTTTAAGAAGTGCTTTTAAGTTAACTTTTTGGCATTGAAAAACAATGGAAATTTTAATTTTATTTTCCTTTCATGTTTTTTTTGTTTTAGCTCAAGAACTTATTTTTGTTTTGCTATTAAAATCAAGGACTGAAAAATGTTTTACTTTGGGATGTTCCACTCAGGACTGTTTTGTCTCTGATGCTCAGACACATTTTAGATTAGACAGTCATGACTGGATGAGGCTAATCTGACACTACATTAAAAAACAGAAAAAATCCATGACATGTATAGATTTGAAAACCCCTTAAATTATAAGTCACGGTAAAATATAGATGATCTTGTTGAGGCTTCAGTAAATTTAAAACTTTCAGAAGATGTTTACAGGCACAGCAATTTGCAGAAATATCATTGTGCCTGTTGAGGAACATGTAGTTTGTTAGAAACACAGATTTGTTACAGCAAAACACACGGCCTATACAGTTTTGCAAGCCATGCACGTGGTAGCAGGTGATGAGTTTTCAAAAATTGTTTTGAATAAATCACTGACAATAAATCACTGACAATAAATCACAAACAATTGCCCAACAACAGTAATTGGGAGTTTAGTCTCATTTAAAAACGTCGTTATCGGAACCCTGCATTGTTGTTGCAAAAGTTTAGGAAATGTTATTAAATGTGTGTGCTTACAAGCTTTTTAAATAACCAGGATCAACAAAACACCCCCTTCCTAAGGCTTGTCGCTCTTTTAACGGTAAATAGTTTTGTCTGACTGTGCTGTCTGTAAACACAGTTTTCTTTGAGCCTGCCATCCCTCTTCTGTTTCCTCTTCACTAACCTCCTAACAATGTCTCTGTTCAGCTTCCCCTCCTCCTCCTGCTTCTCTGTCTGCAGCCATCTTCATCACTGAGTGCTATCGTCTCTCTTGCATCATGTTCTGTTTGTGTCTTCCTGTTCATGACTGTATGATGCTCGTTTCCTGCATCCTATTAGTTCTCTTTTCCTAATTGACCTATTGCTGTTTCTGTCTCATTAATCCCCTTCATTTTTTGTGTGTGACTTGACTTGGTTTTCCTCACTGATTCCATTTTTATTCTGATTTCTGATGTCTTTTTCTCTTCCTCCGTCTTCAACGTTTTTCTATTAACTTGCTTAATATAATAGCGTCCGTGCTAAAATAGACAATTCTTGCTTCGAGAATAGTTAATGGGATAATCTACTTGTCTATATGTCCAACCAATACCACATGTGTAAAGAAACAATTAGTTGAACATACAGAACTTTGAACTAAACAACAGACATTGAAGAATCACATCACGTTTACTTTATTAACATTCCTCTTGGCTCTCTTTGGTTGTTGCTGAGCAACCAATGAGAGCCAACCAGAACAATGAGTTTCTGCAGATTGCAGTAGGACCACAGGGAGGAGTTCTGTTTTTGCACAGATTATCTGTATCATATTATGCTGTCACCACTCAGTGATGGTTTTAACAGATAAGTGAAATATTTTTGTTCCTACTTCAGATTTACAGCAACTTCTGCATCTCACATTAGTCGTTACTATTACTAAAAGAGCAGACGTCATGTCTTCATGAAGTCTGCGAGATGCAAAGCTCAGGAGGATAAAACAGAGCAGATGTCCAGCCTTTCTGCTAGCCCTTAGTCTTTCTCTTTCTCGCTCTCTTGCTGCCTAAGTAAGACTTAGACATGCCCCAAAATGTAGCAGAAAATACAGTTTATCTTCAAATATCTACTTTCTTACTTTTCTAAGCATTGATATTAAAAATTGCTCACGTTGAGTCTCAGCAACACTGGAGAATGTCGAACAAGAAATGATACGCCTAATAAGGTGTATTCACTGTACTGAAAGAGATCGGATTTTTGAGTTTTGCATCATGCTAGTTGGTAGTGATTCTTTAAAAAACAACACTCATACAATAGATATTCAAATTTTGGGACAAATCCTTACATTTAAGCTGAAAGCAGTGAATGTTTGCTTTCTGCAACATTTGTGACATTTACTGAGATGTTGTGTCATCAACATGGAAATCATTTAAAAATGTTATTGCATTTGTAAAATGCATAAGAATGAGGAAGTCATTCTGTTTCTTTTAATCTTTCTTTTCCTTTAAATTCTCTTGTCAGCGTATTTGGGAAAGGTGTTTGTTGGTGCTCAGGTAAACCACGTGTCGTTTATTTTCAGCCAATAAAATACAAGAAGGCTAGTATTATGTTAATCTTTTTATTGATGTATTTGTTTTGCTCATTCTACTCACTCCACTCTGTTCTTTAGATCTGCTGTGATGAGGAAGATCATGGTGAACCTGCAGTGTTTTCTCTTTTCTCTCCGACTTCATCTCGGAGACGAGAAACAAAACACACTTGTCTGTCGGAAGGCGAATGTCCTATCTGATTGGTTAAATTAACATTTATGACAGACTTCATGGCACAGTCAGTCCCGTCTGTATGTTGAGCATGTGTAATCTGCCAGCGGTAACACATGAGTGACAGAAGTGAGAGACGAGCGTTTGCTACAGAGAGAATCCACGTTTCCTCCCCAGGTTTCACGAAGGTTGTCACACCATTGTTACAGCGGTGACACTCTAATTCTGCTGCTGCACTCCCAATCACTGGGAGTCTGTTTTATCTGTCTTTTTTCCCCGTCTCTTTCTCTATTTTTGTTTGTCTCCTGGCTGACTGAGTGAGTGAGTCGTCGGTTGTGTTGCGTCGTCTTTGACAGCAGTCTGGGAGCCAAGCTGTCACTCACGCAGCTCCTTGGTCCCACTGTCTTTCTGAAGTCAGTCTCCATTAATATAATAACACTGTGTAGTCGGCACCACTGAATATTTTACTGTAATGTTCCGCAGAACATTACCCCCACACTCAACGCCACACAGAAGAAAGTCGTACTGTCTGACAGAAACTTTTTATTTTGACTGAAAGGTCTTTGTGAGGTCTGTTTCATCTGTGGAAGTTTCTGTGTTTTTTTGTTGTGTTTTCTCTTTTGAGCTTTAGGAAAAGTGCTAGGCCCCTTTTTGATAAAGTGACTGAGGGTATTCTTTTTCTTGTCGGGCATCTATTATTGACACTTTCCAGGAATAGGCCTAGGTACGCGGCACATCGATGCGCTTCGTTTAAACCTGCAGCCGTCATCTCTGGAAAAAGTGTGCTCTTCAGGTTTGCAGGCTAAACAGTTTGCTCCAACCGACTTTGATGTTTTTATTGTCGATGGAAAAATCGTCTTGTTTCGTAAGAAACAAAAACAAAATATATAAGTACATCTAAAAAAATTTAATATTATGGAAGAAAGTTCATATTAATTACGTTAAAGTTTTTTGTCACTTATTTCAAAAAGTGAAACCTATTCCTTACACAGAGAATGAAATATTTCTTGCCGTCACTTTTTGTCATTTTAATTATGACTTAAAGAAACTAAAAACTTTCTCAGGAAATCAAAATGTTACGTAAGAGCAAAAAATAAGGGATACTTTAAACAGAAAGGTAAAGCTTCTGAAAAATGTTTTCATTTGTGTACGTTCAGTTGTTGGTTGGGCCTCCTTTTAAATGACTGTAACAATGCGGCGTGGCATGGAGGCGATCAGTCTGTTGTTATGTTTCTCAGCAGCCTTCAGGTCATCTGCATCACTGGTGTGTTTTATTATTCCACACATATGGAATTTAAGGATTTCGACATTTTGACCATTTACCATTCAAATACTTAACGATATTTCACTCGTCAATCCTCTCAAAGCTGTGGTTGTCCCTGTTTACTCTTGTTCCTCTTCTTACCACACTTTTTTCCTTCTACTCAATTCTCTATGAATATGCTTGATACAATGATCTGCAAGTTACCAGCTTCTTTAGCAATGACGTTTTGTCAAATGATAATGTCAAATCATTAGTCTTTACCATGACTGTGGGGATCCAGACTGAGGGACCATTTAGAAACATTTTACTGTATTACATCTATATCACTCTCTGAGAGGAGGATCAGCTAAAGTCGAAGTTTTTTTTCTGATATTAACCTGAACAGACAGATTTTCTCACCAATAAGCTTCAAGCCTGAACTGCTGTCCAGCCGTCTTGTCCTGGTTTTCCTCCTTTCAGTCTCTCATCTCACTTTTTGTGCCCTTTTCTTTTTCCAGGTGAGCAGGGTGCTGTGACCATGTTTCCTCTTTTCCTCCTGGATCACCACATGACAGCCAGAGAGCTCAGCTTCTGGAACGGCGTCGTCGCTATGGGCTTCTCCATCTGTGGCTCATCCCTCGGAGGCCTGCTGCTCGCCCAGTTCAGGTAGTCTTCATCAGCAGTGAGAAACCGCTGTTGATTGTCAAATTATGCACTATTGATTTAAGACGCTTTGGACGGCATTATAAATCAGTATCAGCTAATTTACAGGGTTTAGTGACAAAAACATGAAAGTTCTGGTGGAGATAAAATACCCAAAACAACAGCAACCATGCTAAAAATATTCAATATGATAAAAAGTGTGTATGCTGCGCTCTCATCATGTAAGATATTGTAATCATCTTTACCTTCTTCCTCACCTTATTCATCATGCAGATTTCCCCTTTAACATTTCTTCATCACTGTGGCTTCACTCTATTGGCTTGTGTGTATGTGCGTGCTGGAGTGTGTGTTTGTACCGTTCTCTCTCTCTCTCTCGGGGTGTGTACGGTAATTTAAGTAAACATTGCCTTGTTTGAGAGCTCAGGGACCCCCTGTGTGGCGTGTGGTGTGAGAACAGCATGAACAGCAAATCCTTTACACACACTCAGGTACACGCAGAATACGCATAAAAACACACGCACGCGCTCACGCACTCCTCGGCTTGCAGAGACAATATAGATGTAGCTGAATGTAGGTATTAGATTTCCCGACAAATGCTAAGTTGTTAGACTGACTTATTATGCTGTGAAGGCTGTGAGGAATGGAAACCTCTCAGTTGGTTTGCCACACTCAACATTTAAAGCCGTTTCTAATTAAAACGAGAATTTATCTACGGTATTCCTTCTGTTAATCTAGATTTTGATCAGTTTATCCAACTTTGCATTTATATTGTCTTCTAGTTCCAGTGTTAAATGTTCATTAAAAGTTAAAGTTCATTTGAGAATGTGGTCTTGCACTATTGTGCCATCATTAATATATCGTTTGAAAATGGCCTCAAAACAAGAGTATTAGTGTTAATCGCAATAACATCTAGGACAAATTATCGTCCAGCAGAACTTGTTGTCATGGCAGAGTTCTGTGAATCACAATATACATTTGAAACACAGATATGCTATGATGTTACAGAGGTAGGAGTCTTTACACTGTTTTAATTCCAACAACATATCCAGATGTTGTTTCTTTTAAAGTGAAGCTTGTGTGCTGTTTTTCCATTTTCACGTCAAATTGCATCATGTGATCACTTGGCAGTAAATGTTCTGTGTTTCTCTGGTTAATGTTGACTTGTGGTGTCTTTTTATCCCACCTGCCCGTATCTGTGTCAGTATTGTATGTGTATGCTAGCTTTCCCAGACCTTTGTTCTCTGCTCTCTCTCTCTCTGATGTCACCCTGTTTGGTTCTTTCCCTTCGTGAAGGAACACTAATAAACAAAGAGGAAACCTCCGAAGGCCAAACTTTTCTAAGGGCTAAAGTGCTTTGAAAAGATGTCATTGTGATACTTTGCCTTTTGATCCTTCGCGCTGTCTCCATCTCACTTGTACAGGGAATAAACTGTTCGCACACCACTAAAGGCAGAAAACACTTGGAGCTATGTCATCTTATTGTGTCATTCTTCCTAGGATATAGAGATATTTTGTGGATTTTCTTTTTTAATCTAAGCTTCATGTCTTTTTAAATAAGAAATTGTAATTTGTTTTTATGTATGAGATAAATGTGAGCTCTCCTACAGCATACTGCAAATGACTTGATGCGTTTGTAAAAAATTGGTGAAATATTGATAGGTTGATGCTTATTGTTCCTTGTGGATTCTTATAAAAAAGGCCAGTCTCCAAACATGTCGCTATACTTTATGGTGTATAATGACATGCTGATTAAATAGCATTTTGAATTCATATGTAATCAAATGAAGTCAAGCTTGGTACAAATGCAGATCAAAACTATCAAATTTATTCTGATACAATCCAATCATATGGTCAGATTCTCATCCAGTGCCTACTTGGATCTAAATTATGTTGCCCTACAACGTTACATAATCCAGAGTCAACATTTCTGTGATCATTTAGTGCCGATTGCATTAAGCCGTTGCTGCTGCAGCAATCTCTCACCCAGAACAAGCTTGTGGTGACAGTGGAGGGGAGCAACTTTCTTTTAACTTAAATAAATATCCGGCTAAATAGACTCACAATAAATAGGCTAAGTAGAAGAAAATGGATGAAAACACAAAAGCACTAGACTGGACGTACTTTCTATGGGACATAACAGCAGAGTTACAGGCAGAAATGTCTTTGTCAATGAATTTATTCAGGAAAGACTTGCTTCTGTACACAGAACTGCTGAGTCATGGCTGACAGACAGCTACACGTTTGTTGCTCCAAAGGACCAGAGTACCAGAGGTTATGTTGTTCAGATGCAACGTTGAAGCATTATTTGTGCTGTCACATTCGTTTTGTAAAGAACTTTGCGAAGAAATGCCACTTTTCAGAACCACAAGTGAAAATTCAGTGATTTTGTAATTGTAAACATCGACAGAGTTTTAGATGGTAGTCCTGGGTTTCTCTGAGAACCTCTTTGTCTGACCTCAGGACAGATGTATGAACAGATCTGCTCCAGGAAAAAGCTGCACTTGCAATTATTGCTTAACGTCAAATGACAACTTATTTGTAAATGCTTTTAGTCTTTTCCAACTAGATGAACAGCAATAATTTCTTTTCAAGAGATTTATGCAGATGATTTTCTGTTTTAGCTTTGTCATCACAGATCTGAACACTCATTTTTATTTTTAATATTAAACTGCCCCTTTGCTACTACTGCAGAAATCTCTGTTCTACTGACTTTAAATATTGAGAAAAAAAAATAACCTGGTGGTGTAGCTAATTATTAAAGGTAAAATTTGTCTTCCACACATATCTTTTTTTTTTTCTTACTTTATTTTTCAATATTTGAAAATACTAGTAAATACTAAAATATGTGCCGATAAGTCTTTGAAAGTTCATCTATACCATTTAGTTTCCACCCTGTGCCAGATGAACACTTTTCCTTCCTCACCTCTTCTTCTCACCCCCACATTAGCACACAGAGGCGAGGTTGTCCAGCAGATTGTGTCCCACGTCTAAAAGCCCAGTTGGAACGTTTATCCACTCCACCATCAGAAACGGCTGAGTGGTCAGTCAGGGACGCTCTTTAGAACCACCAGCAGCAACCTGAGAACAAACCTATTCTTATCTGGGTCTGTCCTGTGTAAGGTGGCAGCCAGGCGGGTTTTCTTTCTCACACACACACACTCTCTCTCTCTAACGCACAGGCACACACTTTAGCATCTCTTGAGAAAGCATCATGTGAAAGACTATCATTGAGAAAGGAGGTAAAGAAGAAGCAAAAAGAGGAATGTCTTTAGCATGTGAATGGTGCAGGCTTGGTTTTCCAGTCAGGATGTAGGCGGGGTTGAGAGTGGAGAGAGAGTGGAGAAAATAGTGTATTTGTGTTAATTATGATGATTTTCCACATTAAAATCCCCACAAAAATATGAATGAAAAGGAAATTTAATACTTTCTTAAAAGTTGTTGTTTTCAAAAAGTACTTTTAATCTGACACACCAGCCTCACCTGAACTCATAATGTAATTTATTGAATATGACTGTATCGAGCATGGTTTGCTGTCCATTTAAGTATCGCCGATCAATCTAAAAATGAGCCACGTCTCGGTGGATCTCCATGGAAAGGAGTAGAGCGGTAAGTTTGGTGTAGAGACGCTTCACTTACCGTCTTGAATCACATATTCAGCTTTGTGCGACAGGCCCTTCTTCCTCACAATCTTTTTTTACACATAAATAATTACATGCAGAAAAAACATAAACAAACACGCACAGTCCTTTTGAGTGGCAGGTATCCTCTGAGTGATTGGCACTGTTAATCCCTGTTGTCACATCAACAGTGTGAGTGCCCATATGTGTGTGTCTGTGTGTTTGTATGTATGTTAGCAGTGATTAATTATCTCTCTCACGCTGAGGATCTCCTTAGGTTATTGATTACGTCACGAATCAAACCCACAGGGGGATGATTTCTTTGCACTAACAGGGAATCAATTAGTGTCTGGGGACTTGTTTACTTATGCGCTTGCTGACATGTAAATGTGTGTGTGTGTGCGCCCATGAATGTGTGTTAGCATGAGATACAATAAGGTCTTTAAATGTAATGCTACGAACCCCGAGGCGTCGTCGTACACATCGTGTTGCTCGCTGATGCACTTTTAGCTCTTAAAACGTCTTCCTGAGATTTGTGCCGTTGCTTGTTTCTCCTCAGCATCGGGGCGATGATGCGACGGGTGTTTGTGCTGCGCACCATCAGCATGGTCTTCCAGAGTTCTTTGCTCACTGTACTGGAGCCATCGCCGCTCATGAAAGGTGAGAAGCTGGATGTAAATCAAATCAGACAATATTTCCAAACAAGATATGGTTTCAAAGTTGTCTCGGTTCATCCTGGGATGAAAAAAGGGCAGAAAACTATTACTGCCACCGAGGCCCTCCGACCCCCTCCTCTTATGATTTTAGACAATCAAAAGAGAAAGAAAACTGCTTCAGTAGCTTAAAATATGAGATCTGAGGTTTGTGGTAAATAAGTTAGTTTAACCTCTTTGTGTTCATTTGAAATTATTTTAATTGCATTTCAAAACTGAACTGGGCAAAACAAGGTCCAGTTGAATAGTCCCATTCATATTCAGACCAGTTTAAGTGTTTCAAATAAAAAAACAGATCAGAGATCAATGAAGCAAAAATACAAACAAGTAAAAACAGCAAAGTACAATATATAAACATATCACATGATTATGTGAAAAGCACAAAATATTGTATATATTCTATCAATAGATCATATTAAGACTTGAGTTAATTTGATATGGGGATGTTTACTTTTTCACTCAAGACCAGGCTGGTTTAGATACTTTTTTTTCCCATAAATGAGCTAATCGTTTGAAAACTGTGAATTGTATTTACTAGTTCATCTTTGCCTAAATAAAAATTACTTTGACGATCTGATGCATTTAAGTGTGACAAAGAAAACTAATAAAGACATTTGTAAGGATGCAAAAACCTTTTCAAAACTCGGTGCAAGTAAATAAAAACTACAAAGACCTGCAATGATCACACTGTCATACTGTGTGACCTAAACAAATGAGTGCTGATGTTCAAATATGAATGTGTATTGTACTGTGGACATTGACACAAATGACACATTTGATTTCATTGTGCTGCCAGTCTAGTCATTCACTTCTCTGCCATTTATCTTTGCCAAAGACTTCGTCTTCCTTATCAAGGCACTCGCACTGAAAGTCGAGGCCCGCCATCCCGCCTCCGTTCCCAAACCCGACAAAGATTTCAGAAAAGTTAAAGGGGAGAGGAGAAAGAAAGAAAACAGAAAAACACTCTGTTTCAGATTTTCAATATTACATGATAACACTCCGCTTCCCACTCTTCCAGTCTGATCAGGCGGAGTATCTGTGTGACTCCAGCAGCCTTGCATCGCTGACTGAAGAGTCTTATTCGGCAAAAACTCCGGCGTCTTGAGTGAATAATTCAGTGTTCGTGGGAGCAGAGACAGATAGGCTCTGTGGTTCCTCTGTGTTTCCCCACTAACACTGCTCTGCCACTTCCCCTCAGAGGATAACACTACATGTGTTTTGGAGATGTGTGTGTGTGTGCGTGTGTGTGTTTTCGGGGGGTAGACTTTACTCCTCAGCTGCTTACCTTTTTCTTGCTGCTTTATTTCTTCACTTTGACATCTACATAGAATAAGTATGAAAAAGCACCTTTTTTTTTTTTTTTGGATGCAGATGTTTTGATTACGATCCACTTTGTCTGCACGTGTTTACTTCTGCAGGAATGGCGGTGCTGAGCATGAGCGTTCAGCACTTCCTGGGTGGTCTCATCACCACGCTCACCTTCACTACCATGATGCATTGCACTCAGAGGGCCGAGGAAAGCATACAGGTAACAAAGACTTCATTCACTCTGTTTTCCTCTCTTGTTGTTTTCTTTCTGGTCGTTACCGTGTTATTCGGCAGCGTTAGATCATATCCTGTGGCTTAACAAATCTTTGTATGTGCGAGAAGTAAAGGCTGTCTCTTTGTTTTTGTTTTTCTCATCTGACTTGGCTTTATGTGCTATTTTGTAATGTGAAGTAATTTCCGTTTGGGGTTGTCAGAAAAGGACTGTGCCACGCCTATTCCCAGCTCTACCTGCCTCTTCTCACCAGCGGTTTTCACCTGTGAAATCTCAAAATGAATCCCAAACCCAATTTCTGTTTATTGCTTCCTTCTTCTGGCGGATTCCTGCCTCCAGCCACCCGACTAAGTTTTCTTTTCTTCATTTTGGACTAAATGCTCTCTTTTTTTCCCCGACTCCCAGCCTCTCGCTCTCCTCTCTTGATTTCTCCACTTTGCTGTAACTCCTTTTGTCCCCGCCGTAACTGGGCCATCACCGCCTGAAGGTGATCGCTGTTCACGCAACCGTTCAGACGTCACTCAGTCAATCTGAGAGTGACAAATTATAACTCGCATTGCTGTGGCGCCTCGCGTGTGAAACGAGAATAAAAGAAGAGACACCTGTGGAGCAGGTGCCGTAAAACAAATTCAGATGAACGGCAGTAAACGAAGACAACAATGGGCTGATCAGAGCTGCAGAGCTGCAGGTCTGAGGGTCGTGCGGGGAGATAACTTTGCTTTTTATTGATTCAGTTTGTTAATCTATGTGCCCAGAACAGGAACGCAGTAGCTTGCCTATGCCCGATGTGTGTAGCATGAGCGTGTTATTGAAAGTAGTGCTATCCAGTAACAGAAAGCTGATAGTGTGAGTGCTTGCTAAGGATACCCAGGAGAAAGAAACCGAATCTGTTAAACAAGTTGCTCAGAATAAAGACACTCCACTTAGCTTTGGTCACACAGGCTCTCAGAGATCTCTGCATCGGAGCGTTGCCACAGGCTGCCGGCAAAGCCGCTCTGAGCGCCGTGCTTCTCAGCCTGGCCGACAAAACCGTAGATTCTCACATTTGGAAGCAACAAGGACATTATTAAGTCAGATTCAAGTAAAACACCAGAAGCTCCAACATCAACATGCTGACTCTGTTCAGTTTAACTATTATATACGAATCCTTCAGCTGCCTTGTTTCATCAGATATTAACCTCATAATGGACAGTGATATGAAAAAATGCTCTCTGGGAGTAATTTTGGTAACTGGTTCACCACTCTTTTATGTTTTGTGGATATTGAAAAACTACGATTCTCTGTGATCTTTTCCAAGCCGACAGACGTCAGTGACTGTGATTCTAATTTCTTTATTTAGGGGCACGATGTGTTGCTTTTTAAGGTATTTTAGGCGCCTTTTTCGGAGAAACCGTAACATTTGTTGCGATCCAGCCGCTTATTTACAGATCAGCAGAGATCAGAGTCTCTTAGAGAGGAACGTCTCCCACAGAGGTTTGAAGTATTTCACAGGTGTGAAAGCGCAGTCAGCTTTTCTCCAGCTTGGTAAGCAGGCTTTTCTAAGTTATTTTTTGAATCTGCAGGTCAATAACCAGGCCTGGTGTGGCTTGAAACATCCAGTCAAGTTTAGATCATTTTTTTATGTCTTTAATAAACAAAATCTGAAATCAAAAATTACTTTTTATAGTTATTCAGATTATCTTTGGCTTATTTCCAAGCATTATTCACAATGCAAATGTTTGGAAAAAGATAAAATGTTATATCTTTACTTTCCAAGTTTTTGACCTGCAAAAGAATTTAGCAAGTTAAAATATATTTGAGTTAGATTTAAGACAGTGAGGACTTCTTCACATTAAATCTTTTGTGTAGATGATGTGATTGTTCATGTGTTTATCAGTTTTAACTTTTGCATACAGTCTAAATGAGGAAGTCATATTATTCTAATATCTCCAGAGTCTCTGGTAGCAGTCAGTCTTGGAGCGAATCTGAAGAAGCCTCTGACTGAAGACTTTTGCCGTCTGGCAGCAACAGTACTAAAATATTTGAGTAAATTGCAAGAAATCTGTTGAAGGAAGTTCTACCAATGTAGAGAAAAGCCACTTGTAATTCATAATTAACATCTTAACAAGGAGACATTTATCAAATGTATCAGTGAGGAAGACACAAACTGTAAATGATCGAGTCAAAGTGATTTAATTGTAAAGTGCAATTTATACAAAAAGTCATCCAAAGTGCTTTACTTGAAAATTATGTAAGGAAATCACATTTGAACCAAAAAAGGTCAAATATATTAAGCATGACTTAAACAGAAAGGTTGAAATGTAAATTTGAAACAAATTAAATGCCAAGACTTGAAAAAATTTAGATAAAGCAATTTTTGACCTTTTTATTAAACTGCTGTAAACCATAATGTTTTCAGTCAGTTTCTGTGCACCTCTAGTTTTCAGGACGTTCGTTGCATTGCAGAGGAGCATAGAAAGTGAAATTTGCCTCCAGTTGATCAGTACGGGATTTGGGAAGATGGTGCAGGACGTTTGCTTGGAGCCACAGACCGTCACATGGGCGCGACGGTCTGAAGAAAACAAACACATTTCCACCCTGATTGATGAAGAAGGGTTGAAGTAAATACATATATAGACACCAAAACGTAACACTTTCAATTGTCTCACCAATTGAAAGTAATTAAGATGAAATTTTTTTAATTTTTAACTAAAGAGCTCTAAAATATTTTGCTGCTGAGTGACAAAGCAAAATAATGGGATGAAAATTGTGAGTTTTCCTGGATTTTTAAGTCACTTCTTTTCATCTATTGGTGTTTTTTACCCTGAATGTCTCAGATTCACCTTTTCGTTGACGCCTGCAGTAATTGTGTCTTTTTTACAAAGAAGCATGCTCTGCTGATTTTTAATAGTTAATGTTAAATGCTCTCCTCCAACAGAATGTTAAAGTAGACGCATTAAGTAGAAAATGTCGATCATCTGTCGCTTTGCTTGTCACTCTTCTTCTAGGCCACCCACTACAGTTTCCTGGCTACTCTGGAGGTTCTGGGGAAGCTGATGTTCAGCGCTTTGGCCGGAGGAGTGGTGGACTGGTGTGGTTTCCAAGTGGCCTTTCTCTTCTTCCTCACCCTGTCGGCTGGAACGGCCCTGCACGTGTGGACGGCCACCTTCACCGGCGCTCTCAGGGAGAATCAGCTCAAAGAGCAGCCCAAATGAGATCCGTCTTAAACGTTTACATTCAGGGCAAGTCCAGGTACATTAATAACGGACCATTGGAGCTCGACTACGAATATTAAGGAAACAAACTTTGTAGAGTCGTGTATCAAGATTAGCAAAGTTCTTTCATATATCTACAGTCTTAAATAAGTATCAACCATTCTTTAATGGAGAGAAAAAAAAACGCTTTCCTTTAATCACTCTGTGACTGACTGCTCTTTTGTCATATTTCACAGGTAGCGATGGCCTTATGTTTTATTTATTTGGCTTTGAACATATCTCAAATAGTCTTAAAAAGCGTAGTTAGGTGGTGAACCTTCGGGGTACAGTGTACATCTTAAATATGGTGGAAGTACTCAAACTGGCTTGATGAAAGATGTTTTATTGTCCTTGGTAGAGATAAAATATACTGAAAGTTTCATAGTAGCTTAAATTAAAGGGAAATATAATCAAAGCTTATCATCTGAGCCAGTTTCATATCATTATACGTCAGCAATAAGAGCTGCAGCCAAAAGCAATAGTGTTAGTTTATTTTCTTATACTGTACTGTGTACATAATAATCTCCTGTGTTGTATGGTTTACAGTTGTCAGCTCTTTAATCTCTGCTACCTCGTATCACCACTGTAAGGTACGACAAATACACAGAACATAAAGAAACTGCATAAACCCAGAGTGCACACACAGACATCTCATTATGTCTTAGCTAAAACAAAACGTGATTGTAGTTTGTCTTCATAAAGAGAATAAAAGTGCAAATTTAGCTCTTAAGCAAAGGGCTTTTTTCACGGGTCGTAAACCATACATTGTCAATTGTTATGTTGTAAATTCCCACAAGTGTCAAAGTGCAACTCACACTTGTGGGAAACATCTGCCTTACACACTGCATGGTGCCATCTAGTCTTATTTATTTGACTCAATAAGAAAGTCCGCTTTCAGAAAGAAACTTGAATGACCAGACTTACTTGGAAGTTAAAGTTCTAAAATCGCACTGCATTACTGTTTTAGTTTCTTTTATTTTCCGTCTTTAAACATGTTTAATGCACAATAACTATTAATAGCTTCCCTTGCTGCTGTATAGCATAAATTGTTCCCTCAAGTCTTAGATTTAAACAGGTTCATCCCAGCAGGTTCTGTCAGAACTCAGTGAAATCCTGTAAGTAGGCTTTGCTAAAGGAAACATTGGCCACTTGATTGCTTTCACATCATGTGAAAAAGACGATGACATTACATATCTAATTATGTAGCCGTCTGTGGAACATGAGAGGCAAAGGAAATCTTTAAAATTTGCACAAAAATAAAGCTGCTGGGGACATTTCTAAAGTGGTTTTTTTGTGTGTGTTTTATTTGCCTCTCCCCTTCTCTGGATCTTATCAACATTTTCTTGTGTCCTCTCTTAAGGTCTGTTTGTGGTTCTCCCACTTTTAAAAGTCCATTGTGGCTTCCTGCGGCCCGACTTACAACACTGGATCTCTGCAGCGGTCGTGGCTGATGGCTACGGGAGTGAATAGGCCCCGTGCCACAGCACCCGCAATGTAAACAGCTCTAATGACACAACAAATGCTGTGAAGGAGGATTATGCCGGCTTACACGGCCCGTCAATACACCTCCACTTTACATGTTCCCACCCGGCTTCATTATCATGGCTTTCCTTTTTTTTTTTTTTTTTTGTTATAGTGGGACTGAGAGGGCGGGTTTGAGGAGAAGATTTTATTCGCTCCTCCTTTTCTGAAAAGAAGATTCACCAAGAATAATGTGTCTGATTAGATTTCTATTTGAAAAGTGGCATAAAACCACAAACCCACCTTAGGATGCAGTTCTTTAATTCCTCAGGAGTTCCTTCACGTATTTATATCTTACATGATAATGTTCACATTTTTCATTCTGGGCTTTGGCTCATAACGGTTTTATTGATTACCGTGTCTGAAGTCAAGATATAGGTTAAAAAAATACAAATATAAAGGAGAGCACAGGAAACCAGAAGATGCAGTCCAAGACACACAATGTGAAACCAGGGATAGCAATGTTCAGTTTCAGTTCATTTTCACTTTATTTTGGTAAATTATCAACATCATACACAGAAAACAAAATGCTACTTTACAAACCCATAATATTCCAGAAAAAGAAGTAGGCTGCAGGATCCTTGCACATCCTGCTCTTATGTCAATTCATACGGCAAATATTTATTGAAGCATTTGGTTCTGTGGTGATCCTGGTCTCCCTCTAATTTGACCACCAAACGACCACTTGTGATGAAACCTGTAATTCTGTACACTTAAAGCAAGTGCACCATAGTAACAGTGAATGGAAGCAGCTTAAAGTCTCACTTTTCAGCTACTAATGGCAGCTTAATTGCACTACAGTAACAGACAATAGCAAATGCTTTTTACCAACACGTGACATCAAAAGCACACTAAAGCAACATATTGCATATTTGATAACTTTATGTCGACTCTACTGTAGCCATCTGCTGTAGTTTTAACGTTGTTGCGTCTGTCTTTGACTCTCAGCCTTTGGGTTTGTCATGTGAAAGTGTTTTATTAATTTTCGTACAATTAATTGACATCTTATGGAAGTCACCCTCGTTTCATTCAGCGCTGCCAACAATTCTTCCTCCAGGGAAGACAATCATGAAACCCTATACCTCTGCCAGGAAAGAATGAAACAATTAGGAAACTTTATATGAATTTACCATCGGGAAGCTTCAGCATTACCTCCAATACAAAAGGATTGAATTTCAGAAGGAAGGCGCAAGTTACCAAACCAACCCTTATGTTTTTTAAACCTCCCAACTCAAACTGCCTCTGCTGAGTCTCTTACTCGTTGAAGCTATGCGTAATGGGATAACTGCTGCTACATAACTCGTCAGTCCCACTTTGAAGCCTGTGTGGACATTGAAAGGTAGGTAAGTGGTCTGGATCCCACTGCGCTTGATGAGAGCGAGGGCCCCCCGCCGCGGTTGCCAGATTGGCAGAAACCCCCCTGTGGAGATGTTGCGTGTCTTGGGGGGCCAAACGCGCCGCCACCTCTCAAGTGATTTGGTGTGTGTCCCGTCGCACAAGTCAAGCCTTTACCTTTTGTCGTCTTTGTCGGGGAAGCTGCCCAGGAGTTTGGGAAGAGGCCTCGATTTGGTGTTTACACGCAAACAAAGTGTTGCGTTGCTGCGCCGCGAAAGATTAGACAACGATTTACCATCTCATTGAGGAAGCGGCGCGCACGAATTCCTGAGTTGTGATCGGCAGACTCGGATTTCCCACAAGTGACGGGATATTGATTTCCTGTAGCTGTTTTATTTCTACAGGGCGGGCAGCAAGTCCACCAACTTTATACCCATATCACAGGGGAGGCACAGCATTAAATAGCCCTGCGCATTCACCCTGCGCCAAGTCTGATCGGCCACACACAGCATCACTAGAAACACCACAAAGACGTCCAGACAATGGGAAGCAGAAATAATAAGGCAGATTTTATGAGCGTCCGAGAATGTGAAGAGGGTTCATTGACAGGTACAGTGCAGAGTTACCTCTAAAGGAAAGGGGAAGGGAGGGAGGAAGAGAATGCAACATGTTTTAATCTCGGCAAACAAAGGTGTTGTATCGCTTTGTCTCCCCCCACTCTTTTGTGTCCGAGTGCCTCGGGAGGAGAGAGGTGTTGGCTTTTTGCGCTGCTTTTGTCTGGTGGCTCACAGAATGGTCTCCTGGGAAACCCGAGTGCGCAGGTGGAGGAGCGATCAGCAGCATCAGGTATCGCGGTGTTTCCTTCGCCGGTGTTTACTTTTTGTTTGTTTGCAGAACAAGAGTCATGGACACCGCTGTCTGTACTGTACTGTGGCCGTGTCCTCCTGTTCTTTCCGTCGCTTTGTTCTCCATCCTCGGTACTTCAACTTCATTGGACGCTGACAGGAACGTTCTCAGGTTTTGTTCGTGTCAGCTGAGATTCTTCTGGTTGATCAATATTCGAAGCAAGCCAAGAAAAAAAACCTGATAAGTTTTCTAAAGTAGAGAATTGACTTCAAGATTTTTCTTATCTGAGGACCAGAATATTTCCAAAACTTATAAGTTTTCCTTCCTTCCTTCCTTCCTTCCTTCCTTCCTTCCTTCCTTCCTTCCTTCCTTCCTTCCTTCCTTCCTTCCTTCCTTCCTTCCTTCCTTCCTTCCTTCCTTACTTCCTTACTTACTTACTTACTTACTTACTTACTTAAGCTCATTTCCTCCTTTCTTTGCTAATTCCTCCCTCCTTCACCTCTTTGCATATTTCCCTCTGTCCTTCTTTTCCTTGGTCCTACCTTCCCTGCATGTGTCCTTCCTCATGTGCTTCTTGTCTTTGCTGTTCTCATGTGTCTCCCTTGCTTCCTTCAGTCCTTCATTTCTTTTCTTTTTTGTGCACCACCTCCCTCCCTGAGTTGGGCAATATAATAATAATATAGCTATATTATGTAATAATATAGCTGATTAAACATAACATGTTATACAGATAGAGACTGAAGCAACTTTGACAATAGTGGCAATGGAGGCCATCAACAATAGATGGTAAGTATTTACCTTT
Organism: Poeciliopsis gracilis; assembly: GCA_911649635.1. Classification (NCBI taxonomy): domain Eukaryota; kingdom Metazoa; phylum Chordata; class Actinopteri; order Cyprinodontiformes; family Poeciliidae; genus Poeciliopsis; species Poeciliopsis gracilis. The sequence goes on along the minus strand of CAJVRI010000005.1, from coordinate 2,211,521 downwards.
AAAACTATCTTTCTGGCTCTTTACATTTTAAGAATAAAGTCATGAAGTTTTCCTTTAGCTCTGTAAAAGTTCGTGTTGAGATCAAACATCCCTTGGCTTTGTAGGTTTTGTATTTCTTTTGGGAGTTTGGCAGCATTACCAAATTACATCTTGAGCACCATTTAGCGGCATGGTGCCTAATTATCCTGCGTCTTAAAATATATAAAAAAATGATATGCAATTTATTTATTTTTTTTTACTATTATTATTATTACAGTTAATAGGAAAAAATACCCAGCCATAATCCCTCAGCCTGAATTTAGAAACATCCTTTTCTGACGACGGCGTCGGTAGAATTTTCTATTAGTTCTCTGAAAAATCCTGCGAGTTTTTCCTCAAACGATGCATCCGAGGGCAACAAGCCAAAACCCCACTGAATAAGTTAATGTAAGACTATATTGCATGTTCTGCATTCATTTCATTAATACTACACAGCTAATTTTCATACAGGATTTCTCCTCCCTGCCAACATAATCATAGATGTCTATTTATAGGCCCCGGGTTTTAATTGGCATGAATATTCCAATGAGAGACGGAGAGGCGCGCGTCGTAGATGGCAGCATAAACATTGTGGGATTTACAGACAAAAAGAGCCGTAGGATGTGCAACGCTGATGTACATATTCAATGCTGGTAAAATAAACATGTCCATGCAGAGACACACACTGTCTGCGGGTTCATTATAAAAGTTTCATTCTTTTTAAGACTGGAGCTTCAGCTCTGACTGCCATATTTTTGCAGTGTTTGAACGGTGTTTGAGTTGCAAAGACTTAAAATAAATGAGTCTTTATTGCATAATCCCAACACTGGAATTTTTAGAGAAATCCAACCTTAAATTGAAGTACGTTTAATCAGTCGGAGGAACGATACCAAGGAGCGTCCTGTGTGGTCCAGCGGTATGTTGTTGCTGGGGAAGTGTGTGAAAAACCCAAAATCTTCTATCCTTCAATTAGTGTTTTTTTTTTCTTCCTTCTCTCATCATCCTCCTTACAGTGTGTGGTAAAATAAATGTGCCACATTTTTTTTAGCAAAAAAAAAATGTGGCTCACCAGTGAGCCACCAGTGAAAACAGAAACTTGTTGTATCCCAGTTTGAAGTTTATAGAAAGTTTGATCAACTTGAAAAGATAATACTGGACAAATATGTACAATTTAAAGAAAAAAAGAGTCTCAAATCCTTGTAAAGTAACTTAAAAGTGGAAATTAAAGGCATTTCTCACACATTTCAGAATGTCAGGATGCACATTTCTTTCTCTTTTATTTGGCAGGATGAAAAATGTAATAAATAAGAGTTTGTTTTTATTGTCTTGTGCAATTCCAGCAGTTATTAGGAGAACAAAAAGATGCAAATTGCTTGGCAAGCTCTCTTTGACTTGTGTTCCAGTTCTTTCCAACAAATGTATATTGGTATACAAAACATTTTGAACTGTTTATGTGACTTTCTGTAAGTTTCATTTTGCACAGGATGAAAAACAAAAAAACTAAAGTAACAGTAGGAAAACTAAAAGGTGGTACTGTTACAGAGTGAAAAAATGAGCAGGTTTTTAGAGGGCAGCATTTTAACTTCCTCGCTTCCGTCATCCTCATTTCCCCACAGCTGATAATTTGTTGGTTCTGAAACTTCTTTTATTTAATTATTTTGCTCCCTGTTCTCTAAATCTGAGATGGCTGAGATGAAAGGCTGACCCAGTCATACTTCCCCTAACAAGTGGTCCCGCTGCGAAAAGCATTTCTTTTGATTTTTGATTTCTGGTCCGACTTTAACTTTATGGAAATTTCCTCTAAAGTGATAAATCGTCCCGACCACATGTGCGACCGTTTGAAGTCACCCTGGAGCCGCTGTGTGGCGAAACCGGCTCTGCTGTTCATTCGCTCAGTGACGGGCCGGGATGTGACAGGCTGCCACCTCATATGGTGTCGAGCCTGACTCACACAGCTCTGGTCTCCCTCTGTCTGCAGGCTGGGACCCCTTCAGCTGAGCCCTGTGGCATTCCCCACTGCCTGTCCCTCGGTCACTGCTGCAACATAAACACACACACACACACACACACACACACACACACACACACACACACACACACACACACACACACACACACTGTTCCCAGGCCTCATTTGAACCATTAGGGCCAAGACAGGAGAAGCCCTGTTCTTATCCACCCACCCCAACTCTTCTTTTTCTTCTTCTCTGATTATTTTTTTCTCCGTCTCTTGTCTGTCGTACCTTGCAGAATTATTCTCACCCTTTCGACCTTTCCCCAGTTTGTCAGGTGACAACAACAGTCGTCAGTGCATTTTATTTGGATGTCATGCGATAGACCAAAACAAAATGGTGCATAAACGGCCTACAGGCAGAACACCGTGTGTGGAAAAGAACCAGCTCTGAACACGCGGCGCACACAGTGAAAACACAGGCAGCATCATGCTGCGGGCTGCTTTTCTTCAGCCTAGAAAGAGAAGCTAGTCAGAGCTAATAGGAAGATGTGTGTGCTAATTATAGAAGAGGGTCCAGATCTGAATAAAGTTGAGAATCTGTGGCCACAGTTAAAATCTGATGTTCACAAAAACTCTTCATCCATTCTGACTGAGCTTTAGCTTACTTTTAGTTTCTACATGTGCAGCTATAATTGCAGTGACGTACGGGCTTTAAATGCAAACACATCACACCATTTTCTTTCTTTCTTTGTACACAATGGTAAGAAAACATTTATCAGTATATCAGAATTGCATGTCACTGTACCTATCTGTGCTTCTATCTCTAACAGGAGGGAAGAGGTGTTTAAGCTTCCTATTGAAGAGCTGGTGTTGCTGGCAGACTCGATCGGATCAAATTCCAGCCTTTTATTATGTTCAGCATTTCTTGGGAAAATTGTTCTTGCACAAAGTTTGGCAGAAAACAAAGTCCCTTTGCGCAGTCACTGAGCTCAGATTTCTCATTCCCAAATCAGAACATCTGTAGGTTCAGGTTGTGTTCACGAACAAATGGGAAATATCAAATGTTTCTTGCTGCACAAGTTTGCGAAATTGTGAAACGAACGCACAACCTATTGGATCACATCACTATTGAGAAAAAAATGAAGTTTTGTAATATTTTCCTGACAAGAGCAGCTCATGTGTCAGAAACAATCAAATCATCTCCCGTTGAACTATATTTCCCCCACAACAATAATCCATGCGTCTGTGAACACTTCTACAACAATTTGTCATATTTTGAGCATATTACAGTTTTTCCCTAAAGTAGAGATTAGAATAATTTTAAAGTCTAAATCTAGTGTTTATATGTAACAACGAGCTAAAGTGGAGGAAAACAAATATAAAGTGATTATGAAAACTGGATTAGAGATGATGTCAGGAAAAAAGGACAGATGAGTGATGAACAGGAATGTTACACAGCACAACCTTTTCTCAGCCTGGTTTTAAATAAACGTGAGTCTGTGCTGCCTTTTTAAACATTTCCATTTGAAATTTGAGATAAAACGGGAGTCCTCGGTCGTTAAATCGTTTGATAACGCAGCATCGCTCCATACATCCCCTTTTCTCGTTGCTTCACGGGACGCTAATCTTGTACGGCCATTTGTGCAAGTGCTGATATGCGGCGTGCCACACAAAGAGGAAAAGAAAAACACACGACCGCCCTCCCTTCCCACATCTCCAAGTACCTTGAAAGCAACACCAGCGGTGCGTCCCTGCAGTTCGGGAAAAAAGGCTTACAGTGACACGCTGCTGAGAAAAGCCAACTCATCCCCACCAGCATTTGTTGTGCTCTGCTTAATCTAATTCAACAGCTAAGACCTCTGTGACAGCGGCTTCTTGCTTCAAGCACCAAATTATGGATCTTACGGGGAAAATAAAGATGAGGCGAGGAATGAGCGGTTCATCCTGATCAGATGGGATGGAGGGGGGGAGACAGAGAGGGATATAAATATATATGTATATATATGCATGGATACAGTGGTGCGTGGGGGTTGCGGGGGTATCTAGTGGGACTATCAGAGAGACAGCAGAGGGACTGATGTAGACAGCTGGACGTGGACTCTTTAATCTGTCTAAATAGGATCTGCCCAGCGCAGGCTTTTTGTCCAAACAGCAGGCCCGACGCTGGGGTGGTGACAGCCAGATGACATGCGTGCGGGTGTGTGTTTGCGAGTGTATTTGACTACTTGTTTATGAGAAAGAGGAGCAGTGACAAACACAGGCAGACAGAAACGTCTCGCCAATATATAGATCTGGTTCTGATACAAAACATAAAACCAGGTCTCGTCTCACCAATTCATTTTGTAAAGAAAATGTCAACAAACAAACAAAATATGGACAAAGAGAACCTCTTGTGAACATGTTGTAGCACACAGAGCCAGACAGGGGAGACCACACACTCATCATGAGTCGATATATACCATCTGATCTGGTGGTTTTAATGATTGAAAATTATACATATATGCACTTTTATAGTTACAGACTAATATTTGGTTAAATGGTCCGAGCCGCGGCTCCAGACGAGTTTTGCTGGTTTGCTGCATGATTCTAACACACACCTGAGCAGCTCTGCACAGCAGCAGCAGCAGCAGGTCTCCTCCGCTGCTGCACAGGTGTAAACCCAGCGCGAGCGTCGTAGCGCTCATATTGCATTTAAAGGCGGCTCGGAAAAACACAGATGTGGGAAGTGCGGAAGCCCCTGTTGTATCAAATCGATGCAGGAATAACAGAGAGTCGGCCACTTTAAGGTAAAAACAGCAAACAGCTTCCAGTCCAGGGGGGGTAAGGCTGACTCTGTGAGCGGGCAATGCCCCCCCAATGCCCACCCATGCTGCCGGGCCTGAACGGTCCTTAAAGCCTACACTTTTTTTAGACATCAGTTACATCCTGGTGTTCGTCTGCCTTGATATTTGGCCTCTCTTCTTATCAAAAATGGCAGAATTATTCTGGTTTTCTGGTAAAGACCAATCTTCTAATCACAATCTATGAATGTTAAATAGGGTCAAGGTCACGATGATTATAGAAGCTACACCCATTCCAAAATTAGTTTTAATGCCGATTTGGCATCATTTCTTGCTGGACCTCCTATTTGTGTCAAAGTTTGAGCCATTTTTCCCAAACCGTCACCTTCAGATGAGTGAAGGAATTCGGTTCGCACGCCGAGGAACAACCCAGGAACAAACGAGGCTTTTGTGCTGGAAAACGTGGGAACATCAGTGCTGACAGTAAAGGGAGCTTGGTGTCAATGTGGAAAAAAGGGGGAAAAACTGCAAAAGAAGCCTTTTCTTAAAACTTGATAGTTTTAGGTTTGACAAAATGTTATGGACAAGAGAAATGCTTTATGGTCAGATGAGACAGAAACAAATCCAAGAGGGAATGTGTGTTGAGCTTCAGGAGGAGCTTTCAAACCTCGGCAGACAGAATCCGCTGTATGTTTCCAAATACTTCAACTTTATCTCAGATAAACAGTTGGATGTTGCACTACAGTAATCTCCAACAGATATCAGCTCATTTTCAGTTTTGAAAATGAAAAGCGTGCTAATATTAATCTTCTGCAACGGTTCCACCCAAACCTGACCCAACAGTGACAAACCACATCAAGCCGATGGAATGAAAACCATTATATTTAATCATATAATACTCATCTTATACAATTATTTCAAGTCAATATATTTTATCATTTCTAGACAAGATTCAGGTAGAATTATGCCAAAAAAAAAAGCATGTTTCTAAGTCAATTTTATCAGAAATATTTGCTGAAACATTTGGTATGGGCTTATGATTTTGTTTTAACAAACTTAGCTGTTTAATACTGAGCTGTTGTGAGTTAGAGAAAAATGTTCTGCACCATTTTCTTGGTTTTAAAGTTGTTGTCCACCCTGGAGAGGGAACATTTAATACCATAATTAAAATCTAAAATTACTGACGTTCATAATTCAGCATCATATAAAAGCACGTAAGCATCTGGTTGGCACTAGTTAAATTAGGTAAGAAAAAATCTAGTGGGTTCCTGTTAAAATGTGACACAAAGGAGGAAGTAAGATGCCCCTTAAGGAAAAGAAAGAAATAAAGCTGGACTCTGGGTTGGACATTTTGGACCTCAAACATGGTCAGTTGTCAGTGATCACGTTAGTATAGCATAGAAAGAAATCCTCCTGTGAACACTGCGATTGTGCACTCCACAGATGACTGGCCGTGTCACCCTGCTCTGCTGTAAACTCTTTCAGACAGGCTCGCAGGCTCTCGGGGCCCGGGGACCCACAGACTGTGATGGGAACACCGTTTAATTGGGGTAATCGGCGTGCTTTTAGGGACCTGCTTATTAGGAAGAAACCCCCTCACACAAACGCGTGCGCTTCACCAAAGACGGACAGACAGGCAAAGTGACAGCTCCGTTTCACATCCTCGGCCTTCGCCCACATTCCTGCGTTCACAGACCCCGAATCAGCAGGGGGATGCACGGCCGTGGATGTGTGTGAGCGCTGTGACAACTGTGTAACACTAATGATGTTTAACAATATTTAAACGTGCCAGTGATACAGAGACTTCGCCTCGGGGCGTAAGGGGGTAAAAGGTGAGGCGGTTTTTGGAAATAGTTTGCTCCAGGAGATCTTTGCGAAACGGTAGCTTGTATTTTTCTTTAAAATATATATTTTCATTGTATTGTGGATCCATAGTGAAAATTAAACATTTGTTTGCTATCATGGATACACTCGGCTCTGTGGACTGAACTATATTTACTGAGCATGCTGAGCATGCTGGGTTTACAAGGAACAGTTTATTTCATTGTTTGAGGCAACAATGACTGGGATTGTTTTATCCTGGGTCTTTGTACAATACTGTTAGAAAGGGAAGGTGTGTGCGTGGGCGTGTGTGTGTGTGGGCGTGTGTGTGTGTGGTTTTTATATCCTTATGGGAACCTATTTCTGTCTACAATGTGGGGCTATGGGGACCGTTGCTCCTTGTGGGAACATTTTCTTCGTCCCCATGAGGAAAATTGTTGTATTTTGTCAGTGGTTAAGTCTGTGATGGGTAACATTTTTTTTTTTTTTCCAAAACTCATAGCAAAATTTGCTCAAATTGGGGGAAATTTTCTGGCAGACATTTTTCACATCTCCTTACGAACATTAATCTTATGTTTTCAATAAGTTATTGCATTGAAAGTGATGTACAGAAAGCAAAGTTCTGATTTAATGTGGAAATATGTGCACATGTTATCATTTCTTAAGTATGACATACAAATGCATCTTTGTAAATTAGACTCTAGTCAAGAAGATCATTTATTGGGACTGGTATCTCTTATCGTCTTTTCCACTGGACTTCCAGCAAAGTGGATTCTGCGTCTCTCCAGATCCTGGAAACTTGATTTCAAAATGAAATGCAAACTTTACTTTAATATTAAAGGACGACATTGAACCACTGAGCATCGCCCAGTTCTTTTTCTAAGATGCTTCAGATCCTGTCTCTGGTCCAGGAGTGGCTAAACAAAAATACAACAGATGCTCTGACTCCAGCCAAAAGTCGAAAACTTGTGAATCTCCTCTAAGCTCTTGAATGGGATTTGCTTCACAATCCTCTTTTTGTACCACACTTTTTCTTTCCACATAACTTTCCATTAATGTATTTTAATTCTTTCCACATACAGTTTCTGCTCCTCTGAGTGACTATGTGTCTATCTGACTACAGTCAGCAGTCCTCCCTATAATTGCTGACCATACCATTATGGAGTAAAAAGAAACAAAAACAAACAAAAAAACCTACATTTTTTGCTCTTAGGTAATTTTCTTTTTTTCTGTTTGTTTTTATCAGCCATAGGTCATAATAACCTAAATTAACATAAAAATAAGAAAAAGATGAAGGCGTGGGTCATGAATCTGTTCACTAGACAAATTATTTAAGTTAAGTAATCTGTTTGCACCTGTGTGACTTTAAAACAGAAAATCTCTTCTCCATGCACGTTTAAGTTTTTCCTTCCCATGTTCTCCCTCCTTCTCCTCTCGTTCTCATAGATCCTTAACTTCCTGAAACTCCTCATTAAACTTTTTTTTTTCTTTTTCCAGAGGCGAGCTTGGATTTGTGATTCCTGCTTCCTGTCCTCTCTCACTCATCCTAAAACAAAAGGGCCATTATTCAGCGGTGTGTTTCCTGGGGGTCTTACATGTAGAGATGTCGCACCGCCCGACTCAGGGTCAACACATATTGTTTATGAAAAACAAAAGGATGATGACGTGATGCCATGTCTAGACTCCATGCAAATGACCAAGGTTGATAAAAAAAAAAAAAAACTCTTTTAAGCTCGCGCATACAGTATTTTTCATGTGACGACACACAAGCGCATCTTATGCAGAGCACGTGCGCGCACACGGGGGCAGACAAACTGGAAATGATTATGGTAATGATAAGAATCATGGCTGTCATCACTGTCTCCTCCACCATGTTAAAAATTAATCTGAGTCAACGGTAATCCACGTCTCCTCATTAGATTACTGGTGTGGGGAGGGGAGGCTCCCAGGCCATCTGTACATCATTAACAGAGTCTCAGTGACAGCTCTCTCTTCTCCACTCAACTTCCTCCAGCCGTCCACGCTGTCCAACATCTTATCTGTCCCCCTGGTCTTTGTCTCAACTCTGTCTGTCCTCTTAATCCTGCAACCAAGCGATATTGGTTGCAGGATTGAGTTCAAAGCTGGAGATGTGACACCGTTTCCACTGTACCTGGAAGTATCAGCATGAACATTCAGAGGATCTCATGTCGTTCCTCGTCTTGCTACTCTAAAAAACTAAACAAGTCCTGCCGGTCCAAGGAGTTTTGTAGATAGAAGTCAACACTTAGGCAAAGTATCTTTACTTTTATAAAGGTGCATTATTATCTTTATAGGAGGTATGGTTTTATTGCACCCAAATGCAATATTTTGTTTTAGGCTTTATTCTTGAAACATTGAAGATTAAGTTTTTTAAAAAATAAGCTATGAAGTTGACTTCAGCTTTTGGTTTACATAACAATATGAGGAATCAACTCAGACAGTAAAAAGGCAAAAACATCCTTTTTTTCAACTTCTGCGCTGCACTGAAATTCTGATTCATAGCTTTCAAATCAGTGCTAAGCTAATGGCTATTTCATTGTTTCTTAAAATTGCAGACTGGATCACATCCACTTTAATTCAAAATCTAAAATATTTCACATTGATCTAACCTAAACTGAATAATTCTCTAACACAAATTTTGTATTTGATAATTAGCTCAGATCATTATTCAGTCAGAAATCACTGCTGATTCCCAGCTGGTTGTTCAACTTAACAGGAGCACATAAACAATTTCTTCTCTTACTCACCAAGACATGAAACTGTTACTTTAGCAGATCTGGGTGACCAATTAAAGGGAATTCAATCTGTCAGCTTTATACTAAATGATAATTATACATAAAAAAAAAAAAGGGTCAGGCAAACATCAACACAGCAGTAAATGACTCCAAGGCTCTTGATAATTGATAACATCTGCATCTTTATTTTAGTGCAGTGCAAGTCTTTCCTGCTATGGGCAAAAATTATCCACATTCCACTTACTTATCATGAGACGCAGCAGCAGCAGCAGCGTGTTCAAGGGGAACAACAATAAGCTGTGTTTTCTAAATGAAAACTGCCACTCAGTCATTTTCTGCATGAGCTTTCGGAGTTTAAAGACTTCCAAATCAGAGTTGAGTCTCGCGCGGCACGGCGTGCAGCAGCCCCTGGAGGAAATCGATAATCAAGCTCCCCAGTCTCAGGTGTGGCTTCGCGCAAATTTAACCTCAGCCCGTTCTCCATCTCTCTCATCTAAACTGATGTGGAGATGAGCAGCTCATCAGCTTCTGCTTTGACGTCAAAACAAAGTGTGGGAACAAGCCCAAAAAAGTTCTGCTGTTCCTCTGTTGATTTTTTTTTTTTTTTTGTTCCCCCCTCCAGAACTTTACAGACAGAGCTTTTAATGCTGTTTGGAGGGGGAGCTCGCTATAATGTTTGCGTGTGCACGTGTGAGTTGGAGTGTGTGCGTGTGTGTGTGTATGTTGACAGATGGCTTGTCACTGTGTGAGAGTCGGTTCGCACATTCATGTAATAGAAGCAGAAAAGCACAGCAAACATATGCAAAAGACAGCAGGACTCGCTGAGTGGAACTAAAGGAAGCACATTCAGAATGACCGACACGCCGTCGCTCCATCAATTACACACGTGCTGTGTGAGCATCATGTCAGTGGTGTGTAAGGCATTTAAATGACTTGTGTACCAAGACACAGTGGCGTAGTTTCCTCCTTATCGTATGGATTTTCTTTTCTGACAGGCATTGAGTGATCTTTCCTGATCAGTTTCAGGACAGCTGCTGACATACATGTAGGTTTTACATGTATGTCTTTAAAAGTCTTTAAAAGACGTCTGATACTAGTGTCACACATCTGGAGACAGATTTATTTTGCTCATTTTGTCTATAAAATTGATGTAATTGAATACATTTCACTGCCCACCAGAGCCTTTCACTCCCTAACTTACAAGACAAGTTGACAAACAATTAACACCTTTTTATTTACTGGGCTTTTATGCGATAAGATGGCAAGGGTCAGTATCTCAGTTTTCAGATATTACTCCTGATTCTCACCTGGATCTATGTCTGGACTTTGACTGAACCATACTTAGATGTAAACCGTTTCATTCTGCCTCTGGCTGCATGTTTGCAGGGTCTGCAGGATTGCTCTGCAATAATTTCCATACATCTTTTAATCAATTTCAACCAGTTTCTACTTTGAATAACCATTACCACAACATGGAAACACCACTCTGTTTCTCCTTGAGGGATTCTGAGGTGTACAGCGTTAGCTTTCATGGCATTTTGCACCCAATTCAAAAAGTTCAATATTAATCAAATTTGAGTACCTTCCTCCTCATATTGGCTGTGTCCTACATTGCTTGTAGCAAACTTCATAGTGAGTGTTTGGCTCACTATGTAACTAAAACAAGTTGTTTTAATGTAGTTTCATGCAAAAGAAACTGAAAACATAGAAGCAAGTTCAGTGGCGTTGAGGTAGCAAGTGGACTTTAGCCTCTTCTATCGCCACTGTTCCACATAAAGACCAGATTTATGTGGTGGATAATTAGGAGTTACTAACAGGTTCTTCCACCTGAGCTGTGAATCTCTCCAACTCCTCCAGAGGTAAAATGGGCCTCCAGGCTGCTTCACTGATTATTGCTGCCTGCCGCTTATTTGTAAACCATGTTCCATTTTATTTATGTGCTACTTTATCTTAGTCTATTACATAAAATTCCTGGGTAATGCACTTGCTATTTTGAAACAGTTCCAGGGATATAAATACTTTCATAACACACTGTAGACGTTTAATTACAGCACAAAGCAGCATTATGTACAGATAGCACAGAAAAAGCTCAAAAGGGAATAAAATCCAAAGGTTTTATAAAACTCTGTAAAACTCTTGGTGTGTTTATCCAAGTGCGTGTGTGTGTCTCTGTCTTTGCGTGCATGTGTGTGTATGCGTGCGTGTGTGTGCGTGTGTGTAAAGGCCCTGTCACTCTCGCCCTGCGCAGCAGCCTAACCATTCCTGACAGCCAATAGCTCATTAGAGCTGCTGTTCTATGTTCCTAACTCCATTCGCTCACTCCCATTTTGCTGGACCCAGCCCTCCAAACAATACGTGTGTGTGTGCGTGTGTGTGTGTGTGCGTGGGTGTGTGTGTGTGTGTGTTGTCAGCTGGCTGCGCTCAGGCCCGGGCTGGGACAGGCTCGATGGACAGTGGGGACGAGAAAGCAGGGTTTGGGGGGACTCGAGGCCCTTTCACAGGCACAAAGACATAATTAACCAAATTGGCAAATGGTTCGAGTAACCGCCTCTCGAACATTGTGTGCTCGTCTTTGGTTGCTATAGAAACTCTAAATTTGTGTCCACTTGGTGTGTATGTGTGTGTGCGATGTCCGACGTCCAAATTAAAAGTCACATGCGATTATCTTTGGCGTCCTGCAGGACCACACACAAACAACGTCTTTTCGACTGAATAACTGCAGCATCATCCTCCGCTCCGTGACTCAGTCGTCTTTGAAAATATGTCAAAAGGCAAAATGCCGTCACTTCAGGACAGACTCATGTCTGGAGAACACAAAGCAATTTTTTCCCCCATTAAAAACGATGAGCACATCAATTCTCCCATGTCAGCTTGCAAATGTGTTCCAGAGGAAAGGTAACGGCACTTGAATCGCCATGTGACCTTTCACCTCTGATGCACAGTGGGTGTCCATGTGTATGTTTGGGTTTGCATGTCTGTCTCTGGAGCCCCCCTGCTCTCCCCACTGCTATTGACTGAGACATCGATCACCGTGACAGTGGGACAGACGTCAAGGACGAACTGCCTGTATATCAATAAGCGTGTGCTTGAAGCTCGCTCTGCTTCTCTGCCACCGAGGAAAACATTTCTCGCTTCAGCCGCCGCCGAACAACACACGACTTCATCAAATATGAGTTTCAATGCATTGCGAGATGTTTTGTGTTTTAAAGCAGGATGAAGTTTTAGCCCATAAAGTTGCTGTTTTTCAGAGTTACTGTAAGGTTCCAGGGTTTGTTTGTTTGTGCTGCGTCTCCAGCCCTGTTTTGAGGTTAGTTTCTGTAAAGTTGTGCCTTTTGGCACCAAGCAGCATTGTGGTTTGGGAGCTCTGAGCTTGGTTAAAGAAAAACTTCAGGTCTGACTGAAGAGTTCACTCTTTCTCGCTCTTTTTTCTCCTCCCTCTGTCTTTCTCTGTCTGTTTGTTCCCCTCCCATCCCTCGTTCGGCCCCCAGAGTCACAACAAGAAGCAGCAAACAGCTTGTGCATCCCCCGTACCAGAAGAAAATGCCCCATTTTCATCTGTTTGAATCTGACATTTTTGGCACATTAAATATTGGACATTAATAAATTAAACGTAATGAACTTACATGAAAGAAGAAAAAAAAAGTCCACTGGTACAATGCAAGAAAGTATAAAAGGCAAGAGTGCAAAAAGAAAGAGGCACAAAAACAAAAAAGAAAGCTCAAACTTTTTTTTCTTTAATTCCAATTAACTATTACTTTCTGTAGCCATTGGAGATTATTTTTCATGTTCATTTATTCAAACAAATATTGAATAATTTATTGCATGGGGAATAACAACATTAGAAATCACAAGCATTTGGTGCCAGCATGGAAAAAAAAAAAGGTCTGTAGATGCAGAGCACGGAGGAGCACAGCTCTTCGTTAATGGGACTTATTGGTCATTTAATGTAATTAGGCCTCCGCTGGGTGTTTTGTAACATTAAAATAATCATAGCTGCTCTAAGGAAGCTGATGCAGCTGATCTGTGACCACAAACAGAACTGGTGTCTATTTAATTAAGGTTGTTGGAAATACCAAACAACTTAAACCTTCGGAGCACACACTGTAGCTGTTCCCTTATCTGTAACCTTTGCCTGCACTGGCTGTTTAAAACGCAGTCAAATGTGTGCAATTTTTGAAGTAATGATGCACATCAGCCGGGAATTTACAAAATAAGTATAGAGTAGAAAATAAATCAACGGTGAATGATAATGTACAGGATATATGTTTTTGAATTATAGAATAAAAATACTTTGTAGGATTCTTCTAAGTTTGCTGTCATTTCTTATATTAAAACCATAAGTTTACACCCACCTAATAAAAAGACACTTTTTGTCTCTCTGCATAAAGTGAAACTTCAAACTTCTCTTGTTTCAGTCAGTAAAATTACTCATCCTAAGTAGCAACACTAAAACCAGAAATTTGAATTTGAACCAGAAATTTGAATTCCAGTTACGCTTTCTTTGGTTTACAAACCTTGGGATTTCAACTTTTATGGCGTCTGATCGCAATGTTTTTGTATTATCACATGGCGTACGAATGAATTAATAACAAAACAATTTTAGCAAAAACACCTTTACTCTGCCAGTTTGCAAACAAAAAGTGCAAAACTGTCCAGTGAGTGTTTCTTCACTGCAAGAACTTTGTGTTGCCTCCAGGGCAGAGCTTGGTTTGGACCGGGAACTATCAGGTATGAATATTTCAACTTAGTGCGTCCAAAACGTTTGGTGAGCAGATCAGAAAAAGAGAAATAATGGCAAAAAAAACCCCACCAAAAACATTTTTTATTTATTTATTTATTGTTTTTGCAGGAATTAACTCTCAGTTGGAGAAACCATCTTGGTAGAGCTATGCAGTATTAATTCCTTTCAAATCTTTGACCAGATTCACCAAGCATGAAACAAACACCATCACTGTCATCATAAGTTGAATCCTCTTGCTCCCGTTTTGTCCGGTTTAAGAATTTCCACTAATAATTACAACAAAAAATGTTAATTCACAGTCTGCTTTCGGCATTCCCTCAGCTCCTCTCTGTTTGTTTAATCCCATTACTGGCCTTTGTCTCTGTGTTTAATTTCCCCTCTTGTCGCTGTAAGTTGGAAAAAAATAAAAAAATTTAAATCAAATGCCAACATTCTCCTTGCTGTGCACACAATGCCATGATTTGCAGCACCTTGTTAAAGCATATAGGTGCAAGATAGCTGGCTAAATTGCATATTGAGCATAGGAGAGACTGTGTGTCTGTGCAGCACCTCAGGACCAATTATCTGTTCCTCTCGTCCTCCTCTCTAAGCAAAAGGCCCCATTAGAGGTCCATAAAGATATCACAGGTAGACCGGAGACCAATTAGACGTCCCTAAACTAATAACAGGTAGACCAAGTGACAACACGGGTATCCAATCTACATCTCACAGCAGCATGTGTCATGTTGTGCCTAACAAAGCCCCGAGGCCCAAGCACACACAGCTGCACTTAAGAAACTCGCTACACACGCAGGCGATCGGCTGACTGACTGATACGGCTCGGTTTCTGCACATTTGTAGGCAATAAAATAAAAAACGCATCATCAATAAAACTATACTGAAAAATGCCTTTTTAATGAGAGCTGTACGAAGAATGATGACATGACGTCTGAAAGTGTTCAGAAAATTAAAAAGGCATAAACTGATGTATTGTACAAAATTGTCAGAGTTCTGTGTTTTTCTCCAGTATTGACAAAAGCTCAGATTCACGCCAAAAAAAAAAAAAGAGACAGAAAATGCCAAAACTTGGCAGCAGGGTCCCACCTCTACCCGTCCATCTGATCCTCCCACTCGCCCTCCTCTGAATGGAGCATCCGGAGAGGCGAGGATCAGGTCGACTGTGCAGAGATGAAAGAAGCACGAGAGAAAACAGCCAAACCAGAGGGGATGGGAGAGGAGAGAGGCAAATGGCAGCGGCGGACAGGAGGAGGAGACAGAAAAGGAAAACGGACTTCAAAAAACAACAACAACAGCAAAAAAAAAAACAGCAGGGAAAAAAAAAAGATAGAGAGAGGAGCTCAGAGGCACCCAAGGTCCTCAAACTAATTAAGATGGTTTGCATTTATTTATGAGGTTTAATGAGCAGCTTTTCAATAGTTTGTTTTCCCCTAATATGAATATTTCCTTTTCATTATGTTACATAGATGGAAACTCTCATTCTTCCCAATAATCACATCCTGTCCTTTCTGTTGGATGGGGCAGCTGCTGAACGTCCAAGTTGGTAATTTATTCATTTGTTAGTATTTCTTTTAAGTTGTTGAAAGCAAACACGACTTTGAATATGTCTTCACACGGAGGTGTGTAATATTCTCATTGAGATTCTCCAATTAAGATCATCTGTAATTTAGATAAACAGGTGCCTAATGGTGAAACGATTAGGAATTCAACAAAAACACAATAGTTTAAACACGCAGGTCAAAATGCTAAAATCATTGAATCGTTATTCTTGTTGGTATCGAAACCAACGCTCAATTAAATGTCATTTAACGGAGTATACTTTAATAACAGCTACTTTATTCTTATATAATAAAGTGCATCTCTTTACACCTGCTTGTTCACACCAGTTCATCACTCAGTCACCAAATTTGGACAATGCCAAATTTGCCAAAGATTTTATTAATAATTCAATTTGAGCAGCAGGATTTAGATCGTAGGATCAGAAAGAAAAGCCGGTTGATGTTTGTGGTGTGATGGTGTCTGGGACATTAATTAACCTGGTACTTTGTGTCCCTTACCACCGACTGAACATAACGCAAACACCAGAGCCTACCTCAGCACAGTTGCTGATCATGTTCATCCTTTTACTCACCGCAGCGCTCTGTTGGCAACTTCCAGCAGGATGACGCATCGTTTCTCAAAACTCGAACCGACTTCTTGACGAAAACAGGGGCAGCGTGAAGAAGATGCTGTTTTCACAATATCATTTAGTTTTCCTGTTGGGGTGTGGGTGTGGGGGAGTGACCCACACCAACCTGGCTCTGTGAGCAGAAGAAGCAACCTCATGACTGCTTATGCCAGGAAACAATTATTGAAGCTGGAAATTTGATGTGAGGATTTTAGGTCCACATTTTTCTACTGAACTGGTCATTTGCATTCATGAGTTTCTGCCTTTCTGCCGTTCAGCAGTGAATTTAATGCTCAGAAATTGTCCATCAATGTTTTTTTTTGTTCCAAATGTGAAACCGGCCTTTGTAGTCTTTACCATGGGGGCCATTTTTGATCACATTGTTTCTCATTTGCTCTTGAACTTCTGTAGATTATGACACCTTGTTTTTTTTTTAATATCTCTTAGCCTACTTCATGCTGTGAGACGAGTTCTTGTGATACTTTTTAATTCTTCTTTTCAAAACAACATGGTTCCATTACTCCTATTCTCATGTATTTTTAAGCACCTGCCAGTTTTTTGACTTTGTTTCTGTAACTCTCAACCAAAGCCGGTTTTTAAATGTGTGTTTTGAAAGCTAAAAAGCGGCACCATCGTCTGCTCCTCATGACTTTTGTCCAGCAGACATCTGTCAGTCTGTTTCCAGCAACACCCCCGAAAAACAGGAAATAAAATCAATGAGTAATTTCCAGCGGTTTTGTATCACAATGCTATTTACCTCCTGCTGTTCGCAGGCGCGATTTTTTTTCTGATCATCATTAATGAAGTCCCGTATTGTCTAGCCACACTGACCTGGGCGCTGGTTTTTAATAGGAAGCCCTGCGGCAGTGCTCAGAAATATGAATCAATGAAAGGGAAAATGAATCCGCAGCAACATTATCGAATGTTTATTCTGTAGCGTGGCAGTAGGAGTGAGCCGAGCCTGTTTTCTCCTCAGAGCTGAACCCTGTTGGCATGGCCAAGTGTCCTCATGGCCATATGGTGGATTGTAATTATACATAATGTTGCTCTGTCAGGTTGGGGCTTATTTGAGGAGTAGATTGGCGGACGTGTCCCGAGCCTATGTGTGTGTGTGTTTTATTAACGCGTGTACCGTACAGTGAGCATGTGTGGGTATGCATGTGCAGTAGACCTTTCATAAATATGTAGCCAGATGGAGACCACAGTGATGTTACAGTTAAGCACAGCACTATGAAACCTGGATCTGGATGTCGTTTTGTTCATCCACCTTGTTCCGAGTGCCGTTTTCAGAGGGACTGATTGTGTCAGCAACTTCCTGCAGGGCCGCCGTGGCCGCGGCGAAGCGCTTTGTTTCGGTGGCTAATCGTACACAGGTTGGGTTGAGATGAATGGAGTCGAGTCATCGACCACGGGAATAAGGTGGATATCTTTTTTTCTGGTGAGCTGTTTTAGAGGAAATGCAAGCCCTCTGAGTTCTGAGGTCAAAAATACTTTTGATAGAGGAGCATTTGGTATTAGCAATTAGCTCCGAATAACAGAAAACTAACAGGAATTGTAGGAATTAAAATATTCTTCACTATTCAGTGAAACATAGGCCTACTAGCTCTAAATGACAGAATGGCAGAAGTTGCTTAAATATCCCATCGTTACACTCAATGAAATAACTTGTGTGAACTCACAACTATGTCCAACAATAAAGCAGATGGACTGCAGCAGCAGAAGACCCCACATGCTGCCACTGTCATTTACAGACTCACCCACAGTAGCATAGGCTTCATGAATGGGATTTTATCTGTCGTGGTTCAAGTCAGTGTTTCACAATCAGCTTCAATCCAAACTGTTTTCATTAAACTGCATTCAGTGTCTGAAAGCCATGCTGTCCTCGTACTTGGAAGGTCTTTGTGATCTTGCTGGGTGAAATCTTCCCTCCAGCCTTGGAGCATCGGCCCTTTGTTGACTCCAAGGCGTCAGTGAGGATCAGTAGCGTAGCATTGCACACTGTAGCTCTGTACTTTCTGCTGCTTCATATCAGAAAGTCAGGATCAGGGAAATCATTGCTGAAATCAATGTTAACAGTGAATACCGATCAAGGTTATGGACTTCACTTTTGTGTATAGCTTGTGCTAGATGTGGATATGCATGTTAAATAGGCTGCCTGGTGGCACAGCTGGTGGCTCTGTTGTTGCCTTCCAGCAAGAAGGTCCAGGGTTCAAATCCCTGCCAGAGGTTTATCTACATGAGGGTTACACGTTCTCCTTGATGCGTTATTGTGAACAAGTTGCATTATGTTTGTTAATATCACACAGGCAAACTGCCAATAGCTCTGATTAAACTTGCAACTGGTTCAACTGATCTGATCTCCTCACAAACCTGCTAACCGTTATTGAACCTTTTTCCATTTTGTCACATTTCAACAACAAACTTCATATTTTTTCTTGATAAAAAAAAATTAGAAATCTTTTTTATCAAGATTTGAATGATAATGACAACAGAATAGGATGGTTTGCATTTATAATACCCCCCGCTGAATCTAGACTTCTCTGCAGACCCACTTTTGCATTAATGGCAGCAACCCTTAAGGGATTGTGTGTAGCAGCTTTGCACATCCAAACAGAAATGTTTTCCCATTCTTCTTTGCAAAGCAGCTTAAGCTCAGTCAAACTCAATAGAAAGCCTCTGGGAACACCAGTCTTCAGGCCTTTCCATAGCTTTTCAGTTAGTTTTAGGTCATTTTAACACATGAATATGATTTGATCTACACCATTCCTCAACACAGGATTGCCCAGGATTAAGCTCCATCCATTTTCCCATCAACCATAAACAGCTTCCCTGTGTCTATGGAAAAAAAAAACATCCCAGCAGCATAATGCTGCCACTACCATGTTTCCATGGGACTGTGTTTTCAGGGTGATGTGAAGTGTTAGTGCACTTTGGGACCTTGATGAATACTTTTAGAAGTAATCCTGTTTGAACGTGTCACTGAAAGTATTACAACTTACTAAATGAAAATGTGGAAAGGGATTGAACTAACTTACTCTACTCACTTCCTTCGCTGTCGTACTCAAAATCAGAGGAATGTGTCCTCCTTTAAATTGGTACAGGCACTTCACAGGGAGCGTCATTAGCCTGTAGATCATCCAGGATTTACCTGCTCAGGACATCAGCTACTGTCACACAGGATGAGATGCTGAGGCCTAATGGAAAGGAGCAGCCCATAGAAAACAACTGTTTGATGGAGATTAATATGACAACCTCTTTCTGCCTCCTAAACACACCCTAAACTCCACCTCAGACCCCCGCTGCTACGCCCCGTCACACCCTCCTGTGTTTTTCCCCCTCGTTTCTGTATCCATGCTGTCTCAACGTAATGTATGAGAGCGTACTACTTTCTGTACGTTCATAATATGTTTACAGCTTTGATGTGATTTGCTCTGCAACCTCTTCTGTGAGCGTCGTTTGTGTGTGTGAGGGTGATGAGTTGTGACAGGTGTTGTGGCCGCCAGTGCTGTAGGAGAAGGCGGAGGAGGAAGAAGGAGGAGGAAAGAGGGGAGGGCGTAAACGAGAGCAACACAGATGATTATTTAATTACACTCTAATACTGCGTGCCGCCCTCCTCCCCTTTATTCCTCCCTCTCTCTTCCTTTTCTCTTTCTTTCCCACTCAGACACACACACACACACGCAGACTCCCCCTTTTCATCCTTTCTTTATTAATGAACAATCCGGTCCTTTCTACAAATCCACCAGGGCTTACTCTACCCCCCAGACACTGTGTGTGCGTGCATGTGTGGGAGAGAAAGACTGTGGTTGTAAGAAGAGTGGAGAGTAGAAAGGGGTTTGTTGTATTTTCCCTTAGGAGGATAAACCCCCCCCACACACACACACACCCTCCACTTACCCACATGCACACACACACACATACGGCTCTATATACACACACTCAGATTTCCAGACTAATCAACATACTTACTCTGTCATTGTGTGTGTGTTGTTACGTCCTCAGGTAGCTGTCATTGTGTTATGACAGTTGCGTGGATAAATAATGTGTGTTGCATCATCCTAACCTTATTATGTCCCCGTCGCAGTCCTCAGATGTATAGTGGGGCAGTGAATGTGTGATGGTGCACCAGGTGATGGTGACAGCCTCCACGGTAAGAATGCAGACACGACCAGCCTGACACTGGAGGAAAGAGACGCTCGTCCATTAACGCCAAGTGATTTATAGTGAGGCACAGAGAGAATACGTCCATCATATATTGGTCACTTGCAAATAAACTTTAAGGAAATGATGATGATTTCTAATGATGTTTTTGTTTTTAGTGGTGTGCCAAAAAAAAAAAATCGAGTCACATAAAACAAACAAACATAAAAAAAGAAATCACAATTCTCAGTTACTATAATTCAGAACTGATATAAAATGTCCCAGTATTGATTTTTAAAAAATTAAAAAAATATGATATCCTGACTGGATTGTACCAAACCCCAGTAACAAAAAGAAGAAGCTACAGAAATAAAAGAGGTTCAAACACCCTCTTCTTTGTTGAAGGGAAACTTTTGGACTCATTTTTGCCGGGACACCGGAGCCTGGTGAAGACCAGTCTCTCGTTCAACGCTTTGCTTCGCACAGAGTCCAGAACCTCAGCTACGAGAAACGATTGTTCGCTGAAGGCATGGACTCCATTGATGTTTGAAATGATTGGATCTTATTTTACCGCTAACTTTCAGGCATGACTTTGGTCTCCAAGTGTATACCAGACTACCAGCGTGTGGAAACATGCCAGTCTCAGATTGAGAGAGAAAGTGGATCCACTGAAGACAGTGGTCTGCTGTGGGTGTTGAGAGGGCGGCGTGTGTTTGTGGAGGTGGAGGAGTCCACTTTTATCCCAGCAGAGCCGAGTGGATTAAGCTCCAAGGAAGCATTTTTAATCCTTTGTTGGCCTTATACTGACAAGCATAATATATGCAATACTAGCGCTAGTTAAAGCCATATCTCATTACACTGATTACAGATCAGTAAAAGTACTCTCATAGAGAATGCAATTCCTCTGTTGGATCCACAAAGATTGATTTCTTACATCTTTGCTTACAATTTACTAATATTCAGAAACTCTTGTTGGTAGTTTTTTTTTTTTAATCAGCCTTACAGCAGGAGATATTCAATTGTTCAGTAGAAGTGACCACATCTCAGATGCTGCAGATTATCACCAAAGTTTAGCTTCAAAGGTTTTTACCGATACGGAAATTGCTGTGCAACCTTTCCTCCTGTCCACTCCTTGGCCCTTCCAACTCTCACTTTCCCTACGTCTTTCTCCCACCTCTCCCATCTCTTCTCACCTCATTTTTCAGACCTTCTTCTTCTTCACCTCACCTCTCACCTCCCCTCTACATCTCCACACCTCTCCTCCTCTCCGCGGCACTCTGAGTCCTCCTCTCACTTCCCCCCTCGCACTCCCACGTTCTCTCACCTCTCAGTCTCCCTCTCCCCGCCTCTCTTTCTCTCTCTCTCTCTCTCTCTCTCTCTCTCTCCATCTTCCTTCCCCATATCTCCCTCGTTAATAATTCAACAGCAGTGCACACATGAGTGGTCATCGCAGAGCCTCACATGGGGTATCTGGAGGACAAATGAAGCATAAGGGTGGAGGAATTAAAAACTTCCCCACGGCTCAGCTACAGGGCCAGAGGAATCTGCCGCCCGCCCGGCTGAAGACCGTCTGTGAGTCCTTTCCCTCTGTCTTCCTGCCAGTAAATGTTAGCAGGGTGGGGTTGGCGGATTGTTGAGGGGGGCTTTAAATGCTAAATATGCCCCGAGTTGGGAGGTGGCTGCATTCGGGGGACCGCCTGGTGACATTTTGTTTCTCTACACGGCTTGTTCTCCCATTGGAAACCTGCAGAGAAACTCTTTGTGACCGTGAGAGGACGCACTGGTTTCTGGACCTGCAGAAGACAATGAGCCTCAAACTGGAAAATGTAAATGAAAGATAGCTGCACACATTCGCTGACCTTTACTTGTTTGTCTGGCAGCAGACGAACAAGGTTGCATGGAAAAACTCTTCAAGATTCATCTGTAAATGCTTAGAAAGAAGTTATCATCTGTTTGAACGATATGATTTCCCTTCTTTCACAACTGGTTTTTACATTTGCAGTACAAAATTAGCATTCTTCAACTGAAAAACACAATTTTGCTGCTGCTCAAAATCTGATCCAAATTAGTGAGGGCTCATTTACCAGACAACCAAACTCCCCTGGCCTCTTCAGCGACTCCATAAGGGTCGAAATCTGGCCCACGGTTCGGGTTGAAAGACCCACTGCGTCTACAGAATCCAAAGTTACTGAAGTCGTTGGAGCCAAAGTTGCTTTTTATTGCAAGACCAGCTGTCACCTTGAGCGCACCTCCTCTACACCAATTTGACAGCTTCCTTCCTTCTTCGGTTCCCCATCCAGCCCGTGAATGTTGAATGTTTCAGTGCAAAGTCTGTTTGAAGAAACAGTAAAACTGTTACAGAAACCAAGCCGGAACATGTCTGCCTCAGTCGCTCCGGCGTTGCATGTTATCTCCACAGCGGCGCTGGGATTCGAAGCAGATCCAGGGTAATGTCTTAACAGATGTGCTGTTATTATCAACAAGATTCGACACATCTGTCCATTACTTGAGTTCATCGTTGTCAACATTATCCTGTGATCTATTTTCACAACTTTCCCATGAGCAGAACAGATTTGCTTCTAAGGTGGAGAAGAAAAAAAAAAGAAAATTCAGATGAATGGACAAAAGTGATTTGTCTTTCATCATTCAGCATGTGCTCAATATCAAAATGGGAAGAAAAACTCTTATCAGGTGTTGCCTATCTGCTACAATAAACAGAAATGAATACATTTTCTGCTATTTGAATCAAAATAAATAAATATGATGAGGGGTTTATATCACCTTAAACTTCCTTGATCCGCTTCTCTGAATGAAGAGAATCGCTACGTTCACATGAAGCAAACCTGCCATCATGCAATGTGTAAAAAGAACAAAGATGGAGTGGGTGACAGACTAAATGTCACTCAGAGGAAGGAAGAGACAGAGGTGTGATTTGTCCCAACATCCTTTGGACTCACCACCACAACAGTCCCGTCAGACTGCAAGTCAACAAGGAGAAACATGTCACCTCAAAGTCGGGAAGGCAGCAAGGAGACAAGAAAACCAATGAGTCACTGCGACACAGACACAAACACAGAGAGCCAATACGCACTGACACACAACTGAGTCAGTACGACATTGTACAATGCACAGAATAAACACATGAACTCGTGACTGAGTGGTCTCTGAAATGTAGCAAAAAGGTCATGATACTTATTTTAAACATCATATCTGATTGGACCCTGGTTATGTTGATCAATTCCTGGTTCAAAGTCCTACTGATTAAAGAGGCTGGAGCTGATCTATAACTCTGTACTGATCAACGTGTTAAAATATTAGGTGTAATCATTTTTATTTTCAAAAATAAATATTAGGATGAATAACTGATGCTGTCAGAAAAAGCAGGTGAAGCTACTGCAGCATCTGGATCGTCTTCGGTGATTGAGCTAAAGTGGACAAACTAATGCAGACAATTGATCTTAATCAGATCATGACTTAGGTTTGCCAAATGTCTATCCATATACGAGTTGTTAAATCTAAAAACAATAATCATATTGTGCAACTTAAAAAAAAATTTTTTGTCACTCTTCAGAAAAAGAAACTCATTTCTGGATTTTTTGCAATTTGATGATTGTGAACCACAGACAAGGGAAAACCCAAAATTCAGCATCTCAAAAAATGTGAATATTGTGCAAAAGTAAATTTTGGAAATTCATGTCATCACTCATGGGCTAATTAACTCAAAATACCTGGAAACTACTGACATCTCAGTCTGGGTCAGTAGGCTGCACAATCACTGATTACTGACCAGTAATTTTTCTAGAAAATAAAAGTGTTCACTGCATTTTATGAATTCAACCCCAAAATTTTAGAGCACTTCATGATTCATTTGATTTTATTTTCCAGCAAGTCTTAGTGAACTGGCCTGACTTGAACCCACGGACAATCTATGATTCATCATGAGACACTGCATCCCAAAATCATTAAAAATGCACAAAGTAACAGTTTGAAATCCAAACAGTTTTGTATGCATTTATTTTCTGAAACAAATGCATACAAAAAAAAAAAAAAAAAAAAACTGCTTGTGAATGACTTCTGCCTTATATGCCATACTGTGGCTTGTTAATGTCAATCTGCCTGGAATTCAGTTCCTTCAAAATACTTTTTAAAACAAACAAATAAAAAAAAGCATAAAAAATATAGATTACAGGAGAAAAACTTTAACTTGGATTTGAAAAGGAAAACAAGTCAGAACTTTCAACCAAGCAAAGCCAACAAAAAGAGATGATAGTGGATGATCCAGTGTGTTGCAGCTCTGCCAGGTTATGTGCACAGACTCACCTTTCCTCCGTATCCGGCAGCAACAGCGGCAGGACTGACGATAATCTCAGGGGTAATCTAAGACAAGACACCTACCTTATTGTAACAGAGGTTTAGAAATCACTTTCCGCTCCTTCCTGAGTGGATGTGTGCAACGAAAAGGACGTGTCATTGTCCACTTGGAGGGGGAATAACTTCTTTGTGATGCTTTCTGAGAAAAGCTGTTTTACTGTACATGAGCAAATGAGCCACAAGAAAAGCTCAGCTGAGAGTGGGAGACCTTTAACTCCTCTGCTGACAATGTTTTAAAGGTTTCTATTTAAATGTTTTAATATTCTGCGTGTCGTGTCTCTGTGTGTGAGCTGTGTCTGGCAGAAAGACCCAGCTGCTGAGAGGCTTGATATTCAAAGTGCTGTCTTCAGCCCTGAGGCTGTGGAGCGCGCTGTCTAACTCGGCTGAAAGGAAGAAACATATTGAAACAAGAACTGTAATCTAGTATTTGGGGATTATCTTTATTATTTCTCAGACATCTGAATGGATATAGAGTCTGTAGTTATGGTTCAAACCCATAATTTAAATTTTATTGGCTCTAATAAACAGTAAGTCATATATCGTATGGCTGAGCATATGGATCAATGCTATTTGCAGCCATGATTAGACATTTAAAGAGTATTTTAAAAAGAAAACATTCCAGAAACATTAAAAACTCTTTACATCCTTCAAAAAGTACATCGTCAGTCTACCACTGAGTGAGTCTTTTAGTGCTTTACTTTTTTTTTTATCTCAAAAGGTTTAGAAGGAGAAGGTGCTATTTTTACAGAATGAAAACACATATTTAGTTAGCTTATTAATAAATATTTAATAACCAACTCTGGTAATTTCTTAACAGAAGCAAAAAAAACTCAGCCTTGCAGTGACTGTGCAGCACCACAGCTGCAGCACTCGATGTTGGCTCTGCATCACCATGAGGCGGCCTGACGTATTCACAGAGTTCACAAAGGGTTAATGTTGATGACTCAACAAAATGATCAGGAAAACCTTTTTTGACTTTCTGTGTATTTTGTTGGTTTTTAAACCTTAAAGCTATCACACCCTTCTGTCTCGTGCTGAGTGTGTGTGTTTGTGTGTGTGTGTGTGAATGTGTGTTTGTGTTACGCAGGTTTAGATGTGAGGAAATCAGTCAGATTTAGTGGAATATATTGTTGTATTACATCTTTGACGTATGCGTGTACTACCGAATGTTTTTTTTTCATTGGAATGGTTTAGGTAAATTGGGATCGGAGGTGTGAAAATGAGAGAGTTTAGCGTTGTCAGTACCGGGTTTGGTACTCTTGTCATGGTATCAAACCTGTCATAATATTTAACCTATTTAAGCATCAACAACCTGGGAGTTAAACTCAGATGCTTTATGAGTGCCCCAAAGTGCCCTGATGATTATTTGCTGAATTAGGGAAAAAGTTTGCATGATGTTTCATACTGTAAATTTAGGGAGCTTCCTGGATCACTAAAGTAGCATTTTTGTAAATGTAGCAGTATAAGTTTCAAAAGATCCCCGGTAGCTGATTTAGTTTGTGATCAAATTGAAGACATCGATACGCGATTGTATGATGTGGATAATAAATGAATTAGAGCTGTGCTCCTTTAAGTGTGGGGACTGTTTCCTCCTGGTGGGGATGTTTCTAAAGCAGAAGTGTTTTGGTGTCTGCCTCATCAGTGATGACGGGATGAAGACGGAGAAGGAGGAATGGACCAGGGCCATGTCTCCACTGGGGGCTACATCCATCTGTTGCTAGTAAGAAAAAGCCTAATCAAAAAGTTGAAGTTACTTTTCTTTACAGGGTGTCTGGACTCCTCTGTAGGGAGAGGCCGGGTCCGCTGACGTCCAGAGAACCTCGGTTCTCCCTGGAATCCATCAGGCTGCAGAAGTTCAATACGAGAAATTCCAATTTCAACCTGTCTGGAGAACGTAATCTACCTCAGCCAATAAAGCTTAATTAGTACATTGATAAGAATTACTATTTTACTAAATATTTTCTTGCTAAGCAGCCAAAGCAGTTGAATCATGGTGGGATAATGTGTTTGCATTGTGAGTGAAGCTGATTTACCGGCAGGTTTAAATCACAGATTGTGTTGTAATTGTTTTGAGTGTGTTGGGAGGGGGCTCTGGGCGCGCGCGCTCCCTCCCTGCTCTGTGATTGGACTAATCCATTATTGATGATGTCCTGATGAGATCAATCAAGCCAGAGTTTTTTTTGTTTTTTTTTCCCCCCCAGTTTTTTTTGGCTGCTGACACTGATAATGCCGTTATAACACACTAATAGCCTCTGTCATGAATATTTAAATCGCAAGGAACACACACTCCATATTCATGACTTCCATGTTTTTGTCTTGGCTTTTTCTTTTCGCCCCCGTCTGGAGTCGACCTCCCTCTTCTACAAAAAAAAACTCGCAGTCCTCACTGCAGACTGTATTTATAAAGCCGTTACTGTCATCCCCTTCTTTACTGCGAATCTAATCCCTATTAGACAGAAGATCATACCTTCAGAATACGTCAGATCTCTCTGTTTATCCCCCAGTGCTCCTCGCTGCAGCGTGACCAGACGTCCACAGAGAACCAAACCGCATCTCCGCCGCCTCACCGTCTTCTCTGTACAGCCGCCGCATTGTTGTTTTATTTACCTCAGAGACAAACGCCATATTTATTCATGAATCCCCGCAAAATGCTGGTAAAATAAACATTTGTTTTGCGCTAATGAAAAACATGCTCCCGAAATGAGTTGTTTTGTTTCGCGCTCGACCCCAAACAAGCTTGCTCTCGATAAAACAAATAAGTACGAAAAATAAAGGGGTGATAATGCAATCGCTCGCAGTGTAAATGCATTTGTTCCAGCAACTATCCTGCGGAGGCAGGCGGATCAGTAATAATTCATAAACAAAAGAGCTAACTGTGTTCATAATTCATAAGAGGAGAAACATATACACCGCAGTCGTTGCGGTGGCTTTCGCGAGGCCAACATGCTGCTGAGCAGCGGCTGCCTAAAGGATGGGCATCAGACAGTTTTATTCCTTATCCTCTTTATTCGACAGCAAGATGCACAAAACCTGACTTTAAAGTTGGCATATTATTAGTGTATTATCATTATTCATATAATTATTATAATATCTGTCAACCTAATGAGGTAACAGAGTTTTGGATCATTTTCTGATGCATTTATTATTATTTTTTTTGTCATTTTCGAGGGCCACAAAATTAAAGCGTCTTTCACAGGTTCTCGCTCCTGTGTGTGCCGAACGCCATGAATGTTTTAGTCTTTAAATGGAGGGAGATAAACGCAGTCTGCGCTGGGGAGAGGCCTCTGGTGCTCACGCAGCCCAGGCTGGGAAGTGCTGTGTGGGAATATTCACACACCATTAAAACGTAATGAACAGAGGAACACGACACATGGCTTCTCCTACGGATGTCTGGCGTTGCCATTTTGATAGAAATCCAAATTCAGGCGAATTTGGATACATTGGGAAGTTTTTTGTTACCACGTCTTCTGAGAGCCGCTTCGCCTCAGGGTTCAAAAGTGACCCAATTGAGTCACACGTCATTGAAGTCCTCCAGGTGTCGACTCGGCCCCTGTAAACAAATCAAGTGCATCGTGAGCTACGAAACTGTTTCAATGCAGTTGTCACAAAACAAATTTTGTCATGTTTTAGGCTTTTTTTTAACACAGTTTACTTTCAGCTGTAAGTGTTGAAGTAATTATTCATGCCCTTCCATTCTCCAAGTGTGTTTTTGTCCTTTAACCACTATGGAGGGGAAAATCCAGCTGCCTTCATCCGGCCCTCCCTCCTCTTCTCAACTAATGTTCCTATTTTTTTATTTCAATGTCCTTCCACTTTTTTCCACTATCTGACTCTCTCTCCTCATCATGCCATTCTGCTTTCACTGTAGAATGTTTAAATTGAATTTAAAAGCATGTGAACATTAAATAGTATTGACGAGGATGTGCTTGTGGACATCAAATTTTACTTATTTATTTATTTATTTAGACTATCAATGTGTTGGGGAATGTTTTCGTTTCACATCCGAAATAAAATCATGGCTCCGCACACTTCTGATAGCTCGTAAAATAGTCGCTAACTATGATCCCCATGGTTCTGTATTTATTAAGTTCCTTAATTTAAATTAGGTTTAATGTGCATGCATTAATAAAACATTTCATACCCTGTAAATGTAGTAACGTAGTACTCTTAAGTTATTACCTGAATCCAGCTTGACCAATCTGCAACACATTAACAAAATATAACAATAAATAAATACATCACATTTATTTTTCATTAAATCGCACATATTTTTATACTATGAATGTCTGATGTGAAGTGGTTATATCAATTTTATTAAAAATACGGTTATTTCACACAACTTTGCGTGATGTAACATCCTTTAACTAGGACATCAAGCATTTTGACACTCAGGTTTACAAAACAAGAGTGAAATGCTTGTTGCTGACTAATTGAAAATTAAATATGTGGATAAAATAAAAAGTCACCCATTAGTTTAATTATGATTTCTTCATTTAAGCAAAAATACAGTCGTATTTTAACCCAGCCTTTTCTTGTGGTGAGTAAGTTGGGTAATTTATTTATTTTTTTCTGTTCTTGATTTGTTTTTGTTCTTTTCTTTTTATTTAAAAAAATCTTAGGTTGAGAAAATAATTTTAGTATTACATGAAAAGTACTTTTCATTTTCATGAAGCATCACCTTGAGATGCACAAATTAATCAGCCAGAGATTTAAATCGACTGATGATCCCTTGATCTGCTCTGATCTGTTGTCTCTAGATCCAAAAATGTAAAACTTGAATTCTTTTCCCTTTCACCAAACGCATTAAAACTAAGAACTGTCACCATTTCCAAGCTCCAGGATCTCTGATCTGCTCTTTGTGAGTTAATAAAACGGTTAGGGTCAAATGTTTTGCAGTGTATTTGCCAATAATCTTGTAATTAACTCATCTTCGGCACATTGCTAATCGCAGCTGTCATCAGCATATTTCTCTTAAATTGAAGCAAAGGAAGGAAGGAAACACGCTCCTTAAGGAGAAGAGATTAGCAGCAACTTGGAGTCATGAGAGCAGAGCCCAAACCGCTGATGCCTGCCGCCTCGGTGCTGTTTGCATGCGTTTCATGCACTTACAGTGAAAGTGTGTCGTGCAGTGAAGAGGGGGGGAGGGACCTAAAGATACCGTATCCTTACCGGAGCTGTCTAGACCTCCGTGGATTGTACGGCACAATACAAGCGCAGCTTTTATTCACGCTCAAAACTTCCTCCCTGACTGTAATGCCCTCGCTGTGTGTGGTGAGCTGCGCCGGCCGCCTCAGGCCCTGACTGTTTGTGGTCAGCCAGAGAGGCCTGATGGAAGGATAGATGGATGAGAGGCATTAAATTACATGCTGACTGACCACAGAGGTGGACGCTGACGCCGCAGGGCCAAACGCTGCCTCTCTGTCCAAGCCCATCTCTTTCCCCCCGCTGCCCCCATTCACCAGTTTTGTTTATATCCCAATTCTCTCTCAAATATGTTTTTGTCCCCTGTTTTTGAAGGACAACTTTTGGATGTCTACAAAGTGAGATGTTTAGATTAACAGCCTTTAACTTTTGTAGTTTCTGCCTGCGGCTGGACGGCAAAACTCGGTGGAGAATCTGGACTGAAAGAAAAGAAAGGTGCAGAGAGAGCAGTCGGGGTCAGGAGCTGCAGGTCTGCCTGAAACTTTTTGGGTTTTTCTCGTGTTGACTTGTGAAATTTAAGTTTGAGTTTTCTCTAATATTTCTCTGAATGTGGATCCGGAATATAAATGAAAATATAATATAATTATATTTACAATTATATGGTTATAATTTAAAACTGGATTCTGTGTAAGTGGTTATAAACTGGACCCGTCCGTAATGTGCCTGGAGAAAATATCTCTTTGTACAATTCATTACAGGTTTGAATATTTTGGCTGCGTTTTATAACAAAGAGGACAAAACCTACGAAACAAAGGCTGATCTGTAGGAGAAATCACGTTTTTCTTTTCTTGTCTCATCTTTTGCAAATTTTCATTTGTCACAATTCTTCCTTCTCACAGCAAAGACACACAGCTACCGTCATGGAGCACAAAAACACTCTCTCTCACCACCAAGCCTTCCTCCTGATAGGCCAGAGGGGGTTCCATTAGCCCCTACCACCTGCTGTGAAACACCCACTCCTTTCTTTTTCCTCCACCGACACCCCCACACACACACACACACACACACACACACACCCCCACACACACACACACACACACGCACACACACACGCACACACACACAACTGAATGCACTTGAATGCAGAAACTTAGTGCTCGTCCTAACAAACTATTGCATCTTCCTTTGTAAAAGGCGCATGTATTCCAGCAGTTGTTATTTGTAGTTTCTGCTGTAATGCGCTTAAGAAATTTGACTGACTGCAAACACAAGTGTTTTTGTTTTTTCTGTTGTTGTTTTTTTTTTAACAAAAACAAAATTACATGCTGACGAATTATTCATGCTGGTCAGAAAAAGAACAAACAATCTTGCAACCACATCAAGGAAGTGTGCTTGACAAGTCAAAAGCAGAAAAGTTCATTTTCAGAAAAAGACGGTCAGCATTTCCCTCATCTTTTTAGGATTGGAATATTGACATATGAACCTGCAAGAAATATTTTAAGATTGTATCTGATCTGAATGCTGCATTTTGTGCAGAGGAGGCTCATTTTTGCGATAACATTTTTCTACATGAAAGAAATCACCATGAGACTTGTAATTTGAAATATATACATATGAAAATAACATTATGTGATGCATTTAGATCAGTCTTTATGTCTCTGCGGCATTTCTAAGCACATCAACACATGCCTTTAAATTTGTCTCTCCCCTGCTTGCTTTGCCCTCATCATACTTTGGGCTTTTCTCATCCCATGCATCCCCCCCTCCTGCCCTCCCTGCTCCACCTCTCGCTCTCCCATGCCCCTCCTCGGCTCAGTAGCCGTGGCGAAGACAGCACGATGCGCTGCAATTACTCTAATTGGTTGTGACTTCTTCATTTACATGACAAGTGCACAGTGGTCCTGGGAACCAACGGCCTGCACTCTGCACCCTTCTGCAGCGCCGGACAGCCCCTTCCTGAGGTCCTGTGGGGGGCGGAGGGGTCACTGTGAGGAGTGATGGTGGAAGACAAAGGGGGTGTCCGGGTGTAATAGAGCGTTAGAAGGTCCGGGGATCCCTCGGTGTGTCCAAGGGGGCAGGAGGTTCTGGGTTGTGCAGAAACGGACTCCGATTTAGTGTGTTTTCAGCGAGGATGAAGAAGGAAGGTGTGGACATGATGCAAGACATACAGCTGGAAAAAAAAAATGAAAAGAAAAGCAATCCAAGAAGCAACAATGTTCTCAGAGAGAAAACGAGAACCACGATGGAGGTGCCGATGTCGTCTCTGAGCCGGTTTGTGACACATTTCAGGGGCTTTCGGGGTGGTGGGAGTTTGGATGGACGCTCCAGAACAATATTGTCTGCTTCTCGGCATTCCTGTTGCTCATCATCACAGCGACGCTTTCGACTGCGGCCTCCACCCCGCAACAAGGCGCTGAACTCAAACAGTGAAACCACTCATTAGTGCAGCCGCTGCGCATGTGTGCGTGTGTGTGTGTGTGTGTGCGTGTGTGTGTGTGGGGGGGGGTGTGCGTGTGTGTGTGTGTGTGTGTGCGTGTGTGTGTGTGGGGGGGGGTGTGCGTGTGTGTGTGTGTGTGTGTGTTTTAAAGTGTGTGTTCTGCACTGTTAGTTTAAGCATTGAGTGTACTCAGCTGAGCTATTGTCATGGTAATTCAGGAGTTAGGTATTCATTCAGGGGGCGGCTCTAATGTTTGCTTTGCGGATAAAAAGGGGGTTTTATTACAAGCTGAAGTTCACTTGTCAGGACTAATCTCATTTAAACAGCTATTCTGTAGGGCAGAGAGGGTGAGAGGCTGCGGACACATACTTCTCATAGCTCAACAGGCTGTTAGTTCGGGGCCTGCCGCCGTTTGTACAAGTGAAGCATGCGATAATAGCTTTACAGGCCGAGGGCAAACGCATCTACGATTAGAGGCAAGTGTCCCGGTGGGTCAGAGAGGAGCTGGGAGATGAAAAATCAAAGAGTTTGTGGAATTAAAATGATAGGAAAGCAGGGTGTGAGCATGCATTTATGAGTGTGAACTCAACGCATTGCCTCACTCTTCTGAAAGATGGACCATAAAAGTTTTACGTTTTAGAAAAGTAAAATAATATCTCACTTGAAAGAAAGACATTTGTGGGGAAAAAGAGAAGAGTTTTACTGAGGCCTGTAAAAGTAACAATACCTCCTTAACTTGTTGACTTTTTTTGTGTGTATTTGTGGTTAAAGTATAAAGTATAGAATTATAATTATGAAAGATTTTACCATCAACGTCAAGTGGAGGAAAAACTGTTTTTAACTTTTTTTCACAAACAAATCTGTAAAGTTTTGTGTGGGTAAGTATTCAGCCAACTTTACTCTTGTACTCTGAAATTAATCTGGTGCAACTGATTATTTTCAGAGGCTCGACAGAGAACATCAGCGAACAAACAGCATGATGAGGACTAAGAAACACACCGGACAGGTCAGGGGTTAAAACAACACTCACTGCACAATTATGATCTTTCTGGAAAAGAGGAAACCTTTTGTTGGAAGAGAGCCACAGCAAATACATGGGAAAAGTTTCCCTGGTCTGACATCCTACCTAAGACTGAAAACAGCATCATCACGATCCTCATCATCACATTTCAAAGAATTGAGACTGAGATTCAGAGGAACACTTCCGATCAAGGCATGTTGGAATGGCCCAGTCAAAGTCCAGAACCAAATTCAATCAAATAATCGGCAGCAAGACTTTAAAATTTATGTCCACAGTTTCTCTCTGCCTAGTCTGACTATGCCTGACATATTTCTTTTTAGTTGTGCAAAGCTGATAGATTCATAAAGACAAAAAGGTTTTCAGCAAAAAGATTTGCTTGTATCATAATGAACTGTCTTGCATCAGATAAAATTTCAGGTTTTGTGTCACTCATGGATGTGATGTGGCAGAAATTTAAAAAGTTCAAGGGGAGTGAATACTTTTGCAAGGTACTTCATATTTTGTTGTCCAGTCTTTCTCGGGAAGGCGACGTGTTAGTCTCCTGTAGGGAAATAGAAATGATCAATTTATGGAAAAGTTGTCGTCTAAATATACAAAAAGGATTAAAAATCTATCCTGTAAAAACAGAACCTCACAATGTTTTGCTCATTTCCGTGTTACATTGTCAAAGTGTCAGCTGGCAAAACTTTTTATCAGAAGAGCTCTGAACTCCACATCCAAATTGTTCAGTTTCCATCCACACTGACATCAGATTGAGATTTTTTTTTTCTCCACCAACTCTTCCATAAGTCAATCCTCTTTTTGTTGTTTTTCTTCTAACGGATGCGTACGTGTTTCCGTTCTCTCGGCGACGCAGTTTTAATCCAAACAATTGGGCCGACGCACTAACTGAGGTCGTTCCTGACCTGTGATGACCCCTGCGGGGACCCTTTGACCGCTGAGGGCGAAAACAAAGCAGATCTCGCTTCAGGGGTCAGACAGAGACGAACAAGCGACAATGACATGCGGAAAAGCAGCGTGTCTCTCCGAGGGCCGCGTTCTCTCTTAGACCAACGAGTTTAGCCGGGCAAGGGGGAAATGAAGCTGACATGAGATGAAGGATGGGGAGTCAGCGAGGGAGGAGGGGAGACATGAAATGCACGATTTACGCAGGAGAAAGAGATGAGAGGGGAGGAATGCTACCTTTTGTTAGCGAAAGTGATCTTTAGTGAACGATTTCGCTGCGCCTCCCCTTCCGATGAATATCTAATTAGACTTTTTTTTTTTTCTTTTTTCCCAATATACAGGCTCAAAATCCAATTAGTCCACACAAAAAAAAAACGAAACATTGCTCTCCCAAGGTGACAATAGATTAAAATAGATGGGATATTTCAGTGGGCTCCTTTAAAAGACGCTTTGTCTTACTTCTTTTCTTATTCTGTCACGGTCCGATCAGGCTTTTAAATCCTTATCAAAAAAAAGAAAGAAAGAAAGAAAGTAGAGAGGTAAAAATCTGTATTGTCTCCATGAATCTCTGGACAAGTAATCTTACCTTCTTGCTTTGTTTGGATTTTTGGGATGAAGCCAAACGAGGATGTTACCAATAATGCAGCAGAAATCACACTGGAACACATGTTGGATGATCTGGTTTACAAATCCTAAAGACCAAAAGAGCAGAAGATTTAAAAAAAAAAGAAAGTTAAATAAAATGGTTCAGAAAATAGTACTTTAAACTATCTTAATGAATAACACATTTGGAAAAAATGTCTTCAGTTGCTTCTTAAATGGGCCCAAGCTCTCAACACAATGTTAAAAACCAAGCAGATGGTCCCACAGTGAAGGTGAAACAGTCTGGAAAGAGCCTTCATCTCCAGTTTTATATCAGATCCATGTGACATCGAGCAGATTGTGACTGCAGGACCTGGGGTTGGAGTTTGGAGTATGAAGGAGCTTCACCATGTGGGATCCTAAAAGCTAAAGCAGGATTTGACTTTTAAATGATCAGGTTTCCACAAACACCTTCGGTTTGCTCCAGTGAAGAGTCTTGCTGCAGAGTTTTGAACCGGCTGAAAGTGATCAAGGTTTGTTGTTGTTGATGCATGTGTGTCGTAAAGGCTGCTTCTCTGAGTGGTGGTCTGCTTGACCAGCCTGTCGGCTGACAGAGCCACACGCTTTCCGTTCCCCAATGAAGGATTGCGAGGCTCTGGGAAACTCACAGCTCTGGATATTGTTTTAAACTTCTTCATAACGTTGTCCTAACGTGGCTGGACTGAATTTATTTAGGGTCCTAGAAGAAAAAAAAAAACAGTCTGAAAAAAAGATTCGTATTCATAGAACGTCGTAAAGTCCATGTTTTCTTTCCACTTTTGTGTTTGTGTTACAACATAAAAATCCTTACAAAACACAAGTGATGTTAGTGGCTTTAATGAGACGCAAGGTGTTAAAAGTACACCATGTCTGGATGCTTTTTCCAAGCCGTTGGGATTTTTTGTTCGAAACCACAAATGAGTCGGCACGGCGACAAACTGCTCATTTGGGTGCTAAAAACAGTCTCAGTTTTTAATTGTCTGAGCACCATCAGCGAAATGCTTTCTTGATTTATTTAAAGTGAAAGAAAATGTGACTTGAGTTTCACACGCAGGCTGGAAAAAACCTCGGTGTTCCAGCTGGTTAGTCCTCTCCTGTGTAATGAGTGGGGCCGTCCCACACATCACCTGAGAGCCGCAGCCTGTGTGTTAACTGTGACCTGCTTATTTTAGGGGGTTTTGGAGGTGGGTAGGTGGGTGAGGGGGGGCAGTAGAGTTGCTTTGGGCTTGCATCACTCAGACCTGCAGCTGTGTTTTTGCATGGCTTCCTCACTTTGAGCTAAAGCAGCTATCACAAGGAATGGTCTGAAAAACACGCTCCGTCTGCAGCGCGCTCGTGAGCGACGATGTACTCAGCTTCCTTACCTTCTATCGGAGTGTACAACCCAGCCCACGTTATAAGAGCAGGGTCTTAAAGAAGTCTTTTACTTCTCTCTCTCGTTTCCACTCTGCCTCAAGGAAGCTGCT
Source organism: Poeciliopsis gracilis (assembly GCA_911649635.1). Taxonomy (NCBI): domain Eukaryota; kingdom Metazoa; phylum Chordata; class Actinopteri; order Cyprinodontiformes; family Poeciliidae; genus Poeciliopsis; species Poeciliopsis gracilis. Next base: position 2,175,144 of record CAJVRI010000005.1, on the reverse strand, counting down.
TGGCAGCCATAAATGTCAGTATCGCTGCGAAATAAAAGAGTGATTGTCTCTTTATTCTCGGCAGGCTTTGTGTCCTGCAGAGGTACTATGCTAGGTGTGTTCTCAGAGTAAGCAACGTGCCCGCATGTGTGTGTTTTGTCTGAGCGATGCTTTTGTTGACTGTGTGAAACAGACACGTTTTAAAGTTGTCTTTTGAAGCCGTCGCTCCTCTGAGAGAGCAAAGCTACGAGCTCGGAGAAGGTGACAAAGCAAAAGGTACAGGGTGTGTAACAGGACAGAGCACACACTCTCTGTCTCTCTCTCTCACACACACTCACACACACACCTACACACACACACACACACGCGGACATGTGATCAGCAATACACACAGTTACTCTCGGGCTCTCAGCAGGCCGCCAGGTTCCCTACTGATCAAGCCAGAAATGAAACCCAAAGCTAACGCGTGTGTTCTCTCTGAGCACGGCTGCTCCGCTCTCACGCTCCCTGAGGTGTGTCCCGAGCTCACACACACACACACACGCATACACACACACACGCAAACTCTCATATTGTACGGGCACAGAGAGATTTTAATAAGCAGAGAGAGACAGAGAGAGTTTTTTTCCCCCTCTGCCAGCCTTATCACTGGGCTCATCGTGGTATCCTTTCAGAGCCGGGTCACAATGGAAGCGGCATCGGAGATGAACTCCCAGAGAAGCCACAGAGCAGGAGAGGGGAGGAGATGGAGAGGTCATGACCACTGTGGCACAAAAATGAACCCTCCGCTGTCATCAGGAGAAGAGGGGGCACGAAAGAAAGGAGGAAAAAGAAGGGGAAAAAAAAGAGAGAGGTGTATTGCTAACAAATTAGTTTTGGCTCGTCTTTAGAGATTGGCCACTTTGATTGGTTCCTGGAGTCTCTTTGGCACACAGCAATTAGGAACCACACAACCCTTGTTCTCCACGGAGACAAAAAAAAAAAAAGAAAGAAAAAAAAAGAAGCTGCTGCTGCTGCTGCTGCTTTGCCATGCTGACTAAACGCTGGCTGCGCTCTGGTGACGGAAAAGGAAGAGGAGCGAGGACAAAGAAAAACTCAAAAAGAAAATTCTTTTGCACTTTTAAGAAGAAATCATTTAAAAGAATGAGAGGAAATGAGGAACTGAGAGGTTTAGTCAAAACTGAAATCCTGGCAAAATAGGAAGGAATTTGTGATCCACATTCAATTAAAAGGGAAGGAAACTATGAAGACTTATGTATTTTTGTTTCATTCGTCTGAACAAAAGCAAAGCTAACGTTTCTTGATGTATATATTAAACAAAAAAAATAAAGCTCCTGTGTGCGAAATACACACAATATTTCACCTGACACAGGTTGGACGTCTTTCAGACTTCAAAAGTAACTTTCAGGGCATTTTGCTTTCACGTTGTGCTTTTTTGCAAGCGGACAATGATTTGTGAGCAAAGCCATAAATGTGACGATCAATACTCCAGTTGAACAGAAACGATGGGAGCGAGAGAGATCACAGACCCACAAAATCAAACTTTGGGAGTTTTTCTTTCCGCATTTGTGCCGTTTTTACGACTGCGGTGCCATTTTGAATGCCAAGAGCAGCTTATATAACTGTTGTATAACAACATCGCTAAGCAGAATATGGACAATAAGGTGCGATTTTAGTCCATTAAGTCCAAAAAGATGTATATGTCCCGTAGTTGGTTTGGCTCGATTCTGATCTGTATTCACACCAGTACCGAACGGCACCAGAGACAATCTCAAAAATGTTCAAACTCAATTGTGAAATCAAGATTCATTGATTCATTTACAAGTATTTATTTGATTTTTTTAACCAATCTGCCCATTTCCATCTGACCTCTGACACAAACAGAGCCTTTTTGTTTACATGTCAGCTGCTCGCTGGATTTCATTTTCACCATTTTGGACTTTTGTATCAACATGGCAGATGGATGCGTTTCAAAATCCCGGAATTTCAGCAGCTTCTGAAATTCTGAAGCCAAAGTTTCTGGGACCAAAATCCACCCTGTTAATCCGTTTGAAATGCAGGAAGTCATCGTCTCCATGTCTAAATGCTTTATTGCAAATTATTGCTTCCATATGATTTACTATTTGTTTTAACAAGCAGCTGAATACAATGTGGCCAGTGAGTGTAGCTGGTTTTATTTTTCTGCCCTGTGAGTCTAGTGTTGGTGATATTGATGAGCTCAAATAGAACCAAAGATGTGTGGACTAGTTTTAAAAATGTTTCTTTTTTTTCATCATTTTTATCATTTCCGTCACGCCAGTATGTTTTATTTATTCATTGATGTTTACTCTCAATACCATTCAGAACAGCATGGAGGCTGGTTATTTTTTATTTTTTTCCAACAAAGATTTACTGATCTGATAACATGCACTACTAAAAATTTACTTGCATTTCCCCCAACAGAGCCGGTTTCACCAAAATAAAAAGGCAGCATCTGGGCTTCACGTTGCCGTGTTGTCATACTGATAAAGTCTCTCCCTCAGTATGTTTTTAATATGTTCTTTGTCTTATTTTTGTGCAGAAAAAAAATGATGTACTCCAATTGAGCTTGTTTGAAAACAAAATGATAAAAGAGTCGATTGAACAGGGAAGAGAAACCGACGGCTGTGGTTTTTTGGGTCTGTGTTTGAACTGTGTGGTGTGAGCATTTCAGACGGATATGTTTAGTGTGAAACACATATGCTGCTCTGGGTTGAAGGTGACTCTGTCTGTGACTGTGTGTGTGTGTGTGTGTGTGTGTGTGTGTGTGTGTTGCTCATTTCCAGTCAGACTGAGCCCCTGCAGGCCATCCCTGTGTGGTCACTTCAGGGTGTCCTCCTGACCTCGTCTCTGCTCACCATAACCCACTCTGACAGATCCACTGTCCTCCTCTCAGGAACATCCAAATATTTTTTTTTGCTGTTGTTTATTGATGTCTGTATGTATACTTTCAGATTGTACCATGCTTTTACTGCAGCAAGACTGAATTGTCTCCACCGTTGATCAGCTTTAAAGACTCTTTTTGCAAAGATGTGCAGAAAGTCTGAAAATAAATTCACCTTTTTTGTTGTTGCATAACCTCACTGTGAATTTTTCTTCTTTGAAAAATGACTGTTTTGTTTGCGTTTATTCAGGAAGGAAAAGATGGTATGTTAAGAAATAATTGAGACCCTTGCTACTAGTGCAACTTTCTAAATAGAACAACTTCTCCAATTGTTTCTATAACATTTATAATGTAAGAGCAGAAGAGAGAGAAATCTGTGACACTTCCTGTTTGGGTTTTGGCTTTGCTCTCTTCTACTCACCCACAGGTTTCCAGAGGTTTACATCTGTGTTCATCATAAAAAAAGGTAATTTTGTATTTAGTGAACCATTTCTCTGTTGTCTTGCCCTAATATTGTGGGTCAGTGTCCTGTTGAAAGACCCAACAACCAACCATTTTGACTGATTTGACCAGATTATTAACTGAATGAGTGAATTAAGTGGTTGTGGATCATCATGTTATAGAAATACATTTTAACTGAGAAATTACAGGGGTTTTTTTGTCATTTATTTTGTCAAAAAAAAAAACATTATTTCATTGATAATCATTTGAAAAAGCCATTAAAAATGTAAAGCATTCAAGGGAGTGAATACTTTTACATCAATCAATCAAGCTCAGTTGTATACAAGTCGATTTACATCATAAAAACACAGAGTCATAGAGGACACAGTCAACAACTGACACATTACATTTTGTAAAGTGCCATCGTTGCACTGTACAATAAATCCTCATTCATTCTAGCAGCCAGGAGAAACGGGTCTCCGTTTCACAAAGAAACTGAAAGTCATGGCTTATTAATTAGATGATTGTTGGGGGCACCATTAAATAAGCTACTATTAATTTTATTTAAAAAAATTATTTAAAAAAACTCATAAAAAGGCTGCATGCTATTTTGAGCTTCATATTGTGGCACAAAAAATCTGCAATTGGTTAAAATTTTCCCATGGCAGATTTTAATTTTATGTCTGCATTATTACTCTATTTAATGTTTAATAGTTTTTCTTTGTTTGGTTTTAAAATAAGAGGCTGTGACCTGGAATGTCAGGGTTGTGGAATAATTTCTTTTGGTTTTTCTTTTTTTTTTAATGTCTTCTTCCAGATTTGCAAACATGGTAAAATGGGTACACCCTTATTTTCTTTGTGCGTAGAGAGACGTGTTGTTTGAAAGCCTAAAGGCTGCCGCTGTGCCTGCCAGGCTTAAAGTTAGCAGCGGCGCTTTAATTTACTTATAGTGACACGGCACACCAAGACAGGCAATTAATCTTCATCCTGGAAAGTGTCTGACTGCTGTGCTCGTTTGCAGCTTTTTGAAACTCTAAACTTTTCCACAGAACAACAAAACATGGTCGTGGTCAGCATACCGCTGTCTCGTTTATGGGAAAGCTTGATTTCAATGTGAAAACATGACAATCTGAGCAATGAAAAAGTGTGCATTAATTTTAGCGAGGTGCTCTAACCAATTATATTCTTCCATTATCTGGTATAATCGGTTTCCCTTTCCCTAATCCTCCTCGCTGGCTCGTCTCTGTGCTCTCCTCCTCTCCACACATGAGGAAAGTTACAGAGGAAGTTCGCCCAACTCCCGTGGCTTGGGTGGCTTCTCATTGTGTTCTTTATTCATGTGTTATTTGTTTATGCGGATTAATTATTAAAAATTTGGTGCATTTTACAAAGGTTCAAGTCTGCGGATAATGATTCCTCTCCATTCCCTCCCAATGGGTTGTGTTTGTAATTTCCTTGAATATAAAAGTTGCATAATTCATGTGTATCGGCGGGCCGCATCTATTAATTATGTCTGTCTTTAAGGTGCTCACGTCTTTACCACATCTTCTTTTCCCTTTATTCCTCCCCTCATTCTTTCTCTCTCTCTCTTTCTCTCTTTCTCTTTCTGCATCTTCTGTTCTGAATCTCAGAAATAAAGACTTTGGAGCGCTTTCCTCATTGATCTCTCTCTCTCTCTCTCTCTCTCTCTCGCTCAGATTTTTGAGTTCGTGAGGGTCAAATGGACTGTGTCCAAGTTTCAGCTTGAAAAAAACAACCAGATGAAAAGAAGCTGAGAAGAAAAGGGGGAAAAGTTTGCAGTGTTGCTGTGATGTAAATGCCCTTATTTAGTAATTTATAGAAGGGGGGAATTGAGCACAATTCTGTGGAGATTCATAAACTATTGATGTGTCTAATCTTTCAGATCCTGCCAACATGATGATCATGATATGTGTTAGCGTGAGACACTTCAACCCCCCCTCCCACTTCAACACACACACACGCACACACACACGCCAACTATTCACATCTACTTCCTAACACACACCATTCTCATTTCTGTTTCCCAGTTTTTCTCATCGCCTTCAGCTTCTTCAGACCTCGTTCATCGTTATATTAACAGCTTTAACGTCTTGGATCAGTTCTCATCATTTGGTACAAATAAACTAAAACAATAAGTTTTTGTTGTGCTCAGATTATCCTTTATGCCAACATTCAGTGATGTGCCATCTGTCTGGTTTCGAAATAAACAATCAGGTCGGTCTGAACTTTTAGGAAGGGTCAGAAACCGAAGCTCCCATAAAAGTCCTTATTCATCCATAAACACTCACATGCAGGTCCTACTAATTATTTTCAGAGGTACTAATTATATTGTGCCTGATTTTAACTGTCCCTCGGTTGTTTTTGTGCAACTTACAAACTGCACAAGAGGAGATTAACTTCTCAGATTAAGCTCAGCAGTGTAGCGGTGACCTCAGGTTGACCTTGGGTAAAATGCTGATTGTTGTGAGAAACATAAAGCCACAACGAGAGATAATCTGTCAGAGAATCAAGTTGAAATTACCTCAAGCAGAGACGGTTTTGTCAGAGAACATTAAGCATCCCTCAAGCAGAAAGTAATAGACAAACAGATTCGTTTTCATAGCACATAATTGTCAGGTGGAAAATATGCAGAGTTTTAAAATGGAAGTCATGAATAAAAACTTAGAAGAAAGTGATCTAGATTTGAACTCAAGCCTGTTTATGTTTATGCCCTGAAATAAAACTTGATTTCTCTGGTAGCCTTGAGAAATCTCCTAACAGAACAAATACTGAATATCGTCTACCTGCGTGTATTTTAATCTCAGTATGAATCCAGCTATTCTGTGGAGATCCTCAGACTTTTGTTGGAGAACGCTGATGAACAAACACCTGCATGAAGGCCGTGGAAAAGAGCAAACAGGTCAAAGAGAAAGATGTGGAGAAGATTAGTGCAAGGTCAGGTTAAAGCACTCATTCACAGAGCTTCATTACCTAAAATTGAAATAACTAAAACTACCAAGAAATGGCCGTCCACCTGAAATGACAAAGGAAGCATCATTCAGGGAAACAGCCCAGAGGCTCATGGTGGCTGTGGAGGAGCTGCAGAGATTCACACCAGTATTAGTTCAGAGGAAAACCGTCGTGTCAGAGGAAGTGTTGTGGTTCAGAGTGACACACGGGACAAAGTGGAACGAGGAGCTCTGAAAGACTCAAGTGAAGTTAGATCAGACCAACATTAATTTTTTGGCTTGCATGCAAAATGGTATAAGTGGTAGAAAACTACAGGCTGCATTTTGTTCAAATGTTTTGTTTTTTTTTGTTTTTGTTTTTTTTAAATGTGAAATCCAATTACGATTTTCATTCTCTTTCTATATTATGTACCATTTTATTTTGGTCTATTATATAAAATCCTCATTTAACACACTGAAATTTGCATTTGTAGTGTGACAAAATTTATTTATTTTTTGCTATTTGCAGATTTGTTCTGCAAATAGCAAATTATTGCTTCGTATTTGTAAGAAAAGAAAAATAAATGATCTCAAGTATTTTAGGCAAATTTTGCAAGTGCACTATGGTGACTATATATATTGTATAAAACCAACAAACATTTTTTTTTTTTACATTTACATAAAGTTAGCTATTTATTGTGCAGACAATGGGACAAGAAATTAAATGCGAAAATCTAAATATTTTTTGTTTTCCTTTTGTTTTGCCTGGATTTTTCTCGACAGCGTCGTAACTTTTGTGTTTCGCCATATTGTATCCACTCTGATGTACGTCTGTGTGCCTGAATATCTGCGCTCCCACTCATCCATCGGCACAACCTGTGGTCTAATCAGGCCCAAAAGCAATAGCAGCAACTGAACTGGAAATCTTTGCACGTCTAAATAATACACCATCAGTCTATGCCAAATCTCTCAGGCTACAATCTCCCCCCCTAAGGGTGGATGCCTGGAGCTCATTTGTATACAAAGCAAAGCTAATGTATGCTTTCAACACATATTTAACATATGCCACTCACTGATAAATTATTCACAAAAACCGGGGAGCTTACATTTTTAATCGCCACCGTTTCGTCTTCCCAACGAGGAAAAGGGAAATTCGAGGACAACTGGTCCGAGGAGAGAAATGACAATTATTTGCAGGAAAATAATCTGTTCAGGCTTCCTCGGTTTTAACATCATATTAGTTACTTTTTCACAATTTCTCCCACCTCGAGTGCAATACATGATTTTTAAAGACGCCGATCAAATATTTTGCGAAGTTTCAGATTTTCTGCATCCATTTGTCGTGCTGCTGCAGAAGGAGCTTCCCCCTCTGCTCAACCCACATTTGCACGCTGACTAACACATGAGCTCACCCAGAAGCTGAACCGTGAAGGTTAGTTGTATTTAGGGGGTGATTTGCGACACAGAGATGATTCATAATGCAGCCATGCAAACAGTTGTTCTACATAATAAGTATTCAGAAAAAAGAAAAAGACTTGAGGGTCAGAGGACACACAAGAGGACTGTGCAAATTTCTCTGTCAAAGCTTCACACACACCTGCACAGCCAGTGACAATGTTTTAGTTATCTGTCTCTTTTGCAAGCATTAACAATGCGTGTTACTGTTTTTGCTCCAAGTGTATTTACTCACGCACGCACACACACACACACACACACACGCACACACACACACGCATGCTGCAATGCTTAAACATGAGCGTCATAGATGCACTCATGGGTGCACTCGCTCACTCACACACACGTCCCTGCGTGTGTCTTTGCCCTCAGCACGTTTGGCACGTTACAGGAATCTGACAAATGTGACGACAACCTCTCCTGACACCGTTCCTGCTACAAGAACCTGGACCCTCGCTGGATATGTTCACTCGGCTCAAGAAAAACAACACATTTCTCAAAATACCTGGTGAAGAAGATATGGGTGACATGGAGGAACATTATTTTAACTGTGTTTCGTCAGGTAGATCTTTCTTTTCAATCTGTGTGATCGGTTCAAGCGGGAGACATAACTCAGCGATTTAGAAATCTCTCGCTGTTCTTTGAAAGATGTGAACGCAGGTTTCAACCCGGAAAGTCATAAGGCTGTAAGTCACATTTTACTAACAAGTACCAGAGGAAGGACATCCCAAAAAGGAACAGGACTTTCTGCAAATCGATAGGCATTACGTTTATAAATAGACTCAGAAAATGCTCGTGTTTTCTAAATAATTTTAGAGGCACAAAGTTCTATGTATTCCCGATGGGACGTCTATGATAGATAACATACAATTTCTTAATATGTATTTCAAACATCAGGAAGGAAGGGATGGATGTAAAAAAAAAAGGTAGGAAAAGCACTGTTACCCTTTATAACTTTAAATGAAGTCCCTAGGAATAGAGTTGGTGTAAGGATGACGCTGAGCAAATGGGACGGACTAAACTCACTGACCTACTGCCCCAAAGTCCAGCAAGTTTAAAAAAAAAAAAAAAAAAAAGAGAATCACAAGCATATCAACCTCAGTTCATTGTGGATTATGGAACAACAAAAGAGCTAATAATGACCCTTTCCACACTATAACCTTTCATCCCTTCTTTGTTCTTAATACTAACACTCCCTCCACCCTTCCACAATTTTCTCTTTCACTAAATGACAGTCGGGTCTCTCACTCCTTCTCCTGCTTTCTGTCCTTCCTGGTAACTCTGCCTGACTCGCTCTCGCTCTCCTCTCTGGGTAAGAATAAGGAGCAGCACCGCTATTCAGGACTGTAATTGCATTTCTGTCCTTTGTTGGAGCCGAGTGTTATTTTCCATTAATGGCTGGACATATTATATAAGCAAGTCTTTATGGGAGTGATAATGGCTGAGGACACATGAGTGGGGAGCTCTGCTAGTGTATCAGTGTTACTCCTTTCTTTTTGAGGGATACAGCAGAGCTTTCATTAATACTTGAAGTGGACAAACCTAATGATGACACACACATACAGCAAAGTACAGATCACACACACACATATTAAAACTGATTTTCAAAAATATCAGGACGCTGTCTGAACGGTTGATAAAAACAATACGGTCAGACGGAAATCAGCGTCACTACCACAAAAATTAAATTGAACCTAAATCCAAAATGTAAAGTGGGATTCCTCAAACTAACATCAGTTCAAGTGTCAAGTGATCCAGTGTGAAATATTTTATCTCTTACTGAACTTTGGTGGTTTTAGCACTGCGTGGGCTAATTGGACCAGTTTCTGCCGATCATTTACATTTTGGGGAATGAATCAGCCTGCACTTTTAATCTTCTTTATTGCTGCAGAACGCAGAAGGATTCAGATATGCAGAACTTCAGGGTAATGAGGCAGTGAGCAAAATCACCTCATGTATGGAAGATCGCTGGACTTTGTGAAAAACTGAGGATGTTCTTCCACCATCCTTGAAATTAAAACTGATACACAAGCGAAAAGATTTTCTTGTATGACTTTACTTGGCCAGCTCCGTGTTCAAACTTTGCAAACTCAAAACTAGCTTTAAGTCAGATTTGCCAATTCTTCTACTGACTATTGGTGGCACAAAATAATCAGAATATATTCCTCTGGATTGTGTCCAACTTTACTAAGTGTGACACTGGTTCAAGTAAAACATTTACAAATGCTTATCACTAGTTTATATCAGCAATTTAAATATTTTTTTATAAACATGAGAGTGAAAGAGCAACGCCAGATGGAGTGATGAAAAGCTCAGAAATGCTATTTTAAAAAATCTCCAGCGTTTAAGCCATTTGCAATGAAAAGCCTTTGGAGATTTCTGACAGCCAACTTCTGCACAAACACAAACATTATAATTCAAATCCACAGGATTTATACCTGTGACAAAAAAGCTATGGATACAAAGAGCTTTCACCATTCTGACTTTACGGTGTCGACATAAACATGAAGTCATCATTTTTAGGCCATTTTCGGCCACATAGAACAGCTTTTTGATCAACACGGTCTTGCATTTTAAACTACAATCCTCAGTCAAACAATACCCAAACACTGAATAACATTTAACAGTCAGTGACAATAAAAGTGGGGCAGCATGTACATGAGAATGATTGACAGTGCTGAGCTCCTCCTCGTGGCTCTAATTGGTTGCTTCTGACCAGGTGTTACATTTCTGCAGATGGCAGAAGAACCACAGGAAGATTATCTGTCTTGTATCGTACTGTAAGAAAATAGTTTGTTTTAACTGGATAGCTTTACCTAGTTAAAGCTAGATAAAGTTATATAGCTTTAACTTAAAGCTAGTTTTGAGTTGGTCACTATCAGGGCTTTCCATGGAAACATCAATGCACATGACAAAGAATATGCATGTATCTGAGAAAGCTAGCTTTGACTCTTTAATAAACCAAAATAGCTTAACTGTTGTTCAAGCAGAAAAAGAAAATGCAGATAGCAATTCGCCACGCAACCATGTAGCGTCACTTTTACTCCAACAACAAAGGATGATGGGAAGTGACAGTGGTGCCTGGGGCAACATGGGAGAACAGAGTAAATGGAGACGAGGAATGGAACGGAAAGCAGGGGTTGGGGAGAGCAACGCTATTACATCAGTGAAATGCACACACATATAAATTATACCACAGAAGCACATGAGGTCAGTAGGACAGGCTATCTACTGGTCAGATGTGTTTTCAGGAAATAAGAGCACAGGGGTAGAACGGGTGGATTTTAGAAGTTTTCAGGTCACAAAAAGGAGAGGAATTTCAATTAGGAAGCTACAGTTTTGATAAAAAGCTGAACTTGTTCACTTTTACTGGGATGTCGCCGTCTGTTTTCCCAAACTGGTCTGTGTTTACTCTTTATCAGGCAAAGTGGTCACCAAGGGACGGTTTGGTTCACCTTTATTGTCTTAATTAATAAAATGATTATAGAATACAGGGTTTCAATAAAACAATGCTGATCTTAAAAAGAAAAAAATAGCAATGGTCTCAACTTTCCTGTATCCATTATAATCATGGTACAAAAATCCTTATTAAACTCTGAAGGTCAAGTATTTTGTACTTTGATCGAGCGGATCAAACGCCATCACTCCTACATGTGAGTGCAAAGGTAACGTTGCAGAGTAATCATAGCAACATATGTCCCACATAATGCCTAGTAATAAGGTCTGCATTCACACCTCCGCTCCCTCCAGACAGATGGGGGATAAAATGGGTTTCAGCTCTAAGACGTTCTAAGAAGGACCCAGAACGATGCTGGACTGATTCACTCTAGTTTATTTTCCCTTTCTTTAAATCTGAAAATAGGTATTTTCAGCGTAGTAGTGCTTCCAAATGGTGAAATAAATATTATCTGGATTAATCAGATAATAAAGATAGGAGGTAGCCAAATGCTTGAGGTGGCTAATATGATAGCCACCTATCATAATGACAGTCTGGGTAACTGGAAAATGTAAAACAACAAAATGTTAAAGCCACAACATCGCATATATTCTTTTGTTGATGTAGATGTAGATGACACAAATAATTTGCAACAGTATCAGGCAGACATAACTGGAAGATGATTAATTTATACTTTTAGTGATATGTTTGCCCTCGTTTTGCTTAGTCACAAGTGTTGCATTAATTTTTGTATAAATGTATATTAATATAGTCATATTTTCATTCAAATGTGTGTTTGCACTGCACCATTGGTTGGCAGTGCACTTTGAAGTGCAATTCTTCCTTTTAAAAGGTTGGTGAATTTAGCGGCATAGACTCAACATGTTTCGCATTGCATGTCTTTTTCTGAGTTCAGTATATTTTGTGTTTCGATGGATTCGTAGCCTGAACTATTTGCAGTATTGTGCTCACCTGCGCACGTTGCTTTCCTCCTGTACGTCTCATGTTAGACGAGAGTCGTCGTTCCCAGCAGGTTTTCTCATTAGTGAATAAAAAGAGATCCCCTCCATGCTTTCAACCTAAAGGCCTTCAGACATAAAAACATGCAGACAGACAGGAGATGGGAAGATAGAAAAGGAAAAAAAAAAATCTCTGAGTAATTTCATATGTTTTTAAGAGAAGAGTTGTAAATGCACAGATATAAAATAGGAGGTTACCCTGCTGAGGATGGGGGATAAAGGAGGTAGATAAAGGAGCTAAAGGTATGCCATTATTTATGGGCTGGGAGTGAGGTGAACACGAAGCTACATTACAGGCTGGATTTGTCTTCTGGAAAGCCATCGGGAAAATTCACTTTTCTTCCACTCCGAGCCTTGTGTGCAGTACGAAGCATTCGTGGGTGCTGACAATGCACATGCACATCTTCCACACATGCATGCACACAGTCAAACACCTCTCCTCCCATTCATGTTTCAATATTTAAGAGTGGTAAAAGTAAGAACATCACTGTTACCAGGCAGACGAAACAAAACACAAGATATAAATTAAAGTGAAAACAATTGCAAGAAAAACTGCAAGCAGACATGATGGATGGATGGATGGATGGATGGATGGATGGATGGATAGATAGATAGATAGATAGATAGATAGATAGATAGATAGATAGATAGATAGATAGATAGATAGATAGATAGATAGATAGATAGATAGATAGATAGATAGATAGATAGATAGATAGATAGATAGATAGATAGATAGATAGATAGATAGATGAAGAGAAGGGGAACACATCTGGACTGCAGACAGAATAGTGCAGCAGGAGGAGGAGGGGCAGGACATAGACTCATCTGAATGAATCATTGCCCCAACAAACACACGCGTACAATCATGTTTTCATCACCACTGAGGGCATTGAACTGGCTCGCCTGCATTCATTAGAGAATCTGATTTTTGAGTAAACTTGATAAGAATTTGCTTTGGTTGCCAAATTAACCATTTTAATCATAGTTCTTGTTGTTTTGGTGAAGATAAAAATGATGTAACGTCCTTCGTTCTCCCTGCACGAACCGGTTTATTTCTCCACATCGCAGACAACACAAACAGATGCACACCACAGCCACGTTACCCTCCCCATAAAACATAGCGCAGCTGTCAACCCGCCGTCATAAAGCACAGCATTCAGCTCACTGTATAAGAAATATTAAATTTAATAAAGGAAACTCCAGACAGCCCCGGGTTTACTTGTATGCCCAGCTGAACATTTCGGATCGATTTAAAGAGGCGCCCTGCGGTTAAGTTTGTCTTGTTGTAAATATCAGTTCTTAACTAATGACATTTACGCTGGCATTTCTTCTACTCTCCTCTCTCTTCACAGACACCCTTAATGCTTTTGCTAATGTGCAGGATTGCAACAAAGCTTCCATACAAGAACTTTGCCCCTCAGCTTTTTTTTTTTTTTTTTTGCCCGCTCCCCTAATGTGTGTGTTTGCATTTGCTTTGCACACACACACATTCCACAGCCAGGCAGTCAATGGAGCTCCACCGTGGTGCGATGATTGTGCTGGTCAATGTGCTCCGCTGTGTGACTGCATGCCCCCAAGACTGAGGCTGAGTCTAGACACGAGTCAGCCAAACCGCCCTGCTGACCTATATCCTACAGTTACACTAAGTGAGAGACATAGAGAAACAGAGGAAGTGGGAGAAAGGAGAGAGGAGAGAGGAAGAGAAACAGAGAAGAGCGAGGGAAAAGATGTGGGGAGTGGGGGGCACGAAGAGAGGTTGCAGAAAGTGAAAGGCTGCGATGAAGTAATAGAGTAAATTGAGAGATTGGGAGGAGGGGAGGATGAGGCCGAGAGACAGAGAGTACGCGAACGTGTAGACAGGAAAGAGGGGGATGGAGTGAGGAAAAGAGGAAAAGCGAGGGAGTGATGCAGATGGATAATTCAGAATGAGTTAAAAGGGGGAAGGGAAGAGAGGAGAGATTGGAAGTGGCATCCACTAAAGTGAAAAGAGAGATGGCTGAATTACAAAAGATGGGGAGTAAAAACAAAACTGGAAATGCATTTGGAAATCCTCAGAGGAAAAAAAAAATGACAGCGAGTTAAAATGATCGGAAACCACTGTAAACACCCACAGCTATCGAATCTGATCATATTTGTACGTAAAGCAGGTTTACAACAGCTGGGGACAAAATGCTGTGAGCAGCAAAATAAACTTGATTATGCATTACAGAGATCACAAAACAAAAATATTCTTAATGATATTAATATTCCACTCTCAAACTGATTTAGGACCAGTACAGAAAAACAGGGTTTAAGTGGGATTTAACAATTTAAGTGGGATTTCAACATTTTCCACTTTGATTTAAGTGGAAAATGTTGAGGCAGTCGCTTCCAAAATCTGTGCACACGTTTAGACTCAGGAATAAATTCAGGAGCAAACTACCATGTGACCAAAGAGATCGTATGACTCTTATGGTTGTCAGAGATCAGTCTGATGTCTTGGAGCTTTGAAAGTCAGCAATCAGATCTTAGTGGTGGAAAATTCAGTACATGAAATAAACAATTGTGTTTTTTTTTTTTACTTTGTGTGAATGAATTAATCTCATCATTCTGGACCAACAAGCTGGAAATTACAACGTTCAAGTATATATATATATATATATATCACCTTTTCAATGTAACTAAAACATAATTAGAAGTTTAGTTTAATGAAACTTACATGTGTTACAGAATTTTATTATAAGATCAAAAATATCATCTTCAGACTTTTGACATGTGATTTTCACTATCCAGATTACTGAGTGGTGTTTACTCAGTATTTTAGTTAGCTGGTAATTAAACAATCGTTATAAATAACAGAAATAAATGTTTGAAAAAACTCAGTGTGTGTGAAATTCCTCTAATGCGTTTCACTTAGTGAAAACAGTTATTGAAATGAATGAACTATTCAATAATATTCTATTGCACTGAGATAAAGTTCTGGCACAGAACCTTTAATATCATCACAACTCTCCTATTTTGTTTGTATTTCCTTTTAACTCATGTAAAGCACTTTGAACAGCCTTGTGGATGAAAACGTGCTATATAAATACAATTGCCTTACTTTACCTTATCTCCTTAAAGCCAAATATTGTGATGTACTTTGTCAGAAGCAGCTGTGAGGTCTAAAAGTACAAAAACAGCAAATTCATAAGAATATGTTGCACTTAAATTCAAAATTTCTTAGAATTTCTTTCAATTTTACTGCAACAGAAATGCATTTCTATCCCTTTAATGTTGTTTCCAGTTACAGCCGATCCTCAATGAGGTTGGGAGCGTTTACTACCATTCAGAATTTATGAAGACATAAACGCAGTGGCACAAGAGAAACTTAACTGATGAGCTACTATATAGATCTAATTATCAGCTGTATTTATCAGAGCATTTCCTGTCACCATACATCCAGACTCTTTTAAGCAACTCTGAAGTAATTCAATATTTCCCATCTAACCATAAACCTCTGTGGACAAATCATCATGTATGTCTTTTCAATTCTTTCCTCCTCTTTTCCCCATTAGTCTTCTTCCCATGTATAGGAGAATGAAAAGGCCCAGACAGAGCAGGACAAAGACTTAACATGTTTTCCTCTCTTTTCTTCTGTGCATTGAGAGGATGAGCTGGACTGTACTAATAGTCATTGTGTGTGTGAATGGGACAGAGGGCTTTTTGTGTGTGTGTTCCAGACAGAGGCGCATAAGGCAGGACTTAAGTAGATGTTCGCCAAAGCGTACGTAATGCCAGGGAAATATCAACTAATCCCTTCACTCTTCTGCCCTCCACCCCTCCCTCAAAACCGATTTTTCTCCTCCTCTTACTCGCCATCGTTATCTTCGCCATCGTCCCGTCCACTGTGCTCTTATACGCCAAAACTTTCAGTAGTTCTCCTAAAGCCGTCTTGGAAAACCGATTCCAACGATGTGAGACATGAAGTCGCACACCTAGAGTGGTCTGCACTCTCTCACTCTCACACAGCACACACGCTCATCTGGGGATTGTTGTTGTTTCTTAATCCTGGTGGATTAACACACTAACAGACTCATTTTACCTCAGTCCAAACAAAGAGAGATGTGGAACCATCTACCCAGGGCTGAAGTTGAAGATTGTGTTAACATGTCGTGAACTTGTGACTGTTGGTGGGAGGTAGGGTGTGGCAGGAGGCATCCATGGGGTAAAAAATTTGTTAAAACACACACATGAAAAGGCATAAAAGACCTGTTGTAAGCATTCAAAAAAGAAGTGACAAAAGCTGCACCCTCGTTTATGCTTTCAGGCCCGAGGCCTCAGCATTTACAGCAGGTGCCTGCACTCCGATTGCATAGGATGTCATTAGCCGGTGTGCTAACTCCAATATTCTCCTGGAGCTGTGAATGTAAACTGCTTAAACACATAATCTTATACGGTCTGTAGGAAGCTCAGCGCTGTGTCGAACAGTGGTGCTGCAGAGAGTCCGCTAATCCACAAGCTAGACTCCAGATTAACGAGAGAGGATGGGTATATGAGTGAGGGAGGGGTAAAAAAAAAAAAAAACATGCCGGCCAGACCCACCCACAACCCCCACCGCATCATCATCATCATCATCACTGCACACACACACACACACACACTCGCTTGCCCTGCTCCCTCCAGATTATGATGCTTAGTGCAACCCCCGGTGCAGACAGTAAGAGGATCTCTGGGTGGCGTCCCCCAGGTCCCTGTCATTGGTCTTCTGGGGAGTCCCCCCCCTCCGTTCTGGACACCCACAGACAGGATAGGGGTCAGAGGTCAAGGAGCAAGAGTATTAGTGGAAGCATAAAATGAAGTGTTTATAAAAGATACATAAATTTGTTTTCACGACAGGGATTATTAGGAATCAACCCAATGATGGCCCCTGAGAATGTGGTAGGAAACAGAAGAAATGCTTTGAATAGTGATTACATTTTAAAGGGGATTACTCACAGTGTTTTGAGCAGGGATGGAAATATCGAAGGGTACTCAGAACCGAAAAGGTAATTTCACATGATCTAATTTCATTCTTAACTTGCATGATCCACCATTTCAGTGCCATCCACCATCCATGGGTTCATCTAGAGACTCAAGCATTGATCATTCACCAAGACTTTGAGCAGTTTGATGAATAAAAAAACAACAGCTGTAATGTTTTTTTTTTTTTTCAATGCAATTCAATATGACAATGAGTTCATTGTACACTAAGAGAGAACATTTGGAAAGGGAGATTAACATCATGAATGTGCAGCTGACGAATCTGCAGCCACTCCATGATGCAAACACATCAACATGGACCAAAATTGTGGAGGAACGTTTCCAACACCTACTTCTATCTGACAGATGTTGATCCAATTGGGTGCTATCAAAATCTACCTAATAAGTTGAAGTGAACACTAATTAATTTGTCAGTCTGCATGGTGGCCTGACCAGAAGTGACTGACATGTTCCCTTTTCAGAACTTGTTTCACACGCGAAGCTTATTGGTGGTGCACTGCCATTTCCTGTGGTCAGAAGTAACAATTAGCTTTAGGCTCTAGATCCACCAAATGAGGATTTATACTTAATAATGAAACCAAAAGTATTATATACTGCAGATAAGATATTGACTCCTTACATTTAGATAGAACCGCACTTCAGCTGTTCCAACATAGTCAAATAAAAACAAGTAAAATGTCAAGATTAGAGTGAAACTTTTACTCACTCATTCTACAAAGATTCATGAAGCCTCAGTTTAGCATGTGTGCTTTATTTGGGGTTTTTTTTCTTGAGCCCACCTCGTCATTCACAAACCAGCTGTGAGCCTCAACGTTGGAAAAGCTGCAGCTGAATCCTCCGCTGCTTCATAGCAAGAACCACTTCAGAAAATCAACACAACTATCAAGCAGCACTGAACTTGAAAAGCTTCGTAAGTCCCAGTTAGCAATTTCCTCCCCATTTTAACGTCAACATTTATTAAGCTCTCCCGGAGAAAATCAACGACGACTAAATTATTTTGAGAGAGCGCCTCGGGCAACCGAGGCATATTCGATATGCCTGCAAAAAAAGAAAGAAAAAAAATTAAATATATATATTAGGAAGAACAAGGAGAGGGGAGAGAAGTGAAAAAGACTGACTCAAAGTAAAAGTAGATTTAATATCTTAATGGCTTTGTGTGGGGGGAAAAAAAAATGATAATAGAGAAATCCAATTAAAAGCTGATGATTGGCACTGTGAGGTAGAGACATGAAACTGTTTGTCTGCACCACTGGCTCTATATAAAGCTTTGATTAGATGATGCTAGTAATAGCAGCAGCCAGACTAATAGGCTCTATATTTTTAACTCAGTTATACCACGGGCTCTGAGCACTTAACACAGATGTGTGGCGCTAACATTAAAAAGGACACGGACAAAATGGCTGAATGCGAATCATTAAAGTACATTCGCCACATGAGCAAAAGGAGGGAAACGATTTATTATTTCTATTTCTTTGGATCTGAATCAAGAGGTGGAATCATGCTGCTGGTGTGTGTGGTGGCTAAGCGATTCTCCTAACGCCTCTCAAGGTGACTCGGCCTCCCTCCTTCAGGGCTTTCCTTTCAATTCTTTTTGGGATTGAAATTATGATGAAGTAATTTTTCCACAGAAATTGCCTATGTCACTTGTGGTATCTGTCGGCAAATTTCTCAAGTGTATCCCTCTATCCCTCATCTCCTACTCTTTGGCAAGGTTTTTTTTTTTTATTATTATCATTCTTTCTCCGAGCTCTCACTTGACATGTCAATGTGTCAATGTCATATTAGAGAGAGGCAATATATGTAACAATTTTACACCTGGGCTGACAGGAAAAAAATATATATATACGTGAACCGGGCATTATATATCTTGCTGCAGAGCAGCCTGTCTTGGAGGTTTTTAGTTCCACTCAAACACATATGTTTGCGAGAATTATAAAGAAAAACAAAAGGTTGAAAACATCTGCATGCAAATTCACCAGAGTACACAGTGTGCACTCGTCAAGTCCCCCACCACACACACACACGCACAGACACATACGCCTCACAGTATTATGTTAGAGTGAAAAATCACCTGCTTGTTTCAGGGGAAAATAAGAAGCAGTGTGGAACATGTCGTCAGATCGGAGAGGGAGATTCCTCTGAGACCTGTGGCCTAATTTCTTATTTTCAAGAGGAAACTTATCTAATTATACATAAGTTAACTTCCTAGTGGTCGATTCAAGGGCAGCGCTCAGTGGTGTGACTGACTGTTGGTGCCTTAACGGGAACAGGGCGATCGCAACCTCCTCTCCTTTTACAAACAGTCGTTTTCTGAACTGGGGCTCTGCTGAAACATAATGGCAGCTGGAGCAGGAGTTTGTGTGTTCCTGACTCATGTGGCACCTCCAGCAGCACAGCAAACACTCAGCCCAACAGGTACGTTAAAACAGATCAGATCAGTGAGAGTCGTTCAGTGATTCTGTGCACAATTCGGTTTTTCTGTGTTACTATTATGATATTGGAAAATAAAAATAATTTATATGCAACAACATCTCCTCCTGGCCTGGGCATAGAGCGTATGAACGGAAAACATGCAGCTGTTTTCTGGGAACAATTTAAGATTTTTTTTTGGTGTCAGGAAAACGAGCTGTTTCAAAAACTTTCTGATTATTAAATCACAATCAATAGGCACTGACTTGCAACCCAAGCAAAGCTATAGTCAGCTGCTTTTACTGCTGTATGCACTGGACAACGACTGCTTGGAAAGGCAAGTGTTTTGAGGGGAAAGCGCTTGCATCAATCATGACGGTTGTGCAGGAAACTCCACTTCTTTTGCTTCTGAGTTTGACTCTGGGCAAAAGATGTACCGTTGTACAACTGTGCATCTGTTTTCAGGCATTTTAACATGTACAAAGAGTGAATATAGATGTGGAGTTGGGGGACGTGGCCAGCAGATAAACCTGAGCAGGTGAAATCTCATTATCCAGAAATGATTTGGTGCAAAAAAAACACCATAATCATGTTTTGGATAGGCCACAGACCTATCCAAAATTGCTTAACATTAAGCATAAGGTTCTCTTTCAAAGTTTTAAAATCTCACAGAGAAATGTTTCATTGATGATGTGAAGATGGGAACTATATAATAGCCAGGATAGAGGCCTCAGCCATAAGATCAGAGTAATCATGGTTGGGGATGCTCCCCTCCTTGCTTTGGAAGAAACATTTTTTGGGTCTGAAGCAAAGGAGCATGAAGAAACAAGAGACGTTCAGATAAGAGCTGCAGAGATCCAGAGCTCAGGTTGGAGAATTTATGGACAGAAGCTTCATGGGAAGAACGGCAAGAAGAAAGGCGTCACATAATCCTGTTTACATTTAACCACAAGCCTTGTAAGAGAAAGAGCAAAGAGGCCTGAGGAGCCAAGATGAGGCCAGGCTACAAACTCTACCTCAGCCCCTGTCAATGTTACATAATCAGCGCAGTAGATACAATTTAAAAGATTATTAGTGAAAAGAAAAAAAAGACTCAGCCGTCATCCAAAGACCCCCATCTGTTTGTTGTTCCGTCTGTCCAACACCTTCAAAATAAAAAAAAAGACTAATTTTACCCCAATAACAATACGTCAACCCAACGTTAAAGCATTCGGTGACAGGACTGAACTTGTGTGCTTACTTGTTGAACACATTTATGCGGTGAGCTTTTATTCATTCTTGATTCATAACTTACAGTCAAAGCACCATTCTTTGCATAAACAAGAGTTAATTTCAGGAGGGAGGACTGCAGGTCATCCTTTTTTTTTTAAATAAATCACAAAAAGCACAAAAGCCAACCACATGGTGGCACTAGAGTTAGGAGGAGGAGTCAAATCAATAGAGTAGTTAAACATATCTAAAGCTTTAACCTAAAAATAAAACAATAATGGAAGGTGTGGGCACACTGGAGCCCTACCTTTCCATCTTCCCTTTGACGGAAACCGGTCACACTTCAGAAAGGCTGTCAGTCAGACAGGTACGCTGACAGAGCTGTAGCAAGGCATGAGGCGTTCAGGAAAACCAGACTATGAGGCACGAAGACAGAAGGACTTGAGATCCCGTCTCAGAGCACAGCGCTGCTCTCTCCTTCTCCAAGCCGAGCCCTGAGGCATGGCCCAGTCTGCTCCCTTCCTCCCTCTTCCCACCATATGGACAGAGCAGCCTCCACGCCAGTATATCTTATCAAACACAGCCTCTTAGTTCCTTCTCCCTCAACAAATGATATACGTATTTTGTCATGTGGAAGTAATCTTGCAGTTTTTTTGCTTTCTCTGTGGCTTTGGAAGCTGAGTGAATGGGTGGCA
Source organism: Poeciliopsis gracilis (assembly GCA_911649635.1). Lineage (NCBI taxonomy): Eukaryota > Metazoa > Chordata > Actinopteri > Cyprinodontiformes > Poeciliidae > Poeciliopsis > Poeciliopsis gracilis. The sequence goes on along the minus strand of CAJVRI010000005.1, from coordinate 2,153,647 downwards.
ATGAGGGGTAATCCTCCTTAATGGAGTCCCCAACCCTCAGATGGATTGAAGTCCGCTAAGCAGGCGCAGATCATGTAAAAATGCTTCTTTAGCTTGGACCAAATGGAAGGAAACCCTCTTTGTGTTCTGAAGAAATCACCATCCAGCCCCTGTTGGCTTATTTTAGTCCACCCACAACTCTACTACCATCTCCGTCTTTCACTCTTTCTTTACCTCATTCTTTTTCTCCCCCTTGCATGTCCTCAAAGAGAGCCGCTACACACTGACCAGTCTGTGATTTGCTCACGCTTGCTTTGGTCATTACATCACAATCATCGAGCTGTTGGTACAGGAAATAAAGGATGAGGGAAAATGAGGGGAGGGTTGGGCGACAGATGAAATGTAGGTCAGTGAAGATGCGCTCGGGGCAGTTTCTCTCTCTGTTTCCCTCTGCTCGTCTCCCTCCCTGGGCCACAGCGAAAGAGGCTAAAAGAGACGAGGGGCAAAAGCGTGTCTCGCCTACACCTGCCACTCCACAGCTCCGCCTCGCACCGGCCGGCAGACCTTCGGATCAAAACCCACTCCGGTGGCAGACTCCGGACAGCGTGTGAGGCTGGTGGAGAGCGACAGCAGCGGCTCTTTTCAGTAGAGCATCACTAATAGGTTTTTGATAGAACATATTTATTATTTGTTTCCCCCGCAGTAATTAGCAACAGAGGCAATAAACTGGCGCAGGTGAGGTCACTGACAGTCAACCCAAACCAGACTGAAGCACTTATTTCATTTTCACTAAGCTAAAAATTCATTTAAACTTGTAAGGAATCAAGCGATCAGTTATTTGACATTTTCTCTTACCTTTAGCAAAAGCTGCAACTTATGGTTTGTAGACAACATTAAACAACTTTTACGTAATTATTATTTTTTCATTAATAAACCAAGTGCAAGCTTATTGGTTTTTTTATCTGGTATCATAACCACTCCGGTTTTATGGCTGTGACTGATTTCACGCTGGTTAAAGACGTACGCTGATGATACCTTTGAATAAGTGAGCTCTGAAAAGAATAAACACACCAAGACAATTGTTAGTCTATCAAAATCAGGAATAGCTAAAGAATTGTTTACATTTTCGGGATTTCCATTTGAAATCACACAGTTTATGCTTTTTACACATTTCCCTGGAGTTCACACAGTCTCTGTGCAGTGCGGTGGTGGTCCACACTGCGACATGCAACCACCGTTTCCACGTGATCATTTCCAGCGTTTCCCAGAGGAACGAAAGGACCTCGCCCTGAAAACCATCCCGACAACACCTGAGACTGTCTGTGCCATCCGAGCAGCTCCGCTTTCTGTGTCACAAGATCTATTAACCCGCCTGCCCTGTTCGCGACCTTTGGAGACTAAAGGTGACGTTTTCAATCGTGAGCAGAGCTCAGCCCGAGAGGTTAGGAGACACATGAAGGGCATTAGAGTTACCACACAAATGCAACTTATTTTGTAAATGTGCAAAACAAAGCTTGATGTTTAACTTTGATTGTTTTTCTCACCACTTCTATCTTTTCCAAGTGTAAAATTTGAAGGCAGTCAATGAAATACGAAGATGTTTAGTAGAATTATCTTTGTGTTAAGCACTTCCATTTGGTGTTTTCAAATGTTCCTTTTTGCAGGAATAATGCCATCAAAATACATTTCATTTGTCAAGCAGGTTCCTAATTTGTGCTTGTAGTGGACCAGATTAAATTGCAGCAACAAATAAGACCTTATGGCACCAACGCAGGTCCAGATGGTCTCAAATTGATCATTCTTTTATGAATATGAATCGAAAGAGGGCAAGTCAATTCTCAAGAATTTTTTTGTCAGTGCTTAGCAATGGGCCGGAGTAAAATAAAAACCGGCTTTGACTCCTTCATGCATCAGCTGCACTGGACCCCTGAAGCTGTGCCGTAGTCTGGAACCGAGATGTTAGCGGCTGATTCTCTAAATCCTGTAAGTGGCCAGGTGGAGCGTCCACAGACGGCTCAGCAGATCCAAACAGCATCTCAAATTCGCTATTGTTCTCCTCAAGCCATTCCTGATCCCCATTAGTTTTGTCTATAAGAATATTTAGCTAGGCAGTATGCATCAAAACAACATCTAGAACAGGGGTGTCAAACTCCAGTCCTTGAGGGCCAGAGTCCTGCAACTTTTAGATGTTCCTCTCCTGCATCACACCTGAATAAAACAATTAGGTCAATAGCAAGACCATGGAGAACTTACCTACACAAGGAGGAGATAATTTAGCCATTTCTTTCCAGTGTTTTGCACCTGTGGCACATCTAAAACCTGCAGGACGGCGGCTCTTGAGGACTGGAGTTTGACACCTGCGGTCTCGAAGAACTCAAGGTTTTTCTACTTAGCATCTCCCAACACATCACACAAACTGTGAGAGGAAACTGATTTTGATGGTTATCTTAACACTGCTGGTTCTGGATGGGCTGGGCATGGGCAGCTTGACCGCTCTACGATTATTTAGCAGCATGTGCAAACAAACTGATGCGCTTTAAATTATGACACCTTATGAGAACCAGGACGGGGACACACTGATGAGGCTTTTTGACACACTGGTGAGGCTTTTTGACACACTGGTGAGGCTTTTTGATGATTCCCACGTGTATCAGTACAGTCTTGGCCGTATGTGACTTCCTCTCATCCTTCCTTTGACCACCTTTGATAGATACAGACCATCGAGGACCAGAGTCCTCCCACGCTCCAGTTTTGGAGATATTAGAAATCAGTCACTCATTTCTCTGCTTCGGCTTTGAGGACAAAATGTTCACATGATGTTTCCCACCTGCAGCACAAGACAGACCTGACTGACTTCACCTGTCAGCGGTCATTATGCCTCATCTCTGTGCAAAGCTATAGGAAGTCTGTTTTTGTATTTGTTTATATAGTCTGTCAATGCCAAGGCGTCTCGCTCCCTCTGTGAAAACTGGCCCCGCACCTTAATTGCACAATAGTGAGTGGATGTAGAAACTTTACTGTTCTCAGACTGTGTGTGGGGTGTCTGTCCCTGCGTGCTTGAGTGTGCGTGTGTGTGTGTGTGTGTGTTAAAGCTCCGGGCTGCGCGCAGATTGCAAGGAGACAGTGGGAGGAGCGGAAAGTGCTCCAGTCCAATCCGGGCCGCCGGGTAAAGCCTCTCCTATGCGCTCTCCCCTCCCTCAGCCCGCAGAAAACAGTGAAACCCTCCCATAGAGGTGAGAGCGCAGATGTCACGAGAAAAGCGGCCACACGACCAGAGCACACCGACCGACCTCAGCCCGCCTCCCTGCGCCCCGGTCTGGGATGCCTTTTTAGCGCAGACACGCTTGCACTCAGGGCAGCAGCAGCAGCCGCAGCCGCAGCAGCCAGTGGACGCTGACGCAGATCATCCACGCTATTTTCTGCCGCCGCTGTTATTTTTAACCAAGGATCTTTGCCACCCCGCACGCAGCACCGCACAGAAGCCCCCCTGTTTTTAAGTGTTTATTTTTGTTTCTTCATGACTGCTGCTTTGGGAAGCGAGCCTCAGCACCAGCTCCAGCAGCGCCAGCACGATGCGAGGTAAGAACCATCATCCCCGTGGAAATACGCGCACGCACGCCGAGCGACACGTTTTATCCCACTACCGACTGGGGGAGGAGAAGGAGGGAGGGGGATTGTTTGTTCTCTGTAACTTTTATTCGCACACTTGCCACCACCTCCTTGCAGTGCAACAAATAACTTTATCTCCACGCCTGTTTATTAAGGGATGCAAGTCGACTCGTAAATCCACTCGGATCTGTGATTACAAATTAAAAGTGGCAGGATTTGCGCGTCAAGCGCCCACCGGAGTCAGCCAGGTCACATGCAGAAGTCAATTTATTTTAACCTGATTTGTTTTTGGAGGGTGGTGATCAACTTAATTGAACTGTGTTTGGGGGGGGGGGGGATTATAGGAAACTTTTCAAGCGCTCCACTAACCCATTCCCACCCTCCAAACACACGCGCGCGCGCGCGCGGGGAGGGGGGGACGCACACTCCAAGCTGCAAGCGCACCAGCGCCGTGGATGTTCAACTCCAATGTCAATGTCGTCCTGTGCGCACACTCACGGTCAAATACGCACAATTCACGCCCTGTGTTTTACGCAGAGATAACGCGCTGACCCGCGGGTCAACACCGCCTAGAACCAATTTCGTGAATGTAAACTCGATTTAAATAAGAAAATACGTTTTGTTTTGTTTTTCCCTCCCTCCCCGTGTTTCTCTTATTTTTCTTATCCAGTTCATTATCAGTTTATGTGACAGAACAAGAATGAAATTTTTGGCTCGCTTTTCTTCACTCTGTGCAATTAATTCTTTTAGAAATTGTGACATGATTGTGACATTTTAATGTCGTTTTTACATAATCATGTCTTAAATGGCTGAACTCCCTCCTGGTGCCACTTATAATCTGACACAGAAAAATTCTTTCTGAAAGCATATTGAATGCTTGCATCTTTGTGCGTGGAATAATTCAAAAGATATATATTTTTTTATCCAGTTGCAAATTTCACATAAAACTGCAATGATATTGTGCAGTGATCTGTAGGCCTTCAAAAAGCTGTTGTACCTACTGAAGGGAAACTTTGAAACAATATGCCAGTGAAATTATAACACATATTTCTGTTCAATTGACAATAAAATGTCAGGACGTATTTATCAATAAAAAAAATAATGAGTAGAGTAGCAATGTTCTTATGATAATATCAGATATTAGAGAGGTACAGATAAGGCCTTTCCATGACCAATACCGATTTCTGATTCTAGTTGCAGTTTGATCAACTTTTCTTATTTCTACAACATAAAAAGGAGGGCAAAAAAGTGGCTCAGGATATTTGATAAAGGTGGTAGTTTTGAAACCAACAGACACAATAAATGAATATCAGGAGTATCGCATCAAACCACATGTCCATAAACTTTATCAGATTTTTATCCAACTCCTAAAAGTGCATCAAAGTGCGTGCTGTTGGTGTTGATAGAAAAAGAAATACTGACATTTTTGGATACTCTCTGATTTCCAACTATTTGGCCTGCTGATCAATGACAAGAGTCAATCAGGGGGAAATTGTCTGATTTAAAGATGATTTGTTGAATACCCCCCTCCCCTCAAAAATAAAAAACATTAATGGCAGCTAAATAAATTTAGATTTTTTTTTTTTTAATTGTATTTTTTAATTGAAACAGCTGCTTACACATGAAAAAAACCTCTTTATGCATCATAACGTCTTATGGAGCTATGTGTTACAGTAGCTTGAGGCCATCAAACCTTGAGCCAGTAACCCCCCATCACCACCATCACCACCATCACCACCATCATCGCTCTGTAATCCCATGGCAAACTCCTCTCTCATCCACCTTGTATTTTGTCGACGTTCTAATGGGTCTTGCGTCCACTCTCGTGCACAGAGGCCTTTTGGGATTGGGGAGGGGGGGGGCATACCGAAAGCTCCTGCTTTCACTTTACAGCCGTGCACGGCAGAAGAGGCCCCCGAAGCGTCTCCCTCTCCCCTCTTTCAGCATGGCCCCTCCCTCCAACCTCTCTCTCTCTCTCTCTCTCTCTCTCTCTCCCTCTGCACGCCCCAAAGGGTTTTGTCAGATAGAATTAAATCAGTGTGGGTTGTGCGGCCCCCGCTCCCAACCTGTGTGTGTGTGTGTGTGTGTGTGTGTGTGTGTGTGTGTGTGTGTGTGTGTAGTCTGGGCTGCCCTTACACAGAAATTTGCTCACAACCAAGGTTATGAAAAATAGAGGCCTCTCATGAGCCGTGGTAATTAACATTTAACAAAAGCTACAACTCCTGAAGCCTCGACCGAAGATGATGTCACCACATCACCCCGGCGTTGGAGCAGCCGGGAATAAACAACTGACGGTGCCGTCGGGAGACGCAACCAGCGTCTCAGCATGCGTGTTGCTTTGAGCAGGGTCAGCGTTTAAGCAGAATGGTTAAGCGTGTCGGTACGCTGATGTGCAACGTGATCTTAGAGATGACTTTGACAATGCTAAATCGCTTTAATTGTAACCGGGCAATACTTTGAGCGCAGAGTAAAATCAAAACCATTTATTATTTAGCCACCATTTTTATTCATCTTAAAAATGATGCTCATTTGAATCCTTTAACCTCATGTATATTCTTAGCAAATGTTTCAAAAAGGTCAAATGGATGCATTTAGGACTTCAATAGAGATTTTAGCTGAAGCTTAAGCAAAAATTTTAATTCACTTACAGCCTCTCTAACATCAGCACCTAATATTTAATTTCTCTCTGTGATTGCTTCAGTTTTAGCCTATGAGAAATGCACAGTCCATCAGATGCTTTGGGGTCAAGTGAGTTTACAAACAAATGTGCCAAAAGGGAAAGGAGGGAAAAAGGAGATCTGTGAACCAGTCTCTCCTAAACTTCCCTTTTTGGAACCGTCGTAAGGTGATGACAGGCAACCAAAGAGGGGATGAAGTGTTCAAAACTGTCACCTGGCAATAATGTATCACAGAAAGCCCCCCAAAAACTCACTCAGACACATAGAAAAAGCTGCTGCGCTACGCATGACGGCCTCATGCCAATAGAATTAGCCCCTTCCTGCTTCGCTTTGGAGGCTTGTGTGAGCATCGATCTGTCCATCTCCAGAGCATCGCGCTGATCAATTTTTAGTCAAAGCCAACGGAAACAGTCTGTCTGGACAGATCTTTGGAACATAAAACCTGAGTGGCTTTTGATTGTGTTTGATCTTAAAAAGTCTAATTTAAGGCAATGGAAGACCTTTCGCGTCAATTATCAGTTTTCTGCATGTATTGAACATGGAACGACTGCTTTAATGATTTCTTATAAGCGATAACAACACTAGCTTTAACTTCGTGGAGCAGACAGAAAACGTGATGTTGCCTCCTGTCAAAACAACAGAAAAGTGAAAGGCAAAAGGAAGTCCATGTGAAGACACCTACTGACTAAATGTGGCTGCAGGACGTTTGGGCTGATAAAATCCCCCAGCTTAGCTAGTCTTTCATGTATGAATCAGAAGTGAATGCTGATCGCAAATATTGGGGATTTCTACACATTTTATGAACAGGGAGAAGAAAATCTGATTTTTTTAGGACTGGCGCTGCCATTATTTGTATAAATGTGATCTCTGGTCGATTGACTGGTGCATCTCTGATTAGCACAGTAACCCATGTATCTGCACACAACTACAAATCATTATATATGAACTGGAAACACTTCTCAGTTACTGTTAAGCCAGCCAGCTTACAGACTCATTGCAAAATAAGTTAGGGAATCAGTGAGTTAGATGTTATTTTAAGCAAACTGCATCTTTCCACTGCTGCCACCGAGTCAGTTATTGCACACAATAGTGGCACCTGGGCTGAGTGGCTCCGGCTGGCAGCGTTGCATCGCCCTGTTTGTGGTCAGCTTCCAAGCAGAGGATCGTTGTTTGTGTTGTTTATTGTTTTGGGGAGTTTTTTTTTTTTTTGTGCTGACTAATGGCCCGGTGTTACATAAGAAGAGCAGAGAGATTACCCCGAGCCCATGCAGGCCACGCAGTTAATCCTTCAACTCAGCCCTACTGACTGACTGAGGTACCACCAGAGTGCTGGTCTAACACACATCCAGGAGTCGCTCCTCGCTGTTTCCGCGTCTGACTCCAGTCCTCGCCTATACCGCGCCTTCCTGACCTTTTCCAAGACGGCGGCAAAACCCTACCAACATGTGTGGCCCGGACATGAGTCCCACTGAGACGCTATCACGGCCCGCGTTTGCGTAGCAGCAGCTCGTGTTGATTTTATTACTCTGCGGCAGTCTAGAGGGTCTCCCTTCTTATTTTTTGCTACAGTCAATTTTCTTCTCTTTGTTAAATCTTAATACACACAAAGCGCGGGCCATACGGCACACTTTGCTTTGCGTCTCTGCTTTATCTTCGCCGGGAGGGATTCCAGCCTGAACCGCTCCTAGACTCCAAATCTTCCTTGAAGTCACCGAGTCCTCTGACAGCTCCTTCTGTTTTTGTCAGCTTTACTCATCCATAAAGGCAGCGCGTCTCAGAGGGCACTGTGATATTCAATATTCACTTTTTTTTCGTCTTTTTTTAAGATTTAGATTGAAATAAAAACCGAGACAGGGGTGGAGGGGTATAGGGCGGCGACAACGATTCGTGAGCTTGGAGACAAAGTAAAAGATGAAGGGCGAGACAAACATTGGTCCAAGGTCACAGAGTAAGCTCAAATATGCTTCCAATAGTTAATTCAACTGCTCTCATTCAACGTAGCAATTATATTCCTCTCAATAAAACATCAGTTTACTCATAATGAGGAATCTGAATGGGAATCCCTGAGCCACACTGGAAAATACACACAGAGAAAGGAAAGAGAGGAGAATGTGAGGGAGTGAATGAGTGAGATAAGAAAGGAGGGTAAGAACGAGAGAGACTTAAGAGTTATATAATCACACAACTGTGGTCATATGCATAGTTCTGCTTGTGCAAGAACCAGAGCCTCATGCAGAACAACAACGGAGGGGGTCCTAAAGGCCTAATTTGTGTTTATGTACACGCACCCCAGCATTCTCTGCATACACGCGCACACACACGCAAACTTTCACGACCTCGGATTGCACTTCCACTCCGCAGCCTTCCTGTGCAATGAATAACACGAGCGTCTGCAATAGCTGCATCCAAAGTCCATGCTCGCAAACCACCTATTAGACTTTAGCTAACCCTAAAAGCTGATTAGTCTATATACTGAGGGAGAGACTGCATGTGTGTGTTTGTGTGTGTGTGTGTGTGCGCATGTGCGTGCGCCAGCAAAACACTCCAGCCTTTGTATTTCTACCTAATTGAGCGCAAAACTCTAAAAATGCCTCTGCATTGTTCTGTTTCGAATCATTCTTCAATAGGTATATTTCCGCAAAAATTGGAGCACACAAACGATCATTTTATCCAATTTTTGCAGCAAGAAAATCTTCATAGTGACTCTGAAGGTATAAAATGACAGATGAAGTTTGACTGTGCACAAATTATCTCCAAAGTGGCCACAGTAAATCCTCTGTGAAGGTGTTCCACGGTAGCACGCACCGTCTACAATAAGCCCATAATATGATTTAGCCTACTGTTGGCATCTTTTCTTAATGACAAAGATTAAACTGTTTTAGTGCTGCTAATCTCATTGAGGGGACTCTTATTTGGTCTTCCTGCCTTTCTCTCCCATTCCCGGGCCGCGGCTCTTCAATCTTGTGCGCATGAGTGTGTGTGTGTGTGTGTGTGTGTGTGTGTGTGTGTGTGCGTGTGTGTGTGTGAGAGAGAGAGAGACTGTTGACATTAGGTCTGCCGTCATTCACAAAGAGAATACAATTAGGAAGCGTAGACCGCTGCTGCCTTCGCTGCTCTCTCAGAGCAGCTGTCCTTGCTCTCCTTGCTCAGAGGCAAGGAGAGCAGGTGAAGAGAGGAACGGGCCGGGTCGAGTCAGACCGAGAAGAGCCGAGCCGAGCCGTTTGATAATCTTTGTGATCAATTTGCCTCTGTGAGAGATGCCCCTGGGGGCCACTTTGGGGAGAACCTTGTTAGGCTGAGTTAAATTGTTGCCCGAGGCGAGCTATTAGCGGCCATCCCTGGGAGAGAGGGCGCACACACACGCACGCACACGCGCGGTCGCACATGTGTGCGCTCACACACCCACTCGCTTTAACAGCCGCTATAAAACACGCATGCATTAAAGTCAATTAAAAACCAACGTAAAGCTAATTGAGAACTCAACCAGATCTCTGTTTAATCAAGAGATTTTTGTGTGCTTTCTCGCTGCTCGAAAGGTGTTATGAAATGCTTGAAGCAAGGCTTTTGGGAGAAGCACCAATCAATTGAAATGCTGAAAAAAAATCAATCTTTCTTTTTCTCTATTTATTACATGCATCAGTACCAAGGGCTTCCATCCTTTTCCCAATGCAACCTAACTGCATACATTTTTATGCACATTTATTTAGCTTAATACATTTTAAATAAAGATCATTGAATGATATGATTCAGTGTGTAAACCTTTTAATTTTTTTCTTCAATATTCAGATCTACCACATACTGCCAGGAACCCAGAGCTTATATCTTGATTTGCTTTGTGCGAAGAACAAAATCTGCGTCTGCAGGTGAAAAAAAAGGATCACTAATCAATACCAACTGATTAGTGATCAGTTGATGCTGTGAGTAAACCTTTCTTAAAAATCCTTACCTGCAGAAAACTCGTGGTAATAATCATATATAAAAAAAGAAAATAATAAAATACCCAAAACCAAAACAAAAATTCTGCTGCTGAACTGCGAGATCTTGCCTTTGGGACATAAGTTGCAGGAACGCAACTCTGAAAGCAGAACTTAAAGAAGCACAACTTAGCACAGTGTAGAAAAAAGAATAATAATAGGTAGCTTAAGGAAACGTGTTTTCCTTTTAAAATAAGAGACATGTAGGTGTTAAATGGCAGAATGTGTGAAAGCTCGATAGGATGATTCAGTTTAACGACTAAAAACCATGACTAAGTGCTGAACTTTTATTTCTCCTGGCAAGTTTTGCCTCTCTGTACCCTGCACAAAAGCCTTTCAGGAACATGAATGCACGGACACATCATGCAGTCAGTTTTGGAAAGAAAGTGGCCAGTTTTCATTTTACTTTGTTAGCCGTTCCCACTGTGTGCAGCTCTCTTTATTAATGCTTTAGAGACCATTCAGTCTGATTTATGCCAATGTTCCCGTCTCCTGGTTTTGTTTGAGTGATCGCTGACTCCACAAAGAGAAAAAGGAGAATTTTCCCCATTCTTACATAAGACCTGAGTTTTTGTCACCCCTCTTCTTGTTTTTCTATTTTTCCTCTGTACTCTGGAACAACCACTTTTCCTCTCCCTTCCCCCTCAAAGACCCACACACTCACACTGTCATCTGCAATTAGGCTCAACAGGGACACCATAGTAAGAGGGGCGCGAGGCTGAGGGAGGACATCCATCGCCAGCAGATTATTTTTGACACTTTCTCAATCAGTGTGTGTTTTTTTTCTCTCTCCTGTTTTCTGTTAAGCACTGAATGAATTCAACCATCCAAAGCAAGAACAGTGTTTCAACGGCTCTGCATGCACAACACGCCTGTTAATGTGACGGTAAATGAAAAGCTACTGTGTAATACAGGAGGCAGGGAAGCTTTGCAGCCATCTGCGTGCGTTTCGAGATCGTGTTCGATTCTGCAGCCGACTTCGGCACGATAACGGCCAGATGCAGACCTCCCACACTTGCAGTTGCTCCTTCCACTCTGTTGAACTCACTTGGTCCTTAAGGAAAGGTCAGGGGCCATCAGGGTCCTACAGGTCACCTAGGGGATTGGACCGTGAGACTGCACGCGGGCATGTGTGTGTGTGTGTGTACAGTGGCCTTGAGAGACAAATCTGAGGCGGCAGATGGGCAGACTGTGCATACATGCATGCATTCGGGAGTGTGTGTGTCAAAGCAGGGGTTGAGTTAACCCTGTGGATTTTTTCCCACGCCTCTGTCTTGTCTTATCTGTGCGAGGACACATGCTGCGCTGGGATGTAGACGATGTGTGTGTGTGTGTGTGTGTGTGTGTGTGTGTGTGTGTGTGTGTGTGGGTGTGTGTGTGTGCGTGTGTGCGTGTGTGTGTGTGTTAGAGGTTACGTGGGGGAGGGCAAGTTTGAGAAACATACTGTAAAGTCTGCTGCTTTCTTTTTTTTGTTTGAAAGTGGTTTGGAGTGATGAATGCATTTGAGCATGTCTGAATGTGTGTTTCAGTCCGCCTGAACGTGTCTCAGTGAGCGTGCGTGTGTCTGCGTGTGTGTGTGTGTGTGTGCGTGTGTGTGTGTGTGTGTGTGTCTGTGTGTGTGTGTGTGTGTGCGTGTGTGTGTGTGTGTGTCTGTGTGTGAGAATCAATGCTCTGGATCACAGCCAGTGGCCCCCTTCTGTTCCCTCTCTATGGCGTCCAATCACACCGTGGCACAACATTCTCTGTGCAAACTGCAGCTGATCCCAGACCTGCTATCTGAGCAATTACCCAGAGTGCTTTGGGGCTGCATGGCAAGCTGGACAAGCTCATGCCCTCTGACATACAGCATAGGTGTGAGTGTTGGGGGTGGGAAGGTGAGAGTGAATCTGGTGTGTATCTGTGTGATGGGAAGAGAGAGAGTTAAGGTGATGGTTGGGGTGTGTGTAGGTGTGTGGGGGTGTGTGTGTGTGTGTGTGTGTGTGTGTGTGTGTGTGTGTGTGTGTGTGTGTGTGTGTCTCCGTATAGCAACAGTGTGACTGTCTACATTAAAAGATGGATGCCGACTTGGTTGCAATGGAGGAGGGGAGACTGGCCCACTGGATGGAGTTATGATTATTGCTATAATACACTGCACAGCAGACTCTGCAGGGTAGGAATGTGTAAACATGTAGGTTTAGGTCAGTATGTCAGTGCAGACAATGGTCTATACAACTCAGTAGGCCCCGTTGCCAGTTTGTACTGAAATGATCCCGTTTCATCTTTTCCTTCTTCCGTTTCGAACCCCAAAGCGAATCGATTTACATGAACTCGAACTGTCGCATCAGTTTATGTTTGTGCAATACTTTCTGGAATAAATACCAGTTATTTTGCTCCAGATCTACTTTTAGACTCGTGACACAAGGCAGTTCTTGATCCCGGATCAAATTGAAAAAACCTGTCAGCAACAATCAGCCGGTAGAGATGATGATTTATTGGGAGTGATTTGTCACAAAACTATTTATTCTTACAATGAGTGTCTTATAAAAAAAATTAATTGATAGAAAATTGTCGGTTGTCGGAGGATATGAAACGTCCCCCTGTCAGATGTGAATTAATAGTTTGTCTGCATGAAGCCAATACATGTAAACTGCTGTAAAATTACTAAATAAATTGGGAAAGGAGCTGAATGACTAGGAACTAATCTTTAAACTCATCTCAGATCATCCATTTAAAAAAAATGTCAGAAAACATTTATATTCAACCACCAGCTGGGTTTTCAGTTAACCAGTTAGATATTTGCTTTAAAAATAACTCAAACGAAACCCTAATTCTCTGAGAAAAATGGCTGCTGAATATGTTTTTCCCTTTTCCATTTATTGCTTATGTAATTTTTGTCATTATGTGTAAGAAACCCATAGAATATTTTACCATCATGTCTTACCAATCATTCTTTCACAGTGTGTTTGTTATTCGCTGCAAGAAAATGTGATATTATGCAGTTTTGGTCATTTTGTATCCAACGTCCAAAAACATCAAGTGGTTTGAAAGACCAAAATTACACGACCAACATCTGGTAAAGCGCGCTAAATAAATCACAGTTTTCAATTGCCTTAACAAAATGCTGGTAATTTTCTTCCCACTTTGCAGATTTTGCATAAAACAACCAAAAATCAATCAATTCTTGTGTTATCTGTATTTTTATAATTCTTCTCATCGTCTGCTACAGAGGATTGCAGGTTTTGTTTTGCTCTGGGGTCGTAATCATTTAAACTGACCGGTCAAATCAGGGATTAGAGCAGCAATCAGTGGAAACGCTGTGTAATTTCCTTCAGAAAATAACAGTTGAATTATACGTGAGCCTAAGCCCTTAAATGATGATGTAATTTAATAAGTAAAGAAAAACAAACTGATGCGATATGGTTCAGTTGGGTAGGAAGTAGAAAGGACATCATGGTTACATTTATACTGAGCCACCTACATAAAATAGGACAAACATGACACTTTATAAATCAGATTTTCTAGCAAGCGAAGCAGAAAAACATGCCTTAACCACTTCAATCCCATCCGAAAACATGCAAAGGTTGGCATCTGTGGCACAGAAGTGGATGTGCAGAATGAAAATATCCATTTCTTTAAGGTAAGCCGAGAGTCCGCCGCTCTCCTCGCAAAGTTCTCGATGTTTCAGACAGGCAGCAAAGGAAAATAAGAGTAAAACAGCACACAGCAGACCAAATGCAGCTTTTCATTGATTTTAATAGGACAGTATGATGTGGAAACATGACAGGAGACACAGGGGAGATAACCCAAGCAAGCACTGCTGTAAGCTATTCCCAGCAGTGTGCATTAACCCACTCGGCAATCGCGCCACCAGAACTTTTCTCCGTGTTTTTCATCATCGGCTGCGAGACAGAGGGAGAGAAAGAGCTTGTTTCTCTCTCTAAGCTCAGTGAGATAAGACTGAAACAAGGTTTTCCCTGAGAGATGGAAATAGATCATAAAACAGAGAAACTGAAATGATTTCCCAGTCACACAGCCACTTATAGCGAGGCGGAAGACTCAGACACCAGTGAAGGAGTCAAACAGACTCAAGTGAAGGGGGATGATCGCATAATTCAACGGCATATAGGCATCCATGATCAGTGCCGCAGCTGTTCGGCTTTAACAAGGAGGTGGTGGGGGGTAAAACGCCGATCTCCTTCATTTTCCCCAAAGATATCTAGTTAGCTGGGAAGCAGCTATACATATTTTTTAATGAAGAGCTACCACCCACATTCACCTTATCAAATCAGCCCTAGAGACTACAGCGGGAGTTGTGTTTGTATTTCTGAAGAGGCTGGCACTGGCAGAAGTTAAGGCAGAAAGTGATTTCAACTGTTCTATAAACTGCAACACTAAAAACGTAAAAAAAAAAGAGGGAAAAAAATGAAAACAACCTCCACTGCGCTCCCTGGTATGTTGCTGCATGACTCTGTGTTTTGCTTTGGGTCTGGCTCTGCTGTAGCTTCCTGCAAGCGCTGTGAATGAAACATGCATGTCCAGTCTGGCCCTTTGGCAACACCGACAGCACACAGAACGCAAACATGTACAGCAACATCTAGTGGCCTCTCTCTGCCGTTGCAGTGTCCGAACAGAAAGGGACGCCGTCCTTTCAGATCTCCCAAGAGTTGCACGACGCAGCGTGCGTGAACACTCGCACGCTTCGGACTGAAGAATTGCAAAGACGTTAGTGCGAGGCAGCTGCCGTTTGGTGTGGCGCGATGTAGATAATTAGGACTCTATTTAGAGAAAGGGAATACACAGGAGATCCTTACTTCATTAAAAATCAATTATCACAACACACGTGCCAGCTCAATACAGCTCTCATGGCCACAGTCTGCTGCACACACACACACACGTATGCAAATGTACTTATGGGCAACTCTAGCACTACTATCTTGGTCTTCTTTGGAAAATTCACCTCTAGTAGGTTCTCTCTCAAGCGATTGTGTGGCGCGCCTGATCCTCCTCTTAGCTAAGATATCGCCAGCGCTGCAGTCCTGCTCTTACATAATTACCTCAGGATAACAACTCACTCACTGTCCCGCTGGCTGAGGATGCTGTCAGCCACTCTGCTCTGACTGGGTCGGCTTAGGTCAGAAAGAAGTCACCTCCCACCCCTGATAAAAGACATGCAGCCTGAGGGAAAGCAGAGCGGAGTGGAGCTTTTCCCGCTCGTGTTTTCCTTGCAAAGGGGATGCCTGTCAAGGACGGCTCGTGGAATATCTGAATTATTCTTCTTTCAGTTCAGTTTTCTGCTGCAGGCTTGAAGCTCCGGGTTTGACTCTGTAACGTGGAGTCATGTCTCACATAACAAAGCATCGTCGGTGACTTCCCTGTACGCATAACAAATGGCACGTCTCGGTTCTGTCACATGTAGAAAACGCCGCTGAAGTTCAAACTGCGTCGATGCAGAAGTGGGAGTATTTTCATGAAGCATTCACAAAGCCTCAGCTGCTCGGATAGGGCCGACAGACGATCACTGATGACATGTGTTGGCTTCACACGCCAATGACATCACTTCCTCTAAGAGTGTGACGGTTTAGCACATCATTGCTTCGACATCCAGACGGGTACGGCGAGTGGGCGGTCACCCTGGCAACAGCGATGCTGTCATGACTGTCTCTATGTATCCCACCTGACAGTTGCCACTGGCTATAAGCATAACACACACACAAACACACGCACACACACCACACACACACACACAAACACACACACACACACACACACACACACACACCCCACACACACACACACACACACACACACACACACAAGGACCCATGCATTACTATTCCTGGCATCATTTTTAGAAGTTAAATGCTTGAAAATGTCTCCGAAACACATACTTAAACAATACACAAGCCCACACGCCCAAGCTCTTTTGGGCCTCGTTATGTGATACAAAGAAGAGCATAATCTCCTGAAACATGGTGAAGATGGGATGTAAATACAAAGAGCTTGTTTCATTAACTGTGTATAAAATAGCATGCAAATCACACAGCTGTGAGTGTGAAGTAAACATACACTGCTTGAACCCAAAGACCTTCATTTAGCTGCAGAGGCACATGGTAACCAACAAATTTGAGCCAAATAACCAAAACTGAGAATCGATACAGAGTGAGATAAGTGATAAGACAAATATAAACCACTTATACTTTATTATAGCCATGGACCATGTGATCACCGTATTGCAAGGTTTTGAAAATCCAGTTCCCAATCCACAACCATTTCCCCTTTATATCACACCAACGGAGAGAATTGCAGTTCAGCTGCAATATCTTTCAGATTGCCCATATATTGATCACTTTATTCAACAGACTCCACAGGTCTACAAATTAATTAGGGCCTTTGGATATTTTGTTAATTAGATATTTTAGCTTTAGTTTATGTCTCAAAATTATTTTTAAAAATGGTAAAGACACCACTATTGGAAGTGTATAATGTACATTGTACACTTGATATAAATATTATATTTGCAGCACAAGGAATAGTTCTTGATTTTCTGCTCTAAACAAAACGCAAACAGATCATGTTGGTGCATTTCGTTTCAACGTTTTGTATTAAAACCTTGAAACTGTGGCACTTTTTGCAACGGTTCCCACAGAAACGGGCGACTTTCTGCCCATGCTCACCTCATTACTGCTCCGTCTTCTGACTGCTGCTCACGTTTGGTCTGTTGACATCATCCGTTTCTCGGGTGGAACTGACCTGTTTTGCGGCCTATTAATAGTGCGTCACAGACCCACGTTCATTGACAGCTCTGTTTGGACTCTGTGTGCTGTCCAAGTCCGGCACTCCACTGTGACCCAGTTTGCAGCCGGATGACCGAGAACCGGTGGAAATGGGTCACATCGTGGTCCACACCAAAACTCAAGAACATGAGCTCTTGTTTTAGGTACTGAAGATCTTTATTTAACAAATAATATTTTGATGTTGAATAAGCAATGAACACGTGATGAGGCTAATTAGATACTGTTAACCCAAAATTACTCATAGATTTGGGTTTAAAGTAATCTTCTAGTTTTACCAACACATTTCTTCTGACTTGAATTTGAGAGAGAATCGGTAGATGGATCTAAAGATTAGGGTGATGACAAAGAGGTCTTCCAACTCCAAAGACAAATCACCTCAACACCGGTGGAAATCAGTAAAAAGCTGCTCACCAATTATGTATTATTTCATTACTGTAATGCCAAAAAAAAAAAAAAAAAAAACATTTTTTCCACTGGTAAAAATTATTTTCAACATTAAATCTTTTATGAAAATGTACATTAAAAAAATAAGACTTTTTCTCCTTTCGAATTAGAAACAAATTTCTTTGCAGAAAGAAAATAATTAAAAACCAAAATCTGCCAGGAGGTTGAATCATTTTGTTTGTAACATTTTATGCCTTTTATTGACCAGGAGGAGACAAGAGAGAGTGAAAGAGAGGAAAATGAAAATATATATATATACTCCAAATAAGCCGTCAGTGAGATGAATTATCTGTCAGCAGGAAACCCGAGACTGGACTTGGTTATAAATGTTCTAAAAAGAAAAAGAGATTTGAATCTAATTTTCTAATAACCCTCCATCATAATGAACTGAACCTGCTTTTGCTTCTCATTTTGTTCATTATTGGATGTACATCTCCGTCATTAGAGTTTATAGATAGCAGCGATCGGCTGTACCTGCTCAGTTGCTAGACAGACAGAAATGACTCCATTGATCCTCATAAGTCATTATCCAATTATGCATACTGCAGACTCATTCTACCACAGACACCCACACGTACACACTTGTACTCTCTTTGTATAGAAATACAACTGTACTTATATATGCATAGCATATTTATAACTGACATATGTATAAAGATGCACCTTTGGACATATTAAACATGCATATAAGAACACACAAGCAATAGAAAGTATTGTATGTGCGTCAGTGAGGTACTAGTTAGAACTACTTGCAGGAAGGATGCATGGATTCACCACATCTGCTTGTGAACCTCTCAGGAATTTCCTAAATTCATGCAGGACTTTCCCACAGGTAGGACTGTGCAAGGAGATTAACACGTGAACGGCTGTTTCAGCTGAGGGTAAGGCAGCACTCAGCAGAGGAGGGAACCAGCTCATAAGGAAACAATTTAGGATTAGTTAGGCTGTCTAATCTCTTTATAGAGACTGTGCCGTCTCAGCAGCATACCTGCCGATCTCCACATCCACGTACAGCCATCATTTCATGGGGAGCGGCGTTGCGCTCCGTTCGCATGACATGGCCGGCCGCGCTCAGAGACAGACACGACAGGCGTTTCTCTGAGCCGAAGTAGTTTCTGTGCATGTTCTGTGCCTTTTGCTTGGGAGTGCACATGGAGCTGCCTCTTCACAGTGAGTAAGATGACGTAGTTTTGACGAGTGCATCTGCAGGATAGGAGTTGTGAGAGAGAACAGAGAAGATGAACACGAAGAGAAAGCGTGGCACTTCAGTGATGTAACCAGTTTTCTCATTATGGGACAAGCCTTTTAACCTGCGGGGGTCTCTCTGTACTTCAGTCCAAACACAAAGAATCCACTCACAGTCGAGTCATGTACTGTTGTGCGTGGATGTTTGTGTGCGCACGTTTAGTGTGCACTTATGCAGCCATAAGTGCCCCAGTTAGCAGAAAACTCCTGCAAAGACATAAATGGCCATATGTCACCGTGCCCTTGTGAATTTGAAGCCACACACAAACAGCATCCTGGGACACTTTGTGAGATCAATCAGTTACTGATGGCAACTTTAAATGAGACCCCCAACAGGGCTGCCGGACCGCTGAATGAACAAGGTGGAGTTCAGGGGAGCGAAAGTCTGCGTTGAGTCCTGGATGCAATTTTTAATCCAAATCGTTTCTGTCTTCTCGTTGTTGTTTCCCTCCCCACACAGCCCAAATCGAAGTTATACCATGCAAAATCTGCGGAGACAAATCGTCGGGTATCCACTATGGAGTCATTACGTGTGAAGGCTGTAAGGTAAGATCTAATATCTGAGGAGGGGAAAGGAATCGCATACTAAATCATATTGCGCATGTGCTCTACAGGTGTCCGGGGGTTGATTTCTTTTTGTTCTTGTTGACTTGCAATCAGGGTTTCTTCAGACGGAGTCAGCAGAATAATGCCTCCTACTCCTGCCCCCGCCAGAGAAATTGCCTCATCGACAGAACCAACCGCAACCGCTGCCAACACTGCCGTCTCCAGAAATGTCTCGCCCTAGGAATGTCCAGAGATGGTGAGACTCCGTTTGTCTCCATTGCTATATTTGAAGACATTTCTTTTAGGGCTGCAAGTAAGGATTATTTAATCTTCAAAAGATTATTCTGTCGATTGTTTTGAAGATTAATCAGACAAAAGGAAACTGGCACATTCAACAAATTTTTTGTGTGACCGCTGAAGTCCTTTTACACAATGTTAGAAATACATTGAAATGCAAACAAACAACTAATTCAATTCTTTTTCTAAAAAAGGAAATAAAGATTTTAGTGGTTAAAATGCAGTAACATAGTATTCCTTTAGTGAAATTGAGCTGGGTGAAGGTAAAAATGGGCAATTTGGGAGTTTTGATCAAAATATATTTACAGACAAAGGTGTTTTAATCTTGAATGCAAAATCTATATTTATAATTTATTGTGCAGTTTTGGCTTCATTAATGCTCTGGCTATGTTTTTTCAGCTCAAATGGCTTTTTTGGAGTCTGTCAGTAAACGATTAGTCATGTTCTAAATTGGTTGACTTTAATTTCAATGATCGATTCATCACGATTAATCGTTTCAGCCCCGATTTCCTTACAAAGCTTTAATGAGCCCGTCTTAGTAGCATTTTTTTTCCACCTTAGCTTCTTCTCTCTGCCCCTACAGCGGTGAAGTTTGGTCGCATGTCCAAAAAGCAACGAGACAGCCTGTATGCAGAAGTCCAGAAGCACCAGGCCCGGCTGCAGGAGCAGCGGCAACAGCAAACCGGTGAAGCCGAAGCTCTGGCTCGTGTTTATTCCTCCAGCCTAACCAATGGACTGTCCACCCTCAACCATGAAATTGGGGGCACGTATGCCAACGGTCACGTCATAGAGCTACCCAAAGGTAGCCACGTCAACGGCGGAGGAGTCCCCGGCGGCTACTACGGCATGGATTCCACCCAGCCGTCTCCAGACCAGTCAGGTTTGGACATGTCGGGCATGAAGCACATTAAGCAGGAGCCCGTTTACGACCTCACGCCTGTGCCAAACCTGTTCAGCTATGGAGGCTACCAGGACAGCCAGTTTGGGCCACATAACGTCAGCATGGGAGAGCTTGGTAAGGACTGAACATTTACTCTATGGGAGAAATAGTTTAAAAAAAAAAAAGCTGCTATGATCTTCCTCATAGGAAATTAATCATTACCCTCAAAGTAAGTCTGGAAGAAAGTGTTCTAATCTGAAAGCACAACAGGAGATCGGGCTGGCTTATGCGGCTAGCTGACAATGTGTCATATTACTGTGAGGACACCTCTGGCCGACTGCGTACTTAGTCAAAATTAAGCACTTCAAATCAAAAAACTGGAATTATGCACAAGAAATACTTGAGCCTCTTCCTCTAAAGCAGGTGTGTCAAACTCATTTTAATTTTGGGCCAAATCAAGATCATGAAGGCTCTTAAAGGGCCTGTTGTGCCAGAATGTGTTGATAAAACCTGTTCACAAACTGTTAATATGTCAATGAATTCTTAAAATTACATAATATTATTGAAGATCTTTTCAGTCCCTTCAGGAACTAATAATAAATGCGACTGTTTATTTACTCGCTGTATAAATCATGGACTATAATCATACATCAACTAAATTCTCAAGAAACTGGAGGGATTGACTGATATAAACTGGCAGTAAACAGATAAAAACTGCATTGATATGATTGATAATATAATATTTAATCACACTTAGTGTTTAGTCTAGTCTGTGGAGGGCCACATTAAAAGCTACGGCGGGCCGGATTTGGCCCCCGGGCCTTGAGTTTGACACATGTGCTCTAAAGAAACGCAGGTTCCTACAACAATTCAACTGCAAATAAAAAATATTTAAGTACACCAGTGTGGTGTGTGCAAAAGAGTAAATAGCTAATGCTCTCTTCCAGACCGGATCGCTCAGAATATCATCAAGTCGCACCTGGAAACATGTCAGTACACAACAGAGGAGCTACAGCAGCTTGCCTGGCAGACACATTCCTATGAAGAGGTCAAGATGTACCAGAGCAAGGTGAGCTTTCAGGACATGTTGCTTTTTTTTTTTTTTTTTTTGCAGTTCTCTTCTAAAACACATGATGGAGTAGAATAAAAACAACATTTGCTGTTTCTGTGTCAACAACTAAAACAAAATGTAGCTTTCAATCCTTCATTGGTATGAATGCGACTATGTCAGCATAAAAAAAAAGCGTACCTTAACTGGACTTGGGTGCTTGCAGCCACGGGACGTGCTGTGGCAGCAGTGTGCCATCCAGATCACTCATGCCATCCAGTACGTGGTGGAGTTCGCCAAGCGCATCTCAGGGTTCATGGAGCTGTGCCAGAACGACCAGATCCTCCTCCTCAAGTCAGGTGAGCTGTAGGGCCAGGTGCTGCTGCGTCAGCTGACTTCCTGCTCATTACAGACGATTTTGCTCATGAGAATTTTGATTCTGATTTGCACAGACGGAGCTCAAATTTGAAATCAAGTCAGTTTCTGAACCACATTTAGAAAATCTGATTTTGATTATTTGTTTTTGGCCCTTAGAGGTTTACATATGCATCACATACAGTTACATAGAAATGCCAATAGATACCTAATATGTTATAAAAGTCACAAACATTATATAATTTTTTTTTGTGTGGGTATTTTTATTAAGATCAAAGGCAACATCACCCTTTTTGTGAGAGAAGAGTCTCTGAAAAATATTTATTTTAAAGAATCCTGACATACCAAGACGTAAATGCTTGTCCCTTCAATCTGTGATCTCTAAGATGGTGGCAACATTTCTAAATCCTGCACCCTATAAGAGAGAGAGACTGAAAGCTTCAGCTTTCCTGTTATCTCCTGAAAGTCTGTTTCTCTCTCGCGGCCTGAATTAACCCCAAAATAAGTTTGTCTTATGAAAAATAGTTTTCTTTTAAACAGCTTTCTACATCTTCTGTGCTTTTACTGACTCCATTAGAAAAAAAAAAAAAATATATATATATATCTTTTTTTTAGTTTCTGTCTGGCTGATCATTGTTCAAAGCTTATCAAGCTGAAAAGAGATGATTTCTCTTTCCTCTTCTGAAAAACAGTCTCTGTTAATCACCATGTTTTTCCATTGTCTGAATTATTCTTTCAGGTTGTTTGGAGGTGGTCTTAGTGCGAATGTGTAGAGCCTTCAACCCTCTGAACAACACTGTGCTCTTTGAGGGGAAGTACGGAGGAATGCAGATGTTTAAATCTCTAGGTACCACGTTTATTTTTATGCATTTTTTTTTCTTCAATAATTGACAAAGCAGAAAGAGGGTCATAACATTGTTGCTCGTCTGATCTCCTCCGTGTCCTGTAGGTTGTGACGACTTAGTGAACGCAGTGTTCGACTTTGCCAAGAGTTTGTGTTCACTGCAGCTGACGGAGGAGGAGATTGCGCTTTTCTCGGCGGCTGTACTAATTTCCACAGGTCAGTGTTCATCCACAGCTGTGATGATAGTTTATCTAGCATATTTAAAAAGAAGCGAAACAAGATCAAGGTAAACTGAGGTTATACAAAAGTCGCGGCTTCAGACTGCTAAACTGATGAAGTGTTACCTATCTCTCCTGTTAGGGCGATGCAGATTTAATTGGAGAAATTCAGTTTGTTCAGTTCTGCCGTTGTGGAGAGTGGTGAACCACCCCTGTAAGGGTGCATCTGCTCTATGCTTTTTCCAGTCAGTAAATCGGTCAATCATTTGTTCGCAGATCGGCCGTGGCTGATGGAGCCTCGAAAAGTCCAGAAGCTCCAGGAGAAGATCTACTTTGCTCTGCAGCACATTATGCAGAAGAACCACATGGACGAAGATGCACTAGCCAAGGTGGGCTGAAGAATTTATCAGACATATTTCACACAACAATTTGAACTCCGACAATAGGTTGTCTGGGGTCGGAGATAGTTGGAGTAATGCAAGTGTCTTGTTCTTGACCATCTCTTCTCGTTTGGCAGCTGATCAGCCGGATCCCAACACTGTCCGCCCTGTGTACACTCCACACCGAGGAGCTTCAGGCATTCCAGCAACTCCACCCAGAAACGGTGAACGTCCTCTTCCCTCCTCTCTACAAGGAACTGTTTAACCCCGACCCGAACTCTGCCATGGCCATGCCTAAGTGACCGCCTGCGGTCCGAATGCAATGAACAGCTGTTGAAAGAGGACCAAGAAATGATGTCAGCTTTGTCTGACGAGACGCGGGCGGAGGTGTCAACCGCGTCATTCTGGCAACCACAGATTTTCTAAGCTCCCCCAGGCTCGTCTCAGGCTGGAGGGTGAGGATTCGTCTACTAGAAACTTAAAGAGTTAACGCCAACAACACTAGGAATGTCCTGCACTTATCCCATTCTGTTCACCGATACAGTCTGAAGAATGTATATACAAGCGAAGCGCGCCCCGAGCCACAACCTCAGAGGGGCTTCCACGTGTCTCCTGAACTGAACTGACTAGAAATGTACAGACTTTCAAGACAACTAGAAACAGTTTTACGCTGTCAATTTTTATTTTTATTTTTTTTAAAAGAGGTGGGTAAATTCAATTGATTTAATCTTGAAAAAAAAAATTCTTTTTTTTTTTCCCCAATGAAAACATTGCAAATTTGGCGAAGCTGGATGGGGGAGGGAACTGTGGATGTAGAGAAGCTATTGTAGATATTCTTCTAGTTGAGAGCGGATTCCAGTATTATTTCTTGTTCTGTTAAAATAAGTTAGTCCTAATTTAAATATACAGCAGTCCAGAGAGGCTGACGATACCTTGTCTATGTGTTTTATTTTATTTGATAGATTCTTGTGTACAGAATTTGTAAAGTTGAGACCTGTAAAAGGAAACTGGGCAAAAACTGGGGGCCAATTTTGGGTTGGTGGATATGCAGAAGCCTTGTCTGGATTTTGTTCATATGTATAGAAGGGGTTACTGTCCTTCTGATCAAAAGTTATTGAAATGTAAAGAGAGAATATGAAGGATTTAAACAGAAAATAATGGCTACTACTTTTCAAGGTGAAGATGTATACATAAATGTTCTATTTTGCAAGGAAAAGAATCGGGCAGATTTGCCGTCCTATCAGTCGTTTATTTCACGCTGCAATAATTATGTCCAATGCTAGGTAGATTGCTGTGGAACAATCAATCAGAATGAACCAATCAGAAACCGGGACCTCACATTGAAGCTCACGCCGTCTCCTAACTTAGCCTGCTGTTAAATACGCCTATCGGGACTTTCTCAGTAGGTTTTGGAAGATATATACAAGTCAAAGACATGTCATACATGTACTGATGATCCTTAAAAATGTGAAAGAAAAAAAAAAAACATCCACACAAACTTGAATTGAAAACACTTTTTGATTACTGAAACGTAGATGGGTGCTGTACGCCCTCACCGTCCAATTTGCACAATCCGGCCCATGGATATCAGTGGGCTGCGAATATGTAGGACCCTTTTCTTTAGAAAGCAATAACTTTCACACAGCATGTCTGGTCTTACTCCACTCCTTTCCCTCATCTCGCACCCCTCTTCTGTCACCTGCTCAAGAACAGGGTAACAACTTTTATAACTAAGGATGCAATATATCGTTTGCTCTTGTGTCTCTGAATCCTCTTGGTACGCGTTCCCCTGCTACCTCTGCTGTGTTTTCAGTGTAGCAAAACCTCATCATTGCAATGCAAACAAATGCAGCCGCCAATGATCTCAACACCACATGTAGCCGAGCTTTAACGGTGGCCACTTTTGTGGACAGTTGTGTTAGACAATCACATTTTTTTCCTCCACTGAGGCATTCCGATAACTGTTAGCACTTAAACACTGTAACTTTTTTTTTTTATTATTTAGTGTTTGGACACTGTAAAATCACTCTGGGCTTGAGTTAGCCTTTATCCTTGTGAAGGAACAAACTGAAAAGTCAATACTGCATGTATGAGCATCTCATGAGCCCTTTGACCAAAATGATTCCCCCTTTACAGTGAGGGTTCACCCAACGTCCGGGTGGAAAATTATCATGAGAATTGCTATGAGAAATCACATTTAGAAGTAAAAATTATACCATATTTATGACATAAATGCTTCCTCTTTCAACTGTTAGTTTGGGTCTTATCAGTTTTTAACTTGTGGGTTGAAAAATGGAAAAAAAAAAAAAAAGATTTGGGAGCTACAACTCTAAACACTTAATGCTACATTTAATGCTGATCTCCTTAACAAAATGACAATCTAGCTCAAATGTATTTTTCTTTGTACCTCATATTTTGATGCCATGATTGATCTAGTGCTATGAAGCACTCTAAATGGGTTTCTCATGCTTGAAATTTTTTTGTTAATATTATTTATTTGCACAGTGGCCAAATCCTCCAGCGGATATATCCAGGGACACAGTTAGACTTGTAATCCATCAGTTCAGCATCAGTGGCACTGGGAATCATTGCATTGAAATCCTTCTGTGCATTTGTTTTCATTATAGCAGGGGAGGGAAAAAAAACAGGAACAATCAGCAATCCGTTCCACCATTAATGGCATCTTTTTTCTTTTAAACGCAGCGGCTTTCATTGAACCCCATCCACAGATCAGAGGCCAGTCACTCTTAAAGACAATCACTTGGTAAAGGCTCGATGCACTACACAGCATCTCTCAGGGAGCAGCTCTTTTTCTCACTTTGCATTAAAAGAGGGTTTAATATTTTTGGAAATTTACTGAAATAAATAAATAAAACTTTAAAAGAAGAACTTTTTAGGATTTTCAAAAAATCTGCCCAGACAAGGCTTTGATAGACTTATGTCTATATTTGTACGTTTGTGTGTAGAGGATGAATTCACTGTCCGTGTTTTGTAGCGAGCCAGAGTTCGTGATGAGCAATTTTTACACCATAAATGGTTGTGGGGATTTGGAAAAAAGTAAAAAAAAAACAAAAAAAAAAAAACATTATTTGTGCTCTTATCATTGGGCTGTAAGCTCTTGCTTGCTGGTCTTAGGACAGTGGGTGAAGTCCACTGGTGGGACAGCGATCCTGGGACAGTGAATTCCAACTCTAAAGTTTTTATGTCTTGTTTTTTTTTTTTTCTTTTGTTTTGTTTCGTTTTCCCTCGTTAGACTGTGAATCAAAAGGGTGGAACGGGGAGCCTTGAGGCGGGGTGGGAGGGATGGTGACGGGTTGGCACGAACAAGTGGTACCCAACACTGTAAGTAAGATACTGTAGCAATAAAAACTGGAGGCATTTACTACTGTCATGTTTGCATTGTAAGATTATTTTTATGTTATTACTATTTACTATTATTATTGTTCTTATTATGACTACTATTCTTCTATTACTATTAGCCTATTGTTGTTCTGTTCTATTTGCATGACGTTTCATTGCAATGAAATATTCGGGACTTATTTGTGTTTCCTCCTCTCTTGATGACGTGAGGGAGATGTTTGAAACGGTGGGTTAAGGGTTTAGGGCAAATTTCACACCACTTTATTAGTCAGTTCAAAACAGGTTTTTCACATGCTGAATTATCTTCTTTCTTTTTTTTTATTTTATTATAAATAAAATGTCTAATTTATATGGAAACTATTTGAAATTTGTCACTGGAAATGAAATGTTTTTTCCCACCCTCTGAATGTGCGGATTACTACAAATCAGTAAGTTAATGATCTGTTTTAAACTGGCCTTTTGGAAACCCTGCACCTGCAGTGGGGCGGTGAAGGGGGGCAACGTGGCAGGGGCTGGGGGGCTACATATTCTGAATGTTATGGAGTAGCTTGTTCAGCATGAGGCGGGAAAGGGGCTGAACACATCACGCGCCTTTTACTGCTCCATCAACACAGAATGACATCGCCGAGCGCACAACAGCAGCCGTCGAGAGCTGCGCGGACATTTTATTACAGCCAATTTCAAAACCACATTTCATACACTCAGTCGAAACCCACTCCAGACCTCCTCCTCCCTTTTATGAAGAGAACGTGTGCGAGCTTGTGTGCGTGCGCTAGAGAAACAGAAGAGAGTGCGACGATGTTCTGCTCTACCAATGCTTTGTAAGACTTTCTTGATGCATTACGATGTCTGTGCAATTGGGAGTAGTTTTTGAAAATTGTTAATTTATTTTTTAGAATGGTTTTTGCGTCCCAGCAATTGCAAAATGAAACAAAAATGTAGCAATCTGTGTCTGGAAGCTGAAAGGTATTCTGGCCGCAGAACCTCTTTTTACACAGAACTTAAAATAAGATGAAAAAAATACCAACTTTAAAAAGTCATTTTGTTTTCAAAGTGCCATAGTTAGTGAGGAGATAAAGGATTGGCAGTATGGGGCATAGATGCTTTATTGTGTGAGTTTACATGACAAACCAATAATAATAATAATAATAAAAAAATTAAAAAAAAAAAATAGGAGGGAACTCAAAGGAAAATGTGTACCGATGAATCGTTTTTACATTTTCTGCTTTTTTTTTTCCACTTGTTGGGGACTCTGCTGGACTCTGAACATCTGGCTCCACAATATATATATATATATATATATATATATATATATATATATATATATATATATATATATATATATATATATATATATATATATATAAAAACAGAGTTGGAGCCTCCATTTTCACTTGAGGAGGAGAATGCATTTGCATGCATGCGTATGTTATTAAAGGGAGTCCTTACACACCCAGAACTGGAGGGCCAGACTGGGGAGAGGTTCAGAGCTTTGTGGAGGCCTCAGTGAGTCCTCCTTTGAGATGTACATACAATGTGAAGGTCTGAAGTGATTTTTGTTAAATTCTATATTTTATTGCTTTTGTAGACATTTTGTTGTGGGAAGAAAAAAAATAAATAAAAGAAATTTTATGGGTGCATCTCTGCCTTTTTTTTTTGTTATATTTTTAAGCTTTACGGTTTGATTTTTTTTTAAATTTGAGCTACAACAATTCAGTGTGCAAGCTTACAATCTTTCAATTATTTATTCTTTACAAAAAAATGTACAAAAAATGTCTTATATGTCATGTAGTTTTCTGTTTCTTTGCATTATATTTATATGAATTATGAACGCACAATATGAGCAAGTTTCCGTTGAAATAGACCAATCAGAAACATCTGATGGCAGACGTAGCTCTCTCACTTATCAGGCAGTTTACATTGTAAACAAACAAACAAAAAAAGGCTAATATGGTATCAGAAAAAACATCTTTGGTAGAAAAAGTGCATTTGAGTGTTATTTTATCTCAGTCAAGATGTTACATCTCGTTTTCGTCGTCCTCTTCCTTCCCCGACTCCGACTCTGCTTCGCTGCTGTTCTCGCCGCTGCCTGGGCGCCTCCTTAAAGCTGAACAACAGAAACATCAGTTAGCGACACGCCACTCCAATAACACAGTCATTATCACAAGAAAGAGAATACTGACAGGCCTGGGAGGAAGTCCACACATCCAGCATGAATAATTTGGTTTGATTTGTTGGGAGATATCTTGGAGAGGACACAAGAAAAGGAAGAGCAAACGCGACGCACCTTTGAAATATCAAAACAACTGTGTCTGAGTGTTTGCCTTCGTGTGTTTGTTTGCCGGGCTTGTTTGTTTTCGAGTGCGGCTTCTTTCCGCGCCGTTATCCTCTAGATGCCGGTATCGTGTCTACCCAGAGACATTAATTAATAGCTAATCAAAGCTAATGTCTCAGCAGCACATTGCCAGCACAAAGACATGATTAATACGTAATCAAAGGCCGCGCAGCACAACGCACAAAGCAGGGCCCACCCCCATGCCTCAAACGCTACTGTTGTTAGAGAAATAAACGAAGACTCGCTGCTTAATTAGCTGGCTGCTGGTGCGCGCCGACTTCATTTGAAGTTGTCGGGGATTTCTTTCAGAGCCAACTTGGCCTTATGAGTGACGACAGAGAGGTGACATTCAGGCAGAAAAATGCAGATGTGACAGGAAGCAACACGGTGATGCAAAACAACATAACTAGGGAGGAAATGTATTTTCTTAAGTATTCAAACATCACAAAAACCATATTTAGTTCCCTTGATGTTCTTTTGTCTGCTGATGTTCTCCAGCAAAGCTCTGAGGCAGATTTATGCTGAGATTAAATGAACCACAGTGAATTCAATAAGGTGCAATGAATTTCATTAATGGTAGGGTACGCCAAATATTCCAGATATTAATAATAAATATCACTTTTGAAAATAAGTTTTCTTTGACTTAAGAGTTATGCGTTACTTCGTGTTGGTCTATCAGGTAAAAGCCAAATATTATAAATTGAAGTTTGTCGTTGTAAAGTGACAACATTTAGAAATCGTTCAACACTTCTTATTTCTTGACTCTTACTTCCTCTTACAGCTGCATACTGATTTTAAAAAATTGTGACATTTCTGACCTTTTAGTCCCAGCCTGTGGCAGCAGAGGTTGCAGGAGTGTTTCTGCAGGAAGCCACTGATGGCAGCGTCTCCAAGGTTATCGGGACCAAAGAGCACTTCACCCCTGCTGCAAAGGAGCCAGACAGAGTCACAGTGTGAAGCGAAAAACTGCTTCGTCTCTCTGTCTTCAGTTCACGTCAGAGTAATGAAGCTCTTCGTAAAACAAAAAAAAAAAAAAAAAAGAACACCCTTTTGAAACCACATGTTGCCATTTTGGATTCATGTACCTTTGGTCATCTGACATGATGACAGTCGGATCAGTCAGCTCCTCTCCCACTCCTGTCAACAACATAAAGCAGAGATATGACCAAAACAAATGAAGAGGGAAGAGAAAATATAATGCATTTGCATGTCACAAATAATTAAAAATACTAAAACACTCACCCTGTATGTCAAGCACCAGCATTTCTCTGCGTGAATACTCGTATGTCCAGTGGGAAAATGCCAGTAGCATGTCCTCTAATGAACAGCAGGGGGCAATCTCTTCCCCTGTGTTGTTATTGTACTTCCTGAAGATACCGATCAAGTTTCTCTCAATAGTCAACCACTGGCCGTTGGAATGCCGAAGCACCAGGGAAACATCTAGAAATCTAGTAGAAATGGAGAAACGTCAGTTCATGCAGACACATGCACTTACAGATGGGATTCAGAGAACACACACACCTTGGTGAATGATGCATATCTTTGGGTTTGATCTGGTTAAACACTTGCATCATCTTCTGGGCCGCTCTCTGCTGCTGGATCTCCTTCAGGATGTCAAACATGCTATATATTACAAAGCTAAAGAGCATATAAGATGAACTTTTGCTAATCTTTCAGCAATGTCTTGATTAAATGCTCCAAAGATGGTTTTGGAAAAGTACCCTTAAACAGAGCTGCAGCGCAGTGCTCCCATGGAAGTACCTCTGCCAAGCACGGATCACCTCTGGCTTAAAGGCTTTGACCACGTATATCTGACCAGGCTGGAGCACGTCCTGCTCTGCCCAGGTGCACAGCATTCTGCTGCCCTGCCGGAGACCGCCGTCCAGGGAACCCTCCTCGCTAAAGAGCGGCTTGAGCATCGCAGAATGGACCCGCGATGACCAGGAAGAGACAGAGCTGGACTCAGGCTCGGCTTTAGAGCAGACTTCCTCCAGAAAGTACACGCTCACTTCTTCACCTCCTGTGAAAACAAAAAGTTAATGCAGTGAAAAAGGTAGAAAATACAGGGAAAAAACACATGCAATGATACTATTTTTGTCAAAAAACTGAATTTTACCCAAAATAGAAACAGGAGTAAACGGGATGTTGTGAGCCAGTCTCATCAAATTGTTCCTCTCCATAGCTTATAAAACAGAGAGAGACACCATTAAAACAAAATGTAAAAAAAAAAAAAACATCTTTTAAACTTGCCACACAAAAAAGTGTTGATATACTATTTTCATACCTGAAAAATGTGGGTACAGATTGTCACTGGACTGGAAGGAGGAACTCCTGGCTGCAGCAAGCAAAATAAAATAAAAAAATAAAATACTACAATGTAAATCCAGCATGTACTAAAGATCATACATAAATAAACAGTAACTACACAATACATGATAAGTATGGAATGATAACAAATACCTTCTGGAGCAAATCCGCTCTGCAAGCTACAAGAGAAATGTTAAATATATACATTTATATATATATTTTTATATTCCAACTAACTCTGAAAGAAAAGCTGAAGCAGAGACTTACGAAGACCTGCGGCTCATTGATTTGGCCCAGCTGCTTCGAGCTGAATGAGTCGAACTCCACATCTCCTGAAAAACAAAAGACCAAAAACCATCACTCAGGTATTTACTGATATTGCCAACAGAGATTCGACATAAACTTAGAGAGGATTTACCTGATGGGAAATCACCTGCTTCTGCATCAAATCAGTGGGCTCAAAATCTGAAACAATATTTATACCAAAACTATATTTAAAAAAAATATTAAAAATACAAATCATATTTATGTATTAAAACAAATTGAAAACCTTTACATGTCAGTAGACTCTTCACTAACTAGGTCACTTCTTCAGGCAACTGGTTCCACTGGTTTTTTATTTAAGTGTATCATAATAAACTTTCCAGAAGCCTGTTTTCAATAATCCATTACTTTGAGCTGGTTGTGTCGGTGAATGTAGACCCTTACTGAGCTGACTGAGGCTGGTTGAAGCTGACCAACACGTCGGCTGTCCAACAAACCTCCGCCGTTTCCTCCACAAGGCATCGGACAAGTGGGACTCCAGCGTCTCCTGTTGTCAAGAAACAGGAGAGAGAGATGGGAACAGAAAATGAGATTTATGATTAATGCTTGTTAGGCAAGCTGTTTGTTTTATCATGAAAAGAGGTAAATATCAACAGCGTGATTACTGGATCTGGAATGCTCTCCTTTATCTTCACCGTCTTCCTGTTGTGGATTTTCCCTCTGCTGTCCAAGTCTTGAGAGAAATCTGAGGATTTTCCCCATTCTGCAGAAACAAACATATAACCTGGAGAATTTGGATGCATGACAGCATAATCACCAAGGACGTTAAAGTGATACCAGGAGTTGTACCTTGGCTCTTGCTGCACCATAAAGACGCATCATTCCTCAGGCCTCTTCTGTCACACATGTAATCATTGTCTGTCGTTTCGTCAAGAGACGGGAAAGATCCTTTCGTTGGACTGAGAGGTCCACCAGAAAAAGCGATCTTCTCCATGCTGGATGAAAGAGACCTGCAGTAACCATATGTACGCTCTCTGGGCACACATGCCCACCTGGTGGGCAACGGGGGTTTTCTCCAGTGGTTGGAATGCTTGGACGGAAAACTTGGTTGACTTTCATCCTGAGAAAAAAATGGAAGAAACATTGTCAATGTCAGTCAGACACAGTTAAACAATTACTATAAACCACAAATACCTCCAGGTTGGGTACATCTTCTTCTTCTTTCTCTTCCCTGTCAGCATCCTCTTCCCCTTCTTCAGCTGAAGCTTCCTCCTGACTGGGATACAAATGTGGGTCATACGTCCAAGCTTTGCTCTGTGCCGTCCCGAACGGTTTGGGTGAAACTGGAGACCCACAACGGGACGACTCAGGGGTTTCGGAGGGCGTCTTAGTCCTTCCACCGCCGAGGTTAAACTGAGAGGAGGAAACATGTGACCCACGTCCAGGGCCTCTGAGCCAATTCTCACTGGGATCCTCAACAGGCACAGACTTGGAGTCCTGTGGAAAATGTGTTTGTTTAAATTAGACTTTACATATCATTTAGTGTGGGAGTATTTTACTGTTTCAGAAATCAATCATTAAGACTCAGGGTCTGCAACCTTTGTATTCAAAGAATCCATTTTGCCTCCAGTTCAAGCTAAATAAAGCTTGTTTAAGACGACAAATATTTTGGGGGGGGGAACTGCTTATAATTTTTGTTAAATTTCTACTATAAAAAAATTTGTTCTCGCATTCAAATACTTTTCTATTTTTGGGTTTTAAAACAAAGAAATATGTAAAATATTTGCAATAAGGTGGTTGGATACATTTTATGTTGATCTTTGTGGAAAATGCAATAAAAAATCCCTTATTTCCTCTAAAGTTGACATAATTGAAATCCAAAGTAAAAATTTTTCTTTGGACACACAATCATGGGCTATGAAACTGTAAACTGGGCTTTTCCGGAAAAAAAATCAAACTAATGACAAAAAGAAAGACCTAAAAATGTTACCGGTTGTTCTAGAGTCTTTCTTTTGTGGACATTTAGTGCAATTATTCTATCAAATAATGTTGAAAGATGTTAAAATCTTTATTTAGCTATGAAGAGCCACTGTGGAAGGTGAAAAGAGTTGCAGGTTGCAGACCCCTCCTTTAGACAAACTAATTTTATCCGAGCTCGTGATGTAGCCACCCACCTCTTTAGCCGTTTCCTCTCCTGCCTCAGCCAGTCCCTTTTTTCCTGCTCTGGTTTCTCTCGCTCCGACGTGGCGCTCCTGCGACGCTCGTCGACTTCCCTCAACAGCAGAGCCCTGTAGCAAAGAGGGCGGCGTGCTTTTGCAGGCTTTAAGCTCCAGGCGACGCACATTAGAAACATCACAGTCCTCTGCTCCCCTGTGAGGGAGGGTCCAGCTGTGAGGGAGGACGTGATGGGATGCTGGTAAAACGTGGCAACACTGAGCCAGGCGGGCCTCTTCCTGTTGACGGCTGTCGGAGGCGGAGAGCAGAGTGAGGGTGTCCACAGCCAGCACAGAGAGGTCCTGAAGCTGACCGAGCTGACCGTCCAGCTCCGACAGGCTGTCCTGAATGAAGTTGACCTTCTCTGAGACCTCCCCCACCATCCCACACATCTCATCAGCTCTAGTGGCACAACAACAAAGACAAATGTTGATAGTTAGTAACAAGGTAAAAAGGTTTTTGGCCTGACTTGACTACTGCTTTTAAAATCAAATACCAACTTGGGACTTGTTTTTTTTCCCCACAGGATTTCTGCAGTTTTCACAAACTCAAATTTAAGACTTTTTAAGACTATTATGAATGGAGTTTCAACCTATAGAGAAATTTACTAACTTTGTTCAGTCAAGTGGCAGTAAATTTGCACTTATCCAAGATACAGGCAAAAGAGCGAGCGAGCAAGGTTATACTAGCTGCTCGTTAGAGGTAGCCTGAAACGCCTCAAGTCACACAACACAACGGAAATGTCTGAATGCAATTAGGCAGGAGGGAAAACTCAGAAAAAAAATAATGCATACATACCAACTTATTATTTTAAATGAATTTAAGACATTTTAAGGATCTGCAGATGCCTGGTTTCACACAAGTAGGCAGCTTAAAATCCAACAAACCTCTCAGCTGTGGCTCTGATTCTGTTTATGGGAGTGCTGTGGAGATCTTCGTTCTTCTCATGAAGGTAGAGTTCAACACATTTCTCCTCAAACTCATACAGCCTCTTTCTATCCTCAAGGCCCAGATAGAGTTCTGATAAGTGAATAAAAAACAGGAGACAGACCTTCTATGGTGCCAAGACGCATTTAAAAAATAACTGCAAACTTATCCTCTGCATCCCCCCTCAGCACTGTGTTGGTACTCACTGAGCCCAGAGCGCCTCTCCTCTTGCTCAGCATCTCCACTAAATCTCCTGTAGATGCTTCTGACAGCAAGCGCAACGTGACTGAGCAGGATGAGCGGCGGGGGCAGCCACGGCCTCTCCTGATAGGTCCTTATGTAGCGATAGCGGTTGTACTTCCACAGTTTGTTGGATATTGAAGCCATATCAAAATAGACGTTGCTGTTAGGGACGACATCATTTTACACACTGCTTTTTTTAAACCACACATTTATGTATTTTTGCCAGTACAACGGGGGGCTCACTTGAAAAATGCAATGAGGATGTTGACCATGATGATGTACTGGAAGAACATGTAGACAGCCTGGAGAAGCGGTGACAGAAAAGATGCAGGAGGACAGGAATCATCACCACACGCTGTCAACACACAAACACATCGACGTTACACTGGTGGGAATCAGCATGGCGACTGAAAATACACAAAGAAACGTAAGGGAAACTTTTCATTTACTGCTGGAATCACAAATATACATAAGATTTAAACAACAAATTTTGAAAATTGAACAGAAAATGAAACTTAAATCCTATTGTTTCTTTAGGAATAAACAGGGTAGATAATAGGCATTAGCTGCAAAAAATGCACTAATTAATCATTACTTCACTCTCCAAGTGAAGTAATGATTATCAAGCAAAGTAAAAGGAGGAATGATGACGTGAGGTTGACGTGCATCATCAAATCTACAACAATAACACTGAGAAGGAACTAAACTCATATTTTAACCCAGCTGAATGAACAAATGCCACCTTGATTTTCCAAGTAGTCGATTTAAAATTATTTTACTCACATTCCAAAATTGGGTGTACTTTTTCTTTTTAAAATAAGTGCTAAATTTTCTAATGATCCACCTACTTTCAAGTTCTCCAGCATACACTTCTCCAAAGATCATAAAGTATGGCTGGAAGACAATATCTCGAGCTAGACTCCATGATGGGTCGTGATCTGGGTACAAAATGGCCTGTCTGGAAACGCCGAAGCTCAGCAGCACAATGGCCATCATCACCACGATGAAGAACATGTTACTGGTCTGGAAACACAAACGGGAAAGAAAAAGAAAGGGGTCACAAATACTACGGTATTATCCTTCAGTAGGCAGACATTGTCTCTACTCACCATCTTAGTGATCATGGTGAGGTAAGGACCAGCATGCTGATTGACAGCCAGAAGATCCAAAACTCTGACAAACCAGAAGATGATGTCCAGACAGTAAGCAACATGTCCTGCAGTCCGGTAGGGGTTGGGATGGCAACGCATCGAAAGCCCGACCAGGAACAGGAGGATGGCAACGAAGTCGGATTTGTTCCAGTACTCCGAGAACCAAACCTTCAGCTTCTGCCTCAGCTTTCTAGGTTCAGACATCAAAACCTAAAAAGCACGAGTCTTTAGTACCGTGACATTAACTTTCATTGCACTGTAGCTATAAGTCCATACATCCATCCATTTTCCGGTCACCCTTCTCCCTAACGGGGTCAGGAGGTGCTGGTGCCTATCTCCAGCTGCGTTACGGGCGACAGGCGGGTTACACCCTGGACAGGTCGCCAGTCTGTCGCAGGGCAACACAAAGACAAACAGGACAAACAACCATACACACACTCACCTAGGGAGAATCTGGAAAGCCCAATCAACCTGACAGTCATGTTTTTGGACTGTCGGAGGAAGCCGGAGAGAACCCACGCATGCACAGGGAGAACATGCAAACTCCGTGCAGAAAGACCCCGGGCCGGGAATCGAACCCAGGACCTTCTTGCTGCAAGGTAACAGTGCTACCCACTGCGCCACTGTGCAGCCCTCCATACATCCAATTCACAAAAATAACTGAAAATTGTAAATGAGGAAGGATGCAGGATAACTTACCTCTCTGGTTTTCTCAACAGCAGTGGAGACGATGTAAACAATAACCAACCACTCCTGGATACTTGGCTGGTCCTCCATCTTGACCAGGACGACGTAGGAGAAGAGCATCAGAAAACCCAAGTAGGACATCTAACATGAGGCAAAACACATTCAGTTAGATTCCTTCATTGAGCGGATCAAAAATATCAAATGAGTAAAAAATGGATAAATAATAAAATGCACATAACCTACTGTGTGAAACCAGAACTTAACAACAGGAGCAGTGTAAAAATCATAGAGTTTTGTGATCCATGACAGAAACTGTGTGAACACAGTGGACAGAGTGGATTTACTGTGGAAGGGGAGGCCTCGCTCTGCATCCTGTCTGTCCTGCGACATAAGACGAGAAAAAGGAGGGCAAATGGTGAGAAGTTTGAGAGAAAACCTGATAGTCTAGTTTAGAAAATGTTGCATTGGCATCCTACCATCTGAACGGATCCCTCAGGGACTGGCAGCGATTTCACAGACTCGAGCCCAAACAGCATTGCCTCATGGCTCTGTGGTACGTGGCACATTTCAGCCTTGCTTTTAAACTCCAGAAGCAAGATGGCAGGCGGCAGGAGAAGGCTCAAAATGATCTACAACAAAATGTGCAACTATCAGGGAACATTGTAGGGCTGACACAATTAATTGATCGATTACTGAAAATAATCGTCAACTAATTTAGCACAGATAAGTGAAATATGGATCAAAAAAGCTATTTGCTGAAATTGGACCGGTAATTATGCTAAAACTTTACAAAATACATACATTTTGCATTTACAATGAAAATCCTTTTTTGTCTGTAAGCCATTCTACCCAATTTGAGCTGCTGATGCAGATTATCAAGTGTTCACTAAAGAACTGCTATGTGATTTTTAAAAAAATCATTTTCTTATTTGCATTGTTTAATGTATTTATAATAAAAGAGGCTTAAATGGGTAAATGGAGAAACCTGTTGAATGTGACCCTTTTTTTTTATCCAATTAATCAATTAATTGTCAAAATAACTGATAGATTAATAGATTACTAAAGTAAAACAGAACTAATTGACTCAGAATGGAATTTTCCAACAATTATGATATTCCTTTAAACACCAAAGACAGGGGGTTAAAACAGCCATTGTGCTTACCTTCATAAAGGAGTTTTTTCTCATGTTGAGCGGGCCGGTCCAGAGATCCGTGAGCAGAGTCTGGGTGCAGGAGTGTGACACAAATGGTCTATGACACGAGGAGACAGCCAGCTGCAGACATGTGAAGTGACTCCATGCCTCCATCTCTGAGGTTAACAGTTTCATGGCCATTTGCTCGTTCTGCTGAAATGCACAATCTAACACATCCACAGCCAGCTGCCCAAACTCACTGGTACACAGAGAGAGAGGATAGACATGCAGGTTTTCAGTTAAATAAAACTTATACTTCACGTCTGATTTAGAAAAAGTACAACTGAACCTGAGCATCAAACACTAGAATTCAATTTCAAATAAATGTATAGCTTTCAAGGAAAGGGTAGCCATTTTAAATGCGACTCATTTTGTAGGAAGTAGTTTCTTTTCACTTCGCTCTTTACACTCACAGGGAATATGACTGGAATCGCTCAGCAACGTTGTCGTCCATGTTGCTCTGTTGTACTTCAAAGGCCATCGAGCGATAAAGCTTACAGCCCACGATGGCTCTCGCCAATGCTTCCTCCCCGTGCTGCCACAAGAACAGCGCCATCTGCTGGCGCTGCTGGAGAACAGCCCACACGAACAGGTCGTTGGAGTTGAAAGGATATGGCAGTAGGGTGGTGTGACCAAGGCCATGACTCAACACCACCTGATGGCTGCTCCCCGTCGACTCAGTTTGATCCTGGAAAGACAAAATGGACGGATGACGGAAGCAATGGAGGACACAAGAGAAAGACGTCAAGGGATTCCACCAAGAATGTGTCCCACAGAAACTTTAAGACTAATCAGTCGTCTAAACTGAAGCTGAACTTCTTATAAAACAAAGCATGTAATGAGATGCCAAAAGACAGAGTAGATTCACCAACTTTGCTTTTGAAGGGTTGGGCAGTTCTGAAGAAGTGAAGATCTTGGAGACTTCTGCTTTTCTTTAAGCTCATTCCTCGCCTTTGGTTAGTAAAGGAACCAGAGCTGTAACGTCTACCGTCCTACAAGCAAAAAGGACTTTTTTTTTTAACATCTCATAAGGGTCTAAGTAGATTTCTTACAAGTGGGACATAATCTAAGTTTTAATGCTCACCTTGCACTGAATGCGGCTATAAGCAGCTCTGAAGTTTTTCCGAGTGTAGGTGCTTCGATAGGCGCCTCCGATGAGGTATTCTATCACCAGGCCCATGTCAATGAGAGACAGACGGTAACCTGTAGGGAGAGAGGTCTACCAACATAAAACGAACAGTGAATATAACTACAGAGGCCTCTCTGCAGGTACAATAAAATAAAATAATTTATTTCAGTAATTTAACACAAAAAGTGTACATTTTGAGCATTTTCAGCCTTTTCGTTAACAGTTGATGATCATGGGTCGCCTCCAAATATAACCAAAAGATCAGCTTCTGTGAAAATTTGATTATTATATCAGGTCAAATAAAAAAGGATTTTTAAAACAAATATGTCAGCTGAGAAATACCAAAACGTCTTATTAATTTTCTACAAGCTCTTCAATAACGTAACATGCCTGTATGAATTTATTTTTCTGTTTATAAATTTAATAAACTTCTAAGATATTAAATTTGGGGATTTTATTAGCTGTGAGACATAATATTTTAAACAGTAATAAATGTTGAAAACATTTCACCTTATGCACATATAAATGTATCTGTACAACAGAACAGTAGACGTCTATGTTCCTCACTCACTTGTTTTGCATCTTCGACCAGGTGCTGCAAGAAGCGCTGAGTCTGACCCTGCGGCTGGAAAAAGAAGTTTTGTTACACTTAAGAAAGAGAGAAGAAAAATAAAAACCAAGAAATCCCATCCTGAAAAAAAGCAAAACAAAAATACTGGAAAACAGCAGCAGCTCTCTGGATATTCATGTTTCAGAAATGGACCAAGAGCTGTGAATAATTGACAGGCTATAAAACACATGAGATAAAGAGAGTGTGGAGCAAAAACACAAGTGTAAGTTGTCCACAGACAGCTTTTTCATGTGAGCATCAAAGTCAACAACTGGGAAAATACCCTGGATACGGCTGACCACGCATCACTCTGCGCAAACACTTAGACTGCTCTGATTTCAATCAAAGCTGATATTTTCAAATCTGTGTTTTAGTCAAAGTAAAGAGATTGAATTTGTTCTGTTTGACAAACAAGCAAGGGGGCTCTGGGAAAACTAAGGGAAAATAAACAGCAAGACAAACAGTGGAACTGTGGAGTGATGTTGTTTTCAAATAAAAAAATATTCTGACAATAGGTTTAAAACAGGAAGTAGGATGGTCCACGTAATCAAATGTTATATTTTCACCTCAAATCTGCTTCCAAACATCAAAAACAATGTAATCAAACAAAAAATGATGATGATTAAAATAATTTTAGCACATTCTGCTTTGCAAATATAGCCTTAATTACGTAAAGCACAATAAATTGATGATTTTGGTATTGACCGAAATAATTGTAAGTATGTTTTTTTCTTTTCTATAATCAAGTTGCCTTATTAGGCAGACAAAACTATAAAAACAAAGGGAGTATCATTAAGATTAAAAAGGAACAGATTTGGTATAATTACTGAGTTATAGAGCTCCTCCAGGCGATCCACGGTGAGGAAGCGGCTCATTGTCATGCCGTTGTCAATCAGGAGTTTCACAAAACTCACACGGTCCATCACCAGAGAATCCAGCATTGCTTGTTCCAAGGAACCCACCTAAACAAAGCATATGATATGATTATAATCAAATAAATCAATGACTAAACCTGATTAAGGTCAAATTAATGGTATAAACTCCTGTCCAGAGCTGGTCTCACCTGCCAGTGCTGACCGTACACCAGGATGTCTTTCTGTGCGATATCAGCCCGGTCCCAAGCCAGAGCCATGCTCAGCTGCTCTGATGGACTGGCTTTGGTTCCTGTTTTCCATTCAACAAAAATGTCTAAATCCAGCCGAACACATTTCAATGCCTCAATCCAACATAGATTAACATTTAAAGCTACAGGATGTAACTTTTATAAAAAATACATTTTTTGTTAAAACAAGTAATCAGAGCCAGAAGGAGGATCACCCTTGTGTATGCGCTACTCACACTCTCCCCCTTACTCACTGTTATGCTAGCACATCTTTGTGACAGTAGAGCCTGTCATAAATGCTCAGGCTAGTTAAGATAGCCACCAATGATAAAGAACAACAAGTTCTTTCTCTGCCATTAGAACATTTAGCAACACATGCACAAGATTGATTGACAGAGAAAAGACACTCCTCCTCACTCTGATTGGTTGTTTCTGGCTAGGAGCTATGCATTCATTCAGATGGAAATGGTAGCACTGTGAGGAAGTGGAGACGCTTAAGTTTTTCACAGATTATTTCATACCACACTGTAACAACATAGTAACAGTTTTAACAACTATGGAAAAAACTGATTTCTGTATAAAAGCTACACAATGTAGCTCTAAGTGAGTCAGAAACTTGAAACATACAAAGTTGCAATCTGTTCTTGTTGCTAAAAACGTGTCGACTTATTTGCAGAAGCAAGTCTGTGATAGTAATCAGAAAGAGAAAACATGTACCCTTAAGAACAGCAGTCAAAATGGCTGCATCAGTTGCCATCTGCTCGTCAGCCTCAGAGTCAAAGATGGTGATCTGTTGGTCAAAGAGGCGATGATGATGCTGCTTGTTCTTAAACCACACCAAGCCTATTTCAGGAAGAGCTTTTACTCACTGATTCCCGGTGATCCATGCACTGCTGGAGTAGAGTGTAAAGGTGAGCAGCTTCGGTCCTCTCAACTCCGAACACATCTCCAATCCTACGCAGGAAGTCCTCCTCAATATCAGCATCCAGCTGCCTAAAAGAAATGAGAGTCAAATTACTTGCAGAAGACAAACATAGCCAACAGAGCATACCTGTTGAGTAAAAAAAAAAAGCACATAAGGACTTCAAAATGTTTTAAAAGTAAAAAATATGAAAAGCCTCTGGGCTGCATATTTTCCTAATTAGCCAATAGATAATTAGATGATGGCCACTAGAATCCATTTTGGCCAAATGACAAAAAAGAGTTTGTAAGTCTTAACATTCTTTGCAAGAAAATTATTAGCCGGTAAGTTTGATCGATGTACCGAATAATTGGTTCAACTTTATACCCACTTAAATAAACATTACCTACATACCTATCATTAGCAGTCTGCTTGTGTAAGAAGGCGAAGAGGTCTGCAGCCTTGCCCGACCCCTCAAACACAAACACCGGCACAGGGGGCGCATTGCTAACATAATCTAGAACTGTTGATACAATGGCGGCGCTCCCTTCCACCACCACACACAGCACAGGCACTCCCTGGTTCAGTCCTGTGAGAAGGGACAATAAATAGTCATGATAAGAACCAAGCCAAACCACTGAACTTCTAAAGGATGAGCGAAGATGCATGCAGCCTGAAATTAACAAAATCAACACTAATAAAAATGTGCTGATATATATTTCGCCAATAAGACGGTGTCCCATTGTACATATTCAACAAGCAGTGACATTAACTTACGAGGATGAATCTTCAGTAGCTGGATTTGTTTCTCCAGTTTTCTCCTGAGGCCTTGGTGACAACCAGGTTTCCCCAGCGTCCCGTCGTCCACCAACAGAAAGTGGGAGTGGAAACCATTAAGGCAGGTCCTCTTGCTTAAAGGGTTTCCCAGTGGCTGGTAGGGTCTGAATACCTGAGCAGGTGTTGAGTTGACATCTCACAAAATAGACAACCATCTTGCTGGTTGTCAAATATGTTCATTGTTTTGTTAGAAGGAATGAAACATAGATTTAGTACTAACATCTCTGCCGATGAGGTCCAGGTTGTTGTCGATCATTCCCCACGGTGTGATGCCAATCGTGTTTCTCTTCCTCAAGTCGTGGCCTCCAAATAACTTCACTGCCTCACCCACATATTTAGACACACCTGGAATGTGTACAAACAGCAGCAAATGAGGTGCCATGCAAAAATACTCATTTTTCTTTAAACTTTTCTAAATGAAAATAATGCAAGATTTTCAGAGCTTTTAGAAAACTAATTCCTGAAAAATGTGCTGAGCATTTTTTCCGATTAATAAAATAACAAAAAAAAAAAAATCATATTTGCACTATCACAACAAGCCTTTTTAATAAGTAAGTAGGGATAAATACTGGGACTACGAACGTGTACATATTCCTTGTTACCTTCAATTTATTTCCTCGTTAAAGTTCAATGTTTCAGGTTCAAGGTGCACAAAGCTGGTAGAGACAATCCCATAAATGCATTATCTAAATACTGGAAGTTATAGTTGCAAAGAAAAGTGCTTGTAAAAGGTTTGATTTGGGGACTGACTGATAAAACAATAAAACACATTGAGGTTTATGGTTATAAAATAAAAAATGTGACAAAGTTACAGGGTTATAATTGCTTCTGCAAGGTCCTGCAGGTGTTGATACCATTGTTTTAAGAGAAAATCCGTTCCTGTACTGACCTGTATTAATCCCATCAGTGAAAATCCACGCTCCTGTGCTTATGGCAGCCGTGATGAGCCCCTTACTGAAGGCCTGCTTCACCTTTGGGGACAGAATAAAATTGTCTGACCCTCCGTGGACCGTCAGCAGTAGCTTCGGTCTCTCCATCTGCCATTCCCTCAGCATCAGCTGGAGCAGCGCCTCTGGCTTGGAGTCCACGGCCACACGGACATACTGGAAGAACATGGCACTGCTCAAAACCTTGCTGCGTTTTCCAACTGCTGCTCGCAAGGTTGTTTTGTCCCTGCAGCAGATAGCATCTTTGCCTCCACAAAACGCCTTAAATCTGCTTCCATCATAGCAAACCAAAGTTTACACAACCAGCAACATCTAGACTTCCATCTCACTCAGTCTAGAGAAAGCATCTACTTTTATAGTTAAAGTTACTTTTTGTAAAAGGAAGATTAATCCTAATTTTTTTAACATTGTAGTGTAAATTTAGTAAATGCTGGCAAAAGAAAACCACAGTTAACGGAATTACAGACCTTGGCGCGACAGACCCGCGTGGCAGTGTCTTGAAAATCTATGATCCCATAGGCGTTGGTAGAAGTGGCCTTTGTGTGAGCCTCCATGGACCACTCCTCCATGCCCTGTTCTGGACTGGGATAGAGGGAAATCGGAGGAAAAGACTCCTGCCAAGAGTGCTCCCCCATCAAGCGACCACAGCAGCATCTAAGCAATGAAAACAAGTCATCGGATATGTCAGAGCACTTCATTGTTAGATCTGACAGACTCTTCTACATTACAAAATCTCAGCTGAGCAGCTGTTGTCCTTATAAACAAATCCACCGTCATGAAACTTAAGACATTCCAGTTTCATAATTCACTTTTTAAAAAGCTCAAAATTAGTATAGGAGGAATTGATTTTACCAGCTCCCAAATACATGTAT
Source organism: Poeciliopsis gracilis (assembly GCA_911649635.1). Classification (NCBI taxonomy): domain Eukaryota; kingdom Metazoa; phylum Chordata; class Actinopteri; order Cyprinodontiformes; family Poeciliidae; genus Poeciliopsis; species Poeciliopsis gracilis. The sequence continues at coordinate 2,109,279 of CAJVRI010000005.1, read as the reverse complement.
AGCAAGAACGTCTCTGAGTTGCCAACAGTGGGGTGACTGTTGTTAACTGCAAACATGCAGGCAGCGTGAGGATCGGGGTTGACTTGTGCACCTTTGCTGAGGTAGAGAAGATCAGTGCATAAGATCGGCTTCACTCCTACTTCTGTGCAGTCCTACTCTTAGGAGTGAAGTGATGAATTGTGGGGCTAAATGACACCAAAATGCTAAAATTTCACAAATACATTTAATTATCTGCAATGGACGGGCGACTGGACTGTCCGGGATGCACTGGTGCCTGGAGATAGGCACCAATCTTCCTGGCGATCTCACAAGAATAAGCATGTTGGACATTAAATCATTTAAATATTTCCCCAGCAGATTTTTATATTGCTCTATTTCTATTATGGTTCTGCTCCTCATACAGACCTATAAAAAAAAAAAAAACGAGAGATTATGTCCCTCATAAAGGAGCGCCCTCTTAAACACAGACTTTATCTACTAGTCAGTTTACATTTCGTAAGTGAAATTACTTTCGTTCGTCATTTCATTCGTTATTTTTTGGTATGAGTCATTTACAGGAGAACCGAGTCACAGCAGCTCTGTGGTGTAGGTGAATCAGTAAGTCGAGTAAGAAAAAGGCCAAAACTGGAAATGTAAAACATTGATGAGGCATAAGGATCAGCACCCAATTAAACCCACGATTCAATGGTTTCAAATGACCTTTGTGACTGAAAGCGACTTTAATGACTCATGGTAACCTTTTTCTGATTGACTTTATCAGTTCTTCATAATAGTGTTGATGACATGAGGCCCCGTCCTCCATACGACGTTGCTCTGACTCTGCACAGAATTTAAATCACACTAAGGATCTGGCCTTTGTCTAGACCACTGAAAAAAATAATTTTTTTATTTATGAAACGTCTGGCACAAAAAAGTGCCAGAAAGACGAATACTGAAGCATAAGTGTGTAACAATATGTTGCTAACGCAACTCAAAGTAAATTGTTTGCATGCATTTTAAAACCCCCAGCTGACTAAGCCAGACTGCAACAAGTGCTCCCCCTTTCCTGTCTCCCACCCTTCCTCTTCACCTCCCCTTGTCCTTGAGTCTACATATTCCTGTTTCATTGTGACTATTATGTTGCCAAACACATTTTTTTTTTATATATATAAACACATGCCTTCTCTCATTTTTTCACATCACCTGAACAGTTGATAACTCACTGACTAACTGCAGTTTGGGGCATTTTGAAAATAGTGCGTTAGTGAAATGGAAAACAATGTGGGAGCAGCACAAAGACAGCAAACACAGGAACAGTACAAATAAACAGAGGGCAGTGAAATCTACACAACAATCAAACAAGAATGCCAATGCCACATGGGCAGCCAGGTGGTAATGCAGAAGAAAATATTAACTAAAAATTCGCAAATAATACCTGATCAGGCTTTGGCACACTTGGCATATTGGAATGCATCTGAAAGGAACAGGAAATAACACATTATAAAATAATCAACATGGTTCCTGGAATAAAGAAAAGGCTGCCAGGTGGTTCTGTTCTCAGAAAGATGTTTATTTCCACCCACCAACGTTAATATTATCCTACATACATTCTTCTAGGAATCATAAAAACCATCCATGCATCCAGTTTATAGTTCACCTGTGTTGGTCCCAAGAGGAAGGGATGAACTTTACACACTCCCTTCTGAAGAAGCTCTCCTCAATCCAAGATTTCCCCGTCTGAAATAGGAAAACAAACAATTGAGATAATATAAACCACATATAAGATCAAGCAGATTGTCACAGTACCCTCATCTCATTAATTTATTCTGAGGAAAATAAACATCTTCCTTTAGGGAACAACCTTTTCAGTGAAGTTCATTGTAGTCAAAGCACTCTCTACTGCTGAACTCAAGCTTCAGTCCTTCATCATCAGACTCCTCTCCCACCAAGAGTGAAACACCACAGAAATGTGAGCAACAATATCCTAGCTCTACTGAGTTTCTCCGACAGATTCAACAATAGTCGCAAGAAGCAGGGCTGTGTTTGTAGGAAACATACAAATATCCCCTTCCTGAGATTAGGCCACATGGCCGCAGAGCTGGTTTACTCCCACCAAAAATAGAGTCTGACTCTGTGAACACTTAGCAAGGCCCTGAAGCGTAGCCAGGTTTCAGAGAAAAGAGATTTTCCAAAAGATAAAAAAAAAAAAAAACCTTAGTACAAGGGCTGCAGCCTCACACACGAGAGCGAAAAACAAATTCACTGAATTACTAAGTTATTTAGAGCAAGGGGCTGTATCAATTTTAAGCTATGCTCATTTGTGACAGCATAAAAACACTTTATTGCTATATAATTTACAGAGACTGTCCAACAAAAGCAAAAAAAATAATAACAAATTTCTCAACTATCTATGCCAAACATTGCATGAACTACAGCAGTTTATCACTTTCTGTAATGTTATCTCACAGTTGTTATTTGGTATCCAAAATAGTTTCTAGTTTAAAGGTTTGGAAAATGTTGGCTTTTAGTTTAGTGGAAAGAATTCAGGTGCTTCTCTGTTACATTTACTCTGTTGGACAGTTTGTATTGAATCAGCGGATGTTGGAAAAGAATCATTTTAGTCCCAAAAGAAGCAGAAATAGAACCCAAATCTAAATATAATATTAGGAACATTACTGCTACTATTACACTATTACTGTTTAATGATTTTTTTTCTTTAATTAACGCATTTTAACAATATTTGTAAGCAATTGATTGTCATCACATATGCAGTTAAATCCAAAAGTATTTTTGGGATTTAACAGATTTGGATTTAATGTTTACTGCAGACATTTTTAATATCATGGAATGATAAATCTAACAGCGACTCTGTGGAGAAAGTTATAGATTAGAATGAAGGTGAAGAGTGTAAATAATCTTGTTTTGTTTTTTTTACCCTAATTTGATATATTTTAAAATGTTTCAACCACAAATAGAAAGTTTATACTTGTGGGTTAATTAGTCAGGCTTAAGAGCCTAGAAATGTTTGTTCTTTTTTTTTTCCTGTTTCTTTTAAATATGCACATATTTATAACAATTTGTAGTTAAAAAAAAAAAAAAAGCTACACATTACTTTGAAATTGAGGATTCTATTTTTAGTGATCCCACAAGCTATAAATGTGGCTGTTTGTGCTTTTGCATTTCTAACATTGTCCAAGACATCACAAGGAGCCTGCCCTGCAGGTGAAGGAAATGTGTGGAGCCTTCACTGAGAGGGAATGTGCAGCAACAACATGCTGTAATGTGCAGCAGCAGCATTTTGCACAGGGACAACATGCTGCATGTTGTTGTCCCGGAGAGCTGTCTTACCATCACTGTATTTTCTACATTTGCAGCTTTGAAACCAAAAAGTTCATAAAGCCGAAGTGCAACTTGATGATGGCATTAAGAAATGACCTGAGTATGTTTACAAAATGTAAACAAAACCTCCCCGCCTGGATTTTTGTCAAATACGTATTTTTTACACCCAATGCATGCAGATTTATTGTCTCTTATACTTTCAACAAATTTTACAAAACGACAAGAAAAGTGTCATGCCAAGTAGAAGAGTTCAGCCGTCCGGCGTTGTGCACATGCGCAATAATATAACGCGTCTGTACAGGTTAATTGAAAAACTTTACCCTAAAACTTGCCTCCGCTATTTAAGGTGTAAACATGTTACAAGAAGCGTTTACGGAGAAAATGAAACGCCAAGTCCAGCAGACGGATTCTGGCTCTTCGGAGTTCACTAAAACTTGCACTTCGCGTCTCGTTTCACCAGGTTTTCTCCGACAAGTTCAACTAAATGAACTTGTCGGCTAAAAGCGGCTGTCGTTAGCTCGGAGCTAAGCTCGGCTAATATAGTAAATAAACCGTAAGGAACCGGTTCCGGACCGACGGCGGTCAGAACACCGGCTGCAGACAACCGAGTCTCTTCGGGTGGTTTACATGATTGTCTTCCTCTTGCATGACTTACCATGGCTGTGCTCTGCGGGTAAAACATAACATGAAAGTGTTTTAAGTCTAACGGAGAACTTCTTTCAAATCCCACCTCTTCATCATCACTCTGTCGTTTAGGCTTTTATCAGCCGCTGGTCCAAAGGGCAGCGGGCTTTTTCCAAGAAGCCTGGAGGAACTCATGACCTCCTCCTCCTCCTCCTCCTCCTCCTCCTCCCTTCCAACACAGCCAGGACTGTTCGACCTCCGGAGCAGAGCAGAGCCGCGGTCCTCCCTTCACACCGCAAACACGCTTCAGTCACAGCAGCTGCTGCAGCTGCTGCAGGGGCAAAACAGGGACTGGCTTCACCCACTAACACCTTACTCAGGTGGAAAAAAGAAGATCAACTCCATTTTCTATAATCCCTTGAATTGCCCCTGATAAATAGTCACTTGGGTACTGAAAATTAAAAAGCCCTGATTATTAAATAGCAATGAACAGTCCTGATTTACACACAAGTTCATAAGTCATAGTGTTCAAGGTGCTGTATTATGTCAAATCGACTCCGTCTTGGAGCTTCACATCATGTTGTAACGTTATCCCACCTCATCGAAAACATACCTGGAGTGTTGCTCTGATTCTTTCATACATGCTGCGCCAACTTCGAGGATGGGGTTTAGTTTAGTCTCCAAATTTCAGAGCAGCTGCTTCACAGAGCAGCTCTCCCACCTCCTTCAGACTAGCCAGCAGCAATTAGCAAACCCCTGGAGAAACTCTGCTGAGCTCATCATACCAGCTACTTCTTTAGTGCAACACTGGAAAGATTTTAAGGGTTTAATACAGGAGCTGTTGTGAAGACTTCCTAAGAGGAAGGAGTGTCAGAAAGAGCAGGAGTTTTTAAAGAGACAGAGGCCCAATTTCAAGGTTTTAAATAATGTAGAATTTATTTTAAGTCACATTTGATAAATGCAGCACTTTTGTAACGACAAAAAAGGTGAGATAGTCACTTGATTGTGGTACAAAATTGCTCTACTTGCCTGTAAAATAAATAATACTGAACCAATAACAATTTGTGAAACTCTGAATCTATTCTCCCCAACGAGAGGCGAGTCATTTGGATTCTCCCAGTGTGATAACTGGATAGAAACAAGACTGCTTCTGTGTATCATATTAATAGCAGAAAAATCCAAAACTAAAATCTAAAGAATGATCTTATTCAAAACAGCTTGCCAAACGGGTCACAACTTACCAACTGAACTGCAGCAGTTAACAAGCGTGATGAGTGGAGCTCCTTTAGTCTCCACAACACATCAGTCCTGACCTTTCAGAACCAGAAATATTGCTAAACACCCTACTACTTTCTGTTGCAGGTAGTAGGTTTGTTTCAGCCCTTTGGTAATCACCGTGCAGCAACAAGTTGGCTCATCTTTTGCTGCATAGAGCCAGTCAGGCACTTTATTGGGCTTCAGTAATCTCAACCTACAAGAACTTTGTTTAAACCTTAAATAAGCAAACCTGTTTGTTTACATGCATGTATGAACATTTTCTTTTTTTCTTGATAAATCCAGAAGATAAAAACTTGTTCAAATCTCATATGAAATTTTTATTGAAGACATTGTTACCAACACGACCAGCTGGTTTATGAAATATAACAGCTTCTGCTCCTTGATCCAACCAAAGTAACTCAGAGCGACCTCTGCTGAGATGTTTATTTGGAGACCAGATCCAGGTTTTCCTTGCAGCAAACTACAAACATAGGGTTGTTGTTCATGTCTTAATTGTACATATTTCTAGAGTTCGCCATCCATTTTCTGATAGTTACTAAGAATAAGTGTGAAACTTCACAATGACTTTATGGCTGATATTTCTGCTGTGACTGGTCTTTAGAAAACAGAACCTCCAGGCACTATTGTCTAAGAGGAAGAGCAAAAGGAAGAAGGAATAAAAGTGAGGCTGAAGGGAAATATATGCATTTAAATCTGAATAATACTAAAAACAAATCCCATAATTTTCTAGACTGCACAGAACACTGCAAGTACATTCTGGGAAAATTACTTAAAGTTATCAGTTGTCAAAGTCGGTACAAAACATTCTTTCTGCTGCGTGAGTGGATACGAAGCACTGAATGGTAATCAGCTCCTTTTCGCACTTGACAAAATCACTACTTCAGATTCTGCTGGAAATTAGCAGATGTGGCAGCAAAAAAGACAGGGGTGTAAATGAAGAACAGCCTCCCCTTAGTCTGACAAAACCTACTGAACATAAAGCTTCAGAATGACCAAGAGCTCCTTCACAAAACATCAGAAAGTCACTGAAATCCTACAGCAAGACATCCACTTTACCGCTATTATCTGACATGTCTATGGGATTAACAGGATCCGTTTGCTCAGATAATAAAACACATCAAGTGTTCATCATCTTCAGGTCTCCATTGCATCTGCAGTTGTGTCATTCTCTTTGGACTTGTCTTTTTTTGGGTCACTAGACTCTTCTAGCAGTGAAAGGTCAAGTTCAGGTAAGGGGACCCTCCAGTACTGAAAAGAGTTATAAGTGCCATCTTCATCAGCTGTCTGAAAGAAAAAGAAAAGGCAAGTGAGCATCTAGAAAAACCTTGATGGTACTAAACACCAAAATGCAAGAAAACTTGAACAAACGAATCTCGAAAATGATCAAAGTTAATTTCTCTTGCTAATTTAATTCAAAAGTGAAACGTGCACAGACTCATCACAAAGCGATGAATTTCAAACGTTTATTCAGGTAAATTTGCTGATACCATTACAGTAAAAATGAATGATGTAATGTCATTTATTAGGAAATGACCACAGTAAAAAAGACCAACAGTAATACACTTAGTTCTTGTTTTGGCCTTCCTTTTGAATGATTTACTGCATCAATGCAGACTGGAATGGTTGCAATCAGGAGGTGTCAATTTTCTATTAAGACACATGAATGAGGTATGTAAACAGATATAGTCATTGCTAACAGATTTTAGCAATGACTATTACTGTCTGCTGGAAAACTGTCATCGGTTTTCCCCATTATTGTGTAAACCACAAAAAAGCCATTTCTGTATTAAAAAAATAATAATCTATTGGTCTTTTACTATAATTGTATTTCATTTATATTGAGAAACTGTTGGGTTTTATCAAAATCAAGAGAAAACAGTTTAAATTAATCTGGATGTAATGAATTTTGTATGATATCCGAGTTTAGCTTTTTAGCATGATTTTTTTTTTATTTGTATGTTATGCTAATTTACAGAGATGCATCCATCATGAAACTATTAATATCATATTCAAATTCATGTCGTGCTGGATGAGCATTAAAATGTGAGCAAACAACGACATCTAGTGGCAATTTACTCCCACTACATAATCATTCGCTTTCAAGAGAGTAGCGTCTATCGGCTAAATATTGCTACATCAAACCAAGATGACATACTTTATCTGTTGCATGTACAGAGTCTGAATCGACCCTGTCCTCTCGCGGACGCTTATTTCTTGCAAGTGCGCAGGACCTGCGGCCGCCCTGGACGCTTCCAGAACATGGAGTGTTCAAAACATCCTTTGCGTGCTTCCCAGAGCCCGGGGGCGAAATCGTTGGACAAGAATATGCGTCTTCGTTGTCGAAATAAAGAGGCCTTTTTCTGCAGCGACTCCCCAGTAAAGTCAGTAGAGATGGGGAACTCACACCTCCCACTGAAGCCATGCTCTCCAGCTGCATGTCAACACTGTAAACTGGAGGGAAGTGTCTTCTCTTACTGGGAGAGTCGAGTAGCACAGTTTCTTCACCGCGTCTCTTGGCCATCAAATTGTCAGATCTGTGAGTGAATCAGCGGTAACAAATAGCAAAGTAAAACCTCCTTTTCTTTTAAAAGCTTCACACAAATGCGCGCAGTACATGCGCAGAGAAAAGAATACCGGTAGTGACGTACAACCGCCACTGTCAAAAGGACCAATCATGAAAGAGCTCTGCTGGTTAAAGCCCGCCCACCGCCTTTCCTCTTCCTTCCGCGTGCCTTTAACGAAGTTGAAATAAGGGCAAAAATAATGATAAAATCTTGCTTCATATTTCGTTTTTCTTTTTCTCTAAACGTCTGGCTTTATTTCAAATAAAACGATGACAGTTACACAGCTTGAACACTGAACGGTGACCGATGTAAATACAGCTGATTTCAGTAAAAATAAATAAATTACAAAATGTGTAATTCAGTTGCAGAGGCACACGTGAATACTTACAAACTGTGGCAAGGGAAGGCAGTGAAGTAAAATAAGTTAAGAGTGAGACCCAATGGCCAAACAAAGTGAACGCCTTCTGGTTCGGAGTTCACAACAAACCAATAAAAACAAACATACTATTTGCGTCTGACAACTCATAACTTCCATGATCAAAAAATGTTGTGATGACCTTTTTTTTTTTTTAAAAAAGCTGATATTGTAGTCCCACAAAGTTTGATACCACTGGACGGTAAAGCTGGTTTCAAAAACTGCTAAAATTGTCAGTCATTTTACCGTTTATCTCTCCATCTCTCCCACTGCAGGTCAGCTGGCTGAAAGGAGGCCTCTAGACTTCTCCAACTATTACAAGATACACACATTTAGCCATTTAAAATAAATTAGATAGTGGGCTTTTGTTCTGAGGTTTTGGGTCATTACTATTATCGTAAAAACAAGGTTTCTTTCACTCAAGCTATCATTCTATTAAGATCTCATGGCCCATGCCTGCTTAGCACAATCCAAACGTCCAGCTGTATTCAGATGCACGAGTTCACCAAAGAATCTTAATGTAAAAGCACCTTTCAAGAGAGGCAATTTAAAAAGGCGTATTTAGGGAGAAAGTGAAAACATGTCCACATTGCTTGTGTCTTGGTGATTGAGCCTCTATAGAAATGTTATGTCACGTTTGCCTGTTGCTGCCCTCTCGCCTGGACGACTTAGCAGCTGGTGGAGAATTTTGTTGTAAATCTTCTTCTTGACCGTTAAAATGCAGTATAGGTTTTCGAGCAACAAAGAAGACACAGTCGTAAACGTATCTCAGCATAGAGCACTCATTCTCAGTGTAGGTAGTCTGCATTGACTCCTTCTCCACCTGTGACAGAAATAAAACTGCTTTTCTACCATAATGATTGTTTTCAAGGCAAACAGAATGCAATAACATTTACATAATGCAAATTTACCTCAAAGATGAAGCCATATTTTAACATTGCTGTCCTGATGTCTTCATAGCTAAGCTCAATAGAGAGCTCGTTGGCTATATTTTCAAAGTGATAAAGCAGCGGACCTTAAAAACAGGAAAATGAGTCTTAAGTTAAAAAGATCTTAAAGGCCTTAACACACAAATCAAAAACAGAGATGTGACAGAACACTAGAATAGGCTCCAGAAGTTGGTCGACTGTTTCTGTTGAATTAATGTCCTTCAAGTTAATGTAATGTTCTATCTAAAGTACGTTACATTATGTGTCAGTGTTTCAGATCATTTTTCCACAATGACCTGAAACACTGAAAAGACCATGTGTAAGATAAACAGTTGCACATTCAAGTTAGGTCAGAAATGTGCTTATTAAATATAACATCTAGTGTTTTTTAATGCCTCTAGTGCAGCTAAGTTTTCTTTTAACAAAGGCAGACTCACCAAGATTGATCCATACGCCTCCAGGCTTAAGAATCTTCCAGATTGTGTCCACATATTCCAAGACATTATTAGCGGTGTCAATAAAGAAGCAGGTTGATACACAGTCCCAGCACTCTGAGAGGAACACATGATGTCACAAGGTAATGTTCAGTACCACTTGGGCACATACTTACTTATCTTTTACTGAATAATAATAATAATAGTAAAAAATAAACACTTTTAACTGAGTCATCTGAACTACATCTTGCATTGGAATAATGTTCTAACCAACCAAATTGATTTTAACATTTGACAACCAATCTGACGGAGTCCACGTCAGCTTTAGCATACCCAATTCACTGTAAACCTCCACAAAGTCCCCGGCTACCATGGAGAAGTCGGTGTTTAGCGGCAGACTCTGGGGGTTAACGTCGGGGAATCTGATTGGCCGTGTTTGGTCGCAAGACTTCTTGTTGTTGCTGAACTGGTGGATCCAGGGATACAAGGTCAGAGCATTCTCCTCCTCACATCTGAGCAAAGACGTTCAAACTCGTCAGTAAAAGGAGGATATAGCAATAATCAGCGTTTCACTAAGTTACATGATGCAACTTTTTTCAGAACTTTTAAAAGGTCCAAATTATTTAAATTTAAGACTTATCTGAGCAAGAAAAAAAGGAGTTACGATAACGTCACTTACTTAACTTTTATTTAAATGAACTTAAGTGGATGTATTCAATGTGTTACCTGTTGAGAACAAAGTTTGAGGAGAAAAGCATGAAGAAGCTCCATTCGTTGCCCTGGCAGGAGTATCCCAGCCGAGCAATCTCCCAGGCAAGTCGACCAAGCCCAGCACCGGGAATCAGCACACTCACCTTAGACACATCACTGATATAATAAAATGCACAAAAAGCACACATCACATAGAAAACACTGACATGTTTGTTCAAAATATGGTCTGTTAAAACCATCTTGCAGTAGAGTTTATTTGCTGAAATCACATGCATGTAGATGTAAAAGTGAGCAGATAAAATTCCTACTATTGGTCACTTGGGAAGAGCCTCTGGATCTCTTGAATGATTGGTTTGTAGCAAGAGTCCCTCTCGGCCTGGCCTGCTTCACTCCAGTCTCTGACAAACTGCTTTATGGTGGACTTCAGTTTGTCCATGTCAAATGTAGTGGATGGCCGTGCCTTCCTCGGATCCTCCTGACAAAATACAGGCGAAAAGACGGTACCAAATTTTCAGAGAAGAGCATATCAGATATGATCTTGATGGTATGCAAATAATGGTCAGTTTAATTTTCAAGTCATGAACTATTACAGTATAAATCAAATTTTACTGAACAATGCTCCCAAAGAGAACATAATTTTTCCTCAAAAATAAAAAACTCAAAATGCACTGTTCCACATTATTATGTACACTAGATTTTCTAAATATTTTATGGATTATAAAGAAGTGCAGTCATTCTTTGAATGTGCAACATCAAGTGATCGTATGTACTAAAATCAAAAGCTATTTCAATCGAAAACATCTTAGCAGACCCAGTTATATGTTAGCATAACTTTGATATCACCTGCATAATTCTTGATTCCATTGAACTTATGAGTTTGTGGAAAGTTTCTGCTTGAATTTCTTTGCAGGATGTCAGAATACCTTCCCAGAGCTGCTGTTTTGATATGAAATCCATTTCCACCCTCAGTTCTTCTGCTTGATGAAACTACAAAGGTTCTCAATAGGGTTGAGGTCAGAGGAGGATGGTGACCACAACATGAGTTTATTCCTTTTTATGTATCTTTTATTGTCGTGCATGAAGATGATTTTGCTACCGAAGGTCCGGTTCTTCTTTTTTGAACCATGAAAGAAAGTGATCAGTCAGAAAATTCATATTCTTTGCTGAGGTGATTTTCACACCTTCTGGGTCTCTGAAGGGGCCAAACAACTCTCTCTCTCCCCCCATGATTTTGGCCCAAAAAACTGACTCTGCCACCTCCTTGCTGACATCACAGCAGTGTTGGGGCGTGGTGGCCATCCACCACCAAGCCACTACTGCATTCATCAGTGTCATCAGTGAACAAGTCTGAAAATTAAATCTTCATGTACGGTTGGGCCCACTGCAAGTTTTTCTGCTTGTGAGCTCTGGTTAGGGGGCCGAATAGTAGGTTCATGCACCGCAAGCCTCTGGAGGATCATCCACCTTGAAGTTCCAGAGACACCAGCAGCTTCAAATAACTGTTCACTACTTTGTAGGGGCATTTTAACAGCTGCTCTCTTCATCCGATGAATTTGTCTAACAGAAACCTTCCTCATTATTCCTTTATCTGCACAAACGCATCTTTGTTCTGAATCAGCCACAAATCTCTTCACAGTACGATAACGCTTCAGTTTTGGTTAAATATCTAATGTTTTCATACCTTGTCATACGGCACTACACTATCTGATGATTTTCGTCAGCAGAGAGATCCTTTCTCTTTTCCATATTGCTCGAAACCTGTGGCCTGCTTAATATTATGGAGCATCCTTCTTAAGTAGATTTCCTTTAGAACCCTGACACACATTACCATCTATAAATTTAATAGAAAAAATTTCGACTTTATGACACTTCGACACAATTTGCATAATAATTTGGAACGTGGTGTAGTATTTTTAGGCTCCTCTTGTCGAAAAACCAAAACACTTTTCAAATGCAAATGAAAAATGCTGCAACCACAGGAAATGTAAACAAAAGGACAAATGCTGCAAATAGCAAAAAACAATAAGTGTAAAACACTGAAAGTGTAGAAACCATAAATGCTCCAGACCACCAGAAGGAGTTCACCACCAAATCCTATGTTACCAGATCCTCAATGTCATGATTTAACGAGATGTCCAGAAGAAAGTTGAAGGAAGAAAGAAAGGTGTCTTTTTGAAACATGTCACTTTACTATTATACAACAGCAGCACAATATTACATACTCCAGATCCACCTCGGTAGTCTGGAGAACTTCTGTTTTTTGGACCAAGTTAAAAAAACACAGATCCATCTGTGTTTTTGCTAGAGGTCAAGTAATCAATGCTAAAATTGTTAATCCTTAATTAATTTAAACATTAGCAATGTAAACATTATCTAGAACATAAACTTATGTTACCTTTCATACACTTCCAAAACCTACTAACAACAAAACAAGTCACAATCTTTTGTTGACACACACACACAATTACAAGTGTCCCACACTTGTTATTATACGAAACCAACCCGACATGTAAGCTACAAAAAATGTATGTATAATAAAATCTTGTGGCTGTTTATGGAGCGGTCATCGGTGTATTTGTTCAATGCTTTTCTCTAAATTCGCCCACCCCGCTTTTGAATGGCGGGCAAGGAGTCACTGAAACATTGCAAACCCTAAATTTGGGACTTACCCTCTCCCCATACTCCACGTTCTCAAACATGTGAAGGCTATTGTGGACGACGGCGTCCAGAATCTCTTGGTTGTGTTCGGCGCACTGCCTGACCCGGGCCAGGTTGGATAAAACACCTGGCAGCACCCTTTGGTGCCTTTGTGACAGACTCCGAAACTGACGCTCAGCCCGCTTGACCTGCTCATGGACATGGAACCTGGTGCGAGGAAACCAAAAACACAACAACAGCTTCATAAGCTAAACTGAAGCAATATGTTGTAGAAAGGTGGCTGTGTGGTTCCTCTGTCGTCCTCTTGTTAGCAAAACGTCAACATTTTGTTACATGTATCGACACAACTAGCAGCTTCCTGTCCCGCCTTTTACATTGTGAAATATATCTACTGTACCTGTAAGACCTAAAAGCATCTATTATTCTCCAGAAATGTTGCCTTTCCAGCTTGGCCTCCTCCTCCGCGCTGTATTTTCTTCTTTCTTTCTGATAATATGCTCCACTGTGCGGGTCCGATGGCCGTTGTTCCGCCATGTTTGAAACCGTTCGGTGGCCATCCAATCACTGAGCGACTATTTTCTACTTCGTGTCATGCTGTGAATCGGCGTCTATTGACATACTGCTGCCACCTACAGTCAGATACCGGAACTTCAGCTATGAACTGAACGTACAGCTGCTTGGTTGGAACAAGCAGTCTTGCATGGGGAATTAAAACTTGAATGGATGTTTTAGAACTCATTTTAAAATTTACGAGCATTTTTTGAGAAATGTTTTGCTGTGCAAATCAAGGTAAGCATACTCTTTTGTGACTGTTTTATTGAAACCAGGTTTCCTGGTGATTGTTATTTAAATTCTCAGAATGCAATTGGACATTGTTTAACTTTGTCTTGTATTGCCTTTTTTATTTATTAAGGAACTTCAAATACAAATGGGAGTCTTATTACATATAACTTGTGAATGCAATGAGAAGAAGACACCACAGAAAATCTTTTCTTTGTATTCAGTACTGACAAAACTGTACATAAACAAAAGGTCTTCTCTCAGATGTTTGGGTTGACAATTTTGCCCATAAAAAGCATGTTTTCTGCAGATCGATCAGTGATGACCACCATGAAAGGACGGTTGAACTTCAGCTCTGGGACGAAGCGGAAAGACAGAGGTATCATGCCTATACCGGTCGCTGCTGCAGCTGTGGCTCCGCTCTCGTCTACGTCCAGTGTGGCTTGGTGCACAACCTTTGCAACACAATCAAAGCAGAGTGGGTCAAATATCAACAGTATAAGCAAGGAAATGTTTTCGTATGCACCACTCCCTTACTTCGGACACAGTTAGTTTCTGTCCCTCTGCAATGCCGCCGAAGTCTGCACGATCCCCAAACATGTCTGCCATTCCCATTTCAGTCAGCACATCATTCAGCTTGTAGGAGGTCTTGATGGAGAACTTGGGAACATAGATCTTGTACGTCCTGAAAGAAGTACAGTTTTAAAGGACTCATCTGCCAAGAGTTGACAGAAATTGAAGTGAAACCGGATGTAGCGTCTCTTTACTCTGTCTTTATCCACTTCAACCATTTGGTGACACGTGCAGGGCTGATACTGTTCTCCAGTATTGTCATGTTTCCCGGTAACAGCAGCAGCATGGAGTAGGAGTTGTTGAAAGGCAGGTGGAGAACGGTTGTGTTGATAGCCTGGTCATAATAAGTATTAACATCATTTTCCATTTCCATCATCTGAACTTGAACCTGGAAAATAAAAGATTGAGAGTTTCTTAATTGTAAATTGAATTCAAGGTGACTGAGATCTGCTCTGCATGCTTGATTGTATGACTTTGAACCTCAGTGTTTTCTTCCACTCTGAACACATCCTGCCTGGTATCTCGAGGATCAAAGGGAGTTTCCCATTTTCCTATTTGAGTAGAAAGCAGATATATTATAAATTACAACACCACCAACTAAAATTCTCCACAAAAGAAAGAGAAAGAAGAGAACTTTTACCCTTGTAGTAGATGAAGCTGAGAAGATACATGACTGTGTCTGGATCCAGGCTTTCAACCAGCTTGTTTATCTTCCCATTAGTCTTATTCGAGACGTAGTGATTGATGGCATCAGCGCTCTCTGTAGTTTTGGTGAAGTCAACACTGAAACCCTCAGCTGAAAAGGACTGCTTCAGGGCATCTAGGAACTCAGGCTTTGGCTTGAGGATGCTGCCCACAAACACAGCGGTGCCTTGGCTAACATCCTGAGAGGTGTTCGCAAAGAATGTACGAAAGGCCTGGTCTACATCTGTCTGAGCCAGCTGGGAGCTGCTGAAGCCCAGACCACGAAACAGCTGCTGATGGGTCTCACCTCGTGCTCCCACAGACAAAGCAGCTAAGGCAGTAGAGACACTAAGTGGGGAGAAGAAGATGTTTTTGCCTTGGGAGGCAGCATGCCCTGCTAACTTCCTGTAGAGACGGAAGGCAAACTCTTTGTTTGCTGAGGTCACCAGTGGGATTTTGTTGTTGCTATCGTCTGGAGCGGTGTTTTGGGCTTTCTCACCATGCCCTATGTGATGATGGCTTCTTCCTACGCAAACCAATGCCGATAAAATCCAAAGGACAAGGGGTGCAGACAACATGGTGAACTGAAACAAAGGGTCAAAAGTGATGTTTGTTTTTGGGTTACACAATATTTGCTATTGCACATGAGCAAAGTGAAATCTCTCCACCTACTCATTTAGTTCTACTAGTTGGAGTTTCATGATTTATGAAACTTATCTGCCATATTCCATACAGTTGGTTTCCTTGATTGAAGTGATTTTAATGTTTTGTATGTCAAATTTGGTTAAATGCCAATATTTGGATATGTCAACTCTAACACATTCGACACTGATGAATCCTGCACAAATGTAGCCGTTTCCTACAATTTCGATGCAAATCTGGATTTTAAAAGAATTAGCACATTACCAATAAAAAATCCTCTACTGTTCTGGACAAACATACCTTTTAAGATGAGCTTTTCTGTAAAAAAACAAAACAAAACACTGATACACTTACCCTTTACCGTCTGTTCAGTTTTCCCAACCTACTAAAGGCTGGATGAAGACAGAGCCTGTTTATATCAATGATTGGGTGAACTTTGATATTATTTACTCTGCCCAGACGTATTTGTTCGACATGAACTATAGCATTGAGTCAGTCACTGACCAATCATGGCCTCAGGGTCACAAAACCTAAAAAAAAAAAAAAAAAAAAACCTGCAGCATTGAAAAACTGAGTATATTTGTAGTTAAAACAGGCTCCTGTCAGTCCTTGCACTTTGTATAGAACAGGCTCATTGCTTTACAAGAAAATATGCACCAAGCTTATGACCCCAGTTATTAGCAGGCTGATCATTGTTTAATCAATTTTCAACTCAAAGTTTCAACCAGGAGGCCACCTGGGTTTTTTTTACTTGAAGTGTTCAGATACCCAAAATATTTGGGTTTTTCACAGCAGGTAATTGCACTTTTTGGGCATTATATGACTGGTTTAACTCAACTGCTGTTACACAAGAGATTAGTGTGGCCCTTTAAAATGAAGCGTACTAAGAATTTCAAAAATAAAAGCGGAACAAGGCAGTGCACTAGCATTCAGCTTTTTCACTAAAATGACCATTTTAGCTTTTTTTTAAAATTATTAATTATGTTTGGGATACTGAATGGAGTAAGTCAAAGTAAGACAACATGCTTTTGGGAGACTGGAAATGGCAAATTAATGTATCTACAAGCAAAATATGAACTTTCATATTTTAGTATTGTAGAACAGTCTGCTTTTATTTTGTTGCAGTTATAACACTCATCTCATGTAGTAAATGCTGAAAAGCAGTGAACTGAAGAAGCACTGGTCCACTCATTAGATGATGCAGAATAATTATGACATTACCTCAGTGTGGGAAAGCTTTAAATTAAACACATTTGTGATGCCAAGACATCAAATCTGAATATAATGTAATTATGAGCATCTGTTTTAAATGACAATGTCAAATTTTAAAGGGAATCTGGAAAGTGTTGTGAAAGCACTTAGTGCTTTCATGTCAACCTGTGAGAATAGGTTAAGTTTTATTATTTTGAACACAGTTCAACTTTTCCCAAAGTTCTGCTGCTGAAAAAAATTTAGAAGCAAACTTGCACACAAGCTTGATCGAGTGCACCAAGACCCTCCCCCTCTGATTGGTTGAGTGGGAGCAGTTTAATTTCTGTCAAAAATTTATATATTTTTTGGACCCCTTAAACTGCAGAATTTTAGATTTAAACCTAGTCTGAATTTTTTTGAAATGATGGATTTCCAAATCTAGAGTCAGTTTCAGAAACCTTGAACCTCAGACACAAATCTTTTAGAGAAAATTAAAAGCACCACTTCTAAGCAAGCAGTGGTCCTAATTGGTTTTACAAGCTTGTGAAACCAATTTGGACCACTGCTTACTTTGAAATTTGTTTCAAGTCCTTCCCCCCTCTTCATTTGCAGCTCAAAAAGTTCCATACAGCCACAGGAGACACAAGAAAGACTATGTCTTTTTATTTTTTTCATAATGTAAAAACCACCTTAGATGTTTGGATTCACAATCTTGCCCATAAAAATTATGTTTTCTGCAGAGACCTCAGTGATCATCACTATAAAAGGACGATTAAACTTCAATTCTGGGGCTATGAGGGAGAAAAAAGAGGTGCCAACACCAGTAGCAGCAGTAGCCCCAGTCTCATCAACATCCAGTGTTGCTTGATGTACAACCTAAAGGCACACACACAAAAAAAAGTCAGAAACAGTTGTCAGGGAAGAAGGTTTTCTTCTGTTCCCATTGCTTACCTCAGACACAACCAGTTTCTGTCCATCTGCAATGCCGCTCAGGTTTGCATGATTCCCAAACATGCCCGACATTCCCATTTCAGTTAGCACATCATTCAGCTTGTAGGAAATCTTCATGTAGAACATGGGAACAGAGAGCTTGTACTTCCTAAGTTTAAAAAAAAAAAAAAAGGGGGGTTGGGGGGGGCAATTAACCACAGAGCTGAATGCACAAGCAAAAAGGTGCCACAATAAAGCTTCTTCCAACCTTTGTTTCATCCGCTGCAACCACCTGGTGATATGTGCAGGACTGAGCTTGTTCTCCAGTGTGTCCATGGCATCAGGTAACAGCAGCAGCATGGAGTAAGAGTTGTTGAAGGGCAGATGGAGGACTGATGTAGCAATGGCCTCGTCATAATAAGTGTCCACATCAGCTTCCATCCTCATCATCGGGACTGGAACCTGAAAGAGGCGTTTAGCTGGTCAACTGGATGCTGAAGAAGAGTGCATCTTTCAGCTGCTCTGATATTAGACCTCAGTGGTTTCAGTCACTCTGAACAAATCTAGCGTCGTCAGCTTTGGATCAAATGGAGTTGCCCAGATTCCTGTTTAAACAGACATGGTTACATGTAGGGTAAAGAACAAGAGTCAAAAATGAAAACCCTGAATCTGCTACAAGGCATTTACCTTTGAAGTAGACATAGCTCAGAAGACACAGGACTGTGCTTGGATCCAGGGTTTCTGATGGAGTCATTTTTCCACTGGTCATTCCAGATACATACTGGTTGATGGTATTGGCGCTCTCTGTGGGGTTAGTGAAGTCAACCTTGAAGCCCTCAGTGAAATACCACTGCTTCAGGGCATGCAGGAAGTCAGGCTTTGGTGTGAACAAGTTGTCAACAAACACAGCGATGCCTTGGCTGATCTTAGATGCTATACTGCCAATGATTTTCAGAAATGAGGCGTTTACATCTGTCTGAGTCAGCTGGGAGCTGTTGAAGCCCAGAGTACGAAACAGCTGCTGATGGGTCTCTCCTCGAGCCCCCACAGACAGAGCAGCCAAGGCAGCAGAGACGCTAATTGGGGAGAAGAAAATGTTCTGGCCTTTTGAGGAAGCACGAGCTACCAACTTCCTGTAGAGATTGATGGCAAACATTTTGTTTGCTGAGGACACCAATAAGAGTTTGTCATCACTGCTGTCTGCACAGAGGCCTGTGGCTTGTTTAGCTTGCTCTATGGGTTGAAGGCCTCTTGCTGCACAGATCACTGTCAAGAAGGTCCAGAGAACCACAGTTGTAGAGACCATGGTGATCTGAAACAGAGGGTCAAAACTGCAGTTATTCGACTTTGAATATTTGCCAGCAAACGAGGCCAGGTTTCCATTTCTTCAACTGACTTGACTGTCCTCTACTTGTCTAATCATAGACAGTCGATGTAAAGATGGTGGGTTCTTTTAAGTCACAACTGCATAGATTTTTCAAACAGGTCAAGTTAAATGGGGGGAAAAAATAGCTAAGATTAACTTTCAAGCAGGTTCTTTGCTAAATTGTTTTCACAAATGACTCTCATCACAACTGTTCGTTTTATGGACAGAGGACAGGAAACCAACTGTTTGAAGGAATGAAGTCTTTTGCATGCTCTGCACCAAACAAATACTCATTATGGGAACCTGAGCTTCTAAAGAAGTTACACAAACTCTAAGATACAGGTCTTGTTTTAAACTCTCAATCTTTTCTTTATGAAATATACAGCCTGAAAGTTTTACACCATCAAATTAGAAGAGAGAATGAAACTGCATTCATCTTTTTTTTCACAGTTGTTAAACCAATACTTACAAGTTCTAGCTCTGAATAACAGATATAAAGACAACTGTTCCTGAAAGTCCAGCTGACTTGTTTCCCTGCAGAAAGTTGGGCTGTAGTTCAGCAATGTCAAAATGGCTGCATTCTCTTTTCTGAGCATGCTCATTACCTACCAAGCGTGTGCAAAAATCTCTTTATTGAATGCAGCCCTCATTGCTCAAAGCTGATGAACATTTTATAATCAACCACTTTTTTCTGTTCTATTTTTTTTTAAGGGTTTGCCTGCAATGTGGGAAAGCCGGACTGTACTGGCTTGTCAGGGTTAATCTGGTGTCATTCATTTTTGTCTCTCTGCTCCACCATAAGGAGAGACACCAGGTCCACTTTAATGCTGAAAAATGATTAAATGTTACAAGTCATACAAATGGAACAGATGCAGTTACAGTTACATTCCCCATCCAGCGCTAGGGCCACAGTTAACTCGCCTTATGGATGTAACCAAGTGAGGCAAAGATTGTAGCGCAAGTGAAACTCTTTATTCTCTGCAATCTGTACCAAGGCTTGCCTAATCAGTTCCAGTATGTTTGCGTTTGCCTGACATCAGGCATGTTTGCGTTCGCTGTGGCATTTCAGCAAATTAAAAAGGAGCTAAAAGACAGAAGAAAAGATAGAATCTATAACACTGGGCTCGACCCATGGCTCTGAATCCAGTTAAGTTTTGCAGAAGCCAATAAAAATCTTTAGTTTGTCTTTTGTAAAAAGTTCATCAGTACATGCATTGAAATGTGTTTTATTTGCAGAACAAAGTGTTCCATTCATTGAGAGAGCAGAAAGACTTCACTTTGAAATTTTAGTTAGAACATCAGATGTTTGGGTTTACAATTCTACCCATAAATAAGACGTTTCCTGCAGAGCGCTCAGCAGCTTGTGCTGTAGGAATGTTGCTCCAAAGGACTGGAACTGGACTGCCCTGCAGAAATTGATTTTTGTAGATCATGGACCTCCAGGGGTTTTCACAGTTCTATCTATTGCAAAGACTTAAGTAATTCCGTCCAGCAGGTGGCAATATTGTCAAGGAACAACTTCATTTTGTCACTCGGCTATATAAAAAGTGTTTTATTTCCACTATTTAAAGAAAATTTGAGTACAAAAATAAATGTACACTGTCCTGACAAGACATAATTTGGAGAACATCGTGTGCCAATACATCCTTAATTAAATGTAAAAACTTTACCAGCCCAAGAACAATTTAAGTTTCCAACATGACTGAGAAACATTTTATAAAAGTTAAAGGTACTAATAGTATGGAGGCCCGTCATGAAGCGGCTGAATGGTTGTGATACAGGAACAGTCACTGGAAACGACATTTTGTGTAAATATGTGAAGACTCAAGCATACACAACCCCCACCGTAAAAATACAATGCACTTAATAGAAAAACTGTTTTGGACATGAACAGTGTGTGAGTTAAGAAAAGCTGTATTGTTCATGGACAGCTAATGACAGAGTAGCTTCATTACTGATGAAACTTTCTTTCCTGAAAACATTTAAATATTGTGCAATTATTTCAGCCAGCATACGGTTAACGTACACAGGTCATTTTGTAACGCTCAAGTTTAGAGGGAGGAACTTTTTGTTTTTGTCTCAGGTGTGCTAATGAGAGCTGCAGCTGTTTTTCCTGCCAACTGATGCACATATTTCATCAGTGGACAAGTCTTCAAAACCATTGTGCATCACTGTAGCAACTAGTAAACGTATTCATTAGGTTTAAAAAATATAACTGTTACATTTTAATTTAATTTAAAAAAAAACTTTAGAATTTTTCTTATCACTGAGCTACTAGACATCTATCCTAAGTTGCCTCCGATCGCTCTCTGAGCTCCTCCCTCTCACACCAAGATTCAGTCCAGGTTTCATGAATAAAAACGGTTTTAATGTTGGACAAATCAATTGAATTTGTTTGGAGACCAGGTTTTAGTAAATAGATGAAATTCAGCCACAAAGGCTACATTTTTGCAGCGAATTTTCTTTTAATTTGAAGATAATAGATTGGCATATGAGGAGTTTTCCCTGTTTTAGAAATGGATGCAAATAGTATAAATGTATTCCAGGAAATATTTAAAGACAAGATCAGTTAACACTCTCATCTTCTGATCAAATATCAACTGTGTGTTTATGTTACAGAAGTGGATTGTTACATATCACTTAAATACCTTCATGAGTTTTCACATTAGGATTTTAGAGAGTTTTGGATATCTGTAAATCATAAAATAAATTATTTTTTAAATTCTAAGACGTCAAACAAAAAAAACAAAAAAAATCCAAAAAACTGTTTCTAGGATCTCATCCTTGCACACATCAAGTCCAGACCAGAAGAAGTGAGCTGGTTTCAGATGCGGGAGCTTGAACGTTCTTGAGATCGTGGTTTCTCGTGGTTTAATGATGTTCGCCAAAGAGCTGCCTGTCCAGTTTAATGAGCTGTCGGAGGAAACCTCTGTTTGGGATCACACCCCGATTGTCTTTCACAGCACAAATAGCCTCCACAAGAGACAGCTTCTGCTTCAGCATCAGGTAAGCCAGCACCAGGGTGGCGGAGCGGCTGACCCCCACATGACAATGCACCAGAACTTTCCCTGAGAGTCAAAGAAAGACGTGAAATTTAGTTCATTTCTTCTGAAAGTGCCGGTAATGATTTGGAAGTGGTTGCCGTCTTGCCTCCTGTGTTTAGTCCTCTGTGGATGAAGTCGGCTGCAGCCTGAAAGTTGATGCTCATGTCATAGTTGCAGGAGTCGTGTGCCTCTATGCCCATGTAGGTGATCTTCATTTGCTCGTATACGGTTGGTTGCCCCCTTCGTTTGCTGTGAGCTGCATTCAGGACGTGGGTGAAGCGATGCCTGGACAGATCGGCAAGGTTTTCTGCACTGTGTCTATTAAAGAAAAAAAAACACACACACACACACACACACACACACACACACACACACACACACACACACACACAACATATTGAATTTAAGGACAGACCTTTGTGAATTTTTTTTTATTATTTAAATTTCAAACAAATTATCACTTGGACAAAAAGATAATAAAAGTAAAAAAAAAAAAAAAAAAAAAAAAAAAAGTTCAAGAAGGAGAAATCTTGTGCATAAACACAAAATTATGTGTTTATGCACACAATCTTGTCCAATAACAGTGATGCTGAGAGAAAGCAAAAGGAAATGGAAAACTAAACATTACAAATCACTGTCTTCTTTGCAATCGATGGTGATGGCGGCAGCATCATACTGTGGGGATGCTGGTATAGAAGGAGCTAAATCCAAGTCAGTGTTGGGGAGAAAACCTGTTAGAGGCAGCAGAAGAGTTGAGACCAACTTCCAGCAGGATGCAAAACTCCTAAACATACAGACGGAGGTATAATGGACGGGTTTAGATCACACCGTATTCATGTGTTAAAACGGCCTAGTCAAAGTGAAGACCTAATTGAGAATCTGTGGCAAACATGCTCTGGATTCAATCCGAGTTAGAGCCGTTTTGCTTGGATAAAACTTTTAGTCTGTATATGTGGAAAGATGGTCGAGGCTTTAGAGAATCATTTTGCATGTTGTGTGAAATGGAAAGCAAACCTAATAAATTCATAACAGAAGTAGTTTTCGGACATGATCTTCCACGAAAAAGAACATGCAAAGTATTTTTAAAGTCATTTTCAATGAAACATGAATTAAGCATGCAACATAGTGACTGACCGATATGTAGACTATCTAAGGCACGCGTAAGGAAAATAGCCTGGAGCTGTGGTATGCCTTCATGGCCTGGTGTCAGTGGAAACTCTTGCATACCGCAGCTGGAGTCGTGCAAGTATCCAACGACAGCTCTTATGTTACCCATTTCGTTTTTTTCTTTTTAAAACTGATTTACGAGCCGTTTCCGTTTCACACGCACACTTGATTCAGACCGAGTTCAAAGCAAGTGAGCAACATTTTTCCAACAAGAGGAAAACATGAGATTCTTACTGGTCCCCGATGTAAAGCCTCGGCCACACTTCATCTGCATGGCTGATGATGGCTTTGCCTGTGAACAGCAGTCTTTCCAACTCAAACACCGCCAAACCAGGCGAGCTCAGATCGATTTCCACTTTCCGACGTGGCCGTTCATCGTTCCAGGAAGCGGGAATCTTGGATGAGTAGGACATTGCTTCTTCCTTTCACAAGATGTCTGAACTTCAGATGTGGAAAAGTGACCCTTTTTTTTTTCTGTTTATAAACTACTTAATGGAACAGACTGGAAAAAAAGAAGAAAAAAAAAAAGCATCACAAAAGCTGAATATCACTTATATTTAACAATATAATCCATGGAAATCCTCAGCAGCCTGTGTGTCAAACACAACAGAGTGAATACCACAGGTGACATTAGTCTCCAGCTTCTTCTCCTCTGATTTACTCACCACGACACCGTATGTCCGAGTGTTGTCAGGACATTTGACCCTTGCATTAAATCTGGGCTGCATGCCTTCAAGGCTGCGCGTTATGCTTTTGAATTAAAATAGCAGCCTATTTAAAGATGTGAAAGCTGGCGAGAAGAGTGTTGCCCCAGGGCAAGTTTTCACTTGATGGAAGACGGACAATTCTTTTCTTTTTTTACATCAGACTGGATAATTGCTTTCAGGAACGAGAAAAATAAATGTAGCTCATAGAAAATGTTGAACTGTATTGAAAGTCAATACAAAACAGTGAAGAACACAAAAAGAAGGGAAAACAAAAAAGTGAAATTGACTGAATCGTAATCAAGAAAAGACTTCCAGCTTTTGTTGGCAACGTGTGTCACAGGCAAAAACCAACAAAAATAAACACAACGCAAAAAAAGATTTTCCATGCAAACCTTTTGGTTGTTTTTAATATTCTCTTTCTGATCAGATATAAAAATCACCATATCAAATATGGCACTTTTTCTTCATTTTTCAAACAAAAACAAGAATGTTTGAGATGGGGGGTGAGAGGGGTGCAGAGACAAAGACCTGTAGTGCACATGTGCAGTCCAAACAAGAATCTGTGCCCCAGGCAAAAGAGTGAACAAACTCCAACTTAATCGTTGTGCATTTAACACTGTCTTTAAGCATACATCTTTACTGAAAATGTAACATTCTACTTTCACAGGTGTAGAAAAAGTGAGGAAGAAAACTCTACTTTTAAAAAGGAACAGCTGACATTGTCCTTCGCTTCCACAGAGAATTGCAGGGCGTTCAACATGTAGGTCTGATTTTAGGTCTCCGCTCTCAGTGGCCGGAGGGAATCAGGGCAGCGGTCTTCAGGGGGTTTTCACTAAATCTGCTACAAAGCGGGCTGAGTGACAGGCTGTGTGAGCGCTTATCTGACACTACAGTGCATGCAAGGCTGAGAATAAGAGAAACACTGCACCTGTTGCTGCAGAGACATGAGGAGGCGACTATGAGCAACTGAGTGCGTCCCAAAGCCGTCACAAGAGAGGACAACAGCATGACCATGCAAATGTTACAATAATCAGCAGAGGAAGTGTGTGTGTGTTGTTGTGTGTGTGTGTGTGTGTGTGTGTGTGTGTGTGTGTGTCCCGAGAAGGTTAGGATGAAAACGGACCGAATATCCTGAGGATGGTTTGAACGTGTGGCACGACGTAATAAACACAAACAGCAGGACCCAGCGCCATGTTGGTGAGGGCACGATGTAAGAGATGAGGGTAGCGAGCTCAGTCACTCACAGAGGCTGAAAGTCACTTATGATATACAAGTTTTATGTTCACTGCCAGCACAAAACGCTCCTTAAAGGATTTGTCAAACTTTAAATCAGAGGTGTGTCTATTCCTGTGGGGGCGGGTCGATGTCCGTTACCTCATCTAAATGATAATGACAAGATATCAGCAAATATTGTTACAGCTCTGCAGAGGGAGACTAAACACCTCCGTTTGTCCATGGAAGATCTGAGCAAAGAAAATAATAATAAGCAAGTAACAGGCAGATAAATAAGGTTTTGTTCAGAAAGCTTTCTTCTCCAGCTGGTCCAGAATGGCCTGAATTCTCTGCACAGCCTCTTTGCGGGCTTGTCGAACAGTTTCCTGTCCCTGAGTCTCCACAGAGTCCAGCTCCAGCAGCTCTTTGGTCAGCAGTTCCTCCAGACACCGGTAGCTCTTGTCCGTTTTTCTCCCGACGAACTCGTCAACGTCTTCCTGAAGCAGCTGAACCCTGGCCATGACCTGCTGGACCTTGGCGAGCCCGGGGTTGTCGCTCAGCGGCTGAGGTCCCACCGGAGCGGCTGGTGGTTGGGGCTCGGGCTGAGAAGGACCGGGATCGCTTCGCCCAACTCTGCTGTAAATCTGGGGAGGTGAGCTTATTTCAGAGGGCTTTCCGTTGGGGGGATTCGGGGCTGGAGCTGACCTGGGTTTAGGTCCCACCTGAGGGGTTCGCTGGTGCTGTTGGTCCTACAATGCCACAAACACAGTGCATTTAAGCTTTACAACAGCAGTTAGAAGAAGAATAACATAAGGAACAAAGAATAATATCTTAAATGCCATTCAAAAGTATTGAAACTCCTCTCACATTTTGTCATGTTACAACTAAACTAATGCATTTTGTGATTTTCTGTGATAAATCAATATCAAACGATGATGAATTGTTAAGTGGGCTAAAAATTATATGTAATTTTCTTATTCTTCACAAATATAAAAAATTAAAAAGTGAGTATTTGTATTTAGCCCATAGGAAAAAAAAAATAAAATAAAATAAAAAATAAATAAGACAGGGCCTGCAATAGACCGGCCACCTGTCCAGGGTGGCCGGTATGTTGCTGCTGCTGCTGCTCGTTTCCTCACTTAAACTAGGAAGAGAGAGCACATCATCCCAGTTTTAAAGTCCTGCCTCTGGCTCCCTGGAGCTCAGAGAACAGATTTTAAAATACTTTTAGTGGTTAATAAATCACTGAAGGGCATAGTACCAAAATATATTAAAAATCTTCTGTTGTATCAACTAAGGTTTTCTGGTTCTACTCTGCACTGCCAGATGGAAATGCAGCATTCAGTCTTTATGCTTCTCTAATCCTGGAACAAACTTCCATAAAAATGAAAAACTTCTGAACACCGAGTTCCTTTGAATCAACAATAAAACTTAAGGCTGGGAATTGACTAGAATTTAGCCTAGCATAAATCCTTTATTCACTTAATTAGAAAATAATTCAAATTATGCATCACGTTGCATTTGATTCAGACAAAATAAAAGCAGACTTAAAGAACCCTTCTGTCAAATAAACATTTGAACATGAAATGCAACTTTTTGCACAATTTGTGTGCAACCAAATTTCAAGACTTAAGGCATCTCCAGCAGAGGAAAACACCTTCTCAGGCATCGTTTACTTTTCATCTGTGCCATTTTACCTCCACGAAAGAGGAGCTAAAAATGAGGAAGAGCATCACTCTGGTTAACCTCTACAACCAGTCATATTAAATAAATTAAAATATTAAGGAAAGGTTAATGAATTTCATTAACTCAGCTCACATATTGATTAAGACCACACAGACTGATGTTGAATAGCTTTTATATTAATGACGAGGCTTTTTTTTTTGCTTACAACTAATGAAAACACAACATTTAAAATTAGAATATTACGTCAGAAAATGATTTTAATGCAGAAAGATGGGTCAAATGAAACATCTGTGCAAAACCGGCTTACACAGAACTGGGCTTCTGACAGGCGAGTCCCATCGGAACCCATATTCCATTTTACAGAAGACTATAAACTCTGATATGAGGTGAATATTAGGCGCTAGCATTAATACAACGAGCAGGACGTGGAGCAGCAGAACGTTACCTGGGACATTTATGGCAGACAATGTGCTCGAAGCTCCCCCCTCAAGAGTCACCGCCGTTGCTAAGCAACGTATCAAATACTTTACATTCGTACAAATCAGCTGTGTGCTTTCTGGCCAACAGGGTGATGCATTCATCCTTTTATTGTGATTGGCCCTAGCATCGTTCTCTTTTTTTTAAGTGTGGAATGCAACCATGGCGCTTCGGCCGCGACGCCATCTTGGATACTTTCGGTCGCGAACAAACGGCTCTTTGAAATGAACGACGGCTCCTCACTGAGAGCCGTTCGTCAATGTAGGTGAGGGATTGTTGTGCTACAAACAGAGCAGCACCACATGAGAAATGGAAGGCGAGAAACCAGCTGAGGGGGAAGAGAGACATCGCAAGCGAGCGCTCAGCTCTGTTTTGTTTTTAGCCTGTTGCCGCTCAGCTCTCCGTCAGAGGCTCCCGCTCTGGACCTCACCAAGCTCCGCCCACAACCGACCCAGAAAATCCCACGTGGCCGCAAGTCTCACAAACAAAGCCTCGCGGCGCTTTGTTTCTATGTAAACATGGGGTCTTGGACTTACACTTGGACTGATAAGAGTATTTCTGAGGCGATTATTGCATAATTTCTGCCGGATTTTCACCAAATATCAGCTGCAACAATGGACAGAGGAACTAACAAGTGCATGTCATCTTTTTTGGATGACATCAAGTTGCCTCCAACATTGTCCACTTCACAACTAAACGCTTTCGGTCGATGAGGAAAACAGCAGTGAAGAACCTCAGCATCAATATAGCTGTGGACAAGATCACTGATGCCCATTGGTCTTGCAAGGCTGGGTAAGTCGGGCATTCATCGTTTTGTAGATTACTTTTGAAATCAGTGGGTGATTCCTGTGGTTTGTTGGCAAATGTTTGAGTGTGCCCAGTCCTGATACACTGGAGTGGCTAACACATGTAACAGTTTAGTCAAAGGCCTTTTCTGCTAAAATAAAATCTTTACTGTACGTCAGATACACGTTGCATATTGATCTGTTTAGCTAACGTAAGGCTGTGCAGCCGACAGGCTTCAATGTGTAGAATTAGTATCAGTACTGCCTTTATGCTGTACCTAGCTAAAAGGTGTTCATGATGGAGGTGTTTATTAGTGATTTTCTTTTTTTCAGACAGAAAGAAAGCAAATCAATAATATTTACACCAGCACACACTCCTTTGTTCTTGTTGATCCTAGGAAGGCTGAGCTGCTCATGCACAAGCTTTGATCCAAGCAAGACATTCTGTTTCTGATTTCAGAAATCTGTGAATTTTACTACCGCGAATACGATCAGGATACCTGACATCACCAGTACAGATACCCCACTGGCTCTGCATTAGCATGTGTTTACTAATGCATGTACATTAGCTTGTGTTTGTGAGACGGCCATGCACGGGGTAGACACTACTACAATGGGCATCAGCCAATGAAACATGGCCCCTGTGGTAACATTCTTTGCTTTGATCAGAAGAATTGCAGCCTTGTGGCCAATCACATGTGAGGATATGGGATCTTACCATTATGTGAAAACAGAAAGGGGGCCGACGAGGCAGTCAGGCGAATCGTCCCTCCTTTCAGTCATACCTTCTACTGCATACTACAAGCTTTGCACATCTAAGAAAACATTTCTGCCCATTTCTTTCTACAAACAGTTTAAACTCAGTCAGATTGGATGAAGAATGCTTGATTTTTTTTTTTTTTTACAATATTTCCAAAGAAATAAAAGTCTGAACTTTGCACAGTTTCACACATTAATACCCTTTTATCAAAACTATTTAATTGGAGTTTTGACTACGTTTAGAAAGTGAACCCTCAATGCACTCTAGTTTTTTCTCGTCTCTAATTGGTTACCGGCCAGGGTCGTCCTTTATTTAGTTCCATCCATCTTACAAGGAATTTTCCCTTGCCACTTTAAAACAAATTTAAAAGAGTTGTGGATGACTGAACAGTTCCCCATTTAAAAGGCAAAGCTTCTGATACTTTTTATGTCCTAAGCCTCTTTCAAACATCTGCAACATTTAATCTGACCTATAGTGGTCTATATTGGAGCAGGAGGAGCTAAACACAAATGTGAAACAAATCTTGAAACCTCAGTATATTTGGCTTTTGCTTAATAAATAAGCTGAGCGACTGCATGAATCCCTTTTTTAAAGAGACTTTGTAGCAATGATGTGACAAAATAAGTACGAGTATTTACACAAGATGCTGTATGTATCTCAACAAATTGACTGCCGTTATTTTTACCTTGGGCTGATATGGTGGTGGAGCACCAGTTCCAGTTCCTGGCCATGCTGGAGGATGTGCTGGACGGACATGATTTCCATAGTGGTTTTGAGAAGGCTGCTGCCCTGGGTGCCACTGCTGCTGTGAGGGAGCATATGGGCCTGTGTGCCCCCAAGCATCACCCTGAGGGCTGGGATGGAGCGGCTGCCCAGTGGGATAGGGGGGATTAGGAGGTACAGCATGTCCACCTTCACTGTAGTGGGAGTAAGGTCCAGATGGGTATCCAGGACCCTGAGGGAGCAGCAAACACAAGTTGGTTTTTAAAACATCTTTTCAGTATTGCACAGATGAACACATTTGTATAGAAAGTAATATGACTTTAAGGATAAGGTTTTCTCTTAGGAGCAAACTGAAGCAAGCCTGACTGCTCCCATGCAGTTCATAAGTGTTCACCCGCCGCCTTCAGGCAAACTTTAAAAACAAATCCAGCACAACGCTACGGCGCTTGTCTCAGGCTGTTAGAAAATCTGAACTGAAGTTATGATTATGCACCTTGTTTTTATCTAGGGCTGTTGTAAACAAATATTTTAGTAATCGAGTAATTATCAATTATTCTTATGATTAATCGAGTAATTGGATAAAAAAAAACAATAAAATGGAACATTGGAAAATCTAACAAAACAGCAGTAGTACTATCACATATCAACATCGGTCCAATTTTTCACAGTCGAGCTTTCCTAACAATAACTTTTCTGCAGTTTAGAAAATTAACCTGTAACAGCAGCAGCTCACTTTCTGAGTTCATCTGAAGAAAAGTTCTACAAAAATCTGAAATTATATTCAATTCAATCATAAAGAGACAGGCTCACAAATACGCTTATAAAAAAATGCCAATATTCATTTCTAGCCAATTTAACAGATGGACTCTCACTTTGCCCAAACATTTATAGCTTTTGTGTTCATGTTAGCGACAGAATTTGATGCCTTCGTTCGTCACACACAGAAACATCGAGCAGCTACGTTCCTCCACGATGAGCTCCGCCACACATTTGTTGAGACTGGGATGATATGAAATAAAATTTTCCGTTTCGTCCGTAAAGCTACACTTCCGTTAAGCATCTCACTTACCTGTATAAATACACCTGCAGCGCCCCCAGGCAGGAGAAAAGACTACCATACTCCAGGCATCGCGCCAGTCATTTTAAGAATGCTTATTGGTCCCCCGATAAACAACAAAGACCCAGACATCATCACCGATCAATAAAATCCCCACGGCCGAACCTGAAAACTGAACGTTATGCTGCTTACACTTGGCTCCCGTCAACAACTCAGGTGGAAGTGAGAGCGCTGCGCAGCGCAAATAATAACCCGGCCGAAACAGGTGTACTAAATAATAAAATATAACTTAAAGCTTCAAGGCAGATACATTTTCCTCGAGGAATTTTAATAATCAAGGTAGTCAAATCTCGAAAAGGAATCGTTTCAGCCCCACTTTTATCCAATATTTTTCTCACAAATCCCGGAGATTCCTCACCCCATTTACTCGTCTGTTCCACAGTTCAGAATTAGGTAGCAAACTGATTTGATTCATGCATTTCAGGCGTAGCGTCATCTCACCCCTTGACAGTGCGGACCAGAATAATGATGATGCTGGTGCTGGGTGTGTGGTTGGCCCGAAGGCCCACCGCTCTGCTCAGCCGGACAGCCTTGCCCAGGGTAGGAACTTCTCTGGGGGTCAGCACAGTAGAAAGGGTTGGATGGATGAAAACCACTCGCTGGATACTGGTTTTGTGCAGTGTTGTAGACTCCATGGCCGTTTGGATAGCCTCCTGGCATTACCTTTAACCAAAGCAAAGAATAGATTTACTCTTTGTCGAAATGTGCAGTTTTATGTAGCCGTAATATAAATATGAGACAAATGAAAAGCATTCAGGAGAGACTTGGGAGGATCAGTAGATCAACTCCGACTCGTTTGGACCAAGGCATGTGGGGTTGTGTTGCATAATGAGCTGTACCTGTGGATTGTACTGTTGCTGAACATCTGATCCCGAGGGATAAGTGTTTGCATAGTGTCCAGTGGAGTGAGACTGTGGATACCAGTAATGTGAAGGGTAACCTGGGTACTGGGGAGCATCCTGTGAACGCAATATGCCACAAAGAAAAAGCAGAACATTAACGTTAAACAGGAAGTGGTAGCTGACACAGTCAGACTGCCTGTCCTTAAACAAACAATGTCTGACTTAACAATTACAATGGCTCAATTACTGCGCTGGCTGCACCGGTTCAGGACAAAGTCTTCGTACCCTGCAGCTAAGCTAAATTTACTCACGTGTCAGATTAAATATTGCTAACACGAAGGTCGTGTCTAGTGAAAAAGCCAAAACCTGAACAGGAGCTCTAAAAGCAAGCTAGTTGTAACTCTTACATAATGCCAGCTAGCTCAGTTAGCTGTGCAGCTAATACTTTAACAGCTCTCTACGTAAGCCACTTCGGTATCAAAAACTAATTCATCTAGGTTTTATTTTCTTGATATTAAACACTTTACATTGCCTTTTTTAACGCAAATATGATTATTTAGGCCGTTTTCATTCACTCACCATAGCGCTATTCCAGTTTCCGTGGTTATTTCCCGAGTTACAAGTCGAGGGCCAGCCAGGTTTCAGATTTGACTGCATTTGATGGTGATGTTTTAGCTACGAGCGTTTGCGGCCAGCCGTCCCGTCATCTGTCATTGTAAAGAAAAAAACCTTTAACTAGCACAGCGATACTTATTTAAGCTGTCAGCATTCCCAGAGCGGTTTCTTCGCGGAAGTGCAGGTCGTCAGATTAAAGTCGGGAAACGATAGTCAGGCGAAGCAAAGGGAAGTACTGGCCTGTCTCTTTAAGCAAACAAAGAGGGAACAAAATATCAAGATGTTTCACTCTGATGCATTTTTATGGCGTCGTGGAAATCTTTACAGAGTGATCAGCCCTAACATGTACTCTAAATGTGTTCACATTGCAGTAGCAGAAATTTAAAATAATCGATACCACCTTGTTGTGCTTACATGATAAATATTTTCCTCAAATACTATTTTTAAAACTAATCTTATGAAATTGTACAATATCAGTAGCTTATAAACGATCTTTGGAGGCACATCTACGTCAATAGAGTCTCTCAAGAACTGATCAGAATCCAAAATAGGCTCAAACTATATTATTTTAATAATAAATTAATTTCAGCATGTCTTTTGTTGGGGCCTGTCTTAGAAAAGTTTGATATACATTAGACATTTATTTTTATGCGAATATGAGTAACACAGAGTAATATTCTATTTTTGTTCTATGGCGTTTAATATTTTGTTGACCAACCCATTGGACATATTAAACCTTGAACACCAGGTTTAAGAGGTGCGTGGGAATTTATGACCATCCCTCCCATAGTCTCCACGTCGATTAATTGAACAGTATTGTGGTAGATTGGGGTCAGAAAATTCAACAAATTTGCTTATGCTTTCCTTTTCCGAACCCTACTTTTACAAATGTTTATAGAATCACTCTTAATTTTTTGTCTGGAAATTAAGCACTCAGACAAAAATGGAGATGTAGAGTTAAAACTGTAAATACCAGAGGGAATGCATATACCACGTAAGAAAAAAAAAGAAGTAAAACAATAAGGAAAGAGTGTAATATTAAGACGCTTGTGTAGTTTTTTTTTTCCATTCATAACTACGAGCAAGTGAAGATTTGCTCACTTTTGTCGCAGCAAGCACCGTCTCCTTGAACCAGTAGGTGGCGCCAGTGCAAGTCAAATGACGGCAACCTCAGTCAAGTAATAGTAGAAGAAGAGGGCATTTCCTGCGCAGATGTTAAAAGAAACAAATTCTGAAATATTCATGGCTTGACGATAAATGAATGTGTTAGAAGTGAAAAATACCGAAGCTCAGGATGAACTACGTACCAGGGACGGCGAGCCTCATTGACGACATCGACAGTAAGCCGGAAGTCAATATATGACGAGTCGGGAGTGAGAATGTGTTACATTGTGCATACAGAAATACCTGTATGCACATTAATTGTGTCATTTAATGCTCGGCTCGGTGTCCGGTTCTCCCCTGCAGAAAAGCACCTGGTGTTGCTCCGAGATGGCAGAACTCTGATTGGTTACCTCAGGAGCATCGACCAGTTTGGTACAGCTTCTTCAAATCAGCTCCACTTTTGTTTTATGTTTTCTCTTCACACTAAATAATCGAGTCGAATCAGTTCGGTTTGCTTAATTCGTTCAACATTCGCACATGTGTTACCGACAGCTCTCTGACCTGCGTCTCGCTTTTGTTTCTCAGCCAATTTAGTGTTTCACCAGACGGTGGAGCGCATCCACGTGGGGAAAAAGTTTGGAGACATCCCGAGAGGCATTTTCATCGTGAGGGGGGAAAATGTGGTTCTGCTTGGAGAGATGGTAATGGCATTCTCACTTTGCTCCTTTTGTTGGTTACTGCGATGCATGCTGGTGTCCTGCAGGGTTGCTTTATTGCAAAATTAAACCAAACAAACGCTGCTGGTCAAGAGTTAGGCTCATTTTACTCAAGCCCAGATGAAAAACATCCCCAGGTGGCAATGATGATGCTGGAACATAAGTTAGTTTTGTGGCTAAGAATATAGGAAAAGGTGATCATGATTTCATAAGTTGTTTTTTTTTCTCTCGATTAGTGCAGTTTATTCAATAAGTTTCTATCAAAACACCTCATTTGGAGTACTAATGTGGGAATATTTCTTTGCCAAAATATACAGTTTCAGTTCAAATTCAATAATGAAACAAAATATTTATTAACTAAATGTCTAAAAGTATTTCCAGTTAGTAACTTTAAAAAGCTAATAAAATATCCTTTTATTTCTCCTGCAATCTGTCTTCATGCAAGGCACTTAAAAACTCAGTTGAAAACACTCAGTCTAACGTCCAAACCCGACAGAAGATTTTATTTTCAAATATTGAACATGCTTTAAGTGAGCACAGTCAGACCAAAAACATGACACTTTTGAAAACAGAAAATAGTAGCGATTTCTTCTTGTCCAGGATATACTGACCTCTAGACTGATTTTTGGACCGCACTGCCGAGACAGACAACCTTCTAGGCCAACGCACAGAGCCAGGATGAGTCATAGAGCCAGACGCTTGTCACACTCGAAATGTACATCATGCATTGAGTCCTAAACGTGAACAGGCAATAATACAGACTGTACTATTACATTAGCTTCAGAATGCTTTCTATGACTACTGTGAGTAGCAAACATGCAGAGCCCTCCACTGTTTTTATCACCCCTGATAAAGATGTGTAAAAAGCCTTTAAATGAACTAGTTTTTCTATTGCGTGAGCTTCATATCTCTCAGAGAAATGCAGACAAAGAAATCCAGCTTTTCTTTTGACTACATTTATTCAGCCAGAAAACAGTCACGCATAAAGAAATACAAGTTACAAATGTTACTCCTAACACTTCATATAAACATTATGTAACATAATGTCAATCCTGGCTTTTTGAAAAATAATGAAGTTTTCTACTGAGGTGAAAATATGACATGACAAACAGGAACATTTCCCTTAGACATGCTTCAAAGTGTGAAAGAGTAGATAACAGGCTTCTTTTATTTTATTTTTTTTAATGTTTTTGAACATTTACATTTGTGTAAATCAGAAAATGTCTATTAAGGAGAAAAAAAATGCCGCTAAGCTAAACTTGGTCCGTATGTACTGTTAGAGCTACTATTAAACTAGGAAATGAGTATAAAAATAAAAGCTGTTTCTCTCCAACATACTAGATGTAACTCAACTGTAATTTTTAACTGGAACCAGGGTTGGATGAGGCTAAGATTGAGCTGTTCTGCAACACACACTGCAGTTCTGTGTGTGTAGTGTTAAAGATAAATTTGTGGAAAATCACATCATGCCGATTGTCATTCGTTGTGAAGGATCTGCTCTCTTCCAAAAGCCCATCGAAATCTTGTTAAGATTTTGTTGATTCATGGACTGCTTGACATTCAAGGATGCAAAAAAAAAAACAAAAACAAAGTGAAGATGGGGCATCATCTGGCCTTTTAACAGAATAATGACTCGATTCATATGGCCAAACGACACAAAAATGGATCATCAGGCAAAAATTAACCTTCTTCCAAGGTCATCACAGTCCCAAATCAAAACAAAAAGCCTTGTGAGTGAGCTGAAGAGAGCAAGATAGAGAACCAAGGACTCTGGTGACCTAAACGGATTGTATAAAGAGCAGTAGTTAAGATTTCTCAGTGTGCTCCAACTGGGTGATGTATGAAGAGAAAAGTTGTTCTTCTGTCACATGGGTTGTTGTACAAAATCTGAACAGCAGGGGGAGCCAATGAGAGCCGGGGGGGTGGACATGTGTTCAAGTAAATGTGCTAAATTAAACCTGTTTGACGTGAGATTATTTTGCTATGATAAAAAAATGTTTTTAAGGATATTTATACATATATGCTAGAGGTGTTGCTAAACATGGCAGTTACTGTTCTGCCTGTATTTCCTGGTACATGAATCCCAGTTCTATTTAATGTATAACCTATTTAAATTAAGGCTAGATCAAGTGTATGGCTGTGATACTAACATGATCATCGCTTTGATTTAGAGCTTTGTCTGATTTAGTCTCATTTACCATTTTAGGTTAATTTCATCAGTCATGTGTTTCTCATTATTAAATTTTTTTGAAATTGCTGATGATGATTTTTTTGCTGGCCCCCTTTAATGAAACATTAGTTGCAGAACATTGAGGGAGTCAGTATTTGAAGAAGCAGAGAACATAACGTGTGGATCTTTAGTAAAGTTGAAGGTGACGCGGAGCGTGTGTCTTTCTGTAGGACGTGGATAAGCCCTGCGACACCATCCTGCAGCAGGTCTCCATCGAAGAGATCCTAGAGGAGCAGCGGCTGCAGCAGCAAGCCAAGCAGGAGACAGAGAAAGTCAAGATGCAGGTCCTGAAGGACCGAGGCCTCTCCATTCCCAAAGCGGATAACTTGGACGAGTACTAAAGCAGCTTTCTATGGTTTTCTTTTTTTTTTTTTTCTCAGTTTGTATCGGACTTGTACCTTTGATCCGAGGAGTTTAGTGTTTTGTGGGCAGAATTATCAAG
Organism: Poeciliopsis gracilis; assembly: GCA_911649635.1. Taxonomy (NCBI): domain Eukaryota; kingdom Metazoa; phylum Chordata; class Actinopteri; order Cyprinodontiformes; family Poeciliidae; genus Poeciliopsis; species Poeciliopsis gracilis. The sequence continues at coordinate 2,072,555 of CAJVRI010000005.1, read as the reverse complement.
TTGCATCCATTTACTGTACTGGTTGATTTTTTTATTGGACGTATTTGAAGGAAAATGTGATCAGCTCACCTCAGTTTTGTGAGATCATGGCAGTAAAGTAAAAAAAAAACAAACAACAAATTTTGTTTTTCCAGATTACTGTTAGTAGTTTTGAGTTTATAGAAGCACTTTGTATTTTGTTACAACGTGGTGAGCTTTCATGTTTGAGGATGTCTGCGTCTGCTAATGATGAGCACTACTTTCTCAAATAAATGAATGATTAGTTTGTCATTATGGGAGCTGCTTGGGAAAACGCATAATCACATCATCTCATTGTTCCTCTGTCTCTGATGTATGCATTGCTATGAAAGCGGTTTATTTTTAGAATAACCCATCAGGGCGCGTCCTGCAGAGTGACCTCCTACACGGGACTTTTGCAGATCTACAAGCAAAAGGCATCGTTCACTGTGGCAATTGGATTAAGGCAGATCAGTGGATCAGACAGCCTGTGTCCTGTGGTAGAGATCATGGCGCGTCCGGACAGATCGATCCTATCTGCCGTCATCAGTTTATAATCCGCCTGTTAATTGTTTGGACTAATGATGATCATGTAACAGAGCTCCCGTGTGGGAGACGTATTTTGCATGCAGCCCACTATTAAACCAATTATTGCCACTGCCACATGGTTTTGTCCTCTTCCGCTGCTCAATATGTTTAATGTCATTAGTATCACAACTTGTTTAATGCAGGGGAGAGACACACAGCCTGTCTGTGAAGGAAAGGTTCCCTGAGCAATTTAAAGTAACTTTATCAAGCGTGTGATTTCCTCAGGTCTTCAAAATAAAAGTTGTGAATTAGTGCTTAACTTCAGTTTTTTTTATAATAGGTTTTTTGTTTAATTTAAAGGGAAGAATGTAAGTATTTTTTTTGCCTAATTTGGTAAAATAATTGAAAACATTTCTGCATATATTTTAACACCTCTTTCTCAAATCCCCTTAAGTAAACTTTATCCTTGCCGGACTCTTCCTTCGGTGTGGTGGATCTGCAGCTCCTCCAGAGTTACCATGGGCCTCTTGTCAGTGTATGTTAGGGATCCCGAGCTCCAGTTCTCACAGGAAGGTGTCCCGCAAACTTTTGGAGCAGTTTATAGTCCAGTCTGCCTAAATCAAATGGCTTCATTACATTCAGCAGAGTTCTGCTAGTGATTCGAGTATTTGATTGATGTGTGTTGAAGCAGATAAACGCCTAGAAGACGTAGAAGGACGAGGTCGGAAATTCGACAGCCCTGATTTTATTGGACAGCAATGTAGCTCCATACTTTTTCTATTTCTTTTAACTTCTCAAACTTTTCCTCCCGGGCCTCTCTTCATGATCTTCATGATGCTGTTTGTTCTCTAATGTTCCCTAAGAAACATCTGAGATCTTCAAAGGACGTCTGGATTTATCATAAGATGAAATTCCACGGCGGTGCATTCTGTCTTGTAAATATGTGTCTTCTGAAGGTAGACAGTGAGATTCTCAGAGCAAAGGAGCTTGAATACCAATGCATGGCACATTTTTTCAAATTTGGGAAAATATTTTGAAAATTATGGATCTTTTTTTTAATTTCACAATTATTCGCTGCTGTGTGTAGATTTAACACAACATTCCAATAAAACACATCCAAAATTATAGGTAAGAGAGAAAACATCAATAATTTAAAGGCGTTAACGGAAGTTAAAAGTCCGATCTGAAATTATTTAGCAGTTATTTCCATTACATCTCTCTGCAGCTGGCTGCAAAGCCGCCTTCCCATAAGGACCGAGGTAGAACCCTGGCTTGACATGTGATGCCAACTAAGGAAGTAGCATTAAGTGCGATCGAAGTGATGGCTAATAGCCCCTGGTCCTAAATCATCCCTGGATGCCCTTAGAAATTACATTTACGGAGATCAATGCACGTTTCCAACAAATCAATATCAGAGGAAAAGTCACTCCCAATCATTTGAGCATTTGTCATTTTACATAATTCATCAATAAGACAAAGAGCTACACAATGGAGATAATGATGCACATTAGACGACGGCTGTCTTTGTTCAGTCCATTTTCAAGCTCCACGCTGGCATCCAAGCAGGCATTCGAGCAGGGAGCGTTTACATCACAACATCAACAGAGAAAAGACTTTAATGTGCTGAGCTGTAGATTCCTCAGGGTATGGATCGAAGTGGGAAGTTTCAAAACTGTTAAGTCTGTCTGCCCCAGCACTTAAGGAAAATGTCCATTAACCAGCTTTAGTTTCAAGATGCATGAGTGTCAGGATGTCAGTTTTTAGAAAAAAACTGACATCCTGAATTATAACATAGAATTAAGTCCAAAATTATTCATATAATGTGTCAGATTTATGTCTAAAGTAAAACTTCTAATCTTACCAACATGTTTCCTTTGACTGAAACTAAGCAACCAGCAAGAGCCACAGTTTAAATCTGTGGATCAAGTGAAAGATGAGGGTGATGACAAAGAGGCCTTCTGGCCTCAACCCATTGGAGCTCAGAGGCAAAGATAAATTGTCACAACACTATGGAGACAGACAAAGGGTTTGATTGCTGTGACACCTGCAAAGATGATACATTTTTTTCTGAAGGATTTAAATGACATTTGACATGACTTGATACCTCAGACATGATTTATTGCCACACTCGTAGGCCCCGGTTCTGCCTTTATTATGTTTTCAGCACATAGTTTCCTTGGAGTTCACATGGAGATGAAGACCGTTGCATTTCACCAATTTTTGAACATAGATTATCTCGCTTGGAGGAACATGACAAGTGTTTTCGTCGTTTGCTTCATAATCAGAATGACCAGGATTGAGCTCAGCGCTGATTGCAGCTCACACTTGGCACACATCTTCTGCATGTCACTGCCATGACTTTCAGCACCTCCAGGCCTGTCACCTTTTTATTCCTGCTGCTCATCTATTGAAGATCTGAGAACGACTGTATCCTGCAGGGTGTAATGTTGTTTGGTGCCATATCCACTACAGAGAAGTTCTTCTACTAATGAAAACAATGCATGTGTAGGTAGTCCTGTAGATGAATTAATGCAGCAGCTCCATGTTGATCCCAAATAACTTACTATGACTTCATCATTTTCAAATACTTTACTATTATTCACATTCACAAAAATCCCACAAATATTAAATCAATGCATCTCATATGAGTTTTATATAAAGCACAATGTATTATACGCATTCATTTAAAAAAAACAAAACATAAATGTTTGGGGCCTTCCCCCTGCCCCTCTGACCCTTTTTCTAAAACCCGGCCCAGATCCGATGTATTTGTATCGTTTGTGCGTGCTTTTATTTTGATGCACAATCTGGCGGCTGTAATGCCTGCAGCTTGACGCCGCTGTGGCAGAGAGGCCCAGCCTACACTGATTACGCACCAGCAGAAGGAGGAGGGGGACCGAGCCGATGTCCTCTCTGGTGCACTCAGCCAACCTGTGCCGTTGTAAAGCTGGTGCTACCCTGGCGTGTCGGCGTAAAGGGTCCGCCGAGACAACCCCCGATTGGCTGGCGTCGAGATCCTCCGAGTTGGCCGCTTTCCGCCGCGGACATCGTTTCGCGCCCGCGTTGCGCATGGAATGGTTTTGGGGCGACTGGAGTAGAAATGCAGCGCCGCACGTCCAGCCCACAACAAGAACCATGCCCAACTTACACTGCAAGCAAGCCCGCGGCATCCCGTTTCACCCTTCACGACTTTGATATGAGAGAAACCTGCTCGGATCTCGACGAGGAGTGAAGGAAACGATCCCCGCCGCCGGCACCGGCTGAAGGACGCTGTTTTTCCCTCTGCAGAAGCTCCAGCGACCCAAACCCTCTCTCTCCCTCTCTCTCTCTCTCTCTGTTTCTCTGTTTCTCTCTCTCTCTGTCTCCCTGCCTCCCCCCCCCCCCACTCCGCGCGCGCGCTCAGCATTTAGGATTTTCCTCTTTTTGATGGAGCTGGAGAACATAGTAGCCAACACTGTACTGCTAAAAGCGAGAGAGGGTAAGTTGACTCCGCAAAGAAGCTGTGTGTGTATAGAGAGTGGGTGGTGGTGGTGGTGATGGGGGGGGGTCGGTGTGGGAGGGGGGGATCGAGCTCCGGCTGGGTGACATTTTGCGCTCAGTGTGCAGAAAAGATGGGAATGATCGCAGAGAGCGCATCAGCCTGCGGACCGTATAGCTCAGGTAGACCCGACAGATGCAACAGAGAGCGGAGGAAAGCAGGGGGGAGGAGGGGGAGCTTATGCAATACATTACTGACAACATGAAAACACAACCAGGATATTCTCTTCCTGTTGTCAAATGAGACCTCCAATCATTCTCGCAGGCCGATTTATTCCCTCTGGTTTTTGACTGATCGTCCCTTCCCTCCACCCCGCTTCTCCGACACATTATGTGAAGGGGGCGGGTGGGGTGCACTGGGGGGTGCAGTGGGATCTGCCTCACACATCCGCTTTCGCTGTCTGTGCAAATGAAGGCGCCCTTTCGCAACGTCTCTGCGCGACGAAGCACGCGCTGAGGCAGGGAGAAATAACTCCTTCCTGCACAGGGAATACATGAGTGCAGGCTGGCGGCTGGCGTTTGGATGGCGATCCGATGACGTGACCGGTGTTGAAATCTATGCAAAGAGGGAGGAGGGAGAAGAGGAGAGGAGAGGGGGGGGGGGGGGGGCCAGAGGCTCTCTGGCTGTCAGCGTGGAAAAGAGTCAAATGTCTTGAGAAGGCCACATGCAGCTTCAACTCTGGGTCTGAATTGATAGCTGGGTCCATTATCTCTCCCTTTTGAGGAGGAAGGCCCGAATCTGAGCGTGGAGTCTGAACTGGTTGTTTTCTTTGTAGGAATCTGTGTGTCTGTCTCTGCAGGTTTTGCATTTCTTGTTGGAGTTGTCAGCTATGTTTCTTTGTTATTTTCCATACTCTCTCCTTAAATGGGATGAATCTGTCACTAGGTTGGTCACATGGGAGTGTGCGATGTAAACAAAACCAGAAGACCATAAAATAATAATAATAATAATAATAAAAAGACTCCCAAAGGGAAATTAAATGTTGTAAATCATATCGTTCAAGTATCTTCACAGTGGATGGTGATTCACTCCTGTAGCAGTCAGTGTTGTGATCTGAAAACGCCTCTGACTGTAAACCCTCTGCTGTATCTCAGTCCCATGACCCTGGTGACATGACAACAGCTCGGTATCAGCACAGCAGAGATGATATTCCACAGCAACATGTCCTGGGCGATACCATCGGTTGTTAGCAAACACTGCTAATCCGCCTCACTTGCTTTTGCTGCTCCTTTTTAAACCTTTGTCTGGTCGTTTGATTCGAAAGCCGCGCCAGAGACGTTGGAGTCGGGGATATGATCCTCACCTGTTATTATTATTATTATTATTATTATTATTATTATTATTATTATTATCTACAGGAGAGATGGTTTGAAAGTCTTCCTTCTCTCTCTGCTTTTCCATCCACGAAGTCTCCTTTTTAAACTGCACTGGATTTTGGGGTCATAGTTCAGATATTTATTTGAGCTTTGAGGATGTGCCTTGTTGTAAAAAGTAAACGGACAAAAACCCACACTTTGTTGCCACGGTTACGGAAAATAACAATGGTCCATAAGTAAAAAAGTGAGAGCAAAAAACCTTAGGCGAAATTGCAACGCTCTACACCCCCACAAAAAAAGAACAAAAGTCTACGAAAATAGGAAAATACTAGAGGCATCATAATGTTACCATATAGCTGGTGAAGCACAGTTGTGGCAGCATCATGCTGAGGGGGGGATGCCTCGTTTTCAGTCTTTTTCTCTGCAAAGCATCTGACCTGCAGTCGGTTTTCATGCACCGCCACAGATTATAGAGGCCTGGCTATTCTAACACAATATGCCTTCATCTAGTCAGTTGTATTGTAGTTTAGACTCCATGTAGCAATGTCTATTTTCCCATTTTGTCTTGAAGTTTGTGGCTGTAAAGGTCTGTACTGAGAGGTTCTGATTTCTCATTTAACGTCAGCGATTGATGTCATTGATGCCGTTGTTTGGTGAGTTTCTGATTCAACTCCAGCATCCCTCTTCCTTGGAAATCTCTGCAAAAACACGTTCACGTTCCCCAAACACATCGTTCCGTTCACCGTGAGGAGTTTAAAGCCGGTGCTCATTTGCACATCTGAGGTTGCAGACACACGTGGTTTCCCAGTTTACTTGTTTGGCGAACTTTCCAGCAGCTTTTCCAGCTTTACCTTTCGGGTAATGATATCACTGGCCACGATGGCAGAGAGTGTTTTGGGAGGAATCATGAAGCGAATGACTAGAAAGCTGACGAGGTATCAGAAGCACATTTGCGTATGGATCAGACTGCGTGCTCATTTAATGGCAGCGGAGTGCAAACGGGCCAGCAGAATCGAGCTTCATGAATTAATAAGGGCAGCTAATGACCCACAGCAGATCCGGCTCGTCCCAGCTGCTCTGTCGGGTCTCTCTGTCGGCCCGTCGTTCCGAGGAAAAAACACGGCCTCCCTGAAGCAGTATTTGGAGTTTCTGAGCAGCTTTATCAACGTCTGTATAGACGCCTCAGTGTGAGACTGGCCCAGCAGATTTGCAGCCGTGCCCTCACCGAAACATGTCGCAGGTTGTTGCGAGTCCATTACTGGTCAAATCGTTTACCAGTGAGAATCATTAGAGGTTTTGTATTACACGGCCCAGTGCCAGTGTTCTGCAGATCCCCCTCATCAACCCACCCCCCCTACACACACACACACACACACAAACACACACACACACACACACACACACTGCCCCGTGTGTCGGGAACGTCTCCCTCAAGCGAAAGCGTGGCAGAGCGAGGGAGCGAGCGCACAGGTTCACCTCGGATCACGGACTAGCAACGGGCCGGAGAATGTAAATGGAGCAAATAAAGACTGTTTACTCTTTGTTTGTTTATGCGCGATCATCTCGAGCTGGAGCCGAAGGGAGAGGCCAGCCTTGTCTGTCCAAAAAGCTCCCAGCTACGCACAACAGGAAGGCCCAGTTTACACTGCAGCCTTTGGCTTGTTTATGCCAGCGTTCTCACACATCCTGCATCAGTGAAACAGTGTGAGTGACAGCCAGAATTAAATAGCTACTGATGCACCCAGCAGAACAGGCGCTCTGGCGACCAAATGTTGGACACACAGTGATATGGAAAAAGTATGTGCCCCCCTTACAGGCGTCTCCTGCTTTTGCTTTCGATGTCATGTTTGAATGATTCGGATCACTTTCAAGAAGATGTAAAAATAAGTGTTCAAATAAGGATTTTCTTCATAAGAGGACAAAAGCTTCCTAAACCAATCTGACCCTGTTTGAAGCTGTAAGTGCCTATATAAAGAAACAAATTCAGTTTAACGAGAATGTTCCCTACTAAAAAAATCTGTCTGACAACATGAAGTAAACCAAAAGCAGCAAATTATTCCCTAATCTAAAAAAAAAAAAAAAAAAAATAGAAAGCTCACGATAAAGAAAATCATGAAGTCAGTCTGGACAGGGTTATGAAGTCATTTCTAAAGTTTTGGGGTGCAGAGGAACCACATTAAGAGATATGTATTTTTTTATTATTATTTATTTTATTTTTTATTTCCTTTATTTAACCAGATAAACCCCATTGTGATCTGGATGTCATTTTCAAGAGGGACCTGGGCAGAAGTCTGCAACACACAGCAACCCGCTTACAAAAATAATTATTATTTTATTAATACAGAGAAAACATGAAACGGCGTTAGTATTTCGCCAGAGTAGTCAACACATCAAAATTACCGCAAGAGCGTATTCATAGTTCACAAAAAAAAAAAAAAAACATGCAGGATAACACGTAAAGCACTGCAACACTCATGTGCTTCATGATTCAGTGACAATCTACAGAAGTTCAAACTGCAGGAAACCAGAAGAAAGCAAAACCACATCTAACATATGACGAAAATACACCTCGATAATCTCCAAGACTTTCGGGAAAAAATTTGGTGAAACAAAAAGACAACAGTGGACCTTTTCCAACGTGTGCGTGACGCTGCGTCTGGCGTAAAACCGACACGACGTTTCAGAAAAAAAAAAAGTATCGCCGTCACAAATGCTGATGGCAGTGTAATGGTCTGGGAGAGCTGCAGTCACTGAGTGACCCGTGAATCCTTCTGTCTACTGCAAAATCCTGGACCAGACGGTCACTTAGGGTACGAGCAATGATCCGAACACACCAGGAAGCTTTAGAGTAGCCTAGTCAAAGTCTGGACCTTAAGTTGATCGCTGTAGCTCGAATGCACATGAAACCCTCCAATTAAAAGCAATTCTGCCACAGAGGGTTAAACTTCCTCCATGGCTATGTCTCAATGCTCGATAGCAGTTTTTGCTGCCAAATGATAGCACAACCAATTATTAGGTTGAGGCATCAATTAGTTTCTCACACTGGGCCTTGCTGGCCATGCTTTGTCTCTCAGCACTGTACTGAACCATCGTGTGTCGACCACTTTATGGGTGAAAACATGCAGCTCTGGCCGTATCGAACCACCTTTTGTGGTGACCACTGCCTTACGTAAACCTACATTGTGTTACACGGCTTCAGTTTGATGCAGCCCATAAGCTATTTAATCAAATTGATCGTTGCATAACAAACTGAGTGGGCTACAGCCATCCGAGCTCCATCCTTCTGGCAGCATCCAGTCCCAGTGCGAGATGAACGCAGTGAAACGAAGCGGCCCCGTCTCCAGCGTGGTCATCCCTGTATCATCTGACCGCCAACGGTTCTGATCACCGTGTCCAAGCAGCACGAAATGCAGATGTTCTCATCTGTAACACTCTTGAGTTTTGTCAGCTGAGAGAGAGAAGGAAAAAAAAAAGAAAGACAGAAAAGAACAGAATTTCCTGCAGGTCTAAAATGGATTTCTTTCCTCTCTCTCTTCTTTCTCTCTCTCTCTCTCCGTCTTTTTCAGTGAGATTTGTTTGGTTGTTGGCTCTGCTGAGCGTTTAATGCCGACATGTAGCCAGAGGGAGGTTTAATACCAGGGTATGCTGTAGATTTATGTGTCCGTGTGTTAAAAGATGAGGGGCGTGGGGATGAATTCCTTTGTTTAAATGTAACCTGAACTTAGCCACTGTGACGCGCGAGCAAAACTCGGTGCAGTTGAACCTAAGCTCAGCGTGTGGGGGTGTGTGTGTGTGTGTGTGTGTGTGTGTGTGTGTGTGTGTGTGTGTAAAAGAGAGAGAAGGAGGGAGAGAGGTGCTGCCTGCCTGCCTGCCTGCCTGCCACCCCATTCACAACTCTCGCTGGCAGCAGTCGCAGATTCCAGACCAGGCGAGCGAACGTCATTGCCTGTCCATGTGAATGAGAGTAAGGGGGAAAAACTGCACTGCTGCATTCAGATGCCTTTCCTGAATTGCTGTAACAGATCTGGGGTTATTAAGTTTGGCCAAGTCGACTGAATCCTACTCCACTGCCTGTGGGCTTTCATCATCTGGGCCTGTTGTTGTCGAGCGTTGTCATCGCCGCAACAATAAAACGGATCACCGCAAATTACGCTAATTGAAACTGAAACAAGCACGGTCGGAACTGAAAGTCTCATTCGGACCAGTAAAAGACCCAAACACAATTGATTAATGGGCGTGTAATTGACCATATGGTTACGTAAGAAAATAGCTCAAAGAGAGGAGATTGTGTGAAAATAAACACAATGGTCTTTACTTTACTTTCATGACTCATACTGGGCTTGGTTGGATCCACCGGGTGTCAACATTGCACGTTTCCAGTAGAAAAGCTAACTTTGTGTGCAGTGGAACTGAAACTGAAGGGCACACATGCATGTTCAGCCTACGAAAGTATTCAAAACCCTGTATTTTTTTCATCTCTTCTGGCGTTGGCATTTTTGAACCACAAAAAATGTCTTTTTTTTTTTTTTTTGTTTGCTTGTTTTTTTCTGCGGAGGGATTCCACACAAATCCCCACATGCTTATTGTCGAGGTGAAAGGATTTTTATTTTTCACAAACGAAAATCTGAAAAGTGTGGTGTGCCTTTCTGTCCAGCCTGCGATAGGGTCGAAGCTTTGTGAAAACGCGTTTTGCTTCAACAAGAGATGCAAGTCTTTTTGAGTATTTAACCCATGTTTGCAAAGAGACCAAAGCACAGTCAGAGTGTGTAAATAGTGCCGACGAACATCAATTCTCAAAAGAAAGAGACTTTTTAAAAATAGATTTCAGTCGGGGCCATTCAGACATAAACCCCTCAGCTCCTCTCTACAGCAGCATGTTGTGTTTTTCCGTGCAGGATGGTGTGTTCAAAGTGACGTGGTGTTTTAGTTTTCTGCCACAGTCTTCGTTTTGTAGGCCATAAAATGAATTTTTGGTCAAAAATGACCAGATCACCTTTTTCACGTCTTGTGTTTTAACTGCAAATGGGACTTCTTAGTGCTTTGTTTAAACGGAGGCAATTTGTGGTCAGACTTTCATAAGGGCCAGATTTCTGAAAGAGTTCTCCTCCACCTGAGCTGTTTATATTTGTAGCTCCTCCAGAGTTGCCGTAGGCCTAAATACAAATGCACCCAACAAATTTTTATTTGTAAAAAAACAAAACAAATGTTTGCATTATTTTGTTTTGGTCTATCACAAAAAACTCCCAATGAAATTCTTTAAGGTTTGTGTGATCGGAGTAAGAAATGACAGTTTTTGAGGTGAGCACAAACTTGAACGGAAATCGTAGTGGTGTGTACGTTCGAGTCAACCCGGCTGCTCTGTCACATCCTGAATACCGCTCACACACACCTTTGGGAAAATGAAGTTCATCCACACAGGTGGACTTTGTGCAGATGGCTCTTAAATTAGTTGCCCTGGACCTTATCAGCAGTAACCCCGATATACTTTTTCTTCTGCTTCACTGTTAAGCGCCACTTCCTGTTGATCCAGCAAGTAAAAATCTCTGTAAAATACCACAGGGTTTGTGGCTGCAGCGAGGCAAAACGTGCTAGAAGTTCAAAAAGCTTGAACACTTTTTCAAGCCACCATGAAATCTCCTAATCTCCACACGGGGTCAAAATGTCGCCGTATATCCGTATAATCCAAATACGATGCTGTTGTATTTGAGGACGGTGCGATCATGCCTCTGGCCTGCCTGACAGGATGTTCAGAAATGCTGCAGCTAACTGATTAGTTACTCTATAGAGGTATGTGTAAAACAACAGTCATGAGGCTTTTCTCTGTGCAGGCGATTTGTGTTCATGTTCTCCGAGGAGTATCTCAGAGAGAGGGATGGGTGGGTGGGTGGGTGAGGAGCTGTTGCTTTATCGTGTGAGGACAGAGAATTTCTCAGCAAGCCAAGAGAGCTTCCTTTTTGTCACAGCTAACAGAAACCCAGTGAATCGTGCCCGGGACGCCGACTGGCATTGCATGTAAAGCCGCGGTGTTGATTTTTAGTGTGCCGCCTGATCCTCCACCTGCCCGCTGATGCTGGTTGGAGAACGATTTACACAATATGGGCTTCCTGTTTGTCTTGTCACACACAAAGTTCCTCCCCTGCTTTAAAGTGGACGAAACAAGACATAATAAACAAAAATGGGCCTGAACAAAGGTGCCTGTTGCTCCACTGGGAAGGGAAAAGACCCTCATAGAAAGATAGACATCACTAAACGGCGATTCACTCCGATGCACCTGACTTGTTTCTTCGTTTCGCTGAAAAAGAGGTTCAGGTTGATTAGTGAACTCGTAGCTCTTTATGACTTCCGTGTCCAGGACACTCAGACTTCCAGCTACTGGATTGCTTCACCAGTGTTTATGGTCCCCATGTGATCAGTTTATGACTCAATATAACTCCGATTGCCAGGTCGGTTGATTCAGAAATAACTACAGATAGCATGTCGTGAGCACAAACATCCTCATATAAGGGGGATGCTTTTTATGTGAAGGCGGCAGACTAGACAAAGTTACAGAGGCTTCACCTTTATGACACACCAAACTGAAGTCATTGGTGAGAATAGAAGCCTTATTTCTTTCCTTTTCCCCCCGAGGGAAAACGTGCATGATGTGACATAGAGGCTCATTGAATCAACAGATTCAAGTTGAGCTTTATACATCAGAAAATATTTACAAGGAACAAGCTACTGGTCTACTGGGCCCCTAAAGTAATCACAGTTCAAGGACATAAATCTGATCTGTTATAAATACTTCCGATATTATTTAAATTCATATTCAAGAATACTCCATTGATCCCAAATGGAAATTAAGTGTCGTCGTAAGTCATATTGATTAAATTGCCCCCTGGCCCCTTTGCCATGTTGCATGAAGGTACTGCAGGTGACGTTTTATAAGATCTTCAGTGTGAGTTTGCATAGAGGGCTCCGTATATGCAGCCAAATTCAATAAATTAGAAAAGTTCCTTCATTTCAGTATAGGTTCAATGCAGCATGAGATTGTGGATGTTTTTAAGTGTTTATTTCTTTTAATTATGACGATTTTCCACTTAGAGCAAATAAAAATGACACTAAAGGTTATAATATCACATCATACCAGCAGAAAAATCACATTTTTAATACATAAATGTGGGTTAATTAAAAATATAATGTGAAATATACCTTATTTGCTTACCTAGAAATGGCAAACAAGCTTCGTATGAACACTGATTTGAACCTATTTTAAACACGAGACTCTTATTCTGCAGCAGTATTCCGTTGTTTCTTATTTTGTTAAAGCTGAAAAAGCCGAGGCTTTACCTGAGTTACACAGATGCTGTGAAACAGCGAAGAGGCCAAGGTACCTACTTCTCCATCGGCAACGCGGCACAAGGCTCGCTGTGTTTTGAGTAGGAGTGTGACTCATTTTTTCTTGAGTGGAAATCAGCTCTCTGGCTCCTACTATCTCTATTGTTATTCCCACTTCTACCCACACATACAGTATACGTAACTCATCTGGAAGCAACAAGTTCACGCCTGTTCTCCGGGGGTTTTGTGGAGTGGCATTCTGGGAAATACTGGAAATAATTGAAGAAGAAGTGGACAGGGTGGGCTTACAAGGCAACGCTAATGCAGAGACGTTTGAATTTCACCAGTTCATTGCTGGTGAAACTAGAAGTCTCTTTTGTCTATTGTTTGGCTTTGGGTGATGCTTACCCTGCAATTTCTCTCTTTTTTTTAATTTCCTGTTTGCGTCTCTACTGGCGTATCTCAGTAATGGATCGGCCCATGAATATTTTATGTACCTTAATCAAATAATCAATGCTCTAAGTTTTCAGCTTCCCGAATGACGGGCAAAATGCTGGACAGTGCAAAACGGTTGACAGTAAATGCCCTGCAAAAACACGATGATTTCATAAATGATTCACCTGTTTAGCTCAGCAGTAAACTGCTGGTGTGTCTCAGAGAGCAGAACGATGCAGACAGATGCACTCAAAAAATTAGAATAGTTTGGAGAAGTTCATTTATTTTAGTAAATGAACAGATTCTAAAGTAGGGCTGTGCAGTATGGACTTTAATTACTATATTTTTTATTTGTATTGTGATGGTGAGAAAAGCTGCGATAAAACTATTAAAAGCTACTAAAATTAGTTTCATTTGGGCGCCTGTCTTCAGTTGGACTGTTGTTTCTCTCTATGTGTGTCACTAGTCCATTAGTCAGACTGTCATGAGTCAATCCACGTTCTCTCAGTTCCACCCCAGACCAGCAGAGGGCCCTAAGCAGACTGTCTACTTTACACAGCTGGACTCCTGCATTAGGTTTCAATTCGGAGCCAATTTTTCTTCCTTGTTTTGATTCTCTGTGGCATAAATTCAAGGTTTCAGTAACTTACCCCTGAGATTTTGGTGCTTATTGACGTGAAATTGTTACTGCAGATGTATTGACTGAACACTGACGACGCTCCTCTTCACCTCAGTGATTCTTTGTTTAATTACGACCTGGTAGTCTGTGTAAACCATTGGTGTCATGATTTTGAAGGAACCAAATTGAGTTAGTTTAACCTTTGTGACCTTTATTCCTGCAAGGTGGCGACACATTGGACGAGGCAACGTTTTTTTTTTTTTCAAACCCGTCAGCCGCTGGTTGTAATAAGTGGTTATTTGCGCTACCATTCTTCCCATCCTCCTCTGACCTTTGACATCATCAGGGCATTTTCATCCACACAGCTGGTGCTGTTTCTCTTTTTCTAAGAATTCTCTGTAAATCAAAGTGATGATTGTGTGTAAAATAAAAACACAAAACATCATCTGGGTATGAAATACTCATCATCAACACCCTTACCATATTCGAATCCAGCTACACGTAGCTTTCGTCTTCATTCTGATGCTGCGATTAAGCTTGCTCAGAGTTACTGTCATCTGATTGGTTGATTTGCTTTTTGTGTTAATGAGCAATCGGACTAATGGGATCACTCGGACTGAACCTGGGTGTGGGTATTCCTCGGCGCTTACAGTAGCGTGGCTATTGGACCTGCTATTGCTAAAACACTGTAAATCCCCCGTTAGGTAGAGGCCTTCTGTAAACAACACAAAAAAGAAAAGAAAAACACAGCTGAGGAGGAAGCAAGTTTCCCCTGAAACACAAACAATTTTAAAAATGCTGTTTCCCCAAAGAGTTTTAACTCGCGTAAGGAGACAACAGGCTCTAAAAAAAGGTTTTTATTATTTCCTTCTTTCAAAGAATGTTGCCCTTTAGGGACAAAATGACATGAAATAACAACAAAGGAATGACACACGTAACAAACTGTATGTGTAGGTGTGTGTGGGAACAAATGGGGAAGACGGAAACAACTTGAGTTGGACACATAACCGCTTCAACAGTTTTTTTTTTTTTTTTTTTAAGGGAGGAGCTTTTTGCTGCTCTTATGAATGTTTTTTCCATCAGGTTGATAAGTCAGCTCCACTTCCCTCACTTTTGAGGGCTTTCCTCAGTGAAACTGGAACAAGTAAAAAAATAAATAAATAAAGATCCTTTGGGATGACGGAGCCGTACCATTCACAGTATGAAAACACTCGCACAACACCTTGTTAGAGTGAAGAAACAGCCTATTAAGCCTGGCCTCGTATGGACTATGCTCAGTCATCCCGGACCTTTATGGATGAGCAAACAGTGTGTATTACCCAGCATGCCCTGAGCGCTGTGTTTGGTGTGTGTGTGTGTAGTCCTTTGATCGGACAGCCCTATGCGTTATATAATTTCTGTCTATTCCATGCCCTCCACCCCCACCATAACATTCCAGATTTTATTTATAGAGCAGGAAACTCTGGGCACCTGACTGTTCCCAGACAGGAAATGTACCCAGCCTTCTGCATGCTTTTTATGACCCATTTTCAGCCTCACATGCAAGTTTTCTCCCTCGACTTCTTCCTGCTTGAAGATGGCACTGCCTCCCCAGCCCGGAGATCGCAAACTGGTTCGACCACCCGACTCTGCGTTAACACACTGCCACCGCTGCTGCCCTTGAGCCAGCCACTATTTTTAGCTCTGGTGTTTACAAGGACATAAGGGCAGGATAATAGGCACAGCTGTGTAGTTTTTCATAAAGCTCTGAGCAAACATCGCATCCGAGGGGCAATATGCTACCCACTGTCTGAATCATGCTCCCCTGCCACATGAGTGGCTTTCGCCCTAAACGCAGCCACATTGTTCCAGTTAGATTTGGTCGTCCCTTTAACTCTATGGGAAAGCAGCTGTGCGCTAGCATCCATACAGCTGATACCATCTCCTCTTTATTGTCCGTGACTGATTCTGAGTTTATGACCTCCTCACTTAAGTGGATTACCATGTGAACACCCCCCCCACCCCGCCGCCCGCCTCCTCGCCCCGATGCTGCTGGAAGAATGGCCTGGTGTCACCAGGTAGACGTTGGACGTCACGGACCGCTGCTTTTTGCAGATGCTGCGGCCAAATCATCTCGTTGTTATTATGGATCCTAATGAGGGATACGTGGATGGAGAGGCTCATTGAGGACGGTAATAATGAGGACCCCGGGCAGAGGCAGCAGCATGACATCATGCTGGAACAGGTCAACAAAGAGCGTCTTCCTGCTATAGTCCTCCCCTTCGGCTCAGGTCTGGCCAACGCTTCCTGCGGCTTCCTGTGGCACACACACCACACACACACTTGGAGCGCTTTACTAAAAAAAAAAACATACCCGTTTTGTCAAGAGCAGTGCTTTGCTAAAGTATTCACACCCCTTGAAATATTTTTTTGTCAAGTTTCAGCCTCAAACTTCAGCGTAAGTTTGTTTCGATTTTATGTAAAAGAGCGACAGAAATCGTAGCATAATTGTAAAGATGTGCATTTGTAATCAGGTCACTGAAATTTCAGCCACTTGACCTTTGGAGTGTTGCTCATTCCATTGTTGCTTAGGGTCATTGAATTACTGGGAGGTGAACCTTTGCTTCCTGCTCAATTCTTCTGCAGACTAACAGGTTTTCTCCTAGTATCGCCTGCATTTAGCTCCATCCATCTTCCTATGAACTCTGTCCAGCTTTGCATCCCTGCTGAAATGAGGCACCATGGTGCCACCACCGTGTTTCACTGTGCGGGCACGGTGTGTTCAGGGTGTAGCCTATATTCGTGATGTTGAGAATCAGAATCATTTTTATTGTCACTGTTACAATAACAGTGTGCTATGTTACAGAACATAGCTTACTGTTGTGTTTGAATGCTTGTGGGTAAAAACTGATGTTGATCTTTTCCCCTCCTCCCCCCCTCAGCTGTGAGTGTTTGCAGCTCTACCAGAGTTTCCATTGGCCTGCTTGCGCAGCCTGTCAGTTTAGGTGGATATTCCTGTTTTCGTAGGTTTAGGGTTAAACGTCAAGCTGCTTGCTGTTTTCCTTGATCTTCGTAATCGTACTTGTTCACTAATGTTCTCCAATAAACCTCAGAGGCCTTCAGAGAACAGACGGATTTACTCTGAGACTGACACTATCTCAACTCATCATAGGATTGTTAGTAGCACTGATAAATGAGTCTGGGCATGTTAATATGCAGGACTTATGCAGATGGGTTTAAATGCTTAGAATAAAGTGGTTCTCTGCAGCAAAGTATTGTCTTCATTTACCTCTGGCTGCAGAACGCTCACTCATGAAATGTTATGCAGCATGGAGAGAGAAAAAAAAAAGCACAACCTGAAAAGGTGTGATTTTTCAGTTCCGACTTTGCCAGCCGCACACTGATATTTGACGCTTTTGTCCTCAAGATGCTTCTTGAGATATAGCAAAAGCGTACGTTGCTCAGAATCTCTCTGCGGATCCCCGACACACAGGAAGAGGATGTTGTTGAGCGCCAACGCGAGCTCTTCTGTCTCTCCTTGATAACGCACTTGTGTATTTTTTTTTTTCACCCATGCTTTGCATTTTCAAGAACAGCTGCCCTCTTAACCCGCAGGTCCCAGGCACATGCATTTCTCAGAAACACGCAGTTGGACGCTGTGGGTGGGAAGGGAGAGAGGAGAACAAAGACGTTTGAATCAGTGTCTGGTTGCTTCGGTCGGCCTCAACGTTGCCGGTACCTCGCTGACCACCAGAGGATGACTCAACCACGACGCCGACATTTAACAGCTTAGACAGAGGAGGTGATGTGAGAAGAAGCGAAAGTTGGATCATTACAAAAGGGATGATTGGTTGTTTGTGAACAAAAACGAGGGGGTCAGCGCAGGCAGGAGATGAGTGCAAAAATCGACCAAAAATCCTTCTCACTTTTTGCACAGCGTGGGTGTAGAGAGTAGCTCACTCGCAGCGCTCCGCTCCACCGGCGCGCTCACGTCGCATTCTGCTGCAGATGTTGCTGCAAGCTGGGTTTAAAGTGTGGCTCTCAGGATGTGGTTTCGTCTCGGTGGCCATGTGAAAATCTTAACTTCACGTTCGGGGCGGAGGCCAAGCGGACGTGGGCGTGGCTTTTGGTTAGCAGCCTCAGATCCTTTTAAGTGTCAACACTTGTAGGAACATAACCTCACAGCTCAGCAGTTGTTTCTGAATGTGCGAACGGACGGGCCCTGCAGGACGCTCCGTCTTGGTTAAATTGAGCGGGAGGACATTGCTGCAGAAAGGTCACGATAACGACACGCAGATGTTTGGGATGCCGGCAACCCCCACCCACCGGTCCGTCACCCTCCGCCCCCCCCTCCCATTTTGTGGTCGTCGAGTGATGTCGTTCCCTCTCTGACCTTACATCGACGTGCCTCGGTGATGTCAGAGCCGCTGAGCAGAAACATAAATAAAGGGTGGCGACCGCACTGTGTGCATGGAACAAATTAGGCCGACAAGTTCCTGTGCGGAGGGAATCCACAGAGCGGCGCATATTTCAGCTCAAGTGTAACTGACAGGCCATGAGAGAGCAAAACGGTTTAATAAAGGAGGAAATAAACAGAGCGCCGAAGACAGGATGGTTTATAGACTTTTACAAGCACATTCATGCTTTTAGTAGCCTGGTTTTCATAAGCAGGGCCCCCCGAGTTCCTGGCTGTCTTTACATTGACTGAAACATATGGATGTTTTTAAGTTGTTGGGGTTTTTTGGGGGGGGTGAGAGGGTTTGTCTGTTTTTTAAATAAAAATCTTTGTGGTTCTTTTTCTGTTGACATAACTAATTCTTTTGTAAACTTCCTTCAACATCTAGTTTCTCATTTCCCGCCAGCATATTTTCCCCTTCCTTGGCCAGATATGCATCAGGGACACAACAAGAATTAGGTATGGTTTGCAGTGAAGCACAGAAAATGTTTAAAAACGAGAATGCTTACATTATCCTTTTGTTTTTAAAAGGATAAAAACAAAAGGATAATGTAAGCATTATCCTTTTGTTGTAATATATTATAACTTCTAGTATTACATGTATCGTATCACATCAGAAATCAGAATTAGCTTTATTCACCAGCTGCAGACAAACAAGGAACACGACTCAAACATTCTGAACTAAAATAGAAATTGAGGGCGACATTTCTGATTTGACATAGATTAGAAAGCATTTGATTTTTTTTTTCTTCAAAGCCTTTTTGGCGTAAAATATACCTTGATGCTTATTCTTTGTAGATTATATTAGCGCATTAATTAGTTGGGACTGTTTACTTGGGGGAAACTTGTTTAATGACAGCATTGTATTAACAAAAGTGACGATTTTTTTTGCTCCTTTATGTTCCAAACCATGAATGCCAATATATCATATTTTTTTTAAGCAGGTGAAATAGTAACACTGTCTAAAACGTTAGCTTGATGCCAGTGAGACACAAACAACGTAACTTAGAAAAGGTGTAAAATTAGTAATATGTGCATGTTTGCATGCAAGGTTGGGTTCCTTTTCATATACATACTTATAACTCTTATCAAAAAAAAAAACAAAAAAAAAAAACATGTTTGAAATAGCTGAGCAAATATTCTATCAGTAAGATATGCTAATAGACTGCCAAGCAGCTTGGTGAGTATTGTATGCCAGTAAATTGGAGAAAACAATGTGTGTTTTATTCATTTGATCAATATGCATTTATTTATTCTTTCTACCATAAATCAAAAGTAAAGCATGCTCTGATATACAGAATGTGGGACCTCAGAATCTTAAAACGCAGCAGGAAATAGCTTGTAAAGTCATTGCAGAGTCCCTCACTGGCTCATGTTGGACAGTTCACATCAAGAGTCTTGCTAAAGATGCTGACATGAATTTTCTTATCCCCGGTCAGATCTTCTGTTTCGTTCCTGTTTTTCTCCAACGTGAAGGTGGAGCTGTTGTTCTCCACCACTGACAATAGGCAAGCACAGACAAAGACAACACACAGGCATCACCTCCTCCCGCTCTGCAGTCAGAGATCTGAAAAGGAGTTAAACCACTGAACTACAGCTGCGCTCCTGCAGTTATAGGGTTTGCACGGTGGGATGTAGTCATTCGGATCGTCCGGGCTTCAGATTCAAAGAGTTGTTAAGACGTGCAAAAAATGTGCAGCAAATTTTATATTACCATTAATTTATTAGCTAGTTTTTAACACATCTTCTTCTCCACGTCCTCCTGATCACTTTTAGTACTAATAACTTGAAGTAATTGATTTCTAGAGGACTTTATCAGTCACTCACATCTTTTGTAAAGAAAATTAGTCCACCATGCCCGAACCGACAGCTCTATTCTGCTGATGTTTCTTTATGCACAACTCACTTAAGGTTAAGCTGTCAAACAAGTGGCCTTAAATGTGACTCTAGAATATTTTGGTATAAGATATGCCTGTCTGTCTAATGGCTGCCAAATCATTGTACTTTCCTCACCTTGTTTAATAGTATAATGTGAAAATACCGACACTGGCCTCCTCCTTCCCAAAGACATAGTTTAGGAAGTCTTTCAGTTTATTCAGGTGCAACTTTGCAAACATCTTCCTGACAACACGTCCAAACAAACCCAACTTCCTCTTTGTTTTATTGACTGTATTAACATTTCTTTTAAATAAGTCTCTTCTTCTTCTTCTTCGTCTTCTTCTTGTTCTTGACATTGTGTTAACAAGCACCTTCAGGCTCCAGATCAGACAGTTAGCAGAATCACGATTTTTGTAGAGGAAGTCGCACTTGCCAGTAATGAATTGATCGAGGGTGATAAATGTCACTGAAACAGCTTCTCAATTTTAGTTTTTAGTTTTGTTTTAGTTAGATTTTTATTTGACAGGATGTGAATAAGACTGTCATAAACATGACGTCACACCTGTCATGAACACGAGTAAGTCTTCATGAATATTTATGACTGTTGTCATTCGGTAAATCATGACATTTTAATACAAAATTGACATTATTCAAAATGTCTTTATTATGACACATTGTCATTAACTAAGAAATGATCTATCATAAATTTGTTATAAACGTATTCCTGATTAAGCTTTAAAAATTATGTCGCTAAGAGTTAATATTAATGACTCTGTTAACATAGCATTTGGCTCTGTAATAATACTTAATGACATCGTCATAACTGGTGCTACGTGTTCCACTTGATGTAAGAGGAATTTTTAATGACTGTTTTTTAAAGTTTAATGAAACCTTTATTGATGGTCCTACTTGTTCTGCTTTATTTCAGGTAGGGAGAAATAATTACCGTTTGTTTTAACATTTTTGACAGTGTCACTCAATGACATTATTATGACTACTGTTATGACATATGATGATTATTGGCTAATCTCAGATTGTCATAAGAGACATTTTGAATAATGTCAACTTTGTATTAAGAGTGTCATGATTTACAGAATGACACCTTCTGACAACAGCCATAAATATTCATGAAGACTCACTCATGTTCATGACAGCTGTTATGTCATGTTTATGACGGTGTCGTTATAGTCTTATTCACAACCCGTCAAGTAAAGTGTTACCTTTGTTTTTGCTTTGTAAACAACAGCAAAAGAGAAGATTTAAAGAGATCAACTTTATTATGAGATGACAGGTAAAACACTGCAGCTGAAAGTAGGTGTGCTACATAGTGCTCTTGTGTCCATAAAGCTGCAAACAACACAGATCCTTTAAATCTGGAGAGCCTACAGCATTAAACTCGGTCACAAAATGTAAGGGAACGTCAAAAAGACTGTGGGGGGGGGGAAAGGCCTGTTTTTGGTTTTTTTTTTTTTTCCAGACAGAAGAACTGAATTCAGAGGAGCATTAATGGGCAGATGAGGAGGAGGAGGAGGAGGAGGAGAAGATGAAAATAAACAAGTCCAGGGCGCAGCGAGAGGGAAAGAAAACAGGACACGGACAGAAAAAAGGAGGACTGCAGTATTTGTGGTCGTCTCGGCATTGTGTACGCTTTGAATGCCTGGGTGGAACCGCCGGTGTTTGGTACAATTATTTAACACGGCGCTGACCCGCGGCAGGAAATCTGTGCCGTTCGGTGGACCCTCTTATTCTAACAAGTAGCGCAAGCGCACTCGTTTTCGTTTCAACGGGCCCCCGTAGGGAATGACCTTCTCCATTCACTGTGCTGCTGTGTGTGTTTTGGCTGACATTATGTTTTTTTAATAAAAGAGATTAAAATGCTTCGCCACGGAAAAGTAGGCTGACATTTAGTCGCCCTGCATACCTTTACTCATTAACTCCTTTCAGAGAACAACTGAGGCTGAAATGAGGAAGTGTGCACCATTTTTGTATATATATATCTATAGAAATATATATATATATATATATATATATATCTATATCCATGGATATAGATATATATATGTATATGCAGCATGTTTGGTCTAATGTTGATGAGGAGCAGATGCTTGAGGTTTATGATTGTCTCGGGATATTTTGACTTCATTTAATAAGATATTCTTCCTCCATGTTTGCTCACGACAGTATAGCTTCTCTGCTGTTGTGAGATTTTCTTACGTAAAGAAAAAGAAACCAAAGAAAACTACTGGACATGAGGTGGTGACTAGGACCCTTCCAAGCCAGCAGACTCTTCTTGTGCACTAAATTTACAAGCAATTGTAGCGTCCGTTAGATGCTGAAAAGCATTGTTTCTCAGTTCTGTGTAGAAACAATGCTTCTAGCTGAGATACTTGCTTATTTGTGTCTTTCGGTGTGGCAAAGCCGCTCTGCTACAGTTGTATTCAGTTCGGTGCCTTGCCAGTGTGCTCGTACCCCGCTGGACCTTTTTCACCGTTCCAATCGCAGACGTCACTGTGGGATTTTATGCGACAGGAAAACACAAAGTAGTGCACGGCTGCACGGTGGAAAGCAAAGAATAAATAGCTTTCAAAGTTATTGGCAAGAAAAATCTGAAAATGATGTCATGCATTGTGTTCAGTTACTTCTGAGTGAATACTTTTACCTCCAGTAAAAAAACAAAAAAACAAAAAAAAAGATCAAATGCAGCACCACACCACAATGCCTCCATCACCATGTTTTAAGGTGATAATGGTGTGTTCAGAGTGATTCACTGTGTTATTTCTCCGCCACAAGTGACATTGAAATGACACACTTTGGTCTCAGTCACCTAACGCACATGTTTTCTCTTACCAGGGTTTTGTGTAACTGCAAACAGGACTTCTTATAACTTTCCATCAAAATGACTTTTTTCTTGCTGCTATTTTGGAGATTTAAGCTAAACTGCATTGGGGTTCGTTAACAGTCCAACTTTTATTCACTTTCTCTTGTAATGCATCCAGAATGTAGCCTTTTTTTTATGTTTGAATCATATCACGCACTTTGAATTACCTTGTTGCTGAAATGTGCCTCTCAAACAAACGTAAGTTACTCTTCAGACACATAGTTGCACTTGATTTGATAATGGGGTAAAAGTGCAAAGACTGCTAAATTCAAATGTGTGGCAACCTTTTCACGTTCTCATTTTTGGACTGCACACTGCTTTGTGTTGGTCCGTCACACTGTTTTACTGAAACGTACACTGCCGTTTGTGGTTATAATGTAACTAAATGTTTTATTCCCTTCATAAAAATTCAAAAACCGTGGGATTAACTCATATTAAGCCCCCGCCTCGGATCAATATATGGTAGAGACACTTTCAATTTCCCCGATCCTGCTCAGAAATGTAGACATTCCCCACAGCAAGATGCTGCCACCACCATGTTTCACAGTGAGCGCTCCCAGCGCTCCGAGTAGAAATGGTAGCGTTTTGTTGTAATGTATGCGAGTAGAGACGGAAGTTCGCTACAAATAATCTAATTTTCATGAAATGTGTGTTTCACCCAATATACTGCAGCAGTGAATTTGTGGTAAACGGATGAGCTCGAGGCAGCAGGAACGGAAAAGATGAAAACACGAATGCAGCAGGAAGGATTGATGGGAAAACTGCGAAAGCTTTCACTCACAGGCTCTGGCATGACGTAGTGCCTCTCGAATTCCTGAGTTATTACTTAAAGATGTCTGCTTGTCGTTTCCTCTCTTGCTTTCCAGCGCTCAGCGCCTATCACGCTGCCTAAACCCTATGCAGCAGCAAACAGAGACAAATGCTCGTCAGTTCATTGGAGCAGTCGTAGCGTGTGAAGAAATTACAATTGGAGAAGAGAAGGCCCATTTCACTGCAAGTGATGTTTTATTTAATCATGGCGACGGCGAACGAGACAAACACGATTGTGATCCGGGCCTGGATTTAAGATGAGGAAGCGGCCAAATATGAGAAACAAATTGGATTATTGAACGCTGCCGCCGCCGCCGCCAAACATTTCCCCCTTAGATGTCCGATGATTGAGGGTGACGGAATCCAGTCAGGCTGAGTCCTGAGACTCGGTTCTAGGACTTGGTCAGTCAGAACAGACTTTCAGTCTGAGCAAACACAAAGCACACACGCACTCACTGACACTAAACATACACACCAACACGCACACACACACACACGCACACACACACACTGTTCCCACTTTCAGGGAAGCTTCTGAGTAAGAAGGAAAGTCAACGGAGAAATTTACAAAGGAAGTGAGGCGTAATCTCTGAATTATATATACGCACTGAGACTATGATTTCATTCAGGGGGAAGCCCATTCTCTAGCCCCCACCTTTCTCCCACTTCTGTTAGGCATTAGTCCACGGCCCTGTTCCCTCACTAGTAAAAGTTACCCGTGACAACTTTCTGAAGTCGTTTTAATGTTTTTTCCCCTCGTGTGTGTGTGTGTGTGTGTGTGTGTGTGTGTGTGTGTGTGTGTGTGTGTGTGTGTGTGTGTGTGTGTGTTGCCACAGGTGGAGGTGGAAAACGGAAAGGCAGGAGTAAAAAATGGAAGGAGATCCTTCGCTTTCCTCACATAAGCCAGTGTGCTGAACTGGGAAAAATCATTGGTAGGTTCTCTCCTGCTGTGTTTGGCTTGTTGGAGTTTCCGAATGCTCCGTGTCAAAGTTGTTTTCTTTCTTTGTTAAAATGTATTATTATTTTATACTTTTGCAGAGAGGGATTATGCCAGCATCTGCGACAAGCAGCCTATTGGAAGGCTTCTCTTTCGTCTTTACTGTGAGACCAAACCCAACTTGCAACGATGCATTCAGCTGCTGGACGCAACGGTACGCATGAACACACATTTAATGGGCTTTCCCCCCCCCCACTCCAGGTTTTCCTTCATTAATTGATTTATGTGGAAAGGAAAAATTGGACAGTACAAATGTAAGCACATAGAGGGTTTCAACCATTCAACATTGCCTACAGTTTTATTATTAATCCTGTCATGTATTTCTTATTTTTAATGTGGCTTTCTTTACTTTTGTTAAGAAAGCCATCTGTACTTGTGTGTACAGATGGAGCTAAATACATAAACGCCTCAGTCGAAGGCTGCGTGTAGAAAATGCTTTCAGTCTCAAACTTTGCAGTCAGAAAATGTCTGTTTATGTAGAACAATCCAGTCCAGGCATTTGAGATGAGCAAACATAGTGGTGGTTCTCATAAAAAAATTAAAAAAAAAAACCTATGGAAGTAACAATTTAGTTGAGGAATGAAGGCTTTACGAAGTGATTCAAAGAATTTTTCAGTGTAGAAGTATAAAGGTCAGATTTGATTACGCTAAATATTTAAGATAAAGAGCTGGAGTTGCACAACAGCGGCCCAAATTCCTTAAAAAGTAAAAAAAAAAAAAAAGTCTTTCACTTCTCAGAGTCAATAGAAAGAGCTGAAGCAAATACTAACTTCAGTTTTGTTAGCAGCTAATTGTTAGTCAGTGGCTTTAGGATTTGTTTCTGTAATTCACCCTTTCTTATCAAATGTTAGGAGCTTTCACTCCACTTCACTCCACTTCACCCCACTTCACTCATGTCACTCTTATGTCATCATCTGGGTTGTTAACTGTTAACTTTTTGTTTCCCATTAAGCCTTTTATTTCCTTCCTGTGTGAGTTATTATCACTTATTATCAAGTGCCAAGGTCAAATTGACATTCTCAATAAATAAACGAGGAAATGATTAAAAAGCGCATGACTAAAACTGTCTTTAGGTTTTCCAGAGACTCCGGGCTTTGGAAAATGGAAAGCCGGCCTCCAATCCCAGTTTTCTGTCAAAACGTCGTGCACTTTTCTGCTATTGAGTTGTTTGTTGAGTTGTCATTGAAATGATTAACTTATTGTAACAGTGGTGGGTCAATTTCTGATCGTACAGTTCTTTAAATCTGAGCTGTGACAGATTCACGACAGAAGGTCCTCCCAAGTGACCTAGTGAAGGCCGAGGAAGGTGCCATCGCCTTCTAGAGTAAAGTCTGCACTGATCAGGGCTCACATCCTGTTTGACAACGCCAGACTGCTGGGAAAGACTGGAATTGTGGGACAAACTTAATTTTGTAGACAAGCCAGCCAAGAGTTTTTCTAAAAGAAAGTACAATTAAAATAAAACAGTTATATCAAATGAATGAAAAAAATGAAAACTAAAAAGACAAAAACAACTCAAGAATTATTTCCTTTCTTTCTACAAAATAAGAGCCACAAAGACACAGGGGGTAAAGCTCAAAGCATTTGTCCTTATATCTGGGAATTATAATAATATCTTAGGCTACAACAGTGGCTGAGTAGTGCTTTGCAAGACAGACGTTTCTGGTTACACCCCCAATGATTAATGATTACAGAGGGATATAATGTCGGGCTGTTGTTGCAGGAAGGAGCGCTCTGTTTTATGCGTCCGAACAGTAAAAGAGCAGAAGAAAGCTCCCGTGGAGCTGCGACGCGTCTGAAGTCTGCCATCCAGTCTGAAACCTGATGGAGTCTGAAATATTTTCCTGCAGACGCGTCTCAGTGGAGCGCAACGCCGCATTTCTGCACATGCAGACACAGATTGATATGCCGAGACCTTTAGTCCCATTATGTGCTACCAGGGATCTCATATTTCACATAGCAATGACTTAAAGAAATGACTTAATCTTCCTCCACCACGCTCCCGCTTCTGCAGCTTCGTCACCACCATGTTGTTTCCTCCTCAAGCCTTTAGGGGATCTGGCAGTCCTATTTTGAACGTTTGTTGAACTTTGGAAAGTTCAGTCAGCTGCTTCTGCTTGTAAACAACTTTCCCGTTGGCATGGTTATTCGTCATATCAGCTTCGCCAGACATAAAAGCCCACTGGATGGAGCTCAGGCGAGCACAGAGTCCATGTAATAAAAAAGAAATCCTTCAGTGGAGAGCTGAATCAAGTAGCAGCGCAAAGATAAACAGAACATTACAAGAATTAATGCAGTCGATACCAGCTCTCGAATGCTAATGGCGGAGGGGGAGAGAGTGTTTACAAGAGTGGGTGAAATGTGTTGTAAGTCTGGAGTGAAATATCGGTGCTAAAATTGCTATATGTGACAGTATTATATTAGAACAAGATAAAATTAGAGTTGCTTAGGTAGGAATCTGGAAATGAATTGGACTGATATTAATCAGACCTGAATTGGACCTATTTGTCTTTGAGAAGGAGTTAGTTTCGAATATTTGCCCTTGACAACTAATTCCCAGAAAGAGCCGGATCTTCTTAAAGAGACAGAGGCCCACTGACCTCAAATTTTTTTTAAGTCTCTTTTGACATATACAGCAACCGAAGGCAACGTAAACACTTGATTTTACTATAACTATGTGTGTGGAACGTATATAACACTTCCCCTTTAACCTGCTATCGACCGTCTCTGCAAAGGACAGCAAAAGACAAACGTTATCTGAGTGGAAGAAAAGCAAAACAACAACAGAGTCTACATGTCAGACAACAAACCAACTATTTCACTGAACTATTCTGTTTGCATTGCAGTTCAATAGAGCTCTGACTACTCAAACAGGCAGATGACCTGGTCGTTTACCTCCCCTCCCAGCCCCGCACTCCCATTTCTCACTCCTTGTCTAGACTAAATACCTCCCACATGACACATTTAAGTCTTTATCTATCAACACCCAGAATATCTTTGTGGGACATGTGACAGGACAGAAAGGACAGCATTGTTTCCCGATCCCAGAACAGCCCTTGTCCCTTTCCCCTGCTCTGCCTTCTTCTAACCACCTTCTCCACAAAGCGACCACCTCCGCGAAAGGGAAGCCACTCACACGCACTCATCCCAAACACATTCCCAGGCTAATTCTGCACTCGGTCCATGTGACGAACTCTGACTCTGCGCTCATCGTTGGGCATTATTTGTGGCACTCAATAAGCCGGGTCTGAGTGCGGTTACAGCCAAGCGGATCCTTGTGATTAAATAACACCGCTGCGCGCTCTGAGCAGTTGTGAGGTTCGCTCAGCGTGTTACGCAATCTAGTCGACGTGCTATTCATAAAATTTTATAAACAAGTGGGCAATTAGTGGAAAAGGAAAATGAGGAGGAGAAAGCCTGAATGCGTTTTTTTTTTTTTTTTTTGTGGGGAATGTACTCTGGTATCACAAGAGGGTGTGTGTGTGTGTGTGTGTGTGTGTGTGTGTGTGTGTGTGTGTGTGTGTGTGTGTGTGTGTGTGTGTGTGTGTGTTGGAACCCCACTGGTTCCAAAAAGCCAAAGGGGCATCTCCTTTCCCCTTTGGCTGACCCCCCACCAGCAAAGGGTGGGAGTCAGAGCGCTATTTTACTCTTGCTTCAAATGCCTGTTTGTGTGTTTGTCAGATTAATGTGTGTGCAACATCAGTGAAACTTCTGTTAACGATCACTATTCTTTGCCTCTGTTTCTTTGTGTACAACACATATTTGTTTCAGGGTTTTTTTTTTCTCGTCAGTTGCTTTGTGGTTTTTCAACTGAGCTCTTGGCTTCAGTGGAAATCTGGTGACGCTGGTGTGACACACTGTGACACTCCAGGACCTCAAGGAATCCCACCGTGTTTACTGCGGGATTGCCAGGCAACGCGGACCCATGCCGGAAAAAGCCCGGCGAGTAGAAAGACGAGGGCCCGTTTGCATCACGGACGCCATGTTGCGTCCCCCGTCCCTCCGCAGAAGTTAAACTCGCTGGCTGGGAAACGCATCAGAGCGCTTTCATGTTGCTCCCGTCGCGAAAAGTCCTGCAGACAATTGCCTGTTTATCTCAGTGAAAAGAGCAGAGGAGCAGCGTGTGTTTATGTGGAATGAGACTGTGAGGCATACTGATGCAGAGTCAGAGGTCTTTTTCACAGACAAACAGCATTTGCTTCATCCAGGATTCTTCTGTACTTTTGATGGACAAACTTCACACTTTTCCACACTCAAATTTCCACGCTTGTCAGAGATTAAGTGCGACAGATTTCTGATAGATTTTTCTACAATTGACAGGTTTTATATATGGCATATGTAAAGCTTAGGAGATGAACCTAATGTCTTGTTTATTTTTTCCTGTACTTATGGATACTTAGAAAAGAAAATTTCAGACTTTTCCGAACTGGGCAGAAACCTTAGATCCACTAAAGTACGTTCTAAACATCTAATTCATGAAAGTGAAAAGTTAATTAGCTCATTATTCTCACCTGTGCTGCTCCCTATAGAAACTCCAGCTCTGCATTCAGTCATTGCAACATTATCTGTCATCAAGCCCCTGACTCAGGCTGTGAGGGGTCGTGGCTGATATCCTGATTGTATATCTGGCCTGTTTCTTCTCTTCTGTCTGTCGCCTTTTCCTGCACTGAGTGTTTTCCTGCTTCATGTAGCCAGGTGTCTATCACGGCCTCACAGATTTTGGATTTGCCCTAACTCTTCACCCCTTTCTGTTTGCCAACCTGGACCATTTACTTAAACACCGAATTAAAAGTGACAGTGATTATTCACTTTCCCGTGGGGAAAGCTGGACTTTGTGTTCTCCACGGCTTCATCCCTTTTTGATTTTCAGTGCATAAATGTCTCTGCTTTGTCCTGCGGGTGGAACAGTCCCGATAAACTGACCTTTTTCTGTCTGACATCGTCAAAGCTTGAGGTCCGACAATCAAGGTCCGACTCTCTGAAGAAAGGGTGGGAAACCACTTTCTGCCAGAAAAACAACTACTTCCTGTTTGAACATCCCTGCTGAATGCCAGTCACTCACCATCCAGTCTCTATTGCAGAGTCTGACCTGAAAGTTGAACCCAAGAAATAACCTCTTTCCTGCTTTCTTATTCATACAATTACTGTCAATAAGACTGTTTGAACATTACGGGGATTTGATTTCCGTTTTGGGTTCGTATTACACATTCCAATTTTCTAGTTGGAAGCGATGTCTGGCGTAGTGCTCGGTTAGCATGTGATAACCTGAAACACACAACTTCCAAACAGCCACATTATTAATTTAAAATCATGAGATCTAGTGTAGCATAAGGGATTTTAATTATCCATCTGACCTGATGGTTTTTAAAGAGCATTTGATTCATATGAGAAACAAGTTGAATGACGTTTAAAACAAAGAATTGAATGGACGTTTGAAATCACGGAGGATTTTCTTTCATAAAAATGACACTTGTAGGCCCAGATGTTCACAAATTGCATCACGTGCTTTTTGCAATCATTAATGACTGGAAGGTTTGGAGTTCATTCAAACTGATTTGTCTGATAGGGACTACCAAACCCCGTATTCAAATTACATTCACTGAAGCCTGACTGAAATTTGCAGATGTCCACATCAGTCAGTTTTAATACCAATCTAGTGAGTTTCATCGTCAGACGGGTTAAATATCAGAAGAAAACTTTGCCAGGACCTTGTCTGCATGTTTCTTCGGGGTGTTTATACAAAATGTTAGTTGGGAGTATATGTCTAATTTTGAGTATGAGCATTAGGAAAGATTAACAATAAAATTAAACTTACCTTTTGTTTTTAAATGCTTTGAAATAATATAATGAACGCTCAGTTCAACCTTAAAAAACAGATCTGTAAGTTATTAAAAGAAAAAAAATTAACATGCCACCGATTGTGTCTGCACTGCTTTTAGGCAAACTCTTTACACTAAGGTAGAACTACTTTGGGGTTTTTTGATGTTTTTTTTTAATGTTTCCATGACATTGTGCAACAGGCCTCTTTCTATGAGAGTTCTTCAGAAACTCAACAGACGTGTTGTTTTCTACTTTCTGGTAAAATCGTTAGTCATTAGCAGGTCTGGTCATGATTCTACCTGTTAAAGTCATGCTATTCGAAGTGTGGCGTCACGGTAAATGTCAGCACATGAATAATTTTGATAAGAAAGTGCAGTACAAGTCATGAACATGGCATTGCTAACATAGCTGTTTTGCATGTGTGTGTGTGTGTGTGTGTGTATATTTTTTAGGAAGACTATGAGGTTACACCTGATGAGAAAAGAAAAAGCAGGGGGGAGCAAATCATCAAGACCTTCCTTTCAAAACAAGTAAGTTTCCATACCGCGCATTTTCATAGCTCTCAGCCCTTTGAGGTTGACACTGTACTGCAAAAGGGAAACGTTTTACCTTTGACATGGTTATCACGAGGGGCGAAAAAAAGAATCAGAGGCAAAAATGACACAGAAATAACGCAAAGTTTTAAAAACGAACACACTCGTTAACTCTATCAGAAATTAAACCGAATGCACGCGATCGCAGGTCATTCTGCGTTTCTCCTTATCTTGAAGTGTTGCATACATTAGGAGGCGATGGATTTGTGTGCATCTGTGCATTCTTGTGACTGTGTGTGTTTACATGTGTTGATGCAGTCACCTCAGCGGGTAGACATAGCCGAGGTTTTTGCTGAGCAATGCAGAGAGAACCTCGAGCTCAGTCCTTGTAAGGAGATCTTCAGCGACTGCCGCAAGTGAGACGCCATTTACTCACTCTCACCTGTTTCTCATGTGACCAGATTTTTGACCGCGCTCTCTCTCACTCACTCATTTTTCACGCTGAAATGTAGGCCATGTCGTATGATCAGAGAGGTTTGACTGTGCTTTTCTTTTTGCGCCAGGGCGGTCCATGAGTACCTGAGTGGAGCTCCGTATTCAGACTATCAGAACAGCATGTACTTTGACCGCTTTCTTCAGTGGAAGATGCTGGAGAGGTTTGTTGAGTTTTGCTTCTACGCCTTGTGGAAAACAAACTAAACGGCTGGATATTTACTTTAAGTGATATTTTATCTATGGATTGTAATTTTGCAAAACGTTTGCTATCTTGAGGATAAGAAGTATGACATGAAATGCCAAAACTTACACTGTATAAATCAGGTTTGTTGAAACCAGCGGCGTAAAAATGCCTTATAATAAATTAATCAAGCCTTAAACTCATTCTTTCATTTTTGCATCTTTAATTTAATCGGTGGGAGAAAAAGTATTGTAGTAAGTACCCTGAACATTTGTGATCCTCTGGGCTATTTTGTCCTTCAGTAACATCGTTGACATTTTAGATAAAAATTAGTGACCTTAACCTGCTGGAAGTTATATAAAGTATCACCATCAGCGGTGTCAGTACTTGTTGCACATATGACTTTGTTAAAATCGTATTTCTGAACTCTAATAATACTCTCTGGTATTTTGAAAGAGAAAGGAGCCCACAGGATCACAAATCCTCCACCATGCTTGGTACTATAATTTTTCCTCTACTGCGTTAATATGCAGAAATTAAACGTTTAAGATTTGTAAATGTTTCAGTGCGGGATTCTGCTAATGCAATAAAAGATGGATGCCTTAAAAGCTTTCATGGACCTGAGCAGCCAATAATTTGAAGGATGCTGCATATCTGTAAAGGAATCCTTTCAATTATATCACAGAAGAAAAACTAAGTAGAAAGGGCTAGATGTGCATTAATACAGAGGGTAAGATGAAAATCTGTGCTTGATCCTTGTCATTTCTGTGTTTGTTACTGAGGTTACTTCAGATATGCATGAAAAACAAAGTGAATGGTTTCTTTTATAGGTGTTTAATTAACATCGATTTGGAACCGAAATGTATATTCCAGTCAACGTTTCTGTCTCTGCCAAGACTTTATCTGGAAGCATAAATCTTTATGCATATTCTCTAAATGGAACAGCCATCCTAAATATGTCAGATAATAAATCGGTTTTGGTTACTATTTGCATTCATTTGGGGACAGGATCTACATTGAAAATATTCTATGCAAAAAGGGGTCATTTAAAGGAGGCAGCCGGCTTTCAGGGCAGCATTGATTGTATCTGTCTGGACAGTGAAATTACCCCCAAGGAGCCCCACCCTCTGTACAGGAAACAGAGTCAGGATGGCGTTGAGCTCCGCAGATAATATCTCTGACTTGATCGATACCACATAACCATCTATTAATGGATCCTGTTGTATGTGTGCTCTGTCAGGCAACCAATCACTAAAGACACATTCAGACAGTACCGGGTGCTGGGGAAGGGCGGATTTGGGGAGGTAAGAGAAGCGGCTGGACGCTACATCTAAAAAATTGGGACTTTTCCTGTGACACGCTGGATAATATTCTTGCCGTCCTCCGCAGGTGTGCGCATGCCAGGTCAGAGCAACAGGGAAGATGTACGCCTGCAAGAAACTGGAGAAGAAGAGGATCAAGAAGAGGAAAGGAGAGTCCATGGCTCTGAACGAGAAGCAGATTTTGGAGAAAGTCAACAGTCGGTTTGTTGTGAGTAAAAGTCATTCGCTTGAACATGCAGCTGTGGGATTTCATCCTTGTGTGTGTCAGACCAGAGTTTTCCCGCATCACGTTGCACGTCTCTGTCTTTCCTCAGGTGAGCCTGGCGTACGCGTACGAGACCAAAGACGCACTGTGTCTGGTGCTGACCATCATGAACGGCGGCGACCTGAAGTTTCACATCTACAACATGGGCACGCCGGGCTTCGACAAAGACAGGGTCCAGTTTTATGCTGCTCAGATCTGCTGCGGACTCGAGCATTTGCACAGGGAATCTATTGTCTACAGGTAGCAATCTCAGACGAATGTGTACACGAATCTGGCAACGCTGTTCTTCCACTCTGTATGTGAAAGGTTGATGACTGGTGGCTCTTTGCTACTTTTAGGGATTTGAAGCCGGAAAACATCTTATTAGATGATAATGGTAAGTTTTCTAATCAGATTTCAAGTTATAACAAGTAATGCCATTTTTTTTACAACGTTTGCATTCATACTAATCATGGGCATAAACAAAGTTATTTTCAAAAACAAGAACTGGATGCTCAAGTTTGGATTTATTGTGGGTCTCCTCTGATCTACGTACTGTAGTTCCAAATTATATATACAGGTGAAAATAAACATGCACAGCCCCACTAATGTTTGGTGAATTGTTGCTTAGTAAGTGGCAGACAAACCACACACATAATTTAGCCGCCAAAAAGCTTCTGGCTTAATTCTGAATGTGTATTTGGCCTGTTCCTGGCAGAACATGGCTAGTTTATTTAAACTAGTTGCTTTCCTGACCCAGACCAGACATTTACACAAAATTCCCACTTTTGAAATAAGGTTGAGATCAGGAAGCCTAATGTTGTCCTGTTTAACTAGTTTTAAAAGCCAACTAATTTATGGGCTCTGTGTCCACATAAGTTGATCATGTACCTGCTGCCTTGTTGCAGGACACATTCGGATCTCTGACCTGGGGCTGGCCATCAAAGTGCCTGAAGGAGAACCCATCAGAGGCAGGGTGGGGACAGTGGGCTACATGGGTAAGAAACAACTCGCTAAAGACACACTGACCAAGCAAACTGTTACAATAACCAATAAATATATGTGCAACAATTTGATTACATTTTATTTCTGAGAAGAAATAAAAGTTCACCAACTAAAAAGTTACATTCCAGCTATATTTTTTTATACAATTTACTCAACTAAACTAGCTACGATCTAATTCATTATTAAGGTCACTTGGTTAATTTGGCCTGTCTTTTTTCATGTTTTTATCAAGTAAAATTGGTTTGTGATTTGGCCTAAAATATTACTTTGATAGTTGTAGCATTATTTTCCTGACAGCCACAGCTAGGGGGCGCTGTTTCCTGTCGAAAACATCCTTGGCCTCCTAGCAAACAAGTTTGGTCATCGACATCTCAGCAAGTTGCTAAACTGCTTCTAAAATATCTTAAATTCTCGCTCTAGTATATAAATTTCTCCACCACAGAAACAATTTCTTAACTTTTCCTCAATTTATGAATTCAGTCATGATGCAACCCACATGACCAAATCGGCCTTGCTGCTCCGTGGTGGAGCTAACATCTGACACACAGTGTAAAACCTGGGATATTGTTGTCATTGTGCATATTAACAAGCTCTTCTTCCTGCTGTTTTTCCCCTCCCTCTCTGCAGCTCCAGAGGTGATCAACAATGAAAAATACGCCATGAGCCCCGACTGGTGGGGACTGGGCTGCCTCGTTTACGAGATGACCGCGGGGAGATCGCCCTTTCGTGCCCGGAAAGAGCGAGTGAAGCGGGAGGAAGTGGAGCGGAGGGTGCAGGAGGAAGAGGAGGAGTACAACGACAAGTTTACAGAGGACGCGAAGGCGATCTGCAGAATGGTGAGGCTGGATGAGACGCCGTGTGTAGAGGCAGAGAGATAAATAAATAATAAATATCCTGAATGACTCATCTCTGTGCTTCTGCCTGGCCAGCTGCTCACCAAAGACCCCAAGCAGAGGCTTGGGTGTAACGCGGATGGAGCAGCGGGCGTCAAGGCCCACTCGTTCTTCAAAAACATCAACTTCAAGAGGATGGAGGCTGGAATTGTAGATCCTCCCTTTGTGCCTGATGTGAGTGCTTGGTTGTTATGGTGTGCTCAGATATATCAGTGATAAATGTTCTGCTCGGATGAACTTGTCTGCTAATTTTCCTCTCGACCCCGACTCTCTCCCGCCGGTCATTCCCCTCTCCCAGCCTCGGGCCGTGTACTGTAAGGATGTTTTGGACATAGAGCAGTTCTCCACTGTCAAGGGAGTAAATTTGGACCAAACCGACAATGACTTCTACTCCAAATTTGCTACGGGCTGTGTTCCCATCCCATGGCAGAATGAGGTGAGCCAGGCATCCCTAAACGCTCCGTTCACTTTCAAATCAGCAAATGTTTAACATTGCTCGTGTTTTCGTTTCCTCGGTTTCCTCCTTCAGATGATAGAAACAGAGTGTTTCAGAGACCTGAACGTGTTTGGGCCTCAAGGGACAAGGCCTCCAGATCTGGACTGGAATCAGCCGCCGGAGCCACCCAGACGTAGCCTGCTGGACAGGATCTTCAGGAGGCATGTAAGCGGATGTGAGCGCACATACGGCGGAGGTTCCGGACGGGCTCGTTCAAACTAACCCATCTCTCTCCTTGCTTCGCCACAGCACCCAGATGTGCCCATCTCCAACAGCCGTGTGCAGTCTTCCAGTGTAAATTCTGTGGACTCCATGTCCAACTCTGCCCCCTAGTGGCACAGCTGACAGTGTGGGACCTACTTAACCCACAAACGTACTCTCAAGAAGGGAAGGAGCTCGGAAGGGCTTCCCTGTTGCTGATTGGTCCGCAGCTCAAAGGCCTGAGCAGCAGCTGGAGACAGCCTGTTTAAAAGCCTAAATGGTCAGCCCGTGGGTAGGGAAGGGAGGGGAAGGGGCAGGGTGGGGGGATTGACCGGGCCCTGAGATCCTGGGCATTAGTAGTAGGACACTTGATGTTGTGGAGATGTTTGGAAATATTCAGACAAACCTTTCTTTCCCTCAGGATCGTTGGACTGTAGAACAGAGCCACTGTTGTTGTTCTTGAACCAGAAAAAGGATTAAAAAGAAACAAACTGATAATCAGGGGATTCACTGTATAATAAAGACCACCACAGGGAATAAAGGTTGGGTGGGGGTGGGTGGGGGGAAAGGTTAAATGAATTTTGTTTTTCAAAAAAAAAAAAAAAAAAAGGGTCTGTTTTTTTTGGTTTTTGTTTTTTTTGGGGTTTTTGCTTTCCTTTCAGTCTTGTACTTTCTGGCCTGTATCTTATACCAAGATCTCTCTCATCTCTCTGCTTCCCCCTGACGTGTCACCATCTGCACAACTCTTAACTTATTCTTTCGCCGTTCTTCACCTTCCAGACCTCAGATGACTCCTAAACATTCAGAACATGCCACCTCAGCAACCTCAAACACACAATGTACATTGCCTTTGCGTACACTCAGGCCAAAGATTGCAGTTCTAGTTTTGTGATACTGTTGTCATGTTGAATTGTTGTTTTTTTTGAAGGTTTTTAGCTGTTGTGTAGAACTACAGGAGGATCAGAATGTGTGATCCCATTTATAGACTTTTCTTTAAATATGAGCCTGCAGACATATCATACACACACACACACACACACACACACACACACACACACACACACACACACACACACACATGCACGCACACACGCGTGCATACAGTACAGCGCCTTCCAGAACTATCCATACCTCCTGAATACGTTGTTGCTAATTACAATCACAAACTACAATGGGTTTCTGTGGGAGTTTATGATTGACTGACACAATGTAGCCCATGGTATGCCGTTTTAAACTTTTAATCATACAAAAAAATCTAAAAAGTGTGGCTTGCATTTGCATGAATTCCTCCAGTAAATACTTTATCGAACCACCATTTGCTGCATTTAGTGTGTACGCCTCTTCTGGCTTTTTCACATATTTTTGACAATTCTACTTTGCGAAGTACCTCGAACCTATTCAGATATCTGAAGACTCTCAACTGGATTCAGACTTTGACATTCCACTGTAGCTGTGGTTCTGGTTCCGGGTCCTGGTTCCGCTGGAAGACGAACCCGTTCTCAGGTCATTTAGGCGGCCACCTCAGGCCTCTTGCCTCCTTCATGTTCTCAGCCTGTCGGTGTATGCAGAAGGCCTTGTCTTCTTAAGCTTGCGGATGTGCCCTCGCCCTTTCCACTTTTCATTCAGCTCACATTCGGTTCGACTCAAAAATATGTCATTTTTTCCAAAGGGAAATGAAACGTTGTCGCATCTTATACCGTCCCGTTATCTTCAGAGCTGTTGTGGATGTGAACCCGGCGCTGCTACTCCAGCATGCTGCCACTTTGAGCGCCGCAAGTGTAGAATAACAAGTTGATGGGCGGAACATTTTTCTGCAAGTTGACGTTATTTGAGAGCTCAAAACAGCTTAAATATCTTGACAATCTTTCCTGAATCTCTGACTGTTTTGGTTTTCGTTAGGCTGTTTCTTTAGCCATGTTCTCCAACAAAACTCAGAGGGTTTCACAGAACAGCTAGGATTACATTAGAAAAAGATTGTCTTTTATTATTTTTAGTTATTTCACGGTATGAGAGTAAAGGGCGGTCAATACAAATGCATGCCAAACTTCATATTTTTAGTTATAAAAATAAAAAAACATGTTTCATTTCCTTCCACTTTTAAAGCACGTGTGCTGTTTTGTGTCCTGTCGCACAGAATCCCGCACGAAAGCTTGTGATTGAGACGCGACAGAAATGAGTAGTTTTGCGAGGCGCCGCACTGCGAACACACTCAGACTTGTGAGAATCGTGTTGTGTTTTCATTGCATGGACAAGCGTAAGTATGGACAGCTGTATCCCTTTTCGCTTCTGCATACCTCATTCCTCCGACTCTGCCGTCTTATACACGCGGACGTTTCCCTCGGTTTACAGTGTCACTTTATATTTGGCATTATGTGGAGTTTGACGACTAATTAATATGCTGTACAGAAACAGATCTCTCTCTTTTTTCTTCCTTTTTTTTTGGGTAGTTATCTGCACAGTCCCCATGGAGTGGAGAGGAACACATGCACTCAGCATGACTTACAAGTTGCACAATTTAAGATACCATCAAGCTGTTTTGTTACCAAATTAAAATGTCTTTCCTCTGACCATTAAGGCACATCCTTGTATTTATACCGTCACATGCCGCTTGTTTTTCTTCTACACCCGAGACTTAAAAGTGTTCTTCTCGCTCTCCCTCTGCCTTTTCCATGTAAACAATATTGCTGCATAGCCATTGCTGTCTCATGTACAGATTATTTTTTTATATATATATATATATATATATATATATTTTGTTTTTTTGCCCGTTTACACTAAGCCCTCAGTGCGCTCTTCAAAAATGCCTCACAAATCTAAAGGGTCTTCCTCTTGTTTTGTGTCCAACTGTAACCCGAAGACACAGGGTATCGAGAACTACCTGAAAGGTTTACCTTATCTGAATCTTCTTTAATCAGCCCAGCTCCTTGGCGTCAGAGCTGAGGAGGAGGAGGAGGAGGAGGAGGAGGAGGAGGAGGAAGAGGAGAGGAAGACACCAGAGAATCTCCACATAAAGAAGTGGCCTTCTCGCAGCAGCACAGCCAATTAAAGGGAGGGAGAGCACTGGCTCTTCTGCTTCGTTTTTAAGAATGTGGTGTATTTCCCTGTTTTAAGCTGGCCGAAGCTGTTCCATGCAGTAATTTTAATCGTCCTTACCGATCTCACACAAGCCTGTTTTTTTTTTTGTTTTGTTTTTTCTTTCTTTTCCTATGCGTACTTGACGTGAAAAAGGGGAAAAAGAAAAAAGAAAAAAGTATCTGAATCAGACTGAAGTGCCTCCTTGTTAGCATGATTTCCAGACAATGCCCACACAGACATCAGCACTTTGTTTATTATCTGACTGTCATGCTCTGTTTGCTTCGCTGGGGAAACACAAATACACGTAGACTTACACAGTTTGTTGGAAGGGAAGGGAAAGGAAGGAGGAGTCGCAGACGGAGCGGAGTCTATGAGGGAATTTTCCTTCTTAATGTGATGTACAGCAAAGTGCTGAGTGCATGTGAAAGCCAAACCCACTGTGTCAATCAAGTCCTAATAAACTCTGTATTATAGTTTGAATACTCATCTGTTCATCTGTCTCTTTCTTTCCCCTGATTGCTCTGTGGATGTGACCATGAGGCCGCATTCACAAGTTGGCGGCGTGTCATAAGACATCGACCTAATTCCCCTTTTTTACGGCTTTTGCACACGCGCGAAGGTGAAGTGGCGGCCATTCGTTAGTCTGTCCAACTAAACACACACCGCCATTAAAATACATGTGTTAAAGGATGAAGGTGGTATCTGTTTCTTTGATCCTTTCAGTTTCAAAATATGCAAATCTTTTTTTTTTTATTAATTATTGAAATACAGATTTAAAAATTACAATATTTTTTATTAGAATTTTTTTTTTTTCAGAGACCAAAACCAGCAAACGGCACATTTCTTAATAAAGAACTGAATACTTTCCTTTTAGTTTATTCAGTTCCTTTCAGCTGACGAATGACCAGCCTGAGTTTAGATGTCACTTTTAGTAAATCGCTCGCTCTGTTTCTTTTGTCTCCTGTTTCTTTTCTTCAACATTTTGAAGCTTTTATTGTGGTTACTATCCATCTGTGTGGAATTGGATCACCTTGTGTTTCCACTCTGATCAGGAGTGTGGATTAAAATCTCAAAATGCAATTTTTGTGTTAATGTGGCTCACCTGCTTCTCTATTAAACTGAATGGTATAATTTCAAAACCGCATTTTCAGGTCTTACTGTGCACAACATGAGGTTGAAGTTTATGACAACAAATGTGTCACCAACTAGCTGACATTTGATTTTCCCTCCCCCCTGAAAAACCTTGATTGATTTACGGTACGCTGCACATTCAAGTGTAATAAGAAAAGTCTAAAGCAAATCACAATGTAGAGCACATTAAAATCTGCTTTGAGGAAATTAAAAGCTTCAGAAAGCACACAAAAAAAACCTTCTTCTTCTTGTAGGGTCCACTGTTTGATTGTTGGCTTACAACTTTGGATTAACTTTAGACAAAAGTGATGCGATGCAAACCGGAGCCTCATTAAAAGAAAATCATGTACTTGCCAATGAAAAGGGAACTCATTCGATCAGGTTTATGACCTGGTTTCTAGTTCTCTTTGTCCCGTGTTTCTTTACAGTACAAGAAACATGGGAGTTTTTCCACTGTGTGATGAATCACCCGTCACACGCCTGCTTGTTCTCATGTTGAACGAGGGAACCCGACCACAAGGACGTGGGGTTACAGTTTAAGGTGACTTCAGTTTCTATTTTCCTGCTGCCAGGGAGTTATTAAACACCTCTCTCTCTCTCTCTCTCTCTCTCTCTCTCTCTCTCTCTCTCTCTCTCTACGCTTGTTCTGACTCTGATCCCATAAGTGGTTTCCCTCTTCACAGGTTTTCAGCTCTTATCTGATCTGAGCTGTTGCCTCTGACGGCTTTCTTGACGAGGAGCCTGTTGAGACAATATTACCCTTAGATAACTTGTGTTTGGATTGGATGGAGTGAGCAAGGTTCCTAAAACACACACACAGCTTTACATAATTTATCCTTATCGAATCTAATCGTCTACACTTTGGGGTGAAATTCCAGGAACTGTAATCTGGCCGATGATGCTGTTTAGCGCGTAAGAGGAAACGAAATGTTAAGAAAAAAAAATCACATGAAACATTTATAGGGTCTTTAAAAGAAAATCTTCTTTCATCCCGTAAGTATCATCTCACACTTTGAAAATAAAAATATTTTTAAAAAAATCTAGCTTTTATGAAGAGTAATTTTATTTAGTGAGAGGGGAAAAATGTGTTGCGTTTGGTTTGTACTGTTTGTACTCCTAAAAACTCCCAGCGATGAATCTAAGCTCTAGCAGAGGACTAGTCAAAGATCCCTTTTTCTGTAACATGTTCCAACCTTGTGAAGACTTTTAGGAGAAGACTAGAAAATTCTTGAAGAGACTTAAATGGGGCCTGCCAAAGTGTGCCCGTCGGTTTGGACCCAGCGTTCTGATGCTACAATGTCATCAATAGCATGTGGAAAGTCACAAGCATGTTGACTAACATGGTCTTGGACCATTCAGTATGTTCAAATTAGTGTATAAACCAAAATCAGCTAAAATGCTGATGTTAGAATGAATACTGTCAGTAGCATGTGGTGCATCACTAGCATGTTGTTGGTAATTGACTTACTTCATTTAGTAAACTAAAAATTGCTAAGAAGTAGTAAAATAGCTAAAAGCTTATTTAAGGTAAAAGGCTGCGCAAGGCAGAAAGGCAGAGCGTTTCTGCTCTAACCCGAGAGACAAAGATAATGCAGGCTTATTGCAGCGCCTACAGCGGTGCACTAGTGGGGCCAGTGAAATGCTAAGGTTTGTGCTAATGTTAATGCACTGTCTTGCTGTGCATTAACAATATAATTGCACCGCCTATGGAAGTACACTAACCTGACAGGAATATGGAGACTTTTATTTTGAAATTTTCACTCAGCTTCATCTTTCATGGCAACACTAATCCCATGTGTAACACTGGTTCAGTTAATCAGTAATGCCCTAGAGAGCAATTACCTGATGTAAAAATTGTCAAGTCTTTTATTTTGTAATTTTCATTAAGCTTGATATAAAATTGCCACACTAATCCTGTGTGTAACAATGGTTGGTTAAAATCAGTTATAAAAGGCCCAAAACACAAGTAGTTCCAAAGTGCAGCTCATTCCTCAGAGTTCTGCCATAGTTAGAACTACAGTGATGCGTTTTTGTAGTCCTAATCAGCTGCTCTGATTAGGACTGTGTTTCGTTGCTATGGTAATGGATCCTCTGCTAATTGTCTGTGTGTGAGACAGAAAGATGGAGAAAGAATTC
Source organism: Poeciliopsis gracilis (assembly GCA_911649635.1). Classification (NCBI taxonomy): domain Eukaryota; kingdom Metazoa; phylum Chordata; class Actinopteri; order Cyprinodontiformes; family Poeciliidae; genus Poeciliopsis; species Poeciliopsis gracilis. The sequence continues at coordinate 2,030,275 of CAJVRI010000005.1, read as the reverse complement.
TATCTTTGTGAGACACCCAGTCAGTTTTTATGAAAAAAAGGTCGCGCAATCATTTGGATCAGCTGTTCTGAAATAGAGACACATGTAAAACATGCAGAGCAGAAGGCCTGAGCACTGGAACTGAGAAGCACTGACCTAATGTGACACTGGACATATGATGGTGTGTTAACACTAAATACGTTTTGAGCGTCAGGCGCGTCTGGTTTGCATTCAGTCTATGTGGTGGCACGTCGAGAGCTATTGCGGTGCACTTCGAGCTTCTGGCATTAACGGTAGTAGGAGGCAGCAGTTTTTTTGAGGTGAAGAACAATAGGTGCCTGCCATGCAATGCATGGAGTGACTGACTATGCATTGCTATGGGCCACCTCCAGTAATAAATGTCCTATTGGAGAAAGGACATTTATTATAAATGAACCAAAGGTTATTTTGTTCAAAACAATTTTTTGTTGGCTTTTGCTGTAACTATTGAAGTAAGGTAACAGTGATGCTTTAAAAGATGAAACCTTCCTTGGTTTTGGTTTATCAAAGTTTTTATAGGAATAAGTTAATATTCCGTGTTTTAAAAGCAAAAGTCCACTGAATTTGTCTATTTAAAGAGAATCCATGAAGCCAGATAGAAACCTCGAGTTGCTGACGTGACATTTCCTCCTATGACATTGAATTTTTGCCAGTCTCATCCTGAGATATCAATCATTCTTGCGGGAGAAAGGAGCCAAACCAAGAGAAACACTGTTGCCCTTGAGTTGCAGTTCATGGTCCGTGAGGCTGGACGGAAGAGTCATTCAGGGTCTGCCCCACTGACCTCTCTCCTCTGGGTGCCATCCCGTACAGGAAGCCGTCTGCACCGTGGCATGTTTGTTTATGTGTGAATCAGTGGACCCGGGCACTGGACGTTATCTCACGCAGAGTTTGTGAGAAATGCTTGTCGTGTCCGTTGGAGCGTCCTTGATGACACGGCCGTTGGATCGCTTGGTTGGTTCCCCTGTTTATCTATCTGGTGATAGCAAGACGGCCTTCAGGGAGAAGCTCCTATATATACAAGAGCTCTCAAACATCCCACAGATAGAAGTCGGAAAGCCTCTGCAGCTGTCTCTGCTACTCAGCTGACCCTTTACATCCCAGACGTAGGCTAACGTCTTGCTGCATTGCTTGTGTTCCCAGTTATTTTTTAACGCTTTATTTTTCAAGTAAACGTGTCAGAGGTTCCCACAAAGCAAAATGCTGCCTGCAACTTTTAAGCTGTGTGCTGGCATCTCCTATCGGCACATGAGGAACATGACAGGTGAGTGAACAAATCCCACCGGACTGACAACCAGCTGCTTTGACCTACTTCCTGCTTGAATCCACACTTTTTCCAGCTGATGCCTGCATGAAGCTGAAAGCAAGTGAAAGAAGGCAGAACAGAGCCAAATGTGTTCTTGTATTTTTTTTTTCTCGCAGTTTCACCTGTAAATGTGATGTTCTCCTGCTTTCCAGGTCTTAGAAGAAATGCCCTGGCAGCCATCCATCATGAGCTGAACAGGCTGGCGGGTCCAGGCCCCAGCAACTGGATCAGTCAAGTCCGCAGACGGAGCTCTCTCCTCAGTGAGTTGGGGGTTTTTTTGCCTGTTTTATTTTGCTTTTCTCTTTTTTTGTACGGGTAAATCTTGGTGATAAATGGTGTTTCGTTATCAAGAGAGACCTGTTTTAAATAACTGCACAAGAGAATATTGATACATACTGTCAGGAATGTGGTATCAAATGTTGGACCCTTTGTTGTAGCCGTTTTGCTCAGACCAAATTCTCACTTGATTAAGTCCCAGATATTTTCCTGATGATGTTAGATAAAGGTAATCGTATTTAACTTATGGGTGGAGAAAATGCCCAATTGTTACCTTAAAGAGGCCCTACAGCAATATTTGATGCACCTTTTCTTGTATTTGCTGAAAATGTATATCATTAGACTGTCAATATTATTACTGGGAATGTGAAAAACATCAGGCTGAGCACCTAGATCCATTACAGTCTCTGAGATTTCTAGTTGTGGCACTGAATTTACAAAGCTACAACACACGTCGTCCCAGACCTGTGGAGTTGGAGTTAACGCACGCTTTCTGCTTCAGGCTCTCGGATTCAGGAGGAGGACGTGTACAACGAGGAAGAAATGTCCTACGTGAAGCAAGGAGAGGATGCACTGCAGAAAGCCATCAGCATCCTCAGTGAACAGGACGGCTGGACGGTGGAAACTGTAGCTGTGAGTACAATGCAGAAGCCAAGCTTTCACTGAAGTTTAAATTAACTTTGGGTGTAATGGATACAAGTCTCGGACAGAAGCAATCCATCTTATTTGGCGAGGGAGATGACTGCTGGATCTCTTCCAACATTTGTGCAGGCGAACGGAGACAAGGTTCTGAGCAAGGTCTTGCCAGACATTGGGAAGGTGTTCAAACTGGAAGTGGTGATGGAACAACATCCCGACAACCTGTACGAAGAGCTGGTGGAAAAAATGGAGCAAATGGGAGACTGGAACCCCAACGTCAAACAAGTCAAAGTAAGACGGAAATCTTTTACTGGGGATTACTCCAGAAACAGTATACAGGACTTAAACTCCATTGGTTTGTTGACATTTTGAACCGGGATGTCCCAGATTCTTCAAAAGATCGGACAGGACACCATGGTGACCCACGAAGTGTCGGCAGGGACGCCAGGCAACGTGGTGGGACCGAGGGACTTTGTGAGCGTCCGCTGTGCCAAACGTCGAGGCTCCACCTGCTTCCTGGCTGGAATGTCCACTCAGCATCCGAAAATGCCAGAGCAGAAAGGTGTAATCAGGTAAACGAATGAGGTGGATCATCTGCCTGGTGCACTGAGACACAGCATTCAAACACAAGATTGTCGCTCAGATTTGTTCGAATCAGGTCTCATTTGTGACATCTTGCAGAGCCGAGAATGGGCCTACCTGTATCGTGATGAAGCCTTGTGCTGAAGACCCGAGTAAGACTAAGTTCACCTGGCTGCTGAGTCTAGATCTAAAGGTACATCAGAATAATAGAATCACAAACCTAAACTAAAAACTGTGTGTTCAAAACCTATGGGAGTCTGTCTAATCCCAGATCTATTTTTCCCCTCTGCAGGGCTGGATCCCAAAGACAATCATAAACAAAGTGCTCTCGCAGACACAGGTGGACTTTGCCAGCCACCTCAGAAACAGGATGGCGAATAACGTTTCCATGGAGATGGCTCACGCCTGCTGACACGAGATGCCTCTTGAGCCAACAGAGAGAGAAACTTCTGCTCATCAAAACTCTCATCTAAATCTGCTTAGTAGACACTGAAAAAGTAGACACTCCAGTGAGTTTTAGCAAGATCCTGGAAAGATTGTGCTTTTCTGAAATCTTGAGGAAAATCTCAGCACTTTTTCAAAAACAGAATGAGTATAAACACACATAATCACAACGCCATTGTTGATAAGCCTATGAAAGTTCAAAAGATATATTTTAGTCTACATATGTGCACTGTGTGCACTCGAGCCTGACATGGGTAATTGCCAAGCAAAGAACAGGGTTTTGATATTCGCCCCGTAAAATTGTATCAGATTTTAATGATGTCCTTTCAGAAACACAGTTAAGAAATATTCAGATTTCCCAATCAAAAGCAGTTATGCTCAGATGTAAACTTTTTGCACTTAACGTTTAAATAATAATAAAAAAATGTAAACACAGAAGGGGAGCTCACTATATGTGAAATGCAGCCTGTCGGGTTTTTTTTAGCCTCTATACTTTTCAGTGTAACCCTTAATGTTTGATCATGCATTACTTGTTAACAGAAGTCAAGACTTTGGGAAGTCACAGCATTTTCTCCTATATAACACATATATTTCCTCACTGACCCAAGCATCATCCCTGGCTGATGAGTCTCTTTCAATATCAACCCGACTAATTTCCTTTCCCCTGTTGTGAAAATGCACTTTTATTTCTGCATGTTATTTATTGATTTTTGCATAGCTGCATGACATCACAGCGACTGCTGGGTGTCACTGATATTTATGCTTTCAGAGAAGAAGTTGTAATAATTGTGTTGAATTAGAACTGGAATAAAGTCTTGTTGAATATGTATCTGGTTTTATGTTTAATTTAAACACACACACACACACACACACACACACACACACACACACACACACACACACACACACACACACACACACACACACACACATATATATATATATATATATATATATACATATATATATATATATATATATAGTATATATATATATATAGTTAGCATGCATACTAGACTAAAAAGGTCTGATCAAAGTTTTCCAATTGGTGTATGTAAAAAAAAAAAATGTAGGGGAACATGCACACGTCTGACTTTAAAATGCAAAAAGCAGCACACTTTTGATTTTTGTTGTTAACATGACAAAATGCAATACAAACTCCAAGGAGGTTTTTGTAGAACAGAATATGCAAAATTAATTGGTCCTCCGGTTATTCACAAGTAAAAAACCAAAACAAACCCAAATGCGAGCCTTAGAACTCAGCTTGGAGAGTTCACTTGTTTTTTCTGCTATTCTACTTAGGAAAGGAAGTGGAACGATTTAGTGGCTTTCCTTAAAATTCCGTATAAAGTTGATCATCAGAAACCACTGCCCTCCTTTCTGATGGCCTTTCACTGCTCGTTCTGCCAGAATGAGCAGGTGTTTGGCCTTTCAGATGTGTTAGGAGCCCAGCAGCTTCAGCAGTTCAATGTGAGCCAGCAGCACATTCCCCATGATCAAGAAACTCAGAGTTTTCATTCCAAACAGGAAATCTGTCCCTCATTACTGCCCGTTATGTAACACTTTGCCAAATTTGTGTAGCTTTGTTCAATCCAAAATGTTTTGCAACGGATAATTTTCTTGGACGCAGTGCAGACAAGAGGGGCCAGAATGAGTCACGGTGTAGGACTCTCACTTCCCGTCTCACAGAAGTTCTCTATGATCCCACTTCATATCTGTGTGATTATGTTATATCGCCAAAGCTCAAAAACGTTCTTTGAACCTGGAACTGAGATTTCAGGATCAAGGGCTTATTTTTTTTTCCTCCCTTTTTCCGCAAACCTTATCAAACGATTGGGTTCCTGACGAATATCGGCATTGTTATTTACTCCGAAATGTTTCGCGAGACATAAATGTCGGTGTTTAAGCGCCAAATCCTGCTTAATTTAATAATCTTCTTGAAAGAATGTTTCATAGTCAAATGCCCTAAAAAATGAAAGCAAAAGCAGATGTGATCAGAGTGGAGGAGATTCACAGAACGTGCTCTATTACTGGTGCAATGGCGGGGAATGTGGGAAAAATCTGACCCTGGACCAGAAAAGGGAAATAATTTCTTTGCAAAGAAGTCGTGCAATGAGAGACAGACAAAACAAGCTGTCTGGCAGCCATACTGAATCCTTGGCCGTGATGCCAACATTGATTAATTAGCTTTTCTTTTCCTGTCCTGAGGTAAATATGGGCACATTCTTTCTGTAAGGCATTTGTATTTTCTCCATCTCCAAGCATGGGTTATCTGTAGGTACTCTGGCTTCCTCCCACAGTCAAAAACATGAATGTGAGGTTAATTTGTCTCTCCGAATCACCAGTATGATTGGGAATTACATGGCCGTTTGTCCTGATGGACTGGTAACTTATCCAGGGTGTACCTCCACCCCCAAGCCTCCTTTGGGGGCGGAGGTTTGGGGACTAATTATTTAGAGATTTACCAGACACTTTAGACAATGGATGGAATGATAATAACATATTTTGAGCAAAGTGGACAGAGCTTCCTTGTACCACTTTAAGAACTGAAATTGTAAAAAGTACTAAACGGAACTGTAAAAACCCCAGTAAGGAAACAGTATGTGTTTCCTTACTGGAAACACAGTAAGGAAACACAGACAGCTTACGATGTCTTCACATCGTAAGCTGACCTTAACAGAGGGAAGGAGAAGAAAAACAAAAAACTTAAAAGGTGCAAAATGTATATTCTAGAAATGCAATGAATAATAACACCTCACGAAAACAGCTAACACCAAAACAGTTAAATTCTGAAGGTAAGATATTGATAGGATAATACAGATGCAGAACCATCCCTTTAAAACGAAAAAAGAACCATCATTTCACATCCCACTTCAGAAACAGGCTTTGAAAATAGAGACTCTTACTGTGGAAGAGATGCTGGTTTCCACACATCTCATCAGTGTGTTCAATCACTGGCATTCAGACTGAGAAAGACATTGGGAAAGGGCTGTTCTAGGAATCTGTCATAGATACTCCACCTTGGCTCCCAGAAAGCAATGACGTAATGAATTTAGTCTTTGACAGGAAACTACAATTCCCAGGATGCACTGGAAATTGCTGTGGCTACTGAACGGGGGAAGGGAAGCTGAGATTGGAGGGAGAAACAATCAGAAACTCAGGTACTTTTTGCACGCTTCTTATCGCATAGTAAAGCTGGACGTTTCTTTGCATGCCATGTGTTGAGCGTGTTTAATGGACAATAAAGTCTGAAGTGGATTTAGTGAGCGCCTTGTTGTCGGATTTGGAGATCGACTCCCTCTCCGTTACAGTTCAGTAGAGCTCCAGCTAGCCCCGTTAGTTAGTTAGTTAGCCTGGCAGCTGGCTTTTCTTTTCTGCGCTTCGTGGGAACGGCCGCTCGACGACGCGGTAGTGTTTATGTCAAAAAAATTATCCAGAGTTCTGGCAAAGACTTTCGACGGGCTCGCATAGCGAGAATGTAGTGCGTTACGCTCTCGGCTTGTGATAAAGCTGCGGCTGCGTCTTTGTGCCAGCGGGGCTGCTAGCTTTCTGGTTGCTAGAGATACTGGTTGCTAGCTGACGGCAGACCGACCGTTGCTGGGGCTAGAGCTGTCACCGCCTCTGTAGGAGACTGTCAGCTCAATGGACACTTCTGACATGGCGCTGCGCGTTCACTCTGACTTTAAACGATTAGCACATGCTACTGCACACACAATAACATAATGGTAATTAAAAATTGTACCTGTCTCCTAATACAAATATGATAGTGATACAATGTGAAGTACAACTCTTTTGTAAATTTAGTAATAAACACTGTATATTTCGTGATGTTGCTATTAATATTGCTGAAACCAGGAGTTTAATGTCTAAAGTTAAATCAGACCAAACCTCTCCTGTTTTCTGTTACCAACTGTTTGTTAAACGCCACAGAAATGAATTTTTTTTTAATGTATTTATCAATATCTTCAACACAGATTATCATGATTAGTTGATATAATCCTCAATGTATTTAGTGATAAATTAATCACTAACTGGAGAAAATGGATTCAAAAGGGCAATTTGGTGAAAAGACAACATACTCAGAGCAGAAATTATGCATTTAAGAGTAAATAAAACCTTTTTTGGTCTATAAATATGGTTCCGTTTTTAAAGACAAGAGGTTACAGGACTCCTCCAGTGGCGCAGTTTTAGCTTCACCCAGTTCGGATCCTGTAAAGAAATCTCCCATTAAGCACATTTTCCTGTCCAATTATTAATTGGTCATGAAAAAAATTAATCAAGGACTAAATGATCATTCGTTCATTACAAGAATATTACGTTACCGCATTTTAAGCAATAATTTGTTTATTTTGGAGCTGAGAACTGATCGTATTTTTCTTTCATAAGAGCTTATTTCTATTTGAACCTTTCATGTTTAGGTGTAATATTTTTGTTCCTTCCATATCAAATAATTATTGCCCTCATTATACTTTTCAGATATTGTGTGCCTTCTCCGTTGGAGTTGGGCCATACAAGAACTGTTCTACATGACCCACACCGCAATATCTTCTTGGCTTCTCCGCTGCAGTTGAGCTCACACAACAAGCAGGCTCTTGACAAACTGCATTTGTTCTGGGTGCCAGAATCATGACGGTTCTTGGACGGGGAGAGCCCAGCCCTGAGAAGCAGCAGCATCATGCAGCTTCTGTTTGCCTGTGGTGGGGCTGAGCCGCGGAGGAGAGGAAGGAGGCAGGGTTTCATGACACTACGCGCCGATTCTGAGAAGCTCTCGTCGACCTGCGTACGCACATTCCCCCACGATCGAGGCCTGTGAAACCACCCGAACTCGGCTGCAGACGAGAAGAAAAGAGAAAGAGGAAAAAAAAAAAAACGAGATGATCCAGACGATATGGATCGCGGTGACGTTTCTGTGAACTCCGGCTGTTGACATGAAGATCTCTGCGCATGTGAGGAGAAAATGAGAAAAGTGTAGATAGAGACTTTGAGTCGCTCCTGGTGTGCACTACAGAAACCATGCCGGTGTTTGCCCCGACTGCCCAGCCCATTTCCGTTCATGACTTCGGAAGCCTTTAGAGGCCACGATCGGGAGCAACATTAACAGTCAACGCGATTACGTGCAATGGAAGAAAACATTGATGTCACATCACACACAGAGGTACCTTCATTTCCCCTTCTTCTCCAAGCTTTAATCTCATTGCGGTGTTTGGGCTTACGGTAATTTAACACCATTAGGAGCACCTGCTATGTGGATCAACAAAACCGGGCTGAGTTCGCTCTGCTCTTGCCTTATTCCAAGCGTCCCCTTCCAGGGGGGAACATTTTCTCTCCAGGCGTCATCTTGATTAGTTCTGAATTTTTAAAAAATGTTTCTTTAAAGCAGGTTGCCCCCATTGCTGAAATCGCAGCCTGAGGTCAGCTGATGTCTCTCTGCCTTAGCTGTAATCTCTGATCTGGCTTGCTCGGCAGGTTGCTGCAGTGGCAGCTGACATCGCATTTCTCTTATCCCTAACTTGGTTTTGTAGCCATAACATTACCTCCAGCAGTCTGGCCTCTATCCTTGCGCGGTGCAGCGCTTGCAGACGGTCGGATAATCGTATCATTAATGCTGCACGGCCTTTGAGTGAAAGTTTTTGCAAAAGAAGCGAGGAGATCATTAACTCGGGCTGCTGTCTTTGCAGGAAGTTTTATTATTTAAAAAAAAAAAAAGAGTTATGATAAATGTAGCACTTCTACTACTTCTCCCTCTTCCCTCCCCTCCAAGATTTGGTAAAGAGTTTTCAGGCAATATGTTAAATCATAATACGAGATCTGCTTTCATAACGACTCTCACTTTCTGAGTGAGTGAAAATGTGTGCGTTGTTTGTTTTATTTATGTATTTAAGCTGATTTGTTCCTCTTGTCAGGGTCTGAATGGTTTGTCACATGAACGGAAGCCTGTAGAGGACATCACCAATGGACATTCCACCTACAAGCCTGTAAGCTGCAAGCCACTTCGCTCTGATCCCACGTAATTAATTGTCGCTAGGAAGACTAAGTCACCGGTGTGAACTCCTGTTTTTGTGCAGGTCATTAATGGAGTGGCCAAAGGTCACAATGGGAAAGACCACACAAACGGAAGCGCACCTTTCAGATCTCTGCCGGTAATAAAGCTTTGTTAACCAACTACAGTGCTGGTCAGAAGTTTGCATACACTCGTCATCAGCATGAATTTTGAGCTTTTAATTACATTTTTGCATTTTTTTTGCATTCTAATATTTAGAAAAGGATTCCTCATCAAGTTGCAGAGAAATCACATGTTTTTGTTGCCATTAACAAGATTCTTGAGCAATTTTGGTGTCACAGTTGACCTCACTTCTTATCTGAAAAGGTAGTGCCTGTTTAACCTGGTTTACTGGGACTGACATCATGACTTTTTAGCATAATTTCCTTAATGTTCATTATTTTTAAGGTCAAATTCCTCACAGATGCTTATTTGGGTGAATAGTGTTTAAAGATGCCCCAGAAACAATCCAGCATCTCACAGCAGGTTGTAAGGCTGCATTCACACCAGCCCTGCTTTAGTTTTCTTTAATCAAACTCTAGTCTGTTTGCCAAGAAAGTCCGGTTTGTTTCAACATCAGCGTTCACTCGAACCTAAAAAAAAAAGCTAACCCTGATCCACCTAAAAACCAAAGTCTCAGTTTGGTTGACCGGAACGCTGGTGTGGTTTGAATGCACATGGATGCAAGCAGAACAAAAGGAGAGACACTCCAGCGCCGGGCATTCTGGGTAATTGCAACCAAAACAAACATGTGAGTCTAGCAAATATTCTGTGGACGAAAGAGAAATCCTACAAACGCTTAAATGTGATTTTGTTCCATTCTTGTTTACATTTCAAAAAAAAGGAAGATCCGTCCATGTCTTCTTCAATGGTAATTGCCAGCTGTAAATGTAACAAATGTTGCAATTTTGAACTGGAGACCCCTTGGTCAAAGTGGTCATCGCTTCCCAAGGCGTTGCTGAACAGCCGAGCTAAGATCCTGTGGGACTTACAGCTTCAAACAGACGAAATGAGAATATTCCACCAACCATATAAAACAATTAAATCAATGCTAAATTCATTCCGATGAGGAGTGGGTGTAAACATCTGGCAGATACTACTTACAGGAGCAGGATTTATGTAATGCTGTATGCGTTTATGGTTCAGATTTCAGCACTGAAGCAAAATGGCATTCTGCAGACTCTGACAGCAGGTGGAGACAAGCCCAGTCCCACAGGTAAATGACACACACACATACCTTTTCATACCTGAATAGGTGTTTATGTTAAATATCGTGCAGTTGCTTTTGACAGAGCCTTGCAAAAAGTGAGTCTCGTCACATTCTGACGAAGTGCAGCTCTGTCTAGAAGACGCTTCTCCTGGTTGAAGGCTGCAGTGAAGCTATGATTTGTTTGTCCCAGTTTATGAGTGTTTATGTTGTTTTGTTTTTCGCAGAGGATCAAGAAGACGCTGATCTGGAAAAGGCCAGACAGGAGTGGGACGCGCTAGATAACATCCAACCAGGTCAGCTGCCTGTCACTGCCTCACCTGTCTGAGTCAGGAGGGAAAAAAAATCTGTTTTGATGTGAACTGTAAGTTGGAAGCAATTAAATTAGCCCAAGGAGATGGCATGGATAAAACATTGAACTGATTTATCAAAGAGAATATTTACATTGAGTGTTTAGCCAAAGGTTTTTTTCACAATGACTAGGGAAGGTTTGGAGATTTGTGTAGTTTTGACAGATTTTTTTTTTTTTATTGCCTGCCTCAACAGCTCTAACTGAGGACTCAAACCCAACCCCGCTCATCTCCTTCAATGAAGCTCTGCAGTATTTCCAGACCACAGACCTTGGAGATTTGCTGGTAAGAAATGCGACATTTTACCGTGTGTCACACACCTCAGCTCCAGGTGTGTATTTGACATCATTTTTTTTTTAAAGATGAATTATTCAACCAGGCAGTTTTCTTGTTTTTTGGGGTTTTTTTTTTTTTCATCCTAAGAAAGACCTCATACCTGACAGTTCACACTGCTCTCTAGTGGCCAGCCTTTCAGTAGACATTTTTTTTGTTGTGCTTTACTGCTGTTGTAAGCAAATAAAAGAAGCAAATGTAAGCAATGTTAAATTGAAAAAAACGTCCAGCTAATCTTCTGAGAGGCCATGGGAAACCTTCAGGTATTCGCAGTGGATCCTAATTCCTGAAAAATTGCATGAATGTTAAAAATGTGCAGTGTTATTAGAGTGACAGAGTGTTAAATATGAGAATTGGCTATTTGGTGTTTGTTGTTCACACCCAAAACCCTCCATCTGCAGAAAAACATCCAGCCAACTATTCGCAGGACCGGTCTGACTGCGATCGCACACTTCCTGTTCGGACCGCCGCGATTGCACAGGGAGCTCCTGGAGGAGAGGGATCTTGTCTTTGCCATTGCACAGTGTGAGTGCGTGTGTGTGTGTGGTTGTGTGATTTGCCACAGTTACAGCCATAAACCCACAATTTGTCTTATAAAGCAATGGCTTGATCTTTGTGTATGCATGCGTGTGTGTGTGTAGGTCCTGTGGATAACAGCCAAACAGTCCACATGCGTGTCCTGCAGACCATACATAAAAAGCTGATTGGAACCAGGCTGGACTGTCCTCGCTACGGTCCACACTGGGAAAACATTGGCTTTCAGGGTCAGCTATTTGATCATACATCTGGTGTTTTAATTTTGTTGAGTGATTAAAGTTATTTGACCATCTTTACCTGATAGAGCTTTGTTGCCAAAAAGCTAAACAGCAGTTCCACCAAACAAAGCGGCATCACGGTGTCATGTGGTGGTTTTGGTGTTTTTCAGGTTCTGACCCGGCCACTGACCTGCGTGGCACTGGGTTTCTTGGACTGATGCACACTCTGTACTTCGTGATGGACCCGGAAACTCTGCCTTTGGCGAGAGATATCTACACGTTTGGCGAGAGATATCTACAAGCTGTCGCAGCATCCTACACAGGTGTCTTCCAAGTCTCGAAACATGGCAGGGTCTACAAACGTCATGCTAGCATTTTATATAAATACAGGAGAATTATTTGGAACTCCAACTTTGCTAGAAATTCTGAAATATCTTAACTATTCACATCCTGCTTTGTAAATTCTTTTGACTCTGAAACTTTTATCCATATCCATACACTTAAACTTGTGAGATGAAAACAGAGCCTGTGTTGTCTGTCTTAGAGTATTTGCCAGGTCTTCAGCAGTCGCATACATATGTTGTTTTTATCTTTCACACTATGTTATCCTTGTCGTTTCTGCTGAGCAACCACAAAAAATGTAAACATTGAAACAAAGTATTTGCTCCTCATTAAACCACTTGCCTACAATTTTAGTTCTGTTTTTTTGTAGAGATGCACAAATGAATCAGAGATCAGAGTCACACATTTCTCTCAACCAGTGATTAAACAACAATGAATAAAATTTGTAGTGGTAAGTGGTTTAACAGAAATATTTCCCCTTTTCAGCATCCTTCAGTGAAAATGGTAAAATTTGCCAGTTTCTAAAGAAAACAAAGTATGAAGGAATGAGACTTTTGAATAATGCATTACTTATTGTGTATATTTTTGTTGTAGAACTTCCCATTCTGTGTGATGTCAATCAACATGACCCGCATTGCGTTGCAAGTCCTGAGAGAGGAGGCCCTGTCCAAGTGAGTCACACCTCCTCTACCTTCGTTTTTGTTCTATCTGCTTCGATAGAACAAAGGTTTGTTCTCCGTTATCAGAGGTTTGCACTGATCAACAAAATGACAAAAACGCTCTTAGAACATCAGATCTCAAAAGGGAGGATGAAATCATGCTGGGGTGATTATTTGGAATGATGCCATATCCATCGTCATTCATCAAAACCAAAGTGAAAACGAGATGTAGCGTTCAGTCACGATGTCATTGCAGCTCCTTTTAGAAAGATACTAATCACTGCTGTGGGGCTGAAACGATTCCTCAAATGATTCGAGCGCCTCGATTATCAAAATTCCTCGAGGAAAATGTTCCTGCCTCGAAGCTTCGGGGATTTATGTTTTATTATTTAGCGCACCGTGATCCAACCGGAACTTTATTTACGTTGCACGGAGCTGTGACTTCTGAGTTGAGTCTCTGAGTTGATGACAAAAGCTAAGTGTTGGTGGCATAACGTCCAATCTTCAAGCTGGAGCATAGATATTTTTCATAAGTGTATTTGTGAGCCTGCCTCTTTATTATTAAATTTAATATAATTTCAAATCTTTGTATAACTTTTCTTCAGGTTAATTTATAAAGAGAGCTTATTATTGTTACAGGTTAATTTTCTAAACTACATAAAAGTAACTGTTGGGGATGCTCAAAAATGAAAACTTGGACTAATATTGACATCTGGTAGTAACACTGGTGTTATGCCAGATGTACCAATATTTTATTCTATACTTTTTAAAAAAAAGTTTTTATCAGTTTGCCTTCAGTAAAAGTCACTGGTCCTTGCAAAAGAATGCAAAAAACATGGTTATTTAAAGACACAGTTTATGTTGCAGCCATTTTTTTTTTCTACTGTAAGAAGATTTTAATTTATCATTTTTCCTCCATCTACGTCAAACACTTGCGCTGGGGGGGGTCAAATTTGTATCATTCATGTCAGGGTCCATGAGCTGCAAATGGCCCCCGGGCCACACTTTGGACACCCTTGACCTGGATTGTGTTGGACCATCAGGCCACAGTCATGAACCCATGTTCTGAATGCTCCGTTCTGTAGGTCAATCTTCATTAAGAGTACCGTTTCAAAAACATGAAAAGACGCAAAGTCAATTTTTAATAATAATGCAATCACAAGGACTGTTGTAGGACGTTATTGTTTCAGCTCAATGTGTGTCGGCTCTGACGGCTCCCCTTTCCCGTGTCTGTGACAGGGAGTGCAATCGCCGTCAGCAGGTGGTCGGTGTGCTCAATGAGTTTTACGTTGCCACGTTTCTGCACGTCTACCAGCTGTGGAAGACCCAACAGAAGACGATTGCCGACTCTGGCTTCGTGCTAAAAGGTAAAAGCAGTAGCTGGTTTTTTTTTTGTTGTTTTTTTTTGGGTGGGGAGGTTTCACATTTACCGAGCAGCTAAGAAGAATTAAAAATGCTGTTTCAGTCTGGATGAAAATTGGCTGCTTCAAAACTGTTTTGCGCATAAACAAAATCAACAGAAATGTATTTCTTGATGTTATGTTCCTGGCTTCTTATTTTTAGCACAATATGCCAGTTCTGTCTGTCTTAACTTCCATATTATTTTGTAAAATGTCTTGCTTTTCTTTTCACAAACATGTTTTGATTTGACCAAACTCCCCTCAAGTTGAGCATTTCTTCGTTTTCTTGTGACACGTAGAAGTGGAGCTGTTTGCCAAAAAGAACCCCAAGCAGATGCTGCGCCGACTAGAGGTCTTCCTGAAGGAGAGGCAGGCGGGTGGGATCCCCCGTGGGATGTCACCGGACCCTCAGGCCCAACAGCCCTCTCCCAGCTTGGGGGGCTCCAGAGCTGGGACGGGGCAGGGAAGCAGGGGAAAGGAGATGCACTTCACCGGAGTGTGTGACCTCCCACCGGACATGGAGGGAGAGGCCAGACTTATCTAAACTAGAGTCAGTGAGAGTGTGTGTGTGTGTGTGTGTGCATGAGAGCTATCCTGTCCATGAGTTAGTCGTAAGTGTGAATGGCTCAGTCAAAGCAAGAACAGCTCGGCAGTCGCTGATCCGAGGTCTGCTGCCCGGATCGACTCACACACTATTCTTCCTACAATGCTGGGGTGCTGCACTTTGATCAGATTAAGATTGGTGATCCTTCAGAGTTATATATGATTATTGTTTTTAATTTATTCTTTAAACTCGGGACGTAGGTCTGTCATATGTATGAAAAAAAAAATCTTTAATGTAAGATGTCATTTAAAAAAAAAAAAAAAAAGAGCAAAAGGAAGTGAATATTTGCACTTTTCTGTAGTTGTCGTAGCCAAAATAACAGCTGCCAAATTCCTTTTGTTGAACTTGTCTAGAAGTCCAAAATGTACATGTTCATGTCTCAAGGGTTTCTAAGCAAGGAGCCAATCAGCAGGAGAGCAGCGCCGTTTCAACCCAAACCGGGTTGAAGACGGTGTACTACTGTGCTGAGTGGAAGGAATAAGACAAGAAGCCCGGAGAGGTTTTCCAGTTCTTTCGGCAGGGATCAGAAATCATTTGTAGACTGTGTTTATAGAAACCTGAGGCTCGATCTGAAGGTGGAGTCGTTTTGCGGCAGGCGACTGAAACCCAAGTGGACGTACAGTCCGTGCGCGTGCAAGTAAAACCAGTCGAAAAAGATCAACTGCATTCAGGTTTAGCGAATTACCCGTAAACGGACTTTTAAATGTCACTTTCACAGACGACTGTCTTAAGAACATTGGTCTGTTTGATTCCGACTTCCCAGTTGTGCATAAACGCGCGTCAGACAGACGTGTTAGTGAGCAGCAGAAGTCTATCAGAACATTCATGAGTCGTCTCACTTCTTAACTTCTTGCAAAAACAGGAAAGAAGATTTTTCTTTAGTGTGGGTGTGAGAGTGTTAGGCATGGGCCTGAATGAGAGTGCCATGGTTTGATGAGCTTAAGTTAAAAAAAATAATAAAAAAAAAATACCACGGTAATATATCGTGATGTTGACCCCAAAAACTCAAGACAAAAAAAAAAATTCTAAAAGATGACATCATGTCATTACAGTCCATTGTCAGAACAGAAAAGTCAGTTAATCTTACTTAAAACAGCACTACCTTCTTTCCACGCCATAGTTTTTCTCGTTGTTTTTTTAAAGAAACTACATCCAAACATTCAAAATCGTCTTTCTCGTAAAAACAGAAAAAAAAGTGCAGTAGCCTTCTTTTAGCCGGCTGACTGGCAGTGTGCAGCAACTTGTGGAGGGGGCAGCGGCGCAATGGTTCGCTCCTTAAAGCCAGAGAACCCTCCAATCACGCTGCACGTCTTACTGAAAGGACTTTAAACCGCGTAAATGATGTGATGGATGTGTTTTTGCGGTTTTGACAGCAGAACTTTGAGGAACCTTGGCATACCTTGATGCGATAGCCAGCCCATGCCGAGAGTGTGCGCTCGCTCCCAGACGTAGCCAAGAGTCTGATCTGAACTTTCTCTACATTCCGTTATGAAGCATGTGATTGTAATTTTCTTCTTCTTTCCTTCTTTTTTTTCTGATCAATTGTTCCTTGTGCGTGTGTGTGTGTGTGTGTGGATGTTCGTGCGTGTGTGTGTGGTGATCTAACTGATCTGATGCTGATGAAGGGCGCCTCTCCTAGGAGATGTATGGTACAGTATGCAATCCTTGCTCTTTCTGTATGATAATCAAAAACACTAGTGCTGTATGATGATAGAAATCGTTCCTAATTTCAGGGTTTGTGCACTCGTGCAAGCGAATGTGAGTGTGTGCGTGTGTGTGCGTGTCATATGAGGAACCGACTACAGATGACGGGGGGTGAAGGAGGGGAAGGTCGCTTTCTTTTGCACAGAACAGGCTGGCTTTACCGAGCCCCTGGATCCACTAAGCTGCAGAGCCGGTACTGCAGTCAGGCTTAAAATGGTACATTAGATTAAGACGAAATGTCGTCGAGCAAATAATTTAGCGTCCTGCTCTAAGCAGGTCAAGCCCGTCGGTGAAGCCGGTCCGGTTCGTATGCGTTTAGAAACCACCTCCCGTCATGGTAGTGTCAATCTGTAGCATGTTCAGGTAGCTCTAGTACTGTAGCATCCTATAGCCTCCTCCTCTTCGTACAGCTTGTTGATGTCACGTCTCGGTTCCAGTCCGTAGCGTCGATGAGTGTGCAAACCGTTACTACTACAGCACACGCATTTCATAGCTTTCTTCAGCCTCCTCGGTCAGCGTGTCGAGCGTTCTGATGGGACGCAGGACGGCGGCGTCGAGCTCAAACTTGTCTCCGGAGGTGGCGATGGTAGACTTGGCACCTCATGGCAGGGGAAATGAGTCCTGAACCGCGGCACCAACGGTTTCCTCAGTAAAGGGGACCGTCGACGCACAGTTCAGCTCAATCCTGGTAGCAACCACAGTGAGTCACACGTACAGAGAAATCAAAACACAGTAATGCATGATTTTTGTTAGGTTTTTATGTTTTTAAATGTGGAATGACACAGGGAGTAGACCTAGACTATGCCAATTAAAATTCATAAAGTAAATGGCAAAAAAAAAAAAAACCCTGTCAGGAAGATGTCTCCTGTATGGAGAAACTAGTTGGACGCACTACTTTGAATATTAAAAGGTTGTTCATGCACTCTGAGTCAACTCAGATTTCAACTGGCTTCAAGTTCAGCTTTGACCCCACCTCCCCACTTCAGGTTCTTATCAGGAAAGTCCAATTTGGAGGGCAATGTGTTCTTAAAATGTTGTATTTTTTTTTTTGCTATTTATAGCAACAACAGTAAAAATATATGTAAGCAAGACAATTATTGCCTGTCCCTATTGCTATACATTTTTCATCTTTCCTAATCTCACACTATAATCTCCCAGTATTTCATCTGCTTGGCTAAATGTTCTGTGTGCAAATGTCAAAGAGCTTCAACATGCCTTTTCTTCGGGAGTGGAGTCTTATGCAGTGAGCGTTCATAGAGGCCTTTGTGGTTAAGTGCATTACTTGTCTTTTTTTCAAAAAAATCTTCCTGATAATTGCCCCAGAGCTCCATGGCAACTCGTCTGACTGCTTGGTCTCATTTTTTTATATATTGCATGTGAACTGTGGCTCACAGGAACATTCAGAAGTTCAAAAAGGCGTCTGTAACCAATGACTTGAAACTTGAAAGAGCCCAAAACGCACGGTGAAATGAATAAACCTTTCTATAGGCCATCAATTAGGACGAAAACAGCTCTTACAAATTTGCCGCCAGCAGATTTTTCATTTTATTCATGGACTCGAGGCCTATTCCCTGTGTCATTATTACACGTGTCTTAATTTATGGACTTGTTTGTTTTGATTTCCTTCTGTTTATCTATATCTGGGGTTGTTACCAGAATTTCCTTTTGCTGTACATCCACTGGATCCAGTCAGATTGTCCTCGCTTCCCTGTTTTCTCCTTGATTTCAAGCCACCGTGTCAAATTAGACCTCCCGCATTCAGACGATGCAGCAGGACGCCTGCCGGCATTGAGGAGAACTTTGCTCCGCCGGCATCCATACGTCTTTCAAACATCTCTAAGCTGTTCTTCGCCATCTCCTGTTCCCGTTGGTATAACTTGAAGAAGGGGCTCATGTAGTTTGCCAGTTGTCCGATCGGCGCGGGGTGTTTTGGAGCTGGGAGTCGATTGATGAGGAAAATTTGCACTGTTGTAGATATTCGATGAGTGTGCGTGACGTATGCAAGAGGAAGCGGGCCATCTTCAATAGCCATATTGTGATGTTCGTTTTAATCGCCCGGCCCATGAAACGGGCTCCGTGAAGTCGGACTCCCGCCCCCTCCCCACAAACCCCCCGCCTCTCTCTGAAGTGAACCGCCCCATCGCCATGGTCTCGTGTTGAGTTCGAAGACGTTTTTAAGCTGACGAGAAGTGCAGTGTATGTAAATCAGGAAGTTTGTACATAGAGAATTAATGATTGTAACTGTATGATTGTCTGTAGGGCATTATACTGAAACACATTGCTTACCTCAAGACTTGAGACAAATCTTTCTTTCTTTCTCTCTCTCTCCCTCTCCCGTTGTTCGGCCTCCCTCTCAGGCTCGTTTTGCTTCCTTCTACTTTGGCCTATTTTCATACCCAATTGGAAACGTTATATGATTTATACTCTGCACCTAAATATATTAGCCATTTAACACAGACGCTGGTCAATGTTATATGTATTCTATTTACAGACACTATATAGGCCCGGAGGCTCCGATGCACACCTGCGGATGAAAAGCTCCTTGTGGAGACGAGCTTTAATTGGCCAACGTCGTTGAAATCAGCTGGTTTTCTTGTGGCTTCAGTGATAGTACAGTATACTTTGGCTGTGATTCGGTGTTTGATGTGAAGAAAACACTGGGGGTGGGGGGGGACAAAAATCCCGTCTCTTTCAGCACCAGTCACAAACATTTTAATCTATGATTGTAAGACAAAACTCGATATAAGCTTCAATTAGCAGTCATAATGCTGTGTACGCTTTGACATTGGTATATATTCAGTGTCCAAACAAAAGGCCAGATTTATCCAGGTTACCAAAACCATTTTAGTCACCGTAACACATTATATTCTTTATGCTTTTACCATGGTCTTTTCTGTTCCTTTATTTGAGAAACAAACAATTAAACAAACGAAACAAACAAAAAAAAAACGGGTTCTTGCAGGATGTCGGATGCTCTGAGAGCCGGGGTCGGGACTTCTGCGTAGTACAGCGGCGGCTCGGCAAATACAATCACTTCTCTCAATATCCTGTTCTTTAATATGGAGGTGTTTTACTGTTGCCGTAGTCTTCATGTCCCTCAGAGCATTGTATGACTATTCTTTGATTGTAGAAGCCCTATTTTATACTGAGAGTTATTTCAGAATACAGTATGTGCTGTTAAACATTAAATGTATTGTATGGAGAAAACTAAATAAATGCTGTTTAAAAACTACACGCTTGCACTTCCTCTTTTGATTTTAAGTGGCGTCACTTAATCTACCTGCGTCTCCATAAAACATGTTGGGGGGAAAAAAATAGTTAATTTATTTCTGTAACTGAGTTCAGAAAGTGAACGTGCTAGAATATGCAGATCATTTTGAGGAGTTTAAGGTCCTGAAGAGACAATCTCTAAACAGATGTAGCTTGTGCATCTGAAAACATGGAACAACTCAGGTTTGTGACATTTGATCAGTTTTATTTGTTCTTGTTATAATATAGAAAACACAATTGTTCACTCATCCATTAATTATGGTGTTTCTCACTGTTACTCTAAATAAAAATAAATACATTTAAAAAAGCCCAAGAAGCTGAGATCTTGTTCAGAAGTATGATGTGCAAACTTCTGAACACCTTGGATATGGATTGCGGTGTAGCTCTTCTGTTCAGCCACTAGAGGGCGCTGTGATTCTCTTTGAGGGTAGCACACATTACGCTGGATGTTTTGTCCCTTAATGGTCCTGGAAGCAAAGGAAGAAATCAAAACCTGCAGCTAGCTTTTAGTCTCTTTGAAACTTCACATTTTAAAGCTGATTCAGTTTTCAAACCTGACTATTCACTTTAAACAAAAAAACAACAAATCTACAAACGATGATGCCGTGGATACTCATTCATCTGGGCAAAGCGCCTGCATTGGCAGCCTGTTTGCAGAGCTGAAGCTCTTGTACTGGCAGTCTTCATCTATAATAAGAGAAACAAAAACTCTCATCTGCTTTCACTTTGCAAGCTACATGCCGCTCCAGAGAAGCTGCTGAAATATTAGAAGCCGTTCATACGGAGGAGAGTTTAGACTCTGGTTGGTAAAGTTGGGCATCTTGATGCCTCGTGTCTCGACCAGATTTGTGGTACACATTCCCCCTGGACCAGATGAGCTGGACCTGCTGAATCACGGCACAGGAAGCATCTTTCAGCCCAAAAAAATCCCCTCGAACAGTGTGCTGCAAACTCTGTTGCATAAGTAGTTTGATGCCTGGTAACACTTTCCTGCTCTTTCTCCAGATGAGGGGTAATAGATCTGCAGCACTCAGAATCCCAGCTAAGGGTTAATGTGTTAGAGCCCGGCTGTCCTACCCAGATCAGATATCCAGCTGGTGTGTGGAGGACCAGTCAGAATGAATTAAGCAGAGCAGGATGGAGTTTTAGAAATCGGTTTCTATCCGTTTGTACCTAGTGAGCCTGCTGGATTACAGCATTTTTCTCTCACTTTTACTCCCGGCTTCCCTCCCCCAACTCCGCTCCTCTCTCTCTCTCTCTCTGATGTCATTGTTTCCTGCCCAACACATCCTGACGCTCAGCTCAGCTAGAGGCTCTAAACATTTTGCATTCTCACCTCCCAGCTTCTGCTAACATAATGGAAAATTATATAGCAGCACATGAACGGCAGTGTCAGTGTTGATTAATGCCCGAGTCCGTGAAGAGCTGTGATGGGTTTTTTTTTTTTTTTGCAGACCTAATTACTGTAGTTTCGACTCTCCCATGTGATGGATGTGCTTGTTGATTACACTAGAGCGTACACACACAGTGGGCTGAAGCAAGTTTTGAACATGTCGACGTTTTTCTCAATAAAAATATTTAATAATATTTCTACTGACGTGAAATTCACACCAGATGTTGTCAATTTCAAGAAACTGAAGCAAATTAGTCAATGAATGAAGTTATGAGTATATAAAAAATGGAATGTTACTGGAAATAAACATATAATAGAAATCTTTATGTGGAAAAAGCCTTACTTGGTAATGAGTTCAACATGTCTCCTGTACGGAGAAACTAGACATGTGCATTGTTTATGTGTAACTTCTACCTGTTTTCCACACTGTCTGGTTTCTATGCTCTCAGATCTGAGCATTGATTTTATTTTTTTATTTTTTTTAATTAATTAATTAATCATTTTTAATTGGATACAATTTAGGGGTTTCTTTCTGCTTACTAATCATCTTTCCTGTTTGGGTTTGTTGTCTCGCTTGAAACGCGCACGCATGTTTCCTTAAATTCTTCTGAAAAAATATCCAGGTGCTTTTTTTTTCTTTGTCGTCTTTTCAGTGATATGAGGTCTGCCTCCACCACACACCGTCAGACGCCCCAAGATCTGACAATCCCACCTGAAATCGTCACTTTTGTCGCAGTGACATCACATACGCTTGAGTTTCTGTGTGCAAACCAGACCTCCAAAGAGTTCATCTTTGGTCGGATTCAGCCTGAATATTTTCTCCCAGTATTTTATCGTCTTGTCCCATTATTTTTCTTTGTTTATCGTCAACTTTTTATTTATTCATTTAATTTTTTTATGATCATAATTTGAGAAATATGTAAATGTGCTATGGACACAGCTCTGAATAAAATCTTCTTCAGCTTGGAAGTGAGTTTGTGAGATAAGTGAGTTTATAGTGATTTCTTCCAGTGGGGTGGAGGCAGACAGGAGAAATCTTGACTCAGAGCGCCAGACTAAAGACCCGACAAACAGGAACCCTGCCAGGGGATTAAAGCATTCCACGTCTGGTTTGCCCCCAATTTGCCACAGTGTTGAATCATCGCCGCTCTGATTCTGACCGGCACGGTTACTATTATGTGCACAGGCTTCAGAACTGCTTTACCGCCCGGCCTCTGTGGAAGCCATGCTGTGGTTGTGTGAAACATAGCAACAGTGAATGGAAGCAGCTGAAAGTCCCACCTTTCTTCACATATTCAATTTTGCCTCATAGAGGCTTAGCTGCGCTGCAATAAAAATGCTATTTTGAGGACATTTGTTATATTTTGTTATTGAACATGCTTATTGGGAGAAAAGTCAAGATACTGTCAAGCGTGTAGCATAAACAACAACAAAAATGGGTCGCGATAGTTGGCTAAATATGTGTAGGTATGAAAGCGAAAAAGTTTGACTTATCTAGTAAAGTTACGAGCCTACAGAGTGAAAACCATAGTAAATGTTTGGGGTTTTTTTGCCTGAGAAGTTTATGCTTACAAACAACACCTGCAGTAATGTTGGTGGTCTGGCTTCTGCATCGCTGTGGCATTAACTGGGTCTGCTCTTTGTCTCCGAGCCAAGATTCTGGGTGATTTGTCGCTCCGGAGTAAATTACGTTTCAAACATAGAGGCCTTCTTTTTTCTTCTTTTTTTTTTTTTGGGTGGTCGACAATTCATTCCTTTTCACTTACTTTCTTTCCACTGTCTGTTATGTAAAGACGTTTGGAAAGAGTCTCATTTTCTCCTTCTCCGCCTTGCGCTCTTCCTCTAGCGTCTCAAGCCCCTTCGGTTAAATCGGCCTCTTCTTGACCTCACTGTATCCCGACCTATCAGCTGCATTCTTCGCAGCTGCAGTAATACCCGCCAGAGATACGGCTGCACAGTTTCAATGTAATCCTCCTTAGTCCAGTCCTTGTCAAACATTTCTTGTTTTCATAACTCCACACTGAGATCTCATGAGCCAAACTGTTTTAGCAGGTTTTCATGCTGAAGGCCCTGATTGTCTGATCCTTTTGACGCTGTGCAGTTTTTCTAAAATGTTTTTGCAAACTTTCATAGCTTGACTATGAGTTTTTTTTTGTTGCGCGCACGCTCTCCTGTTGTTTAAAAATCCCTGGCTGTGTTTTTTCAAAGTGCCAGACGTTTACCTTAAATTATCCCAGAGGTAAACTTTATGAATCAAGCGGCGTTGGACCCTCTGAGCAGACTTTCCAGACGGCAGACGGAGCCGGAGACGGACGGAAAAGAAAACATCGCATGTAATAAGAATACGATTCTGTCATCTGCCGTCCCGTGTTGTGAGCTCCCCTCTGCTGGGCTGCTTGCTTTCTCCAAAGAAGGAGACACCGATTGACCCCATTGGAGAACACACACAAAGGTCAAGAAACCTCTGACCTGACAAAGGGCGCCGCCTTGTTTTTATCTGCTTAAGATTTCTCCTTCTGTCAATTATCTTTGTTTGGCTTTGTTGCACCAAACCCTCCTCCTCCCCTCCTTCTCCTCCTCCTCTGTGCTCCTGTGTTTCCCCCTCTCCCTGTGGCTCTGCTTGTGCAACCTGGTGTCCGAAGAGTCACTGCAGGGCTTTATGGTGGTTCTGCAGGGCTTTATGGTGGTTCTGCAGGGCTTTATGGTGGTTCTGCAGGGCTGCGGCTCTCCGAGGAGGAGTTTCGGCAGACAGAAAGCAGACGGATCCCTCTCAAACCCCAGCGGACCCGTGGGCCCCACCTACCCTGCAATCTGAGGTCTTAGCCCTACACCTGCTGTGACTCGTCCCGCAGGTGAAGGGGATCCTTTAGCTTTGTTATTGTTTTTTCAGCTGACCAATTAGGAGCTCTGACTATTCATTTGACCGGCTCTGCTTTAGGTGTTTCTCTCCCTGTGTCTCTGCTGACTGCCCCCTCTGACTGCCTCTCCCTCTCTTCTGCCCCCCTCCCCCATCAGTCGCTGTCTAGCCCAGCCTCAGCCCAGCTGACATGACACGCTGTGGATGTGGGTGCGTGAGGAGCTGAAGGAGGAGACCTCCCTGCTGGGGTAAAAAGTTTGGAACGCGTTGAAAAGAGGCTGAACGCTGAAGCTCCTGGAGGAATCAAGTGGAGCGAGCTGACGAAGAAGACGCGCACGCTCCAAAACCAAAGGATTTTTCAAAAGAAAACTTTCTCCTTTTTTCTTGCATTGCATCGCAGCAGCAGCAGATATGAAAAGCCACACTGTGACTGTGTCTGTGGCTCTGCTGGCCCTCTGCTGCCTGCTGATTCCCAGAGGAGGGAGGAGTGCCGGGGGAATATCTTCTCTCCTGCAGGAGAAGCAGACTCAGGATCAGCTGCAAGACGAGTCCCTGGATGACCCAGAGAGCCCGCAGGCGCTCGCAGGGGACCCACACCCACTGGGAAGCGGCGTCAAGGCCAAGAGAGAGGCAGAGGGGACCTCACAGGAGGGTAAGCTGAGTGGCGCTCTCTCGCCACAGACACGACAATAAAACTGCTGAGGTGCGCGGCGCCTTGTGGTTGTAATGTCGAAAACACAAAATTCAACATGTTTCATTGAGATTTGATATCAACAGAAAGTCAACAGAAAACAGTGATTAAAAAAAAAAAAAAATAGGTGCACGATTGTCAATATTTTTTCTACAACTTAAAGCCTTAATGCAAAATTCAGAAGTCCTGCTGAATTGATGCTCTGCAGATCCACATTCTGCTTCAGTCACAACCAGGAGTCTCTGCCAGCTTTGTGCATTTAGAGACTGAACTGCTGCCAGTTCCTGTTTTAATAACTGGACGGAGAGCATCTGCGAATTGAAACGTTTCCCTTTCTGCCCCTGTTGACGATACGCATCCATATCGGCATGATGCTGCCGCCGCCATGTTTCACTGTGGGTGTGCCGTGTTCAGAGCGATGTGCAGTTTTATTCATTTGCCATGCACAGCGCTCCGCCTGCGACCCAAAACGTTCCACTCTTGCCTCCTCTGACCGGAGAACCTCGTTAAACATGCTGTTAACCTACTTGGCTTGTGGCAAATGGCAATCAGGGCATTTTGTGGTTTTCTTTCAACTGCGCAACTTTTCCACAACGTCCAGAACTTGCGCAGTGCTAAACTCTTAAGACACACTCTCCCACCTGAGCTGCAATCCTCGGCAGTTCATCCAGAGATACAACTGGCCTCTGAGAGAAATCCTCTCGGTAGGTTTGCAGTTGCCCTGACGACAGATTGAACAGCATACCGTGAGATGCTCGAAGCTTGTGAAACTTGTTTTATTTTCTCTTCTATCCTCTCCGCAACAAACTCCGAGGTCTTCACAGAGCATACCCACGCACGTAATGTGATTAAACTAGCCAAAAGTGGAGTTTATTTACTAATGAAGTGATCTCTGAAGACGGTTACTTGCGCTTTAATTTAATCAGAACATTTCCCTTTCACTTTCCAATTAGGCTCCACTGTGTGTTGAATGTAGTCCCAGTAAAAGACGCCCCAGATCAAGGTTGTAAGGTAATGTGGAAAAGTTTAGTCAACGCAAAATACTTTTGCAGGGCATCGGAGTCTGAGTGAGAAAGAGAGAAGAAAAAAAAACTGATATTGGTGTAGCGTCAGTCAGAACATCTGGAGAAAGTCCAGATGTTCGCCTAAGGTCGTTTTCTTTTTTTTTTTCCCAGACGAACTCGGTGCTGGTAGCCCAGGAGGTGTGACTGGTTTTGAGGATGATTTTTTTTTTTTCCTTCTCCCTTAAGAAAGCCCTGGAAGATTAGTGCGGACCGTGGCATTGTTTGTCATGCAGGTTATGCGTGAGGACATATCAGCTCAGTGCTGAGGTGAGAATAGATGCTGAGGCGAGAATAGTTTGCCGAGTAATGTTGACAGATTTAGCATCCTTGAATCCCAGCTAGTGGTACGCGGCTAATGGAAAAAGAGAGAAGTGTTTTCCATGAAGGCTCAGCAGAGCTTTGGACGACCTCAAAAGGAAATAGTGATGGATCCAAAAAACAAAAACTGAAATAAATTGAGCTGTCTGGTTTCTGCCTCTCAATAAGTTGCTCCCAAACGATATAAACTTTTTAGTGTATTAAACAAAAAGTTTAATGCCTTGAAATTTGTCCCGAACTACTTCCGCTTCTGCTTCTCGTCTCCTCCAGGCATTCTGAGCAGGCTGAGGAGAGCCCCGGAGGAGGGCAAGAAGAAGAAGAAAGACAAGAAGAAGAAAGAGCCAAAGGACCCAAACGCCACTAAAAAGCCTAAAACTGACAAGAAGGGGAAGAAGAAAGACAAGCAGACCACAACCACAACCCTCCCACCCACCACCACAAGTGAGAACAGCACACTGCAGTCATGTTTCTGCTGAACTGCGGTGACTGAGAGGTTTGCTGACCTGGTTTCTGTCTTTTTCCAGCGTTCCCAACAGAACCTCCCACTGATCCCCCCGCTGAGGTCGACTACTTCCCTGAATCTGGTTAGCGCCGTGTTAAACTTTTTTTTTTTTTTTTACAGTTTGGACTTCAGCAGCCATTCGCTGACTTCTTCTCCCGTCTTTCCCATTTTGAATGGGAAAAACGACTGGGTGACATATTTATGCTTCACATAAAATAACTGCAGTCGCTAAATAAAAGGTGGGATCCTTCTTTCAGCAAGCTGACTGGCAGTGTGCAGCAACTTGTAGCGAATGAGGCTCATTGTGCTTCTTTTTGCTGCAGACTGAAAAAGGATTTCCAAATCCCTGCATATCTTGGTGCAACCAATCGACTCAGGCAAATAACTCCACATGTTGGTTAATTGAATTTGTCCCACGCAGTTTTGTTGCACGTAAGACCACAACCTTTAGAGTCACATAAAGGCAGTTACAAAGTCGGCCTTCTGTCGCCTGAAGAACATTTCAGCAAGATCGAGAGATACTCATCCATGCGTTTATCTTTAGTCGCATTGATTACTGCAACAGAGTCTTCACAGGTCTGCCTAAAAACAGACAGACAGCTGCAACTGTTCTCACTAAAACTAGGAAGCTAGATCATCGAAGTCTCTCCGCTGGCTCCCAGTCGCTCAGACAACAGACTTTAACATACTGTTGTTAGTTTATGAATCATTTAATGGCTCAGTACCAACATATATTAAAGATTTGATGGATTCCATAAGTTACTTTAAATCCAGGCTAAAAACCCATCTGTTGTTTTGATCAATAGAACATTGACCAACTTGTTTGATGTGTATTGATATTGATAACTGCGATATTAACATCGCAATATTGATACTGCAATATCAATATTGCAATATAAATATCAAAAGATTTTATATTGATATGTCAGCTGTTTAGTTTTTCTGGTTATTCAGATTTTTCTTTGTTTTTCAAAGGAATAATTATAATAGTGGTTCGTTTATATTAACTTCTGGATACATTGTTGCCACGTCTTTCGTAGATTTTTTAAAAAAATATTGTTTATTTCCTTTTAACTCTCCTCCCAGTTTCTTCTTAAAGTCTGTTTGGCTGTGAACACAACAGTTTGACCTCAGCCACATGAAATAAGTCTAGATTCAGCTATAATTGTTTTTTTTTTCTTGAGATTTGAATCAGATTTTTATGAATTTTCATTTATGCGTTTTTACGATGTGAAGCACTTTGCTGCTGTAATGTCCAAAATAAATCATCTCGAATGATTGATTGATGTGATTCAACGACTTTAATTGCACATCTGCGGTTTGTCCTCTGTCTATTAGACGACTACTGGACAGAAGATGACTATTGGGGGGCTGGCACCACTCCATCTCCAAGCACTGAGCCCCCGTACCGCCACCGGGAAACAGACGGCCCTGTGACTGACGCCTACGATGACTACTGGGTTCCCATCGAGGGACAGCCGTCGACTTCACCGCCCGACAACTACGATGATCTCTGGAAGGAAATTGACAAGGAGCCGTACGCTCCTGTGACCGATAACTATGACTCCTACTGGAAGGAGCCGGACCCGACCCCCGAGGCCCCTGAGAAGTACGACACAGACGACAGCAATTACTGGGATGCCACAGGTATGTTTTGGACCCTTTAGTCCTCCTGGTTTTGTTTCTGCGGTCACAACAGTGAACACTTTTCTGCACTTTGTCTCTAACAGAGGTCAAACAGATCATCAGGGTTTTTTTTCCGCAGGTGCTGAAAAATGTTGTTTGACACTCCGAGTAACGTGTTGTCGTCACTCTGTGCTTCCAGTGTTTTGCCAAAACAAATTTAGCTCTTCCAGCATTTTTCCACACTCACTTTGTGTTAAATTATCTGTCAAGGTAAATGACTCCTAGTTTTGTGGTTTGAACTCCTGCTCTGTCCTGTTTCTCCCTCCCGCAGTCGAGCTCCCAGAGAAATTCCCAGACGGAGAAGAGGTCAGCCCCGAGATCATAGTGGAAACCATCCCAGGTACCTGCTGTCCTGCTGTCTCACAGCGAAATTACAAAAATGAACAACCAACCCCCCCTCAAAAAAAAAAAAAAATCTGGCAAATTTTCAAATCAAACAGTGAGACGTTTCCAGGGACATATGGAATATCTGTTCCACTTGTGGCTTTCATGAGCACATGGCAATGACATTACAGTGAGTCCGTGCAACAACCCACCCTGCATTTGCAGACAGGAGTGGGTGGGTTTGCTTGGATCCACTAAGTCAACAAGACCGTCTACAGTTCTGTTGTGGCGTTCGGAGGAGCCCTGTCATCAGATCCCAACTAATTTATGATTCCTGTAAATGTAAATTAGGGCTCTAACAACCTGATTATAGTGAGGCGTCACAGAAGCGCATCTGATGTTGTGGTCGAGCAAATCAGGGCAGGGCTAACGTGTAAAACTGGTGCAATCTCATAAAGTCTCACTTGTAAAAAAGTAGATGTTTTAAGATGACAATATGGGGTTTCTAACTTTGTTCTGTTGATGGGTTTTTTTTTTCTTTTCTTTTTCAAACAGAAGAACCCACAACATCTGCTCCGTTTGAGAGGACCTGGTATGATGATTACGATGAATACGGAATGAGTAAGCGAGCACTCACGGGTCAAATTGGTCCCAAAAAACCCCCACATGGTCCTCATTACGCAGAAAGACTGGAAGGAATAAGCACTCAGGTCATAAGGTTTCCAGATTGATAGCTAATCTCTGGTAATCTTTTTGTTTCCCGGATTTTGAACTTGAAAGCCAATCTGTTGTAATTTCCTATTTCACAATTATGCACCCCGATGTCTTGGTCTACCAAGTCATAAAAACTTCAAGGCGTCTGGATAATCCTGCAAGCTTCTGTACGTCTGAAACCTACACGTCCTTTTGTGAGGTCAACATCCTTACAAAATAAAAGCTGATCTTTCACCAGCTTTTCCCTCTTTGTTTCCATGTTTTAAACCGGACAGACGCGCCTCTTGAGCGCTTCTATAAAGTGACCAGTTCTCTTTTTCCGCTGCAGGACGGAAAGACTATGACACGGATGAAAAGTGGGTAGAGAAAGAAAGAGAGCGAGCCAAGAAGGAGAGAGAGAGGGAGGAGAGAGGTAAGAGAACCCAGATGTGCGTTTACCCGAACCCTTTTGGAAATGGTCTTTCTGTACAATTATGTCAACAGACGCCACTGCCTTTGACCTGACAGCAAAAGCACTAGAGGACAACAAAACAACGCTCTGACACGCCCGCCGCTTTCCCCCCGTCTCTTATGAATACGCTGCTGCGGACGTTGTGAAGAGTCGAGCTTTAACTTGCACGAAAGGGACTGAGGTTTATCCAATCAAAGCAGAATTGAGATCAGGCCTGCTGGCGGTTCAGAAATCTCCCGCGAGCCAGAGGGAAAACAAACAGAGACGGAACCGTTTGGATCGGATTGGAGCTGTGAGGAAAACAGACGCCATGGGGGAGTTTTCATCGGGCAGACTCAAAGCACGCTCAATTCAATCCGTCACTACGGCTGCCACGTGTCTGCAATATGCGTTCAGGTTGGGGAGTAAAGTTCAGAGAAAATGATAAATAACGCAAGACAGGAGTTGGGGTCAAAAAGGTCACCTGCAGCAGCCGCAGTCTGCTACCGACTCGAAGCAGATGTTTCCACCACCTAGTGCTGCCACCTTTAACGTGGACCTGCAGAAGAGTTCAATGAGACAAAAGCAAAGAAAAAAATAAGTGTATTAGAGCGTCTAGTGCTCCTCTCTGGGGAAGAGCCGGTCCAAAGCAGGATGAGGCCCTAACCAGAGTTGGATTTGGGAGTCCTTCCAGCTGCCGTCCACTACCACAGTTCCAGTAATATTCCGTTTGTATCAACCATGTCCAAATACATTAAACTTCACGGCCTTCTCTTGGGTTGGCAGAGGTCAGAAAAACATCCATCAGTTCTATATTTGAAATTGACATTATGATACAAAGGCAACGGGAGCTTAAATGACAACTTGTTGAAACCAAAATAAGCAGAGGGCCACCGCCGAACGCTAACAGCACAACAAAACATGAAGTTTATTGGCTACAGCAGCAGAAGACCTGGGCGGCAGCAACAACCAGGAAACTGAGGTCACAATTTACACGCTTTCAACCAAAATTGGAGAATAATAGACTGGGAAAAACAAACATTTTCTGGTTGCATTAGTTCTGTTTGTACTTCTAAATGTCAGTATGTATATTGAACTCTAAATATTTTCAGCCTGACTTGAAGGCATTCGCAATCAAGTCGTTGTTTCCTTACTTTGAATGTGCTTTGGGACGGTTCTGCTTGAGGTCAGGATGGCCTGAGTTTTATTAGAGCAAATCTGGACTGAAGGCCAAGTCGTAACATCTGGTTTTGTTTTTTAAATTTCTTCCCTCCGCCAGACTCCAGCTCTTCACATCCTCAGGATTTTTAGCCAGTAAAGTGTAAAAAGAAACAAAAAATAAACCAAAAAAAAAAAAGAAGTCGCTAACTTGTGTTCGGGGCAGAGAAAGTGGAAGAGGAAAAGAAATAAAACTCAGGCAAAACTGCAATTTATTTTTCATTCAGACTGCTCTTCTGACCCCCCCTGACAGAACGAGCAGAGAAGCTGAAGGAGGCCGAGGAGCGAGCCAGGAACAGACCACGTGTCTACAAGGAGCCAAAGAGTGAGTCAGTAAAATCTGGAAAAGATGGTGAGAATCTACTGTTCCCTTTTAGCGTTTCATCTCATTCCTTTGTGCCTCCGCGTGTGGCAGAATGTCCTCCTCTGGGGATGGAGTCCCATAAGATCGAGTCGGACCAGCTCACAGCCTCCTCCATGTCCCAGTACACCTTCTCCCCTCAGAGGGCGCGCCTCAACATGCAGGTAGGCGGCCGGGGCCGCAGTCTGAATGCGCCACTCGATTACCCGTCAGCAGCTTTGGAAAAACACAGTTACTGCTGAGACAGTCACTTCATGAACAACTGGGATACTAAATCAAAAACACACTTTGGCGTGCCGTTTCACAGTCGAGACAAACGTAAATTCAGATCAAATCACGCGGCATGCTTTGAGTTGAGAGCTCAGCGAGCCAGAGGACTGAGCAGCAGGCTGTCTGGTCTGTGTGGTTCCCAGGGCTCAGAGGATGAGGACAATATGAGAGGTGGAGCGTGGT
This sequence comes from Poeciliopsis gracilis, assembly GCA_911649635.1. Lineage (NCBI taxonomy): Eukaryota > Metazoa > Chordata > Actinopteri > Cyprinodontiformes > Poeciliidae > Poeciliopsis > Poeciliopsis gracilis. The sequence continues at coordinate 1,998,335 of CAJVRI010000005.1, read as the reverse complement.
GCGCAAACTCAGAGGACAGGATCCACTGGTTTGAGGTCGACGCTCGCAGGGAGACGGAGTTCACCGGAGTTGTCACTCAAGGCCGAGATGCCCTGAATGAGTGAGGAGCAAACACACACACACACACTCACACACTGGTTTCATCTCAGCAATAAACTCCACATGCCAATCTCCCGTTGACTCATTTCAGGAGCGATTTCGTGACATCCTACTTCCTGGCCTTCAGCAATGACAGCAGAGAGTGGACCACCATTCACGACGGATACGCAGACTGGGTGAGTTGACGTCAAACCCGCCTCACCTCCTCCTTGCTCCACCGCTGAATCGCCGACCTCCCGTCTCCCCCCGTCTCGTTCAGCTGTTCTTCGGAAACAACGACAAGGACACTCCCGTCATGAACCGGCTCGCCGAGCCCGTGGTGGCTCGCTACATCCGGATCATCCCTCAGAGCTGGAACGGCTCTCTGTGCATGAGGCTGGAGGTCCTGGGCTGCCCTCTGCCTGGTGAGACCCCCCCCCCACCCCGCCGCCCTCCAGGAACACAGCGTGAGACACACAGAGAGGCGTGTGGTTTAATGGGTTTCTGCTCTCAGACCCAGGAGGTGCTCTGTACAGGCAGAATGAGGTGACCCCTGTGGATTACCTGCAGTTCAAACACCACAGCTACTCAGAGATGGTTGAAGTGAGTATCCCCCAAAGTGCATCCTGAGGACGAGCATCGCTTTAGTCTACACGGTGTCTTAAAGCTATTAGCGCTGCAACTAGAGGTTGTTTTAGTTATCGATTAATCTGTCGATTATTCTGATGATTCATCGTTTAATAGGATAAAACAAAATCGGCAGATTTTTTATTTAAAGCCTTTTTTATACAATATTAGAAGTACATTAAAAGAGGCTTCAAATTCAATATATATATATATATATATATATATATATATATATATATATATATATATATATATATATATATATATATATATATATAGAAATATATATATATATATATATATATATATATATATATATATATATATATATATATATATATATATATATATATATATATATTTTTATTTTTTTTTCTTTTTTTTAAATAAGATGATAAACATTCAGTGCTATAACACTTTTCATGATCATTTGTAGCACAGGATGCATTTGCAGCTAAAAAAACCACTGCAGACATCAAGATGTGAAAAGTCAACAGGTTGTAAATGGTCTTTTCATCCATTTTTGGCTTAACCAAATAATGAATAGACAGCAAAAGATGTTCATTTGAAGTTTTTTGTTTTTTTGTTTTGTCTGAATTTGAACTGGGAAAAGCTAAAATGCTTCCACTCTAAGAGTTCTGGCTGGATCATACGTACAAAGGGATATTTTTTTTTTTTTTTTAATCTTGAATGCAAAATGGACACATTTCTTTGTGCAGTTTTGGCTTAATATGTCCTCTGAGTGTGTTGTTCTTTCAGAAAATGGTCTGTCTTGAGTTTGCATAGTGCAGTTAATGAATAATCGCTCACTAAATTAGTTGACAATTGTTTCAATAATTGATCTGTCGTGATTAATCACATTAACCGTTTCAGTCATAAGAAATATATCATGGTCATTTCAGACTGTGCAAAATTGACATTGTAAAGGACTGTTAAGCAGTAAATATGTTTTTCGAATATTCAGCAGGCTGAATTCAAATATTCAGCCTGCTGAATGGAGCGGGTATCACACCTGACAAAGACGATGGCGCTCTGCGACACTAGAGGTCTCAGAGCGACTGAAGCATCATAATGATGATGGATAAGAATGAAAACAGGATGTGAGTCTTTGACGGTGAACCGCTTGTTGTCTGCGTGAGCAACATTTCATCTGCATCATTTCTGACTCATCCAGCTGATGAAGTCGGTGCATGAGGAATGCCCCAACATCACCAACGTTTACAGCCTGGGCCGCAGCTCTAAGGGACGAGAAATCATGGCAATGATCATCTCTGGGAACCCCACGGAGCACGAAACAGGTTATTATTATTATTATTATTAATTATTATTATTATTATTATTATTAAACCTTGCATGGAGAGAAGACCTGGTGGTGGGACTGTCCATCAGCCTCTCTTATGGTGGACAATGGCTGATTTTTGTGACCTTGTAGGTAGATAAGGTTTGTGGATAGGATCGGTTCCACAAGTAAGTCACGGCCAAGCGCCGACCCAGGGGCCCACACCCTCCTAGGTCCGGCCCTGGGTACGGATACTTGTGCGTGACGTGGTTTCTAAAGTAATACTTTGATTGACAAAAAACAGAAAAGAAAAATAGAGATATATCCTGAACTTGTCACCTGGTAGTAAAATCAGGTAAACATGCAGGTTAACAGAGAATAACGGGCCGTCTCCTCAGGTGAGCCAGAGTTTCGCTTCACGGCTGGTCTCCATGGGAACGAGGCAGTGGGGAGAGAGCTGATCCTGCTGCTGATGCAGTACCTGTGCAAAGAATACAAAGACAGGAACCCCAGGGCCCAGCGCCTGGTGGAGGGAATACGCATCCACCTGGTTCCCTCTCTGAACCCTGACGGCCACGAGGCGGCTTTCGAGGTGGTGAGTGGAAGAAAAGCAATCACGTCTACTGGGTCAACCTGCAAAAACAAACAGAAGGAGCTGACGGGAGATGCTGCTGAACCAAAGTCGGGGCGTTTCATCAGCTGATTTGCTCGTGTTTCCTGCTGCAGGGCTCGGAGATGAGCAGCTGGACCATGGGACACTTCACCGAGGACGGCTTTGACATCTTCCAGAACTTCCCGGACCTGAACAGCATCTTGTGGGACGCTGAGGATAAGGGCATGGTGCCTAAACTGACCCCCAACCATCATGTGCCTATACCAGAAAACTTTGAGTTCAACACCTCGGTAAAGAACTCACACATAAGTCTTAAAATGCTTGCTGGGTTTGATGTATGACACGTTTGGCCTTAGAAGATGTCTGTAACTCTCAGAACATTTTCTGTGTGACGCTGCTGTTTCTGTCCTACTCCTTTCAGATGTGTTGAATCTTCCGTCTTTCTGATTTTGCTCCAGGTTGCTATGGAGACCAGAGCCATCATTTCCTGGATGAAAGCCTATCCGTTTGTGTTGGGTGCAAACTTCCAAGGCGGAGAGGCCATCGTGGCCTATCCTTACGACAGCTTGCGTCTCAACAAGCCTGCCAAGAGCGAGCAAACCCGCAGCCGCAAGAAGAGACAGTATGACATTTCCTCTGAATTTACTGCTCTTCTTCTCTGCATAGATTTTTTGTTGGTTTTTTCTTTTTTTTGCCTCTCAAGGTCGTTTTGCTCTGCAATTCTTCCTCCCTTTTCTCCTGCATCAATCAAGAGTTGTTTTAACAAGGCTTGAACTAGAATAACATCCCTCCAGGTACGAGGACGAAGGTTTTGACGCCACCGAGTGGGGAAGGGGCTACCAGGAGGAGCCAGAGGAGGACTGGAGGAGTCGAGGATATGCAGAGCCAGAGGAAGAGTGGCGGGGTCACGGATACGACCAAGGATACGACCAAGGATACGACCCCGGATACGAACACCCTGGCTACAGCCAGGGTTATGGACACAGGGAGGAGGAGGAGGACGATGGAGGGCGTGGGGCTGGATACCACTACAGTGAGCCCGAAGAAGAGCCCCGGCTGACCCCGGACGAGTCCCTGTTCAGGTGGCTGGCTGTGTCGTACGCCTCCACCCACCTGACCATGACCCACAACTACCGCGGCTCCTGCCACGGAGACATCCCCGCGGGGGCAGTCGGCATGGTCAACCGGGCGAAGTGGAAGCCCGTCACCGGGAGTAAGTACACAACCCGCTGGCTGCTGGAGAGGTAGCACGCCCTGGTGGACACGATGTGCAACTACACCCGGCGGTCTAAGAAACGCAAACTTTAATCATTTCCTAAACCCATAAGCACGCACCCTACAGGTTAACTCTGCAAGGGTTGACAACTGTGTAGGTTAGTCAAGTTCTTCCGGACCAAAAAAAAAAAATCCCCCTTCCATGTCTTCATGGACCTTGCTTTGTCCGGTGATACAAGGTCATGTTTGTCACAAGGCGAGAAGTATTGAAATGTCTGAAACATCTTCAAATACTTCAACACCAGAGTGTCTTTTGGTGAAACTAATGGGTTAAGCCCCGACCGACAACCCCACAACACCGTAGTTGGCAAAACAGTCAGACAGTTTCTGTTCTTGGGGAATCCGCTAAATCAAGACCATTGGATTGCCAGACAAAGTGGTAATATGGTTCCAGTTAGTACGTCTCCAATGAGTCTTGTGGGGTGGTTTTTGCATTGCATTTGATGATATAAAGTTCAGATCCAGATGTTTAGCCACGGAAACACATTTTATGATGAGGTCTGTGCTATTCTTGAGCCACTCTGAAGTTCAGAGGTCTGTGGCTGTTGAATCCACAGTGAGCTTCTGCACACTGAATGCTCCAGCTGTTTGTCCCGACTCAGTGGACGAGTTGACAGCTGCCATTATAGTTGCACTAATAGTTTCCTATCCTGGTCTCAGTGGAATGTTTAGTAACAAGGAAATTTAGCAAATGGGCTTCTTGTAATGATGGATTCCTGGAATTCACCAGGTTTTTAGGAGCAACACTTTTTTTTTTTAAGCAAATGTTTGTAGAAACAGTTTGCATGCCTGGATGCTGGATGTTAAACTAGAACACCCAAATTTATTACATTTCTTTTTAGAATTAGATTTTTGAATCAAACTGAATCCAATTATTTGGAAGAGGATTCATCCTTTGTTTTGGTCACAGTGGTCAATATCTATGTCTGTGGTCTTTCTGTCCAGGTATGAATGACTTCAGCTATCTTCATACCAACTGCTATGAGTTGTCCATATTCCTGGGCTGTGATAAATTTCCTCATCAGAGTGAGTTGGCCCAAGAATGGGAGAAAAACAGGGAAGCGATGCTCACCTTCATGGAGCAGGTGAGTCACGAGAACGCAACCTGATCTGGGTGCAAGTCAGATTTCACATCTGGTAACAATCGCCTCCTATTCCAAAAACCCTGAATGGGGGACGTCTTGCCTTGAAAATCGTTTGTCCTCCAGACACAATCTCATTTAGACACGACTTATTTGAAATGTTTTATAAAGTCCTTGTACAGTTAGATAAAATCATGAATCACAGTCTCCTGTGTGTGGAGGAAATAAAGTAAAAAATTTAAAGAGACGTAAACATCTTTTTTTTTTTTTTTGTCTTTTCATCATGGGTGGGTCCAGATTCCTTTAAACGTTTACTTATTAAAAATGCAGAATTACGGCACATGTAGTTAAACGGTAACATGAGAACAGACGGCGCGTTTCCTCATGTCTCGTCATTCCTGTTCTTTAGGTGCATCGGGGCATCAGAGGCATTGTGAAAGATCAGCAGGGGAATCCTATTGCAAACGCCACGATCTCTGTGGAGGGAATAAACCATGATGTCACCACAGGTGACAACACTTTATCCCCATTTAAACACATTTACTGCCCATTTTCAACTCAAACATGCTCATCTGCCTTTTTGAATTACCTCAGCCCCAACAGGGGACTACTGGCGGCTGCTGAACCCGGGGGAGTACCGGGTGACGGCGAAGGCCGAAGGCTTCTCCTCTGAGACTAAACTCTGCGTGGTGGGTTACGAGTCCGGAGCGACCTCCTGTAGCTTTAACCTGGCCAAGTCCAACTGGGACCGCATTAAACAGGTGAGGTCACACTCTTGACCCCGGCTTGATGTGCAGCCCCTTCTCAGAAATATTCGTATCTCCTTCAACTTTTCCCACACTCCAACCACGACCTTCAACGTCTATCACTCAGATTTTATAGTAGACGAAACAGACGTTTGTCGAAATGTTCGACATCTGCTCTCGCCGCAGCGTAAACAAAGCTTTGCGTTGACTTCTTCGCAGATCATGGCCCTTCACGGCAACAAGCCAATTCGACTCAGTTACAGCAACTCCAGAGCACAAACCTCTGTGCGCAGCAGTGGCAGCCAGAAGCGTGTGATTAACGAGAGCAACAGGTTTTCTTCAAACGCCAACGTAGGCCTCCAACGCAGGAAGATGCTCAGGATTGCGCAAATCCGCCGTCTCCGGCAGCAGAGGTTAATGAGGTTGAGATTGAGTTTGACGACGACAATACCCACAACGACGACAACGACGACGACGACAGCAGCTCCAACAACATCGTGGTACGACTCTTGGGGATTAGGGGAGGGAGAATCCTCCACTCCTGTCCTGGATTATAACAACTACGAATACAAGATTGACGACTATTAAACCAAAAAAAAAACATCCAGCTTGTTTCAGTAAGCCATTCCAGGTTTGTAATTGTAGCTCTTGTTGTCAGTTCAGTCTTTTTTTTTTTTTTTAAAAAAAACAAAAAACAAAAACAAATGCAGTGAGAATGTACATGTAACTACGGTGAAAAGTTTCTGTTACACAACTAAAAACTAATCCATGTTTATAGACGTCTCTGTCCAGCTCTAAGTCCACGCTGTTATTTCTTTGGCTCTTTTGTAAATGTATGCTTCATGAAAAGATGTTTATTGAGAACACAAATTAAAAAAACAAACAAACAGCTGAATTATTTAGATTGTCGTCACTCACGTCGGTGACAGTTTCTACAAGACACAGACAGAACTGTGTGGAAAGCGGGTCACGATGGCGGCACCATCAGAGGCACAGGTGGGTCCTAATAAAAGTGATCATTAACAAGTATCTGGAGTTTTTTTTTTGTTTGTTTTTAAGAGAGCATAGTCTTTGTTACTGGGTTGCCTGATTTGACAACTTCAACCTGAACAATAAACAAAAAAAAAACAAACAAAAAGCTTTTAGTCCAGCTGATCGGAGATGGAAACGGTTCTTCTGCTAATGACTGATGTTCATCTCATTTTCTTCGTCGTCGTCGGCAGAGAAGGCTGAGAAGAAAACCGGTTCGCACCGCAGGGTGCGCAGGTTGACCAGGCAGGCGGTCTGGGTGCTGCTGAAGTCTGGCACGGTCACCAGAAGGACTTCCTGTCCGTCGGAACCTGGCAGGGAGGAGACCAAAACTTAACAGTACACAGTGACAGAACCGATCATTGTCGACCCAATTCCTTTACCATTTCTTTTATACCCTCAGATAAGAAATTAATCAATTAATCGCACAACACATTAAAATAAGCTGCAATGTTTTCTGAAGGGGCATTCTGTTTAGAGACATCGCAATCCATTTCTTTATGGTTTGGTTTGTGTGTTGTCTATTTTCTTTTTTATTATTATTATTCTTGTTTGTTGTGTTTTACATTGAATATTTAAAATATCTTCCTGGGTTAAAGTTTTTTTCTTTTTCACAGTGTATAAGAGAGGGCCAGCTTACATCCTTAGGCCGTTATCAATACTATACTTGAAAATAATCTCAAAACTTTAGGATTTATCGCAATAACCACTGAGACAATTTATCGACCAACAAAATGTATCATCATGACAGGCCTAGCCTCAGCATTTCCCAGTGTTCTCTGTTCTTTTTAGTCCATGTTTCAAGAATAAATAACAATTACGGTAGGTATCGCTGTGGCTGTCAAGACTTTATACACAGAGCATGCAAAGAAATAAAGAAAAGGAATCAGGAAGGACTAAAACTGGATAAACTGGCAAACACATCTTTTTTCCAGAACTGGAAATACTTTAAACTGAATCCTTCCTGGCAGTGGAGGAACCTTCCATCTGTCACTAACCTTGGACGAGCTTAGACTCAAACGCTGGAGCGTTGGCACTGAAGTACACATGGGGACATTCCTCCAAGATAAACGGGTCTCTTTGATAAAACGGGTAGCAACCTGAAACAAAAACACTGCTGTCATGACCCAGGCATGTGTGTGTAGGCTCACAAAGACACAACACTTCTTCCCCTCCACCATTCAACCAACCTAGCGTGTCAGGAGCCGTGGGGGCCAGGTGCCGGAGCCGCAGTGTCTCCTCTAATATCTCCAGATGGCTGTCCATGCTGCTGTACTTCTTGATGTCACACACGTTCTGACCCGACGTGCCTAAAAACCTTCAGAGAGAAACAGAACCAGATCTGAACAACCGCTTCTGATGGGACGGAGTGTGTGTGTGTGTGTGTGTGTGTGTGTGTGTGTGTGTGTGTGTGTGTGTGTGTGTGTGTGTGTGTGTGTGTGTGTGTGTGTTCGCCTGGGACACCACCTACCTGACTCCGTCGATGTTGGCTCCATACGGATTGGAAACCAGCTGCAGGGTGGGGTACACGGAGGACAAAGGGAACATGCATCTGTGGAGGGGTTGCTGTGGGAGGGTGTAGTTGGTGGGGTCGTACTGCCCTGGCATCACGTCCACTGGAACGGAGGCCTTACGACGAGCAAGAGGAGGCAACACGGCATCAGACATACAATCAATCAGTAATCAATCAGTAACATTTTTAAAAAAATGTTTGGTTTTTTTCCCATCTGTTCTGTGCCTCAGAAACTACGGAGCCCACTTTACTTCACCTCAAAGTAGTCCATCTAGTCGTCAGATCAAGGTTTTTTCCACGTTGGAACTTTGTTTATTCCTCGTTTGCGAGTTATTTAAAGTTTTAAATCTTTTTCTGTAGGACAAACACACCACACACATAAAATCCTGGAGCGACACAGGCCAACGTGGGCTTTCCATCCCTACTCTAAAGCATAAACCTTTTGCAAGGAGGAATGGAAAGGAAAAGGAAAATACATCCAAACTATTCTCCACTGAAAGATACTACAAACAAAAATGAACAAGCAGTTAATAGACACATTTTTAACAAGTCTTCTGCACCAAAGCGTTAATAATGTGTAAACACGCTTTTAGAGGATCTTTAAGGATGTACATATGTACAAATTTAAGTTTCCATCTGTTACCGGTGTGAATGAAGACCCAGGAGTATTTGCTAGTTTACTGTGAGGGAACGCAAAAGAAAAACAAAAAAACCCCGGGCTCTACAGTCACAAATACAGGAGCAAAAATAAAAAATAAAAACCTCCTGATTGCAGAGTGTAAAGTTTACCATCAGAACAGATTAAACAGCTGCGGTGTCCAATACTGACGATCAATAAACTCCTACAAGTCAACTGAAGCTTTTCCTTATCACTTGCTCTTTATTATTAACAACATGCCACAGTCTGAATGTTTATACAACAGTACTTATGCAATCTTGCCAAATACAGACACCCTCACTTCCTCCAGCAGAAGCACAGCAGAAAAGCGATTCTTAACGCTCCACATCTCACCACCAGCTGAAGCAGGAGCTCATCAAGCAGGCGGATGGCTTCCACACTGCCGGCCTGAGTCTTCTTAGTGAGATACTTGGCCTGAATAACATACAGATTGTCAATATTTGACATGTTGAATATGTCTAAGAGTTGCTCTATTCATTGAATTTTTAAGCTTGTCACCTTTGTCGATGCGTCTTTGTCCTGGGTGCTTTGGCTCAGCAGGTTCCCGGCCAGCAGGACCCTGGAAATGGTCGCCGCCCCGCTCTGCTCCCCCGCGTCACCGAGCTGACCGGTTACCATGTCGACCAGCAGCTGCAGACCCAGCATGCTGTCGGCCTTGCTGCTGCCGAGGCCGAGCCCCGAGGCCAGGAGCACGAACCTGAGCAGACGGATCGGTCAGAGGCGCGCCACTGACGCAGACGGACGGGGGTGGTCGTCACGCGATTTTTGGCTTACTTGTCACAGTCGAGCGTCGGTCTGGCCGTCTGCGAAGGGAGGTCAGCCGTGCAGAAGTCCTCGACGGTGAACTTGCCGTCGTTCTTCTCGACTCCGAAGATGGCGATAACGCTACCTGGGGAGCGGGAGGAAGACGATAAATGAATTTGAAGACGTGCGGGTGAGAGCGGAGGTGATGTGCAGTGACAAACTGACCGGTGACACACTTGTCTCTGTCAATTTTGCCCTCTAGTTTAATCCTCTGCAGCTCGTCCTCCAGAATCAGCTCATCCGCTTCAGTGATGTATTTGTTTCGCGCCGGCTGGGGCAGGAGGTTGTGCTGAAGAAAAATAAATAATCGTGCAGTCGTGTTCAATCAATTGGATGAAACGGTCCAATAAGTCTCGTTTGTCAGATTAAAAGTATCTTTCAAAATTAACCACCTTAGATCAGATATGAAACATACTTCCATTTTAAAAATACTTTTTTTTTAAAATGTGTCTAACATAATATTAAAATTTTACATGTCATGTTTTCATTAACTGTTGTGGAAAATCACCATAATTAACAGAAATAAAGGCTTTCGAACATCCATCTTTATTTTAGAAACTTTCTGATAAAGTTTCTCAAATCAATGGGACCTTCAGTAATCTTATAATGTAGTGAATGGGTTTGTAAATAGCAGAGCGACCATGAAGTACCTTGCGAAAACAATAACACCCTTTAAACAGTAATGTGTCTTCTTGATTTGAGTAACTTATAAATTCGGTCTAAATCTTTCCATCGCGGCTCTGACTACGATCCAAAGTTTGCATCGAGGTCTAAAACGCTCTGAGCTTGGAACAAATCACTTTCATGCTTTGGAACGGCCCATTCAAAGGCCAGGCTTAAATCCATCAGGACCTCTGTGGCAAAGGTGAAAAACATTTCGCTGTTCAAAAGCGATTTCCGTCAGATCTGAGACAGTTTGGAATTTAAAATATGTAAAAATGTTTCTGCTGAAACACTCCCAGAAAAGATTTTAGATCTTCAATCGCACCTCGATGGGGATTATTCATGAAAAACTAATTAAATACAACCACTTTATAATCACATGCTGCTATGCGTTTCTTGCTTTCTGCAACAAGGTTCGCCAACCTCCTCGCTGATCTCCTTCAGAATAGATGGCTGCAGGTCCATGCGCTTGAACAGGGTCCCTACAATGCAGCACTGCTCCCCTGTCTCCAGGTCACACAGCTTCCTGATGCGCACATCTGGACCTGACGAGAGAAGGTTTTAAAACAGCACAATGTGTGGGTAAGGTAGGCGCTTCATATGTTCACAGTGAGTCAATTTACTCTTACCCCACTTGTGTTTGGCTCTCTCTGACAGCAGGGGTCTCATCTCCATGAGTCGTGCCGCATAGATGTGAGCGTACTGCCTGTTGAAGCTCCGCTCCCCGACTCGGTAGCGCTCGGTGCGGGGGCTGTAGTCCAGCGAGGTCCTCTCAAACACCGGGCCCTGGTCCTCCGAGGCCGGGCGGCAGAGCAGAGAGGAGCCCTCCCTCTGCGCACTCAGGTCGGAGAACATGACGGTCCTGGAAACGTGCTAGTTATTATTATCGCCTAAACTGCTGCTACTCTTCTGTCCACCGGGATACTCGACACACAGTGAATGCAATAGCTGCATAACATCACTGTTTTGATATATAACGATGTAACGACTTTACCTAGTAAAAAAAAATCAGTAGTTCTGGGGTTGGCTTTTCCGTCGTCAATGTGGTATTTTGATGTGTTTTCCGATTTTTCTCCAGGCGAACAAAAACAGACAATTCCCGCGAAATTACACTGTCTCGCGAGATGACGCTGTATTCTCGCGAGGAATTGTGGACCGCGCATCCAACGCTGCAGAACAGACACAGACCATGATGAGGGATAAATCGTATTAAATGTGTATGGATAAAACTGTACTCTGACAAACTCTCTTCTTGTTCTTCTTTTTTTTTTTTTATTATGCAAACGATTTAAATATTAACCATCTTCCGAAAGTACATATATCCAATAACTGTAACTTATTATATTTAATTTTATAAATTGAATAAACTCTGATAAAACTCTAATCCATAAATAAATGTACAGATTATATGTTCAACCATTTTCAAAATTATTTTCACATCTATTTAAGACGTAAATGAAAATGTGTCGTGTATTACGCTGCACGGTAAATTCACAAAGCAGAATATTCGGGGAAAAATTATATTATCAAAAAATGTCAGACCCCGTCTTATTTTTGTTCCGCTTGACTTTGTGATCTCTGATAGCTTTTTTCTGATAATTTTACTGTTTTCATACTGTTAAAAAATTAATGAAAAAACAAAACAAACAAACATATACAATAATGTCGCACCAGATGACGTCACGACGCGACCTCTCTCTGTCGCACGTTGTTGAGGTCACAATAGCGTCGCCATTTTCGCTGCTCTTTGTGCGCCCCCGTCTGCTCAGTCTTTCTCGCTTTCCGCACGGTTTTCGTCGACTTTTTAATTCACATTTGTTGACAAAACATGCAAGGCTACAGAGGCCCCCAACAGAACCACGGCCCCAACCGCCCGGGGAACCACCTCAAAGGCGACGGGCCCAACAGCAACGGACAGCAGCCGGAGCCGAGCGAGCAGACCAGCCCCAACGCGGGCTTGACGCTGGACCCGCAGAGCTTCAGGAAGCCCGGAGAGAAAACCTTCACGCAGCGGAGCAGGCTGTTCGTGGGGAACCTGCCCACCGGAGTCACCGAGGAGGAGCTGGTCAAGCTGTTCTCGAAGTACGGGAACGCCAGCGAGATCTTCGTCAACAAGGACCGGGGGTTCGGGTTCATCCGCCTGGAGACCAGGATCATCGCGGAGATCGCCAGAGCGGAGCTGGATGACTTCGTGTTCAAAGGCAGACCCATCCGGGTGAGGTTCGCCACACACGGCGCCGCTCTGTCCGTGAAGAACCTCCCGGAGTTTGTGTCCAACGAGCTCCTGGAGGAGGCCTTCTCCGTCTTCGGCCAGATAGAGAGGGCTCTGGTGATCGTGGACGACCGGGGCAGGCCCACGGGGAAAGGCATCGTGGAGTTCACCGCCAAGCCGGCTGCGAGGAAAGCTCTGGATAAGTGCAACGACAGCGCCTACCTCCTCACAGCCTTCCCCCGGCCCGTCACCGTGGAGCCCATGGAGCAGTTCGACGAGGACGAGGGTCTGCCCGAGAAGCTGATCAACAGGAACCAGCAGTACCACAAGGAGCGCGAGCAGCCCCCCCGGTTCGCCCAGCCCGGCTCGTTCGAGTACGAGTACGCCATGCGCTGGAAGGCCCTGATGGAGATGGAGAAGCAGCAGTACGAGATGGTCGACCGAAACATGAAGGAGGCGCAGGAGAAGCTGGAGGCTGAGATGGAGGCGGCCAGACACGAGCACCAGGTGATGCTGATGAGGCAGGACCTGCTGCGGAGACAGGAGGAGCTGCGGAGGATGGAGGAGCTCCACAGCCAGGAGGTGCAGAAGAGGAAGCAGGCCGAGCTGAGGCAGGAGGAGGAGCGCCGGAGGAGAGAAGAGGAGATGAGGCTGCGCAACGAGGAGATGATGAAGAGGCAGCAGGAGGGCTTCAGGGGCGGCTTCCCCGAGAACAGAGAGCAGGAGATGAGGATGCACATGGGGGGCCACGGCATGGCCATGAACAGAAATTCCCTGGGTGGGAACTCGGGTGCCGCCGGCGCTGCTGGCATGGCCGCGGAGGGCACTCCTATGATGGCGGGCTCGGGCGGCGGCAGCCTGCCCGGAGGGGGCCAGGGCGGCTTCCCCAGAGGGCTCCCGGGCCCCGGAGACTATAACAAACAGCGCAGATTTTGAATCACATGTCTGTCATTTAATTTCTCCCCCCCATCCCCCTCCTCATTTTTCAGCTCACTGTATGTTAAAGTTTAAGGTAGTGGATGTTACCCTTGAACTTTTTAAAAGAAAACTTTTTTTGTACTTTTTCCTGTGTTTATTGAGTCGTTTCAATACTAATGCGTTTTTTTCTCCAAATGAGCCATGCACATGTGTACGTTATTTCAGATTTTTTTTTTTTTTTTCTTTGTAGGGTAGATAATGTTTTTGGTCCTGAATATGTTACATCTTCTGTAATAAATTCATAATTCCTTAAAAAAAACAAAAAAAAAAGTGTTTCATTCAGGTTAGAAAAGCTTCACAGCGATGGTGGCTGATATTTTTCAGCACACACCGACAACCTCACCTTTAATAACTGCACTTGTTGGGATGTTCCTGTGTGCTACAGATTTCCAGTCGTCGCTGCGGTCTGACTGGCTGATCCTCATACAGATGCCAACTCTTGCACGTCTTTTCTTGCAGTTGCAGAAAATCGCCAGGATGTCCCCATGTGAATCAGCGTATTGGACACTACAAAACGTCAAAAGCGGACGGCTTCTTCTCCTATTTACATTTTGTAAAAAGGGCACAAACACTTAGAGACGCTGCTGATTCTTGACTGGAGATTGTCAGAATCCCAGATGTCACGCAGGAGAGAAAAAAATATACTGCTGATTATATTAGGCCACATAGTTTTGAATCCAAGGGAAATTTTAATTTGAATAAACTGATCATTCACATTCATGCATCACATTCAGTTTATTTGTTATTAAATGCTGAAATGTGCACAAAAGCTGTTTGGCTGATGAGTTTATTCACAAAAGCTGTCATGAATACTGGATGCATCTAATCAACAGAGGGGGGAAAAAATAGATTTTTTACATTTTTGACCTGCCTATGAAGTAAAAATTGACTGTCAGCAAGAGGTTTAATGGCAATATTGCAAAAATAATTTTGGAAAAAAAAAGTTACTTTAGCAGACAAGAAACAATTTCTTCAACTGCTGTTAAAATATACGTATTGATGATTACACTTATGGGTAACACGTTATTATTGTAGAGTCTAAAAGTTGCCTTAGAAGTGTGACCTTTTAAGGCAACAGATATGTCAATATTGATACAAAAACATAAGACAAAATGTGGATTACGCAACTAATTTTAGCAGCAATTTCAAGGTAAAAAAAATAAATAAAAACTTGCACAGCATCGTATGCTTTGAAGATTGTAGCTGTAAGTTTCCTGTGAATGTGTTGGGAGCCTTCTTTCAGCCAGCTGATGAACAGGGTGCAGCGAAAGAAGAGGAAGGGATTGGGATGCTTTATTATTTGCCTTGAAATGAAAGAATCGCATGAAAAAACAAATCCTCCTGCTCTTTTGAAACGTAACTTTTTAAAACCTGAGCTCACCCTGACGCTGTAAGCGCGCCCATGCCGAGTGTCACTCTGGTCAAATTGCTGGCAGAATTAAAATCTAAAAGGGCCTCATCTAAACAAAACGAGAAGCACAAACTACATACGGTGTGATTTTAATTCGAGCTGAACTATTTAGCAAATCACTTTTTGCATAAATCTAAAGGACAGCTTGGAAGCAAAATGTTGGAGGGTCTTTTTCTTTCTCCGTCTGATATAAAGTGTAACAAAAATCAGAGTATGTTCATACTTCACTTGTTGAGCAGTCAGATGGACTCACTGCTCTGGATTTTCTGTCCTGGCTTTTAATCATCGAGATGATGAAGACAAGAGTGAAGGAAAACGCAGCTTCTTCCCAGTTCGCACCACCGTCACAATATCCAACACTAACATGGCATGTTCAGGTTTTCCTAACATCACATTCTTACGCAGTTATTCATTACAGATGTTTATTCTTATTTTTTGTTGTTGTTTTTCTGCTTTAACCTGTGTGCGTTTGCATGACTCCATTTTGTCTGTCACTTTTGTATTTTCGTTTAAATCTCTTTAAGCAAATTAATTTTCATTTTCAAGAAAAACCTGTTCCAACATTTGCTGCTAGTCTGAATTTTCCCACAATAAAGGACAATAAAGGATATTTCTATTTTCTATTCAGCTCTTTTCTGGCTTTTTTTTTTCTTTTTTGCATAAAATAAACAAGTTTAATGCAGATGTACAGTACAGACAGGTAATAAAACTAAAAGGAAGGAAAAGGCTCCTGTTTTTTTTAAATCAGCTTATTGACTTAATCAAGGTTTTCAGTCTTCATGAATGCAAAAGAAAATGTATTTGTGTGAAAATAGATTCATATTTAGAGTAATCAAGAAAAGGCGACACCTGGGGTTGATTTGAATTGTTACTGACAAATATGTCCTAAAACTGGAAATGAGCACAAGCAAAGAGACGTTATTGTGATAAGATAAGTTCACGCGTTAATGAGTAAGGAAACGGCAATGATAGGAAACATTTTATACTTTGTAATGAGACACCAGAGAAAGTGCTGGAGGAGTTCAGGACGCCCCACTTGTAGCTGCACAGAGACAGACGTGATGCGAAAGCTCAGAAAGTTGAACATTCAACAATAAATATGAAATCAGTGTAAAAACAATTCCTTTTTTTTAATGTCATTTAGGGGTTAAAGGTCAGAGGTTTTCTTGTTCTATGCATCAAGTGGATGAGCTACTGATGAGTCCCACCATAATAATCACATAATAATTACACCATTGGCATAATTATTAAGGCAAGTCTTATTTTCAGGGATTATTTATATTATTTACCAAACACAGTGCTCTGTAGTATAAAATACTAAGAAATGTCAAACATAAATATTTAAGAATGCATCATGAGGTTTTGGTTTTCTTATAGGAGAATATTTCTGTGTACGCAATAATTAGAAAACTGCTCTAGTGCACAATTATACCCAACAAATGAAAAAAAACTGATATTTTCCCAAGTCATTTTATTTTACATACGTCTGTTAAAGTTACAATTATGAATAAACGCCTCAAAAGTTCCCAATAAACTTTTCTGACAAGAGAAAGTCAGTTCTTAATGTGAGCCTTTCACCGATGGAGTCAAATCTAGCTTTTTCTTCAAGTGCGCCACAGCCTTTTTTTTTTTAAACTATGTCCCCATTGAAACAGATACGTTGACTTTGTTATGCTTGAACTTTTAAGTAAAAACTATTTTCTTGGTGTATTGTTTTTTTTTTTTATATAACTGGCTTTACAATGTATTCTCATTTGCACAAACAAATCTTTTGCCATTATCTAATATTTTCCTTTCAGGCAAACAGACTTTATTGTAATCTTCTACAACCGAACCCCCCTTTTTTTTTTTAACACCACTAACCTTTTATTTATTTAGTCAAGGATTTTACTGCAGGACAAAAGAAATATGTTTCCCAAAGGAAAGATCTGTCTATCTGAAGCTTCCTAGATGAAACAACATCATAGTGAAACACTGCAAACACGTTTTAAATATTACAAACCTAATTAAATGAGGTCTGTCTGAAAGCACTTTGATGGAGTAAAACTGTTTTGCTTAAATGAGACATTTTTGAATGAGCCACAGTTGATTGAAAAATCATAATCTAAAGACATTTGTTGTTTTTTTAATAATAATAATAATAATAATAAAATCTAACAGCACAGTCTCCTAAAGAGGCAAATTAATTGATTGTTTTCCCTGAGCGCCATAAAACGGCTCTAATTACAGTAAGAGATAATTATAGTGTACATTTATTACGGTGATAAGGTAGTTTTATATGTCGTTTCTGATGTTTTTACTTTTACATCTGATAGTGAAGATGGCGCTATCAACCTGTTGTCAGAGTCCAAGGAGTCAGCTCGGCTTGTGATGCAGCCAGAGCAATGGGAGGGCTCCAACAATAAAAGCCGATAAGAGCGTGACGGTAAAGAGGGGAAAGTGTAATCTGAGCGTCGATCTGTGAGTTCAAAAAACAATTCAGAGGAGCTTTTCTAATGACACTCTGAACCCTGACGGGCCAGAGGCTTGAGGCGCCTCCTCTCGCTTTCAAACACCTAAATCGCTGCTGAGAGCTATGGAAATAGATCATGTTTCAATGCAACAATGTGTTTTATTTATATCTATCTGATATGCGGTATATTACATGTTTATATCGTGTACTTTTATTGTCCTACAGGAAGAATCGGATTGAGTTGTTGCTGCTTTTCAAGTGCAAAACAACATGTGCATGCATTTCGCATGCAAAATATTCAAAACAGTTTACAATTCATATTGTTTATTCTGTCTATTTCATAATTTAAAAAAAATTTTGGCTGTTGGTAAGACTGCGACTGTCCAGATAAAAATAACACGTCTTTGAGTGGATATGTTGTTTTGTGATTGTTGCTTGTTCTTCATTTTCATAGATCTCACAGAAACCAACTCATGTTTTCTGTCATCTCTGCTGCCACAAAGTGACATTTCCACGGATTAAAAGGAAATTTATGCCCTGATGAATGAATTTGTGTCTGTTAATATCTGAAGTCAAAGCACGTTGGCAGATTGTTCAGAACATTCAGTGTAATCTCAGCGTACTTAGTGAAAGTTTGCACAAGCAGACTCAAACACACGACCATAGTCCAACCAGAAACATTCACTTATTCATAACAGACTAAACTTATTCATAGGTAAGAATTTATTTATTTATTTATTTATTTGGTGGTTTAGTAAAACAACGTAAATGTAGGCAGTTATGAGCTAACCTTGATTTTAATTCAGTGCGACTTTCTTCAAAGTTATTCACACATTGTTTTGGAAGGATCCATTGCACCTTTTCATTCAGCTAGAGTTAATGTTGAACTTTTTATTTCTATTTTATTGCACTCATAATTAGCTCATAGCACAGCTATATGTTTTATTCATGATTTAAAATGTAATACATTTATAGCACAGTGAGGATTTGCTGAAACTCCTGGTGGAAATGTGGGGGGGAAAACCCTGAATAAATTTAATTTCCTCTCAGAAACACAAAGTCAGTCTGAAAGTGCATTGTGGTTCTCTGGGATGAACAGCAATAATTACATGGGTTCATTTTTTATTTTACTAATTGACAAATGTCTTCTGTGGCTGTATTTTGTTCTGTGGTGCAAATCAATCAAATAAATTTGATTGATTGACTAATTGATTGTATACCTGCTCACATAACATTGAAGTAGATATTAGATTTTCACTAAGCCCACATTTCTGTATTACATACTTTTAGTGGTGTGATGTAATATTCTGATCTGAAATGATCTGAACTGTTTACAGCAGTTTTCAGCTGCCGTAAACAGAAAGTTGTCATAATTAACAGGAATAAAGACATATGAGGTTCAGTTTGTTTGTAATTTATCTCTAAATTATATTTCATGCGTTGAACTGAGTTACTGAAATAAATCAACTTCTTAATAACGTTGTATTTGTTGTCATGAAGACAAGAAAACAGATCATTCATGTTTGTTGCATGCACCAAATGCAGTAACGACACTTTTAAATACTCTTTTATGACGACAATAGAGTCATAAAAGAGTGGGGGAAAAATTATTTTACTAAATCTGAATCGAATTTATTTATTTTTTCTAGTGTTGCCAGAGTGTGCAGACTAGAGAATAGCTCATGTAAAGCATAATGTCTGGTATTTTTAGTTTACGTCTTGGCTGCAGAGCTGGTAGTGTTTCTAAAACAGCATTGATTATAAATGTGAAATGAACAGTTAGTTCATGAACACTCAGAGTTTAATGCTTTCTTTGAGAAAGCGTTAAAAAGCATTGACATTACTCAGCTTTCCGACCAGAGATAGGCAAAAAATAAAAAATAAAAAATAGGAAGTTCTCAGATAGTGAAGAATTAGAACATGCTGACAGTCTGTTTTGTGTTTATTGCTGTTTTATCTGTTACTGTCCAGATTTATCAGCTTTATTAGCCTCCTTTTTGGCTTTGAAGTCGTGAGACCACAAATCTGAATGCAAGTTTTTATGTTTTTAAAAGAAGTCCGTTTATTTAGAATTTGGAAAACCGCAATACTTATGTCTTGATATTGTGTAAATGTGTGAAGGCATTTGATTGAAATCCTGATTTAACACAAGAAGTGACATGTTGGCAAATACATGATCTTGTATTTGCCAACCTATTCGACTTTATCTAATATCTTTACCTGCATAATTAGAATGCATTATCTTTCATTAGATCATTGACACAAATGACACAAAAATATGGATGAAATGTGTGTTTTATTTAAATAATGATAGATAAACAGTATTAATTTTACAATTTTAATTTTACTGTTTATTTTTGAATTGATTGATTCTTTTTGATAGGCTAAAAATTAAAACACAGGAAAATCATGAATCAGAATCTCAGCTCCAGATAGACGATAACCAGAATACTCAACAGCAAGCGATAAAGCAGAGAACATCCCTCTATCTGCATTGATCCCCCCTCGTCTCCTCAGCATCTGCGTTTATTACAAAATGTCTTCCAGCACCTTCGCCCCGATCATGTAAATGTTCCTGTGCTATAACTGCAGAGGCACCGTCTGCTATTATCACTGCAATGGCCTTGACAGAATGTGATAATGGCATTAATCACAAGGTTGATCTCAGGCAGGAGATATGATTCAGGAAATGATTGATCCTCTGGCCTGTGTGGACGGTGGCCACCCAGTATCGATACGGCGGAGCTGGAATCGAGCCTTTTGTTGGTCCAAAAGGCTTTTAGAGAAACTGGATAAAAAAAAATGTGTTTTGTTAGAAAGAGGCAATGAGTTTCACAGGGATCATGTGCTGATCAAAGAATACATTTTTTGCACCTACGGTTCAAACTGGTTATGTACACACTGGATGCAAAAACACAGAGAACATTGTTTTTTGGTTTTTTTTTTTCTCCTGATTGGACTTCAGATTCAGCTATTTCTGTTTTAAGTCAAAATTATTCAAACTTGCTAAATAAAAGAATAAGGATGGAGGTACTTTCATAAAGAATGTGCCGTTACTTTTGTCAGTTTTAGAAGTTCCCATTCTGTTCGTCACTATTTAAGAGAAACGCATGTTCAAGTGTGTGAGTTGGGGTCTTGCTGCAAAGAGTTTGCATCTTCTCCCATTGGCCGTATCCTGCCTCTCGCCCAATGGCTGCTGGACTTACAAACCAGAACGCCACGATTCAAAGTGAACAAGAGATCGCAGGCAGAGAATGAGTGACTGTGGGTGAAGTTTTGGGGATTCTTCATTCCTCCTTGAACCACTGGTTTGTTTCTGGCACACATCCTCAAAGAAAACTCCACCAAACTCACATGAGAACCTTGTGACTCCAAAACATTCGTTTTGTTCTGTACGGTTATGTAAACGTCCTGTTTCTACTTTCTACTTCTAAGTGATCCAGAAAAGGCTTATGTTCAGTTTCATCAAAGAGAGGTAAAGACAATACCGAGGCGATAAAGGAAAAAAGCTTTTTATTTAAAGATGTATCTGAAATTTATCAACGGAAGCATGATAAGTCGGAGACAGGTGGTGACAGCGTACAGTCAGAGCTTATGAAAAACCTGGGTGAGGCTTGTTTGTTTGGGTTATTCCCAAGTGATTCCTCCAAACTGCTCTGAGTCACCTAGGTAACCATGTCCTATTTTACGTTAATAATCTAATAGGGATATTGATCCTCCGTTGCTCTGATTGGTCGTCCGCAACATCACACCAGATAAGAGAGCCGTGACATCACAGTTGTAATGACGCTGGAAAAGTCAGGATGGTTTTTCTTCCCACACACTGTCTTTAGTCAGATGGACAGACCATAGAAGAGCGAGGACAGCTCACGCATTGAACCCTGCTCTCTGCCTTTGCCTGATGTGTCAGCGGTGATTGTTAAACACTCCTGAAAGTGAGAACTCCAACTCACCTGCTGCTGAAACACTCCAGGAAAATGTTTCGAGCTGCTGCTTTGGTCACGTTTCTGGCCTGTCTGGTGAGTAACGAGGATGTTTGTTTCACACTGGCAGACTGTGACCTGGTATTCTGTTACTCTGAGATGTGGTAGGATATGAACTGAAAACCAAGAAACGATCTCACCAGTATTTGTAACGAACCAATGTGTGGCGTCACAAAGGTTTTATTTAAAATGGTAGTTAGTTTATTTGTGTTTTGAGTGCAGATTTGAAAAAATGTTTATCAATTCACGCTGAATTGAGATGGACATTAAATCATCTGCTAATGTCTCCTAACAAAATATTCATCGAGCATCTATACCTGCCTATCTTTGCAGGGGCTTTTGTCTATCTGCACAGAAAATATTTACTTTTGTGTTATTTGTAGAAAATGTGCTAGTTTGACTGACGTGTTTGAAATAAAAAATAAAACTCTAAAGAATTTAAGGACATACAGCACAGAAAAAGCTAAAAGTCAGAAACCCTAAGTTTTCAGGGACTTCAAATATATATATATAAAATAAATCTATATCCATCTATATAGATAGATAGATATAGATTTATATATACATAAATACATAAATCTTTTTACAGACAGATTAAATCATCCTAAACTTAAAAGAAAAAAATTAAATGTATTATTAGGTATAAGATAAATGTTAAACAGATCTCTGCATTGATCTCAGTTTTGTAAATTTGTTAAATCAAAATAAGAAAACAACAGCCTCAAACATGTTAGAAACTTTTGGCCCGTGTTATAATAAAGCAATAGTGAAAGACACTTTTTAAGTTTTGAATCTGCAAGTTTTTTACAAATCAATTTTCAACAAACATTTTGCTGTTTTACTTGTTTCAGTAAAATCTTATATGCTTAGTTTGTGGCTCTGGATATAAAAATAAAATAAAAAAATACAACATTTATTTATGTATTTCACTTTACAGAAAAATACATTGTCAAGGCACCCAAATACTTTTCACATGACAAAATGTATTTATTGTACTTGCCATGTTTTTATATTAGCTCAAAATTATCAATGTTCTCTATATAACAGAAAAAATAACGAGAGAATTTCCTGAAGATATTTTTATAACTTTCTTCACACTTTACATATATGGCCACAGTTCTATTTATAGGGAAAAGAGAAACATAAAAGCTCAAGAAAATCTTCCCAATTGAGAAACACAGAGGAAAGACTGGTACATTTCACAAAATGGGGAAAAAACATGGATGGATGGATGGATGGATGGATGGATGGATGGATGGATGGATGGATGGATGGATGGATGGATGGATGGATGGATGGATGGATGGATGGATGGATGGATGGATGGATGGATGGATGGATGGATGGATGGATGGATGGATGGATGGATGGATGGACTAAAAGCATCCTTGTCTTCTCCTCAGGCGTCCTCACAGGTCGAACACAGACCGGGTTACTGTGCTTTCTATGATGAATGCGGTCGAAACCCAACGGTGGGAGAAACCCTCGTCCCTCCTATTGTCCCTTGTCTCAATTACAGCCGGGCCCGACAAGTAACAGGCGACCACTACAGGAGGCTCAAGCAGGTTGGTTCACCGCCTGGGTAAAGTAAGCGTAGGCACATTGGTTCTTTTTTTTGTCGTTTCTTTTATCGGAAGGATTGAAATGCCCTTCGTACTGCAGGTATGCCCCATGTTGGACCAGGGAGAAAGCAACACATATGCCTGCTGCTCCATACAACAGCTCGTGTCTTTGGAAACAAGTTTGACCTTGTCCAAAGCCGTGCTGATCCGCTGCCCCTCTTGTGCTGACAACTTTGCCCACCTGTACTGTGCCACCACCTGCAGCCCCAACCAGACGCTTACGGTTAAGGTCACAAAGGTGATGAACGTCACGCACCTGGGTAGGCCGAGGGACGCAGTGGTGGCCTACCAGGCGTACATCAGCAGCACTTTTGCTGAAGGTTCCTTCCAGTCTTGCAAGAACGTCAGGATTCCAGCCACGGGAGGCTTTGCCATCGCCACCATGTGCGGCCGGTATGGATCCAAACTGTGCACAGCTCAGCGTTGGTACGACTTCCAGGGGGACACCAGCAACGGCCTCGCTCCTCTCGATATCGACTTTCGGCTGCTTAAGGAGAATGACACGACAGGAGTACCAGAGGGGATGGTTCCTTACAATGGTCATGCTTTAGGGTGTAACGAGAACACAACAACAGGCGGGATGGCCTGCTCCTGCCAGGACTGCCTCGATTCGTGCCCACGTGTGCCACCCCCACCGCCGCCCCCGGAGCCCTTCAGAATCCAGGGAATGAATGGATTTCTTGTGATTTCCATAATCTTGCTCTGTCTCCTGATATGCGCCTTTGTGGTGTACCTCGTTGTGTCTTACTATGTGAAATCTAAAATTGGAAAAAATCGGAATAAAACGGGAAGAAAAGGGAAAATCAAAGACGAGAACAGCAACGAAGTGGGTCAGCCCATCATCCACCCAGCAGACGTGACGTGTGCAGATAAAACCAGCATGGCAGCTCAAGCTTTCATGAGTCGTCAGTTTCAGCGTTGGGGAACCCTGATGGCGTCTTATCCACTCACAGTAAGTCGATCTACAACAATCGGAAGCATCTAAATGTGGACAAAGATCAGCCAGGCGATTGATTACCTTTCCGTCTTCATTCAAGGTCCTCTTGGTGGCGGCCATCATCGTGGCCGTTTTCTCTGCCGGCCTGAAGTCCATCAAGCTCACCACCGACCCAGTGGAGCTGTGGTCCGCTCCCAACAGCAGGGCCCGGCAGGAGAAGGACTTCCACGACAAACACTTCACTCCTTTCTTCAGGACAAACCAGCTGATCCTGACGGCGCCAGGAAGAAAAGGGCACATTTATAACTCACTGCTGTTCGGGAAGCAGAACTTCAGCGGGCTCATTTCCAAAAATCTCATACTGGAGCTGCTGGATCTCCAAAGGAAAATACAGGTAACAAGCCAGGGGCAAAAGCAGTGACATAGGTGGTTTGAAATCTGCTACCTGTTACTTAACTTACTTTTGAATCGCGGTAGGATATTGAGTTCTGGTCAGAGGATTTGAACCGCACAGCAACCCTGAAGGATGTGTGTTACGCGCCTCTGAACCCATCCAACCCCTCGCTGACTGACTGCGCGGTAAACAGCTTGCCACAGTACTTCCAGAACAGCCTGGACAACATTAATGCTATAGTAAATATGACTGAACTGGGAGTGACCCAAGAGGTCGACTGGAGAGACCATCTGATCTACTGCCTCAAGTACGTGTGGGTGTGAGGACGAGTGGCTTACGTGTTCGGCACAAAGCACAAACGTCTCACCCTTTCCTTCTTCTGCCTCTTCTCAAGCTCTCCGCTGTCCTTCAAAGACATCACCGATTTAGGACTGAGCTGCATGGCAGACTACGGAGCACCAGTGTTCCCATTTCTAGCAGTGGGAGGCTACAAAGGTTAGCGCCCTAATGCTTTGCACAGAATAAGTTTTCATAGCACAGCAAAAGAAAAAAATCCTTTCGGCCAACTTGAACATTGCATGTATTGTTTTTATGTTTGTTTGTTTTTTTTCCCCCAGATGACGAGTATACCAATGCTGAAGCATTCATCTTGACTTTCTCCCTCAACAATTACCTTCGCGACAACCCCAAGTTTAAAGTGGCTCTGCAGTGGGAGACAGAGTTTCTCAAGATTGTCCAGGACTACCAGAGAAACCCGAAGGCCAACTTCACCTTTGCATACATGGCTGAGGTAGAGGCAGCTGAGGGATCCCTGCCAATCTGCTTTTTATGTTTTCTAACTGTCTGTTTGTTAAATCAGCAATAGAGATAATGTCAGGCCTCTGGTCTTTTACCTACTGGCTATAATCACATCCTACCTGTAAAAAGAGGTTATCAGGTTTTCGCTGATAAAGAAATATTGCAGCAGTTTTCTTCTGCAAGGGCATTGAGTTCTGTCGTCTATCTACTCTTTCTCAGACTCTGACCAGTGTCAGTTCCTCATGTCTTGTTGGTCTCTCTCTCTCTCTCCCTCTCTGCCTCCAGAGGTCCCTGGAGGATGAGATTAATCGGACAACAGCAGAAGATATTCCCATTTTTATGATCAGCTACGCTGTGATCTTTGTCTACATCGCGGTGGCGCTGGGGGAGTACTCCTCATGCAAACGCTTACTGGTAAGCCCAGGGGGAGTAAAATTTCACGTCAGTACAGTGGAGTACATTTTGTTTAAGCTGCTGAAAGACAGACCTGTCAATAGCAATCAAGAAAATGTTTCTACAACTTCTACATTTCACAGACAACACCGTGCAAAAATGATTGTCCCTACAGAACCTCATTTTTGTCAAATGACAACAACAGAGAACATTGATTTTATATGTAATATCTGCTGAACAAATCACCCATGGCTTCCTCTGTTGTTGCCTTTTAGCACACTAGACATGGAGGTTATCGCTGTTATTGAGCCGTAGCTTAATTACTTTGATTGTTTTGCTAAAGCAATAACAAAATCAGACAGGGTCTCATTTCATTTACCACGGTGCTAATCTAATCTCTTGGACACGAACAGTTGGCTTCCTCATCATAAAGTTTTACAGTATTGAAACAGCAACACAGGGAGTTATGTTGAATCTTGACAGGTGTGCTTGTGTTGCAGGTGGACTCCAAGTTTCTGGTGGGCTTGGGGGGGATCCTGGTGGTGGGCTGTTCGGTTCTGGCCTCCATGGGTTTCTACTCCTGGATCGGGATCCCGTCCTCGCTGGTCATCCTGCAGGTGGTTCCCTTCCTGGTGCTCGCTGTTGGGGCCGACAACATCTTCATCTTTGTCCTGGAGTACCAGGCGAGTGCCGGGAAACCCGCAGTGGCATCTCTGCCGAGCGCGGTCTAAATATTCGAAATATTTTAACGTCCGTCCGGCCGCTCCGTCCTTTTCAGAGGGACGCAAGGAAGCTCGGAGAGACGCGGGAGGAGCAAATAGGCCGGGTGCTCGGACAGGTTGCTCCCAGCATGCTCCTGTGCAGCCTCTCGGAGTCTGTCTGCTTCTTTTTAGGTTAGTTTCTTTTCCATCTATGCAAAACCAGAAGGAAGAAATTGTAAAAAATGGATGAAGAACTTTGTTCATCTTTGTGTTTTGCCTC
This sequence comes from Poeciliopsis gracilis, assembly GCA_911649635.1. Lineage (NCBI taxonomy): Eukaryota > Metazoa > Chordata > Actinopteri > Cyprinodontiformes > Poeciliidae > Poeciliopsis > Poeciliopsis gracilis. The sequence continues at coordinate 1,971,786 of CAJVRI010000005.1, read as the reverse complement.
ACCAGGGGCCTTGTCCACCATGCCAGCGGTCAAGACCTTTGCCCTGTACGCTGCTCTGGCCGTGCTCATGGACTTTGTCCTCCAGATGACGGCCTTTGTGGCGCTGTTGTCTCTGGACGCTCGGCGCCAGGACAACAACCGGTGTGAACTGCTCTGCTGTGCGACCGTGTCGACCCGCCGTCCCGACAAACCAAACGAGGGCTTCCTGCTGCCGTTCATGAGGAAATACTACGCCCCCGTCCTGCTGCACCGCTTCACCAGGATCACAGTGGTACAACATCCCAAACAAGTCGCAAAAAAATAGAGCCAATATGAATTTGCTCACTGGTATACATGCGTTCGACGATCAATGACCTCGCAGAAGGATTTGTGAAGTGACACACTAGCCAACAGTTATTTCATTAATTGATCATTCTATCGATTATTGTGATGATTAGCTAATTAATTGGACTTTTAAAAAATTGTCACACTCTAGTTTTTTTAAATTTATTTATTTAACCTAGTAAGAGTATTTTAGAAAATATTAGAAATACAGAAGAAAAAAAACAAATTAATTTCTTTTTAAATTAAGAAATAATCAGTTTTGCCAAAAATGTGGTAATAGCATTCCTTCAGTTCTTCTTTACAGAAACCCAACCGGATGAAGCTAAAATTATAGAAATTCTGGAGATTTGGGCAGAACGTATTTACAGACAAAGGAGATTTAAGAAAAAAAAATCCTAAGTGTAAAATGTATATATTTTTGTGCAGTTTTGACTTAATTACTGCTCTGAATATTTTGCTCTTACACCAGAGGAGCCTTTTGTTGAACCTGTGTGCTCCAGTTAATGATTAATCAATTATTAAATTAGTTGGTGATTATTTTTCTTTAAATCTATTCATCATGATTTATCCGATAAATCGTTTCAGCCCCATTACAACGCACACATATTTTGAATTTGTGAGGGATTTTTGTGTGATGAACCGACTGTGTGTGATTGTGAGGCGGATGGGAAGGTTTGATGTTTCTGTGGCAGTGCCTGCTGAATGTTGTTGCCCTGCCGGACGGACGGACGGACGGACGGTGAACCTCCGTCTCTTGCTCTGAATTTACCTCCATCTGTTCTCACCAACTTTGACCAACTTTCCTTGTGCAGCTGAACCTTCACCACATTTCACTTACAAAGCATTCTGCACACAGTCCAAAAGGTTGACCCTAGTTTTATCAGATCGAAGCAATTTCTTCCACATATTGAGCCTTCATTAACTTTGGACCCAACCAATAGTTTTACATACAGTTATTACAAACGTGGGTTTTAGCAGTTTTCCAAAATGCAAAATACTTCAAAGTTTGTTGTTCCAATGCGACGACCTGGATAAATGTTAAGTTTATTCCCCTCAATTGTGTGCTTCTCCTCAGATGCTGGTTTTCATCTTCATGCTGTGTGCGTCCATATTCCTCATGCTGAACGTGAAAGTGGGTCTGGATCAGGAGCTGGCCATGCCAAAGGTCAGTCGGAGCCCGCTTCGTCCACGGTCACCTGGAAACGCAAAAAACCTGACCTCTTCCCTTGTGACCTCTTCCCTTGTGGATTAATCTGCTCTGCTGCAGGGATCCTACATGCTGGACTATTTCCAATACCTCAATAAATACTTCGAGGTTGGAGTGCCGGTTTATTTTGTAACAAAGAAAGGATACAACTTCAACACGGTGGCGGGAATGGACGGCGTCTGCTCCAGCGTGGGCTGCGATCAGTTCTCCATGACTCAGAAGATCCGATACGCCACAGACTATCCCGAACGGTGAGTCAGCGTTAATCTTAACTTGCTCAAATCTGACCATCAGATCATAAAGTTAACCTTTGCATCTGTTGTTTTGGTTTAGCCGCATTAATTAGACTTTCTGCATTATCACAACAAAATGTCTCAAACTTGTACTCTTCCAAAAAAAAAAAAAAAAAATACAATCCAGGAAAAATTGCATTTCATAAGAGATGCTTTGGTACAGCACTAAAGAAAAAGGGAAAAAAAGGCACTAATCTGTTGCTAAAACCATTTCTCACTAGTATAAATGACAACTGAGACAATAAATTCATCAGGTTTTTTTTTTTATTTCTTTTTATTTCGCCCGACCTGTTTACATTTATAAGTCAAACAATACGGGGAGATACGCTGATAAACAAGATCCCCATGTAACGTTTAAAGCACTTACTAGTAAACAACCCATAATAATAAAAATATTAGGCATGCCACTTTTAAAAACAGCTTTATTTCTTGTACCTACTCCCTCATTCATTACACTTGGGTGGTATGTTCTCTTCCCTTTCCCATTTTTTTGACTTGTACACAGAGATGTCAAAAAAAAAATGCATTTTTATTTATTTATTTATTTCACCCACTGAATAAATTCAGTTATCCATCTGAAACGATTTCGCTCTACCTTTACCAGGGGCGCCTGTAAATACGGAGATCACTCTATTTTTCTAAACTTGACCGTTTCATTTAGCCTTTGAAGTTTGACCCTTCACCTCTGACTAACTCACGGCGTTCGCCGCAGGTCCTACATGGCTATTCCCGCCAACTCGTGGGTGGATGACTTCATAGACTGGTTGAACCCGGGGTCCAAATGCTGTCGCCTCTACACCTCTGGTCCGAACGCCGGAAACTTCTGTCCTGCAAACATAAGTGAGACTTCATTCTCTGCAAACAGCGAGTCGACAGCCACTTCTGAGCCGACGGCTTGTTGCGAGTGACACGTTTGCTCCTTTGCGCCCGAACAGCTGGTTTTTCCTGTCTGAAGAGATGCTTAGCGAGTCCTGTGGACGGCGTCGTCAGACCCACTATGGAAGAGTTCAGTCGCTTCCTCCCTGATTTCCTGGGTAACAGACCTGACCTGCAGTGCTCCAAAGGGTGGGTAATGAAGCCACATGTGTCCAGAAGCTGAGTACCTTACAAAAAACCTCACACCTTCACGTCTCTCCAAACAGTGGTCTGGGAGCCTACGACACGTCAGTGGTGAGAGACCAACATGGAGAAATAATTGGTGAGTCTTTCTTGCACTTTGAAGCAAATGTTTGAGAGCAAAATCAGATTTCGATTGTCTCCTTCCTGCACCTGTGAGGGGCGACGTCGGTAACGTTTCTGATTGTCCTGTCGCCCCCCTACCCCCAGCCACCCGGTTCATGGCGTATCACACTCCACTGACCAACTCTCAGGAGTTCACGGCCGCTTTGTTAAAGGCCAGAGAGCTGGCCGAAAAGATCACCTCGGACATGAGGAAAGTGCCAGGCACCTCGCCGGACTTTGAAGTATTTCCTTACACGTGGGTGTTTCAATCAACTTCTACCTTCTCAAACGAAAACGTTTTCGCCTCCACACGCCTGCAAAAATGTCCGACTTCATCAAATCTCTCTTTTCATTTTTCCTCTTCTTCCAGGATAACCTACGTGTTTTATGAGCAGTATCTGACCATTGTGAAGGAAGGGCTCTTCAACATCTGTCTCTGCCTGCTGCCGACCTTCGTGGTGTGCTGCCTGCTGCTGGGTTTGGACCTGCGCTCCGGCCTGCTCAACCTCATCACCATCGTCATGATCGTGGTGGACACCGTCGGGGTGATGACGTTGTGGAGCATAGACTACAACGCAGTGGCGCTGATCAACCTGGTTACGGTAGGGCGACGACTCTTAGCGGCCTTCGCGCTGCCAATCGTGCCGATGTACGCGCTGCTCAGTGTGCGAATGGTGCAATGACAAGGAAACAAGTAATAGGCAGGACAGAGAAAACATGCGCATATATAAATGATTTGTTCTACTTTTCTGCTTGAAAAGTAGAAAAGTAATCCTACACCTTATCTCGGTTGTTTATAAAATGTTTACGAAATGTAGATTCGATCCCTTATTTGATTCCACCAATGTCTGTTTTCAGTGAACATTAATGTGTTTCATCAGCAGCTTATTTCACCTGGGCTCATCCGCACCGCATTCACATCTGATGCGTTTGGGATTCATCTAAAATATGACACAGACCGACTTGCATATGAAACATGCAGTCATGGATGAACTCCGCACTCAAGTGTTTGACCCGTGAGGCGAACTTGTTTTTAAGTTCAATCTGCGCTGCTTGCAGGCGGTGGGCATCTCCGTGGAGTTCGTGTCCCACATGACCAGATCCTTTGCGCTCAGCACCAAGATGACGCGCGTGGACAGAGCCAAAGAGGCGACAGCCAGCATGGGCAGTGCAGTAAGTGAAGCAGGCGTCGGTTTTATGTGACGCGGTTGACGTGAGGCTCGACGTTCCTCTCTTTCTACCCCGAAGGTGTTCGCCGGCGTTGCCATGACGAACCTGCCAGGCATCCTCGTTTTGGCGTTTGCCAAAGCGCAGCTCATCCAGATATTCTTCTTCCGCCTGAACCTGGTCATCACGCTGCTGGGATTGGCCCACGGACTCGTGTTCCTGCCTGTGCTGCTCAGCTACTTCGGTATGAACTTTCAGGCTGCTCTCCTCTCATTTCACAGTGGGGGGGCTGCAGGGAACAGGTGGCAGCAGGGGAGCTGAGTTTTCCCATCCCTCGTTTTCCAGGTCCTGGCGTGAACAAAGCAGTGCTGCTGCAGCAGCAGCAGGAGGCCAGGGAAGAGGAGAAGAAGAACCAAATGAGAGAAATGTACGAAAACATGTCCTACACGGAGGACGACGCGACACCGGGGACCAACTCGCCCTCCAAAAAAGCATCGGTCGACTCGCAGGAGGAGAAAGAGGAGAGGATAGACCGCGTCTGAACATCAGCCGCACGGACACGCCGCGCAAACTCCTGTGAGAAACGTGGAGCGAGGGCGGACGCAGAGGACGCAGAGCGCGCGTGCGGAGTCACGTCTGCGGCTTCAAATGGAAATCATGAACCCACCTTTGCACCCGAGTCGGAAAACGGACTTCTGGGAAGGATGATAACAACACAGAGTTGTGCAATATTTGCAGAAACAATGCAAAAGCAGGCGACTGCAACGCGACGCCTTGAATTTACACTTTTTTGTAGATTTTTTTTTTTTATATACTGAATGTGGTTGACCAGCCGCCTTCCTCCTGTGGAGCGCTGCAGACCGCCTGCCTGTCACTGACAGCATCAGATAATAGATGAATGAGTGAACAGCAAGATGAACGGATGAGAGCAGTTTCCTGCATCATTTAAATAGGATCGTTGCATCGTTTGTAGCTTTAACTGAGCACTCCAGCTTTATTTGTTGTACTTTCTTCCCTCATTATGCATCGTGTATGAAAATGTGCAATCACCAAAAAAAATACAAATGTTTATTAAATAGAGAAATGTCCTTTCTGTTCTTTTAAAGAAAACGAATAAGGTTTTCTTTTACAAAAGGTAATCGTTACTGATACAATGCAAAAAAATATTTGTGTTCCAACATGTTTTTAATTTATTTGTTTCTCTTTTTTATGTACTCAAACTGCAAAGGCTGCAGTTTTATGCCTCCACGACCTTCGCAACTTTCAAATCTTCTCCATCACCAAACAAATAACCAGTTTGTGTATTTTCAATGGCACTGAAACTTTACTGTTTTCCCAATGGAATACAGTATTCCATAAACCTGCATGTTCTTGTGAAGGCGTTAAAAATGTTTAAATAGAATAAAAAACCAGACAACTCCTGTTGTTTTACCATAAATATTAAATAAGTGAACAAAGTAAACCTTGTTTTTTGGGGGTTTTTTTTGTCTGCACGTCATTCCTGAAATATTACAAAATGTCATTTAAGTCTTACTAACAGGCACAAAAAAAGAGAGGTGTCAAAAAGTCCAACTGACCTGTTGACCTTAATCATGTAGGTTCAAGCCAGCTGAATTTGAAGTGCAGGTATTTCCAGACTATTTCAGAACCAATGGGAGACTTTTTTAAAAAACTAATCGAGTGTTTTCTTGTTTTCTAACAAATAGGAGTTGCTCAGCAGAAAAATGTGAGAACAGTCAAAGTGAAGTTGACCTTTGTGACCTTTGGTGCCTCATCAGTCATTAAAAGCCGATAGCCTCACAAGGCAATGAGACGACATCGGGAACAACTATCGAGAACTTCAGTAGGACTCTGAAGGATTTGTGGCTTCCAAAACCATTACGGCGGCCATTCTGAACATGTCTATTCTGCATAAAGCAATAGATGTTTGGTTTGATTCAACTTCAGACAGTTTATTACTTTTGGTTTTGCCTTTTAATAAAAGGCAAAACCAAACAGTGAAATTAAACGTTCAAGGGAAGGAAGGAAAAACATAATCGAGAATTATTCTGGGTGTTTCAAATTTTTGTTTTATTAACAATGCATCCCTTTGATAGGATTGTATGTTTCTTTAGGTCATCAATGCCCCAAAAACATACTGTACACATTATACAAGGGAAACACAATTCAGGCAAAAAGAAAAAAAAAAAAAAATTAAATTATAATACAGTCTCGAGGAAAAATATAAATAACTTTTTTTCTTCTCTGGTTGAACTCACTATGGTACAGACATATAATAAATAGATCAGATCTGACATCACTCAGCGGATCTATGAATCATCTCTCTATGAGTCCATTTTGTGTAGCAGCATTATAGCAAACAACAACAAAAAAAATCTAGCCAATGGAAACAGAACCCTGTTTCCCTGGAAACCTTTTACATAAACTTTAGTCACCGCACTTCACCGCTCCCCTCCTCTGTCGTCCTCCCATAGTGATACTGAGTTGTGGAAACAGATCCAGGGTGGTAACTCTATTCCTACGATGTATGGCGACATGAAATGGCAACCTATGATTTCTTTAAAATAATAATAATAGTTTCAAAAAAAAAAAGAGAAGTTTTATAAGCCAGAAATAAGTTAGGGTGAAGCACAACCTTGCCATGCTTGCTGAACATGCAGCAGAGGGTGAAGCACAGAGGTAAAGAAGGCGCTGTGATGACAAGCTGCTGGTTTGTGAAAGTTTCAGGAACGTCCGTGTGCATCTGTAATCAACCTTTCTACAGACGACTTACACGAGTGAGCATCTTTGAAAGAAAGAAGAAGAAAAAAAAATGGAGAGAGCAAGAGAGACAGACCGACGCAACTCCTTTGAAGCTCGCTGAAGATGCAAAGAGCGGAGGAAAAGAAAACATTGAGGGCCCTAAGCAAGTAAAGTATGGAATAAACTAGCATTAAATCACATGCTATTCTCCTTATTCAACGAGTAAAGGTGGCAGATATAATGCTTTAGAAAGTACAACACGAGTGACGTCTGATTGTCTGTGACACAAGAAATAGAAAGGTTAGCAGGCTGTCTCTGCTGACAGGAGGCTTAAGGTTCCAGGAAGTGGTGAGGCAAGAGAAGAAGGGATGCGGAGGTGGAGGCGGGGGTGGGGGTGGGGGGTTCGGTCCGGTGGGGGGAGTTTGGACCGGGACGGCCCCGGTTCAGAGCAGCAGGATCCGTTGTAGTGTTTTTGTTTGGAGAAAAGAGGGCAAGGTCCGAGGAATCCCCAGGCAGACGTGACGATGTGCTTTACTCGCTTCATTAAGGGAAACCACCCAAAATCTGCAGAAATTATAACTGATTATAATTGATTTTTGAGGACTACTTACCCATATTTTTGTTTAATACACCATCATTGTCCTTCAGTTTTATGATGATCTGACAGTGAATATTTTCTGTGTCGTGGAAAACAGTTTTTTGGCTAATCTGCTGTTAAGTTTCTCTTCTGAAACAGCATTAAATATGTGTCCGGTCATCGAAGTCTCTTTTTTTTTGTTTGTTTGTTTGTTTCCGGCTCATGGGGGAAGCGGAGCGACGCTCCTCTGTTTCAAGCAACAGACACCAGCCCAACGTCCTTCTGTCCGTAGAGCCTCAGACCTGCTTTGCTTTCCACAGCTGTGAGGAGTCCGGACTGCAGCGGCGCACTAAACACAAGGCGGGCGGGGAGGAGGATCAGGACTCCGCGGGCGGGTTGACGTCCTCTTCCACGGGTTTTGGTAGCTTTGTCAGGATTGCTTCAGCTTCCTCGTACATCTGAGAGATGGAGATACAGCGGTTACACAAGAGGCAGGGTTTGACAAATCAAAGAAGTCGGGACAGAGTTTGTTTCCTTACTGGCATAAATTGCACGTCCTGGAAGAGTTCCTGTATGAAGCGCCTCGAAGTCAGACGAAACATACAGTGGGATAAGAGGTGGGAAACCTCGGAGTACAGGCAAATGTCATCGAACGCATAAGGGAACTTCTCCTTTATCCTGAGGAAAGACGAGAAATTGAGGCGAACCGCTAACGTTTCGGACCGGCGTCGGGTTTTTCTGCGCGTGAAAACGCCGACTCACGTCAACAGTCCCGTTTCGTGGCCTTTGGTTCCGACGGAGGAGCTGAGGTTGATGATGAGGCGGAGAATCTCCTTCCTCAGAAGGACTCGAGAGGCGGGGCCGTCGTCGGATATCGCCTTCCCGCCTGCAGAGGACGTGCACTTGTTAAGCCCTGCAGGGTTTTTTTCAAGTGTTTAAAACAACACAGCCAAATTTAACGGGGTTTCAATCAGCATATTGAATCAGCAATATTCTTCTAGCACCAAGAATATTTCAATATTCTTGGTGCTAAAATAAAGGAAACACTTGGACGACTCCGTCAGAAGAGTTAGCATCACAGAAGCTGCTATAGATTCAGAAAAATGAGGATGAAACATAAAATAATTTAGATTTTTTATTTTTTTTTCTTGCCCTTCTAACATGTCGGCACCATCTGGGGATTTCCTGTGATTTATTTAATAACGTCATAAACTTATTTTTACAAGACTAAAATTGCTTGTTTTTGATTTCTTTTTAATATCCACATTTATGTACTTTTTATTCGGTTATAAATATCTACAAATACATAAAAAACTAACAGATTGTTATATTCTAGTGTACTTTTTGGAAATCCAGTGTAAGAAAAGTTACCACAACTTTGGGTTCAAATCAATTAAAGCCACCAAAACATCTATTTTTTGGTACGACCAGAATCTATTGTCAAAACGTAACACTTATCAAGCATTTTCAAGACAAGTTTTACATTTTTTGACACTTGCTAGACTCTTAAAAATATAATTAGTGGCTAGTAGCTCGTAATTTAGCCATTTCAGGTGTGTTGAACCAGGGGAAAAAAAAAATCTAAAAATCCAGCTGTCCTGTACGATCAGACTCCAATCGTACAGGACAGCTGGACGACTGGAGTCTGAGACACCTGCCCCGCGTATATTCAAAATGCTAAAAGTGACAGAAAACTAATAGCAGCTAATCATCCTGTAAACACAGAAACATGGTGATGGCAGCATCGTGCTGAACCACGGCGCTAAACTCTGGAGGCTGCTTTGGTTCCCTTGAAGCTTCCCGGTTCTTACCTATAACGATGTCCCCGGGGGTGGGCGTGCTGGAGATGGACCCCTGTGACACGGCGGCATCGCTGCAACCCGACACACCGGAGAACTTCGACTGAGGCATCACCTCCAGACGATGGCCCCCCTGACCGCCCCAGGAGGGGAAGTCGACGTAATCTGGGGGTAAAAATGAAACACAAACCATTTCTGACACTCTGCTGCGACTGAAAAAGCTGACAAGCTACATGACGGACGTGTCCGAACACTCCCCACCTGTCCGAGAGTGAGTGCTGTTGATCTGCGGCTGGGTGGGGTAGCCGAGGACACTGGCCCCCACGCAGTACAGACAGTTCTCCTCAGAGTGATCCTGCAGACCCGTCTCCTCCGAATCCACCAGGTGGTTCTGAGTCTCGCCTCGCGACGCAATCAGCTCCGAGATGCTGAACTGCTGCTTCAGTAACGGCAGAGCGGGCCGGTCCCCTACGGAGGTGGCCACAAAACCAGAGTTCACCTGAAAACCCGTCCACCTCTCACGGTTTTAGCCTTTCACCCGGCGTAAAGTGGGCGTTACCGTCTCCGTCGCCGAACAGGAAGCGTTTGCGCTCCTCCGAGGGCGGGCTGATCCTCTGCTGGAAGTAGGTGGAGTCTCTGATGTGGAACATGTCGTTGATGTTCATGGGCAGCGCCAGGCCGATGTAGTCGTCGTTGCAGCCGAAGGTGGCGCTGGAGACCATGGAGCGCACCGAGGAGCAGCGGTGCAGGGTGCTTTGGTTGATGGGGCTGAGCAGCTCCTCTTTGTCCAGCGAGGCGAAGCTCAGAGCCTTCAGGAACCTAGGGAGGGCAAGAGGAGAGGTGCGTGAGAGGATCCGGGGGGAGAGGCTGGGACAAGAGAGGGAAGACGGGGGAGAGAGTGAGAATATGTTGGAGAAAAACCACACAGAAGAGGGGAAGGAGGAGGGCTTTGTCAAACTAGATGGTAGGACAGTAATCATCAGGTTCACACTGAGCAATCAGAAATATGGAGGTTAAAAGATTTAGGAATTCAATCGACTTATATGGGAAAGTACTATTTCAATACCAGTAGGAATGGGCTTCTGTGATTGGTAGATTTTGAGACGGCTTTTAATTATAGCACATAAATATCTTACAGTGCTATTTTACAATATTAATGTTAACCTGGATTATCAAGCCCATATTTAGTTTCTCAGGTGGGATTATTGTTCTGCTTCAACATCTAACTTTGTCCATGGAAATCAATCTGTTTCCCTAAAATAAAAGTAAACTGATTATGCTGCATAAGATCATGTTGTATAAAAATAAGCCAGGGTCTACTGAGGGTCAAGCCTGTCATAAACCAGAAGATGCTGGATCATCAGTGTTACAATGAGATTATACAAACTAATAAACAAATGCCCACTTCAAAACAAGAAGCTTCAGGAAAAACACAAAATCATACTAAGTATCTCTTGTCTGGTTTCTAGTCCAAATATATTAGTTCACTGTTGAAATATGACTAAATTAACTTAAAAGTAACTTTTCAGCAAAGTATGTTCAGTAAATAGTTCTTGAATATTGATTAAAATACGAGTTTCACTTGCAGATTTCTTTACTTACAAGACAATTTCCCCATGTCAATTAAATCTAGAAAACTCAAGATTCTTAAATTGATAACATAATTAAACAAATATTCTCCAAACCTGCTACTCCATCATATACCTCACAGAAGGAACGAGTGAAATAAAAGCCACTGTATGAAACCATTTTCTGTCATGAACAATTTCTTTTTTAGACATAGAAAATGATAAAAAAAAAACAAAAAAACATAACATTCAAATTGGAAATTGCATCTGGTATGAAAACAATCTGAGATTTTGTTTTCAAGTCATATCGCCCAGGCCTACGATATCAGCAAATTCTTCTTCTTAACCTCAAATAAACATGAAGACAGTTTCAACTTGGACACAGACAGGATATGTATCAGGATATGTATCAGAAGAACAGCTTCACTGCATTTCTATGGTTTGTAATCATCGCACCCGGAGAAAATAAAAAAAAAACAGATAAATTGGTGTAAATCTCTGACCAGCTCTTACACATTTCATTTGCTCACGCTACAATCTAACTATCGGAGCTGTCGCTAATCCACTACAAACAGAAACAATCAGAGCTACGAGGTTGCATCTCTACTGAGGAGGACACAGGGCGGGTCCACCCACCGCGGCACAAGTGTTCTGGACAGCCTGCGGTACGGGCTCGGGACGCTTGGTTCCGGACAGGTACGCCTCCTGTCTGACAGCCTGACGGACACAGCAAAAGGTGCACAGACTCGCTTACGCTCATTCGTCATTGCCGAGGGCGACGGTAACCGAACCTTGACTTGGACGACAGCTACTGCGCAGCAGAAACGCAGAATCTGACCAAGTATTATTGACCCAGTTTCTAGTGCCAACAGCTTAGTACACAAAACTAACTCAGTAGTAACTTTTCAGCGAGATATAGACGCTTGTTTTAAGTAAATAATTTCTTAATATGATCAAAAAGTGCTACTTCCCCTGGAAGGTCAATTATGCTGAAGCATATCTGTCAGTGGAACATAAAAGTACTAAAAACAAGCTCCTATGTCTTGCCGAAAAGTTACTACTAAGTTAGTTTTGTCTCATTTCAAGCCTACAAATATATTTGCGCCAGAAACTGGACCAGAAATACTTGCTAAGATTCTGTGTTTCTGCAGCGTTAAGTCATGTTGATGTAAAATCCAGTGGACAAAAAGTTGTCACATCTGAACAAAAGCAAAACGAGAGCAGAGAAGTGGAAATGGCTGACTGCGGCCTGCCGCCCAGCGGCTCCTGGTGACCAACCTGCGAGGGGTGAGCCTGGAGTCCAGGCTGCCGGTCTTCATGGTGATGGTGTCGGTGAACAGCACGTCTTTGGCGGGTGAAGCCAGGGCTTCGCTGTGCGACAGCGACGGGTGTATCCTCTGCTGCTGCAGCCGCTTCAGCGTGGCGTAGCCCAGCGCGTCCCTGGGGCTGGTGTAGATGAAGCTGCAGTCGGCCAGGCTCTTGATGGTGGAGACAGAGGGGGACTTGAGGGACTGGGCTCGGCGGGGGAGCGTGTGCGAGGAGCCCAGGGGTACCAGTGAAACGTTGGAGGACTTGGAGGCGGACATGTGGTTGGTCTGCGGCTGGGGGCTGAGCGAGGAGAGCGTTTTCACAGTCTTGGCCGACACGACCGTGTTGAGGCTCACGCAGTCGGAGGAGTCCGGCTCTACCTCGGGGTGCTCGGGGTTTCCGACGGTCTCGCGGGAGGGGCTGGAGCTCATGGAGCTGATGCCACTGGTCGTTGTATCCGTGTTAAAGCTCTGGCTGCGGCTTTTAAACTGAGTGCCCCCGCCTCCTCCGCCCACGTTGCCTCCGCCGGAGGAGCCGCCGTCTCCCGCCAGACGCTCGCGGCTGCTCTGCTCCCTGTGGTGCTCCGCCACCCCGTGTCCGGCGAGCCCGCTGAGCCCGAGACCCGAGCCCCCGCCCCGGACCAGCCTGCCGTCCACCAGCTGCTCCTCAGACCCGCCCCTGGTCCCGATGAAGGAGGTCTCCAGGCTGACCGTTGGACTCTTTGGCATTCCCCTGCTGTTGAATACTGAGGTGAAGACGTCTCCCTGGTTGGGGCTGTAGACCGAAGGCTCCGTCACCGTCCTGTTCCGCCGCGGGCTTTCCGTCTTGAGATCAGTCGGGGTGCGAGAGCCGGAGGAACTCTTTGGATCACTAGTGGAGCGGATCTTCTTGCTGGGGAGGGACAGGGAGTTGAGGAAACGCGGACGAACGAAGCGCGTGGAACCAAGGATTGTGAATGGGCTGCGATCTTTGACGGCTTTGGAGTGCGGGTAGAAAGAAGGGTCGTCGGACGAGTCCAAACCATCAGACTTGTCATCATCCAGGATGTACATGTCTAGAAACAGAGAGAAGACAGGGATAAAAAATACAATACAGGGAGGAGAGGAGAAAGGTAACCACAGCTGAAACATGAACTAGAAGAGGTGCAAAAAAAAAAGCCTCATAGCAGATTTAAGAAAACTCCAACCACGAGAACAAGGTTTCTGGCAGGTTTCAACCACCTCAAGACTCTTTAAGATCTGTTTGTGATGAATGAAATGCAAGACAAAAGAAAATTGCACCTATCATAGAGCGTTGTGCGTTTTTGCATAGAATGCATGTAGCATTGTTGCCAACAGAAGTGATTCAGTGGTAAAGATGAATGTCATCCAGTACTTATCAATGACAGATGCAAAAAAGCTGGCTAGCTAAAACCAACAGTGTGAAACCAGACCACTCTTAAACACGGTGGAGGATCTGAGATGCTGTTGGCCTGTTTCTCTTCTAAATGCCCTAGAAGTCTTACTGGGAAGCAAGATGGCTCATTAATGGGTTTTTCAACAGGATGATGATTTAAAACATTTGGCCAAATGACAAGAAAACTAGTTGATGATGATGAAGTGACGTCAGCGCCGTAACGTACTTGGTTGAGACTCGCTCTCGCTGTTGTGGCGGGAGCTGGTGGACTCCGAGGTCAGACTGAGCGTGCTCGGGACGGAGGAGAGCTCCGACGTGAGCTGGGTGTCCACCTCGTCGGGAGTGACGGGCCACAGTGTCCGGCGACTATGCCTGACCGCGTCCCAACCGTACTGCTTGAGGACCTCGCATCCCTGCTTGGTCTTGGAAATGACGCCCAGCACATAAATGCAGGTGCTGGAGAGGGAATGAGAGTGTGTGTCACTCAATGGTGTTGCCACTTCCCGCACTTCATTCTCCTCTTCCTTTTGTCTTCAGGTGAAATCCTATGGAGTGAATACATACCCGCGCACTGACAGCACCTCACAGTGCTGAGCCAACGCCAGGATGTCGGGAATGACATTCTCCTCCTGCAGGAGATTCAGACCCCAATTTGAAGAGCCGATGTTGCCCTGGAACGGAAGGCAAACATGAGCGAGCCATCTCTATGCGATCGTCAACAAGACAGTGGAGTGTTGAGTGAAAAGACGTAAATCAGAGACTTCACTGACCAGAGCCCAGAGCGCAGCCTTCAGCTGTTTGACGCCCTCCCAGGTGTCCAGCATCGGGGAGCGCACCGTGTAGCTGAGGTCTGGAACGATATTCTGCAGACAAAACGAGGAACATGGGAAAACTGTGAAATAACTAGAGATGTACAGGGAAACATAAGAGTGGAATGTCACAGATCCTATCTTTTTGTTGATCAGTGAATCCACCATACCCAAGAGCTGACACTCTTCAGTGTGAGTGCTGTCACTGACTGAAGAAGACTCAATAATGGCATTTTTTAGTGACTGAGGTATAGAAGTTAGAGATTGTGAAAAAAATATATAAGTAGCTGTTTAAAAGGAAACTGTTTCCCACTGAAGCAAATCTGCTGTTTATTAGACTTTAGCGCCTGCTAATCATTCAATCCTGAAGATGATCTGGTCATTTTACTCCTTGAGTTACTTTGTCCTTTTGAAGTTTTGTCATTTCAGGAGCTGCCTTAACCCAGGATGTCAATTTTGCACCGACTGTTTTCCTCTTATGGAGCCTTTTGAAACTCTTTTTGAAAAGACGAATGCTCCCCAGGAAATGCACACAGAAACTGAGGTTTACAGTTAGAAGGATCAACAACCTTTAAAAAGCCTGACCTGCCCATTAGGGTTTTCGCTGACCACAATTTTTTTTTTGTCTGAGAAGCCGCTAAAAATGAAGTGACAAAGTTGCTAAGCTGGCAACAATGGAGTGACTGTTGTTAACGCGTGCAGACGTGTCCTGACACTGGATGACTTTCAGACCTAAGCAGAGGAAGATAAGATCGGTTAATAAGATTGGTTTTTCTTCAGTATGAGCCGACTGACAAACTCCCAAAATTAAAGAAATCTGTAACCATTTCTTGGTGCACCTGTAAAGGTCAGTAACGCTAATTGTTCTAAGAGAAAAACTGGTGCTGGGAGGTCACCAAAAAACCAGAACTACAGTAACCTAAGCTTTTACCTGAGCTTCCAGTAGATGACAGCCGGTCTTATCATGTACCAGCTGACCATACAAGTGCACAGGGAGATAAACATTTGGTCTTTGTAACCTGGAGACACAAACCAATTAGGTTAGAATTGAAATAAGTCTCACTTCTGACGCTAGTGTAGGTTTCAGTGATTTCCTCTCTCACCTTTGGTTGCTGCGTCTGACGTAGTTATCTCCATCCACGGGTTTGCGGTAAGTTGTTAGTGCTTCGTTCAGCTGCTCCTCTATCAGATCCACATATTTAAGGTTGTACTCCTGCAAACAAGAAGAGATTAAAGAGTGACCCACCAACCCGAGTTAGTCTTTCACCTATATATGGACACTTTTTTGCAATCTGTTGATATCTTAGAAATACCTTCTGCCATTTATCCAGCTGTTTGCTGACATAACCTCTCTCATTAAGGTAGGAAAAACCTTTAGGAATTGACAGGAACCTAAACAATGAAACAAAGACGATGCACGGTTCACTCAAGACGTTATATATAAAGCAGTTAGGAATCAGATTAGATACTGTATGGTGGTGATAAAAAAAAAAAAGTCATAAACTCACCTGAGGAGCAAAAGGAGGCCTTTGTCTCCCAGATGGGACACAGCTGGTTTCAGCTGGATCAGAGCATGAAGGTTGGCCTGGACGGGGAAAAAAATAATAATAATAATGATAAAAAGTTCAGGTTTCACACAATAACCTTTATCAAAGTGCAATTATCACTAGGTTAATTTAATTGCGCATTTTTATTTAGCGGCAATATATTTTTAATTGATAAATATTATTAATTGCTTTAGCAGAGCACAGCCTGGCAGGATTAAAACCCGGAAAATATTCTCAGATAATTGTTTTATTTAGTTACCTTGTCCTCACAGGCCTCATCCAGTATGTCCAGTGCTTCCATGGAAACAACCTTGTTGTGATCATGAAGCTGGGTGACCAGAAGCTCCATGCCCCAGCTGCTGAAGAACTCCACGCCGGCACGCAGCAGCACACGCAGGTGTTTGGTAGCGTACAACCTGCATGTCTGTTCATGAAGAAAAGACGCACCGATCCGTTACGTCTCAGCAAGTTCAGTCCAGTAGGTTCGATTTGGGACGGTTTCAAGAGCAACAAGCCCTTTTAAATAATGCATCAGCGTTTCTGCAAGTTTTACCAACTCAAATTAAAAGTTTTTTCAAGACCACTCCGAATTAAATTCAAGCCATGTACTACAACAGAAACGTACAAAAGAAAAGAACATTTTATAAAGCAGAGCCAAGCTTTCTAGTGCATAATGCACAAAGTTTCGCATTGGGAGGTGCGGACGTGATGCTCGCAAAGACTAACATTGTCCAGCAAATTGCTCATAATATACATTTCAGGATGCTAGAAACAAAAAAACCTAGCAAGGGTTTCTGATTGGCGACTCAAACTTTTGCCTGACTAAAGTCTGACAAGAAAAATAAACTTCGTAGAATACACAAGATTAAATAGTCCTGCTACAACACAATTTAATACCTGTAATTAACACATTTGAAGCCAATCTACATTTTTTAAAATTAATTTAAGACATTTTTAGGCCTTAAATTTAGATACACGAATTTCCCTGAGCATCTGCACTGGAATATGCAGATGCTCTGTACATGTAGGTCAAATGTAGAGCTTTTTAAAATTCAAATGCAAAAAAAGAGTTTGAATGCAAACACGTTGAATTCAATACATACAAGAATACACATTCTTGTATACATAATATGTTGCATACAAGAATATGTGTTCTTGTATGCAAGATAATTCCCCGCCTTATATCTGTGTTTCTGTGTATCCTTACATCAGTGGAGGCGGTGAGGACCTTAGAGAGGATGACCCTGGCCAGGCCGTCCCTGCTGTAATCCAGAGTTGTTACGGCAAGCTTCAGCACAGCATCTTGGTTCTTTACGGAGCACAAATTCAGCAGGCTGCAGACATTGCAACAACAGAAGAAGGTGAAGAGCCGAGTCTTAACCAGCTCATTTAATCAAAAGGACAAACATTTTGAGGCTCCATTGGAATGATCTCTGTTCACTCACCACTGGAACAGGCCACATTTCTCTAACATTTTGACTCCCTGTGGGTGTGCAGAAAGTGTCCCAAGGAAGAGGAAGTAGTGCTGACTGAGTGTGGTGAGGAGGCCGTTGCTCTGCAGACTGCGCTCCGGCTTCAGACCTGAACATGAGCAGAGCCACGAGACCATGTCCCTCACTAGGTCCTCCAGATACCCCTGACCGTCCTGGTGACAATAGAACAAGACGCAAATTTAGGGAGAAGGTTTGAACTGAAAAACATTCTGCTTTTCTTTGTTGTTGTTGTTTTTCTTACCTCATCCGAGTCCATGAGGAACTCAACAAACTGACACCCAACCACAGTGAGTTGCCTGGCTTTAACATGATCCAAAGCCAGTCCGGCGTATAATTTACTAGTGGGTTTATAAAAGTACAGCAGCCTCCGAACAAACCTGCATGGCACAGAAACAAATGCGTATTTAAACCCAACATCTCACAGAAGCATGTAAAACCATTTCAACACGTCAAAGTGAATCTTACCTGTGCATCTGTTCATCTTTATTGTTCCTGAGGTTCACATTTGGCCACTGAAAGTGAATAAAGCATTATATTGCAAAGGAGGAAACAGAAAATGTTTAAGGATGTGCAACTGCAAGGGAGCAGGCCTGACCTTCAGGATGGTGGCGATGAGCAACCAGTTCCACTCCAAGTTCTGCTTGTGGTTAAGGATGTGGCTGTCTCTCAGGTTCATCAGCAGTGTTTCTTCAGTGTCCTAAAGAAAGCAACAGGCGGTCACTTAAGTTAAAAAGACACGCCGAATTTGGAGTCAGCTTTCATCAAAGCTCCCCGAAACTTTACCTTTATGACGTAGATGTCCCTTTGGACACGCGAGTGGGAATCTCTGCGGCTGTGGGACGACACAGATTTGCGAATGATGTGGTCCAGATAAAGACTGTAGGGCTTCAAACCTTTCTTCTTCTTCTCGTGGAAACGCTTCAGATTGTTCACGGCTGCGCTCGCACGGCTGGAGAAACACAAAAGCAAACCAAAGAGATGTGTCTTGGTGTTTAGAGCTGAACAAGCACTAATTTTATATTAATATTAGTCCATTTTCTCCATTACGATCTAAAATATCATTTCAATTGAAGCACACCACCAAATTTAGAAACATTTCATTACTTTGATTGTTAATGTTTGTGTATTGTAATTGCCTCAGTCATTTTTGTGAGGCTAATTTGTTTTCTTTCACTAAAATTTAGGGGGGAAAAAATCAGTCCCAGGGTTAGTGAAGCTCTTGTACAGCATTAGAAAATATTGTAAAGGTCATAATATTGGTCCATATTCTCCATATTTGCTATGCTTGGTTTGCTGTTGGCTTTGTAAAATGTCAGAGTACAGAGTGCAGGTCGCAAACAAGCCATTACAATTCAGAAAATTGTGCCAACTTGGGAACCAACCAGCACTGACAATGTTTTAACTGATTTGTTTGTTTATTTTAATGTATATCTGTCTCATTTAGCTCACCGGTATCAAAAACGGGTCAAGATGCAAGTTTCATGTTTAGCATCAAAATATTCCTGGCCCCAATTCCCGATGTTTGCAGTAATAATCGTTCCCTTGAGAGGAGAAACAGATTGTACTCACAGTCGTTTCTCTTGTGGGATGTCAAATGAAGCGGCCATGTTGATGAGGGTAGGAAGGCAGTGCAGGTGGTGGCTATGGGAATGAGGAAGAATTGTGTTTGCCTAAAGCAGGAGAAACCAGGCAGAAGGGACACAAATTATTAGAAAAAATGTGGCATGTGATACCAGGGAATCTCTTTCTGTTGAAAAGAATAAAAAGTCTTAGTTCAGCATGAACTCTATATGGATTTTACCATGTGTAAAAGCTCTCCCAGGAGAATAGAAGCTCTGATAGCAAGCTGGTCATCACTGCTGGTGACAACTTCCACCAGGCCCTAGAATAGCGAAAATAAGAGAAGAAATGAGGAAAAACCTAAATGTAGAGCAGTAGCTAATGATTATTTTGTAACCGAATATTGTATTGATCAATACAACATTAGAAATACATTTAAAAAATGCAAATAAACACATAATTTTGGTTTTTAAATACCACAAAGAAGGACGACAAAACACATCTCAGTCGTGATATAGAAGTAGGGTCATTCTTATTATTGGAAAAAAAAAGTAACCTGCAAATTTACTATTTTTAGAGTGTAAACCTTTCCTTAGAATAGTATAAATACTGAGAGGAAATATTTTAAAAATACATAAAAAAAAATGCAAATAATTTTAAATAAAAATGCAATAACATAATTCCTCTAGCTTGGTGATTTGCAGCAAATGATGCGTCTGCAGATAAAAAAAACTCTACCATGAAAAGCTCCGCTCCTTCTGCTTGACTTTTAAATAAAGCGTTTCGCTGATCTGGTGATTACATATTTGATTAACACGTTAATAATTTAATGCAAAAAGTGCTTATTGGGAGATTTTATACACTTATTTAGTTATTTTTACTAAATTTGAACCAGGAGAAGCCAAATCTATGTCACTTGAGAAGTTCTAGGTAGAACATATTCTGAGTCGACATAATGCAATTAACAATTACTCCATTAGGTGACAATTACTTAAAATATTATATGGATAAAAAAAAAAAAGTCACCTCACCTCTAACAGTCCACTAGTTATGAAGGCAGAAAGGACAAATGCCAGGTAATTGTCCATCAGGTCAGCCCTAAAAATGCAAACAGAAAAAAAAAAAGTTAATTGCTCACGTAAACCAGAGAAAGAACGTTAACCCAGTTCTATTTCTGTTCTCTTGCCTGGAGCGGGCCCGATGGGGTAAGATAACTTTAGCCTCTGCAGCCACAAACCCATCAGAGAGTCTCCAAGTGTCCTGGAACCTGGCAGGATCTGAAGCACACAGCAGCACCGATTAGTCCACAATATGACCTTGTTCAGGGATAACAAAACACGTCTTTGGCGTATTGTGACAGCAGAATTAGTTTTACGGTTGGAAAGAAACTAACCTGCAAATTTACTGTTTTTATAGTGTCGATCTTTCCTTACAATAGAATAAAATCAGAGGAAACACACGGTGGAAAAGGATTCATCCTCACCAACACTCTGGAGGGCCTCCATGAAGTCTTCAGTAACGATGGGCACAGGAAGCCTGAATATCTCATATAGCACCTCCAACAAGCCTTTCTGCACAGATTTACATATAGTCTCAAAATACATGAAGCAAGAGAAGGAGAGCGAACTGCAGTACAAAATTCAACTCAAAACTTCTGTATAAAACTCTTCCTGCTGTTACACCTCAGTGCCCTACAGACTCCTTCGGAAAAAAAACAAGAGTTGTTTTCGATGAACTGATCAGTTTGTGACTGACAGCACAGCTGCGTTATTTGCTTGAATTAGACCCATTCAAGTCAATCAATGGAGTGTGCTACAGAGCCTTTTACATTTGTTTTCAGCCATAAACAGTTTGCAGAGCCACATTTTTCACATAAATTACAGCTGCAAGCCACAACAGCTCGTAATCACTTACTGGATATGAACAACTTCAGATTTTCAAGTGGAATTAAACTCACTGGGTTGTTTTAACACATCAGTGTATTTATAGCCACTTCGTTGCAACTCTGGTTATAAGTTTAAGGTTGTTGTGCTGCAGCAGTGGAATCTCCATCCACCTACCCATCAACTATGACCTGCTTCCCTGTCCTTGCTAGAGGAAGAGCAGCCCCCAGAATGATGCTGCCACCACCATGATTTATAGTCTGCAAACTGTTGTTGCACTGCGTTTTGTTTGTGAGCCAAAACGTCCTATTTACAATAAATGCTTTTCAAAAACACTTTGTTTTTAATTATTCATAAATGAATGTGTTTCGGTACTCACCCTAACCTCCATATTTGGTATGCAAAGTAAGCCAATTAAAGACTGGATTCCAGAATTTCCAGCCTTGCACAAGTTGATAATTCCTGATTTAAACAAAAGAAAGAGGTTTTGAGATTATGAGGAGCTGAGGAGCAAACCAGACCTTTTTCTTTCCTGAAATAATCATCGACGCAAATGCCTCTCTTACCAGACCAAGAACGAAATGCAGCGACTATCGCCATCCTGCTCGACAAGAACCTGGATTCTCTGTCTTCCCTGCAACAACAGAAAAAGATGCACATTCAAAACTGGATGCTTTTCTTACAAAAACTGCATCTTGATTACCACCATAAAGAGGAAAAATAAAAACTATGCTTCTCAAATAATCAAACTATTAGTCAGAAATAAATAGATCTGGCAAGGCAGCCTGGGGTCAAACACCCATATCAACAGCCCTCATGTTCCAAAGACACTGTGCATCGTTACCCTCAGCTTCTATATTGTATGCTGTCACCAATGGTTGAAAAACACACTTGATCATCTTGTTTCTGTCGTAACACTTCAGCTCCTCATTTCCCCCCAACACACACTCACTTGAGCTGTCCTTCAGCTGTGTCAGCGTTGTGTCGATAGTGAAAATCAGTGAAAGGTGCGAGGATTTGCTGCAGACAGAGCAGAAATACGGATGATCAACAAAAAACATTCTTCACCATTTTTAGCAATCAAGCTGCTGCCTATCTTAGGTGACTTATGCACTGTGATCGTTGTGTCTCTGTCTTAACTAGATATTTACAGACAATGAGATCTAAGAGGAAAGGCTGCAACTAATTACTGTAAACTCAAAGATATGGGGGCAACCTAAAGCCGATAATTTCCGATGGAAACGCTCGGTTTCATTTATATACAAGTTCTCACCGGGTTCACGTCCATGTGAACACACGTACCTCGAGCTCCACGTCAACACGCACATACTGGCGGGTGCACGGGTGGTTGAGTAAGTGGAGGACCGTGGTGATCAGGGCTTCGTTGATCCGACTGAGTTGACAGTCGATGACGCTCTTGAGGATTGTGCTTAGACCTCCGCGTTTGGCCACCACCTCTGGGTTCTTGAGGGCTAGAAACAGGAACAAAACAACACAGTTATACTGGAAGAGTTTAAAAAAACAAAAAAACATCTAAAACATGTAGGACAATAAACACCAGTCACCAGAGTGTATCCATGTGCAGAGTTAATGACACTTTAGATCTGTGTAGTGACGTTCCACTTAAATGTCAAGTCCTCACCTAGCTCACATATGATGGCAACGGCAGCGCGGACCATGCGATCCCTCTCCTGCAGTCCGTCTGTACCGACAGCGATTAGGGAATTTGCGACAGAGGTGGGGAACAGCATCGCGTTGACGGTGATTATCTGCAGAGGGAGAAAAAAAAGCAGAAAAGCATTGAGCTTCTCTTAGTGTATTGACAAGTAAATCAATACATTAAGCAAAACACATTTATGTGGGTTAACTACATAAAGACTGGTGTTTCTCATCTTTTATTTCTGCTAGAGACGGTTTTCCACTTACAGACAATGAAGAAATAACTTTTAATATTAGAATATTAAATAAAAAACCAGTAAAAAAAAAAAAAAAAGCGTTTACAAGGCAGAAATGCAAGTTTTATGAAAATAATTCTTAAAACTTTCTCAAAGGTTGCTATTTTCAAAAAGTACTTTTCATCAGACAAACACTGCTCATAAGAGCAAATACTCTAATTTATTAAATGCCACTTTATAATACAAATAATAGTAAATATTGTTTTTTACTATTTTTTTTTGCCCTTGACCGCACTGATAATATCGGATATCAATAATCCCCCCATTCTTTCATTTTATCACGCCCAATAAATAGGAAGAAACTATAATATTGATATCCTAATGTTTTGCTTGTTAAATCTCTAAACCAAAAAAAAGAACTGTGTAGAATGAGAAAGCGTAAACAACAGTGAGACACTAAGGCAGCCTCAACTAAAATGTGGCAAACCCGAACATGCGTGCAAGTGTCGAAATTTCTGCAAATCTATTAGTTCAGTCCTATTTGTAGTCAAAGAAAAGTTTCTGCTTATCGTCATGGAGAACTGTGTGTCTACTAATAAGACAAGATTACTAATAAGATCTATTTTAACCTGATTCAATTAAAAAAAAAAAAACTGACAACAAGAAGAGAAGAGGCCATGTTGCTGCCTGTGCTGCAGCAGCCCCTGCTCAAAACGACAGCCCTGTGTGTAGAAGGTTTACTGTAAACTAGAGAAAGATCTATAAATAACCTGGGTGGCAGACAAACCCTCTGCACTGACACCACTGCTGTCCCAAAGGATTGTCCTGATGGCTTTGTGCTGGAATGAAACCGTGCAGTCGGGGTAAACTCCTCCACTGGCACAACAACAGACATTCTCACCTTTCGGACGAGCCGTAACGCCTGAGTCCTCTCCCCCTCGTTGCTTTGCTGGATGTCAATGCATCTGTAAAAATCAAGAGACAATCACTGTGAAATCAGAGCCAGACAAGTATGTTGACCAAAATATTGCACTGCACAATTCATGAAAACACAGGCTTTCTCATAAAAAGAACCAACATAAACCATAATAATAAAAAAAATTAAACGTGAAGTCATCAAAACAGCCATTTTCCATCTGGTCAAAGCAGAATCTTACCTGGAAATCAAATAATCCACCTGCAGTCTGAGGACTTTCTGCAGCACGTTGGTGTCTCTGATAAGATAGCGGAGTGCCCGCAAACCTGCTGCACGCACTTCCTTGGCCTCATTTAGAAGAGCTAGTCGCAGACTAAAGTTTAAAAATAACAAACAATAAATATATCTCGAGTTTAGAGGTGCGAGATAAATTACTCTACAGAAGAATAGATCAATCACCAAGGGCTATATAAAATAAGACCCGCTTCTTTTCATGTAGCGAGTCATAAAATTATTGTGAATGAGCGGCACAACTGATAAGCCGCAGACTCAGGCAGCTTAACAGCAACACCACTCCTAAGAATTTATAGAGCACAAACATCGGTGAAAAGAGCAGGATTTCCAGACAGCACGCACCAAACGATGATTTCCTCATATGTAAACCCGAAGTTCTCCTCCCGATGTCCAATGTTGCAAAGCAGCTGAAAGACAGAACAAAAAGACAAAAGATTGAATAACTAAACAAGCAAACTTCAAATTTCAAAAATCAACAGGACAATGTGTGAGGGATACATTGCGAAATTACAAAAACAAACTGATTAAAGCAATAAAAATTATGATTAAAAGGTACCTTTATAAGGTTACAAATCTGTTTTAGCTGTGCATATTACATGGCGTAGAGTCAGAACAAATATTCCTCTAAAAAAAATAATTTAACCATTATTAATTATGCTATGTCACCACAAAATGTGTTCATAGTGGAACAACTGTACTGCTCAACAGCACTCGATATTTGCAGTCAATCATATTTTGAAATGATCTGAAATTTATTGAGGCTCTCCTGGAACCAACAGAACAATTTCAACCATGCTGTAAAGTTTGCATAAATTAAGTCAGGTGGTGTTTGTAATATTCGTCTGACGAGGGTAAGCTGTTCAGCCCGTGGGTTGTAAATCGGAAAGTAAAAGTAACAATCACATGTGCAGGAACAAGTGTAACTTCTCACCTTCATCGTGCGGTGCTCATCAATACCACATAACATTCATGCTTTCATGAATGTTAGTGAGAAACGCATCAACGGAGATGATTAAAAGCAAATATTTTCTAATAATTCAACTAGTTTTTTTTCTTTTTTTCTTCTTTTCTTAAATGCCTCTGCTTACATTCTGGGTTGTCTGCGCCTGTTTTGAAAACAAGGCCAGCCTTGACAGTGTTGTTTCGCTTTCAGCCTTAAGTTCAACCATTTAGCAGTTCCCTCACAGCGGGTCATTAACAGGAACTCCTGCAGCGATGGGGACGGGCAGACAGGCTCAGCAAAACACTGCAACACGCGACAACGCAGAGAAGTCCCAGAGCAAAAGGATGCTGCTATTTTAGAGCTGCTGACTTTCTCAACGGTATCTCCAGACAACCTGAAAGTGGGAACAACTCCATCAGAGCAGCTCAGCCATTTTGAATAAAATGTAGCACCTGTATCACAGCAGAGATGTATAAAAACAAACCACGGGACCAAAACTGTGAAATTCCTTGTATTTGTGGCTCTTGGCAACAGCTTTGTGCTTCTCAAATCGCCGTTAGCTAGGAGCTAATGGCTTGTTTGTTTGCTTGCTGCCTAGCAAGTAATTATTAGAAGCTTGTTACCGGTAGCCTCAACCTCCTTGAGTCACAGAACGCAGTGAGAGACGATGTCTGAGCACAACTCCAACTTTTGCCTGATGGAAAAGTCCCGCAAAAAAAAGAAAATTAAATGGACCTGTGATCAACGTATCTAACGCCTTAATTTCACCTGAATAGATTTAAGATTTTAAGCTTGATATAGCAGTGGAAGATGGGTCAGAGCTAGGTTTAATCTAGCTCTGATATCAGAGCCTAAACAGGCCGTAGGAGAGGAGGAGGAGATGGGGAAAATAAACAGCCATGTGATGCTCTCCATGGGGGATTAGGTCACCCCAGCGGTCCAGAGACCCTTATAAGGAATCACAGTGATAGTGCTTCAGCAGAAAGTCGGTCGTAAACAAGTGTGTCAGGCTGCAGAAACGGAAACTAACTCACCCACAGTGATCTGTGCGCAACAAAGCCAGCTCCACAACGCTCACTCACTGCAGAGGCGCAAACAATTGTTTACAATCCATTCATAGCTGACAGTTGGAGGCGAGGCAGTGAAAGGCAGGCAGAGGAAAGCATCTGAGCAGAAGCAGGAGTCAGTGCCCAAGCTATGAATTAGCCAGTTAAGACTATTAGAAGTACGAGCTTCTAGTTTCGTTGCTTTTATTAGACGAAAAATAACAGTTCACTTTCTTCAGTATTCAACCTGCCAATAATCAGTCGCAGGCGATCAATAGAGAACATTATGGTCACTTAAGCAGGTGTTGGTGCTTTTGGCAGCGTGAGACGTCATGAAATGTTGTAAACATTTCTTTGAAACTCATGAAATATCGTGGACCAAAACCCTCAGATGACATGGTTCCATAAATCGTAACCAACTGTAGAAACTTGAAGCTCGAACTCGAGCAACTTTGGTGCCGTTTTACTCAACGTGGCCTGCAAACTCTGGGATCTTGATTTCATAATGAAATTCAGATTTTACTTCATTTGAAAAGAGTCCTTTTTGTCCTTGCCCCACGTGAAACGATTCTCATGCTATCTCTGGTTTAAGAGTGGCTCCCTCTCACCACCTTGGTTTATTAATGCTGTGTTAAACAACCAGCGGTGATCGTGAACGCAGCACAATCCTAATCAGCTGATCTTTCACACTAGCTGGAAAACTTAAGTTAACCACAGCTGTTAGAGCAAGATTTATTATCACCTCCAGACAGTGTTAGAGAACACAGTCAGAAATTGTGTTTGGATTTAGAAGAGATTCACTTGTTGAGTTACTGAATACAAAACAATCGACGTTTTTGGTTTTTATTTAGATGCACAAAACATTAGACTGAGGCCACAGTTATACAAAATGCAAAATTCTCCTAACATCGAAACAGATTTAAAAAAACAAAACAAGGGATGTTTTCATTCAATGAGAGCCAAGATGGACGTGAAAAAAATCTCTCTTTTTTTTTAAAGTCACAATTGATCCCTGGAGCTCCCGTTACATTAACTTGTCAACATCACAGTGACAGGCCCAGTTGGACCTGCTGGCAGCAGCACCGGAGGGGAGGGGATCAAAGAGAGGTCAGCGGAGACGCTACAGAGTAGGACAAGCTGATTGGTCTTAAAGGTTCTTATACACCAAACAGGAACAAGAGGAAACAACAAGCTGTCCTGTTAGGTCTCTGCAAATTAGCCACGTTGGCCAGAGAAAATAGCAGTTGATCCCACCGCAGAGACCACGTCTAACGCGATTAGGAGTTCTTCAGCTTCTGGCTGGGAAGTATTCCTTGTTTGATGGCAAACAAGAAGAAATCAGTGTGACACGTATATTTAGTATTTGTGTTCTTCTGCTGCCGTCACCTCATGGCTCACACACTAACTGGCAACACTTAAAAGCCGATAGGAATGACTAGATTTGAGCATAAACCAAGAGCTGCAAAAATGAGTGAGCCGGGCATTCTCAACATTCACCAGACGTTTTTTTTTTTTGGTCAACAGTAAGCTTGGTTTATAATGCTTCCAACAGAATATTTCTTCATTCCCATTTGGCACCTAATAATAAACAGAATGCTGAAGTGACAGATGAAGAAAATGAAAACCGTACCTTAATGAAGTTGTTCAGGTGGCCAAGCTTTCGCATGTTACTGACTCCATGCGATTTGGCCACATTTTGGAGGATTTCACGGAAGTTTTCAGATGGTTCTGCATGGGAATGAAAAATGAAATCCAGTGTAAGAAACAGGAAAAAAAAAATAAACAAGCTGGGCTATATTGTCATAATATCAGCTGATGGACAGCAATGGCTTTGTTATATGAAGATTGTGGGCTCAGTTGGCTCGGCTAATTGAGTGTAAAGGCTGAGAAATTCAAGTAAAGTAAAACGCTTTACTTGAATGTTGCCAGTTCTTTCCACGATTGCTGAGCTGGCTGCTTTCATAAATCGTTCTACTCTATTGGTACAAAGGATTAATAGACAGCCATTGTGTTTAATAATAAAATCACTCAAGACAAAAACACTAAGATCATACCTCCTCAAAGATGTATTAGTGTTTTCTTTTTCTTTTTTTTTTTTTTTTTGTAAAAATGTTTATTTTTAGTTTACAAACAAAATCTAACCATGTTGAACTAAAAATTATTATAATGTTGAAAAGAGCAGTGAATTAAAATGTCCTGAAAGGTCACAAGTTCTTCAGAAAAGCAGAGCATTTTGGTATTTTAGTTTCCCATGTTATAAATAAACAGACATTAGAGGAACTCAAAAGTTTCTGTTTTACAGTGGCCAGCATACCTTATGAGACGCAGATACTAACATTGGTATTACTAAACACTTTTCCTGTAGAATAAAAACTTTAAAGACTTTGAAAACACTGCATTTTCTCTTTCCTAATTACCTTAGCAAGCAGACATTTTCAAGCCGATATCACAATTGTTTTTAGATAGAATTTGTGAATTCTCATTTTGACTGATTTTGGGTTTTTTTCTAAAGACAAAAACACATAAAACAAAAAAAAAAGAATGTAGCTGGCTCTTTGATGAATGTGTACTTTTAAATCCAGGAAGCTACTTTTGATATCCACTTATCATCACAGGATCATAGAGAGCTGGTGCCTATGTACAGCACTTATTATTGGGTGAGTGGCAGCGTGCACCCTGGACAGGACACCAGTTCATCACAGGGCAAACACACACACACACACACACACACACACACACACACACACACACACACACACACACACACCCAAAGGCAATTTGGAGTATTCAATTAACTCAGCAGTCATGTTTTACTCTGTGGGAAGAAGGCGGCACACCCGGAGAGAACCAGGATTCAAACCCAGGACCTTCTTGCTACGAGGCAAAAGTGCAACCAACTGCTCTTATTTTGCACAAATAAGAAATAACAATGATGATAGTATTCAGAGGTAATAATACTTTTTAATCCAAGTGAAAATTAAACAAATATTATACTCATTTACGCATTTCTCTCTAGCCATAGCTGGATTACTATTAAACCAAACAAAAGTTTAACAGTAAGCTGTTACGTTGGTGTTTTTATCGATTAAAAATGGTAGTGGTTCTTATGTTTGATGCATTTCATAAACAAGGAGGAATTAGATTATTTTTGGCATCTGGCCTGCAGATGAAGACCATCAGAGCTGATAGTCGGTTTTTTTTATCTCAGGCAATGACTGGAGGGTCTCCAGCACAAAATGTCAATAAGTAATCAGTAAAGAAAGAGAGTTTTCATTATTATTATTATTATTATCAAACACAACATAAGAGGGTTGGACTAATTTTATCCATGGAATAAATTGTCAAAGAAATGGGTTTTATTACGAAACTCAAATATGTTTCTCCACAGTTCTATGGATGTGCCAGCTTGCTACAGCCAAGCAAGAACAATACTCATTTAGAAATTCGCCATCAATGATCAGCTCATTGGCCACAACACCTCAATTCCCGAACGACGCGACTGCAATCACAAAATCTCCAGGAATGTGGGCGTCCAGAGCAGCTGCTCTGTGTAAACAAACAGGTTGTTGTCGCTGCAGACGTGAATCTGACCTGGCTCAGCAGCCATCAGAGGGACCTTCCCATGCGCCAGTATTCAGCGAGGAGCCGGGAAGACGCCCGACTTTCAACGCAGACAGTCACGACTAATGCACGAAGACAATAACTGCGGCTGTCCGGCCAAATAACAGGCTGCGGTGCCCAGTCACACTGATCAAAACAACAGCGCGGCGTCATGGCTGGTTAGCTGTAGCGGCTAGCTGAAGCTAACTCAAGCTCGTTTTAGTTAGCTCGCGGTTGCCGCTTGTTATTATTATTCGTTAGCAACGGGTTTATGCGAACCAGAAAGAAAATGAGTGGCGCGACCAAAAACACAATTGCACCTACAATACCGAGCTTAGCGTTAGCGGGGTTGTGTTTGCAGAAAGTGCCCTCATCCATTTTGAACAATAATCGCTTTCATGGTGATGCGATGAAGCCTTTGCTTACCTCTGCTCAGATCCAGCGGGACGTTCTCCTCCCCGCTGTCATTCCGACCTGACAAAAACACACACAGCGCACACAGTAAGACGCTCCTCCGGGGCCTGTACCTGCACGGGGACTTCTCTTTACAACAATATGTCGCTGTTACAGCTTTCAATGAATCGAGTTTATCACGCTCACCCCGCATCCGAAGACTCCGGATAGGACGGCCGCGGAAGCTGGCCGCCATGTTTCCAGGAACATACACAACACCGGAAACTTCGCGTCTTGTCGCGAGAATACGAGACAGTGAAAGTCAAGACGCCGCAAATCTCCTCCGCAGACCTGAGATCAGAATAATCCCCCCCCCCCTGCACTCTAAAATAAACATGGACAAAAATACCAATCTGAATGCCTTATTTTGAGAATTTCTGGTTCATATCAAATTATTTGCGTAAACAAAAACATATCTAAATAACCACATTTAATATAAAATATTATAACTGTGTAGTACCTAACTATAAGTCCACAACTATGAAAGAATAAGCACATATTTCTCAGACATATGGACTAGTTACTACTGACTAAACTACATACAGGCAAAACTCTGCACTGCTGTATGGAGTACAATGTGTACTGAGATAAGGAGAATAGTTGAATAGATACAATTTAAATAAATAACTAACTGAATTAAGTTTATCCAACTTGATTGAAGTTTGTTTAACCTGGCGAGTTAATCACAAATGAACTTAGATGAATGTAATTCAGTTGTTACCAACTAAAGCAATTATTTTAAAGTTGCAGCATCTGTTCTCTTTTTTTCCCCTCTTTTTATTTTTTTTGGTGTGTAGGTTTCCACCAAGTTTTCTTTTGTGGACCGTACCTTTTGCAAAAGTGCACAGGTGCATATACCGCCAGACGTGCAAGCTTTTGACTGCAATTAATACACACTATGCTTTTTTTCTATTTTAATTTTTTAAATTAAAAAAATATATGGAAAAATTCCCCCACTCCATAGTGATGCATTATGGCCTGTATTCCATAACATAACCTCCCGTTTGTCGTTTTGATGTGGGGAAAAATGCACATGGCATTGAAACTTTTTCCAAGACTCAAACGTGGATAAACCTGTGGTCCACAATAATGATGGGGACAGCAACAGTTCAATGGTACATTTAAATAAAAAGGAATCCAAAATCATTTTTATTTGCGTTATTAACGAATATCAAAAGGTCAAAACCGACTGCAATACTTATATTGCCCACTAAGCGTCACACAAACACAAATAACAAGAATCCTGGAAAGAAAGTTGTTTGATTCCAGTTTTAGGGGCCTATTATGATTAGATTGTTAGATTGCTCCACTGTATGTTTATTTTGACAATTAAATGCAACATAAATTTAAATAGAAAAATCACTTTATTTCAGATTCTAGTCATGCATGAATCCCTGTATATACATGTCACAGAAAAGGTGAAAATAATGAAAAGTTCTCAGTTCAGAGTGGCGGCTGAGATGAGAGCATCAATTTCCTTAATAGCTTCAGAGGTTCTCTGAAGCGCTTCAGCAATGTAGTCCTCGTTCACCACTTCGTCCTCCTGTGCGATCTTTGAACTTGCTCCTTCTGAGTTTCGTCGCTCACTTTCACTTCTCAGCAGGTGGTAGTTCTCCAGCAGGACTGAGCACAGAATGCTAAAGACTAAACCTCAGTGCATTGTATATTTTCACAAACATTGCATATTATGCTCTTGGATAGAAGGATACAGTTGAAACGCTTTATCTTCTCCAGTTCTGCAGCAACAACATCCGAACTAAAGTTGGAGAGTGAAAACTAGCTGTTAAAAAAGGGAGCCGTCCCCTCTCCCCCTAAAATTAAGTGATCGGAAAGACACAACTTACAGACTCCCAGCTGTCTGTGGCATCTCCACTGCACTGGAAGGATTTTGCTCAAGTTGTATCGTTTTAGAAATATATTTATCCTGCAAACACAATTTTATTACAATAAAAAAATTTGAAGTTTTAACAAGCGCTAGAACTGGAGATGTAAACAGACGTAGAACAACCTGTTGCAGGCAGGTGGGTATGACAGGAAACTTTAGTAAATGCTTGGCCTGGTTATAACTAACAAGGATCCTGTGAGAAACATAGCCAATGGTTAAAATCCTGGAAAAAAAATGGAAGTTTTATACGCCACAAACTGCAGTGAAGTGGTATCTTACCTGCTGGCACGGCTCACAATGGAGCCCACAGGGTACAACTGTCCAGGTGTGCCAGGGGGAAGGCTGCTTAAATGGTACGTTGTTTCTCTTCCCTGAGCAAAAGAAGGCAACAGTTAGGAACCTGCATCACTTTGATTTCGTAACATGTTGGCAATGAAAGATTGAAACTGACCTCCTCAGAGTGAAGCCTGGGTTTATAATGAGTAAAATAAGAGTTCAGGACACCGTTGGAGCGGATCACTGAGCCGTCTCCTGGGGAAACCTCTACCACTGGGGTTTCTCCACTCAGTATCCTACAGAGCGAACATGAGGACAGACAGTTGTTATGGAGCAAATAAATCCCAGTTAAATGTTAAGTGTTTTTATTTTAAATACAAAATTTACAAATTTTCTGTACAGTTTTGGCTGAATTACTGACCCAAAATATGTTGATTGTTTCTCCAAATTGTCTTTTTTAAAGTCTGCCCACTCCAGTTAACAATTAATCGATTACTAAATTAGTTGACAATTATTTCAATAATCAGTCATTCATGCTTAAGCCGAGGCACTCTGATCAAAGATGTAAGGCAAATTTCCAATCTCAGTTTTTGTGACGACCTGATTACACCACCTTTCATCCGTTTCCTTTAAGAGCTCAACAAGCAAACGTTCAACTTTACAGGGTTCCAAATTTAAGCTCTGTGAAAATTCCAAGGTTTGCTCAGGTGGTAAAATCCACTTTGCGCCAATAATCCACATCAGATGAAATAATCTTCATCTGATGTTGAGATGAAACATCAGATGAAAGTTGATGCCTTCGGGTGAACTGAGTATAATTAGTACATATGCAATGCCTTTTCTTATATGCTTCTACACGTACCTGTATGTGACTCCTTGGCACCATAATATTTTTACAAGCTCCGTTGGAAGATCTGATACGTCTTCTTCCGCCTTAATCTTCCACCTACGGGGCATAAATATCGAGCTAAATTTGGAATTCAACAGACTCAATTAGTGCCCAAAATACTTAATCCACAAACCTGTGCCGGTGAGGTGACGGACATGTAACAGGAAGAGCCTGTGGAAGCTGGGAGTCTCTGTCTTTTTCAGATATGTTAAGCTCATCATCAGCTTGTCTGGATTTACTTGGTTCTTCAGATTTAGTATCTTTACTGTTAGAGAGACGGGACATCCAGTGATGCCG
Organism: Poeciliopsis gracilis; assembly: GCA_911649635.1. Taxonomy (NCBI): domain Eukaryota; kingdom Metazoa; phylum Chordata; class Actinopteri; order Cyprinodontiformes; family Poeciliidae; genus Poeciliopsis; species Poeciliopsis gracilis. Next base: position 1,938,399 of record CAJVRI010000005.1, on the reverse strand, counting down.
AGCCAAGGAGAGAGGATAGGCCCACGTGGGATCAACAGCGAGGCAAGAGTGATGCTGTACAACTGTGGTGGCCTGGTACATCTGTTCAGGCTGAAAGCAGAAGAGATGCTGAACAATGATAATCGCATCAAACATGAGTTTAAAGCACAAGAATATTCAAAAGGTAATACCTGTTGTTGAGTAGTGCTGGTAAGATGTGAGGAAAAGGAGTTAGTTTTAGTTGACTCCTTCTGACCGTTTGCTTGCTGCTGACTCTTCAGACTGCCATCAGTTTTGTTTAAACTGCCCACAATTTGGTGCTGAGGCTGACTCAGGTTGCAGGTGAACTCGACGGAGAATTCCTCACCAGACGGCGACAACGTCAACATGGCTCTCCCCTCCTCTGACCTGACTACGATCTCCCCTCCAGGTCCAAACTCAGGCTTGTAAGACGAACACTCGGGCCACTTAACGCCGGAGTCAAGACTGTGAAAAGGCTGTCAAGGGAAACCCGTGATGTTTAGATAATTTTGCTCAGCTTAGAGGTGCATCTCAAAGTATACAAGTTTATCCATTTTATTAATTCAATTCCAAAAATTTTAATTATAACTCAAATGTTATTTGGATGAATTACAAACTTTCAGAAAACTGTAAAATAGCTGAAACACTGAGTTCCTTCAAATCTCAACTAAAAACCCACCTGTTTAGAGTTGTATTTGAAACGATTACAAATTTAACAATGGCATTTGACTTAGTGCAACGTTTTGATTGTTGATTCTATGTTGCACGACTTTGTGTTTGTTATGATATAAAGCACTTTGAAATGCCTTGTTGCTGAAATGTGCCATACAAATAAAATTTGATTGAGTGAGTGATAACTCAATCGTTATTTGGGCTCATTTTTCTTTTGTTCATTATTTGACAGAACCAGAATATACCAGAATATGCACATTAATTATATTTTTCTCTGAATACACAATTTCTAAAAAAAAAATAATAAAAAAAATCTGATTACAGTCAGCTACTGTACTTGATATTAACATATAACTCAATGTGAATCGCAATGATTTATTAGAAGAAATGTGAAATGAATAACTTTAAAATTATATTCTAATCTATTGAAATGCACATGCTTATTTTCGACATTTAAGTGGACCGACCGTACCTTCCTGTTGTCAGCAGCGATGAGCTCTCCTGGAAGGTAAGGTCGGCTGGCATACTTATTCCTGAACTCCAGTGCGGTTGCCATTAGCGCCTTCGAAAACAAAGAGAACCTCGATGTGATGCCTGAGAAACAAGCAGGAAATAACGCTGGAGTGTTTCCTCTACCTTAAAGGCGCTAATAGCGAACCTGGTTCTCTGTCGGACTCGCTCAGTGGGCTGCAGAGGACGTCCGAGCGGGTCCGTGGCTTTAACCAGTACGAATTCACTGCCACACGGCGACAGCTGCAAATGAGCTCCGTGTCTGTCATGAACCTCCACGGACTCGTCCTCGTACATCACCATCGCACTGACGCCCTCTGCGGTTGCCATCATCCGGGGTCGCGCTTTCAGTAACAAGCCCCAGAAAGAAACCTGAAAACAAACTGAGGACGTTCTCAGGTTGAGCCGTTTGACGACTGGCGCGCTGTGAAGCCAGGGAGTCACGTGACCGGAAGTGTCCTCCTGAGTGGCTTACAGCAACAGAGCGCCACCTGCTGTACAAAAGACGGTACGACATCAGCGCTTTCCCTCTTTTCATTGTCCCTTCTGTCTCTTCATCTGTTCTCATCAGAGGCGCATTTAGTCATATTAGAGCCGAGGGTAAACCATGCACCCATTTCCATTCTGAGTAAAAACATTTGACTAATTTCTGTTTATTGTTACAATTTGGTAGAAGGAAAGCTTAAATCTTAGTTTATGTAGTTTCTACAGAGCCAGTCCTATAAAGGTATTTAATTCTTTTTTTATGCAGGGCCCTCGAGGACCGACTTTGGGCACCAATGCTCAGTGTGTCAGTATACTAATTTAATTTAATTTAATTTCTATTAGTCATTAAGTTGTGGCACATTTTCCCCTCAATGTAGTCCTAATTCACATTGATCAAATAATGCACAGTCTATAGATTCAATGCATTTCATTTTCCATTTCAGTTACTTTTTATTTCAATTACCACTTCTACTAATATGAGCCATGCTTGTAACATCTCTTTGTAAGGTTTAAATATGTGTGCACATCAGTCAGGGCCCGGATGCCCTGCATGTTGGTTTTCTTTAATATGGGTGGGGCGCAGTGCCCTCCCGTTGATCTGTTAAAAATAAATAAATAAATAAATAAATAAATAAATAAATAAGGTGCCTGTCCCTTTAAGAAGCAGCGCAGCCAGAGCTCGTTGGTTTTTATTCCACAGCGGTCGGTGCACCTTCTGCTCCATCACCAGACGATGCGCCCGGGTAACTTGTGAGAGACGGCGCTGCGTTCAGGAGCCGCAGCAAAGATGGCAGGCTCAAAGCAACAAGGGTACGCACTTCTGTGTTTCTGCTGATGCTTCTCCTTGTTTGTCTTATTATCAAAATGGGGGAAAAGAGGGAGGGGATGGCCGGGGGGCGCTCAAACAAACAGTCACACCTGACTCGCGAATGGAAAGCAGCGCGGAACAGGAGAGAGCGAGTGAGTTCACTTTGCGCTCTTTTCCATTTTGCTATAAATTTTTAATGTGGCATTTAAAACAAAGCCTGGTCCATTCGCCGTAGCGTGGCGCACCTTGTAGCCAGGGACGGATGTTGCTTATAGACGTAATTTCACGACGCGCTGCCGCTTTATGACGGCGCTCCGGTTTCGAGAACGAAGCGTTACGTAACCATCAGGGAGGCATCCTGCTGTCGCCATATGTTTATCGAGGCCAGAAATCAGATGATGTTGCGATGTTGATGCTGGAGGGTTTTTGTTTTGTTTTTGTTTGTTTTGTTTTTGTTTTTTTTTTTTTTTTTTTTTTTTTGTTAACGCAAGCGGATGAATAATCCTTATTGGTGACAATACGAGGAATAAACATTGTAAGCAAAGAGGGGGGAAATCTAATTTCTACCGACATCATTTCACACCTGAGCGATGCCTTTTAGGTGACGTGGACCGGTGAGAGAAGCGCAAGAGCCTGCATCCGCTGTGTGTCCCTCCGTTTTCCACACACACAGGCGTGTGAAAGGCGGAAATGAAACAATGCACGTATAAAATCCACGATGATAACAGAGGAGCTTCTGGTATAAGCAAGTACACTTGCGGACATTGTTTCGACAGAATAAAAATATCATGTGTTGAAGGGGTTTTGCTGCTGTTATGCAACTCTTATCAAGTTCATAATGCACCTGGCTACCAAGGAGTGCTGTTGACTTTGCATTTAATTTACGCAATATATATATATATATATATTAAGCATTTTGCTGCTGATATTTATTCACTAAGTGATAATTTACTTGTACTCCTCACAATGTAGGTCATCTTGGTCTATGGGGCCATTGTAGGATCTGACCTTTGGGGCCGATCAGCCTCCTGTGAGCAGCTGACAGCCCCTGACTGTTCAGCATTGCAATGCTTAACAATGCATTGCTTAGATGTTTTGTCTTTAAAAAAAAAATTTTTTAAGATGAGCTAATGTTTTCAAACAACAGCTGGGGATGGCAACTAGCCCGTCTGCGATCCTGCCTGGACAAACTTTGTTGCTTTTGCATGGCATTCAAATTAAAATCAGAATGAAAGCTGCATATCAGCGTTTTCATCGTGAGTTCGAGGATCAGCCACATGGAATAAAAAGTCGTTTTAAACTGTTATCATTTCTAGTTTCTCAAACAACCTGGGTAAAACAGTCTAGGTAAATGTATTGCTTGGGAACAATGAAGCTTTGCAAAGTTGTGAAAACGGGGACGGTATTTAGCGATGCGAAGATGATATTTTGACTAAAAACAAAAATCGCCACAGTTTATATTTCAAAAGCTTTCTTTAAATTTTCTTGATCTTGTTCCTAAAGTGGCGCATACAGTTTTGTTCTCAAAACACAGACCATCCCGTTTTGTTTCTGTTCTAATGTGCGACTTTCCTTTGTTTTGCAGGTCATCTTCGTAAGTAGTTAACAGATCCAGTCTGACAGCTACAACACCCACCCACTCCACTGACCTGTCTAACACTGTAGCCATGGCAACTTGTTCGACGGGTTGTGCGCCAGCTGTGCGCCTTTGTCAAAGACTGAACCGGCTCAAGACACTCGATGGTGACATGATGGCGACTTCCCTGAAACGCTGCCTCTCCACGCTGGACCTGACTCTGATGGGTGTCGGTGGCATGGTCGGCTCTGGCCTTTATGTCCTGACAGGAACGGTGGCTAAAGACACGGCAGGACCAGCTGTCATCATATCCTTTGTTTTTGCAGGTATCGCTTCTCTTCTGGCTGCCTTCTGTTATGCAGAGTTTGGAGCACGCATCCCTAAAACTGGATCTGCATATATGTTTACCTATGTGTCAGTGGGAGAAGTGTGGGCCTTTCTCATTGGCTGGAATGTGATTCTGGAAAACATGATTGGTGGTGCTGCTGTGGCACGGGCCTGGAGTGGCTATCTAGACTCAATTTTTAACCATGCTATCCAGAACTTCACAGAAACACACATCATGCAGTGGAATGTGCCCTTCCTTGCCCATTACCCTGACCTCCTGGCTGCAGGAATCCTTGTATTTGCCTCAGTCTTCATTTCCTTTGGAGTTCAAGTCTCCTCTTATCTGAACCACATCTTCTCCACCATCAGTATGGTTGTCATTGCTTTCATCTTGGTCTTCGGCTTCGTGCTTGCCGATCCTGCCAACTGGAGCCAGGAGCAAGGTGGCTTTGCGCCTTACGGGATGTCAGGGATCCTGGCAGGTTCAGCCACATGCTTCTATGCTTTTGTGGGCTTTGATGTGATTGCTTCCTCCAGCGAGGAGGCAAAGAATCCTCAGAAGGCTGTCCCCATTGCCACTGCTATCTCTCTTGGACTTGCGGCTACAGCCTACATCCTGGTCTCCTGCGTGCTCACATTGATGGTACCCTGGCGTACCCTGGACCCTAACTCGGCGCTGGCAGATGCTTTCTTTCGCCGTGGCTACAGTTGGGCAGGAATTGTAGTGGCTGTCGGCTCCATCTGTGGTGAGTATCAGCATTTGCGAAAAAGTACAATATGAAGTTGTGCAACATGCTTTTCCGTGCTGTATTTTGACAAATATTATTTTTTTTCTTTTTCATCAGCCATGAACACTGTGCTTCTCTGCAATCTCTTCTCCCTTCCTCGGATTGTGTACGCCATGGCAGAGGACGGATTGTTCTTCTCCATTTTCGCCAGGGTCAATCCCGTCACCAAAGTCCCAGTCAATGCCATTCTAGTATTTGGGATCCTTATGGCTTGCATGGCTTTGATCTTTGACCTAGAGGCGTTGGTTCAGTTCTTGTCTATCGGGACTCTCCTTGCGTACACCTTTGTGGCCGCGAGTGTTATCGTGCTCCGCTTCCAACCAGAGAAGACCAACTCCAAAGATGCCACCACCACAACTCCTAGCGTCAACGCAGAGGTGTCCCCTGCTCCCTCAGAGTCACAGACCATAACTGAAGACAGCGAGGAGCCCAAGCAGTACGAGTCCTTCTCTGACAAACTCCAGCTGGTGGAGAGGCAGAAGACAAGAGAGCAGCGTGGGGTGGGGCACCTGAGGGCCTACTGGGAACCCTACTTAGACAGGCTGCTGGGAGACTGTGAACCAGGCGAAGTGGTGGCTTTCTGTGTGATGACCCTGATTGTGAGCTCAGTATCCCTCTGTGCCGTGCTGGAGTTCGGAAATGAACAGCTACAGTTCCCGGTCTGGTGTTTCACAATGCTTCTGGTGATTTTTGCCTTAGCTTATGTTCTTAGCCTGGCACTTATATGGATTCATGAGCCACAAAGAAACAACCAAACATTCCAGGTGAGCTTTCATTCATGCTATATGTTAATTTAGGCATGAAATCTATTTATATCAGGCAACATATAGTAAAACTGTATTCCTTATGACCAGAGAATGAGATAAGTTTTCTTGTTGCGTAGGTACCTTTGGTGCCACTGACTCCTGGTGCCAGTATTCTCTTCAACGTATTCCTGATGATGAAGCTAAGCCTCCTGACCTGGATTCGATTTACAGTGTGGATTGCTATAGGTAAAGTGGCACCAGCCTGAGAACAAAGGAAGAATGTTCAATAGGCATAATTTAAATGTTTGAGAATGTTTGATTACGTTGTTTTTAGATAATTTTATAAAAAAAAAAAAAAAGAAGTGTGACAAGCTTACTGTTGCTGTTTCAAATAATTAATACCAATGCAGCATGAAAAAATTTAACATTGATTATTATCTGTAAAATGTGTTCACTATTGATTTAAATATAAAACTAAATCAATCAAAACAAGACTTACCTGCTAAATTTGGTTTTTGCTTTGTATGCTAATTTATACACAGACTTTAGCAGCGAACAGCTAAAGTAGCACAGCTCACATAAACATTAGCTCCTGCTAACAGAAACATATGAGGAGAGCAAAGTATCAAAATACCAGCTATATCAAACGTAATCTGAAATTATTTATAATTACTATATGTCTCATTATAATTGGAGAGCAGAGCCTGAAGGTTTAGCTTCTACTGACTTCAGAGGGCAGACCACCAGGACCCTCCGTCTGGTTTCTTGGTTCCAGCCAGCGAATCATTTTGCCACCCATTCGTCGTTTTTCAGACCACTTAGTCTCCTTTGCCGCTCAAAAATGCACAATATGTCTATAAATAATTTGGGGATATTATAAAGAAGTGCTGAGATGTACTGTTTTCCACCGAACTAACGTATTTGCCACTTCGCACAAGCACAGTGAGAAACGTTTAGAGCAGGGATGACAAAGTCAAATACACCAAGGGCCAAAAAAACTAATTTGCTACAAGCTGAGGGCCAGACTGGTTCTACGTTTATTAAAATATGTTGAAATGATTGCACGCAGCCAGTGAACCAAGACCTAACACATTGTAGATTATTTAATAATCAAATAAATAAAGCAGACATTGCTGAGATGAGGATGTGTATTCATCATCATCTGTTGAAAAAAGGCTGAAAAATTCTGACCCTTTTCTGAGAATTCTGAAAATAAATTCTAAAATATATTTTGTTTTTCTCCAGAGTAACCCTAATATACTTTTGCACCGGCAAAGACAGTCAGGTTTTTTTTATATATTGATCATCTAGTGGTTGCAAAAGCAACAACAAAAAAAGTTGGTATGCTCTGGACTTAAGACGGAGTAGAGGATAAAAAGACTAGACTCAGAGCAAAGCTCAGATGACCCAGCTTTCTACCAGCATGTAAACGAACCATCTGGGAGGTCCGGAAGGGTGAAATGAGTCTCAAAAATATTCGTGCACTCGTAACCGGATCTGTGCGTAAATACAGTTTTGTGTGTACCGGGTGACTTGTGCATACTATTTCAACATTTGTAGGCGAAGGAGAAGGTTTATTTTATTTTTAAGGTTTACAAATCCAGTATTACACACGCACAGATATTTTGAGACTATTTTCACTCCATAGTTTGGCATCATATTACAGTATACTTGTAAACGACAGGAACATTAAAACGTAAAATTTGAAGCTGAAAGAACAAAAACATTGATGTGCAATAATTGGTTACCAAATGAATTTACTGTCTGCCATGTTCTCTCAACTGCCTCACTTCACAAATACTGAACTGCACTCGCAATATACTGTTCGCATATTGTGACGTGGTTCTTTTCTCCAGAAAGCAGTGTCATAAAACCTCCACCGTCTGTGATCGGTGAACTTGATGCACTTAATGGTTCCACAAACAGATTGCACAAAGATTTTCTGTACATAAAGGAGACAGAGAATATTTTCCTTTTGAGGGCAGTCTTGTGTGAACATAGGCTGATCGATGATCAGACAGAGTTAATGACCCAGAGGTTCGAGAGTCACAGGGGAAAGATGATTATCTGGATTTGCTTGAAGCTTAATCAACATGGTGAACTCATATGGTTGAAAACCTTTTCTTTTTAACGATTTCACATTACCATGTGAAATTTACATTTAGCTTACACTTGCATGTAATTAGAACCAAAATGTGGTGCTTTTCAGTTTGTACTTGTGTAAGTACAAACTGGTACTTACACAAGTTGCAGATCATCCTGTTTATTCCTAATGGACAGATAAGACTATTAAGAAAAGCTAGTGGAGAATTTGCAAATGTTAGCATGTTAAGACATTTGTTAAACTGCCAATGCTGAGCAAGTTGGCTTTTTTGCTTTTTATTTGCCATTTTAAGAGGATTAGGTTCTTATCAACGTTGCAATGACATCACCATATTTACTTAATCATTTCACACTTAAGAAATGACAGAACACAACAATCATGTCTGCCTCCTAGCCTGTGCTCAGTGTTCTCATGGTTTAATCGTGACTTCCAGTGACATGTCTCCCACTGCCCTGTTCCCAGGTCTCCTTGTGTATTTTGGCTACGGTATCTGGCACAGCAAAGAGGGACTGAGGGAGCTGCAGCCCAAAGACATGGCCGCCCGCTATGTGGTGCTACCCAGCGGCAGCCTGGTGGAAACGGTGCAGTCCGTTCAGCCCGACGGTCAAGTGGTCACCTCTGCGCACCAGATCAGCTCTTCTGCTGCCCCGACAGCCGCCGAGGCTGCTGGGAAGAGATAATGTGTGACCATTCTGAGTCATCATCACTACTGCCTGGTTTTTGTCTGTTGTCTCCCACGCATACTGTATTATTAGTGTACTTTCTGTGTCTCTCTCCCTGCTCAGCAGCCTGTACTCATTACTCTGCTAAAGTATCTACAAGATAGGATGGGAGGCATTGTCTTTTCGTTGAGCACATTTATATACGTCATAAGAATCAAACGTGCACTAGAGATATTTATCACTGCCCTGGGAACATGACATGCTTTTTTTCTTTCTTGCAGTCTTGCCAGCTTTGTCCAGATCCATGTTCATACTGCGTTTGCGTAATTACTAAAGACTTTTAATTGTCACTTTTCAGCTTTTAAGAGTGGAGCTGGGGATTTTGGCATATTTCAAAGGAACAAAAACGTTCAGGAGAAATGTATGATTTGTGCTTGTAAACTGTTGCCCTGTTTTAGAAGAGTACAGTTTCACATCTGATTTCCTTGCTGTCCAGCCTAACTTACAAGCCAGTTTATGTATAACTACGAGCAACGCTCATGAAATAAGGTACTGCATACTGTAGATGAACAGAATAATGAAAATTCTTTGGTAGCTTTTTACCATTTTTGTATTTATTTTTTTCTCGTTATTTTGGCAAAGAACTGCATAATTGAACTTTTCTTTGCCCTTCCAATTTCCATACATGCTGCATAAATATGTTTAAATATTTATCATTTAAATAATGTACGCCCTCTTAAGACTCCTCTAGGCACAGAGGAGTTTCTCATTATTTTTCTCCTAGTCTATAAAATATAATGTATACTTATTTTTCTATAAACACCATTCTGATTTTTAACTGTTTCAATATTACCTGTTTGTATCTTTGTTCATCGCTACTCCTGCATTGTACTATTTACTGACATTTGTGGCTTTATTAATCTCTATAAGATATTTACTTTCAAATTGCCTGGACTCGTCCGTTTCTTCCTTAATTTTCTAAATCTCATCCCATGACCTTCTGTTGTGTCCCTGATCCCCAGCATGTGATCAGCCTCTCTCCCATGCCTCTCCTCACCGCAGCCTTGACTTCTGCTTGTTTTAATCCGATTGGCACAGCATGGTTTGTCAGAGCCCATAAAACTGAGATCGTGTCTCCATAGTCTATATACGCGAGTACATGAACACACATAAAGTTATTCACAGGGATCCCTTACGCATAACTATCGGTAGGCAGGCATTATGCCCCCGTCCTGTCTCTCCGTAATCCGTCAGATTTGCAGTAGTCCCTGTCGCCGGTCTGCCTCCTGACCCAGATAAGAAAAAGCCGTAGATGTGAGAACACTCCCATGACACGGTGGCAACATTCACTTTATTTTTGCGCTTGTGGTCATCAATTTGACATCACATCACATTTGTAGAAGCACCAAGAAAGATGTCAGCTCTATTGTTATTGATTTCTCTTTGCTTTTGCATGTTACAATAGAAACCAATGGCCTTAAACATGTTACACATATTATCTCCAAAGCTGATTTACTTATTTATTTGCCTGACAGATGAAGAACCTTATCTAATCATCATTCATTCATTCATTCATTCATTCATTCATTCATTCATTCATTCATTCATTCATTCAACTAAAGAATCCAAATATAGATTGTAGAAAGCATTTTGGTGTAAGATTTGGAGGAATTTTATACAACTTTGCACAGATTTGTCCAGTAGTTTTGTTTCATAGCTAATGCTTTCGGTGTCGGGGTTAGTGACAATATATTTATACTGTGGTGCTTTTTTTAAGCTGAACATTATCACGACTCTTTCTCTCCTTTTGTGCCCTGACGCACAAATATCAGCGACTAGACTTTTCTTACACCTAAATGTCATTGTACTCTGCATAAGCACATGCGAATCACAGATTCCTGTCATAATGTTTGTTTGTGTAAAATGCAAAAAGGACAAAAAAAAATAAATGTTTTGAAGCAGCATTAAAAACCACTGGTGCATTATTAATAGAGGAGAATGAGAATTGACATCACATCGATCAATCACGTAATTTACATAGTAAGAGTTGCTATGTGTTCCTGGTTTGTTTCAAGACATTAACAGGAAATAAGAGCAAGACACCAGGAAACATATTTATTTAGATAATAATAATAATAATAATAATAATAATAATAATAATAATAATAATAATGAGGAGCAAGTAAGGAACTTTGTAGAGTTATTTATAACCATTTTGTATCCTCCTGTCAATACTTCATAGAGGTAGCTTTAGGGTGCAAATAAAGCAGCAAATCCTCAGAGGTACTTCTATCAGTTTTACATTGTTTTTTTCATTATGATTAATTTCTGATTTTTAGATGCTTCATTTTATTTGCTTTCTGTTTATATTTTTTTTCTGTACCTTCAGAAAATAAATTTTCCGTGTTATTTATTTTTTTATCCACATACTTATTTAAATAATTGCTGGGTCTTTGCGTGATTTGTTTTACTTTTGGTTTTCGTTTTGTCATTTATTGGTTCGTGTTGCTGGTGTTCATTTGCTAACTTTGATTTGATTTGATTTGAAACATCTGGTTTCAAGTCTAGCCACAGAATGTAAGTTGCATCAGGGTCTGGGCCACTCTGAAACAGGAAGACGTTTTGAAAGTGCGTGGCTTTGATGCTAACATCACTATGTTTCGCTCTCGGGATTGTGAGTTCAGGATAATGCGGCTTTTTCTCCCATCTGACTAGAGGTTTTGTGGAAAGCTGCAAAGTGGATTTATATGAATTTCTTTTAACTTTCACTTTCTTCTTACCACTTTTCAAGAGATTTATGGAGTGCAATGATTGTATTTTTCCATGAGCAGATCCTCCAACCTGAGCTAGGAATCTCTGCAGCTCCTCCATGGTACCACATGCTGAAGTCATAGAATATCTTTGACCTGAAACAGTTCATTTTATGTCAGAGTTAGTCCCAGCTCCATTCATAAGCCTCTAAATAGTTCTACGTTTACACTTCACTCGCCAGATACATCAAGATATTGTGTGAAAGTTCAAAGTTTGAAAATCCTCAGTTTATCCAGAGGCAACATCTTTTTGCATCACCATCTGCTACGTGTGAAGTTGATATTTCCCCAGTAAGAAAGTAAACAGAGGAGTAATGAAAGGAGACCAGAATGCAGGACACAAACGCCGAGGTATCATGGAAACACGTTACCATGGAAACTAACACTGGCTACTCTTTACCGACGGCACACACAGTGACACGGACACCTGCGTCTTATCTTTGTGTGACACTCAAGGTTGAGTGAGCTGCTACGTACTCAGAACCATGTGATTCATCCGCTCTGCAGGCCGTTCTTTGACACACGTGCAGGTCTGCTTGAGAAACCGATCATATGACCTGAAAGCTGAAACGTGCCATCCGTGACTGTCCCCGGTTTAGTAGCATTACAACAATGTATTATGAATGGATTATCTGCTTGAACGCATTCACACTTTTGTTTTTGTTTTTTTTTGTTTGTTTCTGAATCTTAAAATAAGAAAACGGAATTGATTTATATTAGTGTCTGACATGTCAGAGCTCAGCCACAAGCGATTTAACACCGCAAGCTCGAGCCTCCACTCAGACGAGACCTTTTTGAGATGTCATAAAAACAACACAAAGCATCAGTTAGTAAGTCCTTTATTTTAATAAAAACTTCACAGCAATGCACCGCTCATGTCGATAATGTCATTTCTTCAGGTAACCTGTGAGAGAGAACATGGACAGGGTCAAAACCCACATGTTTCAAATATCTTGAAGCACTTTCAACAAGGGATGTCCCAATCCAAGCTCAAATGCTTGCAATACGGCCTTAGCTACACCATTTTTAAACATGCAGTTTGCTTTAAATGTGAATTCGCATTCACATGTCAGCGTTGTTAAGTAGGAGCCCTGTTACAACCTTTAAGGCAGTGCTAAAAACAGACCAAAGCAAACATGTCTTCCTGGAGGCGAAGTATAATAAACAGAAGCGGACATACTGTCGATACTCAAGCGCAGCTCTGTGTTCTTGTCCTTCAGACTCTCCTGCTTCTGGACTAGCTCGGAGATGTCCGTCAGCACAGCGCTAGAAAACACACAGACACATCCCTGCAAAAAATTCTTCATTACAGATACATGTTTTCTACCTGTGCGTGCCACTTACTGGTACTGCTTCAGCGTTCTCGACGTGGATTCCCACAGTTTGACTCTCTCCTCTGGGATGATGTTGCCAAGGCTCTCCCAATACGCTGCATCCCTAGAAGAATCCCGCGCGTGCGCGAGCCACAGTCTGGAAAGTTCCTGGGCTGAGCTCGTCCTGAAAGAATACCATGAAGATGACAGCATTGGATGTAGTTGAAGGGGCAAAACAGAGATTTCGTCTGACGGTCATAAAAAGATCAGGGTTTCCAAAGCAGTTTATGATTATAGTGCATACAAGCTCATCAGACATGAACTTTTATGCACATTTATCTATGTTCATCAAATCTTCAAAAACAAAAAATGGTCCAGCTGGACTTTTCGACTCATCGCAATCTGGTCAAAATGACTGAACACGAATTGCATCCCTTAATCTTTAAGATGTTGATGCTTTTATGGCCTTGCTATGTTCAAAAGTTGCTGGTTTTGATTCCTGCCAATACGTCAGATATCCTTTAAATATCATCTCATTTGTAATGTTTGGGAATTCAAGATGCTTCCAAAAAAAAGTCACTTGTGATCAAGTCCAAACTAGAAATAATGATTAATACAAGCTTGTCTCTTTGTCCAGTAGGTTGATTACATGTTCGAAACTGAAAATACTGCTTTAGTTTTCTTTTCTTTTCTTTTTTCTCATTGAGATTAAAGAGTGCAACATAATAATAGATCCCATTTTTTCCTAGTTGGCTGTGCAATGCGATAATCCATCTCTGACTGACTGATGAGTGATGGCAATGTCTCGTCTCCCAGTGTGCAGCAACCCCACTACTAAAACGCAAGAACACACAATATTAGTCCTGGCTTCTCTCCGTGTAGACTTTCAGTGTTCTTTAGTAAAAAATTAAAGCTTTTATTATTTGCCTTTAAAGTTTTCCATGTGCTCCTTCACACTCCAGTCAGAGGACTGTCTTCAACTACCTAATTTGTCTTAGATTCTCCAAGAACTAACCTCTGCAGACAAGATTTGTAGAATTGCTTGCAATTCAGTGCACAACTGTAAAGAGATTAACTGCTTACAAGAAGTCTGATTAAAATAACTTTTAAAAAAAAAGTGACTGGTCAACTATTTAAGAATGTCTGTCATTTGCTGCAGTTAATGATACATGTCTTTTTCTTACAGACAGCTCCCTAAAATTGAAAGAGTTACTCCTTTAGTTGGAACTTTGACAGACTGAGACTGATTGATTTCTAATGTGTTAAAACAGTTCAGCATAGCTCCACGTTGCTCTTACCTGAAACTTTGCTGCTCAAGAAAGCTTTTCAGAGCACAAAGAACGTGGTTAGGGTGGATGAGGTCCGACGCAATGCTCGTCACGCTGTCCCTATGCGATTCCTGGGAGAATTAACAGATAGGTTTCAGCAAGGTCGATCCTGCAGGAAACCCACAGAGCTCTTCGTCTGTCACTCACCCCAGTCTGCTCATTCTGCCGATCCTTGAACCTCACCAGGAAATCCGTCAACTTGGGCAAATCCCTTTCGTCAATACCCAGAGTCTAGAATGGAAGACGACATGCATTCCTGATCACGTCTGACGGCCTCGTGCCAGGCTGGAATATTTGTGATGAAAGTGATTTGAAGCAGCTGAATGTGTGCTTACGTAGAGGATAGATCCCAGCTTTACTCCAGTCTGTTCCTCGGTCACCAGAGGAGCCAGCAGCTTCAAGATCTTGGCTTCCATCAAGAAGTCCTGCTCGGGGGAAAAACAGGAACATTTACGGCTCAACGTGTCTGTGCTTTGACTTTTTTTTTTTTTTTTTGCCATCTTAAAAACCAAATTAGTAACCAACCGTTTCATTACACAGCAGCTCCCTCAGATCTTCTTGCATCTCCTCGGTCAGCTTCTCGTCCTCCCATTCGGGGCTGCTGTCGATGAACTGTAATTCCTCCTCCGTGCTCCCTGTTGTATCCAGATTCTCGATGTAAGAATCAGCCGGACTCTCCACTGATTGAATCTGTGTCTGGACTATCTCTGTTCTTGTCTTCCAGGGCCGGAAGGGACTGGAGAGCAGCAGTAGGTTCAAATCCGCCTGCTTCTCGGGTGAACCGTAGATCTGCTGGGAGATCACCGAGTCTATCGCCAAAGCCCTCTGCGCTAAGTGCTTTACCTCTTCTTCAATCATCAGCCACACCTCCTCAAAACGTCTTGCATCGGCAACGGCAAAATGCCTGCACGTAGAAACAAATGCAGTCAATGAAACAACGAGAGGCAGAGCAGCACTCGTTTGAAACGGACAATCTGACTCACTTCACTTGGTTTTTAATGCGTTCATGCTTCTCGGTGTAGTGTGAGTAATCTGTCAAAGCAATGCTCTGCTTTATGAATTTTTTCTGGTGGTCGATGTAGATATTCTTCAGCTTTTCTATCTCTCTCGCCTCCCTGGAAACACAAAGCAGTCGATGTATAACAGCATGTGCGAGCGCGGTTTCAGCATGGAAGAGGAGCCGTGCTTACCTGGTGATCCTGCCTTTGATATTTTTCAATGTGGTGAGAAGTATCTCTTGCTTTTCCATGTACATGTGTTTTTTCATCTTCAGGGGTAAGTTGCTGTTTGCGTTTTTTTTCTGTTCTCTCTCTTGGGCCTGCGAAGCAAAGAAGAGGGCCGCTTAAGCCGCAAGTCAAAGTCGTATAAACCTTTTCACCACTGACAGGTAAGCGACGTAGTCATGACAATTTCACAGTGGTCTTTTTCACACACTTTTTACGGCTCTCGTAAAGGCTTTTGGAAAGTACCGTTCCATGACGTACTATGAAATAACTCTCTGGTACCGTGACATCCAGGATCATGCCACCGGCTCATTGTAATTCTGAGGTGAGGTAACAACGAAATGAAAGCGTTTCTTGTTCGCTTAACCATGGTTGTTTTTCTATTTTCAGAACTCGCTGGACCTCACAGGCGGTTCTTGCACCTTGACGTTCCTCGTTCCTTTTTCCTGCTTCAAACTTTACTTTCAGAGTAAAGTCAGGTTAAAGCAATCCCTGTGATCTGCGAAAACGTCTGATTTGAATTTCATAGAACCTCAAAAAAGCGAGACTTTAATAATCTTAATATTAATCATTGTCCACTCAGTTGGTTTTTATTTTTATGCTGTTTTTCACCTGAAGTCTGTTGTTTGCTATTAAATTATTTCCTGACACTACTAGAGACCAGCTCCTACGGCCATTCAGTTCCAAGGGAAATGTCAATATTGCGATTTCCTTCAGCACATATGCATTGATAATTGATAGGTCTCATTGTTGCTCCTCTGTTTCAGTTCAATTAAAATTCAAAAATATTTTATCCCCAAGGGAAAATAAAGGTCGTAACTCATATCATCCAAGAATCTTCAGAGAGTTGTTGTGGATATAGTGATGCTGTGAGCAGGTAGGATCTCCTGCAGCAGTCAATACGAGTAATAGCCCAAACATCCAACGTCTCAACCCAAACAAATTATGAACAAAAGCCAACAAAAGGAACAAATGAGAACCAACATATCAGAGCTACTCCAACATGTTGCCACCACAAGTAGGGAAGTTCTGGAACGAGTGGAAAATATTGCAAATGGTGTAATAAGACGGCTCCATGATTATGGAAGTAAATGTATGACTCCAGATTGATTTTTGATACATTTTGGAATGATAACAACTGCAACAAGCAAGACTCTTTTACACTCTTCTGCCTTCCTACATACCAGAATTCTTGCGCATCTCTCATAATCCAAGGCATTGAAGACGTGATTGCTCTCTTGACCGATCTCGTGAACTTCTCTCTTGTATTCCTCCAATTTCTTTTTCCTCTCACTTAGCCTCTCGAGCTGCAATCAGAGTCATTCAATGGTTCATTTAATGAAGGAAAATGAACAATGTTGGACTTTTCGTGTATGTGTGTGCTTCATCTCAAAGTGCAGTCATCCTCACCTCTTCATCCCAAAGTCTCTTCAGTTCTCGCTCCAGTTCTTCCTTGTCTTTTGTAAGCAGGATGCTTATTTCCTGCCGATGACGACTCTGCACAAACAAACACCCCGGCGATCATTGGTGGAATGTAGGCTATGTAGATAAAGAGCAGTGAAATAACCTGCTGAAATGATCCCAGAAATTTGCTAAAAAAAACAAAAACAAAAAAAAAAAACAAGCCATCAATGATATTACATTCGTGCTCAAACAAGAGCGTATGTAAACATTTTGGTGGAATTGTAGAAAAATACTCGGAGCAAGCATAAAATAAACATAAATGGTTATTTTGTTTCTTGGTTAGTTCAATCCATTAGATGCCCGTGGCAGATTCAGGAGCTTTCACCAAACCATTCGAAGCTGCTTCTCTGTCAGGACTGGGTCCCACCTCAATTTGGGAGAGCTCCTCCCGGTAGATTTTGGTCATGAGCTTAATCTGGTCCTCCATCCGTGCAATCATCACATTAATCTCCTCCGTATTCTTCCTCAAGGTGCTCGCATAGTTGTCGTCTTGGAGCTTGAGCGCCTGTTCGCCACAAAACGATCGAGCTCATGAATTTGGAAAAAAAACCCAACAAAAAACATAAGAGAAAGCAGCAGATAACTGAATGGCGTTACCTGCAGAAGCTCATTTATGATGACTTTCTTATCATTTATAATAGTGGAATAAAGATGCTGCTGATTCTTTAACGCTTTTTGCAGGTCTTCAGAGACCCCCTTCCGATTAATAAAGTTCTCAAATTTTCCTTTCTGTATTTGATCTAATTTTTCCTGGCTTGAGATTGCGTCATGTTCCAGCATCTGCACTCTAAATTGACAGACAGAAAAAAAACAACAACACAATGATGGTTTGTGTGGTGATTTAACCTTGAGATATTGACTTCGCCTACCTGCTGAATAAATGTAAAATAGTTACCTCTTTGCTTGAGCTTTGCCCCGCAGCCTCCTCTGCAGCACCATTTTGGCATCACATGCAATTTGGGTGTTTGTCACTAACGTACTCAGATCTTTGTACAGAAGTTTTATCCTCTAAAAATAACAATGTTAGTGTTACATTACGGCATGAAATGTTGCCTCTCAAAAATTCCAATTAAAACAAACCGAAAGACAGTAAAACAGAAAAAGTTTAGACAACAAACAAAAATAATTGTGCATTTCTTTACGTGAGCACAGTGAAAGAACTGGCGAAAAGAAACATGCAAATCAAATATCGGACAGCAGCAATAATGTCACTGTAGGATACTTTTCAGATGCACCAATTAACATATTAAAAATTTCTTCTTCGAAGACTTATAATAGACAATGATGGCATACTTACTCTGAAAAAGTAACTTTAATTGGATTACTAATTACTCCTTGAAAAAGTAACTTTAATTGGATTACTAATTACTCCTTGAAAAAGTAACTTAGTTAGATTACTCATTACCTGATTTGGAAAGTAACTAAGTTACATTGAAAGTATATATTTTTTTTAGTTACTTCAGCAGCTGCTAACAACAACACTGCCTCCTGTGAAAATTACATTGAGCTTTGCCAATACTTAATTGCAAGTTATTTTATAATAGTAACGTCAACAATATACAATATATCTCCACTGAACTGAAGTGGCCATTGTTTAATGGTTACAACAGTACAAAAAAAAACAAAAAAAACCTTTAGACATTTGTGCGTGTTTTTGTGTGTTTCTATTGTCTGGAAAACTATAAATAGGATTTCAGGATTTTTTTGAAATGACAACGTGTTAGATTACTCGTTACTGACAAAAGTGTTGAAATGTTCAACTCCAGGAAGTTTCCACAATGAGGCTGAAAACTGATCAGTGAGCAACAGCACTATATGTCTTTCCAAGTTTTTTACAAAAAAACCCCCATTTGTTTTTAGCACTAGTGACCTTTACTGGCTGAATGTTGCAACTATTTGGCTGCTGCCAAATAGTGAGATCCCGCCGTCAAATAATGTGATGCTGTTGCCAAGTAGTGAGATTCTGTTGCCAAGTAGTGAAATTCTGTTGCCAAGTAGTGAAATTCTGTTGCCAAGTAGTGAGATTCTGTTGCAGAATAAAGCATTATGTGACCATAACGCCAAGCAAGTATGAAGTGTTAAAAATGACATCATACAGAAAACAAATGGTTTAAAAATGCAGACCTGTTCACTTTCTCTCTCCTGCTCCTCTCTTGTCTTAGTTTCCTCTTTACCCTCCATCTTGAAGATTTTGCTGCGAGAAAATATGTTTTTTGAAAAATGACCTCGTTCGACAGAACTTGACCAATTTCGGGAATCAAAGCGAACAACTTCCGTTTTACGTGCTGAGTTTACCTGCTCGCTGCCTTACTACCCAGCCACACAGGGAACCTCGCGCCTCTTCAGGGTTTTCAGTAACTTCGTCCTTATTCACAACACGTCAAGCGAAATCTACTGAAAGCAGTTGTAGAAACGAACAGCTCGTTTGTTTGCAAACTGTTTCTATGGCGACACAGAGCCACTGACTCTCTGTGTCAAGTGCTGCGTTTATAGGCCCTCGTAAATGTGCAAGAATGTAGATGTCGCAAGTGCCATCCCGCTCGGTCTGCCTTCTCTCCAATATATGAAACCTCGGACACCTGAATTAGTGTGTGGAAATGATTTCACAGACCAGTTCACTGTCTTCTACCTGCTTTCAAACCTGTTCCGACTCCAGCGGCATTTTTTTTATGCTTTGAGACGTGGGGAATGGGAATTCCGTCTTCAGAAATTCATTGTTTATTGTTACTTATTTATTTTGTCTGTTCCCCTTTAAATCACCAAGACGACGAAGTACAACTCAAAAGACATTTATACTTTCGAAAACGTGAAAAATAAAAACTGTCGTGTTATAATTACGTGTTTTAAAGTATCCCCCCTACCCCCCCAAAAAAAAGAAAAAAGAAAAAAAAGACATAAAGATTCTTAATTATTATCTTGATAATTTTGAGATGTAAATCACTACTTGACTTTCAAAATCATAATATTCATTTCAAAATAAGTGTTGGCTGTTCGGTTGCAAAAAATCTGGTGTTTTATATTCTTTTGGACTTAACTTTATAGATGCGCCACAACAGGAACAACAACAATAATAACTCTAATAATGTTAATACTGACATGTATAAAATATTACAACTTATTGTTTGATTTTTTTTTTAATATAGCTTTTTGAAAATATTTTTACATGTAAAGAAATGTAGAAATCAATTTCTATTTTCTATTGTTGTGTTGAACTATCACACAAAATCGAAACAAAAAAATACATTGCAGCTTTTAACATGACAAAGAGTGACATTCAAGGGATATCAATACTTTTTTCAAAAGCTCTGCATCCCAGCCATTCTTTTTCTATGCATAATAATGAATTGTGACCAGCCACATTTACAACATATACACTTGCTGAAGTGCATTTGCTGGACTTCAGATGTCCAACAAATGCACATTAGTTGGACATTTATCAAAAGTATGTTTTTTTTTTATTTTAGTATTTTTGTTGATTTCATTTCTTGGACTTGACACGCTCAGGCTTACAGCTGGTTCACTTTGTTCCCGGCTTCATGTGGGTTGAGACGGAGTTTCCTGTTTAGACAAAGCAGTTTGCCATCATCCAAAGATCACATGAGAGCTGCTGTAAATGTGCAACAGTGGAGAAATCCAATCCGACTTTTAATCCAACACCATATCTCATATCACTACATCTCATATTTACTACCCATGTTCTTACTTTGGTGATATTCCTCTTTGTCGTAGTTTCTCGAGGCTTTTGTGCAGAGTAACATTTTCCTGTTCCAGAATTTTGATGCGAATGTTATTTGATTGCTGCTGTTGCTCCATATCCAAAATAAGGTTTCCTGTACCTTGCAAATAAAAAAAAACAAAATCATCATATAAATCAAGATTGCAATTCGCCACTGCAGATGACTTATATGTTAATTGTTAAATTCAGGTCCAGAAATACAGCGCCTTTTACATGAACATGTAAACACCTTCAGTTTATTGAACAACAAAGAAAATATTCATAAAAGTAGAAATTATTTCTTTTTTTTTTCAGCGGCATAAACTCACACACACAAAAAACATGTTTTCAACCTGTTCTCCTATCACACAAAATCATAATATTCATTACTCTTTCATTTGAAGAGTAGCTATGTCAAATAGGTCTCTACATAAAATCTACATATACATAAAATATTACAGTCCATCTGGTGACATGGGTGGGAAAAAAATAATAATCATGGCCACAAGTTATATATTTTTTCATTCTCCTGTATCGCCACAGTCTTCCAGGTCCTTCTTTCAGTTGCAGCATGATGAAATGTCAGCGTATTGTTTGTGTTGAAGCCCCTGCTTTATAAGCAGCCAAATTAAGTGTCTTGCTGGGAATTACTCCATGCCTAACAGCAAGTGTTTGAAGAATATGATCAGAGTTCATTCCCAGACTGAAATAAAACAAAAAGAGATTGTATTTGTCCATTATTGTCATTATTAATGTTGATAAATAATGTTATTATTAAGTCATGCCCACGAAGTAAACTAGTTTTTCCCACAAATCATGGCAGTGAGTTATTAAGTTGTGGCCATGACTCTCTTTTCCTCATCCTATGTCACCAGAAGGCTCTGTAAAAAAATAGGCTAAATTGCTTTTAATATATAAGTGATTCTTAATATGTTGTTTAATGATTAAATGGATTCCAATTACAGGTTGGATTTCTGTAGAAGATTTGGTTGGAGGTATGTTACTTCAATAAAAGAGGCCTTTTGTACCACAAAATGTATTGTGTGGAGGACTTTAAGTGCAGGTGGGAATTTCCTACTTTGTGGTTGAGTATAAGCCCAGTTGTTGAGCTCTGGGAAAGCCACCAAGAGTCTCTCTCTCTCCCTCAATGCTTGCACGTGCTCCGTCAGTTCGGCTACATGCTTTTCCAGCTCTTCTACACGCGTGTGTAGCGTTTGCTTCTCTTTTTGGAGCTTGCTACAGATGTCCTACAGGAAGCAAGCAACGATGTAAGCACTTAGCGTAAGTCTCTGAATTACAGAAATGGAAAGGCTCTTATCTACCTGCTGCAGAGAGACCTTGGTCTCCTCCTGCTCCTTCAAATCGATTATCTTTTTCAGCTGATTGTCCAAGTTGGTCTGTATCTCTTCTTTTTCTTCCAACCGCCTCTGTAGTTCTTCACGCTCTTCATCAAGAGCATCGACTCTCTTTAATAAGGACCTCTGCTTGGCCTGCATTGACTAGATTAACAGCCATACAGCATTTACTCAATAGGTGTTTATATCTATTGATTTGAGTAATGAACAGCTGTGTTTTATCTGACCTCCTGTTGTCGGAAAACGCTCTGATACTTGGCCTTTTCCTTGTCAAGAAGAAGTCGCATTTCACAAAGCTGGACCTCGAGCTTCTGGATCATTTGCTTTAGTTCACAGCAGGTCTCATCCTCTCTTTGTAGCGTTTCTACTTTCTGTTGAAGTCCCTCCTTTTCACCCACTATTAGAAAATGGATGATAAGTGGTTCATTATGCAGCAACATCTTTAAAACAAAAAAAAAAAAGACTGGGTGAAAAGAAAGTCAGCATTTGTTCACTTTTTTTTTTTTTTACCAAGCGTTTCCAACGTTTCTTGCTGGAGTTTTACTTTCTCCTTGAGTCTTGTATTGCTCTCCTCCAAGGACAAAATTTCTATTAGAAACACATCAAAGAAAAATGTTTATATGGTCCCATTTTTTTCACATTTAAACCACAATCGTCAATATATATTTTCCCAGATTTCAGAAACCAAACACAAGAGGTCAAAAATGTGGAGTAAAAATGCACACAGATTTCTGTTTCTCAGCTGAATTTAGGTCAGGACTTTGACTGGTCATTCTGATCACTCAATATGCTCATCCACTGTAGTTCTGGCCTGTACTTTTGTTATTCTGCTGTGAAGTAAACCTTCTCCCCAGTCACGACTCTTTTTCTAAACCTTCCTCTCTAATTAGCTCCAAATAAATAATACTTTCACTACCTCTTTTGGATTGTTGTTGTTCTTCCTGTAGCCTTTGCTGTCTCTCTCGTGAGGTCCTCTCTGCTTTCTGTAGTGAAGACTCCAGCTGGACTATGCAGACCTGGTGTTTTTCCGCCTCTTGCTGGAACTCCTTCTTCGCGTTTGCCAGCTGAGAACCCAACCTGTTTCGATCTGCTTCAGCTTTTGCGAGGGCTTCTCGAAGAGGCCTGACGGTACTCCGGACATCCTGAAGATGCTTTGCGAGGCAACGCATGTCCCTGAGTTGCTCTTGGGCCCACTGGGTGACATCACCAGCCGTCATCTGTCCCGGACCCACCGTGTCTTTCATGGCGCCTGAGAGACGCTTGAGAGACGAGGGTAGTCCCTCACTCTGGAAAAGGTCTATCAAAGCATCTCCTGTGTTTCTCAGAAGGGACTGGACTCTATGACATGCATCACAGGGAATGAGGGATGACTTTGTCGTCTGACAGGCAGCATTGTTGTGTTTGCCTTTCGGATAGAATGGAGTATTGTGAATTCGACCTGAATGTTCGCTTTTCTGGGGTGAGGTCGACGAAAACGAAGCAGATGAGCAATTTCTGCAGAAGTGAGTGCTTGAGCTGGTTGGGGAAGACACGTATGACCCTGTCTTCGAGTAATCTAATGTCTTTGTTTTTGTCTGTTTTATGTCTTTGGAGTTCTCCTACAAAATACCAAAACATACAAAAAAATTTAAATGTGCTGAAATATTTACCTTGCGTCCAATCTGCAACGAAGTCAGACTTACCTTCTTGTTCACACACTGAAGCAAAGTACCCCAATAGTTCCTAACCACAAGGCCCACTGAAAGGCACCCTTTTTGATGGATTTGGTCTCTTCCCTGTCTCCCCCTCTGCAGTTCACTATAAACACTGACGCTTTGCAGAAGGAAGAGGAGTCTAGTCAAAGCAGAGGAGAAAGCTGCATGTTAAGAGAAGGCTTTGCACAATCATCTTGTTACACATTTATGTAAATGCCTTCTACATGTATTCATATCCCTAGCATTTTCTCGCATTTGTTTCTTTACAGTCACAAATTTTAACACATTTTATTGGCCAACAGAAAGAAGTAGACAATTGAGAAATAGAAGAAAAGTTGCACAAAGTTTATTTCACAAACAAAACTAACAGGTGAGAAAAATCTATTTGTGTCCAGTCTCTTCTGCGAAAGAATTAGCAAACAATTCTTTTTGCTAATTTTTTTTTCCTGAGTAAAATTCTTTGGCATTTGCTGGATTGCAACTGTGATCCAGCAAAAAGTGCTTCTGCAAAGTGTTGGCTGGAAGAG
Organism: Poeciliopsis gracilis; assembly: GCA_911649635.1. NCBI lineage: Eukaryota > Metazoa > Chordata > Actinopteri > Cyprinodontiformes > Poeciliidae > Poeciliopsis > Poeciliopsis gracilis. The sequence goes on along the minus strand of CAJVRI010000005.1, from coordinate 1,914,291 downwards.
TGGCTGCAGAGACAACATTTAAAACCCTGCACCACATAAAACCCAAATAAAATAAGCTTAAGCTTGTGGTTGAAACTTAAAATTTGTCAAAAAATAAATAAATTACAGAATAAGAATAGTTTTACAGCTTAGTGTAATACCTGTCAACCACAAGCTCCAGTAAAACAACGTGCGAGTGCTGGTTGTATGCGTCCTCTCCATGCACAAAGTCATACTCCTCGAGCAGGTCCACCAAATCCAGATCGCTCGCCAATTTGTTGGGAAACTTCCAGGAGGTGTAACTGATCGGTCCGGTTCTGGAAACCACGTCAATAATCGCACCCTGAATATCCACCAGGTCTTTCCGGAGGCTCTTAATGCAGTCCTGGTGGCCCAGCAGCTCACTCATGTCTCACAATTTAGTTTTATGTGTTCCCAGTTAAACATGGAGATAACCCATCTGACTTGTTTACATCGCGTTTCCCCGACAACCACAAGAACGCCACTCCAAAGTCCATGATGCACTGCGGCGTGTTTCCGGATGTAATAGACCTCCATTAGGCCAACGAAGTTGAACCGTAGTAAGTATTACGAGTTTGGCAATTTACCTGTAATTAATTACATTAAAAAAAGAAACCTTTTACAACTAAATTGGGTTCGGAGTGTGTTTACGTGTGCTTGTGGTTGCCAGGTGTTTGGTAGCTGTCTGTTTGGAGCAGTGGAGACGCAGCCATGCCGCCCGGGCCCGTTCAGATGGTTCAGCCGGAGGCCAACAACAAGGTAACGCCGGAGCTAAGCTAATGTTAACGGCTCGTCCACCGACTCGACGGAAACACTGTGTGTGGAGTTCTGTCCACGTTCTTGCTGTGAAACATATTCTTTGTCCGAGTGTGCGTGTGTTTTGGGGTTTTGAAACAAGAAGTGGGCTTGTTGAGCACGAATGAATGAGTGGGTTAGCTCGTTAGCACGGAGGCGCTCGGTAGTTCGTTTACAGCGGGCCGCTAGAGGCCTTTAATAGTTAGTAGCCTGACAAGAAGAAGTGCAGAGAGAGAAGGGGAGAAGGGGAGGACATGCAGGTAATGATCCGGGCCTGGAGTCGAACCTGAGACGGCCTTTTGTTAATGTTACACCCGCTCTACGTCTGAGCTACGAGCACAACTTGAACCGCAACACCCCCTACTCCAACACAACCTTTGAATGTAGCATTTTTCTTTTGTGGATTATTAAAATGGCTTTCTAAATAAAATTTGTTCCAAAAAAAAGTTTCTTATTGATTTTTCTTAATTGCACATCCAAGAATTTCTTCTCAAGGTCAAGGGTTGAGCTTGGACATATTTCTGTAAGACAATTGATAATAATGCCAAGATCAGTAGTTATGTGTTCAATCCTACAGTTTCATTCAAAAATTTTTCACTTGTGTTAATAGATAACACCACTTTTCCTGTCGAAATTTGTTTTAAATCGTATTATTCAAAACAGTGATTCCTCCAAAATTAACCAAGCTTAAGATGGTGCAGGAAAATGAGTCAATATGACTAAATTAAGAAGAAGAAATCGAATTACACTGTTGGACAATTTAACTAGCATAAAAAAAGTTGTGCTTTCATGACAAAAATGGTTGGAAGATTTTATGACGTTTTTGTTTAAATTGAGCCTGAATTTGTCTGTAAATATGAAACAAATTCTGTATGAGCAATCCTAATTCTGTACGATAGCTTTGCTATCAGTCAGATTTAATTGTTGTAAATATTTACATGTTGAAATTAGATTTTTTTTGGTCAAGTTTTTCTATTCAGCATTTCCATTGAATTAAATAGAAAAATAAATCACTCTGTAGTGAATTGTAATTTCTTTTATAAAATACGTCTGTGTTCTAGAGTTGTAACCTTTGAACTGTTAAACATTTGTGAATCCTATCAGCAGAATGATGGACCTGCAGAAGAGACTCCAGCCACTAAGCCCATCGTTGGCATCATTTACCCTCCTCCAGAAGTCCGAAACATTGTGGACAAGACGGCCAGTTTTGTTGCCAGGTTAGTTATCCTGAATGTGGCATTAGTAGACGGTACACCTACAGTCTTAAATGAGTTTCCTTTTACAATCCAACTTTTTTTCACAGGAATGGACCAGAGTTTGAAGCAAGAATCCGTCAGAATGAGATCAACAACCCCAAATTTAATTTCCTCAACCCCAACGATCCCTACCATGCTTACTACCGCCACAAGGTCAATGAATTTAAGGAGGGCAAGGCACAAGAGCCATCTGCAGCAGTGCCTAAGGTCATGCAGCAGCAAGCCATGCAGCAGTCTCAGCAGCTTCCTCAAAAGGTATCCCACTACCGTTACTCCACATTCCCGCTTTTGGGGTTTCTTCTTGTGCAAGTTGTTTTTTTTTGATGATTTTCGATGCCGCGTTTATTTCTAGGTGCAGTCGCAGGTGATTCAGGAGACCGTGGTCCCCAAAGAGCCACCCCCCGATTTTGAGTTCATTGCGGACCCTCCATCAATCTCTGCGTTTGATCTGGATGTTGTGAAGCTCACTGCCCAGTTTGTGGCTCGCAATGGCCGACAGTTTCTCACCCAGCTGATGCAGAAGGAGCAGAGGAACTACCAGTTTGACTTTCTGCGCCCACAGCACAGCCTCTTCAACTATTTCACCAAACTGGTGGAACAGTACACGAAGGTGAACTACAAGGTTCAGCCTGAATCTGATTCAGTGGTCTGTGCTACAGGTAGATGTTAACTACACTTTAATCTGTCAATCTTTTAGATCCTGATCCCTCCCAAAGGCCTGATAATCAAACTTAAAAAAGAAGCTGAGAACCCAAAGGAAGTTATGGACCAGGTAATTTCATATAAGTGGAAAACTGAAAGCTAATCATTGCAGATTTCCTGTGTTAATTGATTGTTTTCGGATCCAAAAATTAGGTGAGGTACCGTGTCGAATGGGCAAAATACCAGGAGCGCGAGAGAAAGAAGGAGGAAGAGGAGAGGGAGAAGGAACGGGTCGCTTACGCCCAAATAGACTGGCATGATTTTGTGGTGGTGGAGACGGTGGATTTCCAGCCCAATGAACAAGGTAGTATATCAGCAATTAGTTTATGCGTGCAAGCTGGGCATTTAGTTGTTTTGACTTTGTTTGCTTTTGTTTTTCTTCCCTCAAGGTCACTTCCCTCCACCCACGACACCAGAGGAGCTTGGCGCTCGCATCCTCATCCAGGAGCGCTACGAGAAATACGGAGAAAGCGAAGAGGTGGAGATGGAGGTGGAGAGTGAGGATGAAGAGGATGAACGAGAAAAGCGGGCTGATGGGCAGCCTTCACAGCCTGATCAAGACACACAAGTCCAGGACATGGATGAGGTGAGAACTTAGCAGAGGAGTCAGGCAGAATCTAAACAAGCCCATTTGTGCCAATTTTAGATTGGATAAAGAATGATTGCTTTGTAATCATTCTTTATCCAAGAATGATTACAAAGCATTCTTGTAATCATCTAATCATCTCATCTACAAAATCTAAATGTTTCTACAAACATTTAGATTTTGTAGAAATCTAAATGTTTCTACAAACATTTAGATTTCTAAATGTTTGTAGAAATCTACAAAGCACGTTGCCAGTGCATGACTTGAAAGTAGTACTTTTAAAAGATCTGCTTTAACAGAATTTTCCATGCGTTTCTTCAGGGATCTGATGATGAAGATGAAGGTGTGAAGGCTCCATTGCCACCAGACAACCCGATGCCACCCCCCCTGCCTCCAGCTCCAGAACAGGTTATTATTCGCAAGGACTACGATCCCAAAGGTAACTTTTCATTCACTCATTTATATCTTAGTTTACTTTGATCCAAATAATCGTTTCTACGTTGTCTTTATTGTTGTAACATAAAAAAAGTGATGATAAGAACTTATTACAATTATTTTGGTAGTAGAAATCCTCATTGAAATGTCTGTAGGAGGCCTGGAAACTGATCAAACTCGTGTTATTTTGCCCTTGCAGCTTCCAAGCCACAGCCCTCGGTTGCAGCTCCAGACGAATACCTTATTTCACCAATCACCGGTGAGAAAGTCCCCGCCAGTAAGATGCAGGAGCACATGCGCATCGGCCTGCTGGATCCACGCTGGCTTGAACAGAGAGACCGAAGCATTAGAGACAGGCAGACGGAGGATGAAGTCTACGCTCCCGGTTTGGATATTGAGAGCAGCTTGAAGCAGCTCGCTGAGAGGCGTACCGATATCTTTGGTGTGGAAGAGACGGCCATCGGAAAGAAGATCGGTGAGGAGGAAATTCAGAAGCCAGAAGAAAAGGTAGGAATAGCTGTTGGTTCAAAAATCTCCAAACATGAAATCATGACAGTTTATTTTTTTCCTGAAATATGAACTGTTTGTGTTTTGTTTTCATATTTTTCTGCATTTTCGTTCTGCAGGTCACCTGGGATGGCCACTCAGGGAGCATGGCTCGTACGCAGCAGGCAGCGCAGGCCAACATCACTCTGCAGGAGCAGATCGAAGCCATCCACAAGGCCAAAGGACTGGTGGGAGAAGATGAAACGAAGGAAAAAATTGGTCCCAGCAAGCCAAGTGAAATTCATCAGCCTCCTCCCATCCCCTCATCGGCACCAAGTCTGCCTAAACCCAGTCCTCCTGTCACAGTCGTGTCACGCCCACCTGTCTCAGTAAGATGTTATTCAAAATGGCTTAATGAAGATCAGAGAAGGAAGCAGACAGATCACAGATTAAGCTCTGGATCATTTAAAAATGGAGTTAGGTTGTTAAAATTTTGAAGTTCTTATAGCATGCTGATCATATGAACTGTTAATCAGAGTATGATATGGTGCTGGGCTGCTGCCCTCTAAAGCTACAGTAGCTTTTCTCCAAAAGTGATACTCACAAATTCACAATAAAAAAATTTGTTTTGTTAAATAAACAGTTCTACACCAAAAACTAATGGGTATGGTCTTTAGTTTACTGGAGTCACTTTTTTTTAGAAGCAGTGCAAAATATTTAAATCTCACTTAAAAAAGAAAAGCATCGTTAAGAGTTATTCTTTTCAGAATCTTAGCTCTCTACCAGCCGTCATTTAGATTATGAAAACAGTGATAAATCAAAATAAAGGGACCATCCTGGAAAAAATCTCTTATTCTACTGATATTGATATTTGTAGTAATGTAGGAAAAGTTAAAGTGACGCAAACTCTCTAATTTGCCTTTCAACAGGTGGCTCCTCCAGTCCGTACCACTCTGTTGTCTGCCGTACCTGTGATTCCACGGCCCCCCGTGTCCCCCGTGGTGCGTCTGGCGCCAGGTCAAGTCATTACACAGATGCCGCCTATGATTCCTGCTCCTCGTGTCAACGTGGTTCCCATGCCGCCAGCGCCCCACCTCATGGCCCCCAGGCCTCCCCCTATGGTTGTTCCAACTGGTAAGCTCAACGTTTCCCAGAATCGTCTTGGAAAGCGTTCATCATTCACTTCTTTTTTCATTATAGCTAAATGAAACCGTCTCTTCTTCCAGCGTTTGTCCCCGCTCCTCCCATGCCACAACCACCCAGTGCCGCCCCAGCGCCGCCCGTCCACCCACCCCCTCCTCATGAGGACGAACCAATGAGCAAGAAGATGAAGACGGAGGACAACCTCATCCCAGAGGAAGAGTTCCTTCGTCGAAACAAGGTCTGTTAGTAACGGTGCATAGAACTACACTGAATTATGTGCAGCTAAGATTATTCAACCTGACGAAGGTTTTAAATTAACCTGCACTGTGCAGAACAACATATACACCTTGATTTGAAAAACATTTTTAAAAATTGTGGAAATACTATTTCTGGCTGCATTTTATAGAATTTTGGCCATAACAGTCAGAGATCCACTGTAGATCTACTGTGATCTACAGTGCATGTGATCACATTGGTCATTACTTTTGTAACATGGAGTGTGTACAAACAAATCCAAATTTTCTTTGTTTTGCCACATTTCTTGCTCCATTTAGGGTCCTGTGGCAATCAAAGTACAAGTCCCCAACATGCAGGACAAGACCGAATGGAAGCTAAATGGCCAAGTGTTGAATTTCACTGTCCCTCTTACAGACCAGGTATGTTAACAAACATCTTTTTTTTTAAATGTGTGCTTGAAGATGTGCCCGTTTCAGACTTATGGATAAATAAATGAAATGTGTTTACAGGTGTCTGTCATTAAAGTCAAAATCCATGAGGCCACAGGCATGCCGGCTGGAAAACAGAAGTTGCAGTATGAGGTCAGCTTGTGTCTAACTTCATTGGAACATTTTATTAAATCCACATTAATCAGATTTACAGATTCGTAACGTTCATGTTTGTCTTACAGGGCATCTTCATCAAGGATTCAAACTCTTTGGCTTATTACAACATGACCAATGGTTCCATCATTCATTTGGCTCTGAAGGAGAGAGGTGGAAGAAAGAAGTGAGACGTTCGCGACAGAAAACGTTAATACGCTACTCATCCCTAGTTCCCTAGGAGAACATTTTGGAAAAATGCTTGCTTTTTTTTGTCTAAAGTTATTTTTGTCTTTCAATGGCATGTCGTTTCTAATTAGTGGTGATTTATAGTTTCAACTCCTGATTTATCCATGACATATGTACACTGATGTTGCCTTTACAAGTAAATTGCTCAATATATGGATTCCTGACTTGCTTGCTCATTTTAAATAAAGGACTTAAAAATTATTTGTTGCTGTTTGACATGTAAATTATTGTTCAACCCTGACTCATAATGTATTTTGACCAATTATTTACAAACTGGTGCACTGCTGGTATTTGGCCTTTTGTGAAATTCTCTTTTTAAAATTGTATCAACAAGGTAAACACAAAGCACATTGCCTGAATGATTCAGTGAGTCCAGTCAAGAATACAATACAGCAAAAACAACTTTTAATTGCCCATCAATGGGGAAAGTCAGAAACATTTTTGAAGTAGTCAAAGCACATCCATCTTTGGATTTAAAAATGCAATTCTTCAAGGACGGTTTTCAATAACTGCTCAGACGAAACTTCTGTTCATGCTCCAACATACATATGATACAGTTACTGATGTATCATCAGTTACAGAGCAATGATAAGGAGTTAAGTCTCCTTATCAACCACTTTTCTGTTCCTGCAGAAAGAAAATCCCCACAGCAACATGCTACCATCACCATGCGTCACAGGGGGAATGCTGTGAACAGGGTTGCACATTTCAGGTTTTGATTTCTGAAAAGATTTGAAAATCATGTACTCGGTTTCTCCCACTTCCTAACAATGTGGTATTTATGTTGGTTTATCACATATAATCCCAATAAAATGCTGTTTCTGTAATTTGGCCAAATGTGAAATATTCCAAGCACTTTTGCACACACAAAAAAATATGTTGGACGTCTGTTTGTGCATTAAGATTCAACGACAAAATGTCAAAGTTACAGATATTATGGATATCCCTGCTTTTCAGACAGATGACAGCCATTTTGGATTGTGAGGCCTATGAGGGAAAGGCCAGGTTTCCCTCAAGGGTGTCACACTTTTCTTTTTTCTCAACTTTAAAAATCAAAGTGTCTCTTTTTTTTTCCTCTTTCGTTGCTTTTTGCTTAAAGGCACAGCAGGCCGTAAAGTATGAGTGGTGATGTAGTGCTGCTTTACAGTGTCTTGACAGTAAAGTGCCACATGGAAAACACAGTGGTGCTATTTATTATATAATTTACAATCGGCGTAAATGGGCGCTAAAAGGTGATTTATTCTATTCTTTATTCAGCCACTAGGGGTAACCATAACATCACCTTAGGAAAAATCCAGCCTGGAGTGTGGATTTGGCTGCTCCCTGGTCGAAGCAGTCTGTCCAGCTGTAGCCTCGGAATGACAGCACAGCACATTATTCCAGTACTAGCTGAGCTCAAAATAAGTTTAATTACATAGACGCCATGGGTTGTTAGTGTCTAGGACCTGGTTTTATATGATGTAACTGTGATGAGTCGAAGGTAGGGGCGGTCAGAAATAGTTTAGGGTCGTGTTAGTACGAGCGGTTAATGCTAACTAACAATTAGCTTGCTAATGAGGAATTTAATGCAAGTTTAACCGCGAAAGCTAACGGGTGAATTATTGAATGCGGTCCGAGAAAAGAGGCTCTGGAACATTTCGCAACCGGGGCGGTTGTTGGGGAAAGTTTTGTCGAGATTTAGGAATCATGGCGTCGATGTAGTTTGACTGAGTTTGGGGCTGTCAACAAGCTCGCTGCTGACGTTAGCTAACCCTGGCTAGCCAGCTAACGCTCCTTCCACCATGGCCAAAACAGAGAACGGCCGCCCGTCCGTGGACATGGGGAGCATCAGGACGCTGAACAGCAGCCACATGGAGGATGAGAGCTCCTTGGGGTCCGACTCGGAGATCAACGGCTTCACCAGCGAGAGGCAAGCCGACAGATACGGCTTTATCGGCGGGGCGCAGCAGTACTCGGAGGAATCGTAAGTTTGTTTCTGCTGGAATGGTGATTCAGTCCCACACAATGTTGTTTTGCAAGCATATTCTAAATGAAACTAAAACATGGGAGTGGTGGAATCCATTCCAGATTGATTGCACAAAATGGGCATTGTGATACTTTTAATGTGATGAAATGCCAGAAGTCAGGGTGCTGATGTTCAGTTGACTTGCATGAGGTGGAAAGCTCCGAACCAGCTGCGTGGCACAGCTTGTCTTTCTCTCTCCCTGTTTTTTTTTTTTTTTTTAATTTCAACTCCATCATGCTTCTCTTACCTTTGATAAATAATATTCGGATTTTGGTTCTCTAACATTAAGATTCACCAATCACAGTCAGTAGAGATCTAGGCAATCACAGGGTGTACTGTTTTTTTTAGGTAGGTGTTATTTTCCACTGTATTTCAATCTGGATATCTGATTTTAATCCAATCCACAGTCGACGCTGTAGGATTTATTCGGATTGCATTGTGTTTTCTGCAGAGGCATTTCTTCTCCTTTCATGGCAACGCTGAAATAGTGAAAGGAATGAGTGAAAGCTGTGCCAGTCACTCCCCAGGTTCTTTTTCTGCAGCAGTGTTGGCAGGCGAAGAGCCCCATCTTCTGGTGCCCTTATACTAAAGGGCCTCTTTTGGCTCCGTCTGTTGGTCTCTTACTTACGGGTTTGCTTACAGTGCTTGGCAATAAAAGTAACTTGATTGTTTAAGGGCTTTGAAAGCCTAAAAGGGAGTATAACTTCTTGTACTTGCGCACCACATCCAGCCTACACATTTAGCTGACTGAGAGCTCTCCTGTGTGTGTGTCCGTGTGTGTGTGTGTGTGTGTGTGTGTGTGTGTGTGTGTGTTTTTTAAAGTTTACTCTATGACTGAGTTTTAACCCTGCTATTACAGGCTTGGGCTGATGAGATAATTACACACCTCAGTAAAGCATTAGACATCATGTGTAATGTTAGCTTTGACCAACTTAACGTCTTCATTTCTGTTGGGAGAACTTTCTCATTTTATTCGTTTGGATAAAATCACTTGAGGTCAGCTCTGAAGCTGTTTCAGTCGGCTTCATCCGAGTGCATTTGGTTTTAGTTGCTAACGCATAAAATCAATAATAATCTAATCCAAAACAAGGGAGGTGCTCCACTTGATTGGTTTTCATTTGATCAAATACCACTTCTTTTTTTTCTTTTTTTCCTTCTTCCTATTAGACACGCTACGGCTCATAGCTAATAACGTGATGTGTTTGGTGTTTCCGCAAATTGTTTAAATTAAAATGTGTGGCAAATTTTAAATAGAAAGGGGGGGGGGGAGCTCAAAATAATTTGACATGTTGGTAAATTAATTTACTTTAATGTCCGTATTTATTGTTTGATGTGTGAGCTTAAACAAACAAGAAAAGAAAATAGAATGAACACAAATTAAATTTGGTAGTTTTCAAGTGGCTAGAGTGTAGAACATTAGAGATTTGCCACTCTGAATAACAACGTTGCTGCGTGTAGGTTTCCAAATGTAATTTTAATTACATTACATAAAAAAGAGTGGGTGGTGCGCCTTCAGTTTCCATGTCATCACTGTTTCTTGGTTTTTGTTTTTTTTTGTTTTTTTGTTCGGCAGCCAAAAATATGTCCAGGGAGGCTAATTTGTCTTTCTTAGCAAGGCAAAAATATAGTAGTAGCTTTTTCAGCCAGCTGAATGGCAGTCATTGAAAGCCTCATCAGCCACAGATGCATGAACTTTTTAAAACCTTGCTTTATGCTTCTCCGGCCTTTCTCTTGGCAGACATTGCTCATACTTGTCCAAATTAAACGGAACTTTCTTTCAGTGTGTTTTGTATATTCATTCATATTTTTGCATCCTTTTCGCACCCCAGGGCTCAGGACGTCCCCCCCGAGGTGCTGAGGCAGCGCGAAGTCAAGTGGCTGGACATGCTCAGCCACTGGGACAAGTGGATGATCAAGAGGTTCAATAAGGTCAGCGCCTGCTATCAAAACCTGCCAAGTCGATCGTTTGTGTGTCTTGAATCGTGTTGTTGTCGGAGCTCAAGCTTCCATCTCTGTTGCTTCAAGAATTTTTACTTGCGCAAGCCGAGACTTTATGGGCTTATTGTTTGCGGATCCACTTGTCTAGCGAGTTCTGTGTGAACCGTTCTCTGCGAGAACGTCACCTCGTTTCCGTGAGTCAGCAGCAAGCCAGGACACGGCCCTGTTTTGTTTTGGGGGGGTTTTAAATCACACTGCAGCATGTGACAAAATGACTGTCTCAGCTGCAGGGCGGGCCCATACTTACTTTCTATGGCAGAACCATGTAATAAAGGTGCTGTAAATGTAAACTGCCAGTGCATTATAAGCATGCGTGGAGTCTGAAGAAGGAAGCCGTGATGGTTTGGGGTTTGTTTTATTGAAATGACTTCTTACTATTAAAAGGAAGCTTTTCTTCAGAAGCATACAGGAATCCTCTCAGGGTCTTCTGGTAATGCAGATAAGACCACAGTATGAAATGTGCTCAGTTTGTTGCCTCGTGTTCGGTTTGTTGTTGTTATTCGTAGAAGATCACAGCTCCCGTAATTAGAGATATTATGTAAGACGCGTAGTGCTAAAGCTTTTGTTGCATTCCTGAATATGCTGATGGCACAGTTTGGTCCAACAAAGGTCAACATAATCCTCCCACAAGTTCCGAGCCAATCAAGAAGCTTGCTCTGTGTGTTTTGTATTTGTTTAAGTTTTGGCCCACCATAGTCTTTTTATCTACTTGCTGATCTCGGTTCTTTACCCAGGTTTCTTTTAAATTTAAATGAATTTGAATGTTATTAAAACTTGAAACTGAGGGTTCATAATATGCGGTCTTGCAAAATCTGCATATGAAAATATAATTTTCCAGTTTTGGAGAACTTCACAGGTGCATCTTAGATGATCTATTGCAATAAAAGCCTCTTATGTAGCTTGACCACACGGTGATATAGGTCAGTCATTGATTTCTAGTCATTTTGATGATTGTCGCTTATAAAAACACCATGTTCATTGTTGATTAAAATAATACATAAAACCAACAAGAAAAAACAAATTAAGAGGGAAGTTATTCTCTCCTGAAAAATATGCCCAATCTTCTCCTGGTAGACGTCTCCTCTCACTATGGACCTGGTGAAGCCCAGAGGACCAGCAGCGTCACTTCATGGCTCCCTTAACCATTCCTGACTGAAAGCGTCACATTGAGCCTCCAGCACATGGATTCTGTGCCTTTCTGCTCTTTGGCCATAGTTTCTAAACACAATCTGAAATTTCCTTTCATCTGAAATAGGGACTTTAGACCAGTCCTGTCCTTTGTCTGTTGGACCCATACAAGACGCTTCTGATGTTGTTTCTTATGCACAAATTGAGTGCATTCCATGTGCTTGTCACATTTATGTGTGCTGGCACTAGAAACCCCAACTCCAGCCACATCCACACCTTTTTTATGTCAGGATCACATTTCCTGAGAAACTGAATGTGGGGTTTCCTCTAAGCTGTAAGCTATTAGCATCAACATTTACAGAAATAAAAGCATGAAAGATGTCAAACTCTGTGACATGAATTGCTATTTAAATGTCATATTTTCTTTGGTTTATCACATTGCCACATAAACTTATTCGGTAATGAAGTCCAATCTAATGAAGAATCTGTATGTAGGTTGTTTTTTTTTATCATATTTTCTGGTTTGTGGAACATAAATTACAGATATTGAGACCCAATCAGATTGTTCGGAAAGCCGATAGAAAAATCCAGAAATGTAAATATGTAGTAATTTAGAGTTTGAACACAGAAATGCATACATTTTAAACATGTCGCAGCAGTCTCTTTAAAGCTTGCACTGTAACTGAATAATACTATCCTGTTTTTAAAGTTGCAAGCTGTGGTCAAAACCAGTCAATTTCTTCAAGCAAAAGAGGGAAAAAAAAAAAGCCATAACAAAGAATTAAGGCTCTTCCTTTAGGTTTTTAAGACGCAGTTCATAAGTGTTTCATTGACTTTTGTTTCGTTTTGATCCACTTGGTCTTTGGTCGATGTTTTTACTCAGTAAAATTCAACTTCTGGTTCAGGTGAGACTCCGTTGTCAGAAGGGGATTCCTCCCGCCCTGAGAGGCCGCGCCTGGCTCTACCTTTCAGGGGGGAAGGTGAAGAGGGAACAGAACCAAGGAAAGTTTCAGGTCTGTCGACTTCTTCTTTCACTTCCTCCTCTTCTGCTCCATTGTTGCTGTGTTTTGACCTCATTTATTTCTTTTTTTTCTTTTTTTTTTATTTCTCTGGAAATTTTTACTGAAACTGACCAGCTTAGATCTACAATTAGCTACTTGTGTCTACAATATCTAGTTGGTTTACAATTTGAATGCAGCCTAAGAAATCTTTTGATTCCCTTTTAGTAGTTATGACATAACTAGCTTCATGACAGTAGGGCTTACAAAAACATTATCTCTAAAGTATATTCCTTATATCGTCATGCAGTAACTGAACAGAAACCATCTGATTTCTGATTTCTGTTTTGTCAGGAGCTGGACAGTCAGCCAGGGGACCCGAAATGGCTCGACGTGATCGAGAAGGATCTCCATCGACAGTTTCCTTTTCACGAGATGTTTGTGTCGCGAGGAGGACACGGGTGAGTAATCGGATGTGTCGGGGTCTGATTCACACTTTTAATTAGCGATTGTGTCTTTGTTTGACAGAGAATGTGATTAAATCCTGCGTATGTTTGTGTTTCGGCCCTGTGCAGGCAGCAGGATCTGTTTCGTGTTCTGAAGGCATACACTCTGTACAGGCCAGATGAGGGATACTGCCAGGCCCAGGCTCCTATTGCTGCTGTTTTGCTGATGCACATGCCTGCTGAGGTATCACTCTTTTGCATGCACACACACGCATAAATCAGCTGTTGTTCAACCCGTTCTGATGAAGATATTTTGCAGTTAAAAATACTTGGATCACAGGATTTGCTTTGAAGCGATCAGTTTGTTTGTTTGTTTTTTAGGTCAGCAGCACAATGATAAACTTTATAAGTGATAAATTGCCAGGAAAGTGAGCTACTGCTTTAAGTCTTCTGTGGTATCTTAGTGAAGCAAAGATGCTAATCATCTTAATCAGTGGTTCGACAGCTTATTTCCTGTTTTTGATGATTTGTAGTTGGTTTCCAGATCTTCGTCAACCACTTTATCTGACATATTCACACACACACACACACACACACACACGTTTTTGTTTCAGTTCCTCATTCAGAGTTATAGTATCATAAATAAAGACGGAGCAGGATGACTGTAAATACCAAGTGTTTTCAAAGTAATTTAAGGATGAGGAACTGCTCTCCACATGATAGTTTTTGTTGAGGATTTGTTTTTGCTCACTCACTGTAGGCATGTTGTCTGTATTTAGGTTACAGTCCTTTAGCTACTTTCAAATTTCTGTTTTTTGGGTTTTTTTTTTTGTCACGTTTAAATGTTTCTGATTATTAAACACTTGTTAATTCCAGACAGAAGTCACCTGATTATCTGCAAAATTCAATACTGAAATGAGGATTGCATTTTTAAAAGTTAATCTAACCAATAAAAAAAATAATCACCTCCCTTGTTTAATCATCAACTCATTTTAATTAACTTCAGTTTTGTGCGTGTTTAGTTTAGTTTCCCCAGCTACACCCTGGCCTCAGTCCTGTTAGTCCCTTGCAATCAAGAAATTTCTTCAGTATAAACATTAAAATATGTCTTGTTATATGAAGTTCTCTAAAAGATCTCTATAAGCAACACATCATCCCCCGATCTACAGAAATGTAACAGTTTAGAAACAAAATCTATCCATAAAGAGTTGTAAAGCCATGACTTAGCCTTTGGGCCTGCAGAGAACCAAAGTGAAAGCAGTATCCACATATGGAGAAAACCTGAAACAGTGGCCAGAAAACATCTAGGTTATCCCCAAGACCATTTCAAAGGTGAAACGTTTTGGAAGATGTGTGTGTGGCACGATGCTGGCGGTATGGTGGTGTGGGATTATTTAGTTTTGTACCTGGATGACTTGAATGCTCTTGAGCAGAAATCCTGAATGTCCAGGAATCAGCTTGTGACCTGAACCTCAAATGTGCTTGAGATTTGCACCGAGGCAAAACACACTAGCAAGTCCACCTCAGAATGAGGGGGGAAAAAAAAATAAAAAATTTGACTAGGCCTTTGACTGTGGCTTAGTTAAAGGCCAGACTGAATTTACAATGTTCTGGGATTATTTAAAACATACATTTCTAGATAAAGCCCCTCCAGTGGGGCTGAATAAATTAGACTCTCCACATAATAGTGAGCCAGACTTAATTGCTCCACAGCAATTAAGGAGATTGATTGCAGTTAGGTTTAACTCAACCAGTTAGGTTTAGGGAGCAGTTCATTTTTATTTACTTATTTTACAAGGGCTACCACACTATTTTTTTTGTCTCTGTATTAATTTTGAATTTACTCAGGCTTTTTTTGTAAATAAAATGTGATTCATAATCTCAGACATTTTACTGCTACAAAACAACAGAAGAAGTCTGAAACTGTACAAAATACCTGTTGAGATATAAAGATGCTGCTCTTGTAACTCATTCAGGATTATTGGACAATTAATTACTTTCTCCGTAAGCATGTTGTGCTGCCATTTTATTTGCATAATGCATGCAGTGCGACAGTTGGTAATGGTTTCTATGGGGATGCTCTGTTTGTTTTGGCAGGATGCTTTCTGGGGACTGGTCCAAATCTGCGAGAAGTATCTTCCTGGTTACTACAGCCCAGGCTTGGTGAGACCGATATAAGAAAGCATGCACAGTATGACATCACCTGATGTTGCGTAAACAAAGGAAGTAATCTCAGCTCACATTGACAAGTTCTAACAATACTGACACCATACGACGGGATTGTTGTGGTTGAAGCTTTCTGATGAAACACTGTGAAGTTTTGTTTTTTTGGTCTCTCTCTTCATACTCTTCTTACTTTTACGTTTCTCAGGAAGCGATCCAGTTAGACGGAGAGATCCTGTTTGCTCTGCTGCGCCGCGTCTCCCCACTGGCCTTCCGGCACCTGGAGAAACATAAGATCGACCCCATCCTCTACATGACGGAGTGGTTTATGTGTGCCTTCTCCAGAACCCTGCCCTGGGCTTCAGTGCTGCGTGTCTGGGACATGTTCCTCTGTGACGGTAAGAAGCGCCTCCGTGTGCCTCAGCTCTGGAACTAAGCATCCTAGTTGAATCCTCCCCCCGTTTTTTTTTTTTTTTCCCTCTTTCTCTCTCTTAGGAGTCAAAATCATTTTCCGGGTGGGTTTGGTGCTGCTTAAGTGCACACTAGGGACTCGTGAGAAGCTGAAGACCTGCCAGGGTCTGTACGAAACCATGGAGCTCCTCCGGGCCATCGACCCTCGCTACATGCAGGAGGGATTCCTGGTTCGAGAGGTGAGAGCAAAGGACACGGAAGTTCCTCCTCTGTGTGAAGTAACGAGAGACGATTTTATAACTAGTGGTGGAAGATGAGATTTGTGATTACATTTTTATTACATTGCTTCCTGAAGTGGTGGTTTCTCTGAACTAAATGCTGTGTCGTAACCTGCTGTCGATGTCAAACTTGAAGGGGATGTCTTCGAATGGAATCGGCATGTCCACCAATATTTCATTTAACCCAGTTAATATTGTATTATGAATAAAATGCTGACATGCAAACAATACTTGATGACCATATTGAACCAGTTCAAATCCTTTTCTGAGGCCGTGAACAATTAAATTAGGGAATTAGATTTCATCTAGATGTATAAAAATCTTAATTATTGACTCAAAAAATTTTCTTCTGTACTGTTGAGACATTACTTTTAAGCCCTGCTAGCAACTCCTTGTGAAATTCAGGTATGAAAGAAATTTCAAACATCTGTTGAACCGCTCTGTTTTAAAGCTGAAAGGAATTCCCAATCAGCCGACATGTTGGAACGGCTTTTGTACAAATGCTTTAGGGCGGCGTATTGCAGCACAGCTAATTTCAGAAAGCAGAGCTGAGATGTTAGCGATCAAAACCTCTATGTGATTCCAGTGCTTTAAAGTTAGCCTCCCGATGTAGTGTACTTGAAATGCCAAGATACAACACATTGAGGCAGGGCCAAACCTGAAACTGTTGCTGCACAAGTTACTCAACAAGTTGTTGCTAGGTAACCAAAGAGAGAGTGAGTGACCAGAAGCCACCAATGCTGCTTAGCTGTGAGAGCTTGTGCGGCTAAAGTCTTTGCCTCTGCCTACATCACCCATAATGCTCTGCGGTTCTGGATCGGCGTTCAGTGAAATTATTGAATATTGTTAGTATTATCTATTGATATTGATCATGTGTCTATTGTGATATGTATTATTATTGATGTATTTTTTATAGTTTTTTTTTCCTCCCTATGTGGAGGAAAAAAACTGACTGATTTGGAAAACCCTACATCCGTGTTTTAGTGTGTTTGCGTTTCTAAAATGAGAAAGCGCTCGTTTTCTGCATTGATCTTTACTTTTGATCGCCATGGTAACATCTTTTTGTCTATCTTACGACACGTTGAAAAACTATTCACATGCGTAAAAACTTCACAAGTAATGCATTTTACACTGTGTTCCAAATTATTATGCAAGTGATATTTTCCTAAGGTCAATGCAAATGATGGTCAGCAGAGAGATCCTTTCTCTTGAAACCTGTGGCCTGCTTAATAATGTGGAACATCCTTCTTAAGTTCCACCTTTAATTGAGCAATTGACAAATTAATCAACCCAGCTTTCTGAAATTAATTATAGTGACTCAAAGAGCCCTGACACACAATATCATCTATAAATGTAATGGCACAACAAAACTATGATCTTTATGACACTTAAATCCAATTTTCATAATAATTTGGTGTATTATGTATTATGATTTCATATGAAAGGACCTACATAAAGTATTGTACAACTCTGAAGTGAAAGGAAAATGCTGCAGTGTCTAAAGGCTAACATTTGTCTGCTAACCATGGATCATTTGGTTTCTTCTATCGGCCCAGTCTTACCAACAGTGGTTTCTCAATGTGGGCATGAAGTTGGAAAGAACAAACGGATGTCACGGATTTAGAGCAGAGTAGAGTCTGAGAGTCAATTAACTTGACAAGAACCAGACCTATTGAGCAGAGCGCCACATGGGCAGTGTCTGCTCACGTACTAAGCTGTGTAAGAGCCTCTGTCTCCTCTAACAATAACGGCTCTCATGTATAGGGCTGTCTCCACTGTGGGTGACCGAGTATCCACAGCAGCTCGCTCTCCTTTGACATTTACTGACAAAGGAGAAGTTCACAATTCTAGCATGAACAGTCTAACATGTATGGGATTTATTTTCCAGTGTGGGCTCCTCTGTCTTTTCTTGCCTCACACTTTCCTAATGACGTCCGATTTGTTTTTATTCTCCCCCGATCTTTTCAGATTCTCGAAGTGCCTGTGACGGCGCGGGACATCGACAGAGAGCATCACACCCAGATCAAACGCTGGAAGAAGAACCGCGGCGAGCTGAACTTCAAGCCCGCCCCGAGGATGCACGGCGCCCGCATCATCATGCAGGCCGAGCCGCCCAGGCGCCAGGACCTGCAGCAGAACCCCACCATCGTGCTGGAGGTTCCCGAGCCTCCCCAGAAGCTGAACAAGGGCAAAGAGGAGCGGAAGAGCAAGAAGAAAAAGAGCATAAAGAAACCGACCGCCATCGAGGAGATCCCAAACCCATACCCTCTCCCCACAGATCCGCCTCCACCGCCTTTGAATTCTCCTCCACCATCTTTGAATTCTCCTCCACCGTCTTTGAATTCTCCTCCACCGTCTTTGAATCCTCCTCCACCGTCTTTGAATTCACCTTCACCATCCTTGGCTACGCCTCCACCAACTTTTGATCCGCCTTCTCCGTTCTCGGATCTGCCTTCTCCATCCTTGGCCCCGCCTCCCCCATCCTCAGATCTGCCCTCTTCGCCTCCTTACGCCACTGTAACCCCGGAGACCTCGCCAGAAACTGAAACGAACTCCAATCACCAGCAGAGCGCGCCTCCTACAGACCTTCCTGCTGCCAAAGAATCTGCTCTCCAGCAATCCACACAAAGCCTTAGCAGCTCAGAGCAGGATACATACCTGTAGCTGTAAAAGCTGCACAGCCGTGTGTGTATGTGTGTGTGTGTGTGTTTTCATACGTTTGTGTGTGTAAAAAGCACCAGCACCCTACAATCAAAAAGCCAGCCTCGCCGAAGTCTCCCAACCGGCCAGCATCCTCGTTCATCCTAGCGCTGGACTTTTCTCTTTTTTGTATTCATGTTAAACACACTTTTTCCTGTATTATTATTCACATACTCTAAAAACTTAAGTGCAAAGTGTACAACTACTCGAATCCCATTAGTTGACTACGTCAAGCTACTTTAGGTGCTGAATGCTCACTGCAAGTCTTAATGTTCAGTTTAAAGTTGTCAAGTTACAAAGTGTTTGTCTTTGTGGATTAACATAGAAGATGCCAAAGTTATGCAACTTCCGCTCAAGCTCAACACTAGTAATCCAACAGGTAACATGCCAGCACACCTAGACTTTTCTGGTTTAGTCCACCAGAGGGCAGCCTCACTCAACCTCAACCTGTTTTTTCACATTCCCAGGACAACTGACCACAGTACTGAGTCACTAACTGTGCTCTCTTTTTATATTTGCTCATCACAAACATTTTTTGCTTTCAGTCGGAACTGTTGTACCGCGAAAATCTCCGGAGTTCATCGTCTTCCACCAGCAGGTTTCTACGTTACTGGACAAGAGACCACGGGACATTCCTCTTTCTTTGACACATTCCTGCCTTCTTAAAAGCTATTCACTTTTCGGAAGTGTCTCTTGTCGATATGCAGATCTGTGTGATGGTCGGAGTGTGTGTGTGTGTGTGTCTGTGTGCACACGGACCTCGCATCGAAACACGATCAGCGAATGACCGCAGATCACCTGTTGGTGCTGACCTTTTCTTTTTACGTTACATGAGAATTTGTAAGAACAAAGGTCAATTTTTTGGGGGACTTTTATTTAGTTTTCTACAGCTAGATCTTCCAAAGAAAAACAAGACTGTTCTGAGACTTAAACGTGATATTGTGCTGCGTTCACGGTCAATAGGGATTATGGGATTTCCACGTGGGAGATTTGTAGCGTTTTTTTTTTCTATGTGATTACTTATACGGAGACGTTCGGGGGTTGTAAGGATTTTTGTATTTCCTCTTTCAAAACACAACAATACATGTCAGTCCAGCTCTTGTTACTTTTATCACTAAATGTAAGCACACGCTTGTAGATGTGAGAGTGTATAAAACGTCAAATAATATATATATGTATAAAAATATCTGTAAAAAAAAAACGAACAAACAAAAAAAAAAACACCACTTAGAAAGCAGTGGGGATTAGGATAATTTGTGACATCTGTATGCAATTTCTTTTTTTCACATTTGCCTTCTGTGTTTAAATGCTTTTTTTGTGTAGATATGACATGTACAAAAAAAAGATTTTTGTCTTTAAAAGAAAGCATAATGCTGAATTTGTACTGAGTGGTTAAAGAAACAGACTTTAAGTCAAAGTAGATGAACTTAACACTAGAAAAAAGGTTAAAATATGGATTTTGCAGGAAACTTGCCACTTTTTTTTTTCTTTTTTTGTTTTTCTACTCACTCCAAAAAGATTATTTCATCTTTTATTTACACTAGAGATACAGATGATGTGTGATTAACACGGAGGCTTGAGTTTTATAGTTGCGGGAAAAATGTTTTTGGTTATTCTCGCTTGAAACGGTTTGATTGCCCCCATCTGCCAATAGTGCAGTGTGCGCTGCTCACCAGCAGATGGCAGACTGGAGTCACCTCTTTGAACTCTCCTCCACTGTGGGTTACATTAACTTTTTTTTTTTTTTAAATAATACAGTTGCACCTTTTTATAACTAGACGTATGGATAAAGTTAACTGCATTTTTCCATTGCATTTGTAAACATGCTACAGCTGAGGTTGACGTTACAGCTCTCATTTTGAATAAAGTCTATAAACGTACGTAAACATGAATGCATTTTGACTTGCTGTTTACGGGGCCAGCTCCTGACCTTTGTGTTTCTGACTTGAAAACAAAATCTACATCATTACTGCCTGTTCTCACACATATGACAGTTTAGATGATACATTTAGAAAATGATGATCGCTTATGACGGCATTTTGTGTCAGGAGAAATTGCCTCCAGATGTAACATTTTATCACCAATATCAGCTTAGTTTAGTCTCTGTATTATACCAAGGCTATCATCTCAGACAGGAATAAATGGTACTGAAACTTATCTAGGAGTCCATGACATTTAATACATTTTCTATTAAATTAATTAATTAAACTATTTTATAGTACATTTGATTAACGTCCCTTTAAACTCCTCATATTCTTCTTCTTGATGGTTCTTATTTAGACCAGGGGTCTGCAACCTGCTCTTAATCAAAGCAACTCTTAATCATTTTGGTCAATGATTAATTAGATCTGAGTTGTTTTTTTTAACTAAAGTAGACTTTTCATACTTTTTCTATGTCATGAGGTGTAATCTATGCATAGAAAATCTATGACAGAATGACATTAAATATAAAAAAAAAAACAATTTTTGGTTTGCATGTTTGTGAGTTGTCTATAAATCAGGGTCTTCGATTGACTAAAATGCATGTGTTTGTGTATTACGATTGTGATTCCAACTAAATCAGCCATTTTTGTTTAGTTTTTTTTTTTCTTTTTGCTAGTGAATAAAAACAAAAAGTAATTCCAGAAGAAAGTTCAATGATATTAAACCCAATTGCTCAAGAGCAACTCAGTAACTTCAAGGAGGAAATGTAGAATTCAGGTTCTGCTTCCTGTAAATTCTGACTTTCACGGCTCCAGACGATCCTGAACTCCCGAGCGAGAGCAAAAATGTCTTTCTGCTCTGAACAGTTCCTGACTTCTGGTTTAGACTAATGACAGGTTGCTATTATTTTCTTAATTCACCCTTTGAGCTCTTCAAATTCTCCTTTCCTCCTCTTTGGGGTGAGAGATATTAGAGTTTGTGCCTCGGGCTTCAAAGAGTTCAGTGCAAATTGCAGCCTTGATGACCTCAATAAGCCTGTTAACTCGTTCCTAATCGTCCGGCAAGGTGCGAGCTGCAGCTGTTGACCGGTGGTCAGCAGGAGGTGAGCAAAGTGATTAACACAGGCAGCGACTTGCAGGCCATGTTTAAAAAGTGTTTGATTTTCACAGCATCAACTCAGGTGTGTGAAAGTATTCACGCCCCGTGAACTTTTTGTACGTTTTGCCACGACGCATCTGCAAATGATTTCATGTCATAGACCAATATAAAGCAGTGCACAACTGGAACAAAGGGTCATGCTGTGGGGATTATTTCTGCAGGATGGACAGAAAACCACTTATCGTTGAGGTAAAGGTGAGTGAAGCTAAATCGTGGGCAAAACCGAAAGAAAACTTGAAAGAGGGGAAGAGAGGTTCTCCTTCCAGCAGGACAACCACCTCAACATGCAACCGAAGCTACAATGGAAAGATTAATGCTCAAAGTGGAATGGCCTAGTCAAAGTCCAGACATCCAGCCAGTTGAGAATCTCCAATAAAATGCAGAAGCCGCTGCCTGATGATGCTCTCCATGCAGTTTGCTTGAGCTGTTTTGCAAAGGCGACAGTCTGATCAGTGTCTAAATGCCCAAGCGGCCGCCGTCTATCACAGAGTAATCGATGCGATCGTACCTGATGTCTGATCCCACCTGAGCCTCCGGGAGGACAAGATGGCGCCTGCTGGTGTTTCCCCCACATGAGGCACGGCAACAGTTAACGCCCGAGGTCCCTGTGAGGAATGCATGCACTGTCACGCTTTTCCTCTTTGCATCGGACACCTGGCCCTCTTTTGCTGCCACCGTGCCATTTACATCTCAAAGGGGGGATGACCAAGAAGGCTTCCTCTGTGCTCACCCTTCCTCACCCCAGAAATGATCTGATTTATCTCTTCATCAACGGAAATATACGCCTTTCGGAGGGCCACTCAGCGGCTCTCATCCCCAGCTAATGAAGATGGTGGACGGAGCGGGCGGGGACAGGGGGGGTGAGGGGGACAAAAAGAGGGACTTGTGATCCTTCATGTGATCCCAGGGCCCAACGGACCCCTTGTCACAGTGCTTGATTCATTTGACGCGGGTGACTTTCTCCCGCTCGCTCCTCTCCCAGGCTCGGTGTGCCGAGGCACAGGGGAGGCGGTGGTGTGTTTGGGGGGAAATAACAGCGAGCAGCAGCGCATGTGTTCCTGATGTATCCGATTCCCACGTTTGATGGAGCATGACAGGTTGGCTCAGGTGGGATTAGAAGGCCGCAGTAACTAATATGGAGGGGGCGACACTGGGATCGTCTGTGCAGGTGAACTCTCTGCAGCAGAGGAGAATAAAAAGTTATTTATGGCACTGAGGGAAAACATCAGTCTTTGTGCGAGCCACTTTAAGAGGAGAGGTCTCTACGCCAAGCCATGGGTGAATAACTGAAGCACCCTTCTGGCCTTTTATCTTCCGCTTTTAAGATTACAAATGAGTTTTCTTTATACGCTCCCAGACCTACAGGAGAGTTCCTGCCTTTTATGTTCAAACGCTGAGAGTTTTCTAGAAACAAACGGAGGCGCGTCTGGGCTCTGGACTCGCCGTCGTGTTCTGGAAACATGACAGCTCTGTAAATGTTTTTCCATCCCGCGGCCCCTGCGAGCAACATTAGACCAACGTAAACAGAGACTACTGTTAAATGAGTGCTTGGTGATGTTTCCAATTTGCAGCGATGCAGGCCCAGACCTTCCTTTTTTTTTTTTTTTTTTTCTTTTTTTTTGAACGTACAAGTTCATGCCTGCTTTTGGAAAAGGGCACTTGGCATCCCGTCAGTTTCCATCTTATAATTTGACCTCCACTAAGAATCCACAAATGGCTTCGCATATTACTTGCTTAGCTTGTAAATATGCCGTGGAATAACACCCGAAAATTCTCCCGGGTGCATTTTAGTGTTTTAAATGTCATCACAGTTCTCATTCCGGCCGCTCCCAGAGGGCACACTCCTTTAAGGAATGCATGGAAATCATCAGCACGAGGGAGGGAGGGAGGGAAGGAGGGATGAAGAGGGTGCTGAGGTTTTCCAAATAGCAAGATCCACGACGGTTGGTTCAGGAGGTTTTGAAACGACGTTCTGTCATAAAGTCATAAGCCGTCGCAGCTCGTCCGAGTTGGGCCGAGAACAAAGCGAGCTTCTGCCGTTCTGTTTTCACTCTGAGCTCAAAAACATCATCTCACTTCACGAAAGTCTAATCCAGGAGACGAATTTAGGGAAATGTCACATGCAGGAAATGGAGGTTGGAGGCAGTGCGCCATTAATGATGTTCCCATGTGAAACAGAGAAAAGTTTATATAAAGTGTTTCCAGTCAGCATAATTACAGTAGCTAGGAGAAGAGTACCATTCATAAAGTCTATGAAATAGCATTATAATATGTTTTTTTGCTTCTTGCATTGTTCCTGTTCTTTACTTTTAATATGATTACAGCTATTTACCCTGTCTGGAAATACACAGGAAGACCATTAGTGGTGCACTGCTTTCACCCCCCACTCACCATGTACATGGTGATTGGCTGCTTTGTAACTCTGTTTCCCAGAGTACATATTATCTTAATCTTCTGGGGCCAACAGATCTGGATTTTTAGAAAACATTGATTTCATGAGAGTTTTCATCGGCACATCATTTACAAACCCCACGTTTAAAAATCCAGACTTCTTTTGTTTAAGAGTCTTGCTTTTTGACGAACTACAGCTTTTCTCTTTTTGGTTGTCAGCTTCACTCCTTGCACACTGAAGCGCTTTCCTTGCCCTAACGCACGCTTTACAGTCTGATCAGTACATAGCAGGTAAGGTACAGTGAGATAAGGCAATTTTATATATATTGCACATTGTCAGCAACAATGTAGTTGAAAGAAACAGGTAAAGCGACAAGCTTCTGAATCTCTTCACTGAACCTACCGATGTCAAAACAGATCCTCCAACGCTGGCCTTAAGCCTCTGCTTTCAAACCTTTGTGAAGCAACAAGCGTCTGTGTGACGCCACATTCAAACATGGAGGCGTGTTGTAAATAAAAGGCAAGCGAGGCGTACTAAATGGTTCGGCCACTGCTGCCTGCTCTCCGTGCGCCCACAGGGTACTTTTGCTCCAAACGACGGGCGTGTTTGGGTTACGTCGGGGGGGGGAAACGTCGCACACCTGCATGGCTGCCGCGCTGCTTGAAAAGTTTCAGCCGTTTCATCTAATCTCAGTCACTTGTCTTCCCCGCGAGCCCCTTATCCCCGCAGCACCCATCCTCCCGACCTCTTGACCTCTCTGCATCCCCTGGCTTAACAGTGCCAGAGGCGCGTACAATTATGACTGTGAAGCCTCATCAAGCAAATGGAGCGTGACCAGCGGCCACATTTTTCCCCGACACCGACCGAGTCCGGTTGACTCGCCTCTGTCGTCAGTATCTGCTGGAGGTGATTAAAGCTGTCATAATAGTTTCTCTCCACATAATTGAGTCCTGTTTGAACTGCTTTTTTTTGGGAGGGGGGGATCCTGAAACAAGCACCATGAGGAAAGAGGAGGGTGAAACATGGATTTGTTACTCACTGGAAAAGCTTTGAAAGACTTTTTTTGTGTGTTTTTTTAAAGTTCTGGCAAAGTGTGAGCAAGGGAAATGTTTGTCAGACTTCCTTTCTTTAAATGTATCATAATGGAGATTTGAGAATTTTCCTGCTGGAAAAGTTAACTTAAATCCTACGGGGACGACAACAAGAGATTTATAACGATATGGAAACCACTACTGGTTTACGGTTACATATGGGATGAAACGGTGCCTTTTTTTTTTTGTCTGTTTAGTCCATTTTTTCCTTTAAGCTTGTTGGCTGCTGTGTGACCTGACAGGTTAAGTTTATTTTTTCGACAAGGCAGTCCAACGTGTCTAACGTCATAAAAACATCATAGAGTCACCGATCGTGAAGCAAACAAACATTTCAAAAATCATCAATACGCATCTAATATGTTGATCAATGTTCCACCTAAGCGATTCCAGACAGGTGGGCTTTCAGCCTTGATTTAAAACAACTCAGTGTTTCAGCTCGTTTGCATTTTTCTGGACGTTTGTTCCAGATTGATCGAGCGTGAAAGCTGAATGTTGCTGCTCCGTGTTCGGTTCTGGTTCTGGGGATGCAGAGCAGAGCAGATTAGATTCTCTACATATGCTGTGACTAATAAACGTGCGTGCATGCGTTCTGAGAACCTCCGAAACGCACCATAAAAACGATCAACTTCAGTCGTGACGAGTTTGAAATATGAAATGAAAATGCATATTTCACAGCTGGCTTCAGTCGTTCTCTTGTCTCTGCAGCCGGCTCTCCTCTGCTCCTAATTGATAATTAACCGACCCAAGTGTGTAGAAATTGCCCCGTCAGACTGTTTGTTTACTCCTCTGCGCGCCTGCCGAGGCTCCTGGCCAGCGGGTGATGAGTTACAGACGCAGATGGTGGGCATCAGCAGCCCGGCTGGGTGCAGATTAGGAAACCTACCAATGTCTGAGCAAACCCACCCCCCCCTACCCCTCCTTTGCTCCCACTCCCACTGAGCCCCAGAGCAGCCTGTCTGTAACTCTACTCGCCTCTGAAAGGCTCATGTGTTGATGGAGGCCGACCATGGGCTTATCTCGTCTCATTCCGACACCAGTGGTCTCGGGGCTCCCAGGGAGAAGGGGCGGGGGGGGGGGTGTCTGACGGGAATGTCTGCACGAGCAGCCTTGTTTTGACAGAGTAATTCTTTTGCCTGAGTGTGGCAAATTAGAGGTAACTCAAGGCGAGTAAACAAAGTCCTCTCTAAACGCTTGCCCATATTCGCACCTGCGCGCAACGGCGACGCGATCCTTCCATTTTGGAAGCTTCGCGACGTCTTCGTAATTCACGTGAACGCGCGTTTCGGTGTCTTTGCGAGGCCATGCGTCAGTTTGCAGCTGCCGCATCTGCCACCTCTCTGAGGATGTGTTTGGTAATCCCATTGTTTGATGCGTAAAACCTGCTTACAGTGCAGTTTTTTCTTTTGGGGGCAGCATTATGCTTCACCTCATGTTCCACTGGACAGGAAGAACAGTTCAAACAGTCCAGGTCAAAGGTCGGCCAGATGCAGAGATGAGGGTGCAGGAGTCGAGAGGAGTGGGCAGCCTGTGGGTTGATGTTTATTTTATAAACACAGGGAGTAGATTAGAGTTGGAGCCAGCCGGGCCCCCCATCAGCCATGTGGGGAGGATGTCCTCTCCTCCTCTGTGGTAGGGTGCTCTTAATAAACCATTGTGTTGCTCGCCGCCGACACGCAGTCCCCTGGCATCGCTTCTGGTCACCCCTAACGATGACTCGACGCTGTCGGGTGAATGCAAGGATGTGGCGTCTGCTCCGCTTCCATTCTGACCATAATAGAGCGCTGACTGATTGCGTTAGCGACGGTCGACGGCGCTTTTTGAGTCATTAGCGGGAGTTGGCACACGACTTCGCTCAGCCGGGAGCTGAAAACAGGAAATGGATGCGCCCTCAGCGCCAGTCTGAGGAGTCCTGCCCCAAGATGTTTGTGTGCGGTTCGTCTCCTGAAGACCTGCAGCCGCTTCCTGCCATTGTTTTGGTGTTGTTTTGTTTTTTTTTTTTCTTTTTTGAGAGAGAGATGCGGTAGCAGGAGAGGCTCTTTGATGACCCTTGCTGACTGTCATCTTTCAGCTGGACTGGTGGGTCAGTGTATATGCACTGTGGCCTTCAGGCAAACACACCCTTGTTTCAATTTAAACATCAAACACACATCTCTCTTGTAATTCACAAGCGTTCACATTTATTGAATCCAGTGCGAATCATTCTGCTGTATCTCTGTCTGTATGTTTTGGGTCACTGTCCTGCTGGAAAGTGAGCCTTCGCCTCAGGATGGAATTTTTGCGGCCTCCAAGATTTCCCCGTATTTGGCTCCGCCCATCTTTCCGGTAACTCTCACCACCTTTCTTGTCCCTGCTGAAGAAAAGCATCTCACAGCGTGACGCTGCCACCATCCATCATCGTCACATTACTTTAATGTGGCCAAAATGCCCTCCTTTCACCCAAAGCTCACAAGTTTGCTGATTCCTCTGGAATTTCAGCTCTTTTTACTATTTGTGAATCGAATGTCACGACTCCACAACTGACCCGTAAATCAATTCTCCTACCCGATCTGTGGATCTCTGCAGCTCTTGAAGCTCTGGTGAGGAAGACTCTATTTACCAATTTGGTGACTTCTAAGTTAAATTGGTTGAACTGGATCTTGTTTGGGAGGAACAGGTGAAACGGAGGCTAACGTCAGTTCGTTACGAAAGTTATTAAAGTTTGTGGTTTTAACGTGGGAAGAAATTCAGGCGATCTGAATCCTTTTGCAAGACCAGAATGCAATAAAATCAGTTTTCTCTTTCATTATTTCAACCCTAGAGCCTGTTGAGCTTTGTTGCAGTGAGAATAAACTGATTATTAGGTAAAGAGTCATTAAAGCTGGAACTTGTTTGCTTCCTTAATGTGAACTCCAGATGGCGTGTCATTAATCTTGTAGTGACCATGATTGCGTGTGTGCGCCGCTGTCCCCTGAACTCAGATGCCGACTCGCATCTCGGCCGGGCCCCAGGTCCTGAACGACAGATAAAACATGGCCGCCGCCCGCAGTCATGTTTGACGACCTCACTCAGTGAGAGTAAGGCTCTGATTCCCGGTCGCCGAGAGAGACACGGGAACGAAGGAGAGAGTCCGAGATGTTCAGCCGGGTTCGCCTCTTTCCATTTCAGCGCAATTATGAAATGGAAAGACACACGTATATCACGTATATCACCGGTCAAATGCGAGTCCTCTCTCTCAACACACCAAGTCGCCAATAAGTTTTTGAACTTATTTGAACGAATTGCAGTGTAATATAAGGAGGGCGTCCTTGAAAGGAAAGGGGATATGAATGAGGGAGCAGGGGGGCCCTGAGAGAGAGGAGTCTTACCATGGTGACGTCCAGTCTGCGGTGACCATGGAGATTAGAGAGGAGAGGGGAGCTGGGAGCTGACGCTGGCTGGGATAACAGCAGGAAAGATGATAAAGGACCGGAGGATTCCTCTATGTTCCCTCAGGAAGACGCCACCTCTGCCTCTGAACGCTCATGCAGTCTGCTTCACTGAAACATGTATTAGTGGTGTCACAGTTTTGTTTTGTTTTTTTTAACTTTTTATCGAGAAATAATTCCGGGGCTTCAAGTAGAAGTATGCTGTCGCTGCTACGCTCAGTGACCTCTTCACTGACCTTCCTCTGTTATCACTGGAAGGGAGGGGAGCCGCCATGCATGTCCGCGCATAAGACTAAGCGGTGTCTTAATCACGCTGTCCATTATACAAGAAGACAAACAATGACTCTGGGACACACACCCTGAGTCTGTGTGCAATTCATGATCCGGTCGCCAGGCAACGCAGTGTTTGCCTTTAAACTGTCTGCGCATTGCAAGAGCTGAGATGTTGCCTGGCAGAAGTACTCCTTTAAGGTTTATATTTCTTAAAAGTGTGGCAGGCTATAGTTCGGCGATGTTCTGTAACAGAACTGATGAATCACAAACAGATTGACTGAGTTCAGGTGTTTGAAATCTGAAACGTTGTGGGTGTAACTTTTATGAATTTTTTTATTTTTACTTTTTTTTATTTTTATTTTTTTTTAACATTTTTGTTAAAACTGTCCCGACCTATGTGCAAAAGTTCTCGGAAAACTGTTCATCCACCATCATTGATGGCTATGCTGATGAGCCCGAGCGTTCATGGCAGGCTCTGTTTTGGCAAACCAGGTGTAGCACAGCAGAGAGCAAAGGGCAGGGTGTGAGTGGCGTGTACACGAGGATGATTGACCTCCAGGCTCTGACTGGTTGATTCTGACCAATCTGTGTATTTCTGTAGTTGGCACTGGGAGTTCTGGGAGAAGCCATTGAAGCTCAATTCTTTCCGCATATTATCTGTCTCACACCGTCAACGAGTCACAGAGTTTTAACGAAAAAATACATTTTTTTGAGTAAAGTTACATACCCCAGCTTTAATGGGAGGTGAATATATGTGCTGCCACACTTTTTAAGACAGATTTTTTTTTGTTGATTTTTACCAAAGCTTCCGAAATCCCAGTGAACAGAAGCTCTTTCACTCCTCAACCTCCACCGGCGGAGGTGTGATTTGGGGAGATCTGTTTGGGTGCAGTGTGGCTACAAGCTGCCGTTTTTCTTTTTTTGTTGTTTTTTTTTTTTGTTTTTTTTGTTTAAAAGAAACATGGCAGGAGGAAAAGCACG
Source organism: Poeciliopsis gracilis (assembly GCA_911649635.1). Classification (NCBI taxonomy): domain Eukaryota; kingdom Metazoa; phylum Chordata; class Actinopteri; order Cyprinodontiformes; family Poeciliidae; genus Poeciliopsis; species Poeciliopsis gracilis. The sequence continues at coordinate 1,884,472 of CAJVRI010000005.1, read as the reverse complement.
CCTCAGCTGACTTTTAATGATCCTCATCCAACCACTGGCTCGGTTAAAAGAGCAGCAGGCCTGTAATTAGCTGACAATGGGCCTCTCTCTGGTGAACATACTGATGACCACAGAGTTATTGATCAAAGACGCAGGCACAGGAAGAGGAGAGGGGAGCAACGGGCCTGCTGCGGATGGCTGGCTGGCTGGCTGTGCGAACAACAGGTGATGCACATCTTGCAGGCACGGGGTTGCCGCCCAGGGGAAGCCATATGCTGCAGGAAAATTGCGTAACAGAAATTAGATGACGCACAAGTGGCCTTTATTAGAACTGATGATGCTGGTGGTCTCTTCCTCTGGTCAATCAGGAGACACGAAACGGTTATTGATTTTCTCCATGGAGGTAGAAAAAGTAATTATATTTATCTGTGTGTTACCTGATAACCGAGGGGATTTACCAAACCGGCAGCGCCTAAGCATCTTTAACTTACCATAAACTATTAGAAATCCCCCTTAGAGGTGCATCAACATGACCTCTGACCCTTTCAACAGAATTACCTCCTTCGCCTCCTGCGTTTAAAAAATACAGTAGCTCATTCTAGTCTGCGGAATGCTCCGGTTCTGCTGGGAATGGCTGCTGCCGCACACGTGCGCCTCGGCAAGGCGCGGGCCCAGATGGCGAGGTGGAAGTGGTCCAACTTGGGCTCAGCGTTTCTCCTCCCCCGGGCCCTGCATACTTCAGATATTACTCTGATGTCATTGGAAGGGGTTGATGTGGTCAGAGCAGGAGGCCCTCCTCACATCGGAGCACAAAGTGCAGATCGTGAGGAAAACTGAAATATTCCCTCACCGAGTTTATCTACGTTTCTTTTTTTTTTTTTTCCGACCCTGTTATTCAGCGTCACTTATAAATCACGAGGGTTCAAATGTTCAGCGTTCCTTCCTACGTCACGCGGTGCAGCTCACCTGGATCTCGCTTCTCGGCCTTTGATGAGCCGGGAGCGCGGATCTGTCTGCTCTCAGACAGAAGAGTTGTTGAAACCGCACGTCGGGCATCAAGGGCCCTCTTGCCAAGTCATATCAACAACAAATCTGCTTGTGTGAACTGAGGAATGTCCTGTCCTGCTTGTTCTGCTTTGTGAATAATGTACTTGTACTTTAATGATTGCTCTCCTGTTTGGAGAATCAGTTGACAGCTTGACGTTGCAGCTGCCTCCTGTGAATGAAGGTTCTTCAGAAAACTCCACATGAGGACGAACCGGCAGCGGATGAATGAGAGGATTCTCCAAATGTCCCGACACAGATGATTGTGTCGTCTAAATCCATCCTCTCTGATCTATTGTTGCAGCTACAATCGCAGACTTCAATATATTTTGTGAGGCAGACAGACAAAGCAGTGAAAAATTGCGACGTGAAGCGATGGTTGTCAACTTTGTTTCTTAAAAACAAAGATTTAAGAAAAGTGCAGTGTGCATTGTACCCCTAAAAAAAGTCCATTGTCTTCAAAAGTCACTTTCATGACAGTCCACCAGCATGTATTTTAATTTCAGTATTAAAAAAAAATGCAACACGGTTAAAAACAAACACCTTTAAGACACCGTCCATGTGTCACGCTGTTGGGATTCTTTTACTCAACACAAACAGAAAAGTTGGTCAGAGTCAATGGAAAGCGAAACAATCAAAATGGAAAAACCTGTCCGAGATGGGAAAGAAAACAAAACAGCATGAGGCTACCGCCAAGCAGATCAAGGCAACATACATGCATGCAATGGGAATAACTCAGCCCTAAATCAGGAAAACCGTGGGCAGGCTTACAAAATGATGTTTACAACCGTTTCCTGCGCGGTCTGACCGAGCTTCAGCTTTGATGTTCCTGAAGGAGGCCGAGCACAAATCCTAAAATTATCCACTGCTGTACGTCACGTAAAATCCCAATAAAACATCTGAAGGCTTGCGGTTGCCATGTGACCAGAACTTAAATAAGGTGTGAACACTTCTGTGAGGCACTGTAAGTTATTACCGGAGAAAGCGATCTTCCACAGAGTTGGACGGTTTTATAAATGGGCCCAGAACACACAGAGTCCCTGCAGCCAAACGCTTTTTGAACAGCTCCTCGTCTCTGCTTTGACCCTCTGAGGAGCTTTAAACACCGTGCGCTCTGCAGCGCCTCGAAAACATATAGCCAAACCTCCAGAGCTTTTCATGTTGATGCAATTACCTCACGGTCCTTCCCCTGCTTTGTTAAATACTTGACGCTGTTGATGTGCCCTCTGCATGCCTCCTGCGTGTGGATGAAAGCACTCGGGTAAAGTCAGCGGTCATATTTTCTGTGCTTTTATGTGGGAAATCTAAGTGCTAACAACATCCAGTTTTTGACTCCAGCGTACTGGGACCATAACTCAGACGTTATTGTTACAGGTTTTCATTCAGACGCGTTGCGCTTCCCTTCCACTCCTCTTCTTCTTGCCCTCGGCTGATTTTGGCATCGACTTCAAAAATATTATCCCTCTGACATCTGTTTTAAATGTATAGCACTCTCCTATTATATTCCTCCTACTCAGTAGGACTCCGTGTCCACAGAAGCCTGTCGGAGGTCGCGCGGGATCGGAAGGGTCGTGATACCAAAAACGTAACGACAGCAGCGATCACCTTTTGTTCATAAACTTTACAGGTTTTTATGGTTGTTCCGTTTTGGCCAATTTATGTCTGGTTTGCTTTGATGAAATTATAGTGATTTATCTTGAAGTTAATTAAGAAGGAAATTTCTCGGACGTTACGAAGAACGCTTCGCAACATTCCAGAAAGTGAAACAGGCGACATGACTCCTGAAGAGAACTGAACCAAGGAATTGTGTTGTCACCGGTGCAGAGCTTCCCTTCAACACGTTTCTCAGAGCATCACGGCCACAAGTCAAAAGTGGCAGCAAACATTAATATCTGGAGTCCAATTCCAAGAAACTTCCCCATTTCCTGTCAGAAGGACGGCGGGCCCAAAGTATACAGAGACGGCCCAGTCAGAGTTCAAGCCAAAAGCAGCTCATAACCTACTTGAAAATTAATGTTAAGAGACAATTTCATCCAATCTGGACACCCAGGGGCCTCCACCGCACACGTTTCAGGGTTTTGTTTTTATTTTTTATAGAAAAGTTGCTTTTCCTTACACTGCACAATTATATACTGCTTTGTATTGATAATTTGCCTAATATTCCATGACGAAAAGGAAAAATCTCAGGAGAGAAAATCAAAAATGAAAGAAGCAAATAGGTTGATTCTGAAAACCATAAAAACCTGCTACACAGCTAATCGCTTCTAAGGTGGTGAAAAAGTTTTGAATTTAGTGACAATCCATTGTAAAAAAATAAAAATAAAGGAATAAGAAGTGTTTGTGTTCTCTTTGGTCCACAAGTTACAAAAATGGACCAAAGAGAACAGAGCAGATTCTTAGAGTCACCAAATTACCACAAGTAACCTGAACTACAAACGTTTTTACCAAAATGGTGGGATCTCATGTTCTTCCTGCTGTGTCTCTCCTCTCCTGCTTTCCAGTCCCAATGATGTTTTTACCTTAAAAAACAAAAACAACAACAACAACAACAAAAAAAACAGTAAGCGGTTGTTTTTTTTTTGAAGAGGCGGAGCCTGAGGAGTCATGCCGCTCCCTGACGGCCTGAATCCTCTCTGCATGTGTGAGAGGATACATGCATGCCAGAATAATTGCCTGCAGGGGGCCCCTCTGAATGCCTTGCTCTTGTTTCTTCATCTTTTGAGGGACCTGCGGTGTTTGCTTTGGGCATTGTGCCCCAAAGACAACAGCTTAAGTTTTATGCGTGCGGCACGCAACCTGAGGCCTGTCGCTGCCTGCCGTTCTTTCACACACGACAAAGTGAGAGCAAACATCTTTCTGTTTGCGTGGGCGTTTCTCAGCGGTTTGAGATCTTTTACAACTCTAAATTTGATGAGACTCAACAGGGTTTGCAACACATTGTCAAAGTATTCATATCATAAATCCTAATGATTTACGATAAAAACCCCCGCAAAAATAAACATGGAAGAAAAAAGAAACTTGGTTTTCCAGCTTCTTTTTTCAAACCGCTGCCCCAGGATGCTGCTGCCATGTGTCACCTTGAGGAAAAACATGTTCAGGTTTAGATGGTGTCGTCTGTGTGAACTCTTCCAAACACAGCTCTCTTCCTGTCAATTATCAATGAACGTCTGGTGTGGAACGTCCTCGTCCAAAAATCTGCAAAAAGAAGTCCGGATGTTCGATATTGTTTTCATGGAATGATTTCATGTTACAGTCATTTTCAGTTTGATCTAATTTTCTTGCTATCAGGCTGGAAACTTTGTGCAAATATCAACATCCCATATGGACAAATAGCTCTTAGATCTTTTTCTTTCTTTATAAAAACAAAACAAAACATAAATATGAAAATAAAGCAGTTGCCGGTTAAAAATGACAACAGATCTGCTGTTGAAGACATTCGTCAAGAATTATAAGATGTCCTTTTTGTCATATCTGTGACTATGCAGCCGTTTAAGTTCTCTGAACTGAGGGCGAAAGCGGCTGCTTGGATTGTAAAAGTTGCAGACCTTTGCATTAGCAGCTGACCTGTTGACAGATTTCTCCACCTGAGCTGCAGGTCTCTTCAGCTCCTCCATACAGAATTTCTCCTTTGGTCAATGTTTGTCTTGTCCCGGTCGTCAACACGTCTTGAGGTCCATCAGATGTTCATTGGTTAAGTAAGGATAAGCGGGTGAAGTCAATGGGTTGAATGATTGCTGGTTTTATAACCCACTAATTGGGCGACTGCTGAAAGCAGCTGGTTGCCATGGATTTAGGGGTATCAGATTATAAGGGATTGAATAAATAGACCCTTTGCTGACTTTTATTTAGAAAGAAAACAAATTTAGTTTTTCCTACTCCCTTTGTGGGTCTGTCAAATAAAATGCTAATAAATTCAATACTTGTAATAGTGTGAAAGCTATCAGTGTTTTTACAGGACACTGTGTCTTTGGAGCCTTTGTGCTTCTGGAAAGTCGGGTCTTTGCGCGGCCGCCCCCCCCGACCCCCTTCAATCTGACGGGATTTAGAAATGTCTTGTCTGTCTCCTCCCAGCAGGAGCCGTCATGGGGGCCCCGGCGTCCTTCCACAAAGCTTCTCTCCTGTCGGGCCCCGGTCAGGGGCCACCACCAGGTCACGTTTGCAGCTTCTGCGGCGTTTACCGAGCAGCACACCCCTCCATAGAGTTCATGCTGTGTACCAGCCATCACTTAAGCAACAAGGCAAACGTAGGTCCAGGTCCAGGGAAGATCATCTGTTGTGATTTGGAACAAAGGTCTGCATCGAATTAACCCCAGTAAATCCACATTTTGTGATTAAACGGCCCTGCGTTTAATCAACGATGTGACTCTGCCTGATATGGTGCTGAAGATCCAGTGGGCCTCTCCTTCCCCTTCCTACCCGACGGTGCTTGTTAGCAGAGGAATTCCACCATTCGAGTGAGATGGGTCCTGACCCGGTATGTGAGATATGTAACAGCAACTCCTTAAAGTTGGGCAAGAAAACAAGTTACATGTAGGGAAAAGGGGTTAACTTGAAACATGAGGCTGCGGCTGAGATGTGATGGGCCTGGTGGAGCAAATCTTCCACCCTGGAGGTTTTCCGTTTTCTTCTTCTTCTTCTGTTTCTTTCTTTTTTTTTTGCGGCTGAACGGCAGACAAGAAGCCGCGGTGTGAATACAGAGATGTGATCCGCGAGGGCAGCTGGACGCGACTTCAGAGGATGTGGGTAACGACAGGCGGCAGCTGGACAGCGCGGAGGAAATCTCAGCGTCTGCCTCTGAGACCAGCTTCTGATGCGAAGAGGAGCCGGCCCGGTTCGGTGTCTTCTCAACAATAACAGGCCATTAACTGGACCTGCTGCTGCTACTATATCCTCACTTCACAATGCAATGCTGTAATCCTTCCTGTGAAATTTATTATGTGGACTATAAATCTCTCCAACCCTGCCTCACATTTCCTACCTTAGAGCAACGCAGCTGGGAAGGACTGAGTTTCTCTCTGACTTTTTTTTTTTTTTTTTTTCCTCCGTCAAAACAGCAAGATGACTCTGGGAGCCAACGCGCCACTTCCTGCGGTCAAGTGAATTGCTCTTTAAAATTATGTTTCGTTGCGCTTCTGCCGCAGGGCAAATCCTTGTGAGCGAAGTGTAGGGTGAAAAAAAAACCCTGGGTAAGCATGAAACCCTTAAAATATTTGTGGATTAAGACGTTGGACTGGAATTAAAAACTTACCTTCCTGGATCTCAGCTTGTTATTACTGGAACCAAGAGGATAGTTTCTGAAACTCTGACAGAAATCAGTGGTTTCCTACCAAACGCTTGGTAGATTGGACCAAAGTTCAGGGCCATTATTTCCACTATCCAGCCCAGCAGGTCAAAGCAGCGCTCCACTTAGTTTTGGCTCAAACTAATATTCAAATGAATATTCACAGGCGCTCGACATCCAGTCCGATTTAACTCCAGTTACAGTAGAACAAATGTGTGAAGGTTTCAGTCTCTGGATGTGCAGAGCTGGCAGAGACTGTATGGCATCCAGGCATCCTTAAAAAAGTCTTATATTAATGTATCTAAAATTAAGGCCTTAAAACATCTTTAATTCTTTTTTATGTTATAATTTTGTGTACACAGTTTTGTTGTTTTTTTTCTCGTGAAACTTTTTTTGTCAGGCAAAGGTTTGAGTCGAACTCAAACAATCTTCACTCCACGCCACTCTGTAAACCCGAGGCTCCCGGTAACTCACTGCTAATTTATCCTTGCTATCCTTGCTAGCTATCTTTTTCGCCTCTATCATGGGTGAGTACAAACGTAACACCAGCTGACTGAACAAAAGTTGTACATTTCTGTCAAGCTATAGGTCTTAAATTCCATTCATAGTGGTCTTAAAAAGGCTTAAATTTGACAAAAGTTGAAAAAAACAAAAATGCAGGGCTTAAGAAAACATAATGTCTGGTTATCCTTGGAAGTTATAGTGCGGAGAGTTTAATGTAAAGCGTTTTGAAACATTTTGTGAACTCAGCTGCAGTTTTTTTTTTTTTTTACTTAAAAGAAAACTACAAATGTCGCTAATAAAATCCAGTGTGGCTGCAATAACCGTATTCTATTTATTTCACAAAATGGATTTCTAAGAAAGCGTGAAAGAGGAGATAATATTCACACAGCATGGGAAAACCTTCGTTTTGATGGCGCTTCCATATTTTTTTATTGATCCCTCTCAGGCAGAGCCTGGCAGGTCAGAGGTCGGCCCTGACTAATGGAATCTGTAGCCTGTAGTGACTGCGGCAGAGACCTGCTGACCTGCCCATTGTCCTGTCAGTCACGGCTTCATTATCCTGACAGGTTGAGGTGAGTTCGATCAGGGCTTCCTCGTCACTTAAACGGCTCTCTGAGGAATGCTACATCCTTGTTAATGCGCTGCCTGAAGGGGCCCTTAAAAGCCGAAGCTCCTGAACAAAAAGGAGGGAAAAATGTCTGCCTGACGTGAAAGGAAACTGCATTAAAACATGTGTTGGGACGCAGTTAACGAAGAAAAAAAAAAGGACCATTTATTCTCAGTTAGAAGACTAAACAAAAAGAAATCTCTATGTTTCTTTCACATGCAGCCACAGTTTATCACCTGTCAGACATTCTGCACTCAGATCTAAATAAAACCTTCTGTTTGTGCCTTGATGTGGTTTCATTAATGGCACCTTTGGGAGCGCCAACTCAGGGAAGAAAGAAACACAAAACACACACACACACACACACACACAAAAAAACCTCCCACTCTCATGCAAAGCTGCTCTGATATTCATCTTCAAACAATGACCAACATGATATCCTCTCGTAGGTGAACAGACTCAAGTTCACGCTGGTGTCTTCCAGAAGGCCAGAGCTCACCACGGGAGAGTTCAGTCTCCAGGCCCTGTTCAGTTTCCTCTGCACGCCTGCGGAGGATACTTCACCCACCTCCTGTTTACGCTGCGCACCGAAGGTCAACAAAAGTGAAGGAGACAGAGGAGAAAAAGGGCCGCGTCGGGCAGGAGGGCACACGCATCATGTTTTCATAAACGGGTGTCATCCTGCTATTGTGGAATGATCGGGAGGGGAAATAAGAAGCGGCCCTCTGCTCCGAGGATGAAATCACCAAAGCTTGAGTTGTTGGACCCTTTACGCAAAATAAATGCTGTGATTTATTTATTTTTGCTGGATCAATAAGGTTCAACATTGATTTTCCCTCGGACACGTAGAATACGACCTGCACCTAAGCAAACACGTCAAAGACGATGCTTTGGTCAGATGTGAAGAAACCGTAGTTCAATTAATCTGACTAATCAGTTTAATCAGATTAATTGCGATGAACTGATTGTTGAAATAATCGTCGACTAATTTGATAATTGATTAATAATTAACTGGAGTATGCAGACTCTAAAATATGCAATTACTGGTCAGAGCAGCAATTAAGCCAAATCATTTTGCATTTAAGAGAAAAATGCAAAATGTCTTTTGCATTTTTGTCTTTTGTTTGACCCAAAACTCCTCAACAAGCCCCGTTTCGGCTCCACCACGTTCAAATTTATTAAAGAATAAAATGTTTATTTACCTATATGAAGAAAAAAAAAACCCTGAATTATTAGTTTTTTCCATCTTTTAATGTATTTCTAATGTTGTATAAAAATGTTTCATGGTTAAGTGGAAACTCTGCAGAACTCACAGGGGGGATTATTTGCGTTTGTTCTCCGTTCGGTCAAACTAAACTATTGAGCAAAACAGAATCGGCAGAAGAAGTTAGTGACATACAAAACAAACGATGTGCTTTTCAGATCTTCAGTTGCAAAACTTAGAAGATCAGATAAGTTTTCTTCCACTATATAATGTTCATCTATCTATCACATAAAGAAAGAGAAGCACACGTTGAGATTTGTCGTTGTAAAGTGACAAAGTCAGAAAAAGTTCAAGAGGAATGAATTTTTTGGCAAAGTGCTTTTATTATTCCACACAGAATAGACAATAACTACTTGCTTCGATTTGCTCACATCTACAGTCGGAGGAATAATTTACAAAAAGCCTCATATAATTAAAACCTTCTAACTGGGTCTGAACAAGGAGAGGAGGGGCAGGGGTCACCGTGGCGACCATGTTATTTTCAAAGCTTTGTACAGATCTTCAGCCAACATGCCGGTAATTTGGAGGGGGCAAGAGATGATAGCCGTCACTTAGATACGTCAAATAGTTCTCAGAAACAACAACGACAAAAAAAGCTTGGCTCAGGCTGCCGTATTCTTTATTGTGTTCTCTTTTAGTAACACTCAAATCTGAATCCATGAATCACCTTGCCCCAAATTAGGCCGTGCTGAAGGGCTCGGGCGGGGAGCGGGGAGGCGGGGCCCGGGCCTGCTGTGACCTCGCAGCTCGCTCCGACAGATCCCACCAGTGCCCTCTCCTCTCCTCGGCCCGAAGGAGGTCCGGCTGATGGATGGCCTCTAATCAGCAGCAGACAGACCAGCTACAGGAAACATCTCCCCATCACGTCTACGGAAACCAGCTCTTCTCCAGAGACCGGCTGATGGCCGCAGAGGGAGCCGGGGCCGGGGGGGCAAAGGAGGCGAAAAACAATTGGATTCTCCCCTTTTTTCTGTGCAGAAAATCAGCAGACTGTCAGCTCTTTACTGAGCAGAATATGATTTAATGGCCTGCTGCCAAACAGACACTTTGAACAATACATATGTGGAGAGCTTGATTGCCTTTGAAACCACTCCCCAAGTCTCGCTTTGGGAAAAAGCAATTCACGGACTTCCCACTGTGCCTCGTGAAAAATTTTTTTTTAACAAATAAGAACATATTTTTGTTGTAATTTTGTCGTGTTTTAGTGCTCGATTTACAGTCAGGAGACCAAAGACAGAAACAAACTGGTTTTATTATTCACTCCTTACATGCAGGTGTTTTTTTTTAATATAATATATAATTTTTTGGATTTTTATATAATACGTTGATTATTTTCCTTTTTAGGGTCAGAAGAAAGGAAAATAAAAACACTAAAGTATCACCTCTGCACATCTTTTAAAGTCCAACGTAGCAAATTACTGAAAGGTAAAAAATATATTAAATTTCACTTTTTCCTACATTTTTCTAACAATAAAAATGTTAATAATAAAACAAATGAAGGTATTTTGATTATGTCATGAACGAATTGTTAGTTCAATCCTTTGGTGTTGAATGAGCATTGAATGGTTGATCAATTAAAAATCTTTACCTGCAGAAATAATGATTTGCTACTAAGGAGCAAATCAGTTTTACGTTGGTAGAAAACCTTCGACAAACTGAAAATGCATCAAAACTATCAGTAAATCTAACACTGAAGCAGCATGTATCACACCAGACAACAGCTTCTTCCTGTTCAGCTCTGATTGATCAGCTTCTTCCTGTTCAGCTCTGATTGATCAGCTTCTTCCAGTTCAGCTCTGATTGATCAGCTTCTTTCTGATACATCAGAAAGAAAGAGTTCAGGTTTAAGTGCATGAATCCTTCCAGCTGCATTCGCTGAAATATGCACACAGAATGACGAAAGACTCCACTGGCTTCATCTTAACGTGAGCAAGACAGCAAGACGGAGTGGTTTTGAAATTATCCCGACAACACCGAGGCCCAGAGCAAATACAGATATCACGGAGGACAAAGGTTTGTTATAGCTGCAATTTGCAATTAAGCAGGAAAACAGTTTCTTATTTTCTTTATGGAGGGAGGATGTAAAAGCCCTGATAAGGATCGGTGACATGCCGGAGTCGTTTTCTCCAGCAAAAACAGTCGGGGCTTTATCTTAATCACCCGAAATTTCCTGGCAATGTTTGATTGCGCGAGGCAGAAATCTATTACCAGAGATAGATTTGTGTTTTCTGCGCGTGCGTTTTCTGCATTAGCTGATTTTCTTGCTCACATCCTTCTTTTCACGTGTCTCGATGGGAAGCGTCTGTCCCTCTGTCCCAGTCAGAATGTGCTTTGCCCTTTGTGTCCTGGGCTAAAGGGTCTTTCCCCGTCTCTGACAGGTGAGGCATCTCCCCTAAGAGGGCCCTGTTGCTATATGCATGTCAGGATGAGCAAGCTGTCGCCTTCGCTCGGCGCGTGAATAGAGCGACGTGTCTGCCGTCGCTGGAATGCTGAGAGTTGTTTGCATTTTGGGCACGTGAAAGCTTGTCACTCAGTCCTTTTAGCTGCACGGCTTATCCCTGAAAAGAGCCTGGGCGTCCGCAAATTCTCCATCTTCTCTGACCTTGATGTTGTTGTCACTCCCACCCCTCCACCCCCCTGCCCTGCCCTGCCCTCTGCCCCGACTTGTGCAGTCACACTTGCATAGACGTGTGGGGGGTGGGAAGAGCTGCTGCCCTTTAATCAGAGTTTGTAACAATACAGCCATCAAAGGGTTCCCACCATGTTGGCTAACTGATGCTCAACGTCGAGTGAAACATTCTTTTTGCACAATTTCTGAGTCGAGTTCTGTGCAGGAATGACCCTTCCTTCTCCTTCAGCATGAACGGAAAGCGAGAGAGCAAGTTCAGACGAGTCCTCTCAGCCGTGATCCTAAAGGCCCTCAGGATTGTTCTGACCCCCCCGCCTCCCACTGGGAAAGCATCCAGTTTCAACGAGCGGTACCCTTCGACGGCGGCAAACGTCCCCCCGCGTTTTGCTCCATTTAACAATAAACGGCGTGGATATGCGACATGAAGTCTGACCTTTCAGCACGGGTCTGTAGAAGCAGGGGTCGAGCGCGAGGTTGGGCCCCCTGCTCCCCCCCCTGTCGATGAAGGTGCCACAACCCTCAACAAAAACCAACAAAGGCAGGAAGGGCTGTGCTGGCGAACCGCACACCATCGCACACGGTCGAGTGTCGGCTGAGTGCCGCAGCGCCAGCGGACTGTAAACACTGAAAGACGTCCAGATTGACTCCTGCTGTTTGGTGGAGGAAGAATCACAAACCTGGCGAGCGCACTCATTCAAAAAAACAACAACAACAAAAACAAACTAAATACGAATATTAAAATGTCCAAAGTTACATTTTGTTGAAACCAAACATGTTTTAGGCGATCTGCCAGTTCCCATAACTTATTTATGAAGCTTTATGGATTTAACATTAACTAATGAAGGTCACATTCAAGCTAGTGCTAATAATGAGAGAACTACTGGAAAACCATTTTTTAAAAAACAAATACCAGACAATCAAGCCTCCAAAACACAAGGGGCTTCCTGCTAACAGCCAAGGCGAGGCTTTTCACGTGACAGGAAGTTTACTCAGCCTGGATGAAGATGATGACTGTGTTCGTGTTCATCTACTGGAAATGTTTAATTCCGTCTGGCAGGAAATAACCGTATGTTTTTAATATCGGCCCAGTATTATTTATTGGACCGATCCCAATAAAACGACTAACATCAGTCAGAACTTACGATGACGCAGATCTATTGTGCTCTGAACGTATATTAATGTATTTTGTTGAATTGTTTGTGGTGGCATATAATTGTAAAGTTGAAAAAAAGCCTCTCAGACTCTGGCTGAGCCGACCCGGTGTGAACAGGTTTGGCTGCAGGCTTTGCTGTAGAGACTCAACGTCAGTCAGATTGGATGACGAGAGTCTCTTGATATCAGATTTCCAATCTTGCCACATTTTCTCTCTTTGACTTTGACTGGGCCATTCCAACACCTCCAGCTCTGGGTGTATGTTTGGGGTCGTTGTCGTGCAGCGAGGATGACCTTCTGTCCCAGTTTTAAATCTCTGCCAGCCTCCAGGTTCTCATCCAGGATTTTTCTGTTTTCGGCTTCCGTCAAGTTGCCCATCAAATCTCACCTGCTTCAAATCTCATGTTGAGTAAAAAGCATCTCAGACGGTTTTTTAGGGTGATATGCAGGGTTTGTTCCACTGATGGGCTTTTCCACGCATGTCTGACAGACAGTAGGTTTCATTTGACCACAGCTCCTTCTTTCACATATTTACTGAGTCCCCTACAGGGATTTGAGGGGAATAGAAAACAAGCCTTTTAAAGTTTTCTTTTTAACAATGGCTTTTCTTGCTGCCACTCCTTTGCAAAAAGCAGATTTGTGGAGCCTAAAACGAATATATGTTCTGTTGACAGATCAGACGTGGATTGTCTGAAGCTCTTCCGAAGCCGGACCTCTTGGTTCGTTCTCTGATTAATGGTTCCTTTTTGCCCGGCCAGCCAGTTTTGGACTAAGGTTTTTCTCTCTGTAGTTCTGCCATGTTCTTTCCACTCTCAGATGATGGATGGAGTGATGATCTCTGGCATGCGAGGATATGATCTAATAACCCAGTCCTCCTGTAAACGCCTTGATCTTCATGATGTTGTTTGGGGCCTGCCACAGCAAAGCATAGGAGAGCAGTGAAATGCTTTGCTTTTCACTAAAATAAACTAAAACATTTTGGTTTAGTTTTTACCATAAAATAAGTATTTTAGCTATTTTTTTCCCCCTCTCAGGTTAAGGCAGTACACTAGCATTTGAGCTATTTTTTATTTACTAGAAATGTTTTAGTATGCTGAATAGAGGAAGTCATTGTAAGACAACATGCTATTGATACCCCACATGTTAGCCTATATGTTAGCATTTAGGCTAACATTAGCATTTTAGCTTACACAATAATTTTGAGACACCGAATGGACTATGTCCATGTTAGTCAATATTCTTGTGATTCTGCACATACTACTAATATTACTCTAAGATTAGCATTGACGCTAATTTTTAGCATCAGATCACTGAGTTCCGACCGACAGGACACTTTCGTCAGAGAAGTTCTAGTTTATTCACTAATGTTCTCTAACAAACCTCTGACCTCTTCCCGAAACAGATGCACTTACAGTAAGACTGCACCGATTGGGTGACCTCTGGGAGTCGCTGGCTGCACTTCATCCAGGGTGGCTCTGGCTGCAAAAGCATGCCGCACTTTTCATACTTTTTATTTGTATGTTGTATATTTTTTTTTAATCCTCTGTTCTTTTCCACAGTGCGCTGCTTTTTAAAGTCAATTTGAAAAAAAAAAAAAAGAGAAAAAAAAACATCACCCCCTCACGCTGCTCTAAATCTAAAAGAAGAACATTCACATCAACACTTTGCAGAGGCTGAAATACTACAGGGCTTTGTCCAAATATTTTCTCAGAGTCCCTGCTTCTTCTTGGAGGCAGCATGCCTTCCCACACCAGGCTCAGAAGAGTGACACATGGCGTTGACATTGACTTTAAGCCTGTTTTGGGATCGTTAAAGGCCAATTTGTCAGCATTCACCGTGGGTCAGACGTGGAGATGAGTTTCAAGGGGGCCTCACATCTGGACCTTTTGTGTTTTAACAGTGTCCCGCTTCCTCTTTTAGAACCCTGAAGTACGTGTATAATGAGAAGGCCACGTTCCACCGCCAGCTCGTCTCGTTTCATTAGCACGCCCCTGGCTGTGGGACACTTATTAAAACACAGCCTGTCCCTGCAGGGTGATTCCACGCTCCTCCTCTCCCCACCCTTGCATTGCATGATAATAATCATTAGGTGTAATGGGTTAATGTATTTGTCAGCTGTGTGTCTCGTGGAGAACTGCAGCGTTATTACAGCAACGCAAGTTGTGCAGTCAGCAGAGACGGAGAGCCGTTCGAGGCGAGGCGAACGGTCTGGTCTGATAATCAGTCACCGAGAGGGCAGCTTGATTAAAGGAAATGGATGGAGTGGAAACTTTGAATGTGTGTTTTCAGTCGTGCTTTCAGCCGGTCTGGGTGATAGCGGCAGAAGAACAGATGCTGAAACAATTAGGGCAAGTCGGAGGATGTTTTTTCTCCTACTCCGAATCCCCCACCCACTCTCTCTGTCCCCCAGCCTCGTGATTGCACATCAAAGTTGTCGACGGAGTGTAAAAGTTTGGTTTATTGTTTGACTCCTTCAAAGCGGTTTTTGTAAAGGAGTCGAGGCTTCTAGCTCAGAGACAATTGTCATTACAGGAGCAAAATGACCTTTTGTTGCTGTATAAATTCACACACTGGTCTGTGTCCATCTAAAGCTTTCATTCCCCTCGAACTAAGACACCAAGAAACCACAAACCAAACAAACAGGTCAAGGAACAAAGCAAGAACAAACTAAGAAAGCAAACACAAAGGAAATGAACCTTTATACATTACTAACTGGAATAATGACCTGAGTAAAGCGAGAAATGTCGAACGTAACCGAACAAGCAGATGAGCAAAATACAAACACTTGTAGATTGAGACAACATATCGTGCAAATGTATTGTTTTTGCTCCGTCTGCGCATCCTGATTTTCACTGCAATACAGAAAGTGATTTTTCTTCTACTTCACATTTACATCCATGATGTAAAATCCCAATTAAGCACACTCAAGACGGGGCCGGGGGGTTAAAGAGACTACTTCCCTTTCAAGAAGCAGCTTGAGACAACATTTACTTTTCTAATGCAACTTTTTATTCCCGAGGCGAGGCGTTTTTCTTTGTTTTGTTTTGACACAACGACAGGCGCCGTGACGTTTGGTTTTCTCTGAGCCGACGGAGGGCCAGCCTCGCCGCAGAGGTGACTGATTTACAGTTTGTTGCTGTCTGTCACACAGCTGACAGATGGGGAGAGCGGCGCGGCGCGGCCTCCGCCACGCCGTCGCCAGCTAACGCTGGGGAGCGCGCCTTCACTCCACTGCTTCACTGCTGCCTTCAGGCTGCAGCAGCAGCGCACTCATGCAGCTTTTTGTCTACTTCAGCCTGCATAATAAAATCTGTACTTGGTGACATTTCTCATGAAACACTGATAACATCCTTATATGTAGCACTTCTATATTTTGCGCTAAACTAACACCAACATTACACACGTTTCGTCTGTGATGAACTCTTTTTTTTTTTTTCCTCTGAGGTATAAATAGCCTCAGATATTCCTGGCTCGCTCCCAGTATGGGCAGATTTTTTTTTTTTATAAAAGGGGCTTTTTAGATTTTTTCTGGAATGACTCCAGCTTTGGGTCAGACCTGCTTCTCCGAACCCAACTGCAAGAAGAAAAAAACAGAAGACATTTTTAGGCGTATAACTCATACAAAGAGTAATTTAGGGATGAAAAGCTAAACCCTTTTGCTCACTGAGGACGTTTGTTAAGTTAACGCTCTGCTCTTTCTCAGTGCCAATCAGGCCGGCTGACAGCGCTTTCGTTCCAGCGCTGAAGGAAATGATCACAGAACGGCTTTAAAGTTCCTTCTGGGATTTCTGAGATCTTGGACAGAAGGTTTGCAAAGCACCTGGTTCGGGGGCTCTTGCATGGATCTCCGTTTAGGTTTCTTTCACTTTGACTTCTTAAAACAGGATCAGGCCTCAGGTTTCTGTTGCTCTACTTAAAAAACGAAAACAGGCGATAATCATATTTGGAGGTGAAAAGGCCCCTCTGCTCTCTTTCACTGTGAGATGCAGGCAGATTCTTATGGTTTAGAGGGGAAACCTGAAAGAAATAAGCAGGCAAAGTAAAATGCAGGTGGAAATATTGATTCTGAAAGCCATTGTTAAGGCCAACCCCGCCTACTTGAGAGATAACTTGTGCTGAAGAAACAGTCATCTGTTGTTGCAGAGGAGGTAAAAAGAGACTAATTTCCCCCTAATTGAGCCACGGGGTTCTTGCCTTTATTTAAGTAGAGTTTAAGCCAAATGGAGTCAGATTCCCACAGATCTCCTGGGACAACAGGAGGCCTGGAGATCCCAGCAGGACCCTCTTCACACACTCACACACACACACACACACACACACACACACACACACACACACACACACACACACACACACACACACACACACACACACACACACACACACACACAACCTCCTAATCCTCATCATTAACTCAGCTGCAAAGAGAAAACCCCACAACCCAGTCAAGCCTTACCCTCTCATCAGACCTGTCCATTGTCCCTTTATGTCTTCCCCAGTGTCCTCTCTGCCATTAGCTCTTCTTTGCTTCCTGCTGTGTTATTGTTTCCTATATCTTCCACCAGGTTTCCTTTCTGAGCTTCCTGCCGCCTGAAGGTGACCGTCAAATCTCACGCGCGTCGCCCTCGAATCAAGAGACTTGGGTTCGAGAGGAATAATGTGAGGAACGACTGATCCGATCTGACCTGGTCTCTGTATTCGCACTGTGCAAAAACGATAAGCGAGGATTGATAATATTTATGTTATCATTCCATCAGGTCATCTGATAAATAAATAGTTCATACACAGCAGCTGGGAGGAGAAAAAAAAAAAATCTCACAGACGCATCTCAACTGGGAAGACAAACCGTCCCATTGTAGAACATCCTGTGGCCACTGAGTCAAACAGAGACGCACACGGAGTATGATGGGTAGCACGAATGTTAGGGTGGCCCAGAGGGAAGGAGGGGAAACACCTTGCGACCTCCTTGTTCCTGACCGAGCTACTGGTCAGGAACAACCGGGAAGGACGAGCAGAAGGGAGCCGCTGGGGCAGCTGGCTCGGGGAGACGCGCTGGCTCGGTTCTGGCTTCCTGACTGTCTGCCTTCATCCGCTTTATATCTTAAGCGTAGAAAACTGTACAAAAACTGAGCAGAACTGAACTGAACTCAACGCACCGTTTGCAAGAATATCACACACACACACACCCCTAAAACTTTATCACAGACTTGCAGTGCGTGAAAATCATAAATATTGTGAATAAAACTTTGAAAAGTGACTCAGTCTTCCCAAGTCAGTGTGTTTCCCGCCATGACATTTCATGTGGCCCTCCAGACACAAACTGAACCTTTGGTGTAAATGTGTTAAATATTATTCTATTTATCAAATCGAAATAGTTTTTATCTGCACACCGCCTCAAAGTGAAAAGATGCTCAACATTATTTCATTTGAAGAAATGCCCGTAGAATGCAGACTGAGCCATTTATGAACATTTTTTCAGTCTCTTTGAAGAAATTCATTTTCTTGATAATTGTAAAGGAGAGTACAAATGCATGCTACGCTTTTTTTTATACTAATAATACACTAATCTGTGTTGGAGTGTACATTGAATTTTGTTCAACAAATTGACTATTTTGCATAAAAAGAAGCTTTGAAATACGTTTAATAACCTGCTGATTGAACCCAAACTGGAACGGCACAAAAAGAGGCTCTGCATGGAAACGACGTCATGTGAGTCCCAAACATGCCTCGCCGCCACGAAATAAACACGGCCGCCGTGTTTATTTCGTGGCGGCCAAGCTGGTCGGAAAGCAGATAAGCAGCAAATAAACAGCGGCGTTTTGGTCTCTCGCCGGCAGCTCCTGCAAGCTGGACTCCAAAACTTTGGGTCCGGCTCTGTTTGGGTTGTGATACGGATGTCAAAGCCCGGCTGTCTCCCAGGCACAGACAGCACCGACTCCTGCTGCAGATAAACGCTCTGCTCCATCCGAGGAGAACTCGAGCTCTGATACGCAGAAACACGCTGCGCTGTCTCAGCTGACTGGGACTGCGGCGGCGCCAAACGGGAAAGGAGGGAGCGAGGCGCGCAAAGGGCGCAGAGGTGCTGATGATACGGTTCAGTTTCTCAGAGATGTTTTCGAGGTTGAGCGTCAAACAAACAAAATAGGAAGGAGGGGAAGAAAAAAAAAAAAAACCCTAAAGCGAAAGAATCGGTATCTGTGACTCAAGCAGGAAGTGTGATTCTCAGCAGGTGTGTTGCTCGTTAGCCGAGAAGTGCTTAGCTTGGCAGAACGAAACAATGGAGCAGCCTCCTCAAGACAAATGTTTCTTTATGATTGGGCCGAGGGTCGATGTTCGCTTCAGAGTAACGCCAAGAGCTGCAGATGTACGGAAAAGATAACTGTGTGTGACGCCCAGCTCAATGGTTCGATGAGGCCTGCTACTCTAGAATGGATTTTCCATGAAATATATATATATATATATTTTTTTTTCTGGTCTCCTGTTTTTCTCTCGTTGTCAGATTTTTGTTTCTCACCATTTTAAAAGCGTCTCCATCACACAGATGAGCTGCGATCTGACGGGACGTTCAGCCAATCAGCAAAGAGCGATCCGAGGCCGAGGAGCGTCATTCATCTGGAGCCCTCAGCGATCGACGCGCAATCCTGGGCGCGAGCGTTCGTTCCTCATGACGGCTTTCACTTTCGGTCACTGTAGGATCACACATCCATTGTGTTTTTATGTGAAAGACCAACATGTAATATTGTGATAATCGTCTGCAGTGTACGATATGCAGACGATTATTGGATTTGTGTTTCCATCCTGATTCAGAACTTTGCAGAATCATGGGTCACTGAATGTTTGCTTGTTTGCAGCGGCTTCAAAAGACTGGAGACTGGATGTTCATCAGTACCTCTTTTATAATGACCTCAATCAAACTGGATCTGGTGAGTTCGAAGGCAGTTGTGGACTATCTGGACTATCTCAGTGAAAAGCATTTTGGCTTGTGGTTCCAACGAGACAAAAACGTGAAATAAAATGGACTTTTGCAAGTCATTGTAAAAAGGCTGTCGCTACTGGAAATGTGGTGTCTACTGTGAGTTATTGTTTTTATCTTCATTGCACTCCGATAACTTTTGAAAGAGGTAAACCAACAGATATTGTCACTGAACTGAGATGAATCTGTGACCCTTAGCTCTCTGCAACCTTGCAGGATATGCAGGCAACAAGTCAAGAAACGTAAAAAAACTAATCAGCAGTTTGTGTTAACAGCTTCCCAAACAAGCCCAAAGGTCACAGATTAAACCCAAAGTGACGTACGTCCTCCAGACCGCGGACGGCGCGTGCCCGCTGCAGATGTCCCCCAGAGCGTCCCTGTCTCCTGTCTCCGGGTGTTTCATCAGGAGAGCCACGCGGTCTGAGTGAGACCTCGCTCTCAGCCGATTACTTTCTCCCACCTCCCCATCAGCGGCGGGGATTTTTATCTCGCCGCCTTTCCAGAGGCGGCAAAGCGCAAGTGAGGAGGGTCTGATCTGACCATCTGTTTCTTATCTGCTTGCTTTTTTTTTTTTTTTTTAATTTGCAAATTTATTTGAGGAACAGATTCTGGGGCTTGCCAAGCACCAGGCGTCAATCCTCCCCAACCCCCCGGGGGGTCAAAGCCTTGGTGGGAGTCTCCATGTGATTTTCTGTGGATCCAGTGTGAGCAGCGGAGTCATAAAACACCTTTAAAGTTTCTCCAAGGGAGGACAACATGTCTTATCACACTGGATATCTTAAAATAATAAACCTAACAGTTTTCATACATGGCAGGAAAGTGATTTATAAAAGGTGAGCTTGGAAAAAAAAAAACCAAAAAAAAAAAACCCCGACAACAAACGTTTAATCTCTGGCTGAGCCGTGTTATGGGAAAGATAAAGTGTCTGCCATGTCAGATTCCCACCAGCCAGCCTTGAACGCTCCATATACAGCAAGAAAAAATAAAAAAATAAAAAAATAAAATAAAATCAGCAGGCACTCACAGTGAGCTGATAAGCTGTGATCCATGGAGCTTCTGCTTTCATCAGACATATTTGTTTCTCTGATCCAGAGCACCTTCAGGGGAATAATCCGCTGTGAGATTTAATGCAGCAGCTCCTTGTTATCGCCGCTTTAAAGGCTGTTTTATGCAGTGATTATCCTTCCTAAATGTGCTGTGAGGAATTCACAAATCTCCTCAAGATTTGCTTTTTATTTTTTCTTTCCCTCTTTTCTCCACAGAATAATTCCTCACAGCTGTTTGGGGATCTGATTACAGGTGGTAATCAGATCAGAAGTATTCGCTCCCTTCTGCCTTTTTCCTCGTTTTAGTATCTTACGTGGCAGATCAATACAAAATAACTGAATGGCAATGATGTGGTTTTCAGGTATCATTACAAATAAATACTTAAAGCACTATGATACTATGCAATGATTACAATATAAGGACAGAAAAAAACAATTAAATAGCTACATATCATTAACAAATTAATTGTTCCTCAAAAAAATACCTACGATTTGTTTCAAATTGTTTTGTTTCATTTGATTTGTTTACGCTACAATAAAAAAGAAAGAAAGAATGAATGAGTTAAAAATAAATTGAATCTGAAAAGTGTGGAGTGGAAGGCTTTTCAGTGCATAATTTGTCGTGTGATATTTTCATTGGAATTATAGCAAAAGTATCTTAAAAATTGTCTGGACTTTGATTAAATTTTCCCATTTTTGAGTAAAAAAATTACAGAAGTCACAAAAAATAAAAAATCAGTCACAGATAACGCCCCTCCCAGTTTGCTGCACTCTGCATTTAAAAAAATAAAAAAATAAAAAATCTAATCTTCAAGGGGAGGAAAGGAAAAGAGGATCAGTTTTGGTTGCTTTAGATATCGAGTTGACATGAAGACGGGAAAGCTGGGTCAGAAAGGGAAGTGGGCAAAAAAAGGGTAAATTCAGTTCACAACCCGTTAACATGACCTCCTGACCTCAAACGCCTCATCATGACGACCGCAGGACAAACATACAGAGAGAGTCTTTCCTATTTCTGAATGTCTGGATGAACGTCTGACAAAAATGTGGAAAAAAAAACAAAACAAAACAAAAAAACAACAGAATTTGAAAACTGAAGTGAGTTTGGCAGAGTTTGCAGAGTCTGATCCTGTTTTTATGTTGCTGGTGGACAGAACTGGATGCATTCATGCTGACTTTGTTTGTGTTGACAGAACCTCTTGGTTCTGTTAAAAACTAATGAAAAAAAAAATCCCAATGCAACAAGTTGCAAACAGCAGAACCTGTTATACTGCTGTCCCCACCTTAATAACTAGAAACTTATATTTAGCTTAACTTCAATGACATTTTTTTTTTTTTTTTGCCAAGTATTTCTTTCATTTCCTCTGCGGTGCAGTGTTCACTTTGCAGATGTAGAAATGCAGTCAGCGTCTGCAGGGGACTGCAGCGGGGCTCCTCGTCCTGCAGGCAGAGTGAAGGGCTGTGCCAGGAGAGGTGAGAGAGCGGGGCAGTGGGAGAGGGGGAGAGCTGATAGATGTTTTACTGTTGGGGGAGGTTTGGGAGGAGGGGGTGGGGCAGGGGGGTCGTTCTGGGAGGGAACCAGGGGCGTAGAGGGCCGAGTTTAAAAAGGCAGACAGCGCCGGCAGCCTCTCACTCTCAGTCGCCCTTTGCTCCTCCAGCAGTGCAGCAGACCTTTTTTTTTGTTGTTGTTGCTCAGATTCTCTCCGCTGGGAACTGTACTGGACTTTTACCTCTGTTGAGGATCCTTTGGTTCGGTTTTGGCATTGCATCATGGAAGGCGCCACTGTGGAATATACGGACACTTACGAATATTACGACGACAATGAAACTGCCTGTGACTACTCGGAGTGGGAGCCCTCTTACTCCCTCATCCCCGTGCTCTACATGCTGATTTTCATCCTGGGCCTGTCGGGCAACGGTGTGGTCATCTTCACCGTGTGGAGATCCAAGTCCAAGCGCCGGGCTGCAGACGTCTACATCGGGAACCTGGCCCTCGCTGACCTCACTTTCGTCGTGACCCTGCCTCTCTGGGCTGTGTACACGGCTCTGGGCTACCACTGGCCGTTTGGCGTGGCTCTGTGCAAGATCAGCAGCTATATTGTTCTGGTCAACATGTACGCCAGCGTCTTCTGCCTCACCTGCCTGAGTTTTGACCGCTACCTGGCCATCGTGCACTCCCTGTCCAGCAACAAGCTGCGCTCCAGGGGCACCATGCTGGCATCCCTCGGCGCCATTTGGCTGCTGTCCGGGATCCTGTCCCTGCCCACGCTGCTCTTCAGGACCACCATTCAAGACCTCCACAACAATCAGACCGCATGCGCCATGGACTTCAGCCTGGTGACCATAAACCAGGACCACGAGAACCTGTGGATCGCCGGACTCAGCCTCTCCTCATCTGCCTTGGGGTTCCTCCTGCCCTTTCTGGCTATGACCATCTTCTACTGCTTCATCGGCTGCACCGTCACTCGCCACTTCAACAATCTGCGCAAGGAGGACCAGAAGAAGAAGCGCCTGCTCAAGATCATCACCACCCTGGTGGTGGTGTTTGCCATCTGCTGGACTCCCTTCCACGTGCTGAAGAGCCTGGACGCCCTCTCCTACCTGAACCTGGCCCCGAACACCTGTGGCATCATGCGCTTCGTGCTGCTGGCTCACCCCTACGCCACCTGCCTGGCCTACGTCAACAGCTGCCTCAACCCGTTCCTGTACGCCTTCTTCGACCTGCGCTTCCGCTCCCAGTGCTTGTGCCTGCTCAACCTGAAGAAGGCCATACACGGCCAGATGAGCTCCATGTCGTCCACTCTCAGCGCCCAGACTCAGAAATCGGAGATCCAGTCTCTGGCAACCAAGGTTTAGAGACCGAGGCAGGGAAGCGTGGCTGCAGGACAGTCCCAGCTGGAACCACTGGAACACTTGTCAGAGCGAAGACTGTATGTGCTGGTGGTTTGAAGCTGGCGAGGAGGCATGGTGAACTTTGAACTTTTTGCTGTCTTCGGTCATGAATTCCAATGTGTGTTGATGCTGTGTGTGTCGTCCTGACTTGTAAAGCCAGAGCCAGCTGGCTGAGCTCTTCGGCTGCTCTGGTCCTCAGATTCACACAGAGAGAGAGAGAGAGAGAGAGAGAGAGAGAGAGGGGGAAAAAAAAAGTCTATATTTTTTTGTTTTCTTGTCTCCCCACAGGAGGTATAATTTGTGAACTGAAACCTATATACACTGGATGAAACATATGGCTGTACAGTATTTTCATACCCTTCCGTCGTCCACATCTCTTGCCGTTTTTCTAAGCACTTGTCGGGATTCAGTGAGCCGGGAGATCAAACGGAAAGCCTGGTGGCAGAGGGAGGGAGGTGTAAGAGGAGAAAAAGGTGTTGCAGCTTAATTATATAGTTTGCGAAGAAGAAGAAGAAAAAAAAACAAGGTATGGGGTGGGAGGTGGGAGGGGAGGCGGTAGAAAGGCAGATGGCTGTTGACAAATGTTGTGGAACAGGAGCGGGTGGAGTGGGGTTTTTTTTTTTTTCTTGGTGTAGCTGCGGCACTAAACGTGGGGAAATGCCAGCTGATGTATATGTTGTATTTTTTTTTTAACACTGTAACTAACTACTGCATTAAAGACATGTGCTCCAAACCTGGACTCCCCAGACTCAATGAGTGTGTGTGTGTGTGTGTGTGTGTGTGTGTGTGTGTGTGTGTGTGTGTGTGTTTGTTTTATAAGTGTTTAATCTCACAAAGAAGGGAAAGTTCTGATACTAAATGTGAATATTTAACCTGCAGTTTCACATCAGTTTCATTACCCCGTCCTGTTATTTCAGTGTCAAGTTTCCCCCCCCGAAGGGTCGAAGCTTTGTTATGAATTAGCCTTGCGTTGGGTTTACACCTTCAGACTAATAGATCTCTAATCTCTATTGATTCACGGCCGGCATCCAGACTGTAAACGGGTTATGCGAAGCAGCACCCATCCTGCGCTTGTGTATTCGACCCTCAGTTGTGATTTCTGCCTAACTGTGGGGCTTTAACTGTTTGATGACACTGTAACCACACAGTCCTGTGGGTTTCCATTAAGGGCTTCTACAGGTCAAAAACCAGAAGGAGTGCGGGATTCATGTGTTCTCAATTAAAAGCTCCTTAAAGCGCTTAAAAGTTGTCCAAAACAGAGGGGTTTTTTTTTCTTTGCAATCACTACAAATCTAAACATCAAGATTATCCAAAACCCAAATGTTCACAGCGTAATAGGCTCATTACCAGTGAGCGACTCCTCTTGGGTGTCCTTTGATTTGACAGCGATGAGTCCTATTGGACATAATTACCATTTAAGACATGGCACCGGCAGGGGGGAAGCGGGACTCTGATCTTGGCAGAAGCTGGCCTGGAGAACAAGTCAATATTTGTCCCTGCTGACAGGAGATGGCAGTTAGAGCGAGAGAAAGAGAGGGCGGGGTGGGGGTACCGCAGATGCTGCAACGTGCAGAGTTTCAAGACAAAAATGGAAAAAAAAAAAAAAAGGACACCGACTGGGGCAGAGAGGTGAGAAAGCTGGGCAGGAAACACATTGTGCTCCACAACTCTAGAAGTCTCAGCATGTGCGAAGCAGAAAAAACGTGAAGCCTCAGGATTTATTGTGTCTCGGCGGTGGGTCGGATTGTGTGTTACTCCTACTCCGTCTTCAGAAGACAGAGTAGGAGTAGGAGTGGTCTACCTAGATTTGATCTCTAGGTAGACCACAGGAGGGTTACAGTGATGGATGCAGGAGCTGCAGCATATTTATCACGAGCATGTAAAGAATCCGGACCGCTTCGTCACGCGCTTCTTCTGCACCTAGTCCCATCAGACACCTCTTACTCCAACAAATGGAAGTTAGCAATAAGAATCCAGCTTTCATACTGAATATTCATAGCACAAAAAACCCCCACAAATCATCTGATTCCTGAATATAAATGTGGACACAAGCAAAGCCAAACAGGGAGGAGTTAGTCATGCATGTCGAGCTGGTCAGACATGTTGAGACGACCCGGCCTGACAGCTTGTCTGATGCAGTTAGCAAACAAGTTCGCCTTGGGAAAATCCACTCAAAACGCCAGCTGACCAAAGCACCAGGGGTCCTCGGGCGACAACGGCGCCTCAGACACCACTGTTGCGTTGGGTCGCAGAGTTCACCTAAATGTTGTCTGCGCCCGTTTGCGCCCCGGGGGCCTGTTCCTGTTATGTGTGGCGAGAGTTTGGATTGGTTCGTGTTCATCTTCCTGCAGAAAATCTGCCGGTCCGCGGCTGTTGTTACTACTTAGTTGCTAAATGCGAGTTAAATAACAGCTTTAGCCTTTTGCATGCAATAAATAACACATGCCACGTTTACTTTAGGCTACCTTCAGTCACACACATAAAGGGATATTCCAAAGGTTTTGAAGTAAGATTCTTTTTTTTCTGTTTTTTTTTTTTGTTTATTTTCAGAATAAAAATAAAACAAAATACATGGCAGTATGACTCCAGCTTCGCTAATTTTAGCGTAAACGTCCAAAACATTCTGTTGTTGGATTGTAAGAAATTAATGTCTCACTTTGCGCATAACTTGCTTTTGGTGTCTTCATTTAGTCTCACTCCAGACTGTTTGATCCTCTCCAAGACGACAACATTCTAACATATTACTCTTGATAGGAAATAGAAGAGATATGTGAGAATCTCAACTTAAAAATCTTAGACTATCACTTTAATGGTGGTGAGACTAGAAGCAGAATGTCTTCCATTTGAAACCTTTTCTAAACAAACGTCAATAATTCAGCTAATTTATTAATCTGATGTCTTTTTCATGAAGTTCACTCGTTGCTATATAAGTAAAATTTCTTCTTTGTGAAATACAATAAGACTCTCTCCAGCTCAAGACAAGACAAACCTTTCGGGTTTCCAGCCACGCTGGCGACAAGTTAATAGACGTAACCTGCCTGTTTTCCCTTCATTTCACCATCAGTCTGTGCAGAAGAAATGAATCAGCCCTCATGGTGCTTGCTCAAATATCAGTGTGAGCTCAGTGTGAGCTGCCACACCGAGACGGGGAATCTGAACCAAAACACCACGGCTGTCCTTCCCTCAGACCTCCCTGCTGTTCCATCCCACCCAGGCAGCAACAAACGCACCCCAAAGTTACAGCATGCGTGTTAGCACGAGCACGGAAACAGAGACCCGACGCACCGCTTGGACCGTCAGCGCCAACCTTCTGCAGCATTCATCCACCTGTTGCCTAAAGATGACACACACGGAATATAAATCAACACACTAACATGCTTCTTCTTCTTTTTCTTCTCTTTTTGCCTCTGCCTGCCCGCCATACCTGTGAATCTGATGCTTCTACTGCAGCAGAGAGGAAGGAGGAAGGATGCTGCACAGATCCTTACATCCATCCTGTAACAATGTGAACAGAGGCATCGCAATCAAAAATGTTCCCGAAATTCTTTTCATAGAATTATAGTTCTAAGAACTAGAATCGTTTTGTGTTTATTTCAGGAAACGGGGCTTACATGAAAAAAGTGGCAACGCTATAATCTCATACCACAGTTTGACTACAAATGTAATATTATTTGCAGCTGAAGGGAAAACATTAAGAATGCCAAATCATTCAAAGCTAGTTGGTCAAAATGTTTTCACAAATATAGAAAAGATTCGTCCTTAAAAATATTTGGTGCATCTGTGTTAGTTTAGCTTGGGCATCCCTATTTCTTATACATTAAATCAACTGTATTTTGTCACCATTGATGCTCGTTGCCGTGGTGAGAACTCAGAAACTCTGTGTAAACATGTCAGATTTCATGGAAATCCCCCCCTGCTTTTACGCTCACAAAGAAGCTGACTGCACTGTGATGTCAAAATGTACACAGGATTAAGGCTTACATTGTGCTGGTAATACAGAGCCATACTGTTTAATGACATGAGGTGTCTGAGTCTAAGCATGACCCCGGCTCCAGTCTAGACAGCAGAGGCTCTGATCGACCAAAACGAGTCCGTCCAGCCCGACACAGAAACCTGAAAAAGTTGAACTTTTCCATAACTTCCTCCACCCTTCAGTAACGTCACGTTTCAGTCCCCACAGATGTTTCTCGCTGTCTTTTCTCTGTTATTTATCTAACATAGGCAGTTTTCCCAAAGTATAGCGTTCACAATTCCATTCATTCTTGTCAAAATTTAAACCTGCTTTGCTTTCTGCAGATCTAAAGCTCGTCATTTTTGAAATGATGTCATCGTCTCGGCCTGGATTTAAATATATAAGAACAAAAGAAGTGAAGATAAACCTCAAATCTTCACACACTTCCTCACATTACAACCACAAATTTCAACCTAGCTTTTTGGGATGTTATGTGTCTAAGTTTTCAAAACTCTTTTCCAAATAAAAAAAATAAATAAAAAAAAAATAATAAAAAAGTGGTGTCCGTTTGTCTTCAGCCTCCTTCATTCAGCACCTTTAGCTGCAACCTCTCTTCTAGTTTTGATCTTCCAGAGACAATTTCTTTTTACTCTTTCTCACAAAACCCACCAATTTGACTGGAGAGCATCTATGAACACATATGTTCAAGTATTGTCAGAAAGTCAGGTCAGAACTTTGACTAGGACATACAAACGTGCTCTGAGCTCCACACCGTGGCATTGCAGCTCTAGCTGCAGGTTGAACCTCCATGCCAGTCTAAAGTCGAACGCTGGTGCAAACATGTTTACTGCCGGTCTATCCACCTCCTCAACAACTCTGATCATCCATCCATGCAGAAGCGTCCCATCAATAGTTTTTTTTTCTGTTTTTTTTCTCGTTGTGGTGTGCAATGATTGGTTTTGAGCAAGCATTATTAAGCACTATACATCTGGGTCTTCTGGTCTCATATGATCAAAGCATTTCTTCCACATGCTTGCTGAGTCCCCATCTTGGCTTGTGGTAATCTGCTGTCAGTGTAAAGGAGGGTGAATGAAAATGCATTCAGCACTTTTTAGATGATTAGTTGCAAAAAATGTCAAAACCCATTTATCAATTCCCCTGCCGTTGAAGCGTTATGCACCACTGTGTGTTGGCCTAACCCTTAAAATCCCAATGAAAACACTTTTTTGGATTGCAGCGTGACAAAACGTGAAAAGCTTTAAAGCCTGTCGGACAACCCTGCGAAGTGCAACAATCCCTCTGAAGTATGTGATTCTCGTGCTAAAAACAAAAACTTTCCCACTCCCAGTTATCTCCATATCTGTTTCCCTCAGCTGGCCGTGGTTTTCTGTTTTCACAGAGCTTGGAAAAAAAATACTCAGATTACCTCAAACCTTATCAAAAACGACTTTCACGTTCACCAGGAAAACGTGCTTAATCATAACCTCACACAAGCTCTTAGAAAGCTGCCATACACACTCTGCGGTCTCCCTCTCCGGCCCCCTCCCTCATATGATGACTGTAAATTGTAACCATGTTAGGGATATCCATGAAATCAGCTTGTCTCTGTAATCTGTCTGCTTCAACCTGGAAGTGGCCCCTCGGCGTAATTGTGCAGACCTTGAGAAAAATGGCCTGTGCATGAGCTGAGGGGGGGTTTAGTGCTGATGCCGTTATCTTCTGATCCATCCATCCATCCATCCATCCATTGAGATTAGACTTAATTCACCAGTGAATATTTCCAGGAGAGACCAGTGTCTCCCTGCCTGCTCCATACTAATGATGCCTGCTGCTGCTGGACATCGTTAGGCGGGAGACGCTGCTTCCGTGAACGGCTTGGCTTGGCCAGACCTGAATGTGCAGCCCGAGCCCTCACCAGCCCCCTATTCCGGATACGGTGGTTCTGGGAGGCCTCGACGTTCCTCAGACACAAAGGTCCTCTTCACAGCCTTCTCTATCCCGTCCATTGTGAGAGGCCGGCTTTGAGGCCCTCGGCTCCTGAGGCTAAATGCATCTCC
The DNA here is from genome assembly GCA_911649635.1 of Poeciliopsis gracilis. NCBI lineage: Eukaryota > Metazoa > Chordata > Actinopteri > Cyprinodontiformes > Poeciliidae > Poeciliopsis > Poeciliopsis gracilis. The sequence continues at coordinate 1,855,095 of CAJVRI010000005.1, read as the reverse complement.
TGTCACTGGTTCTGGTCCCAGTGCCAGTTCAGCTGCTGGAAGCGCTCAGGTGTTCAGTTCACAACAAAAACAAGTTTGCACCTCCACAAAAAAACGCACAGAGACAGATCAACAAAAGTATTGCCCTTGGGGTTTTTTTTGTTTGTCATTCGGCTTTCGTCACGACTATGTTGAGTAAGAACTGCCAGGTTGTTTTCACTTCATGTTATTTACATTTATCCAGAAGGCAGTTTCTTCTGAGCTGCTGTTATCTCTTGGGCCGCCAGGGAGCAGCAACACGCTGAAAAAAAAAAAAAGAAAAAAAAAGAAAAAGAAAATGGGAAAAAAAAGGCACACCCTCCTCTCTGACTTTACACCAGTGTTGGAGTCTTATACTCTGGTTTATATTACACATTTTGCTCATTTGAAAACAAAAAACATTCCTCTATAAAAGAATAGGGGGGAAAAAAGGCCAAAAAGCAGGAAACAAAAATTGTCACAGAGTTGAAGAGATCTATCATCTTTCTGCTGATCACACACCCTTTAAATTGTTTCACATTTTACAACCACTAAAGTGTTACATTGGGCTCTTGTGCGATGGACCAACAAGAAGCAGTAGTTGCGTACCTGTGATGTGGAAGAAATAAAACGTACATTTTCTCAGAACAGGCAATGCTCTGCAGAACCATCGACTCCAACCTCCAGGTTATTTGGGATCAAATAAAGACATATCAGGAGATCGACATCTTTGCCTGTGAGTGGGAAAGGACAGAATGAGGTCTGTGAATATGATGAGGCCACCACTGTGTTTCACTGTAAAGTTTCCCTGCACATGTGGTGTTTTTGCATAAACCCCAAAAAAGCTACTTTTTGGTCTCATCTGACAACCACAAGTTTTCTCCGTCCTCTCACACTTCGAGTGTATTGTGTCAATCTATCACATATAAAGCCAAAAACTCATGTGAGCTTTTAGGCGGCAGTGTGACAAAGACAGGAAAACTGCAATGTTACTCTTTGGAGTCATTTCAGTGACTCTAAGCCACACGATGTGCTGATCATTCTGATTATTGATATAATCAATGAATACAATTATTATGATCATCTGTTAAGCGCTTAGAGATGCGAACACTGATCTCCAAATTGTGGCACAGTGGGAAGATAATTCTGGAGGTAGTAAAATAATTACTACTGCCATCTTCTGGTCAAATTATGTACTTACCACAACAGAATTGATTGCTAAATGATTATGTTTTTCTTTGTGAAGGGATCATTTAATGATTACAGGAATCCACATGTTACTAAAGCAGGCTGGTATCTTCTGACACACTGAGTCAATCAAATGATTTCCTTTTACATTCAAGAACTTGTCGATAGAGGAACAAGATTAAACCAATGTTATTCTTTGTTGAAATTAAATCGATCGATGGGATGTTATCCCTTAAATTAAAATAATACTTTCAGATGATAAACATTGATTCCAAACAAAACTTTTTTCCATCAAATTAATGAAAGCCATTTTTTTAGTTCAAAACAAATAATGCTGCTAAAGGTTGGTTAGTTTTATAACAGGAGAGTATCTATAGGGTATTAGAAGAAAACAAGATTGACAATTTGAACTAAGTGGTTTATAAGTAAAATGTGGCAAAGGCTCGTCCACTTATTGTTTTTGCATTTTTTTTTCAAAAGAAATCTTTTAATCTGCGAATAACTACACGATTGAATTTGAGTTTGCAGTAGACTTTCTCTCATGAGTTCTTCAGACTTTTAATTGATTTTTTTTTCACAAAGTTAAATTGTTCTATAAAAGTACATTGGCTGAAATAAAACAAACAGGAAATGTCTTACATTTTTCCAAGACAATTTATTGTAAACATATTCTCAGTTACAACGTTTCAATACCAAAAACATGAAACTAATCAACATAATTCAAATGTAAGGGTTCCAGCGTTGATGTGTGAGCGTCTCTCCTCGTCTCTTTTGAGGCGTAGAGTCAGTTTCCTGTCTTACATTTCGCCTGCACAGACTTCCTGCGTTGATGCAGGAGCGGCTGAGCCGGGGGCAGAGGATTGCGGCCCTGGTAGCACTTGTGCCCTGACAGCGACAGCGCGTGATCTCTCGCCAGTGAACTTTGACCCTTCGGGGAGCTTTTCGAGCCACTGATGATGGGAGCGGATGACTTGGGGATGAGGGTGGTGGTCTGGGTCCTGGTCAGCACCTTTCCTCGCCTGGAAGCCAGCGATGGCGCCGCAGAAGGCCTCCGCTTTGTCCCGGCGTCAGGGCCCTCCTGGAGCGGTTTGGAGCGGTTTATGAGACCGCCACGTGACCCGCTTGTCATCTTACACTCCAGGTCTTTCAGGGTCTGATCCGTGTAGGCCTGCATCTCATTACGCACTGCAGATATCTGACCTCTGAACTCACCTCTTAGCAGCTCCTTACTGGCTTCCAGCTTTTCCTCAAACATTTTACTCAACATCTCCAACCTTAAATCTGTTTCCTCTTTGCAGTCCATTTTTACAGCTTCAGCTGCTTTTTCTTCCTCTTCCTTGACACCAGTCGCCGTTTCTATGCCTCTGATTTTCGACACCAGATCCAGCATGCTGCTCTTTGGGGCTTTGAACCCCCCCTGCGATCTGACCTGGTTACGCACCTGCTGGAAAACAGACATCATCTTCGCCTGCGCCTCTTTTTCCGTTACGCCGCTCCCTCCCGCGCCTTCCTCCTGCAGATTGTCGGAGGAGACGTGCTCCTCTTCCCCAGCGGCGCCGTCCTGTTGTCCAACCTTTGCAGTGCCCGTTTCTGGAGCCGTCTCTGACGCTGCGTCGCTCATTTTCACTTCTGGTCAGCTTTCGGTGAGATTCAGAGACGAGATGAGAAATGCAAGTATGGGACGAACATAACAGACTTGGGTGCATCTCCTCAGAGAGTCTGAAACCCGCAGGGATTATGGCCCAGAGGGAAATATAACGCAGATCAGACCAACATTACAACCAAATAAATTGCTTTTTTTTTTTTTTTTTCATTAAAAAACAGAAGCAATCCTTAAAGAACAGAAGAAAAAAAAAAAACCTCTTTGTAAAGAAGCACGTTAATGTTTGATGCACTTTCACATGAAATGATCCCACAGCTGAAATTGCATAAGGCTTGCAATTATTTTGTCTAGAAGGCTGCGTTCTTGCGTCTGGATGAGTGTAGCTGTCTCTAATGACAACAGTGAGGCGCCTGGCAACAGCATCAATAACAAACTCCTTCAGGGACAGTAACACTTGAGGGGGAAAACCTGGACTTCTTAGAAATGATTAATAAGCTGCTGCTGGAGCACAAAAGAACCAAATCAGCTGTTTGTGCAAATTAATCTTTAATCAACCGGCTGCACTTGAAAAATGTAAAAAAATCCCTATAAACAGAGGAAAATATCATATATTATATAAATTATATAGATAGATAGATAGATAGATAGATAGATAGATAGATAGATAGATAGATAGATAGATAGATAGATAGATAGATAGATAGATAGATAGATAGATAGATAGATAGATAGATAGATAGATAGATAGATAGATAGATAGATAGATAGATAGATAGATAGATAGATAGATTTTTTTATTCAATTGCATTTTTAAGAGAGTTTTTACTTCATTTTCATCTGAGTTTGCTTGCAAGTATTAAAATGCAGTCATCCTGTCCTGAGAACTGGCTGCCAATCAATCAATAGGAATTTGTTTGTCTTCCATTAGTTTGTTAAAACCAGAGAATCAGATTTGACTACATGTGATCCAAACAGTGACACTGCAGGTATGCAAGTCGGCTATGACTTCAAAATGCAGCATCCACATAGAAAAATATGCTTGTTAACGGCACGTGAATTGACAGTTCGAGTCAAATGAAGCTCAGTTTCATGCAGACAGCTCACAGTTGACGCTGACAGCATTCCTGCTTCTGTGATTAGTTTACCGACACCAGTGTGTTTTTTTCCCCGACGATGGATTTCACGGGAACGGGGAGCATTTCAAGGCATGTGGAGACTCGCTCGGCCTCACCCCCAGAGAGCCAATGGGAGCCCAGGATGCGTGAGCCTCCTCTTGCCACTAAACACTAACACATGGGCCTCAAATTATTCTAGAAAAATCACGCTGTAATCCTAAACCTGTGGACAATCACTGTATCTCTGTGCAGATTAAATTAGATAGTCATTTACTAAAGCGTCACCTGATATGCTGCTTTTTAAGGCAAAGAGACTCTATTGATTGCTGGAAGAAAAACAAAACAGATACAGACATTAGATTGATATTAAACTTGATATCAATTAAACTTGATGTGATATTTACTATGAGCGTCAAAGTATGTGTTACTGCTCTTGGAGTGGATGAAGAGACTGGGAAGTCCAACCGGTCTACTCAAATATTGTCCAAGTAATCATTGTATAACAGCAAACGTAGTTCTCTGTCCTCCACCAATACCAGCTCCTTATTGGTGGGAGTGTGTTCAAAAACGTCTTGCTCGCCTTTTAAACTCAGGCGTTCGCTGCGGGTCTCATTCTGGCAGCCGGGTCAAATCAAGGAAGATGGGTGAGTTTATGATTTGTTCAACTGTATGGGTCTCATTTACTGTGAACCATCACAAACAGCGAAATGCATGTGATTATTTGTCTGTTTGTTCTTGCTCTAGCTGTTTGTCTTTAAAGAATTAACAATATTTTCCGCTTTTTGCAACAGACAACATACACAGACAAAGGCGAAAAGGTAATGAACCAGCTGATTTGTGTTGTACTGAATTTATCATTATTTATGTGTCACTGGACAAACAAAGATAAAACCGGATTTTAATGCTATTTATATTTTAAGATGTGTTTCTACTGGACTTGGGCAATGAATGTGTGTAATTTATGGTTACTCCATTAGAAAGCCCCTTCTTTCCTAATTTCTTTCTGTCGTCAGCATGAGCAGGGCAAGTTCATCTGCTTCGATCACCTAACATTCTGGGTCGGAAATGCAAAGCAGGTAATTTACCTCATAAATCCCCACGTTTGTGTTGCATACATATTGCTGTCAGCTCTTTAAAACAAACAGCTTTTTTTAAATTACTACTGGACCCCATTTCCCCCAAACTGCAAGGGAAACGATCACCAGAAGATGGAGCTGTGTCACACAAATTCAAACTAGGCTTGTTTTGCAATTTGAGGTGCCCCATCATAAAGGGATGCAATAATCATTTTTGTCCACAGGCTGCATCTTATTACTGCAACAAGCTCGGATTTGAGCCGCTGGCTTACCGAGGCCTGGAGACGGGCAGCCGCGACGTGGCGTCCCACGCAGTGAAGCAGGGCAAGGTGAGGAGAACCTGGAGGAGCAACACAGCACACCACAAAAAAAAAAAAAAAAAAAAAAAAAAAAGATTAAGATCAATAAATATTTGATGGATAATTGCAGGAGCATTGATGATGTCACCACAATTAATGAATTTATGTAGATCCCCTCACAAATCTGTCCTAAGAAAGACTGGTTGGGATTATTAAACCCAGCAGCAGCTTCGTCTGGAGACCTTTAGCAGATTCTGTTTCTGCACAGCACAGATGAAAGTGAAGTCAGAATAAGGAATTGCTTTTATCTTGTTTCTGTTTCCTCTGTTTCACAGATCATTTATGTCTTCTCCTCTGCTCTGAATCCTGGTAACAAAGGTAAAGCCCTGGTCAAGAATGGTGACAGGTTTTAAGTCCAGGATCGTCCTTTTTAATTGTTACTGCAAATCAAATAACGTTTCAAGAGGTTCTTGAGAGAGAAAACTAAAGATGGTTGACGCGATCTCAAAACTGACCTCTGATTTTCAATTCGCTGTAGAGCAGATTTATTTTCAACTCTATACAGCCTGGTCTTTTTAACTAAAGGTGGACTTGTTATAGCATGGTTTGCAAATATTAAGATTTTGGCTTTAAATAATAATAATTTAAAAAAAAAGTTTTAGTTATCTGGTTTGTATTTTATCCAGTTTTAATTTTTCCATATTTCCTCACCATTAAAAACTTAACTTTTCAAGAACTTTTTGAAACCCTGAATACAAAGGCTGACCCTATGTGGCTTATAAAAGCGTCGTTTTCTCCAGAGATGGGGGATCATCTGGTGAAACATGGGGACGGAGTGAAAGACATTGCATTTACAGTGGAGGACTGCGACTTCCTGGTTCAGGTAAAGCAGCAGGTTTTGCTTCCCAGAAAATTCCCTTCAGGGTAAACGTAAAAGCTTGTAGATCACCTCAATCATGCATTTTTTTTTTTTAATTGTTTGTTTCACAGAAAGCCAGTGAGCGAGGGGCAACTATCATCAAAGAGCCCCACACTCTGGAGGACAAGAACGGGAAAATCCGGCTGGCTGTGCTTCAGACGGTAGGTTGAGCATTTTTTTTTTTTTTTTTAATTCAAGCCCAGCATTTTTGGCGTCGTTCCTGTAAGAAATAAATCATCTTTTAATTTTTGCGCTGCAGTATGGAGATACCACCCATACGTTTGTGGAGAGGAAAGGATACAAGGGATTGTTCCTGCCCGGTTTCCATCCCGCTCTGTTCAAAGACCCTTTACTACCCAAACTGTGAGAAGGCATCCTGCATTAAAACATAACACATCCCTGATTCAGAGCCAAAGATCGACTTTTCCTTGTGTTGCTTTGCAGACCGAGTGGAAAACTGGACTTCATCGATCACGTTGTGGGAAACCAATCAGATGATGAGATGGTTCCAATTGTAGAATGGTAGCGACTGGTCGCGTCTTAATTTGTCATAACTCGACGAGGTGGCGGTCTGCAGAAATCCACATTAGGGGAAGGGGCCTATGGGGAGAGATTACGCAACTCTCATTTTCTGGCACGAACCAGGCGTCTGGATGACTGCAGTTTTAAGAGGGCCTTCAGTGGTTCTTCACATATGGAACTGGTTTTTACCCCTACTATTCAGAAAAGGGCTGAAATGAGGCAGTTCTCTAAAAGAGCAACCTCATTGGTTCATTCAGGTCTTACAAGCCTTTGTTTTGATATGCATATTCCAGAGGAAAACAGAAGCTGCATATTTGAAATCATTTAACAGAGGAGGTAAAAGAGAACTATGTCTGACGTTTTGTTATGTTGTGCGCTTTGTTATGAAGTTTGGATTTGCATTTCGAAGGATCTCAGTTGTTGGTTGGTTCCTGGTCCAACAGGTATCAGAGGAACCTCCTCTTTCACCGCTTCTGGTCGGTGGACGACAAACAGCTCCAGACTGAATTCAGCGCCCTGCGCTCCATCGTAGTGGCGAACTACGAGGAGACGGTGAAGATGCCGATCAACGAGCCTGCCAAGGGAAAGAGAAAGTCTCAGATCCAGGCATGTGCACTGAAGTCGGCTCTGACGAAAAGCAAACAAACACGAATGTGTGGATTTAAGGTTCTTTCCTTCCAGGAATACGTGGAGTACTACGGCGGTCCAGGAGTGCAGCATATCGCCATGAACACGTCAGACATCGTCACATCAGTGAGACTCCACAACTCTTGAGTTGCGTGAAATCTTTATTAGCCAGGAAGACTAACTATTAAATCCAATTTACCGTTAGATTCGCAACCTGAAGGAGCGAGGCACGGAGTTTATGTCAGTGCCAGACACTTACTACGATCAGCTGAGGGAGAATCTGAAACATTCAAAGGTCAAAATCGCTGAGAACCTGGACATCCTGCAGGTCAGACCTACACCGGAGGACAACTGGGTGACTCGTGTCTATGTTTAGTCATGCTGACCAGACAAACTGTTCTTTCTAATCCTTTTCATTTCCAGGAACTGAAAATCTTGGTGGACTATGATGACAAAGGTTACTTACTTCAGATCTTCACCAAGCCAGTTCAGGACCGTCCCACGGTTTTCCTGGAGGTCATTCAGCGACACAATCACCAGGTGAAGGACAGCCCTGGGAAACCCGTTACTTAGCCTAATGAGCACAGAAAACAATTATAAACTGTTCATTTTCCTCTCCAGGGCTTTGGTGCAGGAAATTTCAAGTCTCTTTTTGAAGCCATTGAGGCAGACCAGCGTGCTCGGGGAAATCTGACCGTCCTGACACCAAATGGAGACACAAAGAGCATGTGAAGCAACCCATTAATGGTCTTTGCAACTTAAAAACCCCCCAAGAATTATTCATAACAAGTAGTACTGCTCAAGTTCCCAGAGTTATTCCGTCCAGTCTCTGATAATAAAATGCACATTGATCACTTGGGTAATTCTCAGGCTATCTTTTTTTTTTTTTCTTTTTCTTAGGCTTAATTACTTTTTGTAGGTCTTATCTCTTTTGGCAGTATGAAAATTCCTTCTTGGCAAATCTGTAAGTAAATGTGTAAAAAGAAAAAGTCAAAAACGACCTAATTTGGATCCTTTTGGTTCCATTTAATGGAACTTTATTACAAAAAGAGGTGAAAACGTTTTTCAACTCTTGACAAAACTTTGTCAACAAATGTGAGGGGAAAAAATATTATCAATAAAAAACTGTGCAAACTATTGTTGAAAAATAATGGAGTACAACACTGTAAACAAACGTACAAGTATAAAGGCAAGAAGCTATATATAAGCATAAATAAAAAAAACATAAACACTCTGCAGCCTGCAGTGATACGCTCTGAAACAACTCATGTTGCAAGTGAAACAAAGTGCTACATAGAGAAACGCTGCCCTGCTCCACAGCTTCCTCTTTTCTGTGGCGAGTACCTGAGTGAAGTTGCCCCCTCACCGTCTTCAAATCAGACAAAATTGGTGTCTAATGTTTGTGCAGCAAAAGGTTTTGTTTATGTTATTATTTTAAAGATATTAAGAAATGTTTCTAGAGGTCATCAAAGGTCAACCAGAAGGTCGATCGACTCGACTCTGTTTATGCATCAAAATTTGTTGTTTGTGCTGCTCTGGCTTTGAAGATATTAATTAAAGTTCAAAGGTCAAAAGGTCAACCAGCCACCCTCTTTTGTGAAATCAAATACAATTGGTGTCAATCAACTCAGTTATGTTTGTGTTGCCTCATAGCACAAACGCTTGACATCAATTTTGTTTGATTTTGTTATTCGGCATTCCCTGATGGAGCTTTAAATGTCCTCACGTGTTTAGAGCAACAAAATAATAAGTATTTGTGCAAAAATTATTTTGGTGACTTGTTTAAAAACACTTTTTGCAAGAAAGAGAGAAAAAAAATCGACCGTGTTTGACTTTGTTTATTTAACATATTTAACTTGTGTACAAAACCACGTGGCATGACAAGAGCCAAAAATACATCAGTTTGTACTTTTTTAAGGCACAAATAGCAAAAGATGAAAATAATGTCAAATAACCAAAATACATAAGATGCATTTCACCAGATTTTACACATGGTCCAGTTTATTCAGCTGATCGTTTCAAAGCATGCAGAGATAAACTAATGCCCCAAATACTTTTTTCATTCCTTTCTCCATCAAATTTAAAAACCTTTTCATTACTGTGCATAACCAACCCGCCAGCAGTTTTTAGCAACTGTGCAGAGTTGTAAACAGCAGCTATGATCCAGTGAGAGAGCATTTCAGGACCCCAGAGGATTTTTGCATAATAATATGAGAGTTAATTAGAGATCAGTTCAAGGATCCTCTGCAGCTATCGGCTCCACAAAGACAAGGAATCTTTGTATCTTCAATGGGAAACTTGTAGTCATATGTAATTTCTTCATTGATGCTGATCGGCTGCCGGGAGTAAATCACGATCTTCTTCTGAGACTCCACTGTGATGATCTTTGCATAACAGTTAGGCTGTAAAGACAACAAAACAAAAGACTATTTTAAGTATCAATACGATATAAAGGTATCTAAAAATCACTTGTTGCATTCAGCGCCCGCTGTGTACACACATTACAGCTGTGGTTGATGAACCTGGCTAAGTTTCCACATTTGGTTGCATCAATGATGGCGTCCTGGTCGACGCGGAACAAATAGCTGCTTCCGATGCCTTCCTCCTCGTATCTCTGCTCCCTCATGTCTGCAATGACCTAAACAAAGAGTGTGATGATACACTGCTGCACTTACACCACTGGAAAGTACCAAGAACAACCAGAGGGTCCCAGAGGAACTTCTCAGATAAAAAAAGAAACCATTCAGTGGAAATGATTTGTCAATAAACATGTGTCTCGTCTGTCAGATGAATTTATCTGATTGTTTTTACCTGTCTGATGAGCTGCCCCACATATTCAATCACCATCTCATCTGCCGCTATGGGCTCCATGGCAAACAGGCCCCACTCATGGATTAAACTCCGACTGAAGCGAATCCTCTTCTTTCGAAACTAAAAGTCAAATATCTACATCACCTTCTGATGAACCAAAGCAACAAAAGCCAATTAACGCATACAAATGTTTATTAACCATAAATGCAGCTTTCTGTAACACTCAGCAATTCTAATTATATTCAGATTTTTTTTCTTCATAAAACACTTCTAGCCAACTCATTCAGTGATATGATTATTTGAGAATTGTTATGGATAAAATTGTCTCAGGGTGACTTAGCCTAAAAACATACACAAAGGGAAGTCGGGTTTCTGATTCGCTGGTTCTGCTCACATCAAGACACCGACCAACAGAAAAACAGGACTTTAAAACAGAAACCTCATGTTTGGAGCTTATCAATTTTACATTTCTAACTCAGTCTTCTACTACTTCAATGACAAGTGATTTCATGGCCTTAATTACTCATTTCCACCAGTTAAACAATTGTTTACCTTCAGCTGGTTGAACTTAACCAGGTCGCTATAGCAGCTGAAAGAGGACAGCAGGCGGCGCTGTTCAGACCTGAAGTCGGATCCAGATCGCAGTGAAGTGGGTTGCTGTACAGGAATGCATAAACCCTGTGAAGTAACCCCTTGACCCTTAATAAAACAGGCTCTACACAGAGGTTAGTGCATTTTACCATCCTTTCCTCCCTACCTGATCCAGTGCAGAGTGAAGGTCAGCAGGAGGCTTGGTGTCCAGGAGATATTTTATCTTGTCCTTCCTGCTGATTCTGTAGAAACCTTCAGTGCGAGCGCAGCCTGTCCTGTGGACCGGCTGCCACTGGCTTTCCTCGCTGCTCTCCGTCGGGACCTTAGTCAGTAAACAAAGTTAAGAAAAGGAAGCAAAGATGTACACAGTGGCTTCAAGAGGCTTTATATTCCTGGAATATTTACATTTTTCACTCTACTTTCTAAATATTGAATGTATTGCATATGAAATTCATGGGAATAATACAAATGAGTGAACAATTGTGAAATGTAAAGAAAAAGAATAATGTCTACCAATATGTTTTGGGGGGAAAAGACTTTGTGACACTTCTGACACTTAACTGGAAACAATTTGAAAAAAATCCAAGCAGTGCACATATTTTACAAAATCATGACATGTATCTTGTAAGCATTTCTATAGTTAAATGGGATTTGAACACATTTCTTTTATCTGAATATTTGAATGAACATATCTAATCTCTACAGTCCGTCTGATCCACCACCACAGAGAACAAAAAGGATATGAGGATGAGGAATCCAGAAAGTGTCACTGAGCCACCCAGCACTGCTATCCTGCAGCCTTTCATAGGTGCTCTGCAGATGTCTGGCATCCTCTTCATCCAAACCGTCCCTACAGATGTTGTGAAGGATATTGTACTCCTCACACTGTGAACGTCTCCTCGGGCGATGATGTTGACACGACCAATTTATTCCCTTTAACAATCTCTGACGAAGGCGGGCCCTCTTTCTCCGCCTCAGCCTCCTCCACACTTTGTGCCTCGCTGAGGGTTTGACGTCGTCATAAAGCCCCGGCATGTTCTCCAGTCCCCGCAAGGGTTTTGTCCTCGCACCTGAACCTGTACGTACACGGTTTCCATCCGCAGAGTCAAACGACGATTCAGAAAGGCTGGATGGAGAGGATATGGGGAGCGGAGAAACACGATGAAGGCTGTCATGTAACAAAGGAAGAGGCATCTGTGTGTTCCTCCTGTGGACAATGTCTCTTCTAGGTAAGAAGATGTCCCTTCCCGGAGTTTTTGGGGGGGTGACATACGGATTGCTAGACAGTGGTAGAACATCTGGAGGGCTGCAGAGAGGTGAAAAAACTGTGTTCCCCTCAAAAGTTGCAGTCGTTTGACCAATTGTTGACATACATGACATGTAAGTCCATCCACCGCTTTCCTCCCTCCCAGGAGTTTTAGGCTTTTCCTCGAACGATGGGAAGGAGGCAGGTGGGAAATGGGAAGAAGCTAGAAGAATATCACTACTTGCTGGGGAGAGAGACATGGCTTCGCTGGCTTCATCCGAGTCTAAATCGATCAGTTCGGCAGCGATCCCCTTGCCTGGTGTGGGTGGCCTCTCCACTTCATCCAGAGGTGCTGGAGACGCCGGTCTGCTTTTGATCAGATTGTCAGGGTCACTGTCCACCAAGCTGCCGGTGGGAGTGAGAGGCCTCAGGTCGTCCATGCCCTCCACAGACTCTGGAGTCCATGCATGGCGTCTTGATCGCACACAGAGACCTGACTCCGCTGATTAACATAACAAAGAAGGAAACAGATTTACTTATGCTCAATCAAGAAAACTTCTACTCAATAAGGTTTGAGAAAAAACAGAATCTTGGAAAAATTACTACGACTTTAGAAAAAAAAAAAATACAAAACACTCTGAAACAATTACCTTCCTGTCCTGTAGGTAAAATGAGCTCTGAGTCTGAATGCTCACAGTGCTGGAGCTCCACCATGGAGTCCACATCGCTGCTCTCTTGGAGGCTGGCTGTACAGTTCTGCTCCATCTGATCCCTGCGCCGTGACTCTAACCAGTCCTCCAAGTCCAGCTCCAGCTGAGCTCCCGGTGTTAGAGGAGCAGAGGGAGTCACAATGAGCTCCTGCTCCACCGATTCCTCATCAGAAGATATCACAATGCACTTGTCATCACTCCTGCCATCCTCTTCCTCCTCCTCATCCTCGTCCTCCGTGTCATCATGTGGTGAACTGAGGTCTGAAGACGAGTCATCAAAACTCTCTGAAGACTCAGACGAGTAATCGTGTTCTTCTGAGGTGCTGCTGTCTGACAATCTCTCTGCAAATTAAGATGAAATTATTAACTAGTATGTGATAAGTCAGATATTTTTTGTGACGCAGCGGAATGACCCTTTAACAAACCTCTTCCACGGCGCTGTCCCTCGGTACTAGTCCGGCAGACAACAGCATCTTCATCTTCAAACCTTTTCTGTGCTGATGTCCTTTCATTACATCGCTGACCAACATCATCTCCATCGTCTCTGTCAGACTAATTAAAGCACATCTTGTATGCCACAGTTTTATCAAATCCAAACTTAACAGTTTAAGATATTGATGTGAAAACACAAAATCTTATAAAGTGTACCTGTCTAGTTTCAAGGGCAAATATCTTAGTAAACTTGAAAAAAGGCTAAACTAATTTACAAGAACTTTTCAACAAGGTATAGGAGCTTGTTTTAATAATCCCTTAACATTGATTTAAAAAGTACTAGTTCAACTGGAATATTTTTTCACTCATAACACAAAAAAAATGTTTTGATGTACGTGGAAAAATCTACCAGTGGAAATAGTACTTCTTTAAAATCATTATTAAAGAATTATTTACAAGCTCCATTATGTTGATGAAAAGCTCATTTTAGGCTAGTTTTGTCTTATTTCAGGTGTACTAAGATATTTGCACTAGAAACTAGATGGAAAACACTTGCTGAGATTTTGTGTTTTTGAGTTCATATTAAATGACATCAGGATGATATTCTAACAACAGATTTTCACTTTTTGTAAATCCTTAGTCAATTTGATAAGTACAGTATAAAAAAAGTCTAAGAGTTCATTAATTATTTATATTGCAAGCACAGACAACATCAGTTGTAGCTGGTAGTGATAATGTAATCACTGATGAGAAAGAAAATTGTATTTCTGAGTTTCCGACCAGCCAGGCACTGCTGCTGAAAATCATCTGATTCCTCATCATGGATTTATAGGTTCTTCTCTAATTATAAGAGATCATTTTATTGCCTACTGTAATTACTATGCATTTACCAAAAGCACTGGGATAATAGCCTCTACTTGGTCTGACATCTGGTGGTTATCATTATGTGTGTTGTCTTCTTCCTTCTCTTCATCGTCACTGTCCAGCTCCAGAGGTCTGGCATGTCTGCGTTTGGCTGCGTTTGATTTCTCCACATCATCATCCTCCTGCTGCAACTTTAAAGCTGAAACAAATATTTGGACACAGCTTGATAAAAGGGGAATGTTCTAGACTGGTAACAAGATCATAATAAAAAAATAAAAAAATACTACAACCTTTCTGGGCAGAACTTGACTGGTTTTCTGTTTCCTCTGACCGTTTTCTTTTTACCTGTGAAAAAAGTGTTTCAGCATGAATAATTCATTCACTCTGCAGTGGTATAGCACTGTGTCTAATATTGGAGAAATATTTTACCCTGAATGAAGGCAGAGGAGGTTTTTTGCCCTTCTCGCTAACACGGCTGAGGATATTCATGACGCCTGGCGCTCCGCTTTTCACAGGAGAAACCTGGACCTTGAACGAGAAAGTGTGCACTCATCAGGCAAAAATCGTATTTGCTCGTAGGGTTGCAACTAACTGTTATCATAGTTCTTGATTAATCGACTGGTTGTTCTGACGATTTATTGATTAATCGGGTAAAAAAAAAGTTTTGGCACCTTCTGCAGATTTTTCACTTTAACCTTTTTATACAATATCAGAAATAACATCTGCAGTCCATTTTTAGAGTAACACACTCGCAATAGGATCACAATAGGTGCCTGAAAGAAGATATTTATTTTTTTATAGCATTTGAACTGGGTGAAGCTAAAACTAGGCAACTTCAGGAGCTTTGGATTGAATATATTTTAAAAAGTTTTTTCTTATCTTAAAATCAAACTGTCAACATTTTTGCAGAGTTTTGGTGAAATCTTTCAGCAATGGTTTTTTTGCGGGGTTTGTATACTTCCACACGATTAATCGATTACTAAATGAGTTGAGGGTTATTTGAATAATTGATTCATCACAATTAATCCAATTAAACGAGCCCTATTTCAGCCCTATTTCAGCCCTATTTCAGCCCTATTTGCTTGACACACAAATAGGGCTGAAATCAATTCATCAGGGCATTAAACTTAAAATACAACAAGCAAACCTTTTTCTTCTCTTGACAGTCCCACCAGTCCTCAAACGCCCTAAAAGCCACTCCTTCAATCGTTCTCCGAGTGATGTCTTTCCTGATGATGGATTTCAGCTCATCCATGACAATGTCTAAAACCTTCTCCACTGTTATCTTGTGGCGGTGTTCCTGTGCAGGACTGTAGTCTGGCGGCGGCACGAAGGGGTTAAAAGAGGGAAAAGGCGGGGCGAGCCAGGGTGGTCGGGGGAACGGGAAAGGTGGTGCGCCCCCGAGCCTCGGAGGTAATGGTGCCGCAGGCTGCACAGGTAGAGGGTATATAGGCAAAGGAGGTGGAACAGGTAGCGGACCAGGTAAAGGTGGAGGAGGAACCAGAAAGGTCGGCGGGCGAGGAGCAATGGAAGGAGGAGGTTGAATAGGAGGAGGGGGGATGGGGATGCCCCGAGGTGGGACCCAGCCTGGAGGGGGGATTGGGATGGTGCCATTCGGTAGGCGAGGAGGGACAGGAGGCACAGGTGGAGGGAAGGGAGGGATAGCGAAAGATGCTTGTGGAGGATGTGAGCATCTGACTGAAACTGGGGGAGGAGCTCTGGGGAGACTGGGTAGAGTGGGATTAGCGAGAGAAGCTGTAGAGGGAGATTTAGGGAATGAGGATGTGTCTTTTGCTGGTAGCAGAGATCCGGATTGGAAAGTATGTGGAAGATGTATATCTTTATCGACAGCATAATGTTCCTGAGGAACGAACAAACAAAAACAACATATAACATTAATATTAAAAATGCAAATAAAATTGTTATTTTAGTATCTACTAGTTACTGTGCCTTAAAAAAGCTTTCATCAGTCTGGAACTTTGTCTTGGCACTACATGAAATTACATGTTTGTAAAGTCGAGCAAGAAGAATCTATGGTTTAATTTTTTTTTATTTTTTAAAATGAAAATCTAAGGGGTGTACCTTTGCAATTACCTTTGAGGATGAAATCCATGGAGGTGTTTCAGTGTCCTCCTGCCGTGTTACATGAACTCTGCTTACCGGAGGTTCGGACTCAGAGGGAGTGGGAGACTGGGAGTTTGCTTCCAGAAACAAAACAGCTCGATTGGTTTCATCCTCCTCGTTTTCAACGAGCAGCGATGGACTGATATTCCCCGCGTCGTGGCAGGAGCGATGGTGGCTGCTGGTAGAGGAGTCATTCGGTGACAGAGAGCAAAAAAGCAAATCCTCCGAGAAAGCACACTTAGGAGTGCAACGACTGGATGCAGGGCTGTCTGGAGAGGGTTCATCAGCCTTTGAAGTTTTCTTATCCAGGAATAAAGCATCAGAAATCCGATTGTTTATCAGCAGACTTTCAATGCGGGAGTCCAAACTCCCCACCGCAGGCTGCTGCTCTCTGTGTGGGAAGTTTACTGACGTTTGACTGACAGCTGTGAAATGGATGCTCTGGATGCTGACAGCGTTGTGTGAGGAAATCACAGACGAAGTGTGTTCTGACTGCTGAAGACCGGAGGCAGGACTGCAGGGGGGCTCCTGGTAGGCAGAGCACTTTGCTTCATCGTGCCACACCGCGAGCTGCTTCTGATTCGAGGGCGGGTTCAGAGGCTGCGGCTGGCTACTCTTAAACAGGAGGCTGACATTTGAAGGCGGGCGAGATCCCCCGTGATTCCTCGCGGGTCTAAAACGGCAAAGCGCTCGTCTTAAATGTTTATGAAGGCTATAGCTGGAAGGCTCTCCCTGGAGGACAGGAGTCGCCTGAAGGCTGGAGTAGCAGGAATCCTGGGAGAGAGGAGTCGCAGACAGGCAGGGAGTGCGGGGTGTTCCCTGAGATTGTGGCGTTAGGCCCAGGCTGCAAGGAGTGTCCCCCCAAATGCTGGAGTAGGCTGTGTCCAGGGAGAGAGGAGTGGCAATGCTGGAAGGGCTGGAGGCGTTTCCTGACTGCTGAGCGGCTGTGCTGGTCTACAACAGGAGGGACAGATGGGGGAAAGCAACATGAAGCCAAAAAGTTATTTAGCCTCTGGAAGGGCTGGGCGAAACGGCTTCAAAATAAAATCTCTGATACTTTCATATTTCCATGATTTATTAAGATTGTTTTTCAATTCAATTAAAATACTTTTGTGATCCCAAAGAGATATAAACTCTTTCATATTAATCCAAATGAAAGAGTTTAAGACCATTATGAATTAAATTGAACACCTGTGTCAGAACTGACACGTACAAAAGACAATAAATTTGCACTTACCCAGGAAGGACGTTCAAAAGCTAGCTACCTAGCTAAACGGACATCACTCTGAACTTTGGTAAACCAAGGAGTGCAATGGTGAAAAAAAAACAAACCAGACGTTCAACCCAAAAGATTTGATTAATCAATAAAATGGATTAATCGCCCAGCCCCAGCATGTGGCGTCAGCGTTCACAGCATCACCAGCAGCTTTATTGCTTACCAACAGGGTGTCGACTAAGCTCTGCAGGGCGCGCTCACTGCTTCCCACAGGCAGCGTCCAGGGAGTATATGGGCCGTTAAACAGCAGCTGGAGATATCTGGTCCTTTTCTCACCTGAGGAAATCTTTGATTCGTTAGTTAAGCAAAGACAATTACATCTACCTAAGTGTAAGAGGGAAAACAAACCACTTTCACCTTTGGGATCGATTTCCACATGTATGATGTTTCCCATCACAGATGTCTGATGAAGGTGCCGCACGGCGTTCTTCGCAGCTCTCACCGTGTCAAAGACGACCTTCGCAACCCCCAGGTGCTTCTTGTTCTTCGGGTGGTAAAATATTTCCACTTCTTCGACGTTACCATACTTCTGGCACATATTTGTGAGGAATGTTTCCCTCACATTGTCATTCAACCTGCAAAATGTCACTTCCTTGGGAGGAACAGGCCCAACGTACCACTCGTCAATCTGGAAGGACGGACATAAACATTAATTTGTTTGGGGTTTTTTTTTCCAAGTCCCTGTTTGGGCACATCTAAAAAAGACAATTGAGAAAAGTCAATTTACTCCAAATATTCAATTTGAACATTTCAATTTGAAATTTTAGCTAATGGACTCAGGGTTGTTTCTATTACTTTAATGATCATAGTCTACAGTTAAATAAAATACTTTCATTTTTTTGCACAAAAAAAAACTACACCATGTTCTAAATTATTATGCAAGTGATATTTTCTCAGATGATGGCCAGTATGATTTAATGTGCCTGTATGTATGGCTACATACAGATGGAAAAGTACCTTATATTTAGGAACCAACAAGTCAGTCCTGTTGTATTTACTCCACAGGCGGCACACTCTGGGATCTCTGACGGTGTCCACAGGAAACAGACCTAAATCCTCAACCTGACAACGAAAAATACTTACTATTATCGTGGAATATAAAATGAACTCATTTCAACTTTTAGGCAAAGGATGGACGCAATAATTGGAGGTCAATACTTACGGGTATGTTAAAATATTGCCCATCAAAGCGACACACTTTGTACAGTCCTTTAGTTAAGGCAGGGTCAATGATTAATTTGCAACTTTTCCACTGCTGAGGAGGTGTCTCTGTCTCTGTGAAGTGGTTTTCGCTTTCCATTACATTAGTCAAAACCTGTAGGAGCGTCAAAAATAAAGGCCATATGGCGTCATTTTGCAGCACGGTCAACGCTGCTGTAAGCTAGCAGAAATGAGTCCTCCAGCAGAGGTTAACACACCCCAACAGGTGATGGAGAGCATCACCTGTTTCCATATCTGAACGATAACAAGCTGTGAAACGAAACGCGCTCAAATACCCAGAGTTAGTCGGAGCGTAACACTCCTTATCTCGCTTACCTGTACCGAAGTTTTGTCTTTTGAACAGGCAACATTGTTGCAAAGCTGTTAAAAATGTTCGGTGTTTTTTTTTTTTTTTTTTTACACGTCGTCGCGCTGGTAGGATAATGGATTCATCCGCCAGGAGGCAGAAACAGAGAATGTAATGTAGATCCTGGGGCTGCGCGGAAGAACACCGAAAGAGTGGAGTGACATGGAAAGTGCAACTAGGAGAAATATCCCTCCAAAATGAAACTCACCCCCTGAACACCTCCCAACTTCTTAATGAATATTATATGCTTAAGAAATTTGATAGAAAAATCTACATATAAATGAAGCAATTTTATAGAAAATTGCTTGTTTTATTTCTGTAGAATAATTGAGTTGTAATACATTCATGACAAGTATAAAATGCTTCATGCGTGTAATAAACTGCAAGAAGAAACTGTATTTATTTAGCCTGTATCAGGTTTCTTTCACTTTTATTACTTTGTTTTAAAATATCATCTATTTCTAATCCAACGGCACATCCTGAATTCAACATTCACTTCAACCAAAGTGAATGTTGGTTCACTTTTCCACTTTTCAACTTTGAGATCTGGTGAAACATTTTTAACCCAAGTAATGTTTGGGTTAAAACATTTAATTAGTTGTTTAATAAACTAATTCAAATTTATAACCTGTTGTGTTATAAAGCCAGACCTGGATCGGTCCGTATTTTACCATTGAATGTTTGTAAAACACCCTGGTTTAGTTTAACTCCAGAGGTTTATCTACATCTCTGCATTTGAAATTTAAGCTCAACACATTGTACCGCTCTGTGAAAAAAAACGTTGATGCATCCAGTTGTGGTGGGTGTGCTCACTGTATGTCTTCAGGGGGGGGGGGGGGATGTCATTGTTGCTGCAAATAGGAATTTGTCTGCTCAAGAAACTCTGTTCATTGTAACACAGCAAATTGACTTTTGGTTTATGAAGAACAATCTTGGAAATTTGTGCAGAGAAAGTCTTTGCAAACAAACAAAAAAAAAGAAATCTATATCTTTAGTTTAGTAAAGAAAAATGGTTTGTGGGTCTTTGTTGTGATGATAGACGCTCATGGCTGACATGGCTGAGAGCCGTGACCTAATTTAAACCACGATGTCCACATGTTTCCTGTGCGATTGATTCTACTGTGACCCAACTTCAGCTCCTCTCCACAGTGTCGCATTGTTTTCCTCTGCAGTTTTAGACATGCAAATGAGAATGTGAGGGATGCGTAAATAAATATATTTTATTCACAAACTGATCCAAAGGTGACATGACTAGAAACACACGGAAACAAACAGAGCATTTAACGAACCGTACTTTTAAGCCGTGCAGTAGCATACACTCCATTTAATAAATAAGCACAGAAATGAACAATAGTAACAGAAAAGTGTCGTGGAAGATTGCTTCCTGATTAATGCTGTGAGTAATTACCTCACGACCAGACATTTGGTAAGGCACTCCTGTGAGTTTTTGGTGTTTGACTTAATGACAAAAGTGAAAATGAAATCTGACCAGGAACATTTGAACACTGAAAATGACAATTACAAAGCTCCGTACAACCTATGAGCAATACATACGCAAGTGACCCTACAAAACAACACAATCTTCATATCAACAGAAAAGTGTAACCATATTCCAACAAAGTGTGGCATCACCATTAGAACTCAGAGTGCAACAGACAAGCTTTGTAAAGACAAGGTGTCTCGTGCAGCTTTGCTACGGCGAGACGACAACAGCCTCAACCACATCGAAGCCTTTATTGATGTGGACATGAGAAAAAACACAAGCCTTATTCCGCAACATAAACAATCTGTAACCATGCTTCAGCTTGTGAACTACTGCACAAAATGTACAAAACACGCAAATTTGCAAGTAACAATTTAAACAATTTGATGCTCCGCAAAAGTTGCTCAAGAACACTTTCCCTGCAGCCGGCCACCACTTCTTGATTTACAGTGTATTTGATTGAAACAAACAAACAAACAAAAGAGACGGTATGAAAATGAGAGGACAAAAGGGTGTCCTTAATGAACAGTTTAACAGTTGTTGTGATATTTAACAGATTTAAAGTGCATTGTCAAAAATGCATCAGTCAATTTGTCCTTGATCAATGCAGTGCATGCAGAATTGTTTGGCAGGTCAAAGGTTACTTTCATGGACTAATCACTGTGGTCCAGGAAAGGCGTCTTTATTTAACAGTGCCCTGAACCGGAAATACAACATTTCTAGATATTTTCTGTATATATATTTTTTCACAAATACTGCTGAATGTCTTTCCCCAAAAATGATCTTTGGTAATTTCAGGACACTATACCGTAAAAAAAAGCTAAACGATAATCCCAGAGATGAATCCTGAAAACGGTTCTTTTGTTCAACAGGTTTGGTAATAAAACATTCAGAGATTTGGTTCAGAGATTTAGTCGTACTGAAAATGATAAAAAAAACAAAACAAAAAAAACCCAAAATGCATTTCAGTCATTAGCTAACAAGAAAACAAGGTGGGAAAAACTTTGAGCTACAGCTGAATGCTGCACTATTGACATGCAGCACGTCTGAGAAGAAAACAGCACTTTGACAGAGGCAAACATTCGATAGTGAAGACTCCAGACGGCCTGGGATACTGAATTTGAGAGAAAAATTGATTCACCTTATCCCAGTTTTCATCTTAGAACATCTGGCATTTTCAAATCCATTTAAAATAAAGCATGTTGTGCACAATCACTCACATCTGCCCCCTTCAGCTGATTTGGACCTTTCCCTCATCAACAAGAAGACACTCATAGCGACACATCCGGCTGCTTACATATAACCAAATGGCTGCTAGAATAAAATACAGATCTTTATATTAAAGCCAATAAAATGTGTAAGTCACCCCAGCATCTCAGTGCTTTGGAAATTTCATCTCACAAATCACGCATTTTTATCTTTTAAGGATGTCGGCAACTAAAAATGATTTAATTACCCGCATATAAAAGTAAACCAAATTTTGTAAACATCCAACACATAGAAAATGATTGAGCTGTGAATGCACGCTGTGACTCATCAGAATACCAACATAGAAAAAAAAAAAAAAAAAAAAAAAGGGAAGTCTACCAAACTCGATGGGTTACAGTTACGGGAAATGTCCGGCTGCCTTCAACTCGTCGTTCTCGGCCCCGTGATTCAGCTGTTTCTGGAGCTGAATGACCTGGTCCAGCTCTCGGATCTGCCGGTCCGTTTTGTGGCTGACTAGCGTGCGGTAGAAGTGGACAGCGAAGACGATGAAGACGAGTCCGAACGGCACCATTATGCAGGTGGACGCGATGGCCGCCGCCTCGCCGGAGCTGATGGTGGAGTTGGTTTCCTTTTTGAGCGGCAGGAACTTCACCCAGCAAAGGAGCATGACCTCAGTCAGGAACAGGAGGGTGCCGATGACCGTGGAGAAGGCCCAGGCCAGCTCTATGTGGCGGTGCATGCGCTCGTGGGGCGACTCGTTGACGGAGTTGAGGTTGTGAACGTTGCTGACGGCCTCCAGGTTCGGGAGGATGCAGGTGCTGATCATGAGGGCGAACAAATGCACAGCGACCAGAACCGTGGTGCAGGCGCTGAAGGCGATCAGCAGTCCGGGAGGATACGTGTGAGTGGGCTCCAGCTGTACCTCCACCATGGCAACCTGGGAGAAAACATCAAGAGATTATTAAGCAACAGCGACAACCAGTAAAGATTTCTCTTTCGTTTAGTTCGGCCATTTTGAAATTGCGAGATAATTATTCTGTTGACATGAGACTTCTTTTTCTGTCATTAACATTTCACCAACTTATTATATAACTGTGGATATTCGATGTTTAATTTTGATTTGTATAAATGAAATCAGTTTCATGGTCTGTACCGTCAACTCAGTTCTAATGATGGACACATTAGTTTTCCTCCCACTAGAGTGCTTCGCTTTAGACATGCATAAAAATGTTCATTTCCTCAAATAAATGCATTCACAATGAATCTATTTATTGTTGATCACCATAAGTTCACGCCTCTATTCATTATCCGTAACCTGTTATCCTTGCAGGCTGCCAAAGATTTAAAACTGGGAAATGTCACCAAACTCAAGTGCAGCAAAACAGTGTTCGCCCCGGATGGCTGAATCATGCTTTGGGATTTTAACTTGTAAAAAATAATGAAATAAAATGTTCTTCATTATCCTTCGTAAGTACATGTTACTTTGTGTTGATCTGTCAGAGCAAATCCAGTAGAGCACAATGTTCTGTGGGTGTAATGAAACCAAACATTAAAAGCAATCATTCTGAAACTTTTATATGCGCACTAAAAATAGTTTTCTGTATTAAAAGTTTTTGTAGTTCAGGATGTAACACGGTCTCAGGAAATAGACATGATGTGCTCCTTTCCCTTCATGACACTTCAGTTCAGCTAACACCTTTTCTTCAAAGCATTTTCTTTCCACCTCGGTTATTTTTGGCACGCTGGCAACGAAGCGAGCAAAATATCTGCGGCGCCTTGAAAAAAGTATTTAGATTTTGCCACATTTCAACTGGGCCTTTTATGAAATGTACATTTTTGGAAACAAAAGTCTGAAAAGTTTCTGTTTTTATGCTTTTAGTCCTGAAACCAGAGTCCTTCACAGCAATTACAGCTCCAAGGCTCTTGCTGCTGTACTGTTTGGGGTGATCTGATTTTTTAAAAATATTTTTCCTGTAATACTCTGTACACAAGTCAAAAAGTTCAGCGTTTGCATCTTTTTGCTGTAAAATAACTTGAGATTACCCCTCTTGTAAACTTTCATTATATAAAACTGAACTGAACTCTCCACCCGAGCTGTGAATGTCCACAACTCCCCCAGAGTTACCACGAGCGTTCTGGCTGCTTCTGTTCGACCAGCCTGTCAGTTCAAACGGACGTCCTTGTCTCGCAACTTTTTCTTCTGAGATGTACGGTTTCATCTTGAGATAAATGAAGCATTAATTGCTCCACAGAAAGTTTAAAGTTTGAGACATTATTAACCACGTCTCTGCTGTGTTCCTTGATTCATGACAATAGTTGTTTTTTTTTTGTTTTTTTTTCTGACTAACCTATGCTACCTTCACAGAGCAGCTGAATCTATACAGAGAAAATTACAAGTGAATGCAGGCGCCACAGGATTTTATTTAGGGGTATCAGTAAAGGTAGCTGAATGTGAATACACATGCACATAACAATTTTCAGGGTTTTTACTTTTTAATCGCACGTATGCACGACTTTGTGTCGGAGTACAGAATTAAAACCCAATCTGTTGCACCAATTGTTGAGGTTGCAGCCTGAGCACAGAGGGAAAAGCTCGCCTGTTGGCCCCTGGCTATAAAGGAGGGATCGTCGCGGACAACAATAATCTGCGTCACACGCAAACTCTCCGGGTGTAGGTGCGCGCGGCCCGCGAAGTTGCGCATTATATCTGCGAGCACCTAAACTTAAACCCCACGTACTCACCATGGCGAAACCCGACAGGAGAGCCGAAGTGCGGCTGGTGGCCTTGAGCTTAGCTCGGCTCAAGTACAGCTTTCTCCAGGACAGCGCCTGCATGGAGTGCTCGTTCAGGCTCATTCTGGCAGCTGTTCCAGGAGAGAGAGCCCAAAGTTTTCCTGACGACGCGGAAATGTGCGACAACGCGCTCGGACTCGACGGAGGAGCTTCAGCCCCAGTCGGAGGCTAAAAATAAAAGACTTCTATAGGGGCAGCTCCCGAAAATCTGTCAAAGAAAAAAAAAAAACAAAAAAAAAAACTTCTCCGCAACAGCTGACCGTCCAACTCTATGAGGAGGAAACTCAAGATACCCACAATTCAACGCTGCTCGCAGCCGCTGCAACTGTCAGGTCTGTCCCCTGCGCTTCCCCTTCCCTCTGGGAAAAAAAAAGAAAAAAAAGGTTTGACATCATTGACGCCCTTTTCTTTTTCTTTTTAGCTAACCTTCTGCGCGCGCAGTGGTCTTTGTGGCGCACGCAACTCGATCAACTTGAGATTTAGTTGAAGTAAAAATCTGCTTTGCTTCTATAAGGTAAATAAAAGCGAGCTGTCTTTTTTTTCCACAGAGAGACCTCTGTGTCAATGAGAGGCCGGTTCAACTCTAAAAATGTATAACTGAGTAAATGCAAATGTTATTGTGCACTTACACGCTCCACTTGAGTGAATGTTCTACTTTCTGCCTTCAAATAGAGCATCATGATGGAGAATAAAGACGATTTAGGTTACCTTAACTGTGTGGGATCATTGTTGGTGACTGGGGCAAGGTTGTCTGAGTATTTTGGAAACTGCTGATCTCGAGGGAATTTCAGATATAGTCATTTATTTGACCTGTGGCCTAAAATATCCATTGAGCATACCCATGTGGATACCCATTCCAGAGGTCGGATGGAAATGGGTGGACTGGCTGGATATGACATAATGGCAACAGCAGCTCGAATAACTGTTTCTTGGAACCGGTTTATGTGAAATACCAGCAATCTTATCCTACATTTCCCAAAAATTAGGCAGTTTTTTTGGTCTGACGAGTCTCTGTTTCAGTTTCAGCGAACTACGTTCATATGGAAGGGGTCAGAAATATAAGCAACAGGAAATCTTATCAATCCTAATTTCTGTCTTCTATCACTGGCTGAGGCTGCTGCTGATGGTGGTGGTAAAATGCTACAATTGATTTATTCTTGGCACACTCTGGACAATTTGAGCGTATAGCCAGTATTGCCGCTGACTATATCCATCTCTATATGACCACAATGCAGGCGTCTTCTGATGGCTCTTGCTCCATCCGTTTTAACACACCATGCCACAATGCTAATCGGTACTAATGGTAAGAAAACACGTATTAATATTAAATGCAGCATTTGCACTTAGATGAATTAATAGTGCATCTAAGTGCATGAACAGTTGTGCTCATCAACGATCATTTGTGAAGTCGAAGAAGGAGAAACAATTTCAGAGACACTAGATGGTGCCAAAGAAAAGCATTTCAGCAACATTTCACTGAACTCCACAATTGTCAGTCACCTTTGTACTTATATAAGACAGACAAATGCTGAGAGAGCTACTGTTACCTAAATAGGTGTACTGGTGCTGTATTCAAATGAAAAATTATTGTTAATTGCATTTATGTTTGAACTAATGTTTAAATTTGCATTTGTTAATGGTTTTACCCACAAAATCGAATAAAATCAATTTATTTTCCATTGCATTCTCTATACACAAAGAATTTTTCAGAGACATATAAATGTTATTGTGAATTATTTGTTAACTAGTTAGACAGTCGAAGAGATAAAAAGCAATTACTTAGATTAAGAAAAGAATACAGTTAGATAAAGACTGGGGAAACGTTTACAGAATATGTTTAAATATTCAGTTTGCATATCTAGTTACAAGTCTTCCCTAAAATAGCAAAGGTTAACATGTTAAGTAAATAAAATTAACAAAGCCGGAAATTTCCTACGGAGAGTCATCTTGTATCTGACTATCGTCACTTCCTGCTAAAACAATGCTGCATTCACTTCACGCAGTATGTGTCGTTCCTAACTATAAAGACATTAATCAGTTTGTTAAATGTTGTAAATTTCTTCACATAAGTTTACATTTACAATTTGTGGTGTGTTGGTTTTCATTTTTGTCTCCTTCCATCCTTAAATGTTTTTTTTTTAATTTTTTTATTTTGCTGTACTGTCTGTTTTAGGATGAGTTTTTTGTAAACATGATTCTTTTAAAAGGTTGGCTGCAGTGACCCTAATCTGGCTTTATATTAAAAGGAAAAAAATACTATGAAAATACTTGCCCTAACAGTTGCTTTAGCAAATATTTTCAGTGTTTTTTTTCTAATCACAACTTTTCTAGTCATTACATTTTTATTAAGTGAAGAGAAGCACCAAGGTAAATTGGGCTATTCAAATATACCCATCACCTTGTTTTTCCCCTCACTTTTTTCCATTTACCCTTATATATTCGGAAAATGCATAATTATAATATTATCGTTTAATATTGCAGTTGATTGTGAGTGGCCCATTCTTTATCTTTTCCATCATCAAAAATGATCCCACCACTTCACTGAAGCTTAAGCGTACACTTAAATATACATCAAATATAATCATGAAAGATGTAACCAATGTGCATGTAATGTTAAATATAGAAAGAGGCAAACGAACTTGAACCACTGAAAATATCAACAGAACCATGCCACAAAAAAAGACTCTTATTGATAAACCATGATGGAATTATGAATCCCAAGATGTTCGGTATACCATAGGGTAAAAGTCAAGAATAATATGATTATTATTATTAAATTGTAGGTAATATTTGACCTTTTTATAGTCTTTCACAAGGATTTTGCTTCAACGATTCAGCGCTATCTCTTTAAGTGAACAGGAAGCTGACATTTCCCGCGGCGCCTGAAGGCAGCGCGGCGAACATCGCTGGCATCTGCTGGGCCGTGTTGCTGTGTGGGAGGGGGGGGGGGAGAGCTGAGCCGCGAGCTCGATCAGCCATGTTAGTTTCCTTCTGCTGTTCACGAACGATGAGAGAGGAGAGTCATGGCCTTGTCAATGAGCGGAGACGATGAAGAATATGAGTCAGAGTCCGAGCAGGTACTCACCGCTACTCTTCGTTATGTTGACGGTTTTAGTCCGTGGGAAGTTTAACGAACTGTGAGGAAGAAAAAGGCGGTTTGGTTTTTCTTTTTTTGTACGGCAGCTTAAAGGTTAGCGATAACCCCGCTCTGTGTGCTGTGTTTGTGTGAGTCAGGTTCAGCCGAAGATATTAGAAAAAGGCTTTTATAAACGTCACTCACCTGTAATAATGGACATTATGTACACGTATAAAGGTGTTTATTAGCTGTTGTACACTAAGCTGTCCGGGTCACGGCAGACACTCTGCTGCTTTGATGTTAGCTACAACTGACCCATTTTGCGCTGGCCATTAACACGGCGCAGCTTCGGTCCAGTCATGATTTCGATAGTTTCCTGTTAGCAGGAGCCTCCACCAGCCAGCAGCTCGGCTTCAACGTGTGTTAAATCCGGACGCGGAGCGAACGCTCTTTCTGCTGCCCGAGCAGCGAGCTGCCACGTTGGAAATGCTTTCTTTCTTTTGATTCATTTCCTCACTCTTCCAAAAACTTGTCCTGCCACTCTGCGCCTTTAAGAAGGCTCTGGGCGAAATGTTGTTGAGGCAGGGACCGGGGAGGGGGATGGGGAGAGGGAACAATGAAGTGGCTTTACTTCTGGTGCTGGCTGGACCTCTGCTTCTTAAACTACGGGTACCCACAATCCCACCACCCTAAATAAAAACAAACAAACAAAAACACCGTCCTGTTGCGCAGATCTTGACATTTTACTCGTTTTGCGCTTGGTAGAGTTCATGAGGAACGCTTAAAAGTGCTGATGCAAGATCCACATCAACGTGCTTGCACAATATTTGTACCCACAACAAGGTTCCATTATCGGTACAATATCAAAGATGGATGTTTTCACTCGTTTCCACCGTGACACGTGGTTTGTGGACAGCAGCACTTGTTGTTATGAAGACCTCAGCAGATGATGAGCCTTGTGACTTTCTCCTACAAAATCTGAACCGAGGCTGAGTCAGACTGTGCTTGGCATAGTAAGCTGTACTTTTTTTTTTTTTTTTGTTCACAGGCCTCTGCAGCCAATCCCAAATTCCTGTCATATTACTGCAGAGTAACAGTCAGCACGAATCAGCTGATGCAGTAATGGCTCTAGGGGCCATCTTCAGCAAATGTGATCAGGGTTTTTGTTTGTCACAACTTTCAGGGCGGTACACTTTCGTTGTTATTTAAAGCGAGGCACGGAGGTAAAAAGTGGACTATTCAAGAATATAATCCTTTTTTTTTTTTTTTTAAACTCACATCTGTTTCCATTTATCCCAGTTTTCTGTATTTTTAGAAAATTGCAATTATGGTATTAATTGCTATCAACTTCGTTTTCCTCACTCTTCAGTTTCTATTTTGTCATCACGATGGCCCCACCACTATAATGAAGCTTTAGCTTCTCGATCACTTGGATCCAGTTCAGGTGTGGACAGGAAACGTGTAAAGAGTCCGTTCCAAGCAGCCAGATGTGTTAGCTATGTTAGGGGTTTTCATCCGGGGACTCTCTTTTTTTGTGGCAGAATTGCAGAAATTACTCTCAGAATCCATTTTATTGACTTTAAATATCAGACTATATAGACTTCAGAGGACATAAAATGAAAAAAAGGAAAATAAATTCACCTCTTGTGAGAACTAAAACCTCTTGTTTCATTGCTTTTGGCCACTTCCTCTGCTGCAGTTCATTGAGAACTATCTTTATCGTGATGGTCCATATTTATAATTTATTTTCCTCAAAGAGGTGACGCTAAGAAAACGGGCATTTACCTCTTTCGTACTCCATCTTTCTGTACCAAACTTTCCGTGTAGAAATGGGACTTTGTACCTTCTGGACGTTTATAAGCAGTTTGTTCTTCTGCCCTCTTGCACTACTGATTTCTACTATCTACTGCTAGCCTACCGTTTGATACACGACTTGCATACTTGCTTGCTTTGAGGTATTTTGGTTTGATCAGAGGTCACAATAAGCAGGCTGCTGCACAACGAGCTGAAATGCTCTGGAGTG
Source organism: Poeciliopsis gracilis (assembly GCA_911649635.1). Classification (NCBI taxonomy): domain Eukaryota; kingdom Metazoa; phylum Chordata; class Actinopteri; order Cyprinodontiformes; family Poeciliidae; genus Poeciliopsis; species Poeciliopsis gracilis. Next base: position 1,825,544 of record CAJVRI010000005.1, on the reverse strand, counting down.
AAACGACACTGGCGTGAAAGTGGTAAACATTGGTCAGGCCAGGGATGAGGCGACTTTGGCTGTTGTGAGTGATGCTGACAGTCACAGCCATCCCGGGAGCAGCTGCTCATCCCTCACTGGTTCCCTCCCACATTTATTATTATTATTATTATTATTATTATTATTTTTACTGGAGCTGGATGCGTCTGCTGGAGTGCGTTTTGTCGAAATCATTTGTTAGCAGCCGTTAGGGTGCGCTATCGGGGAAACAATCTGGAAAGTGTAAAATTTGGGAGAAATGCGACTGCAGACGTTGCTCCTTCTTTATAGTTTATAGGCAACATTTTATATCTGCGCATTCCTCCAAGCTTCTGCTTTCTGTCATTCTTCTTTCTTTCCTTTTTGTCCTAGTTCCTCTAGAAATAAGCTCATGGTGAACTTTTGTGTTCGACGCCTCATTGTGCTCTCTTCAAAATGGCACAAAGCACTAGAAAGTAGTCCAGGAAAAGTCTGGAATTCAGTCTTGTGTGGGGGGGATGAATGTGAAGAAACCCTGGAATCTGTTATCTGAAGGATTAGGGAGAGGAGATTAGTCATGTAATGATTTACTTTGGATGTTTTCAGTTGGGAGTCATCAGGACAAGTTTCACCTTTCGTCTTCAGTAAAAAGCTTCAGTCATTGTTGTCGTTAACCCAGATTGTCCTGTTGACCTCCTGACGCGCGTTACCTGTTATACCTGTCCTCTGGATGCAAGCAGGAACAAAATCTACCTCCAGTTGTTTGCTAACGTGTAACAATTTAAGGAGCTAGCAGCAGCAGCAGCAGCAGCAGCAGCAGCAGTAAGTCAGCAGTGTGGAGCCTAAAAGCAATGCTATAAGAATAAATCAGAAAGATGTTCACAGCCTCAAAGGAAATCATAACCACCTCCAGCGAGTTTATTTTTATCCATCTGTCACGCTCCCCTATTTAAACATTTGCCACCAGCAAGGCGAACTGTTGCCAAGGTAACGTCTCCTGCGAAGATGAAAGGAGCTGAGATGGCTTCTTCTTTTTGTTGTATTTTATAGTAATGCCATGGAAACGAGGAGGATTTATTTTTTTTAAAAGAGATTGATATTGAAGATAATTTAATAAACGTTGCTGCAGCTTTTCTACTGTAAGTATGTGGATGTTTTTTTTTTTTTTTTATGCCTTCCTCCTCCTGCTCTACTTTATGTGATTAAATTCAATTGGACCAGATGAGGCTTCATTTGTGTGGCCTGCTTGTGTGCTGTGGAGAAATGCATGATGGAGATATCAGGATTTTTCCACTGAGTGACAAACTATTAAATTATTGTTAATTAATCCCGATAGTTTGAATATCAAATATATAGGTTAAACTTCCTTCTGACATGCTTTACCACTTTTCCTGGCAGATTTTCAAAATAAAAAATCCCCTGTATTAGTTTCTGCAGGGTCTTAAACTGCAGTTGGTTAATGCTTAAACCCGTACATGCATTCGCTGCGTTTTGGTCATGGTGTCAGTAGAGTTCATTTGTTAAATTTGTTGTAGTTTTTGCGGAGGAATTCAGATATTTTGCGCTACAACAAAACTACAAATCCCAGGCTTGCAAAGAACTGTACCCCGGAAGCTGCCGAGTTGCAAATATAACATTCTTTTTATCTAATGTTATGTTTTAGTTCCTTATTAAATATGCTAGTTTTTGTAATGCTCAAGTTTGAAATTTAAATCCAAGAGATTTTGCAAAAATGACAAAAAAAAACTGACATGTGTTCCTTTGTGAAAACTTTATTTAAAAGTGCATCAAAGAACATGCATTCCTGTTATTTGATGTGTTCAAAGACTGAAAACTGTAGGAGTAGTTAGTTGTGATGTGTTCAATTAACAGGCAAGATAAATCAGATTTTTCAGTATTTGACCTGCAGATTTGGTCCGTACCTTTTTTAGTTTATATTTGTCCAGAACCTGAAATAACAGGAGAACAATCAATACATCACATGTCTGTTCAGCATCAGCGACTCCCAATAAAGTATGTTGACTCGGCATTTTACCAAGAGAATTTCTCTAACCCTCTCCTTTTAAAAATATCTGCTCTCAGACCTGTAGTTTAATTGGTTTTCGATGAACCATGTGAACCGTTTCTGTCTCCCAGCAGCGAGCAGTCCACCGTCCGAAGCCAAAGATGGGGTCAACGTCGGCCGTCAAGCTGCCGTCCAACCGGAGCGCGTCGGGAGCCAGGCGCCGAAGAACGCGCTGCCGGAAGTGCGAGGCGTGTCTCCGCACAGAATGCGGAGAGTGCCACTTCTGCAAGGACATGAAGAAGTTTGGGGGGCCGGGTCGCATGAAGCAGTCCTGCATCATGAGGCAGTGCATCGCGGTGAGTCAGAGAATGAGTCAGTCATTCCCAAGCTAGTTAAAATACAGTAGGAAGCGATTGAGTAATTGGCACTTGAGCGCCGTTAAATTCTGCCGCTCTCGTTTGTCCCGCAGCCCGTCCTGCCCCACACGGCCGTGTGTGTGGTGTGTAAAGAGGCGGGGAAGGAGGACACCCTGGAGGACGAAGAGGAAAAGTTCAACTTCATGCTAATGGAGTGCTCCATCTGCAACGAGATCGTCCACCCCAACTGCCTCAAGGTACGCGGAGCCTCAGCCGGACGGTTCCCATGGCGACTCGTTTTTGCTGGAGCAGCGTCCCGGGAAGGCCACGTCATTATGACATGACTCAGCCCTTTTACACTGGAATCTGGAGTTAGTTTATGCAGAGATTGTTTTTTGTTGATGAAACCCGCTGCTCTTACTCATCTGGTTATGTGATTATAAAGCCTGATTCTTTTTCATTTTACTTTGACTTTTCAGCCTATAAGCTGCGAGTAAAACACTAAACCTGTAATTGTTTGGAAGTCGACTGCCAAAGAACAAAAACTCTGCTTGTCGAGTCAGAAACATGTCGCTGCTGGTCCAGACGTGACCAGACCCGCTTTCTAAGGCCCTGCTGCTACTGTAGCCGACGACACAGAACCAGAATGTCAGCAGTGTTTCCATTTTATTAAACAAACGCAGTTGGAAAAAAAAATAGCTGTCATAAAAATGCCTTGTTGACTTGCACAGTGCAGCTTAAGACGCGTAAGTTCCTCATGGCATCTAAAAGCCACTTCCTCTTCATGCAGCCAATACATGTAGATGGCGTGGCGATCTGGGTGGACCACCGCTGCAGCTCCTGCTGCTGCTGCTGCTGCTGCAGCCGCCGCTGCTGCTGCTCCTGCTGCAGCCGCCGCTGCTGCTCCTGCTGCTGCTGCAAGATCATTATTTGCAACAGAAATTAAAATTCCTGGGCAGGGAGGATTGTAGTCACAAATATTGCATAACCTTTAAAAAAAAACCCAGAAAAAGACAACTTCAAATTGTTAATAAATATCTACTCCAGGAAATTAGTCATTTTTAAAGAGCCCCACTTCATTATGTTTTATAGGTTTTAAAATAAAAAAAAAGTTTAGCAGAAAAGAAGGTGGGTACATTTCCTTTTGTGGGATGAACATAATTTGCAACTTAATGTCCAAATTGAAAAAAAAAATATCTCTGGTATTTTTAATGTTATTCTGTTGTGAAATTAATAATTGTATGACAGAAAAACCTGTTTAAACTAGTATTTGTTGTTAAATTTATAATCAAAACTCTAGTTTATTCTTTATCGTTTTAAGGCAGTTATTAGGAGTCGTTGCAAACGCCTGCTCTCTAGGGAGAGGAAGCATAGGAAATATGTGTTAAAAAGAACTGCATGTCGCTTTATCTTGTCATATCTGCAAGGTAGATGGTGGTGGCAGCGTCATGCTGTGGCCAAGAAGCCGGTTAGGACTGATGGACATCTTTTGGCCACGTGTCACTTGTTCTTTTATGTTAGAGAACGACGGTGCATGAATTTACATTTGACAGAAATTGGTTCAATACTTTTTTGTAAAAATAATAAAAGTAAAAATAAAAGCAAATCAACTTTTTTTTTTTAAATTCAGGTTTGCACAGATGATCAATTGACATGTTTGCTTAATATTTTCTTTTTTTATATGTACAATAATTCAGGTTGAACAGCGCTGACCGGCCTGACGAGCGCACATCGCAACAGTCACTTTCACTTTCCATGAACTCGCTACTTTTTGGACTCTTGTTAAGGCTTGTCGTGGTTGAAATCCTACTCCCTTTTTTATTTATTTATTTTTTTTTCTCTCTCCTTTCTCCTGTCAGGTGAGCGACGCCTCAGGTGTGGTGAACGACGAACTGCCAAACTGCTGGGAATGTCCCAAATGCAACCACGCAGGCAAAAGTGGAAAAGTGAGTACAATCATGCACGAGCCGAAGGCTGCACCCCGAGTCTTAATCCTGCAAGGTTTTGATAACGCTTTGTGAAGTTACCTTAACGATAAAGAGAAGAGTCGCTTCCTCTTTCAGCATATCGTTTTTATATATGATAATCTTCATAACTTCCTGTTAATTCTGCCGTTTATAAACGTCCTTCACATGACTGTATCGGACCGAGGCAGGAAACCCCTGACAACCGGAAGTGTTTCTTAAACCTTAAGCACAGATAGTTAAATATCAAACAGGGTTTTCCAGTCACGATAGGCTAAAGGTATAAAGTCGTCTCCACTGTTTTTGTCCCCTTTGGTATTGAAGCAAAAAAGGGGCCCCGGGTTCAAGTACGCGTCCAACCTCCCCGGCTCCTTGCTGAGGGAACAGAAGCCCGCGAAGGAGGAGGGGGACCTTTCCTCTGCCACGAAGAGGAAGCCGGACAGAGACGAGACGCCAAGATACAGAACCGAGGAGGCTCTGCATCGGCAGCCGCCGCTGCTGTCCCCCAGCGGCCTGCCGAGGCCCAGACCCGAGGACAAGCTGAGGAAGAAGAGGAAGCTTTTCGACGATGATGACGAAGAGGAGCTCACTGTGAGGAAGAAGGTTGGTTTAACTGCCAGTGACTTGCAGTTCCTTGCAAAACTATTCAGATCCATTTAACTTTTACAAGGCGGCGGATTAGAATTGGCATCATCACAACTGCAAATGAGTCCTTGAATGCTGTATTTTCTGGGCTCTTTTATTTTAGGAGCCATGAGAACTTTAAAGTTGGTTTGGGTAATAAAGCAATCACAAACCCAGAGCTCGGGTGGGGAAAATGTCAACATGGCAAATATTACATTCCAAATGTGGATTTCATGGAGACTTGGCAGAAGAAAAGTCATAAGTTTTGTTGTTTTTTTTTTTGTTTTGTTTCTGCAGTTTGCCGCAAACTATGTAGGCGACATAAGCAAACATGTGGAAGAAAGTCATCTGGTAAGATGAGAACTTTATAGTACCTCTTGTAAAAAAAAACCCCGAAATGACTGCACATCATAATGTGAGATGCTTCTGTTCATGAGGGAACGGCTGGTTCCAGCCAGCGGGAGGTAAATACAGGACAGACCAAGTGCAGTGTCAGTCAGAGACTGTAAAAACTTAAAACTGGAGTGGATTTTACATAAGGAAATGACTAGGACAAAGCCTAATCGTATTAATTGGCCCAGTTAAAGTCCAGATCTCAATCGGTTGATAATCTGTTGCAAAATAAAATTGACATTGTGCATTTTACACTGGAACTGGAAGACATTTTAAATATCCCCCATAAAAAAACCCAAGACAAATGAAGACAGCAAATAAAAAGGAAAGAAAAACCACACACAACCGATAACATAACAAATAGTTTATAAAGTCTCTGAACAAAATTATCCTTATGAATTGAATCATCAGAATGGGAATTATCAAGATTATCTTAATTTATGAGATTAGTTCAGATTACTGCGACTCTAAGAGATTGGCACTAAATGACTCTTCTGTTGCTAAATCTCTCTTCTGCAGGACAAGTCAGAGGATTCGTATATTTCTAAACTTCTCCCCCAAGTCAAGACGGAAAAGGAGGAGGAAGACGATGATGATGAGGAAGGTGGAAGGGAGCATCCTTTCCGCAGCGGGGTGGACAGGAAAGGGCGCTTCGGAGAGGCTGAAGAGGAAGGGGACTACAGGGACTCCAGAAACGACTCGTTGAATTCTTCCATCAAAACCCCACTGGGAGACAGCGACCACTCTCTCTGCAGCTCCCCACAGGCCGGCCCCAGCAGCGAGGGCGGCAGCGAGACGCAGGAGAGGGGGCCCCGTCCGAAGGCTCGCCGTAAGCGGCGTCTGCCCAACAGGGAGCTGAGCCGAGAACTGAGCAAAGCACTGAACCAGGAAATCCAGAAGACCGAGGACTGCCTGGCCAACGAGAACAGGCAGCCGCTCAAGGTGGAGCCGGAGACGGAGAACGAGGAGCCAAAGAAGCTGTTCCGCAACGGTAACGAACTCGGCGACCAGAGGTCCCATCTCAAGACCAAAGAGATGAACGGGAACACCTGGGATTTGCGCCACTTTTACCCAAGTCCGATCACTCCTCTGGGCTTCAATCGGAGCACCCCGACCACGCGGCCGGTGCCGCCGCGCTCCCCACCCAAGTGCGTCCAAATGGAAAGGCACGTAATCCGGCCGCCTCCGATCAGCCCGCCTCCCGACAGACTGCCCCTGAAAGACGGGAAAGCTCACATCCTCCAGCGTGAAGTCTGGATGAAGATATTCGGCTACCTGTCACACCAGGAGCTGTGTGTCTGCATGAGAATCTGCAAGACGTGGAACCGATGGTAAATGCAGAAGCCTCTCTAACTTGAGCTGATTTCTTTCTTTTTCCTTTTTTTATTTATTTATTTATTTATTTTTTATTTTGCAGTTGTAAAATGCAAGAAAGCTGAACATGAAAATGCTTTTTATTTGGTGGTTGTACATTTGAATCAGGGAATGAAAGAAGTGCAAGGCTAACTACAGGTGATTGCAGAGGCATCATAAGAGAATATTAAAACATTTTCCAAACTTTTTTTACATTTCATACTTATTGAAGCTCTAGGCAGAAGTACAAAATGGGTGAGATAAAATGATTGGTGCCCCCTGTTGATTAATGCATCACCAAATGAAATGCTCAGTAATATCTGTACCTGTTCCAGATGTTGTCGTATGATTGTCTGAGCCTGTGCTCTGCTTGGACCTGACGTGGCTCAGATTTTCATTCCTCTTATTCTTCCTGTGACCAGGTGTTGTGACAAGAGACTTTGGACAAACATCGATTTAAACCGCTGTACCTCCATCACTCCGCTCATGCTCAGCGGGATAATCCGCAGGCAGCCGGTCTCCTTGGACCTCAGCTGGACGAACATTTCCAAAAAGCAGTTGAGCTGGCTCATTAACAGGTTACCAGGTACTTGGAAATGTGGCGCACACATGATGTAGAGTATAAATGTGTCCTTTGTCTTTTCTTTTCTGGATCAGTGATGGAAAATTCGGTTGTAACTTCCAGGTCTGCGAGTGTTGAAGCTGTCGGGTTGTTCCTGGGCTGCTGTCTCTGCACTCTGCACGTCCAGCTGCCCCCTGCTGCGCACTCTGGATGTCCAGTGGGTGGAGGGGCTCAAAGACGCACAGATGAGGGATCTCCTTTCACCGCCCACAGACAACAGACCAGGTACGGTACAAGAAACTCAGATTATTCTCGTCTGGAGCGCCATAAATCATGAGCACATTACGGCGAGTGTGAAGAAGAATTCTCTGAAATTTACAGAATAGTGTAAATTATATTAGTTCTACCTGCTAGGAAGAAAATTGTCAGTAATAATTAGCTAAGGTGCTAACATTAGCATGAGGGATATCAATAAAGTTTGTTTGTATCTATAGTGCATTTCAGACAGTTCAAAATGCTTCGTATCATAAAATACAAGGTCATAAAACACCAGATCAGCAGCATGTTGACCCACACTAACATACTCCATTCAGTATGTGGGGAAACATGCTAATGCTAAAATTAGCTAAAATTCTATCAATTTCATATACGGTATAATTAGCATGTTGACTAATATTAACTCCACTCACTTTAAGTTTAGCTTTTATATAAAAATAAAATGTAAATGTTTTCTAAAATTCTAACATTAGCATAAAAAGTATCATTAGCATGTTGACTGTCTTATAATAACATACGCCATTCAACATATAAAAACAAATACCAAAATTAGCTGAAAAGCTAATGTTAGTTCAAATACTCTTACCTGCATATGGGCTATCACTAGCATGTTGGCTAATACTAACGCAGTTCATTCAGTGTTTTCACTTTATGTCATAGGAAATTGTTAGTGTCCTTTTACAATTCTCCCTGCCATTGTCCTTCTAGCACTAGATGTGAACTAACGCGTGTCGTACCAACAGGCCAGCTGGATAATCGCTGCAAGCTGCGGAACGTGGAGGACCTGCGGCTGGCAGGGCTGGACATCACCGACACGTCCTTGCGTCTCATCAGTCGACAGATGCCTCTGCTGTCCAGGCTAGACCTGAGCTACTGCAACCACATCAACGACCAGTCCGTGAACCTGCTCACTGCAGCAGGAACTACGACCAGAGACTCGCTCACAGAAATCAACCTATCAGGTGAGACCTGCACCGGAACGGTGGCAGCAAATTCTGATGTGCACGTTCAGGAAGCCTGGAGCGGAGATTAACTTTATTTTGATGCACAGCCACGCAGAAGATGACTACATAATTTTTTATTGTGAAAGCCGTATTTTAGGGTATTTTCATATCTAAGGTTTGTTTACTTCGGTCTGAATCCGTTTGTTCACTTGTAACTTTTTTGAGTGGCTCAAATTCTTTCCACATGAAACTCCAGGTGAACTTTAATCACGACTGGTTAGATGTGTCCAAAAACACAAAGCAGATGCTGTGTTAGCTAGTAAAGATGATATATAATATCATTACTTTGTTTCTCAACGTAATTTTTATGAAGAATAATATTAAAAGTATATCGAATGGCTTTGAGATTTCTTGAAAGTTGCATAGAGCTTTATGAACTTTATGCTATATGGAAAAAGTCACTCCACCGCTATTTATTAACTTGTTTACTGCGACCCAAACCTGGCTACGGGAAGCCGTTTGGCTCAAGTTTTCAGAATGTATCTGGGAGCTGCTGGATCCCATTCACACCATAACAGAACCGCTCTGGAGTTTGTTTGGAAATGCACCAGACCACCTCCTCCAAACGATCTCAGAACAGTTCTTCACCTCCACACAAACGAAACCAAACCGGGTTGTTTTAAACGGACTCAGGTGCGACACTAAAATTACACAATGTGTTATCTGATTTGGGGGGGAAAAAAGTCTAAATATCTTATTCATAAAAACTCTGAAATGTGTTGGCTTATTTTCTTTTAAGTAATAAAAAATCAATCCTAAATTGCGGGTCATGCAAGTTTATGCTCGTCACTCGTGCAAACTTTAGAACACACAACTTTCTCATAGAATACCATAGAGGTGTTACGGCTCAGAACATCAAATATTGTTCTTATTAGATGGGTAATCAGACCTTCTTCAGGCTCAGCTATGGTAAAATAATGATAAAATCTCCTACATTAACAGTCTGACTGACTATCAGTGGCCCACAGTGTGGAGTTGTGTGTTTTATCTTTTAATGAAGGAAGTTGGGAAATCCATATATTTCTCTCCGTTTCTTGAGCTCGTGATCCGAAAAGAGGGAACCGAAACCTGGTGGACTGAAATGGAGCTTCTCCACAAACATTTGCCAGCAGTTGTTTTTTTTTTTTTTTTATTTTTAAGCTAGAACTGTACACAAAGTTGTCTGTCTGACGGGTTATTTGAGTCAAAATAGGATTACGGTATGAGCTTCCTTTTCAGACGTGCCTGGAAAATGAAGGATGGATAACCTCCATTCCCTACTCTACTTTATGAAAGTTGTATATAGTAGTAAGTCCGTCTGTAGTTTTTTTTGTTGTTGTTGTTGTTGTTGTACAAATGAATGAGGAGCTCCTGTATTTACAGTTTTGAAATGCAAAATGTGAAAAGAACATCACCCCCTTGATTATCACAAAAACTAACAACCGTTCTCCGTTCCTCCCACTATATTCTAGTTTGTAACAGAGTCACGGATCATTCATTGAACTATTTCAAGCGCTGCGGCAGCATCTGTCAGATCGACCTTCGCTTCTGTAAGCAGGTGACCAAGACGGCCTGCGAGCACTTCATTGCAGAGATGTCTGTGAGCGTCCCGTTCAGACTGAAAGAGGACAAGCTGCTGCAGAAGATAAGCTAGTTTCCATCGGGACAAAAAAAAAAAAACAACACAAAAAAAAAACACAAAACGACGTTTTCAGACTGTTTTTGCACTTAAACTACACGTCCTGTGATAAGTCTCTGAATCACTGTTGTCATAGAATACAATGAGAGGGAATTCAGTGGAAGGTGATGTTCATCGGACAGAAAAGGAGGAAAAAGGTTGCATGTGTTTCTTTTTATATTTTTACTTTTATAAACATGTGGTTGTATTTGAGTTATTTTTATTGGGTTTCGTTTCATTTTTGAACATATTTTTGTACAAGCAAAATCCTTCAAGTTTGTCTTTTTTTCTTTCGGTTTCTGGAGTCATGTCATTTTCAACAGAACAACTTAGCTTCTTTTTTAAAAATTTTTTTTTTTTTTTACTTGTGTGCCAAAATCCATGTTTGACATCGACGCTTCAGTATACAGATAAGAAAAACATGCATGTGCTCTGATTTAATTACCATAGTGACGTTAAAAATAGATCAATTTCAGAGAAGAGAAAGCGATGAATTTCATATTTCTGTTACACCCTTGGATGTTTTACAAAAGACTTTTTAACTGTGGGGCGTTTTGTTTAGCGGTTTTCAGCAATCTCTCAATATTAATTTATTGATTTATATTTTTATTACAGTTTGTATTTATTTGTTTATTCAGTGACTTGACATAGGTGTCTCACATAGTTGGTTCAAATGATGCGTGTGAATAATTTATCGGGGTGGCCGGAGCTCGTCACCAGCCGCCGGGTTTGTGTTTTGGTGCCCAAAAAGTCAATCAAAGCGAATCTTAACGGTGGCTTTAAAGCAGGCAGCCTCACACAGCCATATGGGCAACTAATTATGACCTCTGCAAGTTATTTGCATACATTTAAAAATATACTTCATACAGTCGGTGTTGTAATTTTTGGGTGTTGTGCTGTAAATTTCTCGCCTCAGGTGAATGTGATTATGTTTATACATGTAAATCAAAAAAGAAGTGCTAATTTGCATTAAAAGAACTTAATTTGTATCATCATCGAGACTTTTTGACTTCTAAATGACGCAAGCACAGGTTTTCTGATTCCTGTGTGGCCTCGGATATAGAAAAAGGCAAAGGAGGAAGGATAATGGAAGTATAAAGTTGAAAGGTAGAGGGAGAGAAACGAGGATAAAACAACCCCGTAATCTGCTTCTACACCTGCAGAAAGAAAACGGGGAAAAAAGCAACAACATATTCCTATATATATAGTTATATACATAAAATTAACAATCACAGAAAAGCTTAGTTCTAATTATTACAAGATGTTTTCAGTGGCAACAGCAGCTGAAAATAGCGTGTTTGTTTACAGATTTCTACAGAATGCAAACATGTTCAAGTGCACTTTATAATAAACATTTGATTTACTTCAAAATCTCACTAACTTCATTACAATTAAATCCCTCATCTATGAACCGTGATTCTGTTTTGCCAGCTTTTAGCACTTTGCATGTTTTGAGTGAGCCCAGTTTGAGAACAGTCCTCGTCCCGGTTTGATCAACTGGACGATGCGTGAGACCAGTAATGCAGACCAGTAATGTACATACTCAACAGAATGGATGCTGCATTCAGGGGCTTCCAATGATTTATTTTGAGGACCCGTGTTCTGCTGTGGAATCGTTTCAATACATTTTAAAAACTTAAGTCAAAAAGCCAAATTAATATTTAGTTCAGTGTCCCTTGGAAGATTGCAGGAAGCCTTTTTTTCTGCACATCTCAGTTTCTCCCCATCAGAAACTGGTGAGGCTCATTCGATTAATTCGATTTTCCAGAATCTTGATCTGGACTTTTAACTGGCTCCACTCATCAAGAGTTCAACTCTTCATTATGTTGGACCCAGTTGTTTCCACTGTTCCAAAGTTCTCGGTTTGTGGCGCCAGCGCCACTGGCTGTGGCCCAGACCCTCAGCATGATGCCGCCGCAAGCAAGCGTGACAAGTCTTTCAAACAAACTGACTGTCATCGCGTCCAAAATGCCTGAACTTTTGCCCCGCCGCCATATTTGAGCGATACGTGACGATCAACGAGCTTCCAGAATTGGCCTGGACTTAAAATGCTCGGAAAACCAAACCGGTTTTGTCAAAACCGGAACAGTAAAAATCCAGCGAGAGTTGCGCCAAAACGTGGCTGCGATTCCTACTAAAAGTGCGCGGTTCATCTGGAACTTGCTGCGGTGCGTTTAATGGCCGAGATCTGACTCATTACGTGCAGCCGATTAATGGTAAATGTGAGCAGCTGCAGGAGGGAGCAAGCTGTGGATTAGTCAGGTTTTTATGAAGGCGAAGCGAGCAGGAGAGATCAGGGAGGTCCTGCAGCTTTCGATGTCTGCTGGGGAGGCGATTTACAATTTGATCTCCCATGTCTCCAAAGTTTCCTCATTTCCCTTCTCGATAGAGAGAAAAACCCACAAACAAGACACGTTTCATTTGAAGGCATAGAAAGCTAAAGGTTGGCAAAACCTCAAACGACCAGGCGCGGTGCTAGAAGGCTCATGCGCAGGGGCGCCGCCAGGAATCTTGGGGCCCCCTAACAAAATTTTTTTAGATTGCCCCGTTTCGATTTTTCGAGTCTGTTTGACTCTCTGTTCTACACTTCTAAAATTATTAGAGAAAAAAAAAATACTGTAAATTACAAACTTGTGGTTAAATAAATTAAATGGGAAAAAAGTGCAGCGTGAATTATATCTTTTTTTTTTCGTTTCAGAAACAAACGACTTTATTGAAAAGCACAGGTGTTTCTTGCAGGTCATGCACAATGGTTAAAAAAAAAAAAGACATCAATTAAAATCTTTAATTTACCATAATATAAATGTCAACATCTGCAAATACAAAGACCATACCTTGTACATGATTATACCTTCTGTAACAGAAAAGTGCAATTTGCTCCGGACATCTGTACTGTGACAGCAGCGAGTGTACTTCTTTTTTTTTTTTTTTAAGCAGGGGAGGGAGATACTACAGAGAGAAACGATGTAAAGCTTCTTGCTATGCTGCGCTTCAAAGAAAAGCTCGAGCCAACCAAAACATTTCCAACACATTTCAGGCCACGTCACAGAACACAATCCTGAAAAAATAAACATTTTCGCACACAATTCAAACCAAATGGAAAAATAGAGCTATGTACATCTTATACAGACTGATATATGTACAAGTCATTATCTGGATATACTTTCACATCACTCAAATGGTTTCATTAGTCATCTTATATATGACAAACGTAATAATAACAATAATAATAATAATAAATCTCATTCCAACAACTTAAGAAAATGTAAGCTTCACGTGAAAACCATCTGCTAGAAAATAGGGAAGATGATTGGATGAGTTAGCACCAGTTTAGTTTGAGTGTCCTGTTGGCGGACCGAGACGGGACAAGAGGTGACGGAGGTCAGCTGTTGCTGTGATGAGACCTGGCGTGAACGCTGGACCGGGTAACGCACTGAAACAAGCGCTTGTTTTACGACGGAGGAAATGGACGCGATCGATAATGCAATCGGCCTCACAACCACAAAGTAAGACGACCGCCAGAGCGTCTGCTCCTTGGAGGGCGGCACGGCGCTACATTTAAAACGGCAAACAACATCTCAAAAGAAAAAAAAAACAAAACAAAAAAAATCTAATTAGCGTCTCTCATCAGGCATTCAGGAAGAGGCGCACATTATCTAAGCCACCATTAGCTGTGGTGAGGTGCGGCGGGGTTGTGAGTGGTGCTGCATTAGCGTGGGGCAGAAGTGCTTTCCGACCCAACGTGCTGAAACGTTAACACAGTGTCGTCCCGCGGCGGCGGGAGGAAGATGAGAAAAGAAGCAACGAGGCGACTGCGTCGTTCGGCACCTACCTTTCACACCTCTGCTGAGATTCAGTGCAAGTCTGTACTAAGATATGTGTGTTCGCTTGCAGCAGCAGGTAAAGAGTCGGAGATCTGAGGAGGAGCTGCAAGTTCGCAGGCAGAAATGAGGAATGGGATGTTTACAAAACAACAAAATCTGCCCGGCAACCTTGGCTTTGAAATACTGTAAAAAAAAACAAAAAAAACTACCTGGTCGACCAAAGTCAAATTCACCCCAAAAAAACACAAAACATTATTTTCCTGCGTGCGAATGACCATGAAGACTCCCGTCAATATAAAGATCTGAAAATAAGTTTTTTTTTTTTCTTGTTTTTTTTTTGTAGGATTCAGACTTTATGAGCTGCATTTCTGAATTCGGGGGGTTTTGAGTCAGTGGTGCATTAGCATTTAAAAACGTGCACAGCTCTCACGACGTACTGCCTGCATATCGGACACTGGTTCATCCTCTTGCCGCAGTCGGTGCAGGTGACCAGGTGACCGCACTCCAACAGGACGCAGTCGATCACCGCGTCCATGCAGATCCTGCACAGATTGTCGTCCTGGAGCGTCAGGGGACACTTCTCGCCGTCTGGAGACGTGGCGACAGAAGGAGGAGAAATGTGAGGTGAAGGGGAAAAAAAAAAGAAAAAAAAAGGCATAAATAAATAAAGCCTTAGGCAATGAAATTAATTTAACTGCATTTCAGCACCTCACTGAAGTGCTTATTGCCCCTTGGGAGTTTTTCACGACTTGTTACATTACAACCAGAAATTTCAATATCTTTTATTTGGAAATATAATCTATAACACATTCACAATTAGGGTGATGTTGATATCTGTAGAGAGCAGGCGCCTCGTGATCAATGAGATTTTCGGACGATCAACACAAACGGCGACGGAGGGAACCTGACTGCAAAGCGCAACACAAAATCAAAACGGCGTGAATTTGTGTTAATAGGTGAATATTTACTTCCCCCGGCAACACAACAGTAAATACCACTGAGCAGGACGAATGGCACGGATGTGATGAAGTTCACAACGGACACATGCGCAGCGGGAATGCGGCTTTGCTCACACGATGGAAGAAGCGAGGAGGAGGCGGAACACCCGACCACGGCGATGAGCGACAGCAGACGTTTTTCCTTACCTCCGATGGCCCCGTTGCAGAGAGGAGAGGGGAAGGCCATCACTTTATAGCGGGAGGAGTAAAGGAAGCACGCGGTAAGTTTATCATGACTTCAAAAGAAAAACTACACGAATAATCTGTGTGATTTATGGCAAGATAATGTTACCGCCTACAGGACAGAATGTCAGCAAGAGAAAAGATTAGTGAAGTTGCTGTGGCTGAAAACAGGATCCTCCCAGCCAGTGCTGATAATCAAAGATATCGACGCTGCAAAAACATGAATGCCACAGCGGCCACCTGCTGAGGGGAATATTTAACTACATGTCACGCCGAATGTCAAAATCTGAATTAAAAGTCAGCATAAGGTTGCAGGTTTCTGTGTGCTGCAGTGCGTATGAAATTAGGCAAGCTGTTCCTGTGGAGCATAAAACCTGATTGGTTAATGTGCCCAGGAAACCAACGTTTCAGGCCAATCGGCTTGAGAAGAGCAGAGAACAAGCGCATCTGGAAAGTATTCGCTGCACTTTTGCTTTTTTTCCCCCACATTTTATCTTGGAGCCTTTAACATAACATGACATCCGGCTTTGATAGATTACAGAAATGGCCTTTCTTGGTTTCCTATTTTTGTTAAATGTGCAAAACCAAAAAGCCGCTCTCTTTTCCCCACATTGTTTGTATCTGGGCATTTGTGTGTAGGATTCTGAGGAAAGAGGTTAAGTCAATCGACACCACTTGGAATAAGGCTGCAACGTAAAACGTGGAGAAAGCGAAGCGCTGTGAATCCTTTCCAGATGCACCGCGGGTGAAAAAATAACGTTCATGGTGTGGAATAAATCAAACCAATCACAGTGAAATAACTGCATATGAATTAACAATTAGACACAGATTTTTGTATGCGTTCAAACAAACTTAACCAATAAGATCTCAGGAAATATTTGACATTATTTCATCACTTGTTTGGTACGTTGTGATTTAAATAAGTTACTCTTAAACTAATCCACCTTGAAAACTTAAAAAAAAAACATGAAAATGACTAACTGTATGAAGCCCCTTTCTGGCCCTAATATGATCTTGAATAAGAAAAGCTGTGTGACCCAAAGCCAAGTAAACACCTACATGTATTTGTATTCTTCTCCTTTTCGCTGTACAATCTGTTGACGCGCTCCACCAGCTCCCATTTTTCACAGCACCCGGAATAGTTGACGAAATTCCTTGCCAGGATCTCCTTCAGCTGCCTGACTGACAGGCCCTTGATGTCCCCCACGCTTGAGATGTCAGAGACGGACGCTCCGGCTCCATGACATGTCTGAGGACTCGTCTTTAAAAAAAAAAAAAAAAAACATTTTAGAAACAATAAAAAAAAATCTGGATTTGAAATCTGTTTTTAGATTGTAACAAGTATGAGCCGAATGACATGGATCACCTGAGGAGTTTGTTCCCTGGAGTCCAAGTTAAGGAGCGACACCGGCGTGGTCTCATCTGAATCCTGCAGGAAAACAATGTTCAGTCAGGAACATGACAAATTAGGGCTACACACTCCTTTACCCAGGTCACTGGGTGAACTGGAAACAAAACTGAATTGTACTTCCCATTCACACACAAGACTACAACTCCACAAGCAGGCCGTTTGCAATTATTTACAGCGAATCCCGACAGTTCACAGGTGAGCTGTGTCTGCAAAGTGATCAGGCTCCCTGGTTGGTTTCTCACCTGGTTGGTTTCAGGACTTTCGCTCCTGCTGAGCGATTCCTCCAGGGTGGCAGCAGACAGCTCAGAGGCAGGCGGCGTGATGGAATCTGCTAGCGTGCGATGAATATGAGAGAGGAGGGTGGCTGTGTTGGGTTCCTCCACCTCGTCGTCGTCGTCGTCGTCATCGTCATCTTCTTCGTCCTCATCCTCCTCCTCGTCCTCCACCTCAAAAGCCTGATGACAGAGGACCAAATCGACCAGGTCCTCCTTCTCCCTGCAGGTGTCGGTGGAGATGTTCCGCAGCAGCAGATACTGGCGCAGGTCCTTCACTCGCAGTCTCATGAGCCGCGGCCGATGGAACGCCGTGGCCTTCAGCAAATGGCAGGTGGCGCAAATGCGTAGGCTCTCCAGAACCTCGGTGCAGAGCGAGCAGAAGCTCTTCTTGCAGTCGCAGCAAGTGTACTGCAGCAGGAAGGAAACGACAAGCTGGGGTGACGGCGGAAAGGCAGACGGACGATTTCACAGAGGTTTAACGCGTCGCCCGTCGGCAAAATTCAGACAGAGCATATTAGTGCAAGGTGAAAACACTAAGCTGGAAAATGTAAGACATCTAAACTGTTACTGAAAGTTAGGGCTCTGTGACATAGCTTCAGTGTAAAATCTTGGATTTTCAAATCACATATTTTGTTTTGCTTTCTTTTTTTTTTTTTTTGCTTTCTTTTATGACAGAAAATATTTGCAAAAAGTGACTTATTTCTATCATCTCTACTGTGAGTGACACGACAAGAATTTCTGTGTAATTACCAGAGATTCATCTGGCAAATAAAGATGCAATTTTGTATTAAAATTTAGAAAAATAATTTTATTGAAAGAAAAAAAGAAAAACAACTTCTAGAGTTATGAAGGTCTGATGAGACCAGCTCAGTCTGTGTGATTTATTTGAAATATTCAGTTGTTTGCTCGATTGTTTCAAAGTTCTGTTATTGATGATCTCTTAAGTTCAGTCCAACACAATTAATACACAGTTAACATTTAGGAAATCAAAGTGTTCTGTGCAGATCTGTTAAGTTACTTCGCAGCTGCAATCCATGTCAAATGCCTATAGTAGATGTTTTAGATTTTTTTTTTCCTGCTCCAACACATTATAGCAATTAAAACAAGGCTGGAAGATGTAGGGGAAAAAAACCCCCAATATTGTTAAATATAGCAATGATGATATCAAGCTTTCACACAAGTCTGTTTGACCTTTATTGTCACTAACCCAGAATTTGTAACAGTTAGTCTTTACTTTTGAGTCACCTATGATCTTCGTATTGTTCATTTATTGCTTAAACATTTTGTGAGCAGCTTTAGAAAGCATGACCAAAAAAATCTTCTTCAGTGATCAGCTTCTTCTGTCCTTTCCTCCCCCCTCCCCCCCTCCAAATCTGTTGATAACCTTTAAGTCAGTTTTCATACGACCCACATTTTTGACGCGGACGGGAACCTGCAGCATCTCAGGAGACCCACCTTCCTCCTGAAGACTGAGAAGGCCTCTCCACAAGCCTTACAGACGAGGCCGGGGTTCCCTGAGCTGTTGGGCGGGTACGTGGAATATCCCGCGCTGGGGGCGAACCGGAAGGGCCCGGCACCGGCACCAAACCCTGGCTGCTGGCCTCGGACGGCCCCGGTACCCATGACTTCATTCAGCAGACCACAGCATGAAGCCCACACCGACGAAGCCCCAGCCTGGACACATGACAACATGGTTTTACCTCAAAAGGCGAGTCACCGCATGACAGCTTCTTCACAAATGTGAGTGAGCGACGCTGCTTGAAAACACTGCAACCCCCCCCAAAAAAACACCCAATGAGCTGCCCAGTAGAATTTTGTTTTGCATACAGAGTGACCATTTCACAAAGGAAAAACAGAAAACATTAAACAAGAGCTTACTACAACAGTGGCACAGCAGAAAGCATATAAATGAGTAAGAAATGAAAATCACCAAAAACTCATTCACGCATAAGCGATGCATTTTAAAGGCTAACGTAGCACCGGTGGCTGTGACTTCCGCCGGGGCTTCCGTTACGTTAGCCACCGTTACCGTTAGGTAACTGCTGCTATGGACAACAGACACGTTTAAAAAGTGCACCTTCATTGTAGCTCCGACGTTGCTACTGAGAAAAACCCGGCACCCGGTGCATTCATTGCAAATAGCTAGGTCGCTTATTTAGCCAAACAGCAGCTGGTGACAAGGAGACAACCCACTGTAGTGCACTAACTCTCTACCGTTGTTATCCTGCTGATGATGCTGCTGCTGCTCCTGCTTCTGGCTTCATTGGCAACTGTCACAGCATGCCGAAGGCACATTAGCGCCTCCTTTTGGACTAGACGAAAATCTATCTCCATTCTCTCAAGACAGCTTTCACAAAGTCAGTGTAAAATCCTCAAACTTTTAATCTCTAGAGATGATCAAATAGCACCATCTTTACCATAAATTCTTCTTGCATTTTATGCAGCAGGACTTGCTTATGTGGCCTACTTTTGCTGAGGAACGGAAATGGGCGAGTTTTAAGTTAAATTAAAAGTAAACATTTCCAGTCCAAAATACCAAATGATTTAATATGACCGCCTTGATATGCGATATAGTGACAGTTCCTGACTGGGCTCTTTTGTTTTTGACCTGCTGGTTTGACGAAAGCATCTGTTCCAGAATAATCGGGGTAAACTAGAGAGGACAGACCCTTCTATAGTGATATATTGCCAGGATCTGTCCTTCATCTGCTTTTGATCAGCACATGCTGCAGAAATTGTATAGATTCTTAACTTTCCCCACATGCTCACAAATGTCAATGCTTGTGAATTCTTCCAGATAAGCAAGACACAGCAAGATACTGATCATCTGTGGCAGATGGTGATATTTTGACATATATAAGACCCTTTAAATCTGAAGAAACGTGTAAGTTAAGGTAAAAGAAAATTTTGAATCTGAGGTAATTTACACATAAATCTACCAGAAATGTAATTTTGTGCTTAACAATATATCTTTGGTACATAAGGCACAGGTTTCAGTTCTATTATGCAGATTTCTAATTAACGTTTATCCAGATGATGGGATCATTCCTCATATTAACAATGTCCACTTTAGGAAGCAAAAAAAAACTTGCTAATGAGTCTTTCAAAAGAGCGATTCATGACTTTGGGTGACATGCAGTTTTAATAAGTTCACCATTTTTTTTTGCCATGTTGTCTTTTATTTAGGAAATTAAAAAATAAAAAATAAAACAACTCTAACCTAACGACTTATTCTTCACAGTTTCAGCAGATGAACATACATCAGGAACATAATTCCAAAACATAACTTTACTGACAACTAAAGTAAGGTGACATGTCATTATAACACTAAACTCAATATGACCAGACTATAAACTAGTAACAGATGAAATTTCCAAGTACACATGGGACAAAGTAGGTTTTGTGGATTAGTGCAAAAAACAAACAACAAAAAAAAAAACTGGAAATACTCAAAACTGTGAGTATTTCTCAGGAAGGTATTGAGAGATACATGAGTGTTTAGCAAAACTGTCCCGCTGATTTAAGTCGCAGCACAAAATAACAGGCAAAGTGTCCTTAAGAAAGTTTACAGTGTATTAACAGGAATTAGGCCCACCTTTATTATTTCTTAACTATGATCTGGTCTGTCAAAATGTCCCACTGTTCTCCTTCAGACCGAAACTTAAATTTTCCAGGATGTGACCAAATCTTTGATCTTGTGGTATATGACAAAAATAGAAAATACTGTCTCTGTTGGCAGATCTTTCTCATAGCAGTCCGGCATGCGAGTCCTTCTGTTGAAGCTTGAGAATCAGTTCAAGCAGGTTCATCTGCATCGTGAGCTCCTGCAGTCGGACACAATTGGTTGAAGAGTGGTTAGAGAAGATATCAATCTGCACCTGATGGATGTTTGACTCATTAAAAAAAAAAAAAAAAATCTGTGTAGAGTGAATCAAAAAGAAATAACTGCACTGACTGGGTGTGCGGGAATATTTACCAGAGGATTAGTGGTGATGTAAAACCCTGGGACTCCTGCCTTCTCCAAGGTGTTCTGCTGGTCAGTCACTTTTTGGTCCATTTCTACAACAATCTTCTTATCCATCATCTTTTGCTCCTCGCGAACCCGAACTTCCAAAGCCTGAAACCCATAAACAACACACATTACACATAACAGTCCTCGGAGTATACATAATAATCGAGGTTTCATTTCTCACCTCAAGTTCAGTTTGCTGGGTTGTCTTGAGAAGTGAAAGGTTGTGCGGCTTGCATGACTGTAAGGCATCCTTGTGTTTTCGAACCAGATCTTGTTTGAGTGCTTGGGGAAAGAAAATGAAAAATTTGTAAGTTGCAGGCAAATAAAACGAAGCAAAACTCTTCATTTAAGAAGAAGGTCTTGAGAATTACACATGCATAGAAATCTGTTTTTGACTATGTTCTGCGCGACTGGTACAGACCTTGATGTTCACAGTGCAGCTTCTGCCTTTGGTTGTACAGATTTTTTTCTGTCAGATGCTGAATATCCAGGAGGCCCTGCACAATCTCATAAACTGTGCCATCAATGAGGGCTAAAGCCAGGTCGCTCAGGGTGTTGTAGGTCAGCCGCTGCTGGAAGGAGCTGATCCATGGGGAAAAAAACAAACAAACAAAAGTCATAAAAGCCAAATTTAAACCTGCGAGTGTTCTGACACTAAATTACATTTACAAGTTTGTTGTGGGTAGATTTTAGCTTCGATAAATAAATATTCTCAACAAACTACAGCTAAGTAAGTTATGCTAGCTCGATTGAATTCAAGTCACTTTAATTGCTGAAATTATTCTGTAGTGAAGAAAAAATATTATGAAGAAAAGAAAAAAAAAAAAACACACCTCGGTAAGTCTTTGACTAAAGTTTGCAGTTCAGATAGCAAGTAGTAATGTCTCTCCTGTAGTTTTGTTGAATCGCTGTCGGTGACTCCGGGGTATTCATCCATGTTTTAAATTAGACAACTGCTAGAAACGTTGGTCAAAATAGATAATGAACGTTAGCAAGTTCAGCTAACCCCATTTTACTGTTCCTGGCATAAACATTCAGAAGGAACATCGCTGAAGTAAGTTACGACACCATGGATATAAACAATTATTTTTTTTACGTTACTACAACCCGAATAATTAGGAAAAAAAAAAAAAAAAGATTTAATATACCAAAACAAACTGGCTGCTTTAACTGTATTTCTGTTTAATCTAGGAGGACCACAATAGCAGCCTGTAAACCTGCCTGTATGTAATTGCTGAGATTTTTCTTCTTCAAATTTGATGGTGCTCGGCAAACAGTGCATAAGAATATTGCCGCCCTCTACTGGACAAGGTGTGGCAACATGAATCGGAAAAAAGTTCCATAAACTATTAAAATGAGAATTGAATGAACCACTGCTTATGAATAGTTTTTCCACATATCATATAATATCTTTTGAAGTAATATAAACCTTTTCTTCAACTGCTTTCTTTCTTTATATCTGCTACATACCAATCATGAGTGTTAGATTGGTTCATGTCCATTTTTATGTTTGTAATTTGATCATTTTAAAATATTATGTACATGCAATTGATTGCCATTGTTGTTCCTGTAATAGTTTGATATTTTCTGACTTTATTCCTTGATGTAGGACTTGACCTCGTTTTGCATCATGGATATTTTGTATCTCCGTTGTATGTTAATGAATTAATTACTTTAATTTACTTATGGATACCTGGTAGCCCACACTGGCACTTGAAAGAAAAAAAGCATAACAGCACATAATTTTGACTTTGAATTCTGACGTTGAACTTCATATTTATGACTGAAAATAAAAATAGAACTTTATATCCCATAATTCTTACTTTGGCATGGAAACCCAAAACTGTGACTTTGTAACGTTGTATCTCATAATTACAATTAAGGACTTATATGTTCCCAACAGCGCCCCCTGGAGTCCAAAGCGCTGATGTAGCAGCTGTTACTTGGTCGCTTTCAACTTTTGGCATTCAATACAAATGGTCGACAGATGGCGCTTTATATCAAAAGACAGGAGCTCCAAATTTATTGTCTAAAAAAATGTATTACGACTATAAGGCAGACGCTTCAATAATGTTACCTGGACTAAGTTGTAATTTTATCCCGGAAACATAAAGGAGTTTTTGACTAAGCAGAAAAATGAGAACCGCGTCTTGTGGTTTTGTAAACAAGCTGTTAATCCCGTTTATTTGATTGTATTTTTATTCCCTTATGAATATTAAACCCCATTAAAAGCTTTTCAGACTCACTGAGGCTCGCATTGTTCACTCCATCCACGGACTGAATTATCTGGTACAACCACGGACTGTAAAACCGATCAGATGCTTAGATTACATGTGGGCTCGCGGCATCAACCAGCTCCACTGACTGGACGGTGAAGCGCGCCCTGGTCGCGCGCTGCTGGTGGGCAGAGCGCCGTCACGAGCTGAAGGTGTCATGAAACGGAGAAAACTCACTCGCAGAAAGGCAGGGGGGCTACTTACACCAGCTCGCATGGCAACAGAAGAGATACTCGCCGGATAGATCAATTCGCCGGAGCGAAAATGGCCCAAAACACGTCTCTATATTTTCGGATTGTCGAGGGCAGGAACCTTCCGGCCAAAGACGTGTAAGTAATTTCTGAATGGCACGTGCTTCTGTGTGGTAGCCTTACCTGATAAAATAACCCGGGACTAAAATGTGGTTTTCTGAGAACTCTGTGTTGGTTTCTCATTTGAATAAATTAAAAGAACAACGTGTGAAAAAAACAACAACAAAACAACAAAGAACAGCTATGTTTACCTGCTCGTATTGACCTGAGCATCATTGAAAAGAAAAATGTGTTTTATTCAGTTACTGCATGCTCTTCCTGCCAACGTTTTCTCCTAATTTTCAGATCTGGGACGAGTGATCCTTACTGCATCGTTAAAGTTGACAATGAAGTTGTGGCCAGGTGAGCTCTGTCCATTTCAATCAACATCAACATCAGGAGGAAAAAAAACAAAGCAAGTTTACAAACATCAGCAATCTAGTCGAAATGGCCTGTTGCGTCACAGTTTATTATACGCTTATATTTAAGCATGTAATAAATAGTGCAGGTAGCCTACAATGTGTATGTTGCCCATGTGGAAGGTGTGTTCAAACGCCCACAGCATGGCCCGTTCAGCGCAGCGAGAGAACCTGATACTGCTCTGGCCTTTAAACACCCTTAGGTAACCATGGTGAGCATGCATCAATTATTGCAGGGGGCACCTGTAAGAAAAGAAAACACTGGGGAGATGAGAGAATACACCTTTTTGCAGGTGACTTTGAGATTTATAGATAATCTTAAAAAAAAAGAAAAAGAAAAAAATGAAAAGAAATTCAAGAACCTTAGTAAGGAAATGGGAAGTATGACTGTTGTTCCATCTGGAGTGTTGAAAACTGCTCAGTGTTTCACTCACATTATCTTTCACTTGCTGTGTTACTGGGCAGTTGACTCTTGAGTGTGATTTCCAAGCATGATGAGCCTGCTAGATTGCGCTGGGAAATAACAGATACACAAAACTCTTCCTATGCTCATTATGACACAGTGTTATTTTTCCAGTGTTAACTTTTAATTAGCGTTCGTCTACAGGGCTTCTGACTTTTTCAAATTGTTTGAATGCTCTCAAAATTGCACAAAAGTAATCCAGTTTCTAAAAAATGAGAAAAAAATTATTAGACTTGTTTGGTTAATTCCTGAGTGTGTGTGTGTGTGTGTGACTCCCAGATGCGAACTATTCAGCATCTGAAATCTTAGTCACAGTTATCGTAGGCTGATGGTCGCAAACATTGATCTGCAATAAATGCAACAAATCTTTTTTTATTAGCCAGCAATCATTATGCAGCGTTAGCTTTAAGCTTAAGACTATTCCTCTAGGAGAAAAGCTTCCGTTTTGGACTAATTAAATATAACCTTTGATCGAAGTTGTTTTGACTTGGGACTATTGTGTCTATTACACTGCAGGCAGGCAACAATGGTTTTACTCAGGTTTGTAAATTAACCTTTAATGAGCATCTGAAACTATGTCTCTGAACATATCAGGAACTTTGTTGCTTACACTTCGATCCTTTCTCAGTCACATTGGGATGCTGAACTTGAAAGCTTTCTGTAAATCTAGCAAAGCTTCCACTTAAAGCTGCTGAGAGTTTGCATCAAAATAACACATCATTATGAGAAGATATAACATGGTTGTTATATGTTGTTTGTGTGATGCCACGTGTCATTACTCGTTAGTGTAATTTCAAATCTTTTTGTTGCACCTCAGTCACCTTGTCTCACCAAAATATTCGTACGCTTTGAACTTTTGAACATTCTGTCACGATACAACTCCAAACTTTAATGTATTTTGTCGATACGTTCATATTTACGCTGCTTATCCTTCTGTTCTTCAGCCCTTAGATTCGCACTTCTACCCCCACACACTTCTAGATTCAGCTGCAATGACTTGACCCTGCATTGATATGCTCTAGTCTCTTTAGTTCTACGTCAGATCCTTCCATCAAGCTTTGAGTTTTTCCCCTCAAATTATTTCCTGTTTATGAAATATGAGTCAGCTCATGTTTATCGTAACCGTTACTTGAAGGTGCTGTGAGTTAGTGGGAAAATGGATTGAAAGACAGAACGATCCTTGAAGAAAACCTGTCAAAGACTGCAAAGGACATGAAACTCTGATTAGCGCTAACGTTTTATGGAATCGCGTACATTAAATATTAATATGCACATTACTGTCAAGTCTTTTGGTGCTTCAAGTAGACCATAACTATTTTTGCGTTGGTCTGTCATATTAAATGCAAATAAAATATATTGTATTGTATAACTGTCTCATGAAGCAGATAATCAGGGATTTGTTCTTGTAAACATCTTCCCTGTTGCATCTCCAGTTCAGTTTGTTATCCAGATGAACACTGAGATATTTTTACTTCCACTTCTTCTTCCATGATGGAAATAAAGTTTGACCTAACCCCGTTTCTCTGAAAATCGACAGTCTTCTCCTTTGTTGTTGTCACATTTACCATAAGACCTTCTTTATCCCTGAGCACACAACTCTGATATGGTTCTGTTAGAACTTCCTCTCTAGCTTCTGCATGTATGCTTTCTTATTTTCTCTTAAGTTGCTTCACATCCTCCTCAATAGTCCTTTCCTGAAGGCTTTATTTTCTTGTTTAGCAGTTCCTTCAGGTCACTGTTGGTCACGGGTTTGTTACCGGAGAAGCATTTCACTTTGCTGGCTGGTATGATGTTGTCCATGCAGACGTTTATATTCGGTCACACACGCAGTAATGGCTTTGATTTCATCTCCACATGACTGGAATCTCAGTCTGCAGCCTCGCAGCAGCCCTGTAAGACTTCTTCAGCCTCCTGTGACCATTTTCTCATGGTTCTTTGTAACAGGCTGCCTCTCAACAATCGGGTTTATATTTAAGACAAGAAGGCTATCTGACTTGTCCAGTGAGGTTTATAGAGGTGTTTGAGGTGTTTGCAGATTTATGCATCTCTAACTTTAGCATAAAACAAAATCGTATGTTTTATTTTCTTTGGTTGAGGCACTGACAAATTGTGGAAACTTTGTAAAGAAGCAGGATTAAAATCTGCAGATATTTCCACAGAAGCACTGGAGTGTTGTGTCTGTTGCATAGCAACATCTGAACTGATCATATCACTTACATTCTCCACAACAGCTGATGGTGAGATTTAAGTGGTTTTCAAAATAAAACTTTTGAACTCTCTCGGTGAATAATATGAGCAAAATATTACCGCTAACAATTTGCTACCTGGGCTGCAGAGATGACACTTCACAGTGACATGTCCTGGATTACAATCTCTGTTGTTGATGATCACTGCTAATCCTCCTCCGTTGCTTTTGCCGCTTCTCGTTAGCTTCTCTTTAGCAGCCTGCTTGGCTGCTTCTCTGCCTGCTCATATTGTGAGGAAGACCGCCAGAGACATATTGGAGTTGGTCTTGATCCCGCAGCCATGTCTCAATGAAACGCATAATGCTGTGTTCCAGATACTCTGGCTGGAGTTCACCCAACTTGTTTGGGTGCCAAAACACCACGTTGCCAAAAGATGGCTTGAACTCCCTCCTTTTCTCTCCACTCTTTGCTCCTGACACCTTCTTTTCAGCTAATCTGAAATTTGTTTCTGCAGTTGAGGTATTATTTCGGTTTTTGTCGTGTTCCTTAGCTGCTCGTGATTGTAAACCACCTTGTTGCTATGGTTACCAATGCCGAAAAGTAAAAAGTATCACCAAAAATCTTTCCAGCTGCACACCATCCAGTACAAGAGGGAATAATTGTCCAAAAATGTTTCCACCAGAAAAAGAGGAATTATTTAAAAAAAAGAAGAAAAAACAAAAATCAGAATGAAAGTAGCAGAGCTGCTCCAGCATGCAGCCACATTCTACAAGAGGTAAAAAGTGAAAAGGGAATGAATGGGAAAAGTATGAGGGGTATGTATAGTTTTGTAGAGCATTGTAGACATTAGAGGGGCATCATTCAGGCATTGATTTAATAATGACTCGATCAAATGTGTCGGAACGTCTCTTTCCAGAACCGCTACAGTGTGGAAGAATCTAAACCCATTCTGGGGTGAAGAGTACACGCTGCACCTCCCAATGGGCTTTCATTCACTGTCGTTCCTCGTGATGGACGAAGACACAATTGGGTAAGAAGGTTTGGAACGTCTTCGTTCTTAAACAGCCTAGTATCATGTAGAGGCTGGCATTTGATTTATAGCCCTCATTATTTAACTTAGCTCAGGAACTGAACTTCAAGTTCAGCTCAACTGTTTTGGGAAAAAACAAAAATGACAGCCAAGCTTTGAGCAGACAAGCATCATCAGGCAGATGGTTACCCAGATCAAGTTGTTATTTTTTTTTATTTTAGAATATTAGGGCTGCATTCGTTTCTGTTTCATCAGAATGTCAATGCAGTTGCATTTACCTGATACTCTGCTTTTTTATTCTACTCTGCAGACACGATGACGTTATTGGAAAGATCACGCTGAGCAAAGAAGCTATCGGATCTCAAGCTAAAGGTATGACCGACTACAAAATAAACTTCAGCCTGTAATTGGTTCAAAACATGACCAGAGGTCAAAAGTTAAACATACACGGATTTCCCAAGACACCGAACAGTCAAATGTCCGTTTTTAGTCTGGGAATGTTTTTTTTTTTGGTGTTTTCTCACATGTTAAACATGATTTATTTGTGCTGATTAATCACTTTTTGGAATATTTGCCTACCACAAACTCATTGGGATTTTTTTATTTTTTTATTTTTTTTTTGTGATGTGTTCCTCCTGCTCATCTACGTAAACGCTGGGATTATTCATTGTGCATCATAAACCAGGAAGGCAGCCAATGCATTTCAAACAGCCTTACACCATAAAATGCCTGGTTCCCTGGCAGAAAAGCTTCCCTTTCAGCTCCCAGTGTTTACCCAGCGTCAACTGTTACACCTTCTGCAATGTCTTGGCCAAACATATGGCGTATAGTGCGGTCGCTTCACTCTAATACTGGAGGAGTTTATCATGTTATGCTTGCTGCATACAGATACGGTGCTTGTGAGAACCACCTGGCATGGCCTTCATTCCAGTGATTCATGACTACATGACGGTACTGAGTCACTGACTCCCTCGCAGGATTTTTCTCACAGCCTGGCCTTGATTTTATAGTTGTTTTTCACAGGTTTGATGTTTGTTTGATGTTTCTGAAAAACTGAAATGCAATCTAAACACAGCCACATAACTTGCAGAAGAGTTAGAGTCAGGAGTGCATTGAGGTCTGTACCTACTTGTGCTGCTTCTTTCTTTTTTTTTTGTTTTTGTTTCCTTCCATCATCCCACATACCCCAGTCAGGCATAACATTATGACCAGAGACTAGAAATATAAGAAACGTATTGATTTTTTTTAAGTTAGAGCATTTGCAAAACTCCCAACTTTCTTGGGATACACACCTTCTGCAATATCTATCAACAACTGTTTTAGTTGTTCAAGGAGGGACTGGTGGCGAACCAACACAGTGTAAAGACTTTACTGATGCATTATATTACGCAAAGACTAATTTGTAAAAGAAATCATCGCTGGACCTTAGAAAAAGGTCTCAAAATATACGGTGCATCATAGTTGGTTGCGATGTGGCAGCATCAACCAGTCAGAGCACTCTCACTGACTTGTTTCCGCCTCTGAAATTTGTTCAAACCAAAAATGTATGCCTCTGTGTGTCCAGATTGGAATCTAAGTATCTGTTGCAGTTGCTGGATAAATAAGTCTAATCTAGTCTTAATGCAGTGGAGACGACAAATGTCTCAGCTCTTCAAATCTCAGTAGAGACGTATAGTCCATATACATATATTTATAGTTTGTCTGTTGTTTGTTTTCACAGTGCAACATGGACTGGGACTCTGTCTGAGTGGCTCTTTTATGTCTGATGGGTGTGATAAGACTTTGTGAGAAAACATGTAGAACAAGTTCTGTAACAAGATTCTTTACAGGGATGACACTTTTTTCTTTGAAACTTGTATTTGAAATGAAAAGGAAAGAACAACAGAGCACTCTAAGTGCTTTTATGTTTAGTTAGTCTACGTTTTATGACCTGATTGTTGTTTTGCAATCTGACTGCTTAAAGAGGCAACATGTCTGGAAAGCAATCTAAAAAAAGAATATTCTCAAATCTATAATCGGAACAGTGCTGCTTCCTCATATCTAACATGTCCTAACCTGCTTTGCTGCTGCAAATCCAATTTTTTTTTCCTTTTACATGCAGCGTATGAAGACAAATGGACTGTTAAATCCAACATAGTGTCACCTAAACTCCTATTACTGGAACAAATAAAATAAGCCAATATTATTCAGTGCCTAGCGAAAGGGTTAGTCTCCCTTCATCTTGGTAAAAATGTGGCTGCTCGATGCCACCAGGACAACAGATTGGCCTTCATGGGTTAATGTTGAAAGCCATTGCTGAAGAAAAGTTGTAAGAAGAGTCCCATTTGCAGTATAATGAAAGCCATGCCAGCAAACACTCTTAAGAAGATGCTGCTTTCAAAACGCTATGTGTGGCAGAAGATTATAGCCCTTAAGACATCCACTGTAAACATGGTGACGGCAGTATCATTTTGTGGAAATACTTCTATTCAGCTAGTACAGGTACACTTGATCTATTTCACTGGGTGAGGAATGGGCAGTCATTTCTGTCTCTACAGGTGCAAAGCTTCAAGAAACTTTAAAAAATAACAATAAAATAAAAAAAGTAATATTTTGCTGTAAATGTACAAATAAGCACTACACTTTGTCTCACTCCACCATATAACATCCCACTGTTTACTGTAACGTAGCACAATATGGAAGCTCAAAGAGGCTTCATGCTTTCACAGTTTAATTTGAGAACCGTTTGTTTACCTCCCTCTACGGTCAGCCCATGTTAGAAACTACTGTAAATAACATTGTCTGTGTGTGTGGTCCTCACAGGGCTTGATAGCTGGATGAACCTGACGAGGGTTGACCCCGATGAGGAAGTTCAAGGAGAGATCCACCTGAGACTGGAGCTCCTTAAAGACACAATGAAGAGCAGCCTGCGGTGCCAGGTCATTGAAGCCAGGTGAAATTAAAAACTACTATCTGGCTTATTACAGCATTGTTAGCTTTTTCTTCTTCTGCTCTTTCTTTTGGTTTGTTATTTTGTTTGTATTTGCTTTTAAGTCCTGTAAAGCGCTTTCTATTGCGTTGCTACTGAAAATGTGCTATTTAAATAAAATTACCTTCACCTTTTACCTTTAGTCACTGCTAGTGTCGGGAAGAGAAACTCAAACGAACAAGAACGACTCAAATAGTTTAGGAGCAAACTAAAAAGAATAGCAATAACTTAGAAATAAATGTTCATACCATCTTCAACACAGTTGAATTTCTAGGGCAAAGTGCCACACCATATCTATTTCTGCGATGAAACCTTCTCTCAATCACTTTGTGGGTTTCTGCACTTCCTTCTGAGTCACACTGCCTCTATCGCCCCACTCAGTGCCCCATCTGCCTGTCCCAATCGCTCAGCCACCGATCAGCCTGCCAATCACAATTTGACACTGGTTTTCAATAAAGCCGAGATAGCTCTTAGTTTAGCCAACTAATCCCCCCCAAAAGAAACCCAGTAATACCAAGATGAAACTTATATGATTTGTATGAAATAAGGGATTAGATTGAGGGTTGTTTTCATTGTTGATATTTGGTCTGCTGATACCCACAGGGACTTGGCACCGAGAGACATTTCCGGAACATCGGATCCTTTTGGAAGAATTATTTTCAACAACCACAGTGCAGAGACCTCGGTGAGCTCTATGACCTCTATGACCTGTGCAGCATTCAAGAGATTCCCAGAGTAAAAAGGTTGCTTTTTTGTAAATAGTGGCTGTCTAAGATGCTGTGGTATGTCATAAGCATCTTAGACAGTAAGGCAGATGCAGAGATAATTTTAGATATTTTAATTTTCATTTGGTTGAATTTATTATGTATATTTTCTTGCATTTTAAGCCTGCAACATATTCCATTAACTACTGAGACAGGATTATTAAACATAACAACTACAAGGAGATAATAATGTAACTCTTTGCTGACAAAGCAGCTATGTTGGAAGTTTTATTTTCTATTCGGTGCGTTCTTTTATGCATAATTTTCATGCTGGGATCACTTACCTTTTTTTTTTATGTCTGGGTGCAGATTATCAAGAAGACCCGTTTCCCTCACTGGGGGGAAACCTTAGAGCTGGAGCTGAACGCAGAGGAGCTGAGTGAGGAGGGGACTGTGATCGTGGAGGTCTGGGACTGGGACATGGTGGGAAAAAACGACTTTTTGGGAAAGGTCAGGATCTCTCGAATTTTATGCTATGATTGCTGTCAAATAATGTAGTTTACTGAATCCATAGCGACTGAACCTTGTTCAATTTTAAGGCATTACAGCTACAAATCTCAGTGTGTTTTATCTGGATTGTGTGAGGAGCATCTTTGCCACATGTTAAAGTTTGGTGTTCTGATCGAGCTAAGGAAGCTCTATCAATATGTTGGAGACAAAATGGACTCCGTGCACCGTCTGGATCATGTTCATCACGGAGAACAGGTTTTGCAGGTCTGTGCAATTAAACAACCAGCACACGTTAGTAGCAAATTGTGCACTTGATAACACATTAAACCTTAGTTGGTTTGTCATAATTTGGCAATGTGGAAATTGATTAAGTTTCCTTGTTCCTGACTCTCCCAGGCTAACGAGGTAGCATTCTTTGATCCAAAGGGTTATGGTATATATATTAAGATTATTGTGAGTGTCATCTTATTACTGGTGGACCAATAATAAGATGTTATTGTCTATTATTCTGTTAGTTTCCTGTGAGCCTTGATCCTAACTTGTCTTCTCCAACAGGTTTTTTTTTCCAGCTCGGTTTTTCACTTCCTCCAACTTCCTATTGACTGTCCAGCTTCTCTGTCCTTGTCTTCGTAAGGCTTTGTTTCAACAATTTCTTTTCCCTTGCCACTCTTCTTTTAAGGTCAAATTTATTAAGTGCGCAATTACTAAGTGACATTCTTATTTGACATTAGATACCACCAGCTTTCGATTCCTGCAGCTGCTCCAGGTTACTTTTCTGGTTCTCCGTGCCCAGCCTGTCAGTTTTGGTGGATGGCAACATGTTTGGTAGTTTACTGTTGTATTTTATTCTTTTCTTTTCTCAGAGATGGAAAAGAAAAGAATCATCTGACGTTGCTCTGTAAGATGATCGACGCTTGAGATAACCTAAACTCTCCACAATTTCTGGAATCAACACGTTATTTAATCATTTGTTTTTTTTTAAAATCCAAATATGCACAACGCTCATCAGATTTTCATGTAAAAACTATGCATGATTTTCCTTCCACTAAAATTATCCGCTACTGTTAGCACCACAACATCCCAGACTGAAATTTCTCGTTTAACATGACACAATGGAGAAACTTCTCAACACAAAACTACCATCTGTGTTGTCGGCTTCATCCTTGTTTATTCTTACTCCACAGGTGGAAATCCCTTTTGCTTCTTTGCACAAGACACCTGTGTTAGAGGGCTGGTTTCGTTTGCTGCCCCTGGGAAACAATGAAGCTGATGCAGGGTGAGGATTATGGGTGTGCTTGTTTGTGCAATGACGCCAGTGTGTGTATTTATTCACCTCGAGTGTATTTTGCTCGTAGACTTTTTTTTTTCTTCTTTCAATGCACAGGAGGACAGGCAGTTGCTCACCTCCATGCTCCCTTTCATGCATTTAAATGAAGAGTAACAGGTGGAGGGCAAGGCCTCTGACAGCATCTGTTTCTTGAGATAATTTTAGAACAAAGGGCAGAGTGGAATGCAAAAGAGATGTCATATTAGGTGAATTTCACAGGCTTAGAAGGAACCGTCACTTGCTGCTTAGTGCAGTTATGATAAAGAGGCTTTGTTATGTGTTACAATATATTAACTGTCTTGGAGGGACTTACTATGGTTTGAAGATAGTGCAGGAAATTCCCCACTTAACCAATTCCTGAACTGATCCTTCCATCGTTGTTGGTTTCCAGTGGCAAGCTGGGAGCTCTGCGCCTGAAGGTGCGTCTGGTGGAGGACCGGATCTTGCCGTCTACGTACTACCAGCCGCTTATTGAACTTCTGGTTGAGTCGGTAATCTCCCCCGCAGAGGTCAGCATCGTAGCTCGTCCTCACTACGGATAGTCATTCGTTCACCTTCATCATGACCACAGAGAATGCTCCATGCGTTACATTTCTTCCGTCTATCTGATTTCCAAAGGCACATTGTTCCGTAACGTGTGATGAGGGTCTTTCTTTGAACAGGTGGAGGACAGCAGCGCCCTGACCATGCTGGAGGAGGTGACCACTGTGGAGAGCAGGCAGGATGTTACGATGACTCTTGTGAAGATCTACCTAGGGCAGGGCCTGGTGGTGCCATTCCTCGATTACCTTAACACCAGAGAGGTCAACCACACAAGTAAGGACAGACAGGTTGAAAATATTAGAAAACTAGAATGAGCAGATATTATTAATAACTGGTTATATGCTGCAGATGGAGCTTTGATATTAAGTAGTTTATTTGTAAATAAATGCAAATTGTGAAGTCCTATAAGGAAAGAAGTCCTATTAATTTCTGTCTGTGTTTCAAGTGTGAAATCTGTCTCAACATTAATTTAATTGTAGTTTTATAATGACAACAAAAACGCTTGATGTTGATCTTGAACTGGATTTTCAGATGTAAACGTTTAAACTCTAAAGATGTCACAAACAATTGATAGTTCACCAGTAAATATCCTTCAAATGCATTCATCCTTTATTGCAGTAGCATAAACTAACACTGAAAAATATATAAAGAGAATAAAGAAACTATCATTAATAAAATCACCAGCGACAAGATTTTTGGAACCTCTTTAAAATACATGGTAAGATATGAGAAAATTAAACGTTTGTTTTTGTTTTTTTTCAATTTTATTCACTTGGTAGAAACTTCTAATTAGTAATCCCGACTTTCTGTTCTCCAGAGTAAAAATATGCGGTAAAAGAGGGTTTCATAACAAAGGTTGCGATTCATTTTTGACATGAACTGTGTGGTGTTTTGTACTTTCTTCACTCATTTCTTCCTCATGCTTTGCTATTTCTGTGTTTTGTTCTTTATTGGTTTAAGTTTCTCTCTGTTTTTACTCTTTAGCTTTTGGTTTCGTAGGATCCCCTCGTGTCCTGTCTGGATCCCTGTGTGTTTGTTTCTGTGTTAATTAGTCATTTTCCCTCAAGTCCTCAATTCAGGCCCACACCCTGTTGCAGTGTAGTAAGTTAATTGAGTTCCCATGTCACTAATCACCTTCCCAGCAGCTTTACTGTAAGTCAGTCAGCTCCCTTTACTCTCCATCTGCTCTGTTGGTTTCCCACCACCGCAGTTTTTCTGTCTTCTGTCACTTTTATCCTTGCTGTACCATCATATGTTCTCTAGTTCTACACCTGCCTGTTCATTGGTTCGTAGGTTTTCTTGATTAAATAATCATCATCAACATGAGGATGTCATTTTCAGGTCTGTGTTTGAGCCAAATGTCAAAACAGAACATGAAGCGTCTGTATCTTCTGGTTGACTAGAGACCAGGAGATACAGAAGGATGCTAGGAAAAAAGCCTTTCCAGTTCTACCATCACAAATGTAAACATGTGCAGTTAAAATGGTTAAAATTGAAATTATCTGGCAACAAACACCTCAGTAGAATATGTAGAAATTAAGTATGGCGAAGGATCTGTGATGCTGTGGGCCTGAGTCTGGGGACTTTACTATGCTTTTGACACTGAAAATGAGTTGTCATTTAGTCTCTCTGTATTTTCCAACTATATACAGAAAAGACAAAGTGTTGTATTTTTTACCCTATGAGCAAAAAAATGTGAAACGTTCTCCTACTAATCAAAAGTTTAATGTTTCCATTAAAAGATGGATTGTATTACAAATGCCAAAGTGGACTCAGGCTACTGCAGCAAAAGATGAATTCATGTTGATGCTTTGCCAGTAAACAAGCTCAATAATGTACCTCAACTTGTCCAAATCGTTGTCGTAAATGTGTTAGTTTATCAGTCACAAACTGAAACCTGCCAGCTGCTGCTATTACCTCTCGCTCCTGAGACTCTCTGAAGGTTGCTGCTGTTTTAAGTCAGAATTGACATCAAGGTCTCTGAGCACCACAGCTATTGTCTGCGCGTGGGCGGTAAAAGCCCACCGGCACTATATTTACCACCCTGATGGCGATTATTTACTCACCCCAACAGTCTTTTCATGGCTTGTCCGAGGTCTGGATTAGTCATGTTTTTTTCCTCCGCACTGTAGACCCCCCAGAGATAATTCACACAGAGTTGTGCTTGGATTTCAAGCTCCGTCGGTGTAGTTCGAGATAATAAGTATAGTACCCAAGTTTCCATAGCAACTGCACATGATCCAACTGGTAACTGCTTGATCAGGAATAGATGCTGCGAACAGGCAGACATTAAAATTAGGAGCATAGGGCAAGGCGAGGAAAGCATATTGTACGTCCTCTGCGTGGGAATGAAATCAGTCCTGCTGGCCCTGTCGGTGCCAGTGTTTCACCTGATAACGCAGTCCTGTCACCAGGGGCGTTTTTACTAGCAACCCCTTAAAAGGATTTGCCAGTGATGGAGCAGCAACGACGGGCAGCTCTCGCTTTTGACACTGGGCTGTTTTATTTGTGAAGAATATTGTACCTTGGCTGATTGAGCTGCAACAAAATGAATATCCAAGAAATGTTTACATAAAATATAGAAACTGTGTGTGATTTGTTTTCAGCTTGTTATAATCCTTCAGTTTCAAAGGTTGTAATCAAGCCTAGTTAATGTGGGTGCTGAGGGATTTTAAGTGTTATTAGTTTCAACACAGCGCTGAAGATTTAGATCGCGAAATTATGATCAATGTGCAAAATGAAATCATTTAAATATCTTTAGTCTTAAAGCAGCTATTGTGCATCACTCATTCAGTTCACTTATATTTGCTTTAATTTGGACATTTTCTTTGTTTTGTTTCCGCAGCTGATCCAAACACCTTATTTCGCTCCAACTCTCTTGCCTCCAAAGCCATGGAACAGTTCATGAAGGTGACAAACTATGTCATTTTATTGATGCAAGAGTAAGAGTTTTTTTTTTTTTTTTCTGAACGCATGATTTGTCTTTTATTTATGACTAACCCACTTTTGTCCCTGTTTGCAGTTATTGCATTTCCTGTCTCAGTAACAGTGCCTTACAAAAGTCTTAATACCCCTTTAACTTTTACATATTTTGTGAAGGTACAATTGGCAAAATTCAATTTCTACCTGAAACCGACCCTCACGGTCGCACATGGTGATGCTTTTCTTCTGGAGGTAGAATTGATGAGTGGTTGCATGAAACTATATGCAGGGCAATCCTGAAAGAAAACCTGTCGAGGCAGCAGGACAATGACCTTTTCAACATACAGCCAGAGCTGCAATATCATGGTTTTCAAATTTGCTCTTCATTTTTAGATGACCTTTGCCCAAATTTCACTGAGCTTCTATAATTTTGCAAAAGGAACAAAAAGTCAGAGTTTCTTGTTGTGTTGCGACCAAATTAGGAAAAAAGCTTGAGAGGTTTTAATGCTGTTGGAGGGCACTGTACTGCAAATGCACATCTAAAGCATCTGACTGTATGCGGTTAACTTTCTGCACTTTGGAGAATTTGGAGGACTTGTACTCATTTTGAAGCCAAACCCTGTTCCAGTGATGTAAATGAGGTACTCTGATTAAACAATGCTGTCTTGCTGCCAGGCCGTTGGCATGCTGTATCTGCATGAAGTGTTGAAACCCATCATCAATCGCATCTTTGATGAGAGGAAGTACATTGAGCTGGACCCGTGTAAGATTGACCTGAACCGCACAAGGTAAAACAGACCTACTGCAAACATCATGCTGGATCACACCACTAATGCACAAATCTGATTCTGATCTCATAGCGTCGTCTATAGCAGGTTCAGAGACGCCGTCGTGTCGCAGATTTATGTGTGCAGCTGCTAAAAAGCTCGAGTTGAAAATTTGCTGCAAGAGGTTGAGAGCAAGACATACATAGAAGAAAATAAAAAAGAAATAATTAAAAAAATAAAAGAATTTAAAAATGGGGAGGGTTTGTTGCTTGGCAACAACCATGAGCCCCCTGAGATGTGTCTCTATTTCTGACACGGAGAGAGAGAAAGATCCAGGATGTAACATCCTTTGAGTCTGCACTGGAAATGCCTATCCTAATCTTTTTTCCCCATTTTCCCTCCCACTGAATGTATCCCTTTTGACATTCTCAGTCTAACACAAAGTAGCTGCGTGCCTCTGTCCAATCTCCACATTATCAGTGTCTTACATTTATCCAGAGCACATTTATCATAATTATCCAGAGCAGGGAGGCCACCACTTGTGTGTAGATTGGGTAAAAGCTGCTTAGTTCTTACATGTTGCTAGTAAATGAAAGCACAAAACGACTCTGGCTGTTTACTGTGTTCCCAAATTTGTCTTTGTGCCTGAAGACGGATTTCGTTTAAGAGCAGCTTGTCAGAGGCAGAGGTTCGGGACTACAGCGTGGAGATGCTGCAGACCTATTTAACCAGCATCATTGAATCCATCGTCAGCTCTGTCGATCAGTGTCCTTCAGTCATGAGAGTGGCCTTCAAACAGCTGCACAAGAGAGTGGAGGAACAATTCACAGAGCCGGAGAATGAGGTCAGCGTCGAGCCCAACGCCTAACAACTGGGAAAGATCCTCTGGGAAATCATTCTCAGTTCACTAAATTTTCTTTGAAACTCACTTTAATTTGAACAGGACGTGAAATACCTCGCCATCAGTGGGTTCTTCTTTCTGCGTTTCTTTGCCCCTGCAATCCTGACGCCTAAGCTGTTCCAGCTGAGAGACCAGCACGCTGACACGCGCACAAGCAGGACGCTGTTACTACTCGCCAAGGTACGACATACGCACAGACGTGCGTGTTTTTATTATGAAACGAAAGGTGAATTGTTGTGTCCCAGAAGTTTGCAGAGAGGTGAAACACAAGGCTAATGATCAAGAATGATATAGTTATGTTAATAATTATTCCAATCATGGGGTCAGTATTAAGATTTAATTTTTCTAATTGACACTTCGTAGCTGAGAGAGACAACAGTTTATTGTGTGTACAGAAATGTATAAACATTTTTAAATTATGTCATATTAAAACCAAAAGCTTCAATGTATTTTATTTGAATTGTATCTGACAGACCAACATAAGTAGAAGAAAAATATAGACACTGCTCATCCTTATTTTAATTACATTTTTTTTTACAAAGAACAATATCAAAATATACTCTAACACAGGGAAGTAATGAACATCAGATTTCACCTGTGTGTCGTTTCATCTGAGGCCTCACAAGCCTTTTTGAAAACGTTAGTAAGCAACATCATGAAGATCAAGGAACACAACAGGAAGTTGTAGAGAAGCTTGAAGTGCGCTTTAGTTTATAAAAGAATAACCCAGAATTTAAATGCCTCACAGATCACTGTTCAATCCACCATCTGAATACAGAAAGAGTATGACACAACCATCAACACTGCAAATCAACCTGAGTCCATACGCAGAGTGAAACATGGTGGTGGCAGTAACATCCTGTGGGGATGCTTTTCTTCAGGAATGGCAGAAAAACTGATGAGAAGAGATTTAAAATTGTGATGACTTGGAAGAGAAGAACGGACAAGAAAACCTCATTTTTATTTATTTTTTGTTCTTTGATCTTTTTTTAAATTTTAATTAGTAAGTGTTTGGGTAGACTGGGTAACATCGAGACTAGCAAAGTTCTTATGTCCAATGATATGCAGGGAACATTTGGAAAAAAAAAAGAAAAAACCTGTAAAGTCTGTATGTACACTTTATGGAAAATAATTTTCAATCAAAATCTGCAAGTAAAAAAAGAGAAGAAAAGCTCAGGGGTGTGAATACTTTACAAGACACTGAATGAAAACTGATGACCATGCAAAACACAGGCTGCTGTTTCAGCAGCGATGCAGTGAGCAGAGGGTTTCACTTCTTCTCAGCGGTTTAAAAATACAGCGTCACAAATAGATCGTGTGACAGATTAGACAGACTAGCACTAGAAAGCCATTAGCACACTGTGACAGAGAGCTAACCACACCTTGAAATGGCAATGACCCAGCAGTGTCGCTTGAATCAACACCCACCATATCTTTAAAAATAGCGACCGCATGTCACGATCACTTGCGAGTTGTTGAGACCTCGTATTCTCTCCAGCGCATGGCTCTGCGGTTGCTGTCCATGGTGCTGAAAGGCTGTTGCCATGAATCCAACACAGACACGACGAGTGGCTATTTTTACCCCTGTATGTGCAGCAACCAGCCCGCGGTTCAAAGTGGAGCATCAGAGAGGGCCGTAGCGAGGGGGCTTCCTTCTCGCCCCCCCACTGACCCCCTACCGAGACCAGGTGGAGGCCACACAAAGAGCCTCACAGCACGCTTTGGCCCTCAGGGACCCT
Organism: Poeciliopsis gracilis; assembly: GCA_911649635.1. Taxonomy (NCBI): domain Eukaryota; kingdom Metazoa; phylum Chordata; class Actinopteri; order Cyprinodontiformes; family Poeciliidae; genus Poeciliopsis; species Poeciliopsis gracilis. The sequence continues at coordinate 1,785,605 of CAJVRI010000005.1, read as the reverse complement.
TCTGATCTTTGACTTTGAGACCTGCTGTTGGTGGGCGGATTTCTGACGTGATGAAAGATATCAGTGGAGAGCGCATGTCGTGTGTTTATGGTCCCCAGGCGCTGCAGAGTGTGGGCAACCTGGGCCTTCAGCTGGGCCACGGGAAGGAGCAGTGGATGTCGCCTCTTCATCCCATCATCCTCCGCAGTGTGGCCTCTGTCAAGGACTTTCTGGACAAGCTGATCGACGTGGATCAGGATGTCGGTAAGGCAGACGACACTGAGCGCTCCACCGAACCTGTAATCAACCAGCAGGAGACCAGCTGTCAGAGGGATCTGATATGAGCGCTATACAGTTGCTCTGTGGTGAAATATTCATAACCAGCTGGAAGTCTGGAAAAGGGATAATACTTGTACACACAACACTGGATACCCAGCACGTCTTGAACACACTCCCCCGTCGCCCCCACCCTTCTGAAATATTGTATTTCACACCCCCTCCTTTTCTCTCCGGTGCCAGTTTGACATTTAGTGCTGTTCAGGTGGAGATTTTCACAGGTCAGAACATTCACTATTCACGTAATGAGGTTTTCCTTTTGTAGATTCAGGTACCACCGCCTTAACAGGGGATTACAGTATAAATAACTGTCACCTAACAATTAGATCTTATCTATTTTGTAGCAAGGGGCTCCCTTGTGCCTGTCAGGTTGAACATAGTGTTTTCTTCTCCCCACTGCAGTGTCTTCGGTGCCTCAGAGGGCCGTGTTCATGCCTTCAGTGACGGTGAAGGAGGGATACCTCCACAAACACAAAGCGGAGGGACCCCAGCTGCTGTCCCGCTTTGCCTTCAAGAAACGCTACTTCTGGCTGACCAGCGAGACCTTGTCTTACGCCAAGACCTCCGATTGGCAGGTTGGTGTATTCTGCTAACATAAAGTGCCTTTCGAAACTTTTCTTTTCTCTCAGGCTATTATCTCTTGCGTCACCTCTTTACATTGGAACAGTGAAGTGGAAGGAAGCATGATACGTAGAGTTCAAACTTTTATACAAAGACAAATTTGACAATTGTGGCGTGGATTTGTTCTCAGACTTTTTTAATCTGATATGTTGAAATAAAATCCAGGGCGATCAGCTGCTCGTGTTTGTTTGTTAGAGAACATCAGTGGATGAAAAACAGGACAGGTCAGTGGTAAAGTTGTGGAGATGTTTGAGGCAGGCTTAGGTTAAATCTGGATTAGCAGCTTCAAAATGGAGTGGCAAGAGGAAACCATTGTTCAAACAAATGCAGAAGAGACACAGCTTTGCAGCTTGACCCAAACCTGTAGGGAACAAGGCCAAGTGTTCCCCAGGCCTTACGGCACGCTGCATCTGATTCAGATGATTGCAAATGCTTGGTAGTCAACCCAAACATGCAGGGCAGTCTGCTTTGAGGACCAGGGTTGTGGAACTCTGCTCTGGTCGCATGAAAGAAGAAAATGCAAATGCAAATCTCTGCGTGTGGTCGTGTACCAACACGACATCACACTGAAATGGTGCGAAATGGTGTGTTCAACATTTCACACCAACACAACAAGTGTCACACTCTGGGCAAATGTCACACTTGGTGTGTTCAAGTGACACTTTAGCAGACTCAAATATGGAAACACGGTGGCGGCAGCACCAACCGCAGTACGGACAGGAAACTGAAGGGAAGATGGAGATGAACACAGAACAATCTTAGAAGAAAAACGTCTGGAGGTTGCAAAAAGGCCAGAGACTGAGATCAGTGTTGCTGCAGGACTGTGACCCTGCATGTGTTAGAGACTTTGACTGAGCTGTTTTGCAGAAAAACACTGGAAAACCCGTTCAAGACCTGCAGCTGCAAATGCTCAGAGTTGTTGGATAAATTTACACAACACATTTTCAGATTTTTATTTGTAAAAAAACAATATAGATAAATGTGCATGAACAATACACGTACAGCTTTGTGATTGTACCATGACAAAACGTGGAGATGCTCCGGGGATATGAATACGTCTGCAACGCTGTGCAGTTTGTACAAGCATTTGTGCTGTTTTTGAATCCAACTGTTGTTTCTTATTGTTTTTATGTAGAAGGTTTTTTTTTATTTTTTATTGGACTTCCAGAGAGGGGCCATGAACAGCAGGTGGAAGAGAGCATTATTTCTTCAAGTCTTTTACTGTGACGCTTGGACGAATTAGCAATAAAACAATAATTATTTCTCCTCTGCCAAATGAAAGACCAGTGAAACCGAGTAATTGATTGTAGAAGCTGGCTGCCTGTCTTGTCATGAATTACTCACAGCTTGTGGCTTTGAACGGAGATTTATCAGCGCGGAGGAAACGAGAAAATGGGGAAACCTTTAAGTCAGCCCCATCGTGTTTTGATGTATTTGTGAGATCATCATTAGAGTTATTACCATGCAGAGTCTGACCTTGTAATAATGATCTCCTCTTATTTATCGTCCAGAGGCTGTAAGAGAGAGGGAGACAGAGAGAGAGGGAGACTCATGGCTGAGGAACAACCCCTTAAAAAGCGCTCTCTTTGAGCCGGTCCCCTGCTTTGTGTGACCAGAATAAAAGGCGAGGTTTAATTGAAGGCTCTGGATATTCATGCTAACATTGCAAATCAGATTGCAGACAATGTCCTGGCCCCTTCCCTCCTCGGTCGGAGCACTCCATCCTCAGTGAAAGCCAGCTCCCGTCAGAAACGGCTGATTTACACTTAAAAGTAACCTTCGCTGCCACACTGATCTCTCTCTCTTTTTTTTTTTTCTTCTAGTTTTACTGCTTTGTGAAATATACACGTTCTGCCATATTAATTAGTTTCTTGATGTGTCAGCTTTCGTTGAAGTAAGCCAAACACTGAAATCCTCCTGGGGTGAGGAGTGACGTATCGTGAGCGGTGTGCGTTAATTGTTGGATGAACTGTTGCAGGTGCGCTCCTCCATACCAATTCAGCGTGTGTGCGCCGTGGAGAGAGTGGATGAAAATGCCTTTCAGCAGCAGAATGTGATGCAGGTCATTACACAGGACAACGACGGAAAGCTGAACACCATGTACATCCAGTGCAAGGTGCGCTTGTTGCCTTCGCTGACCAGTCACCGTCTAATTCGTAACTTTTCTTGCCATTTGTTAGCGTGCAATTCAGCACAAACATCTGGCCGCATTTGTGCCTCGTTTTCCTTCTGACCGATGTTTTTCTCTCCCGTTGGGATGTTTTTGTCTTTACAGAACGTGAACGAGTTGAACCAGTGGCTGTCTGCAATAAGGAAAGTCAGCATCTACAACGAGCGCATGCTGCCTTCTTTTCACCCGGGCGTTCACCGCAGCGGCAAGTGGACCTGCTGCCTGCAGGCGGACCGTGCAGGTGAATCACGGCGTTACTACTCCCACTGCTGAAAAAGATTCTGAGGACTCAGGATGGGATTCTCCACCTGTTTTCTTGCACCGGCTGCAAAATTATTCACACGCTTTGAACTTTTTCACGTTTTCTCTCATCTGAATCACAAAGCTTAATGCTTTTCATTAAGATTTATGGAGCAACACTTGTAGAGCGAGCACAGGAGGCATATTATTGGAGGGTGGATCAAAAGAGAAACACTTTTTTACAAATAACAAAATTGATAAACTTGTGGTAAACTGTAAATAGGACTTCTTGAAACAATTGCTTTCTTCTTCTCCTTTTCCATTAGTTAGTTTAGTTTCGTTACACTTCCATCCATCCATTTTCTTACACCCTTGTCCTTAATGTGGGTGACGGGTGCTGGTCTTCGTTACACTTTTAGACACTCATTTGTGCACTATGTATTAAAATTCCTTTAATACACTACTTTGTGTGTTTTTGTTTGTTTTTTTACATAAAACTCAGTAAAACGTACATTTACAGTTAATAAAACGTACATTTACAGTTGCAAAGCACTGAAAAGTTTAGTACGCAAAACCCTGTATCACTCATTGCCCTCTCAGAGCATAGCATGCTCTGTCTGCAAACAGCTTGGGTTAAATATACAACCCTGTTTTCACCAACTTGTCGATGACCTCAGATGAGTTTAGCTGAACCACATTTAACACGTCAGCATTTCAATGAATAGCTCTTGTGTTTTTGCCGCTTTGTGCTCAAGCTGATTGTCGCAGCTTTAAAATCGGAAGATGCGCTGTGCAAAAAAGCAAGGGGTATTGTTTGCGTTGAAATAATTTTCCCGCAGGATGCCGCAAAGTTGACCCCATGATTTGTAGCTGAATCACCTTTTAGTTGTCATGTGGAGCACCGCCCTTTTAACCAAAAGGTTTTGCTCAGTTACAGGCTGCAGCAGAACCCACTCGGCCGTAACTCTGGGCGACTGGAGCGACCCACTGGATCCCGACGTGGAGACTCAGATGATATACAAGCAGCTTCTCCAGGGCAGAGACAAACTCAGGTCAGCGTCTGCATTTCTTTTCTTTCAGCCTGGATGCAGCTCATTTGCCAGTCACTAGAGGTCTATGTTGCAACGCAGGACTGCTCTGCTCTGCTGCTGCTGCTGCTGCTGCTCATGATATTCAGCCTTGCAGAGAATCATGCATTTCTGTGTCACTAAATGTTTCCAGAGGCAAAAGATGAGATAATGTGATGAAATTCTAACTGATACTGCAGGAAGAAATACCTGGAGATGGAAGACGCAGATCCGACCTCAAGCATCAAGGAAAAGAGGATCAGCCCTGATATTCACCCAGGTGAGATCAGACTTTTATTATAGAGAAACCGTCAAATGTGAGTTTGTTTTGACTGAGTTATTGCTAGTAAAAATGCCTTTTGACGACAAAAATCCTTTCCGGAACGCTTGCTCTGTTTTACTTGGATTTGAATTGACGAGGGACGCTTATTCTGTGGACTTCTGCCTCCCAGACGGTGCCGAGTGCAACGCTCCGCCGACGAGGCCCGGTCAGAGCGTCGCTGCTCGGCTGCTGGTGGTGATAGAGGATCTGGAGCAAGCTCACGCCACCTTCCAGCTGAGAGAAATAGAGGACGCTACCAGAGTCATTCTGAATCCCTAGGCTGCACACGGCCTCCGATCTATTAATGCCTGTAAGGAGGGCTGGGTGTGTGGAGATGCTGGAGGAGGGAGAGGAGGGGAAGCGGAAAGAGGGAGCAACAGCTTCACACGCAATGTTTGCCACAGAGGAGAAACTGCGACCTCGTCCAGCCTGTTGGTGTAACGAGCAGCAGAGACTTTCTAATCTCTTTCTGTACTTTCTGAATGCCGCCAATGAGGAAGGTTACGACACGCGACGCTAAAACGGAGAGGGCCTTTGCAGCTCGATCTGGATGATATATCCACATATATATATATATAATTTTTTTTTGTAGATAACAAGCAGTCTGTTGCATGGCTTGCATCCGCTTGTGAAATGTGAAAAGCTTTTATATTTCAAGATATTTCACAGGACTTGAAACATTTTTATGCAAAAAGGCTTGTTGTAGTGAATTGTACAGTTCCTAAATGTAAGGTGATTTGATACTTGTGGTTCATCACTCATGTTTTGCACCCCGACTGAGGCAATTCACCGCCAAGGCCACTTTGTAGCAGGTAATTTAACGTCACACGTCATTCCAAGTGATGTTATGTCACAGTAACGCTCAGTGTAACGCTACCTGTATAGTGAGCGAAATTAGCAACGCTTCATGTCCATTTTTCTCTTTTTAACAAACAGCTTTTGTATTTGGTGCAGTGGCCATTTGATTATGTAAATTGAGCTCTGATGTTATTGTTTTTCAGATTTAAGCATTTCAGAAATTCATATGGGTAATATTTACCTGACTCAAAAGTGTCAGGCTGTGTTTGAGATGCCAAAATGTTTTTGTTTTTTTTCTTTTACAAACCTCAACAAGCCAATACAGAAATTAGTCAATTTATTTAGAGAATTTTAAGCAGGATTGGTGCTTGAAGAGCAGAGCAGGGGAAAATAATTGAGCTCAGATGTAATTGAGGAGAACCTCAGCTGGTTGCTCTGATATTGTTTTATTTTGGGGGAACATTCTTCCTGCCATACAGGCAATGTCTTGTCCAAGAACTCAGATCCTCGAGAAAGAATATTTACTCTCATCACAACCACAAACCCTAATGCGTTTCATTGTCAACCAGGATGGTTTGAGATACGGTTTTCAAACTTTCATACATATAATGTTTTTGAAAGCTACAAAGTTTAAAAAAAAAAAAAAATCCTTTTGCTGGCTTTTATAGATTTTCTTCCACAATTGTCTGGGATTTAGCTCCTTCCCCGTTCTTATAAACTCTATTTGTCACTGATAAAAAGAAAGAGCATCCCCACAGCAAAATGCTGCCACCACCATGTTTCAGAATAGGGATGCTGCTTGTCTGATTAACGTTCTCCTCGCTCGGCCTGTCGGTTCACATATGTGCCGTTCGCTCTCCTTTTCTCCCATTGAGGCCTCCACAAAACAGCTGGATCTTAACAGAGTCACATACATCTGGTTGCACTTCACTTTATTTCAAAGTAAAAGAGGCTTTTCAAATTTTCGGGACCTTCTTTGTTTTTTCAATACTCAATTATGAGATACTTTGTGGCTGTCAGGTTACAGCCGACAGTAAAGTTTTAAAGATTCATCACATTTTCGATTTTGGAATTAGATATTGTTCACTTTTTGTGCTTTGATTATTTAAGAGTTCAGGGCTCGTCTGACAGCTGGGGAAAAAAAAAATTTAAAAATCAAAAACTCTTTGCAGTTTGCATATTAAGACATTTTATGAAGACACTAAACAAGCCATAACGTCAAAAACTTTTAAACACATCGACTTCTTGAAGTGTCTGAGTGCCCAAACCTTGGTGCTTCTTTGTTTTATTCCCACGATCAAAGTGTAGAAAACCAAAATAAATTGAGATAACAATGATGAGATTTTTTTTTGTCAACTGTGTCTTTTCTACAAGTACCAGGATGTTTTACCTGCTGTTTTCATTTTATTCTGCTTTGAATGATTTCCCTGCATTTACCTGCCGAGTGATACTGACGTTGTTGAAAGGACAAAAACAAACACGTCAGCATTTCTCCAGGTGGGAAAACACAAAATAACAATTTGTTCCAGGTGCGTTTGTGATTGTGGGAAATCCTGTGTGTTTAATGACTTCACCCCTTGCGCCGCAGGAAGAAATAAAGCGGCAGCGTCAACTGTCCTAGTCAAAACCCAGCCGCGTCTATTCACTCATGACTCGGCAAACAACGTGACGCTCGCAGCCGATCCCACACTGAATGAATCCAGACACGGACAGATCCCAGAGCTCGCTTTTATTTCCACCGACCACAGCTCCAAACAGTCAAGAGGGACAAAAACGACGGTAAAGCAGATTCACTGCCGGCCAGAAGCGTCTCTCTGCGGCTCCCACCAAGCTCGTTTTCGACCCACGGAACGAGGAGCGCAGCAGAGACTGGAGCAGCCCGAGGGAGAGAGCGCGTCACTGCCCCTGGAGAGGCCGTTCAGAAAACAAATACAGAAAGAGAGAGAGAGAGAGAGAGAGGAAGAAAAAGGGGGAAGCTGGGCGGAATCAAGAGTCAAGGTGAGAAAATCCCTCAGAGCCTCCAGCAGCACAGATATTTATTTTTGTTTTCCACAAGGAACACACAAAACATGCAACAAGGTCATCACAATTCAATAAAGACTGATTGATTAAGAAGCCCTTTATAGTTTAATCAGTGTCTCTCAGTAGCTTGCATTTTTGTTAGTGTCACACTGCTGGAGGTTAAATTAAAAAAATAATGAAAACAATAAGAGACCGTTTAACGCCCAAGGTTTGGGCGTTTGAAATGGCCAATGCATTGAAAAAACAAAAATAAAAATAAAAAAAAAACTACACCATATGGAGTTTGTAGGTGCCTGGTGCTGCCTCAAACAGGATGCATCTCAATAAATCAGAATATCATCAAAATGTTATTTTCATAGATCTACTCAAAAAGTTAAAAAAAAAAAAAAAAAACAATCGTGGGAAAACTGCTGACGGTTGTCCAGCAGTCAATCGCTGACATGTTTCCAAAGGAAGGGAAGCAACAAAGGCTGAATCCAAACACGCTGACGGAGAGTGAAGTGTGAGGGGAAAGTGTGGGGATATACAGCAGGGATCGTTGCTAAAGAAA